>OW386287.2:51412865-52826198 GCA_936432065.2 Rutpela maculata | reverse complement strand
GTCAACAAGTGCATGATGCAATGTGCCCTTTCAAAGTATATCGTGTGGTGTTTAAAAACTCAGTGTTGGACTATTGAACACTGAAAAAGTTGAAAATTAAAACTCTGAAGTGGTCTACGGTCAGTGAACACATAAGCAAAGTCTGACTCGGCTTTGTTAGTGTTGAATTGTATAGTTATAAAAGCCCTTCGAGTTAAATGTTACTTATTGCTTAGATAAATAATACTATAAAGTATATATACCGTGCCATTAGGCATGTACATTCACGTAGCGCGAGAAATATGACAACACCGGCAGCCGTAAATTCGTCCATCCGTGGAGCATTCCAGCTCTGTTATTTCATTTCAGCCAGCTGGTACACGCGATGTTGCAATTCTACTCCCCATGCCTAGCCCGCGACTACACACACGGTATTATGTTATGTTAGGTACCTACATTACAATCATTTATTTTTTGTTACAGTATTAACCTCTCTTATGACTTTCTTGTCGATTCTTCTTAGAAGTACTAATGGACCTTGGACAATAAATAACTTATTTAGTAAAGATATTTTGTTTTACTTTCAGTTACAAGTTCGACGTAACTGACAATTTCAATTTACTGCTAACAATATATAGTAGTAGAAGTGATAAATAAAACATAATAAAAAGAGTATATTTAATAAAATGATAATGAATAAACGAATTACATAAAATTATGAGACATTACATAACAATATATGAAAAATAAAATTTTTAAAGAAATTACAATGGATGGTATAGACGAGAAGAAATTATGCACGTCTTACTACATACTTCAAATAGTTTATAGCACATCAGTCTTCATTGCTTAATTTATATGGTGTCTTTTTCACAAAATTTACGGCGGTTAATACCTTGATCATAGCCATGTTTACTGCTAAAAAGGAAATACTTCCTCTCTCAAGTATTGGACATGTTTTGTCTAAACTAGCAACACATTCACAGTAAGTACTAAGAAACCATCTGAATCTGGAGTCAATGGCTTTTTTTCATGATGCCACGACTTAACCTGAAAAATGAATTTGTATGTTAGCAATTATTTCTAAAGCAACATTTAATTAGGCAAGTGTATATGAAAAGAATGGTAAATCATTGATAACAATTCTTACCTTTGCAACAAGGTTTTATTCTGTAAATTTCTTGCAGAGTACTTCTTTCACATAACCATAAACAGCTTTAAGACTTAAATGCCTTGAACTCATCCTGCTCTCTATACACTTCTCTCAAAAACCAAGTAATTCGCAGTATCCCTATGTGTACTATTTGGAAATACATCAATATTTACACTAAAGCATTTTTTTCTCAAAATATAAGGATTTAATTCCATGACAGCAGTATACCTAACCTCTACATCATGAGACAATTTTGCAAAATACGAACTAACCGTCATCCTGTCGAACAAAATTGAGCATATAAAAGTAATAAGAATAGCTGCAGATGTTAAATAATCCAACATTAAACTTTTAAATGGCACAAACACAGTAAAATTCACTTTAAAGAAAAACATTCAATACGCGGATAATTCAATGACAGCTGTTTGTTTTTCCTAAGGTCTCAAAATCTGTGACGTCGGCGCACGCGACCCATATGAAAGTGTTGGATAAAATGTTCTGCTAGGCACGTGAGTTATGACACATAAGTCACTTAAGAAAATTAGCCCACTCGCTCTTCGGGCTCGCGGGCTAAACTTTTCTTGCGCGACTTATATGTAACATAACTCACTAGCCTAATAAATAACTATTATTCATGTATTTTGTGTAAAGCAGATTTTTTTATTTGCAACTTTTTGTCCTACTATTTTAGGACCTCTTTTTTTCCCCGAGATCCAGTACTCAACGGCTCAAAAATTGTAATTGTCAGTGTTAAATATTTAAAATTTGTACATACACCTTTAAAATAAAAATAAGGAAAATGCTGTTTATAGGTTTATGAAACAAATGAATATTAATAAAATAAAAACTGTGCATAATATTGCATTTTCCATTTCTGTTCCAGAAGTAATCTTTAATATATACCTTTCGTCCATCAATTTTAATCACTGTGTACTTCACGTATTTTTAAAATTTTGCAATATTAAATAAATGCTTTTGTGTATAATAATTTTGGATAAAATCCCTAGACTAAGACTAAGTATTAAGTACATTAATTAATTACTTTCAGTATTTAAATTTAAAAGTACTTCCCTAGTATTTGTATTACATTTTTAAATGTAAGTACTTTGCGTATCGAATTTAAGTACCAGTATTTTGTAAGAAAAAGCTGTTGTTTTGATTATATTCTATTTGCTTATATGGTAAGCGAAACATATTTTCGTAACAAATACTCTGTTTTGTAGTAGAAACCTCTGCCTAAGGAATCACCACTTCCACATTCAGATTTCCTGTGTAAGCCTACAGCGAAAAAAATTATACTATATTAGCAATATTAAATAATAATTAAAATTATTATGTGGCAATAATTTTTCACAGAATTTTAATTATATAATACTTGAAATCGTCTACTCCAAAAACCCATAAAGCGATATGCCACTTCGGTAATGGGGGTGGCTGGTGCCAACAATTTTTTGAGACCTTGGCTTCTTGTTCATATTCGTATATTGTAACGGTTCATTTTTGACATCTAGAAATTATTAGTTCAAATTACTGGATTAGTTACTTTTAATATATTTTCCGTCCTAAAAATATTTTAAGTCCAACCCTGTGTGCGTAATGTAAAATTAAATAATATATTTATTTATAGTTGTCTTCAGGTCTACTAAGTACTCAAAAAATCTCGGCGCCTTTGACCATCAAACACGCCACACCGCACCGCCAAAGACGCCGACATTTTTTACACGCTGAACAAGTGTGTAGTCAACTTGAAATATCTCGCCATAAGCACCGTATCTAACGCGGCGGTTGCATTCGCAAGATATCGTGCCTTTGCGACATCTCTTCATGGGGGGTGATATAAATAGAATGTAAAGAATCTTTTATGTGAGGCCAGTAGCGATTGGTATAAGCTGTTATTTTTTAATAACAGGTTTAAACTGCTACTGCTATTTTGAAATAACAGTTTAAAAATAACAGATCGCTGAGAAGTACTGACATGTGCATACCGCAGCGCGCAGTTGCAAATGTTATTTCAGAGACGTTATTTTATACATCATGCGACTGCCGCAGCTGCTTATCTGTTATTTTCTCACCTGTTATTTTTGAACAGAAATAAGTCTGTTAATGCTATTTACAAATAACAGTTATAAAATAACAGGTTGTTAAATAGCAACTCATCTCTAGAGGCCAGGAGAGTCGAGTAGAATCGAGTAGAGTCTGCTGTGGCCGGTCACAGCTCAAAAGATTTGGAGTTTATAAAAATAAAGACTGAATTTGACTCTCTGAAATTATAACTTCGTTAACCACCGATAGAATCTGATTATGTAGTGATAAAATAGTGCATGCATTTAGATTTTAGCATAAGCTTTTAACGACAGAATTCGCGGTTTTGGTCATTGTGTTTAGTTGGCCAAATAATGGCGTAATTTGACCTCTAGGCTGCTGAAAACCCAATACCAAACTATAGAATTTGATTCTGTACATAATTATAGTTTCATGTATTTACTGTGGAGGCGAGCGTAGAGGCGACTTCAATGTGAATATCAGTCGATATTCCGTTGAAGCATCGTCGAGCGCGGTTAGTATTTGGATGGGGTCCCATCTTGGGAAATACAGCGTTCTCGTCCCACCTTCTAGCGGCTTGTATATCAGTGTATACGCGGAAGTTACGTAATTTCAGACGGGGATTACGTAGTGGATATACCATCCTTCGGAGGGGATGTAAAGCAGGCGGTCCCTTGTCTATTAAATGTTAGGCAAGTAAAAGATCCCTACTCTTCTTAAGGGAAGAGGTTCGGCAAAATTTCCAGGTTGGGGGTAGCTCGTCTCCTGGCGTCGGTGATAGGCCTTGGTAGCGGAAGTAGGCCGACGTTAACTAGTTAAAAAAAAATGTATTTACTGTAGGTAAACAAACATTTATCTGATTATAATTGTGTACAACGGTGGATTGCAGTTCATAAGGGCTATATTCCCTTGATTTTCTTGATACATCGTAGCTGTGATAGTGTGTCGGCGTCGTTCATTTTGTGTATAGTGGGTTTGTTTAATTCCACTTGCTTGTGGGATTGTTATAACTTTTATGCCTGTCCCTGCGTTTAAACAGGTAAACATATTTCTTTCGAGAGCGCAGCGTACTCTTCCCTAAAAGACTTATGTAGACATGTTCTTGTATAATCATGTAAAATGTTATTATATGCACAAGCACACTTTCTTGTACAATTTAGTTAAGTTTACTTATATGCCTCTGATCTCCGTTCATTAGTAATGTCTATTTACTTACAAAGATTTGTTTAATGATTTAAAGTATTAAAACATGTAGTTTGTTAGTAATATTTTGATTAATGTTTTCTTTGAGTAATGTTTGAGTTGGCCTACTAAAGATCTATTTTTTTGTTAGATATGCCTTGCAGTTTTTATGCATGATGGCCTTTTGCCAAATATTGTCGCATTGCCTTTTTGGATTACCTTGTATAATCATTTTTTATGCCTGTCTGTATCTTGCTGTGCACCATTCATTTTGGATAAATTGTTGTAAAGATATAAAATCATAAGCACTGTTTTATTTGCCCACACTGAAATTTCTCGTTTTGCTCTACTAATATATTTATCTTTATAATAAATTTCGTTATCGTTAGGTATTGACTTTCATTTCAGAAGTACTTTGGTTCATTTACGTATTTTACCTTTTGATATCCCGGACAGATATTTAGTGTCTTTCCTTTAACTAAATAGATGGGCAATACTTTTTCGTCACTTTTTTTGGGACTATTAGTTTATTTACCTTTAAGAAAATAGCAACGCTATAACATACTCCTCAACCCCAATTTTATGGACTCCCACTTGCCTGGTTTAACTTTTAAACCCTGTTTAACTTCCAACCCTTCAACGTAATAAAATCAAAATATAATCTAGTTCCAGTTCATGTGGGTGTACCAAATTTCAAGTCAATATCATAAACAGAGTTAGAGAGACAGTTAGACAGACAGAAATTTTTTTTGCTCAAATTTAAAATCTCGACGTTTCATGACACCGTAGCCCATTGGAACAAAAATATTTCTTTGTCGTTTCTATATTTCCACTCCAATACGTGTATGCGGAAGCAGAGCTAGGCAAATACTTTGAAAAAGTATTTAAATATTAAATACTAAATACTTTCGGAAAATTGAAAGTATTTAAATATTAAGTATTTTCAAGAGATAAAAGTATTTAAATAGTAAATAACAAAAGTAATTAAATAGTTTAAACTTAGTATTTAAATATTTTCTGAATATTTAAATACTTTTGATAACACTGAAATATTTTGAAGCATAGTTAAGTGTAAAAATAGCCTTTAATGACTAAACTTCACCAAATAGTATTTTCTATTTTTGTAGAAATCAATAAAGACTTAATATTATCATTATCATTATTATTATTATTATTATATTAAATACTATTCGACTATTTGAGGTGTCAAAATTTTAGGTTTCATGACTTTCATGAACTTGCACAACACTATATTAATACCTATATACTTAATCATGCAGTTCTAGTTGGGTATTGGACTTTTATATACTTAGTCTCTGTCACAATCACAAAACATATAAATGCAGAGTCAGGGGGAAACATCCAACTAACTGGACCCCTCCCCTGGCTACGTCACTGCAACCATATACAGTTTTTATCATAAACTTTGTATATAGTTAAATGCCATACTTTAATAATGAAATTAGGAACTATTTTCATTGACAAACTACGATATTCAAGTACAACAAAAATTTACAATAAAAAAATTTATAGTTGTATTAACAATAGTAATTATTTAAAACAGTTTTAAAGATTATAGTATATTTGGTTATTTAATTATTTATAATAAACCGAAAATAAACGTATATTTCCCTCTCGCTCTGCAAAAGCCCGACCTTAACAGTTAACACTTACTGTCTATGTCTGCTCTCAACCAACTTTCTGGGAATTAAGACGTGAATGACTGAAGAATGAATGATGCAGTGTGTTTATTAACTACATAGTATAGTACATGTCTTGATTCTTGACGAGTATCTGCCTGTCTCCCTGGTGTATTTAATTATATTTGTTGTATTTATTTAAATACTTTTGAGATTCAAATACTTCTGAAAGTATTGAAATACTGTCAGAAAAGGATTTAAATACTTTTTTAGAAGTATTTAAATACTTCTCAGTTATTTAAATAGTTTAAGTATTTATAAATACTTTAGGATCATTTTCACAAATACTAACGGCCGTATTCACCGTACATAGAAAAGCTAGGCTTACGATTCAAGCGCGCTTAACTTATGTTTGTCATATGCACCGAAGTTAAAATGTTATTTAAGCTCGCCTAAAGTTAAGCTCTCAATTTTGACCGCTTAAAATCGTTAAACCTAGCTTTTCCCAATTATAACCTAACTTTTTTGGCGTTTCATTTGATTTTGCCGTTTTGCTGTCAAAGTTACTTCTTTTGTGCCTGTTATCATCTTAAAATAATAATAACATAGAAATAGAGAATGAAATTCTTTTTGAGGACGATATTGACGTATTAGACCTAATGGATTTTGGTTTTCCATGGAGGTTTTATTGAAGACATGGACGATTTAAGTTTTTTTCGAAGATTTAGATTAACAAAACGTACAGTGGCATCCATTCTAGAATTGATAGAAGATGCCCTGGAATTTGAAAACGATTTGTAGGTATTTTTATTAGGTTTCAAAATTTGTGGCGTCTCACCAGTCTCTTTTCATTCAAAATGGATCTATGAATGTCATCGCTTTCATCCTTTCTAATTTTTTGGAGAAAGTTCCCCCATCAGTGACAATGGTTTCTTTTCTTTCTTCGGCTAATGTTTTCCTCAGCTCCTTTTTCCTATTTTCATAACATTTTTTAAAACTAGTAACTAGGTTTATAACCTTTTTTTTTAGACACAGGAAACAAAACTTACTTAAGCTTTTCTAGGTTAGAAATTTTTGACTAATTGACAGAAGAATAGCACTTTTTCAGGCGTTGCCAAATTGTTTGTAGGCTTAACAAAGCTTGGTTTACTTCACTGCGGTGCAAAACTTCACAATTTAAGCGCTGCTTTGTATTTTAGCCTAGCTTTACTAAACACCGCTTAAACCTTAAACGGTGAATACGGCCGTAAGTAGTAAATATTTCAGATAAAGTATTTGCAAGTATAAATACAAATACTTGTTGCAAGAAGTATTTAAATACTTGGTATTTAAATACTTTCTAGTATTTAAATACTTGTGAGGTATTTGTAAGTACATATTTGCCCAGCTCTGTGCGGAAGTAATGATCTGAAGGTACAAAACAGCAAGCTAGAGGGCATTATGTCGTGTCTCATCCCATTCGCAGAGTACAAAAAAATTCGAAAGTACGCCGACATCGGACAAAAGTCGGTATATAAAAAAAATGCATAAAAAAGCCGTCACCGATCAAATCTCGAACGCGATTACTCGTAATTTTTTCTATACCCGGGAGAACCGAACGTAGCGGAGAGTTAGTTCCTCCTACTACGTCCGTCCCTTTCCGTTAAGAAAAGAGCGTAGTATATCGCATCAATATCAATCGACAACGGCTATTGTTAGCGTCGTTATGTCGTGTTGTATGTGTGTCATCGAATTGTAACAACAAATCGACGACTACGACTTCTACTACGACTACGATAATATAGGGTGACCAGATTTTTGTGCTGGACACTTCTGCTGGGAAAAAAATTGATGAGCGGGGGGAGCAGAAATCCGAAAAATCATTTCTTGATCCCAACATTTTTTGATGACCGAGAGGAAAAATTTTTTTGATCAAAGATAGAACTCCAAAATGCTGGGCTGTCCAGCGAAATTCCGGACGTATGGTCACCCTACGATAATAATAAAAACGGGGTCTCATCTCACCGACAAGACAAATCCCCAAGCTAAGGGCTGAGTCTCAACAGATCGCAGCGTGGAAACTGCTCTACCGAGCACAATACCTTGCCAGCTACGTAAGTTGTCTACAGAATATTCCGAGTTCCAACATCGAAACGTTTGTCCGACCCATAATCGGCCGTCAGGAGACGGCAAGAACCGATCCCATCGCCGACTTCGACGGCGAATAAGGCTAGTACCATCGCGGCGAACCGCAACCGCCTCGTAAAGTCACATTGTTTTGAGCCTTTCGACTCTCGGAACTCCAAGAGATGTCGTTGCCTCCTTCGACTAGAAAGGAAACGGCTTTAGAGGCGTTCAGGCATAATCCCACGGATGATACCTTCGCACCACCGCCCGCTCGAGTGAGTGCGTGAACCAAATGTCTGAACCTGCGGCACCTCTCGTACTGCGCAGGATTACTATTGCAACGACGAGTCATTAGTAGGGTAAAACTAACCTGTTAGGCTATTGTCTATGTACAATAAAAGAGGGTTGAAAGGAACTAAAACGTTAAAGGGTTTTTATTGTTTACTATGTTCAGTTGACCCCAAGATATGAAAAAATCGCGGAGTGCTACCATTTAAAGTGGTGCGTTTTTGAGATCGAAGTAAAAAGGTCCACTTTTCACATTTTTTTGCTCGAAAACTATGAATTTTTTCTATAAACACGTCAATAGAAAAGTGTGTAGAGATTTAAATTTCCAATCGAAATGGCGCCTTCAGAAGTCAAAAATTTTTTTTTTAACAAAAATACGTCCAAAAAACAAAACAAAAAAAAAACGAAAAAATGCAATTTTTAAATTTTTTTTTATTTTAGCCTGTAACTATTTTTCGGGTACATTTAGGCATAGACATTGCTGCATAACAAAAACAGCTGGCGTTTTACCCGTTAAAATGAGATTTTGTAAACAGTTTTACGATTAATAGTGACCGAGATATAGCGTTTCAAAGTTTGCAACTTTTAACTTTTTTTTGCTAATTTTTACTATTTTTTTTCAAATTTCGTCCTGTAACTTTTTTCTGAGTGAATTTAGGTGTAGACATTATTATACTAAAGTGAAAGCTGACTTTACGCCCGTTGAAATAGTGGCTGGTAAAAGTCTCTACGACAAGTAGAAACCTAGATACAGCGTTTCCAAGAGTGTTACTTTTATTAACTTTCTTCCAAGAGGATGCAGACGTACTAATTGTAAATACTGCAAAAGATAAGGCATCCCAATCAGAAAATGTTGTTATAGTTGGTCAAGATGTCGATCTTCTTATTATCCTATCATTATTACCAGAAGAAAATGAAAATACATATTTTTTTAAACCTAGTATAGGAAATGTAACTGCCAAATTATATAACCATAATAGTTTCAAATTTAATCATCTACAAAAATACCTTGGCTTCGTCCATGCATTCAGTGGCTGTGATACAACCTCTTCCTTTTTTGGTATTGGTAAAAAGACATTCTTGAGTTTCATTAACAAGAATATTTTGCTTTTGGAAAAGTATTTAAATGAATTTTTGTGTGAAAATGCAAGTCCAGCAGCCATCGGTTCTGCTTCTGAATGTATTGTAACATTACTATACGATATGAAAATTGATGGCCAAAGCACCTGTTGCTATAAGTTATTTCAGAAGTACTCAACAGGTGCGAAATTCTCATTGTCCCGATTGCCTCCAACAACTGATGCTGCTAAACATCATGGTTTAAGAACTTACTTGCAAATGCAACATTGAAAAGGAAATATTGTAAATCCTCTCATCTGGGGTTGGAAAACTTCAGAAAATGGACTAGTACCAATTTTGACAAATAAACCTCCCGCACCACAAGTTTTGCTGGAAAAAATAGCCTGTAAATGCACCAAAGGATGCAGAGGAAACTGTGGTTGCAGGAAATTGGGAATGAATTGCTCCATTTTTGCAAAGAATGTATGGGAATGAACTGTGAAAACGCTGATGTACCTCAAATAACGGAAGACGATGTTTACATAGATGCCGATGAAGAAATCGACTTTGATTTTGACAATATGTTAAATCCAGCATTTGAATAATTTGATAATGTAAGTTATTAATCTAAGTTATTTGAACAAAAAAAACAGAAGTGGAAAAATTTAAAAAGTTATTTTTTAAGTACAATAATCTACTATATCTAGACTGTATCTTGGTTACTATTGATCACATAAACTTCTATTGCAGACCATTTAAACAAGAATGCTGCGAGTACATTCCATGTAGCAATATCTGTATTTGACAAATAAGTTATAGGCCGAAATCTAAAAAGAACGTAAAAATTGGAAGAAAGTTAATAAAAGTAACACTTTTCGAAACGCTGTATCTAGGTTTCTATTTGTCGTAGAGACTTTTACCAGCCACCATTTCAACGGGCGTAAAGTCAGCTTTCACTTTAGTATAATAATGTCTACACCTAAATTCACTCAGAAAAAAGTTACAGGACGAAATTTGAAAAAAAAATAGTAAAAATTAGCAAAAAAAGTTAAAAGTTGCAAACTTTGAAACGCTATATCTCGGTCACTATTAATCGTAAAACTGTTTACAAAATCTCATTTTAACGGGTAAAACGCCAGCTTTTTTTGTTATGCAGCAATGTCTATGTCTAAATGTACCCGAAAAATAGTTACAGGCTAAAATAAAAAAAAAAATAAAAAATTGCATTTTTTCGTTTTTTTTTGTTTTGTTTTTTGGACGTATTTTTGTAAAAAAAAAATTTTTTTGACTTCTGAAGGTGCCATTTCGATTGGAAATTTAAATCTCTACACACTTTTCTATTGACGTGTTTATAGAAAAAATTCATAGTTTTCGAGCAAAAAAAAAAATGAAAAGTGGACCTTTTTACTTCGATCTCAAAAACGCACCACTTTACATGGTAGCACTCCGCGGTTTTTTCATATCGTGGGGTCAATTGAACATAAGAAAGAATAAAAACCCTTTAACGTTTTAGTTCCTTTCTACAGTACATGGACAATAGACTATGTCTCACGACGATATAAACCCAGCTCACGTTTCCTATTGGCGGGTTCTTAGTTTTAGCTCTTAAATGTAAAGGAAAAAACAAAATATTTTTAATAAGATTAATTTTAATAGTTAACCTTCCTCCTACAAACTTAATTTTTTTTTAAATAGTTCGGCGGCGACTTCGTTACCTGAAGATCTATCGATAACGGGCGATAACAGACAACGTGCAGTAGATCATTGCATTGAAATCAAATTTGTCAAATGACCTTTTGCCTCTGAAGTAGCTTTCATACAAACATTACTATTCGAATTCTGTCACTCGACGCACGTTTCGTCAACCATGGAGATGAGTAACTAAAACTGTAAACAGTTTCAATCCATTGCATCCATTGATTTCAAATTAAGACACTGGGATACATACTAAAAATTTGCAATTCATGTGGTGTAAGTTGACAAGGAATTATGTGTGTCCTGAATTATTTGAGGTTAACAAACTATGCAATGGCTTTCAAAAAATCAATGACAAATAATCGCGGAATGCTTATTAGTACCCGTATGTACAATAAAAATTATCTGTTGATTACGGTTAGAAATTGCATATTTAAAACTTCTGGGAAGCAATTCGAAACAAAACAGATAAATTATCATTAATGGCGTTTAAGTGATACACAGAGAGAAAACAAAATTTCACTTTTATGTGCTCAAATGAAGAAATTCTGACTAGTGAATGTAAAAAACAGGAATATGGAGGCATTTTTTTAAAAACTGGAAGTTTCTGGGAAATTTCTGTGATTCATATTTCAAAATGTATTTATTATTATAGTAATAGTATGTATTAAAACTTCATTCAGGAATATTAAGCATAGGATGGCAGCATTAGTTTCTTTCCACGTTTCACTCTGTAGGTTTCTCATAAAACGCTATTTAACTGAAAATTAATTGACAGAAAGTAAATGCGGCTAAAATAAATGACACATTCTCATATTTATGAAAACCAACACGCGGAATGCCTCAAGGCTCATTACTTGGGCTTTTAACACTTCTTATTTATATTTCTAATATTAATAAATGTATTAGTTACTGCAAATACGGTTTGATTGTATCCATTGCCAACGCCCATTTAGATTTACAATTAACTTTTAAAACACCTTTAGAATATGACTTAATCCAAATAATACAGGGTATCTCAGACTAGACAGCATTATTGACTCTGGATACCAGAACTTTGTGTTCCGAACGACGGAGAGACCTCAGGCTGGTTGCATTCCTACTAATTAATCTGCTGATTTGTAGCAGGTCAGTATGAGAAAGGGTGGCAGGGTGTTTAAGAGCATTCCGATTAAAATAACTGGAATCTAGACAGAATAGCCCGGGTTAGAACTTGGAGTTAATAGCAAACATTCGATATTAAGTTTTGCAAATTAATATTGTGTTTATTGATTATCTCAAAAATAAAGTTATCAAAATATAATTTAGATATACAAATCATCCAGAATTTCGTTCCATCCGACTACGGTGCTACATGTAATAAAAGCTGTTTCATAATATAAATATTCACTTCTGCATATATCCTATGCCTTTACGTGACACCTATAATATTGCCAATTTCCAATCTTCATTAGTACAGTCGCTATGGCTGGAAAGAGATAAACCGTTTATGGAAAATGTTCAACAGAAAACCATTCGTTTAACTTAGAGCATCCAAAAATCTTCTTATACTGATAGACTTAAGATATTTGGCTTAAGTATTGCTACACCAATAATCACAGGCTGCGACATATAAAGAATATATCAGGTTTAAATAAAGATCAGTGGGTAAAACAATTTCAAACTAGCCAATAAAGATATAATATTTTTGAAAATATGTATACCTTCTATAATTTACATTATGCATTATACATTGTCTTTAATTTGTGCAGTGAATTGCAAATAGATTTTCATTGGACCCATGCAATACTCAGATTATATTTATCACTAAACATTGAAAGTGCAATCTAAAACTTTCTCTCAAATATTTTGCAACACTTCAACGATGAGGATGCTGTCAACAATGTTCTTTTCATTGACGGGCTCTTTTTACTTGGATGGCTACGTAAACATACAAAATGTTCTTTATTGGACTACAAATAATCGCAAGAAGAGATATTAACGATTATGACTATGCCCAAAAATGATAGGTTTTAATGCATAACATCGACTAACTGCGTAATTAGCTAGTATATTTTTGAAAAATATTTTACCGCATGCTGACAAAAATTAGTGTCCATTTACTCTACGCCTATGTTACATGATTTTTTGGAACTCCATCTTCAATATTGTGAAAGAGGCATTGCTAACAACTTTTCTCAGCAAAAATTAAACCATTGCTTTACCAGATTGCAACAATAAATGTATTTGACAGTCGTCAGCATAACAGTGCAGACGCAAAAAGAAAAATACAGTGATACTTAACGAAAAAATTTTGTGTTCGTTATTTGTTATACTGGAATTTCACAAAGTAATGGAGAATACCATTGATTTCTTAAAGGTTATAGTGTTTTAATTTTATTGATAATAGCTCTGGTTTAAGCAACTAAAAGCTTTGTGTAACTCAGCTGGAAAAAGTAATAGTCTATATAATGAAGGCAGAAATAGTGTAAATATTTCGTGCAAAGACGATATTACCTCCTCCCCCATTTTTGAGGCCGCCGAACACGATGCAAGTGGTGGGAGAAGTTTTTGACCGCCGCAACGGCCAAAAACCACCCCCTTTATGGATCGCTTTATGTTTTCATATATAAACGGGTCTGGGGAGTGATTTATCGATGGGTTATACTTGAAATAACATGAAAAGGGGTTATGGAGTAAGTGGAATCCAGACAGCACCCTCCCGAGGGGTGAAAAATCAATTTTTTCAAATGATTCGGTTCAAACGCGCATCCTCCCGTTTTCGGGAATGCTGATCGCGGGAAAAATATTTATTTTTAGCTCCTCCTCCTCCTCATCTCTCAAACGGGCAGAAACCACCCTTCACTCACCAGAAATCATGCTATCCAAGATTTACAGGTTTTTCGACACATGATCGTTATTCCTGTGCACATCCCTTCATTTTTCATGGAAGAGAATGCGGCAGCGGCCTCGAAGGTTGCTTCAACCCAAGGGGTGTAAAATTCATTAATTACACTTTTGATCCTGTTTTCGCATGTCCTGATCACGATAAAAATATTCACCTTCATCTCCGACTCTCCTCAACCCCTATGGAAACTTACCCTCGTCCACCAGTTATCGCGATTGTGATTTTTTCATCGAGGAGTAATGAATAATAAATTTTGTCATCAATGGAAATGTTTTTTATTCAAAGAATTACATGAAAATATTTTTATGACAAAATAAATTATTTGCTTACAATTAATTAAAAAAACCTAGATCGTTTACAAATAGCATAATAATCCTCATATTTCTCAAAATGCACATCACACGTGATATCTTCTTCTTCTTCATTAGCCGTAAAAAAAAAATAAAAAATATATTTTCATGTAATTCTTTGAATAAACAACATTGCCATTGACGACAAAATGTATTATTCATTAGTCCCCGATGAAGAAATCATTATACCCTACTCAGCAACATACGCAATCGTCGCCCCAGCGATAACTGGTGAATGAGGATAAGTTTCCGTCCATTATAGGGTCGACGAGAGTCGGAGATGAAGGTGAATATTTTTATCGTGATCAGCGCCTCCGAAAACGGGCGTATTGACGATAAAAAGTGTAATCAATGAATTTATACCTCATGAAAGGGTTGAAGCAACCCCCGAGGTCGCTACCACATTCTCTTCCATTAAAAATAAAGGGATATGCACAGGAATAACGATCATGTGTTCAAAAACCTGTAAATCCTGAACAGCATGATTTCTGGTGAGTGAGGGCTGGTTTCTGATCATTGGAGGGATCAGGAGAGGTTGGAGCTAAAAATTAATATTTTTCCCGTGATCAGCGACCCCGAAAACGGAGGAATACGCGTTCGAACCGAATCATTTGAAAAAAAATTATTTTCCACCCTTCGGGAGGATTTAATCAACCCCCTAGACCTGCTGTCTGAATTCCACTTACTCTATAACCACCTTCCATGTTATTTCAAGTATAACCCGTCGATAAGTCACCCCCAGACCCGCTTATATATGAAAACATAAAGATATCCATAAAAGAGGTGGTTTTTGGACATTTCAGGGGGTTGCGGCGGTCGAAAACTTCACTCGCATCGTGTTCAGCATCCTCAAAAAGGGGGAGGGAGGTAACCTCGTCCTTGCACGAAATATTTACAAAATAGTCGTCTTATAATGCTTCATTACATAGACTATAAGGAAAGCCGTCGCTGGAAAGATTCTAGCCTTGAAATTCGGCCTGAATGGAAAAAATCCCCAATCTTGTAGCGGAAGCACAATGGATTATAGAGCCTGATCGCAGCAACATCTTGTCGTTTCGCTAATAATCAAAAGAAGAAGAGCCCAACATGACTGTGATTGTTTGTGATCGGTTTCTTATAATATGGCATCCAATATGTCGAGCAATGTAGTAGCAGTGCTAAACCTAAATCACCAATCAGGTAAGATATTATTTATATCGATATATTATATATATATATATATATATATATATATATATATATATATATATATATATATCGATGTACTTTTTAGTTGTAGATAAACTTGTTATCATTCTACTTTTTTAAATGAAGCTGGAAACACACTAATTTGGTGTAAAACCAAAATTGCTTATTTTTTCGTTCTTAGGAATGTTTGCAGCATGTTCCCACTAGATGGTATAGTTAGTTTCTAATGATCAGTTACTTATATAAGTCAAAGACAAGACATAATTTTACCATTTGGACAAATATATCGTCCAGACTCTTACATTGCTTTGTGAATTGTTTGCTGTATTAGAACTTTCAGCGGAATTACATAATATACAAGCATCATAGCTATTTAAAATCTGCTGTTTTTTGATAAAATATTCTAAAATAATGTCTCCATTTCAAATAATGCAATAAACCTAACATGGTCTCAATAATACCGCAGCAAGTATGAATGGTCAATAAAAGTTCTCGGGACATAAAACTAAAACTAAGCTACCTACCTGTCGTCTTTGTAACTACACTGGTCGAACGTTTTATGAATTACAAATTCTTCAAGAGACATAGAGAAACATGCATGTACGCGCTTGAAACTAATTACCTCGTTTAACATACTGTAACGCTTTAATTAATTCAATCCGAAAGACTAAGAGGATATGAATAAGACTAAACGACGGATTCATTACAGTGTAAAATTTACGATGTTCAACAAGGCAAGAAAAGTGTTGGAGTCGAGAAAAACTGAAATATTCTTGTTCGTTTGTTCATGCCATCACCACCTTATTAGTGTTAATCTTGATACTGGGCATCCAGCTGTAAAAATTATTAGTATGACCATTAAATAATATGCTCTAACCGACTTCAAGAAAAAAAAGTTCTCAGTTTCACTTGTATAGTTTCTCTGTCTCCGAGACTTTATGAATATATAAACGCACAAGTCGAGAACGGTTAAACCGATTCTAATGAACATTTTTGCAGAGCATCGCTCAAATTGTTATCAAAGTAATTATAATGTATTTAGTCTAGTAATATATTGTAGGTTAAGTTGAAAAACGCTCACTGAGCGATAGTTACACAGGTCTACAAAAAAAAAATCTGCTCCAAGGACTAAACCTATCATGCCTTAAGTATTTTTGTGTGCTGAATCCGAATTTTCAATTTAAAAAAAATTCTACTGCGTAAATTTCGAGTAAATCCCGGTTTTTATTGTCAAAATCCGTATTTTGACGATAAAAACCAGGATTTATAGTGGAGTCAAATTAAGGATAAAAATAGGTTAATAAGGAATTCTCTGGCTACAGCAATTTTATTGCTTTAATTTGTTGTAGGTATAATAACAAGTGCTCTGAGCAATTTTTTGTGAAATCCGTCCATTGCTTCTTGTAGAATTTTAACAATTTATTTTTCAACACAGAAATTTTCCACTATTTTAACTATTATCTCAGGTCATAGTAATCCGATCGCAAAAATAAAAATACTAAACTGTTCGCTATAAAATTATGAATAAGACTAGGCATATGAAGAAACTTCTTGATAATTTGTAAATTTGTAAAAAAATAAAAACCATCAAAAATTGCCTTTTTTAACAGTTTAAGAAATATGATGAAATAATCCATCAATTTTAACGAAAGTTGGTGGAACCATGCCTTTTATTGAACTAAACCTCCGTGTCAAATTTTAGAGCAAAATATTTATTCAAACGGCTAAAAATCAACAATAATTTCGAAATTTCCATCGCATTTTGTTTAAGTGCATCGACTCGTAGTAGGACAATTTTTCTTTTAAGGTGTAGGTTTTTACATGTACTTTACGGCGGCGTTTGGAAAGAAAAAAAATTAAACTTAAACCAATTTTTTGGAATTTAATTGTAATTATGGATATTGCACGTAGAAACTATTTCAAAGAACTACGTGATTTTTTTGTGAAACCAAAAACGATAAGAAAATTATGAAAGTTTATGAAATAATCAACGTTTAAAAAAGGAATGATGTTCTACTTGCATTTGAACCCGTGATTCGTTAGTTTTTGCGTTTAACAGCCATTTGCACCGTTTACATTTTAAGCGATGAATAACTAATCGATGTTTAATTTTTAAACCAGGTTTAACTTGCGTCTTATTGCACCGTGTTTTATTGTTTGTGGTTTACTTAAGCTGATAGTTAACTTGTGATTTTAGGGAATTTGGTATTCTGCTAACTTCTCTTCCAAAATTATAACCTTATTTCTGTCAACTGTTGTCAATTATTTGTTCTTTTCTTTCGTTCTGTGTATGTACATTTTTAAAACTATTTATCTGTTTACAAGATCTTTATAAATGTGGAAAAACAATAAAAATAAAAGAGAAAGATCCGTTAATTTTTCACTGGATGAAAAACTATTGCTAATAAAAAAGGCCACAAAATGCAAGCATGTATTAAAAGATATCAATGTCGGAGCGGAATCCATCATTTTTGTTAATAAAAATAAAACGTTAAAAGAATGAAAATATAATAAAAATTGAGGTTATGCGCAACATCGACGATTGCGTAGAAATTACGATTAAATTTAATCGCCCTTTAAGTGGCCAACTTTGGTGGTTTAAGTTAACGCAAGTTTAAGCTAATTTAATCAAGGATTAAAGAACGGTGCAAAGCAAATCTTAAATTTAACGTAGGATTAAGATTAATCCTCTGTTAAACAATATGGTGCAAACGGCTGTTAGTCGATTATAAATAAACGTATTGATATTTTCTCTTGAGATTTGCACATAGTGTTCCAAACTGCTTATATTTCTCTTTCTACTAGTTGAATATTATCCACAACTAATTTTTTTTTTAAATTATATCGCATAAAGTGTTTTTGAAGTGCATTTTTAAAACCATTCAAAACGCAGAACGTATAAACATGTGTTTTTCATTGGATCTGAACCATACAGTGCTAAGATACAACTTATGCCAGCAGCAAATATCCTTGCCTTTGTAGCTTGTCGATCGTAAAAAACTTGCACATCTTTTTGTAAACATGGATATTTCAGAAGTATACTAAGCTAGGTACTTTATAAATATGTAAAAAAAAATAATTTAAACCAGCTAATCCTTATTATTGACCAGAGAACACAAGGAGAACGTCACTTCCGAGAAGAAATAGTATGTATTTATCAGTGAAAAATCTGAAAATGGCAAAAGATTCTGCCGAAAAGCTCTTACAGGGTTCTACACTTAGAAATCCACAACATTTCATATCAAATTAGCGAAAACAACATTTCTTCATATTACTCTGAAGCAAAAGTAGCTCAATTAAAAACACTATTTCGTACTTCAACTAACACATCGCAAATAATCAATATTGTCTTGAATTATTTTATTAAACGTAGAAATAATCTACCTGGATTAAAATTTCCAATGCATTTTAATTAAATAACGGCTAAACAAATTATTTTACGATACCAATACATTAAAAATTGAAAATAAACACATAACACAAACATTTAAAAAAAAAAGAAACAGAAAATTAGATATGACAAAAGCCGAAAACATTATAAAAAAATAAAGATTGTTGAATTTTTGATGAATAAAGACTTAACAAATTATATTTTGTTAAATAAAATAATCAGAATATACGAAAAAAGAGTAAAAATGTAAAAAAAATGACTCGATATGATGGAAATGAAGTAATGTATACCATTAATTAATTTAGTTGCCTAGTTACTATATTCAAGGAGTGGGGAGATAATTTTTTTTTCGAACGTGCGTTATGTCCTCAAGGGTGCTTTATGCGATGTAATTTAAAAAATTTTAGTTGTGGTTAATTTTCAACTAGCAGAGAGAGAAATATAAGCATTTTGGAACAGTATGCGCAAATTTCAAGAAAAAATATCAATATGTTTATTTATAATCGACTAAAACGCAAAAACTAACGTATCACGGATTCAAATGCAAGTAGAACATCATTCTTTTTTAAACGTTGATTATTTCATATACTTTCATAATTTGCTTATCGTTTTTGGTTTCACAAAAAAATCACGTATTTATTTGAAATTGTGCAATATCCATAATTACAAAAAATTGGTTTAAGTTTAAATTTTTTTTTCTTTCCAAACGCCACCGTAAAGTACATGTAAAAACCTACACTTTAAAATAAAAATTGTCCTACTACGAGTCGATGCACTTAAACAAAATGAGATGGAAATTTCGAAATTATTGTTGATTTTTAGCCGTTTGAATAAACATTTTGCGCTAAAATTTGGCACGAAGGTTTAGTTCAATAAAGGGCATGGTTCCACTAACTTTCGTTAAAATTGATGGATTATTTCATCGTATTTCTTAAACTGTTAAAAAAGGCAATTTCTGGTGGTTTTTATTTTTTTACAAATTTACAAATTATCAAGAAGTTTCTTCATATGCCTAGTCTTATTCATAATTTTATAGCGAACGCTTTGGTATTTTTATTTTTGCGATCGGATTACTATGACCTGAGATAATAGAGAAAATAGCAGAAAATTTCTATGTTGAAAAATAAATTGTTAAAATTCTACAAGCAATGGATTTCACAAAAAATTGCTCAAAGCACTTGTTATTATACCTACAAAAAATTAAAACAATAAAATTGCTGAAGCCAGAGAATTCCATTCAAATTTTATTTTGACTCCACTTTTACTCGAAATTTACAGGGTAGAATTTTTTTTTAAATTGAAGATTCGGATTCAGCACACAAAAATACATAAGGCATGATAGTTTTAGTCCTTGGAGCAGATTTTTTTCTTTTTTTGTATACTTGTGGACAGGTCTACAAGAAAAAAAAATTCTGCTCCGAGGACTAAACCTATCATGCCTTATGTATTTTTGTGTGCTGAATACGAATTTTCAATTTAAATAATTTTCTACTGCGTAAATTTCGAGTAAATCCCGGTTTTTATCGTCAAAATACGGTTTTTTGGCAATTTTTGACATTTACTCGAAATCTACGCGGTAGGAAATTTTTTAAATTGTGCACAGCACAGCACACAAAAATATTTAAGGCATGATAGGTTTAGTCCGCGGAGCAAAAAAAATTTTTTTTTGTAGACCTGTGCTATTGAACACGATATATGTCTGCAATTTACATCACCTTTGCAAACTATAAGAATATTTTGTGAATAAAGACGTTTTATTATTATTAATTTGAGACAACTTATCTATAAGGCAAGAGAATATTACGTGCCTATATGCCTTTGTGTTGTAGACCACCATATGACTTTTGGCAATGGATATGGGAGGAACTGTGGACTGTATTATTGGAGACATTCAGTCTTTATTATTCCCCAACTTCATGGCTTCTGTATTGTTTGGAAGAGGTGAACTTGCGCTTGTAGGAGAACTTACTCTTCTTCGTGTGAGTGACGCGACACCAATCTATTTATTAAGGGCGCCAGTCGCGTTCCAACCTTGTTCTTCCACTCCCAGGCGGGTTCGAGATGAGATACAACTCGATAGAGTAAGTAATAGGCCAAGGCTGCACTACCTCAGATTATTAACAATGCTCTCTGTTTTAATAATAATTAATTTTTTTATCTCTGACGGATTTTGTTTTGACGGGATTTTACTTATTTACCTAATAATAATGGATTTCACACCTAAAGATTTCTGAAATATTTTCATAAGAAAATCCCTACCGAGCTCCTGTAAGGTGACCAAAACATTGAGTTTCAAACTTCCAATTAACGGTCTTCCAAACGAAAACTGTTAAGGGATTAAGACTAGCAACAAGTCATAATATCCATAAAATGCAAAAAGTTCAAAGAATACCATTTATTTACTAGGTTTAAAATAAGTACAATAAAATTGTGCAATATTCTATCCAATAAATTATTTAATTTGAAAGAATCGCCTCCCCAATTAAGACAAGGTAACTTTTACCATATAAATGAGAGCGTACGCTAACAATCGATTTCGTAGAAAAGATTCATGCAACTTCCCCAGAATTTAATGCATTGTGGTTGACTTTACTTAAAAATTTTTGGTTCGCTTTAAGGTTCTCTTATGTGATTATATCATTCACAAGAACGGAGTTGAAAAGTGCGTTCGACTAATACATAAGTTAGATAACTTTCGGTCAATCTCACGACTTACTGGTTCCTATTCAGGATCAATAAAGGGAAAATGACGCCACTTCGCTTTCGAGCGACTTTTTGGCAAAACTTTTTTTTGACATATTTATGCACAAGGCGGCTTTCTCTATAACTTTGTTATTGGCAAGCCCTGCATTTGGCTTTCCTACTATCGCTTTCTATTGATTATCCGACGCACTCGTCCAAATTACGAGCCGTTGCACTGTGGGGGAAATTTCGGATTTTACTGCTCAATAATCTCTAGAGACCTTAATATCCATAGGATCGGGATAATTTTTTTTTTAATTAAATGTAATTAAATTTCCTACAGATCTGTCGAGGGAAATTTTTAAATATTTTATTTTTTTTTAATACTTTTTTGTGTAAATTTTATTTTTTTGACAGCTGTCAGCTGTCAAATTATGTATTTGGCAGTTTGATTTTACTACTATATAGTTTATATACTATGTGTAGACAAAAAAAAATTAATTTTCATATGAATGTAGCGATATTGGTTCATTATTTAAATTTTTAATATTTCTTTTTACAGTTTTTTGACAGTATATTATGTCATTAATAAAAGTTGACCAAGTCATTCAAAAATTTGCCTCGACAGATGTGTAGGGAATTGAATTACCTTTAATTTAAAAAAAAATTATCCCAATCCGATGGATATTAAGGTCTCTAGAGATTTTTGAACAGTAAAATCCGGAATTTCCCCACAGTACGCTGGATGAATCCAAATTTGTTTTATGTGGGAAACCGGCCTTGTCCATTTTTACTATTTTTTACTAATAATTGCTTATAGACGCTACGCGCCTTTATCGCATTTGTCGGTTTTGCCCTTGTTGTACGTCGCATAGTTAAAACTTTATATTCATTCTTTTGAATTATACCCATAATGACTGTATCTTCACTTGCATGGTCTTCTGTGAAGAGAGTAAAAAGTTAAAAATATTCACAATTATTTTCAAAGTATTTCATAAAAGTATATTGTTTCTTTTTCCTTGACCAAAAATTATACTATTATTTTTGGTACATGTTTCCATGACCAATATACTTCCACTCTCATGGCTTGGATATAAACATATTTTCTTAAGTGAAAATTCAGCGTCTCTTCAAATTTTCACCTAATTATGCCTTATATTTTAACGAACGTATACAAGTCCTTTTGTACTAGTTTTCGATTCTGATGCCTTCTAAACTTGTACGTTACGTTATATAATATTATATACAAATTCTGCTGATAAAAGAACTTAAAAGGGTATTTGGTACTTTAGATTTTGTTACATACATAAAAGGGCCCAATAATTACCGATTTCGGCCAGAAAATGATCATTTCTAAAATTATTTAGGTATATGGTTTCGGACCCTTGAAATTTGGACTCTGTAAGTCAAAAATCATGACAAAATATGATACTGATACTCTTCCAAGGAGTTATCTAGGAAATAACAGTGTCTGGATTCTACCTGTATAGGGTTTTCACAATTTTTTACAGACTTTCATATGTTAAAGATAAGCTGGATTGTAATTTTTGGAGTTCTTCATTAAAGTGCTCAGTTTTACGAAAATTTTGAGCCCAAATAGATTGATTTTGGTTGAATTATCAAAGAGGCGACGAATTTTGACCTAAAAGACTCTTAAATTCCACACTGTGCGACATTGGTGATGTCCGCTCCAATAGCTCAGAGTCCAGACCCCAACAAAGGATCACAGAGACTCGTGATCCAAGTTTTTCCATAAAATATGTGCTGTTCCCAAAAGTGCTATATTCTGCATTTCTTGCACGCTCGGTTAACCGGACAGTTGCTGTACACTCTAGTTGTGGTTCTTCTTGACAGTTCCTAGGGCTCCTACAATTACTGGCATGACTGTCATCTTTGCATTTCACATTCTGCTAACTTTTATTTGGAGGTCTTTGTACTTGATCAGCTTTTCATTGAGCACCACGTTGATGTCATTCGGGATAGATACATCGATCAGCAAACAGAATTTCTCTTTATTATTATTATCATTATTATTGTTATAATTATCCAGACTACTTTTTAAAAAAATGTTTACAAGACGTTGAAGTTCGACACCTTACATTACAATTTTTTTCCTATAAATGCATTGTTCATTTTTTTCTTACCAAAAGAAAGTTTTTCGAAGCTTATTTATTTATATTAGTCTCCTAGCCATTTCTTGCGTCTGCAGAGAGCCTAAAATACATTTAATTGTAAAACTACGTGTTAATGTTGAAAAATGAGGAAAATAACAGCGTCAAGATTTTAATATTTTTAAAATATTAATATATACACACAATTGAGCAGGCCTAACCCGTTTCTGACTTTTTTAATGGGTCCGAAGATGTCACGCACTCTAATCATTCGTAATTGTTAGTTATTACTATAGTATATAATTGAATGTAATTTTACTTTAAAAATCAATAATATATTCGAGTTTAATTATTAATTTAAATAAATAAGTAAATTATATATGAATTATAACCAGTTGTACCGACAGAGGACAGACCTCACAAGACTAGATGTAAATAATTGCAGTTAAATGATGACAAGATGATAAGGTTTTCAAGTACTGGAAAAAAGAAAAGGTGTAACGGTCTGTATTTCTAAGGACGATGAAATTTAATACAGTGTCAACCTCTGCTTGCTAACATGATAATAATATAATAAAATGTTCATAATAGAATTACATAAACATGCGACCTCAGACGCCCACTAGTGAATACAAAATGACAAGGTGTGCAATATCGCACGCGCCTATGCTTTTTTAAGTAACATCGGCTGGTAACCCTTAAACCTTGTTCATAAACCATCCACACAACATGTTTCCCGTCAAGTCAGGTAAATATTGTTTAGGGGCCTTATAAAGTCCTGCATAATACAATTACTTCTAACAAGAGTGCAATTAAGAGAGGGGGAATATAAAAAAAAACGGAAAAAAGGTTACTACAAACTATGAAATAAAATGTCACCTTCACTTCGCCCAGTTAATTGAACTTATTTATTACCTAATATCGATAACGAAGTCGGTTAAAAATACGTTCGAATTTGTTATTAGTTCATTTTTACACCAACCTCAATGTAAGCAACTACCAGATATTTAATAAATTTTAACAAACTACCAGCATAGCAATAAAAGCAATACATAAAATTGCAAGTCAAATTAAAAAAGAGAAACTGACAGAAGAAAAAAGTATGACTATTTTAAGAAAAGGTAAGATAAAAATAAAGTGAAATTTTGAAAACAATAAATTTATCATTAGAAGAAAGTATTGTATCTGATTCATGGAAAATACGTACTGTTATGTCCGTACCAAATATCGGTAATACTGTTAAACTAGAAGAATACTGCCTCATAAACAGTTCCTTTATCAGAAAAAATAATGAAGATTCGCTTTATAAAAAATTGAATTATATTTATCTACAAATAAAAAACCTACATTGATTCAGGGGCACACAAAAAAAGTGGTGTGTTTTTATGACTAGACCAACTTATCTTTATGTATTTTGAATTCGAGTCCGGAGTCAGAATTGCTCCACCACTCACCATTTTTTTGTAAGTCGCGGTAGAAGGTTTCTCAACGGAATTGTATGTTTTTTGGGGTGCTGAACACGAATCCGAAGTTTGCTGCCTCCTAGCAGTACCGGCTCAGGTCGAAAAACGCAAAAAACCTCGAAATTTTCGGAGTTTTTCCGGTTTTTCGCTCATATCTACGCGTCGTACGGAAAATATTACTGTAGAGTAAAATAAAATGGACGTTGCTATCATATATTTTCTATACATCGCATCTTCACACTACAACTTACTTCCTCTTTTTTCTGCTCTTTTTTCCAGCTGACTATATATATAACAGCTCTAATTTGGAAGTTAGGGAGGTCACGCAGAATTTTATGCTTTTCAACTTTAAATACAGTAATATTTTCCGCACGACGCCTCGTTTGCAAGATATGAGCGGAAAACCGGAAAAACTCCGAAAATTTCGAGGTTTTTTGCGTTTTTAAAATGCATATGACAAAAAAAAATAATTTTAAACCTGGGGGATAATCGAATTTTGAAAAAATTTTTCGCAAACTGCTTTTTCAAAATTTTTTAGGGGTCGTTAGAGGAGTGCTTCTCGAGATGTTATTTCCCATATTTCGTATGGGTCCCATGCGCCACAGACGAGAAAAAAATTATTGAAATTTCTAGATCCGCGCTTGGGTGGTCGTGTTGTAGAACTCTCCAAAATCGTCTTAAGTTGAAGACAGAATCAAAATTCGACTTAGGCAAAAATTTCATTTAAAGACATTTTTAAGAGTCTGCAGAGGCACAGATCAGTCCATAAGGACCGTTTTGGGTTCTATAAGGCGTTGGAAATGACCAGGTGAAGATTCGAAGAAACACCGAATTTTCACTTAGGAAAAATGTTTTTGGTTCAGGATATGAGAGCAAAAGTATATAATCACAAATATTTATGAATAATATACTTTTTCAAAGGACTTTGGACTTTGAAAAATAATATTTTTGAAAGGGCGTCGAAATTTGGCTCAAGAATTGATTTATCGAAAGTACGCCAAAATTTCACTTGCAGACTAATTTTTCAAAACTGCGTCGAAATTTGGCTTGAAAATTGATTTTTCAAAAGTACGCCGAAATTGGTCTTAAAATAGATTTTTCAAAAGTACCACAAAGTCAGTTTAAAAAGTACCACAAAAATATGCTTTGAAATATTTTTTATTTTTTATTCCTCCACCAAAGACATTGACCTTTGATGTACGGTCATTGAAAGCCCAATTCTAAAGTATGAGCATAAAATTTTAGCGATGCACTGCATCCAAAAGGCAAAATAGAAGATTTTGACAAAGCCGGCGTAGTGCCGATAAGCAAAAATTGATAAAAATCAATGCACATGTACAAGGCCAGTTTCTCGCATAGAAAGAGTTTGGTTAACTCAGCGGCTTGCAATTTGGTCGAGCGCGTTGAGTGGTCCAGACAAAGCAATGGTAGGAAAGCCAATAGTAGGGCTTTCCAAATGACAAAGTTACAGAGGAGAACGCCTTGTGCATAAGAAACCAAAAATTCAATTTTGCCTAAAAGTCGCTCGAAGGTGGGCTGCTGCCATATCGATAATATTGAACATTGAACAATTGCATAGGAGAAAGTAAATCGTGGACTGATCGAACGCCATTAAACTTATGCAGTTATAAGTCTTCACGAACGTATTTGAGTACGTGAATCTCCACGATACAGGAACATTAAAGCTAAGTAGTCTCTAGCGAAACTAAATTCATTTAGTAAAACTTTTCTAAGTTAATGTCAGTCAGCCGTAATTATGAATTACAAATAGTCTCAGACTTCTCTAAAAAGCTCGCATTTTGATTCTGAGAAGGTATGCATGAATCTTTTCTACCTAATCGATCGTTAGCGCAAGCGCTCTCGCTTGTATGGTCTGAGAGCCATTACCTCGATTGGGGAAGGCACGATTCTTATCTTGAGAATTTTGTATAACCACTTCTGTTAAATAAACGGATTCTTTGAACTATTGTTTCTTAATTGATCTTGAGGCCTGTTGACGGTCTATAATCCCTGGAACTTTCGTATCGAAAACCTGATGTGTCGAGTTAACTCACATTAACACTTGACCTTTTGGTTGCCTTACGGAAGTTTGATAGTGATTTTTTTTTGCGTTTTTTGAGAAATAGAGTCCGTTATTAACAGACCAAACCGTGGATTCCACGTACAGAAATTAATCCCTCCGCAGAGAAATTCTTCGGTTAGGATTTTTCAGGAAATTAAGAGATACCTAACGAGTCAGTACCGATCTGTGGTAGTGCAGCCTTGGTCCATTATCCGACTATCGAAGTCCATCTTATCTCGAACCCGCCTGGGAGGTAGAAGAACGGAGTAATACGCGACTGGCGGCCCCTGAGAAATAAATTGGTGTCGCGTCATTTTGACGCCCGGTAGTGCGTTCTTCTACAGTCGCACCAGAGTCAAATATTTTGCACTAAGAGATACAAAAATTTGGCCTTTGTACATGTTATTTACACCCACCTGCGTCTTTTGAGTTTTAGCGGTAGTTTTCACCCCCCATAAGGGCGGATATCGGTTTAATTTATAGAAATAGCTTACTGTGGCTCGAATTTATATTCTCTACTCTCGACTACAAAACATCTACCATTTTTCACACTTCCTTAAGAGTTATTGCATTATTTCATTATTTCTATGATTTTACACCATTTTAAGGGATGTTTTTGACTAAAAAACAAAACTGACAGGAAAGTACGCCGAAATTGGTCTCAAAAGTACCACAAAGTCAGTTTAAAAAGTACCACAAAAATATGCTTTGAAATATTTTTTATTTTTTATTCCTCCACCAAAGACATTGACCTTTGATGTACGGTCATTGAAAGCCCAATTCTAAAGTATGAGCATAAAATTTTAGCGATGCACTGCATCCAAAAGGCAAAATAGAAGATTTTGACAAAGCCGGCGTAGTGCCGATAAGCAAAAATTGATAAAAATCAATGCACATGTACAAGGCCAGTTTCTCGCATAGAAAGAGTTTGGTTAACTCAGCGGCTTGCAATTTGGTCGAGCACGTTGAGTGGTCCAGACAAAGCAATGGTAGGAAAGCCAATAGTAGGGCTTTCCAAATGACAAAGTTACAGAGGAAAACGCCTTGTGCATAAGAAACCAAAAATTCAATTTTGCCTAAAAGTCGCTCGAAGGTGGGTTGCTGCCATATCGATAATATTGAACATTGAACAATTGCATAGGAGAAAGTAAATCGTGGACTGATCGAACGCCATTAAACTTATGCAGTTATAAGTCTTCACGAATGTATTTGAGTACGTGAATCTCCACGATACAGGAACATTAAAGCTAAGTAGTCTCTAGCGAAACTAAATTCATTTAGTAAAACTTTTCTAAGTTAATGTCAGTCAGCCGTAATTATGAATTACAAATAGTCTCAGACTTCTCTAAAAAGCTCGCATTTTGATTCTGAGAAGGTATGCATGAATCTTTTCTACCTAATCGATCGTTAGCGCAAGCGCTCTCGCTTGTATGGTCTGAGAGCCATTACCTCGATTGGGGAAGGCACGATTCCTATCTTGAGAATTTTGTATAACCACTTCTGTTAAATAAACGGATTCTTTGAACTATTGTTTCTTAATTGATCTTGAGGCCTGTTGACGGTCTATAATCCCTGGAACTTTCGTATCGAAAACCTGATGTGTCGAGTTAACTCACATTAACACTTGACCTTTTGGTTGCCTTACGGAAGTTTGATAGTGATTTTTTTTTGCGTTTTTTGAGAAATAGAGTCCGTTATTAACAGACCAAACCGTGGATTCCACGTACAGAAATTAATCCCTCCGCAGAGAAATTCTTCGGTTAGGATTTTTCAGGAAATTAAGAGATACCTAACGAGTCAGTACCGATCTGTGGTAGTGCAGCCTTGGTCCATTATCCGGCTATCGAAGTCCATCTTATCTCGAACCCGCCTGGGAGGTAGAAGAACGGGGTAATACGCGACTGGCGACCCCTGAGAAATAAATTGGTGTCGCGTCATTTTGACGCCCGGTAGTGCGTTCTTCTACAGTCGCACCAGAGTCAAATATTTTGCACTAAGAGATACAAAAATTTGGCCTTTGTACATGTTATTTACACCCACCTGCGTCTTTTGAGTTTTAGCGGTAGTTTTCACCCCCCATAAGAGCGGATATCGGTTTAATTTATAGAAATAGCTTACTGTGGCTTGAATTTATATTCTCTACTCTCGACTACAAAACATCTACCATTTTTCACACTTCCTTAAGAGTTATTGCATTATTTCATTATTTCTATGATTTTACACCATTTTAAGGGATGTTTTTGACTAAAAAACAAAACTGACAGGATAGATCCTTTTTTGGACTGCGGATTCAGATTCAGCGTCGAAAAATACACCAAATCCATATCATTTCGTCCGATGCACAGAACTTTTTTCTTTTTGTGTGGCTGTGTTATGTATTCAAATTATTTTATTCAAATATACTTAAAACAGATTACTGATCATTATACTATTTATTTAGTGAAAAAATAGTAAAATATACGTTAATAAAAATGCACACTGGACCAGGGAGTCTTAACTCTAGCTTACGACTTTCAGTACGGTATGGTACATTGTCATGGAACACTTAAGTTTCAGGATGGTTTCCGCCACTTTATTCAATTAGATTCATTCAACTTTAGTAATATTACAGTGAAGTAAATTCTGCCATTGAAATTGAATCCATTATTTACATAAATAATAAAAAAATTTTGAAAATAATATATAATATTGAAAAATTCGTGATCCGAAAAGTCATTTTTTTGGTTGTTCTCAATTTTAAGCGGTTTAATGAAAAATAAACCATCAACATGTATAGACCATTTTAAAGTAGATATTTCAACGGTTAAAATGAGCCCAGGTAGAATATTAAAATCGAAAAAACAACAATAAAGTTTTCTGTGGAAGATTTGGGTTTTTTTTTCGAAAAATGTAAATATCTCGGAAACTACTTGTTTCTCAGATACCAAAAAAATCAACTTATTCAATGCAAAAAAGTATATTGTCACAAAATTTTATGTAAATTGAATTATTTTTACGAGAGAAAAATAAAAAACCTAAAAATCGGTTTTCCGCCATTTTCTCGGAAAATTTGAGGTTATGATGAAAAATGCCTTATATGAAAGTTTTAGATTTTCTTAATATCCACAACTTTTGTGAAGGAAATTTTCTGCTAGGAGGTCACGTTTCGCCGAAAATCGCAAAAGACCACTTTCAACCCCTAAATAGCACCCCCATTTCACGATTTCACATTGTCTCGTTTAATTTTTGTTTCTTCTCTTCTTTGCAACCTTAACTAAATCCCCCGACTGGTCCTTGCCAGTAATTTTTTTCAAAAAGGTATTGGCACTAGCCTAGTATGCAAATTTGCTTTTTTAATATTATTAAAATGAAGTACTCCATATATTAAAGCACTTATCAATATTTAAACACCATTCTTTCATCTATCAATTTAAAATTTCAACAAATAAATAAAACTGAATAACTGAACGGGTGTTATACAAAACGGTTTGTGACATCATCGGTTGCATTAATAAAACCAACATAACCTCAACTTTTAGGTTTTTTAAGTTTATTGTAATTTTTAATGATTGTATCCGCACTTCTCATTTGAAATCAGTATGGCTCCAAGGAAACATTTAAAAATTGACGCAAATGATGTCTCAAAAAATAGGCTGCTAATTATAGGTTGGATTTCCAACCTATAAAAATTGCCTTATTTTATTCATTTTTTTTAAGCTAATTTCAGAAATTAATTAAAAATAGCAATTAACACATTTTTACTAGTTTTGCACATGTTTATTACATGTTTTCCAACCATTGTCACCTTTTAAATTTGAGTTGTTCGATGAGATACCTTTTGTGCCATGGGAGCTTAGACTAGTGCATTAATGGGCTGGAAAAGAAAATGTCACAGTATGGGCATACCGATAGATGATACATCAACACTCTACACCTTATCATTTGCAGATGATCAGATTGTTATTGCGCAGGATATCGATGATATGGAATATGGACACGTAAACTTAATGAGGAATATGAAAAATGGGGCTTAGAGGTTGACGTATAGAAAACGGAATACATGTGTATTGGAGGGCAACAACAAGATCTACTTCTGTCAGGCGTGCAAAAGATCAAACGCGAAAATGAATATAAATATCTGGGCATGAAAATACCAAACGACGGGACACTCGATGAAGCTCTCTGGGAAAGAAATACTCAAGGAAGATGAGCAATTTTAATTCTGAATAGCATTTTATGGGATAAGCACATGACAAAAGAAAATAAAAGAAGTATGTGTAATTCAGTAGTAAAAAGTATAGTAGTAATCTACAGTTGTGAAGTATGGCCAATAAAAGAAAAAACATAAAGAATGTTCAGAGCAACAGAAATGGACTTATGGAAAAGATCAGCTCAAAAATCAAAAAGAGAAAGGTCACAAATGAGAGAATAAGAAATTTGATGGGAATAACACATGGAATTGTAGATGATATAAGAATCAAACAACTCGAATGCCACACGATAGAATACCAAAGTAAATTTTAAATTGGAATCCACAAGGAAGAAAAAGACGCGGAAGACCAAGAAAAAGCTGGAGAGAGGGTACTGACAATAAAGTTCGGGACGAGGATGAGGACATGTGGAGAGATAGATGAGGGTGGAGATTAGGAATCGGAAGACGACTCGGAACGTTACCATACGATATATATAAAGGGAATTAAAGGTAATAATTATAGATAGAAAATTGAATTCAAAAAGCCACGTGATAAATGAAATTAGTAAATGTATTATTAAATATTAATGTCAGATTAAAAATATACAGACATACGACTGCATCATATTTTGATTATTACCCTACGCAGTATTATTTGAATAGTGTTGAAGAAACGCATTACAAAAACTTCAAAATAGGGGAATGAAAATTATACTCTAAGGGAAAATCAATATTCATGGAAGTCTGAATTATCTTCATTTTATAACTGTTAAGCAAAGACTGATCTTGGCACAATTTACTACCAAGTTATATATGTATAATAAGATATTATTTGTAAATGATGTTTATAAAAATGTGGTACTAGGTCTAACTGTGATGTATAAACGGTAAGAACCAATATGGCACAAAATTCCTTATTTTATAGACTTGTAATGTATAACAACCCATTTATAACCAAGGGAAAAAGTATAAGAGATTTAAAATAATTAGTGTGTGAGTTTTTTAAGAACAACTGTTATTAACATTTTGTATGAAATTGTCAACGTAACTTCAGTTAGACTTTAACATTTTTTACTGCTTACTTTTTCTACTACTCTTTCTTTCTTTTACTACTACTTTTTCTTTTTCCTATTCTTTAATTGGATCTCTCGCCTATTTAATAGTGCAAATAAATAAATAAACATCTCTAATTTTTTAAGAGTTATCTTCAACAAATAAACATGTCAACAGTACCTGATATTTCAGACACGCGGTGTGTTGGAAAATTACACGTTGAATGTCTTTTATAAATAATTCCATAAAAACTATTGCAAAACGAAACATATATAAAAAAACTTACCAATCGTGTTATCTTCAGAGTACTGCAGTTTCTTGGCAATTGTGAGTGAAATTGCTACAGAAGCAAATTGTGTGCAGCTGTTTTAGTATCATCCTGCCCGAAGCGCTTAGTAGTGCATTACCACCAAGATTGTTCTCGGAGGGAACTATTATCTAGTAACAAAATATACGACATAATATTACCCTGTCTTAGTTAGTTGTATTAAATTCCTCTTCTCTATTAAATCCGTTAAAATTTGCATAAAATAGAAAACGCTGTGATCTACTGGTATTCGATATAAGTAGGCGCTGCGGGGAAATAGTAATTTATTTTCATTCAAATGATTGTCTTCTTATAAAGACTGTTATTTTACGATGGAAACTAGCATTCGAGCTAAATTATACTCATGAATATCATGGATATTGTTTCTACAATGTTTGTTGCCATGTTCATCTATTTGAATTATTTATCCTGTGGTGTTGTTGGAAGAGGGAAGATCATGTAAATGTACGGCCAAACTGGAGCACATAACTATTACAAATAACAAGAGTGGGAAAACTTCACAATAGTTACAGGATAGTAAATAAAAGCTGATATTGAAAATGGCACTTGTAATTTCTAATTTATTTATTTATATTCAAAAGTTTACATATACATTTCATATTTCCAGAGTAAATTACGAATATAAATAAGATGAAACACGCGAAAGTTCATCGGTAATAAACTAATGTGCGAACGTGTTTAATTATAGTCCATTTTACTGAGATAAACTAGGTAAATAATAATAACAATAATAATTTTTAAATTGATATCGTCGCGTCGGTCTCCTCCACTAAAACTACAAAATGTTAAGTTGTAATGATTATAGTCCAATGCATTTAGATTTTTGTTTTCGAAATTCTTTGAATTCGCTGAAAATTTGAGAGGATATTGTTAAACATAGTAGAAACGATAATCCGAAAAGTTTACCGAGTTAACTCTTGTGCATTTTAACAGATTAAGTGCACAAATATGGATTTTTGTAAATAGTTTTGTTAATTTGATTTTTCTCAGAAAATTATCAGAGTGCAAAAAGAAAGAAGAGAAAACTGTACGTAAAAAAATATATACAGTGGGTGCTATTTTATACAACACGTTGGCCGATTTCATTTTTTTTTTTTGAGATATACTGCTCGATGAGCTTTATTTGAGGTCTACTAAACTCCTCTAAATAGGTCGAAATTTTGAGATCGACTATTAGGCAACTCCTTATCGGCAAATTGGATAGATTTTCGATTCGCAGTTGTCTCAAATACCTCTATACAAGATTTTAGCTCGATATCTCATATAGGGTGTTTGTTATTCAATAGCCAAATTTAAAATTTCTCACTTTTCGACTGGCCCTGTATAAAAGTTGGTTAGGTTTACTAAAAAGGTAAGATAGTAATTCGACTTAAGGAATATTAGACACTCTAGCGTTAGTTGTACTGTCGTGAGCAAAAAAAATAGGACAACTATTTTTTTCTAATTCTATTTGCACTCTTGCAATGAATTTTGTCAAATAACTCACAATGTCAATGTCAAGTTAGATGTACACTTCCCGACAAATAAAACTAGGACACTTTATTTCAGTTTTGTAAAATAGCCTTTGACAATTCAGTTTTGACAATTGTTGATTTGTCAGAAATTATTATTTTTAATTTCCACGATGCCACAACAATTAAGCACCATTCAAAAAACCGCTGCCCAAGGAATCACTACTTCCACATCCGGATTTTCTATCCAAGTCACACAACGAAAAAATTTTGTATCTGGAAATAATTGTTTATGGAACATTAATAATATAATATTTGAAATCCTCTACCCCAAAAACCCATAAAACGATACCCCACATCGGTAGTGGGGTGGGGGTGGTGACAGGGAGTGGGAGTGGGGGGTGGATAAAGTAAAAAAATATTTTGAGGTTTCTGATTCTTGTACACACTAAATCACATTTTTTTTTCATCCTCTTTAATAATGGAGTGGGGGTGGTAATGGGGGTGGCCAATGCCAAAATTTTTTTTGAGACCTTAGCTTCTCTTGTATATACTAAATACCAATTTTATGGACTCTTACCTGCTTGATTTACCTATTTTCCCCAAATTTACTCCAATTTACCCCCCAACCCTTCGACGGAACAAGATGAAAATATAATCTAGTTCTAGATCTCGTTAAAGTACATATGTGTACCAAATTTCAAGTCAATATCTCAAACGGTTCCAGAGTAAACGTGCGCACAAAAAAAGTTACAGACCGACAGGCAGACCGACAGACAGAAATTTTTTTTTCGTTCAAACTTGAAATCTCGACGTTTCATGACATTCTAAGCCTATTTGAACAATAAAAATTTTTAAAAATTTTTTTGTCGTTACTATACTTCCACTGGATGTGGAAGTAAATTACGAATTGTTTCGAAGATTGAGGACGGTTGGTCACTAAGACTTCTTGCGGAAGAATTTAATGTCAACAGGAATACTATTTTGAAAATTAAAAGAAAATGGGAAAATGAAGGGCAGGCAGACCAAGAAAAACGTCGGAAGAGCAGGACACTATTTTAGTAAATTATTTACGAAATCATCCTTTCGATAATGCAAGTAAGGCTAAAGTTGAAACAAATTTCCCCGCCTCTGTAAGGACGGCTTTAAGAAGAGTGAAAAAGTCTGATCTTAAAAATTGTGCAGCCGCAAAAAAATATAAATTAACAGAGGAGAAAAAGCAAGGCCGTATAATATTTGCTCTCAATCATTTATTAAATGATGCAGATTTTTGGAGAAGTGTAATTTTTTCTGATGAAAAAACATTTCAATCCCACAATGACGGTCGTATTCGGGTGTATAGGCCCCCACGCTCTAGGTTTAATGAAAATTATATTGCACCCAATAATAGATCTGGAAGGTTTTCAGTGAACGTTTGGGCGTGGATATCTATGGAAGGTTTAGGGGTTTGCTGGAATATCGATGGAAGGTTAAATTCTATGAAATATTTGTAAATTTTGGATAATGTAATGTTTCCGTCAGTTAGACAACGTTTCCCTAATGACAATTTCCTATTCCAGCATGATAATTGCTCAGTGCACACCGCCAATTGTGTGAGAAATTATTTAGATGAAAATAATGTTAAGGTTTTGCCTTGGGCTGCTAAAAGTCCCAACATGAATCCGCTGGAAAACATTTGGGGAATAATGGTTACGAAAATGCAGAAACAAAATGTTATTCCCTTAAATAAAAATCATTTATGGTCTCTCATTGAGGAAACCTGGGAAAGTCTGGCGGAAAGTCATAATCTTACCAGAAATTTGATCGATTCAATGCCCAGAAGAATGCAAGAAGTAATAAATAATAACGGGACCATGACTAGATATTGAATTCTCATATTTTTGTTTTTGTTTGTTTTCTACGTATTTATTTTTTTTTGTTTATTTTATATGTATTACTTTAGATATTTTTAATAAATTACTGTCCAATTTTTCTAACGGCCAGTTGTATTATTTGGAAAATATAATAGAACTGGCACCGCTGCACGAATATCGTCTACCAAGATCGATTTACATAACTAAAAAATACAGTTTTCAATGAACAAGAGTTGTCCTACTTTTATTTGTCGGGAAGTGTACACAACTAGATTTTAGCAAAAATACGTTATAAGACTTGTTCCATTTTTTTGCGCACGACATGACAGTACCACCTAAGTTGAGCCAAGTTCAGCTTGATCCAAGATCGAAATCTATGGTTACGATTATTGTAACAATCGTAACCTTGGCTTTTGATCTTGGCTCAAGCTGAACTTGGCTCAACTCAGTTTGTACAACTGGCCCTAAATGAGGAAAAAAAAAAGAAAAGTCATTCTTTAAATAAATAGTGCTTCTACATATTAATGGGGTGCTGTAAGTAGGTGCTTTAATGAAATTTTTTCAAACAAATGGATTTGACTTTCTTATTTAGTGACATCAACATCAGATGAGGAAGAGAAAAGATCCATTTGTTTGAAACATTTTCATTAAGACACCTACGTACAACAATGTATAGAAGCACTATTTATTTAAAGAATTACTTTCTTTTTTTCTTCCTCATTTAGTATTTGGTATTCCTTAAGTCGAATGACTACTTTACCTTTTCAGTAAACGTAACCGACTTTTATACAGGGCCAGTCGAAAAGTGAGAAATTTTAAAATTGGCCATTGAATAACAAACACCCTATATGAGGTATGGAGCTAAAATTTTGTATAAAGATATCTGAGACAATGCGAATCGAGTTCGCTATCCAATTTGCCGATAAAAAATTGCCTAATAGTCGATCTCGAAGTTTCGATCTATTTAAGTAGTTTAAGTAGTTTTAGCTATAAATGGGATAGGATCAGTCTACATGTAACTATGTATTACTACAATTTACACAGTTATTAACTTTGAACATAGCTCGAGAAAAAAATAGAGGGAAAATATTTCTAAAAATAAAATATGACATATGTTAATGACAAGGTGTTTTACAGCTACAAAACTAGGTGCTTGTACCGTCAGAAGATCGTCAAGAAGGTCAGAAGAGCTCTTATCTACCCGATGGTCGGCAGGCAGAGCAGACTCAACCTGAGAAACAATCTCACGCTTATCAGGCCACTCATCCAGCCACAGCTGACATACGCTTCCATTGCATGGGGCTACCAAGCGACCACCCATCTCAAATAGATCCAAATTCCAAGAATATCACCCTTAGTACAACAGTAAACGGACCATGGTTCATACTCAACGAAAACATATTCAGGGATCTGGACCACACCCCACTGAATTCATCCTGGAGAGAACGAGGAGACTCTACATACACCATTGCCGAGGAGGATGAGAATCCGTTGAACAGGGAGGCAACTGACTACAATCCAGCCGACGCTCCGAGGCATGAGAGTCCGAGGGCATAACTACTGGATAACGGATGAGTATGCGAACCATTCCATCCCCGATGAAGAAACTACCAGAAGAGACATGACGAACACCCAACCACCCACGCACTACCCTGCAGGAACCAGACAATACTCGTCTAGTACTTTTAGTCCTATAAGCTCCGTGCACGCTGAAAGTGTTACGAAAGCACTTAGGCCTGCACTTCCTCGATCTACATACCTTATGCTTACCTCTCCGATGATCCGGATGACAGGATGTCAATTGACATTCCGTGTACCGACAGTCAATACCAGCCAAAAATAACCCACTGTTGCCAAACAGACCGATGACTACCCCCGGGGGTGACAAACTGACGAAGAAAGAACACCAAGACAGAAGAGCGCCAAAAGAGGCCTTAGCCAGCAAGGACCAGGGGAGGTGGGCCGAAATCCTCAACACCTATTACATTTGTGAGTGGGGTTGTTGAAAAGTAAGCTCGTCCGCCCCTCACGAGGCCGGTCCAGGTCTCCAGCGATGTTTAGGGTAAAGAGCAATAGTTCTACTCGACCCTAGTTATCCGAGATCGTCATTAATGCCAAAGAACATTGGCGCACTGTCAGAAGACGATCAAGCAGTCTTACTTCTAATACAAACATTTGATTGGTGCAATGATTTCAAAAAGCGGTCTTTTGTTGGCTATTACCTTAATAAGTGAAATAATCTTGACTGTCGCCTCGATAAAAAATCCTGGACCTACTACAGAAAAAACTCAACTTTCCTAATTTGTTACATAAATAGCTATTTCGCATGTGTTACACATACGCTACTTGCCTACCTGGCGTCCGAGGCTAAATGGCGTCCGCGGCTAAATGATTGTTTATTTATAAAACATCTATGAGCTAGACAATTGTACATAATGGCTTCCAAAATGTGAACCTTGAATCTTTTAAGAAAAAAATCCCTGACGGTAAACAAAATACTTTTTTGCCTTCGGCGATACAAATACAAGCCAATTAGTTTTTGAAATAAATATACTGTATTTGCATGATAAGGATAGTTTCAAAAAATATGTCTTCTATTACAATAAGAAAGCTTTGTTACTCGTTGTACCTATAGATATAGTATAATATTATATAGACTATCTTTTAATTTCTTTTATATTTCAACTTCATAAATTTATAGCTGGACTTTTACAAATTAATCAGACAGTGTCCGTCAGGCAAATATTACACGTAAAGTTACATGTAGCTTACACAGAAACAAGTGTAACTGAACATTCATTGATTGATATTTATATTTAGTCTGTGTATTAAATTCTGCATTTTACTCTTCAAAAATTTTATGTATCCGTGGTTCAGAAACAGATAAAAGTGGACCTACCAATTTTCCATCTTTTTATCTTAGAATTGAACAGAGTTTACGCTCCCAAAAGTTAAACTTAACCGCAATACTACATTTTATGAAATAAAGGAACTTTTTATTTTGCCAGCAAGATCACTTGATTTATGTATATTTTGTTATATAAAATAAATATGAGGTCAATATTATACTGAAATTCTATCTTCTGTGCTGTAGTTTCGTATTATATCGAGCACCAACATTATTAATCATAAGCGATGTGTATATTGTGATGTTACCATGCACGTTATAGTTAATTACAATAAAGATAAAAAATAGTTCGTGACTCGTGACTTTGAAATTAATATGCTATAAGCTCCCTCTAAATAGAAAGATAAAGCTGAAGTAGCTACGAATCACCTGTATGCCTTATCAAAATGCAATTTCTACGTAGTAGATGCGGGCACGTGTCACAGTTATTTCCACTTTTTTATTTATTTTCATCGACGCGCCGCTGTTTGTGCTACAAATACAAATACATTTAACAGAACTATTTTTAATAAATCCTTATAACTAACGGTTTTTTAGAGATAAATGTTATTAAAACTGAACCCAAAAAACATGAAAATGTCAGGAAAAAATATGTTTTCTATCATTACAAAATATCTATTTTTAGCCATAATTTATTTTGAAGTAAATACAAAATAGGTTAACATTTTTATTTATTTTACAATACAGATAAATCATCTAAAATATTTTATTGTCAGAAGAAAGATAAGTCACAATAACCTTTTCTCAAATATTTTTCCCTTTTTCACTTTTAGTATTCTTCAAAGCTCTTATAAGCCACCCAGCAAACACACTATAGGTGGCATTAGATTTATGACTGGTAAAGTGTTGGCAACTTTTGCCAATACCTACAAAGCGAATACAAAGTACTGTTTAACATTACCTATATCATCTGTCCTGTAATGGTAAGTTGATGGCCCTATGTGTTTAATACTTTATTGTCAATACCAAAAAAGCTAATACAAAGTACTGTCTAACCATTATAGCTCCCATGTTGTAATGGTAAATTGATGGCCCTATGTTTTTAAGACGCCCTTTTGTTATCATGTATTTGAAAATATTTAACCATCACTGGTATATTAAATATATAAAATCACTTTTTTGCCAATACCTGAAAAGCGAATACAACTTACTTGTCTATAATCATTATAACCACCTTCAGACCTTTAGAACAAGATGGAAGGCATCATGTTTCCATTTTCTTTGATGCTTATTCAAAGTCACATTTTAACTCAGTAAATCAATGTACTAAGTGAAATGCATTGCCACATTGTGTCATAATCTGGAGTGTTTATGCTCCTCTTTTTGTGTTTCTGCTTCTACAAATCATCTTTTGTGGGTATTATTGTTGTTTGTTTTATATTTTTTCAGATATCTGAAGGTTTGATTTAGTCGTTGTCCTGTTGAGAGTGTTTCTGTGTTTTCAAAGAATGCTGTACATTTTTCCTCGTCGTGGTTTCTCTTCACCTCTCTTTTTTTCTTTCAATGCTTCTTTTAGTTTTTCATTTAGGTTCTACGTCGGGTGTTGTTTGTCTGTAGCCTTCATCTTTTTTAGTTGTTCGTATTTTTTTTTCTTGCCTGCTATTTTTGACGTTTTTCTTGCCCCAGTTTTTGTTTTTGAACCTATTGATGTCTTCTCCTGTCAGTTGTTTTTCCATTTCTTCGCAGTATTTCTTCTGGAAGTCTTCGTGCTGTAGTAGGGAGCTATTCCAGGTACTGTGTGGCATTTTGTTGTTGGCTCTCTTCTTTTATTTCTAAAATCATGTACGGAAAGTACATGATTTTGTAGTCTGTAGTGACTTTTGCTGCCCATTTTGCTTTAATGTTCTTGATCCTATTTCTTATCTCTCTACCTACCATTATATGATCTATTTATGAGATTTAGTTTCCATTACTCCAAGTCTTAAGACAGGTTTGACTTTTGCTCCACATGCTTCTTATTGTTAAGTCAATCATGTGTGCTAGTTTTTTTTTAGCGCGTTTCCATTTTCATTAGACCATGAGTGGAGTAAAGTTTTTTCAATGATGCTTTTATTTTCCTCAGTCTGGTCATCTTTTCCTATAGGTTCGTTGAAGTCTCCTAATATTATAATGGGCATTTTTGAGAGAAAATTATATCACTTGTGTTACCGTTGATCCGCTGCAAAAAAAAATCAGTTTTGGCGCAGTATACCTACTAGTAAGTTAATAGTAAGCCACTAAGTAGTACGGACTCAGTTAAGATTCAATTTTTACAGCCAGCTAGTAAATAAAGTAAAAATTAAAAATGATTCGGAAATTATTAACCTGTAAGAAAATGTACGTTTATTAATACAAGGTAAGAATATAAGGACTTACCGGCACGGTAGCTCAATCGGTTAAGGCGTATTGAGTGGCGAATACACTGATCGACTCGCTACCGCGCTCTGGGTTCGACCCCCAGCCCCGGTATTGACAACACCGGTGGGTGTGGATGTATGTCTGCGTTTTTCCGAATGTGTAACCCCCTTCAGGACAGCCTTGGCTTTGGATTTGGGGGTTGTCTACTATCTGTGGTGTGTTTATGTTTATGTTTTATCTGATACTCAGGTTTCTGCAGGTATACGATGTCACTTATTTCGCTTCAGTTTATGCCTACAGACTTTAGTATTGAGATTCACCATATCTAGACTAACTATTACCCAAACATTTCTTGTATATGAAATTTGTTATTTGTCACATGTTGAACCCACTTGAGGGCCGATGGTTAAATTGCACTGGTCGATCCTATTTTATGGTTGTACGTGTTGTTCACTTGCTTGTAGCTGAGCATTGCTGTTAAATAACTCTGTATTAGTTATTTTCAAATATCAATTCTATTTCAACTTTTTTCTTTTGTTATGACACACTGATTTACGCGGAATTTATTGGGATACAATTCGTTTGAGCTTTATCAAATTTAATGAAGTTTTACCCGGTATTTTACAGTTTTATATGGGAGCATTTCGGCCACATATCCGCACACTCGACCTATTCCCCATTAATAGTTTTTGCAATGTTGTATGAAAATATGAAAATGATCTCTCGAAAAGAGTACTTTTGTGTTGGGGTATGGTTAGTCTGTCTTTTCTTCTTATGTTTAGATTATGCACATCTGTTCTAAATCCAATTTTTTCTGTTAAGTAAGTAGGTCTGTTACTGCGTAAACGTTTAAAGAAAAATATATCAGCGTGCAATTTTCTTCTGTTTAACATGTTAAGCCGGTGAGTGACAAAGTATAAGATGTTTTGTCATACGTACGAATGCCATGGATATATCTCAAACATGAATTTGGAATTTTTTCTATTTTGTTAGCATCTCTCGTGGTTAGACATGGCCCGTAAACATAGTCACAATAGTTAAACTGGGAGAGAACAAGTGATTCGCGTAGGATTGTTTTTATTACTTTACATAATCAATCAAAACAATACAATTGTGTGCCTAGCCGGAGCCCAGTCCGGAGCCAACCGCACAACCAGGGAGCGTATCGTCGTGGTGAGTATGAGGTAAGGCGGGGTGAGTCCGACTTGGCCGGAACGATAACAGTTATTCAGAGTTAGCACTCCTCTTTTAATGAGGTAAAACTTAAAGCTAACAATTTTTAATAAATAAATTAGTGTGTCTATGGATGTACAGTGTCCTTAGTTTGGAGTACGATTTTTATAATAAATAGGACACGTGATTCGTGAATCTTAAATTTGAATCGATAATAACGAACGGTTTACGAAAAACCGCTAACAGGTTCCATTTTTAGCATTATATTCTATTATATTCATCACCAGGAATAATAGTGGAGCAAAAAAGAGGTAAAATTGTGTCGTTTTTTTTATGAGCTTAGAACAAGATCAGACTCAGTGGGTATTACCAACAACATCATTTTACATATAAAAACACAAAATACGACATTTTTTAGTGCTCACAGATATTCTTATTTAAAAAAAGTGTAAAATATAATTTTTTTTTTAAATCATGTTTTTTTGTACATTGCCATATCTCAAAAATGAATTTAGCTATCGATGTGAACTTTTTTTTTGTTATAAAACACACACTTGAGCGCTTCTCTCTGTTCATAGAATTGCTAATAAAAAAAAATGTAAACATGCCAAAAACGTAGATGACCCTGAAAGTTTAGAGAATACGCCATCAAATTTTCACTAAGCGAGGAAATTTTTTGTTTTTGAAAATTTTGTGTAACATGCTGTGAAGAAAATTAAGTCAATAGACTAAAAAAGTTTTTAGAAAAAAAATATTTTCATTATTAGCAATAGTTTGCTAGTTACGAATTTTTTAGTATGGAGGAATTGTCGAAGCGTACGCGCGCCGTACTGTGAAAAATAATAAAATATATTAATAAAATCCCATAAACAGAAGTTTAGGAAAAGTAACAATTTTGGAGTGTTTTGATAAAAAGTAAACTATCGAGTTTTCCTTTTTTTGCGTTATTATTGGAGCTAAATAAAAAAGACAGTTTCTTAAAGCATGTGGCAATCTTAATATTTGTATCCGACATTTCCTCTGTCAGAGTCCTTATCCGAAACTCCCATGCATTGCATTTTTACCCTAGATCCACACAATAACACAGGTCGTCAAAAAAAAAAATCTACTCCAAGGACTAAATCTATCATGCCTTAAGTATTTTTGTATGCTGAATCCGAATTTTCCACTTAGATTTCGAGCAAACGTATTTTGACGATAAAAACCGGGATTTACTCGAAATCTACGCGGTAAAAAAAATTTTAAATTGAAAATTCGGATTCAGCACACAAAATACATAAGGAATGATAAGTTTAGTCCTTGGAACAGAACTTTTTTCTTGTAGATCTGTGGCACAGGTGCACTTTGTACACAGGTGACAATAAAAACCGGAATTTACTCGAAATCTACATGGTAGAAAATTTTTTTAATTGAAAATTCGGATTCAGCACACAAAAATACTTAAGGCATGATAGGTTTAGTCCTCGGAGAAGAATTTTTTTTTTTTTGTAGACCTGTGAATTGAGTAAACGTGTTATTTTCGCCTAAATTAGGTAACAAAAAAGAAAAAAACATCCTAAATTAAGTCTTTTTTAATTTCCTAATTATAGTCTCTAAACTTTGTTTCCATGGCTTGTGCACAAGTTTATCGTTTTCCTCTATTACTACGCCACATAAAATTCATTCCATTTTACAATGAAACTTAGATTGCTTATTTATCTTAAATATTTTTTAAGTAGATAATCCACGCACAATTCGCACAATGACCATAATACGTTTTACAATATAATACAAGTGGTAATAAGAGAAAGAATATCGTTACACATTTTACTTCCACATTCAGTGGAAATATAGTATGGACAAAAATATTTTTGAAAATTTGTATTATCCAAATAGGCTTAGAATGTCATGAAACGTCGAGATTTAGAGTTTGAGCAAAAAAAAATTCTGTCTGTCGGTCTGTCTGTAACTTTTTTGTGCGCACGATTACTCTGGAACCGTTTAAGTTATTGACTTGAAATTTGGTACACGTACCATGTATTTTAACGAGATCTGGAACTAGATTATTCCGTAAAAGGGTTGGGGGTAAATGGAGGTAAATAGACAAATCAAGCAAGTAAGAGTCCATAAAACTGGTATTTAGTATATATAAGAGAAGCTAAGCTCTCAAAATTTTTTTTTGGCATTAACCACCCACATTACCAACTCCCATTATTCAAGGGGGCGAAAAAAATAAAATTGTCATTTAGTGTGTGTACAAGAACCAAAGGCCTCAATTTTTTTTTTACTTTATCCACCACTACTACTACCCCCCTTCCACCACCCTCAGCCTCACTACCGATGTGGCATATCGTTTTATAGGTTTTTGGGGTAGACGATTTCAAATATTATATTATTAAAGTTCCATAAAAAATGATTTCCACATTCAATTTTTTTTCGTTCTGAGAGACTTGGATAGAAGATCTGGATGTGGAAGTAGTGATTCCTTGGGCAGCGGTTTTATAATTTGACCTTCGACGAAAACGAATAACGTTGATAGTACACCGCCCTGAGACTAGTTAGTTTTAGTGGACGCGGGCGTATTAATATTCAATTTCTGCAATTCGCGCGCTCTAAAAAAAATCACTGTACCTAAACTGTAAAAGACACAATAAAATTTATGCTACCAAAACTTTTTTGGTATTTTGGCTTTATTTTCTTCGGAGCATGTTATACAAAATTTCCAAAAACAAAAAAGTTCGTAGCTTAGTGAAAATTTGACTGCGTATTTTCTGAACTTTCAAGGTTATCTAAGTTTTTAACAAACTGAAAAATGTTTTAGTTAACAATACTATACACAGATGGAAGCGCTTAAGTGTGTGTTTTATAACAAAAAAAAGTTCATGCGGATAGCTTCATTCGTTTTTGAGTATGGCATTAGATGTTTCAAAAAAACATGATTTAAAAAAAAAAAATTCACACCTTTTTAAAATTAACAATGTCCGTGACCACTAAAAAATGTCGTATTTCATGATTTCTAATGAACATCGACCTACTTAACGAAATGGTATATATCTAGGTTTGTTCTAAGATTAAAAAAAAAACTCGAGAAGGAAGCGACTTTTCCCCTGCTTTTTACTCCACTATAAAACCAATGTACCTTTATGTAGGTATCAAAAAGTGAATGGTTATTATGTTTTGCAACTCCACTAGTAGCATTTTTAAGCACCCAGCTGTAAGTAAGTTATAATAAATTTTAGAGATTCTAAATCATAAAATTAGAATAATTCGAAAGTTAGTTTTAATTTACTTCTCTTGTAAGTTAAGTGTTTTATACTTTAATGATCTCACTGGCAACTAGACAACAAATTCTACCGTATAGCAGTTTGATAGGTTGTAAAATTGCCACTTTAGTAGTTCATTTTTAAAATGTGCTTTTATAGAATTCTATGCAACAAAGTAGTGCAATAAAGTGTCAAGCAAGAACCGAATATAACTTTAAAATAAATATTTTATAACTTAATATATGACGATAATAGTTAAATGCGAGAAGAAAACTAGGAGGAATTTCTGTAAACATTTGGATATTTGTTATATATTTAAATAAATACAATGTAATAAGGAGTTAAACTTAACTACATTTTATGGGTTTGTTTAGACTGTTCAGACAGTTTTAAAGAGCAAAAATTGTGGTGAATGGAAATCGTAAACACTATTATGCTCAGGAGATTGCGATTACCATATTTACGTTTACAATTAATTTGTGTACCTCGATGTATTCAATTATACCTCACGAAGAACAGGCCCATTCAAGAAATACGTTACTACTATCTACCTAGTACTGCATGTATTATATGCGCGTAGTGGTATCAGTGATACGACTTCTCTCTCGATCTCAAAGAAAAAAAATTTTGGATTGTCAACAATATGATGATTTTCGAATGACGTAATTGTAACTGTGCCAACTTTTTGAATGGGTTTACCAAAATTTCAATTGTATTATTTTCAAAATATTGAAAAAATATTCCAACAATTTTTACAACTGGATGATCACACTGACAAACTAATTAGAAACAAACTTGAGTTGTTGGGTTTTCTTTTTAAAAGCGAGTTTCAATAAAAGTATTTTCTTGAACTCTGTATCTTCTATTAAACAAAAAAATGAACATTTTTTGCCTACAAAAAATTTTAATTCATTGATAAAAAAGAAATATACTACAGAAAGTTGACCAACTATCAGAAAAAGTTGTTAATTTAATGCAGATTTTAACACGGTGTAGCACATGGGGTTATTCAGAACAGATATATATTTCTTTTGCAAGTAGATAGTATTTGTTACCAATTAAATTTTTCATATCTCGAGACTTATTTCCATAAATGTTAGTGGAGGCAAATTGATTGGCCGTTTTGAGCTAACATGAAAGCTCGATAGCGAAGGTTAAATTAAATTTTTTGTAAAACGATTTGGGTCGCTTACTTGACGGCGTGCCTCTAGAAGCATGTCACGAAATGTGTCTGCAGTACGATGAGGTTCCTACCAAAATTGCTGGATTGTAAGGGAAAAGACCATCCAATAGCCACCGCGGTCACCTAACCTAAACTCCTTTGACTTAATTTTGTCGGGTTATTTTAAAATACTGGTCTACGTCAAAGAAAACTAGATAGAGTCAGAATTGCGGCAAAAAATAAGCGAAGCGATCAATATGATTAGTAATAACGAACGGGCTTACCGACTAATTAAAAAAAAAATATTCGGCAATGTCGATTATCTATTAGAATTCATGGTAAACATTTCTAACGGTTATCGTAACAATTTAAAAAAATAAAAATTCTTATTTTAGAGACATGAAAGAAAAGTTAGGTCAAGAATATGAGGTAAAACCAGCCGACAGAAAAAAACCCAAAATCAAAGTATTCAATGTTGATAAAAAACTTATAGATGATGAAGAAACGCTAGTCGAAAAAATAATATTACAAAATAATATACACACAGAAGAGGAAAAACGTTTTATAAAAGTAGTATACAAATATGAAACAAAAAAAGGTAATAATAATATAGTTCTAGAATTAGATCCAGATACATATAATCAGATAAGCCAGAAAAACGTTTTATACATAGATTGGAGAACATGCAGGTACGTTGATCATGTGAATATAGTACAATGTTTTAAATGCTGGAAATTTGGCCATATGGCAGATAAATGCAAAAATAATAAGGACACTTGTCCGAAATGCTCAGGTGAACATAAAGCAAATGAATGTACATCAGACAGGGAAGAATGCACTAACTGTAAACGTGCAGTCGAAATCTTAAAAATACCTAACATAGACTATAACCACCCGGCGTATAGCAAAACATGTGAAGCTTACATAAGAATTTTTACACAGTTACAACAAAGAGTTAACTACCCAGAGTTACATACAGAACAAAATAACAGAAAATAGCAATCAATAAATACATTTATAATGTATTTAAACATACAAAGTTTAATTAAGCATAAAACTGAACTATGTTGGATAATTCACCAAAAGAAACCAGTAATTATTTGTCTATCAGAAACACATATTACCGAAGAAATTCAAGATAATGAAATATATATTGAAGGTTATAATGTTCTATGTTCATATTCAACTAGTCGCCATACAGGGGGAGCCATCATATACATCAAAAAGGAATATAAATATAAAATAATGATAAATGACTCCATAAATATGAACATGTGGATAATCGGTGTAGAAATAACTATAAACAGGCATAAGTATTTTATATTCAGTCTTTATCACTCACCTAACTCTAACCACATAGATTTTGTGACCAAATTAGAAGAAATTTTAAGTGATTTTTCAACAAAAACTGGAACATTGATTGTAATAGGAGACTTCAACATAAATATTGCTACAAATTCTCACTATTCTCAAAATTTAATAAACACTGTACAAAATCTAGGACTATATCAAATAATGGATCAATTCACTCGCATTACAGAAAACAGTTCGACAATCATAGACCTAATAATTACTAATTCCAAATACATTAAATTCGAGGTTCTATCTACACCAAAAATCACAGACCACTCAATCATAACAGTACAATTAAATAATAATGCTATGGCAGAACCACAAAAAAAGTAATCAGAGACTTCAATAACTTTAATGAAACACATTTTCAATTAGATTTAATGGACACACAATGGATACCAAATTGTAATGATGTAAACACATTAGCCGAAAAATTAGTAATTAATCTAACTCAAACATTAAACGAGCATGCGCCAGTAAAAGAGATAAGAATTACAAATAAAGAGGGAAATAAAAATTGGTGGACGAATGAGATAGGTCAAAAAATCAAAGAAAGAGATCATTTGTATAAAACAGCTATAAGAACAGGTAACGAGCAACACTGGAATGAATTTAAAGAAAAAAGAAACATGATAGTGACACTCATTAGACAACAAAAACAAATATATTATCAGAGAAAAATTGATGAAGTTAAAGGAAACTCAAATGAAATGTGGAAGACACTAAAACTACTTTTAAATGAAAAAAGAAATGACAACAATAATGGAATAATTTTTGACAACGAACTAACTACAGATAATAAAGTAATCGCTGAGAAATTTAACAAGTTCTTTCTGGAAAGTATAGAACAAATTACGGTACATTTGAATCCAAATAAACATTATGATACAATATTGAACAACATGGAGAAGACCAATTGTAAAATGGAAAAGTTCAAAGTACTGGAAATAAAAAATTTAAAAAACATTATAAATCAAATGAAAAATAAACCCAGTGGTATAGACGGCATAAATGTACACATTTTAAAATTATCATTTGAAGCAATAGGCAATCAATTTTTACAAGTTATAAATACCAGTTTAGAAACAGGAATATTCCCAGACACTTGGAAGACGTCAACAGTAATACCTATTGAAAAGAAAAATAAAACAATTCGATGTGAGGAGCATAGACCCATAAATATGGTACCAGTCTATGAGAAATTACTGGAATTATCTGCTAATGAACAAATAATAGAATATGTAGAAAACAACAACCTTCTATCGAAATATCAAGCTGGATTTCGAAAACTAAATTCGTGCGACACTGCTTTACAAACAACGTTATCAAGCTGGAAAAACGCCTTAAATGAGAAACAAATCATAGTGGTAGTTTTTTTAGATTTCCGCAGAGCCTTTGAGACAATAGATAGACAATTATTACTGTTGAAGTTAAATAATTACGGATTTGGACATAACATTGTGAAATGGATGACCAGTTATTTAGAAAATAGAACACAAACTACCAAATATAAAAATGATACATCGTTACCAAAAGAGACAATATTCGGTGTACCGCAAGGAACCGTTATGGGACCTAATCTGTTTGTTCTATACATAAATGATATTATGAAATACGTTAAAAAGTGCAACATACAACTATTTGCTGACGACACATTGATATACTTAGTTGGTGATAATGTAGACTCGACTATAAACATAATAAATAGTGAGCTTAGAGAAATAGAAAAATGGTTGGACATGAATAGCCTTAGCTTAAATACAGACAAAACTAAGTTTATGGTAATTAAAAGTAAATACAGCCGAGTAAACACAGTAAATAACCAAGGAGTAACCATAAATGGAACAAATATTGAGCAAGTTAATGAATTCAAGTATTTGGGTGTAATTATTGATGATCATTTAACGTTCTCCGAACATGCTCATTATATTACCAAAAAAATAGCTAAAAAAGTTAATCTGTTGGGACGTATAGGAAAAGATCTTAGTACATGGACGAAAATAACCATATATAAAACAATTATTTTACCTCATTTCAACTTCTGCTCAACAATACTTTTTCTACTTAGTAATGTTGAAATAAATATGCTACAGAAGAAGCAAAACCAAGCATTACGAATTATTCTAAACTGTAACAAATATACAAATATAAAATTAATGCTTGATGCTACGAAGTTACTGGGAGTGAAACAAATTATAACTTTAAATACAATGACTTTTATTTACAAAATATTACATGGATTAGTGCCAAAACATTTATCAGAAAATTGTACCTTCGTGAGGAACATTCATGAACACGACACAAGATCAAGAGAAAATTTATATATTCCAACAGTACATACAAGATATAGCCAGGTTAACCTATTCCACAATGGATTTAAACAATATAATGAACTACCAATTTCTGTAAGAAACTGTGAAAGCCTCATGTTATTTAAAAATGTTTGTTATAAATATGTTTTATCGAATGTCACTATTTAATATTTAATTTTATACCACATGATTAGTTTCAAATTTCATTTATAGAATTAATTTCATTGATATACAATAATGTAAAATGTGAAATCTAGCTTATGCTATTAATAAAGTATTATTATTATTATTATTATTTATTATTATTATTTTACTAATTTTGTTTTATTTTTGACAAACTTCAACTTCAAACTCCAACCAATTAAGAGATAACTATATTATATTGTTATTTTTATATACTAATAAATATCAAGAGAGTACACTGTAAAAAATTAGGGTAAATTTACCGTCGCTCCGTGTATGATTACACCCAATTTTAATGTAACTTTTCCCGCAAAAAGAGCGTAAAATTTTATTTACCAGTGATGATTGCCCATAAATAAAATTTTACACTCTTTTTGGGGGTAAAGTTACATTAAATTTGGGTGTAAATTTCATATGCAACGACGGTAAATTTACCCTCATTTTTTACAGTGTATTTTATATCTCCTTTAAAACTCATTTTGATTTTTCTTCCTAGCTTGTATGGTTTTCGAGCAATTCAATTTTTTCTATAGGCCGCGCGCAATAAATTTCAAATAAACGAAAATTCGCGCGCATTAAAAATACAAATTTTGGAATTTTTTTCAATATCGATTTTCTCGAAAACCATGGCATATACATCAAAATTACAATAGGACTTTTTTTAAGGAAATTAGTCAAGCTTTCTTTTTTATAATGAGCAGTTTATTTATATCTTCAACGGTTAACGAGTTATCAGTAAAATAAGGCTTTTTTCACCGAAGTGGTGGTTTTCTGGGGTGGGGGGGGGGGGGGGGGGGGTGCGGCATCCCCCCAGAACGGTGGTTTTGTGATGTATAACCCCTCCACTAACGGTTACTGAAGGAGAATCTCAGATAACATTTTTATAATTATTGGACTAATAGACAAGGTCGCTATAATGTACAATCAGTTGGAAAGAACACATTTAAAAAAATTCCATTCATCATTGCGAAATATCTGGGCTTGAGCGATCCTGATAAGAATACAGGACACTGTATGACAATATGACCACGTTGAAGCGCCATGGTGGATGGAAAAGTACGTCGGTTACTGAAGGATATTCAGAGGACAATATATCTTAAAAAAATGCGGTTTCAAGGATGCTGCAAGGCATACCTTCTAGAACTGGCTTTTCCTTACAGAAACTTGATAACCAGACAATGAAACACGAATCAACATTCGCTGCAGGCAATCTAACTATCACCGGATCCTTCCAGAATTGCCAGTTTAATGTGAATTCGACTAAATAAATTTAAGTAGATTATTTACATAATACTTTAATTTTATATTTTATAATTAATAAAGTTTATTAATAAGTTAATTAAAAAATATTTTTTTTGTCTTTATATCCACGCGGGCCTTTAAATGCACATTATGCCTAGAAGGGTATAAAGTGCACTATTATGTAGTTGGTAACTAAGCAATAAAAACACAATAATAAAATAGTATGACATAGAATAATATAGGAGCATTTTTTTTTGCAAATTTGAAATTCATTTATTTAAAAAATCAGCAGCAACCTAATCGTTCAGTCATATCAATACCTTCATTCCATATTATTATTAACTACAATGAAATCATATACCCGTATTGCCACCAGCTCTATAAAGACATGAGGTTTTGACTGTCAAGATAAAATTGTAAAGATCGAGTTCATTTATTACGAAATATCGTCAGATACGTAGTCGCAAGCGCTTTGTTTATATCTAAAAATTGGGCGTATAACATTGGGCCTTGTACAAAGACTCTGTTAATTAAATTTGTAAGCTGATTTTGGTTCTAAACCCAAAACTGAATGTTATTCAACAAATCATAATTTAACGCTGTTCCAAAAATCTTTGCAAGGAGTTGAAATAGCATCAATCCTGTATCGTGTATTTTTTTATCTCTTTATTTGTAATAATTTTATGCCTTGTCCAAAGGACATGCAGCGAAAGAGTTCCAAAACTGGAGAAAGAAACGGAAGAAGTCCTAATGGAGGTATCCTCCAGATTAAAGGCAAGCAAAAAACTCTTATTCGACAAAAAACGTCCGACGACAAAAGTACTGCCTAACGCTGATGCCTTTTAAGGGGCCATTATACCTTGAGATATCATTTCAAAAATATAGGCTATGCTAATAATGATAAATTTATACTTGGCTAAAGTGCCTAGGTAGATATAGATAATTCACAAAAGACCTTTTAGGTCGAGGTGAAGTAAGGCTAAAGAGTCAAAGCAGCCAGCCCCTTGAACAATCGGCAAACTACACGATAATTGGTATTTTATGGAAATACCTATGTTGCGCCTTACAATGTAAAGTAAAAAATCTGCTGAGGATCTCAGTGCGAATAACTTTGAGATCCAGAATCAACTGCTCTAAACCAATGAAAAAGAATAGTTTCTGAGAATCGACCTGGACAGAATCGGACCTCTCGATAAGACTCCCTCTTACCTTATCTACTTAATGAATATGATTTCGACATCTACAGTCACTAATTCTGCGCATGTGGGCAGGGGATAGTTACATTTTCGGATTATTCATCTACCACATTTTAGGACAAAATGTTGCTAGACGGTGGGACGAGATCGTGGCGTTTCCCGGGCGGTCAAATAAATACTAATCGATGTTAATGTTACTTAACTAGATATATATCCAAATACGCGCAAAGTTAAGACACATCTACGCTCACCCCTACCTATTCAATTATTTTGCAGAAAAATTCCTGTACCCCAAGAACTGAGATAAAACTTAACTCCCGCTCGAGGATCAGTGAGGCTGCCACTCTAGCAGGCAGTCATATAATTAAAATTAAAAGGAATATGTTGATATTAAATGCACGCATTTCTTTAAAATTGATGCTAGATTATAGATGAGTCTTAAAAAAAAAACAACTAAAGTAATCTTGTATAAAAGAAGTGTCGTCTTTTATTTGCATTAAAACTAATAAGTTACTTCTCCATATACCAAGCTTCATTAATAAAAACAAGATACATTTAAGCTATCTGCCATATGCATCTATATTCATATTCGTTTTATACACTGTAAAATAATAAAAAACCGCATGTTCCTCCGGTGAATGGTTCGACCACCTTAAAGAATAGATCAAGCTGTGAAATATTATCGCGTTATTATTCTTGAGAATCTAATCTGAGTTAAATCTGACGTCTGAATAGGGCACAGGGGTGACTAAAAAAAGGTGCAAAGGGTTAGCTAACACCTAAGATTACCGAATACCGCATGTGGAGATTTAACGGTAGCAACTTATCGAGATTTGGACGAAACAGTGTCAAATTTGTTCATTAATCACCGGAAGATATGTAAATAAAAAACATTAATTTGATCAATTAGTTATGAAACAAGTGAATTTCATATAAGAATTTGAAATGGATTTACAAGTTATCCATATTATCCTCTGGACTGAAAATATCAATGAAAACCATTTTAAAACTAGTGGAAGCATTATATTCTTCGCCGATTTACTGAGCTTTTTATATAATTGTTACACATTCTATAGGATACTCTTCGCATTTTTCTTGTAAATAATGTTACTTTTTGGACATTCTAAATTTTGTGATACCAACTTTGTTGTGAAAAAAAAAATATATGAAAAAAAAAATCACGATGTGAGGGATCGAACCCGGGACCCTTGGATTGCGAGACGAATGAAAGAATGAATGAATAACAATTTATTAATAATTTTTATACATGTATGCGCCTCGCTGGAACTTGGTCCGGAACCAGCCAGACAACTACGTCGCACAGCGTCGTGGTGATTGTAGGGCTGGACGGAGCCGGTCCGGTTTGGCTTAACGACAGATGATATGTAGGTTAGTGCTCCTGTCTGCCGCAGGCAGACTTAAAAACTAAATTAGACATTAAAAATGTGTCCACAAGGACCTAAAACTAATTAAAAGACAAACACTATAAAACTATCACTTACTAGACGAAGCACTTATTTAATTTTGGTTGCTGGCACGGGAAAACAGAACACAACGAAAAAACCCGTTCGAAGCAATTTCACCCTGGTTGTCTTCCTACCGCCAGGAAAATGTCGTGGAAATTTAAAAGATATGGTAAGAAATATTTTGGTTTTGAAAATTTATTGGTCAAGATAGAATTTAGAAACAAAAAGGACAAAATAACAAAAAGGATAAAAACAAATAGAACATATAAAGGGAATGCAGAAAGTTGATTATAGTTTTTAGTAAAGGTTAAAAGTGGGGAAATAAGAAGTTGTCGTATAGGATTGCGAGACGAAACTCTTGCCACTACACCACCATTTCTTATTACTAAAATTGTTAATGAGTGTAATATATACCATTAGAAAATTTATTGTGATTATTAGGAAACACACATTAGTAAAATGTATTAAAAAAAAATAGTGATAGGAAATAACATTTCGCAAGGTTTCTATTTATTACAAACCATAAAAAAATGTAAAAAAATATTTTTTAAATTTTAAATTACTAATAACTCTTTTATTTACCAATCTATTTTGTTAAAAAACAATAGGGTTCTTCCTCTAGATAACACTAAGTTACTCTCCAAATTTCAATACAATCGGATTTTTCTTTCTTGAGTTATCGTGCTTACAAGAAACGTGACGGACGGACAGACGGACAGACGGACATTTTGAAAGTTGTTCAGAATTCGTTCACTAACATAACGATATAAAATTTTTTTCTCTACGAGCGATATTTACTGATTTAGAAATGTGCCGATCAAATACAATATACTCTTCGTTTTTGCGAAGAGTATAATTACTGGTATATGTATTTTATACGGTGAGGTAGGTCATAGCAATATCAGGTAATAATGGTATCAAATTAATTCGGAAAGAGGCTTTTAGTGGAAATAATTTATACGGTTTTGTAACTTGATATACATATGAAAATAAACAAGCTATAGTGTAGGGTACTAGCCTACATACTGATACCATCACCATGGATAACATATAACAAAACACATTATTATAAAATTTACATCTTTCAATCTGAATATAAATATTTATTTGAAACGTTTATTTTTATTAATATAGCTACAATATCGCTATATATTGGTGACCCCGAACGTCTTCACGCATTGTATAGGCGTCTGAATTTAAGATGCCAGCGCCAAAGTGGAGAACTCGTGAACTAATTATAGGCTTTTTGTTTGTTTTTGTGGCGAATACTTATATTAATTTTTTTCTGTTTGTTGTTATTTTTGGCGTTAAAAATAATAACATGAATAATATATGACCTATAGGTTTGCAAAATTTTATTGTAAGTGATTTGTAAGATGTTAATGGCATTATTCAGCAAAATTCATATTTTTTTAGGTTATCTAGTTTTTCCCTTGAAAAGTACAGTTTCTTCGACATAAATGGTGTCTGGCTAGTTAAATATTAATAAACCTAAATATTTCTTTAAATTTATGTACAGTTGTAGTTTAAATCACTTTTTTTTCAGGAAACATGAGTAACATTTAGGTTAAGCATATTGCAATGTATGGAACATTTGTGAAGCATTAAAAATGTAAAAATTCTAAGTGTGTGTATGAAGGGGAATATGTTTTAAATGCAGGACATATTATTTTGTGTGGTACAACCCATATTCAACACAAAACTTAATAAATGTGTATGTTCTATGTTTACAAACAAGTGTCTCAGATTCAAATATCCATGAAATTAATGGTACATTGAATATAACTGAAAAGATATTTATTAATTCTTTAAGTAAAATAAATGAAACAGTATTTTGTAAAATATGAAATAGAAATATTCAAGGGTAAAACATAATGGTGCATGGTGCAATAGTATATTTACTATTTACTTATTTATTTTTAAATATACTGGAATTACTTATATTTACTAATTTCACTTACAATGTGTGATTGTCTAGGACATTATTATTGCTACTCGGGCCACGGTTATTTGCTTATTTGCACCCGCTTTTTCCCCCTCAATGCCTGGTTAAAGGTGTCTACATCAAAGGTTTGCTTTGAACTTTGTCGTGCCAACTCAACTTTCACGAGTTGTCCCTGCAATCTACAAAGGATACCGACTAGGTTGGCTCCAGCAAATTGTAGCCCCTTTAAACGCTATCATATTTTTAATAACTTAGCATCTCAGTTTATCATTTACTTATTGTTGATATCGTGCACTAAAAAGACAATGACAGAAAAGCCCATAATTAGTTTGACTATAGACCACCAGGTAGCGTACTCCTTATTTTCAGACGCCTATACCTCCTGAGAGTTAAAGACAGTTGTCAAAAATTAATTATGAAGACTGAAGTTTAATAACTTTTGACAGTGTTGTTAAATAGTTATGCAAGTAATCTCCCATGGACATTCTAGACAGCTTTTCCAGTCGCGACAAGAATATGGGGCCGAACCAAACTGCTCGTGCTGCTAACCGCTGATGACGGATGACGTCCATAACGAAGACAGCCAGCTAAAGGTCGACCGTTCCATAGATATCTTCGCTAGACACGGATTCCTCAGTCACTCCATGAAGATAGTACCGAGATACGAATCATACTAGATTTTCAGAAGACTTGTTATTACTTACTCAATTATGTACATGTATAGGTAAGTACTCTGCTATATGACTCCCTGCAATGTAAAACCAGCTTATCAAGTGTATCAATTTATTAATTATTCACTATTTTAATTGTCTCGCCAGCTTTTCTTTAGCCAAAGCTGCTATAGTTGGTGCGACATCTTTGAGAAAAGCTCAATCCAATTATGATTGCAAACTCATTCACTATTTTAATTGTCTCGCCAGCTTTTCTTTAGCCAAAGCTGCTATAGTTGGTGCGACATCTTTTAGAGAAGCTCAATCCAATTATGATTGCAAACTCATTCACTATTTTAATTGTCTCGCCAGCTTTTCTTTAGCCAATGCTGCTATAGCTGGTGCGACATCTTTGAAAGACGCTCAATCCAATTATGATTGCAAACTTTCATTCACTTAGCATACGCTTGCTATTTGATTTCAATTTATCAATGACATATAACATACATTAAGGATAATGTTATTACAAAAATAAATGTCCTTGTTTTAGGTTATGTCACCTATCAATCAAATATGACTTTTCTTTTTACTAATGTCATTTCTAACTTTTATTTTAAATCTGATACCTTGGTAAGTTGGTTTCTTCGTTGTAGGGGGGAGTAATGTAGGGTACTAGCCTACATACTGATACCATCACCATGGATAACATATAACAAAACACATTATTATAAAATTTACATCTTTCAATCTGAATATAAATATTTATTTAAAACGTTTATTTAAATCATCCACTTTTATGTGTAAAGTTACACTATTTTGGTAAGTTGTAAATTTTGGCAAGCTTTACCTTGCTCGTCACAGAGTTTTCTTTGAGAATTATTATTCTCAAAAACAGTGTGTCTCAAGACTCCGTGTTGGGGCCTCTTCTTTATCCCGTTTACATAGTACTGTTATGTGCAAGCATATGACGACTATTAGTCCAGTGCTTGACGGTAAAAATAGGGTATTACCTCAGAATTCTTTCATACAACATCGATTTTAATGAAAATTTGTAATTAAGCTCATCTAACCCTCCTCTTCAAAAGTTATATGTTCTTGATGTGTACTTTTTGTTTTTTGGGGGTGAAAACTACACAGATAGATTTAAGCGTTACATAGATTGAAATCATGTTTAAATATGTAGAATATATAGATGTCCTGGAATATATTCATGTCCTGGAATATAATTTATGATGTGTTACAACGTTTCAACCCTTTAAAACCACTCTTTATGACGAAATTTAAAAAAAAATAGTTTTCAACAGCTTGAAATGTTTTAATGGTGCATTTATAATGAATTAAAATCCCGTCACTGTTTATAATACAATTTATGATTTAGTGCAACGTTTCATCCATTACAAACCACCCTTGTGATAAAATTAACTACCATATTTACTTGAAATTAAAAACTGAAATTATTGAATGAGTTTAAAAAGGAAAAACAAAAATTTTATTTAGATTATAATAGCATGTTTTATTATTGAAAACCTATCGATCATCAGAAGAACTATCATCACTATCATCACTACCGACCACCTCCTCTTGGTCTGTAATTTTCAAGACAATTTTGACAGTTGTCACCGGAGCATGTTCCGCATGTTGCGTTACAAAAAAGTCCAACTTTTCGGCAGCTAGAAGCTCCGACGCATCCTATTTAGCAAATACGGAATATAGCTACCAGCATTATGTGTTTACATGTATTTATATTATAAATGCTCCAAAATTGTCGAAAATAAAACAATTTACATGCTCGGAAAATTTCACCGAAAAAAGGCGATTATGTGTTTCAACGATAACTTCTTTCATTTTTAAACTATTCAATCGTTCCAAAAATCATTTTGCAGAGAATTTTAAGGCTACAATGCGTGCAAAGTTGAACTTCCTTGAACTCTTCGTATTTGAGATTTTTGAGTTTAAAGGGCTTGGGGAAGCTGGTCCTCGCAGTCAAATGCAAACTTATAACGGTGTTATCTCAATTAATTTTTATCCTAGAGAAATTAAAAAAAAAAAAACAAAATTTTCAGCAAAAGAAAAACTTAATTTTTGTATTCTAGTATTTTTTAAGGATCTTCTTTAGTTTTTGAATTATTGTGAAAAAATGAAAATTTTTTAAGAAATTTCAAAAATCATTTCAAATTTGAATCAAATCTAGGCATCCCAAACCGATTAAACTTCTAGAACATGTTATTAGTATTTAAATAAAGTAAATTGTAAATGAATTACGTTCAATTTCCTTGCGGTGAAGCCATTGGTTTTATTACTGATTTTTCCTCCAAGAAAACGAGCCAACCATTTTATTTTCATCATAACTCCGTTAGTTTTTATGCTAACGACTTTTACCAAAGCTCATTTTAAAGGTCTCCTCACGTACTTTTAAAAATGTCTTATATGTTTTCCGCCAAAAATTTTTCATTTTTCCGTTATTTAACGTTGAAAGGTTCGAATTCAGTTTTCGTCGAACAAAAAGTCACCTTCAACGAGCCATAACTCGGTTCGTATTAGATCTACAGGAATAAGAAAAAAGCCAATCGATTTATTATTTTATAAACTTTCATTTCTGTTTATAATAATTTCTTTGATGAAACGTATGGTATTCGAGTTATTCGAGAAAAATCGTTCTAAAACATGAATTTTTTAGATCAAAAATCAACATTTTCAATCACGATTAACTCAAAAAGTCATCGAAAAAACTTTATAGGACATTTTTTGCTTAGAATTTATTCCCCGATCGATTTCTGCGGTTATTTTGAATGTAATAATTTCCACCCCCAAGAAGGAGTGGCATCCAGGCCTGTAGCTAGAAAGTGCTTTAAGGACGGGCGAACAATTTTTCAGGGGGGGGTCGTAAAAAAATTTTTTAGTCCGAAAAATTTTTTTTTTACCCGATCTCTTTCAAAATATTGAAAAGGCAGTTGAAATTGCGATCGCCGTAGGTCGGGCAAAACTTATTCCAGGACGGGCGTCGCCCGTCTTGGCCCCTCCCCTAGCTAAGGCCTAGTGGCATCCCAGGGTAAAAGCACACATAGGCACTATATAACTTTTGTTCCTTGTGCCATTCCCTAATTACTGTCCTTTTACGTCAATCGGTTTTGTACGAAAGAATTCTGAGCGAAAAAACGTCAAACACTGGACTATATATACAACTGCATTTCTCATTCAATCTTGACGGTTACTCTACAGATACAAACTTAATAAATATTGACAATAAATTTATAATTTTACAAACACTAATTTGAAATCTATATTAATATCAGTTGTGTGAAAATGATGTGTGTAACCAAAGAAATAGTTTTAAAAGTCATATATCTTGATTGCTAGCGAAGAATTTTATATTTTTTTGCTGATTTTATGGTACACTACTAAACCGATAATAAAACGACTGAAATACGTTTTATACAAGTGTAGTCGGACTTGTCGAAAGTAAACCAATATATATTCAGTTTCATGAATAATAAGTCTGATGTTCGGACCTTACCTACCGCAGAAAAATGTTGAATTATGAATTATTTTCAAGAAGTGGGCCCGATTTTATTATAAACTGTAGGGCCCCGTCTCATTTGCTCATCAGACAAATCTAGATCTTCTAGACTTCAGAGGGCAAATTAAACTGAACTCAATCTTTCATTTATATTTCATTGACTTATTATGAAAATAATTCGAAAGCAGCCGAACATAAAAATGTGCCTTACTTATTCCCCCTACAACTACAGTTATGTGCTTTTTTTTACAAAAATCTAGCCGACTCTGAGATATTACAAAATTCAAAGGCGAGAAATGAAATTTGTCCTGCACGTCATAATTCAAATCCTATTTACGGCCATTTTATTGCAATTGGTTATAACTTACTTTCACATCCAGTGGAAGTATAGTAACGCAAAAAAAAATTAGAAAATTTTTATTGTTCAGATAGGTTTAGAATGTCATGAAACGTCGAGATTTTAAGGGTGAGTAAAAAAAATTCTCTTCTATGCGTTTATTTTTAGTAAACTCGTGCTGAAGAAAGTAAACAATCGTGTTTCAGAAAGGGTAGGAAATGTTGTAATTTGTCCTTTATGCCAAGTTCAAACATTTTTGAAAAACTACAGTATAAATTTTTCTTTATTTTTCCTTGGGATTTTTACCACATGTATCATTTTCCAAAAAATCAAAGAATCTGCAAAATAATAGAAATATGCAGTGTACTGCTGGGAAACAACCTCCTCGCCTGTGACTTTTACGTCAAAGGAACATGTAGATAATGTTTTTTAATATATGAGTGAGGATAAAAATAGTATTAATATTAATATTTGGTCTAGAGGTCAATGCTTAAGAGTTATACAGGGTGTAATTAGTTTTATGTCTTAAAAAAACCTGGTGGTTGGGAATGATTAAACAAGCAAAAAAAAACCTTATATAACGTGGGGTCTGAAGCCCATAGTTTAGGAGAAAAAAAAATAAACAAGGAGTTCGAAAATTTTAAAAGATATTGTTTGAGAACTGCTGGAATATTGAGATAGGCTTTATATCGTCGCGTGTGGTCACGCATAATATTCTGCCATTTGTGCAGATAGGTATAAAATGTCGGCGTGTTTGGCGGTGCGGTGAAGATCAAAAATAACGACATTTTTTGAGTGCTTAGTAGATCTAAAGTCAACTATACCCCCCCCTTGTGATATTCTCAAGCAATATTTTGGTTTATGTCGTTATCTGGTTAAGAACTTACACACGGCCTACCCGTTCGTTGTTTTCGTATGTTGCTTTTATTTTTTTTGAATTCTCGGCCACTGTATTTTGGTTAAGATTTATTTTATTAACTTACTGTTCAAGTCATTAAGTAGTTGGTTACGTACAGACACAACTTACTTGTTAGTTCTTTTTGTGTTGCTTTTTGGATTTTGAACCAAGTAGTTCTTTTCTTTTTTTTTTTTTTTCATTATTGACAACGTTAATTGATAGTTTAGTGTGTTTAGTGTTGAACGGAGTACGTATGTCCTTAGTTCGACGTGCCGAAATGTGTATTGATGCAGATGGAGGTAATTTCGAACAACTTATGTAAATCAACGATAATTCTCGAATAGGTCTGTCCGCCACGCTGTCAAATTGTCGTCACTTTCAAATCAAAGTTGCTGCTGGGTTAGGTATAAACTTTATTATTATGAGCAACTGTTGTGGTTTTGTGACAAATTCAAAAGAATTGTTCTGTTATTGGGTGTTACTGTTAGACAATAAAGGCATTATTATTGTTATTATCCTTATTCGCTGTTTTGTTTTGATCTGTTTATTATTGTTTACATTGATTTCCATAGAGACCAAAGACTCGATTTTTAGTTTTCGATACCTGATTGGAAAAAAATATGTACACAATTAGTAAAAAAAAATCAGATTTTTCCTAACTTAAAAAGCACAACTATTTTATATTATCGTATCTCGGACGTCTAACTGCCCGTTTTCCAATTTCCTGAAATAATTACACATGTTTTAAGCTTTTAACACACACACCTAGTTAAAAATGTTAATAAACTACATTTAAATTTTATAAATTATAAACAACAATAAAAGCTCCAATAATTTTTTTCTAAATTAAAAAACACACATATAAACAAATCCTGTGCTTGCGGGTCTGCAGAAAGAGATAAAAAATTATTTACATTTTATAATTGGTATAAAAAGTTCGGTTCCATGGTGTTTCTTGCTTTGAGACCGCGCTTCGGCGAGTACACAAGTCGGTAATATTTAAGGGGTCTACAGGAGGTCCAACTTGATAGAGCCAACATTGCCGGCATGCTTTGAACTCATTCGTAAAAGTGAGCTGCTCTGCTGGAATTCCAAAGCGTACCAACAAGCTTGGCTTCAGCGAGTTGGATTGCCCTTTACACTTTTTACGACTTTTTAAAAGTAAGTAATAAACTTTGATGATTCGAAATTACATTGACCCAGAAAAGAAGTGGTTCTCAAATTTTCCTACCTTAACATTCAAATTTTTGACCTAGGTCAGTTTTTTCCAAAGTGCCCCTAGAGGAAAGTCATTTAGGTTTTTTGTTTCTCTAGTCGGTCACCGTTACCAGTTTTTTTAATGACATAAAACTATTATACCCTTGGTGCTAAGGCTTTCGCGGAGCTGGTGCTTTGGCTGCTGGTTTCCGGTTTTTTTCCGCGTAGACTTGTTTGAGTGCTTGACGTTTCGACCATCTTGTCGTGGTCTTCTTCTGAAGCGAAGTGAGCTCTGCTGGACTGAGCTCCTCTATTTATACAGGTTATCAGGAGGCGTGTTGCTCATGCGGAACATTGACTTCCAAGGTGTAGTCCGGTGTCACGGTTATAGTTATTCGGATGTTTATTTATTTCAATGGCTTCTCTGTATCTTCTTGGTCAATGATTCTTGGTGTTGGCTAATTTCTTTGTTTTGTCGAATTTTATGATGTTTCTAGTTCTTCTGGACCTTGGTATTTGGGAAAATCTTGTGCCACCTTCTGTTTTGCATTATATATTAATTTAACATTCTTTTTCTCCAAAACTCTTCCGATTCTATCCGTACATCCGTGTATATATGGTAGGTAAACTGTTTCCGTGTATTTCTTTTCTTATTTTTCTTCTTCTGTTCTGGTTGTATCTTGTCTCTTTATTGCGTTGTCTATGTCCTGATATGGTGTTCTGTTTGTCCAATAAATGCTTTGAGTATGTCTGCTAAATATCTTGCTAACGCATGGGTTAGTGAATTCACTGCACTTACAATTGGTCGTAACGGAACTCCTACTTTGTGGATCTTGGTAGAATTGTGGTGTCCTCGATTCTGATGGTATCTGTTCCTTCTGGTGCTCCATTGGTATGCAGGATTCCTTTGTTATCTATTTTTCGATGATCCTTGTTGGATTTCTTGTGATTTGGACTTAAACTTAATCTTCTAACAAGTACAGTAGTACTTTCTGCTGGTAATCTCCTCTATCCATTAGTACTGTGGAATTTCCTTTATTACACCCTGTATAAATTTGATGCATATTTTTATATTATTTAATATTTATTTCACTTGTACATCCATTGCAATATGGCCTAAGTATGAATACAGTTATTATTATTATTATTTCGCCGTCATTTTAATTTTCTAATTTTGACTTCAAATTCGTCATCAGCGACCCCAAAACATAATTATACTACGATTCAAAAATAAATCAGCAATACTTTTTCAAATATATTTTTGGTTTCCACTCCTTGGGGATAAGAGCGAGTGTCCGGACGATACAGAAACTGAAGAAGATATCTTTTATACAAATATCACCAATAATATAAATTAAGATTACATATAATATTATTTCTAAGTTTTGCATCTTTTTGAAACTACTAATGATGAGCCGTATCCATCTTGTACCTAAATTTAATTTCTTTGCTAATTAATTATAATTAATATACAGTTGTAAAATACCTTAAAAACAATTACAAGAATCAAGTAACCCTCGCTCTAACCGCACACACCATTAAACACAAAATCTGTTACAAATACCATCGAATTTAACAAAACCTTCTAATCGGTGACTTTATCAGTTCGAAAAATCTCTTTTATTGTTGAGGGTTTGCCATAAAAATGACTTTTAAGGCAGAGTAGATTATTCGAGATAACAAGTCTTTGTTCGGTCTGGTTCCCGCAAATATAATAAATTTGTCACAATTTTAATAAAGATATTATAATAGCTACTTGTGACCTGAGCACCACTCAACTGGTGGTGGTTATTCTTACAAGTTCCAACGGCCGTTTAGGGCTAGATGCGGTTTGTCAGTAGGAACTCCACAAACAATACTAAGTGGTATATACGATTGTGCTTGGCCGTGATTGTATGCAGCTGTGGTGCCATGAGATTTAGAATACTTTTGTATGCGGTTTTTGTAAATTAGAAATTTGTGCGGAATTTGTGAATCAGATGTTTCGAGTACGTTTATAATTGTTTATGAAATGCTTTATGTGGGTCGTCACTTGTGATATGGAAAATTTGTCGCTAAAGCTTTTAGACCTGAATGGCTTCAAATGTCTATATTGAAGACGCTGAAAGAGATAGTACTGATTCTGAGATTTTCCTCAAAATGTCTAAATTATAAATATTTGAAAACATCAGTAACTAACTACTAGGGGTAAAAACCCTAGTAGGTTTTACTTTAGAATTATGTCATATTATGATTTAAATCTTGTTTTTACTTTTATAATTTAATAGTAAATGCATCAAATAAACGTATCTATATTATGTGAGGGCTTGCTAATTTATAAGGAATGTTTGTCATTCCTTTTTGAAGGGGTGGCGCCAAAAAAAAAAAAAATAAACATTGAAACTGAATGAGCCACATTTTTTTTAAAAAAAGGTTGTATATAATTTCTCATATAAACTGACAACGACTTGAAAATTGCGATTTTAGCATTGGAAAACAGGTACGTCAAACAGTTTTCGTTGAATGTGTAAATAACCAGGTATAGATGGCGTTGCGATGCAAGGAAATTTTTTGATCCTAGGAACGATGAAATGAGTTGCATGAGATGGAGAATTATATTTTAAACGACTTCTTTAATACGAACAATTTTCGAAAAATCACGAGTTTTCGAGATATTTGAACTTCAATGTAATTTTTCAAGTAACAAAAATCCCATTTTATTTTTCATATGTCTACAATTTATAGTGTAAAATTTAGTAGAACATACAACATAAACATTACGCAAAATTAGACAATACAGAATAAACAAAAATCTCAAAATCTTTAATTTCCAAATAGCAGTTGCAGCCCCACCATTGTTCTACATGAAAAAACAAAAAAAAAGTGTTTTGAAATAATTGTTTCATTACCATCTAAATGAGCCTGATTCACTATGAAAAATGCCTCAAAGGACTTATTGTCTAAAATGTATTTTAAAAAAGTTATGACGATTTTTATATTCAAAAAAATTATATCGAAGTTCAAATATCTCGAGAATCAGTGATTTTTCGAAAATTGTTCGTATCACAAAAGTTGCTCAGAATATAATTCTCCATCTCATGCAACTCATTTCGTCGTTCCTAGGATCGAAAAATTTCTTTTCATCGCAACGCCATCTATACCTTAATGTGTAAAATAACCATTTTTACTCAAAACTGAAGTCATTTATATATTCTAGTAGATACCTTTTACAGAATTCAAATATCGCTTTTGGTTATCGAGAAAATGGCGCCGGGAGTTTTAAGTGGGAAACCCTGTATATTAAATAACAGAATAAAATAATCCCTACGTTGTCGAAATATTTGCATTATCTTATTACGCCTTTTCTTATGTTAAAAATATACGTAATATACAGTGCACTCTAAAATGTATTAGCGATACAAGAAATTGTCAGATACGTTATATTTCTGGGTCAGAATACATTATATTTCTGTGGGTTTACATTCGTACATCAAAATATAAATGAATGGAGCAAATTATGTTTTAGCAGCTTATTAAATAAGACATTGGCATGGGAAATCGTTCTAAGTTGTAAAAAAATGCATAGTTCCACATTTGAATGAATTTGGTCTCTAAATTAATTTACTTATTATGGCTTAAATTAGTAATATGAAATTAATATATTTAGAGTTCTACGAAAATAGCGAAAAAAGAAAAGCGAGACGGAATGCGTCGACCGCAGGATGAGAAACTGAATATTTGACACTACTTCACCATTAATTCTATGTTTCCTTTATTATTCAATTATAAATTATAAGCAGAACATTTCTGAAATCCCCAGGACGAGGTCACCTTTTAGGTAAAAATTTTGATTTATGACCTCATTTCGGCGATAACACGGTGTAAACACAAAAAAGGATGGAATTTAATTAGACTTTGTGGCCGAACAAACCTACATATTAACGTATTTTGTAGTTTTGTAACTGCTCATTTTTGATCTTTAGATATTATTAGTTTAAATTTATTGAGTTTATTACCTTTTATTTATTTTCCGTCATAAAATATTTTCAGTCCGACCTTGTAGCACTAAAACGTTCAAAGAAAGAATTTTACCCTCGCCATAGCAACCGTGTATAGCGTTTGAGCGGGAATTAAAGAATGGGTAGTCTGGGGCGATCCGTCCTTGGGGTCACTTCGGCGACCTCTGCTTAAAGAGAATTGGTCTGGTTTATAAAATTTAGAGTGAATTTAACTCTCTAAAATGAATATTTGAGTAACTGCCTGTAAAATTTGTTGGTAGAGTTATTAGTTTCTGAGAGTGCATTGGGTTGCAGAGAAGCTTTCAATGTCAAGATACGTCATTTTGGTCACTGTGTTTAGTTGACAAATGATGGTGTATATTTTGTTATTTAATTGCTGCAGACCTGATACTGAGCTATGCAATTTTATTTTGTAGATATCTTAGTCAATACGTCGATAATGCATGTAAATTAACTTTTGTATTTTCCCCAGTGTTTCCAATGGCAGTTGCAGTTTATAAGAACTATATTCCCTTGATTCTCTTCATACGACCTAGCTGTGGACTTTGTTTTAGGCGTCGTCCTCGTATGTGAAGTGCGATTTTGAGTAATTCCACTTGTAAGATCTTGTCTTCAGTGAAGAGATACAAACCGGAGAGCATTTGATCAGAAAAATCAATGAAGCCTTCGACCAAATGAAAGAAGAAATGAAGTTATGAGTGACTATAACAGAAATAAGAAGTACATACATATATCAGAAATCAGAGCTCTCATTTCGGTCAAGAATAAGAATAAAACTATTAATAATGTAAATATTGTTTTATTTGTATTTCAGAATTATAAATTAGGTGTGTTAATACTGACTTCTTAAATTAGTTACTATGTTTTTTTTGCATCACACAGTGTGCGACTCACACACTGTTTATTATTGAGGTAATTTTTACCTTTCGAAAGAGTACAAATTACAGAAGTTTTTTTTTAAGTACCTATTTGCCCGCCAAGCAGCTGTATGTTTTTCATAAAGTTTCCTGAAAAATTATAACTTGCCATGACATTAACACTTTTTAAAAATAAAATGGCATTATGAATCTTTACTTCATCTTTAGACAATCGTTAACGTATTGAGCAGAAAAAATATACAATAGAGCAAGAGAACAAGATGAAAGAATTGAGGTAACACCTCTCATTAATGCGTAATTAGCGTATAACTATGGATCTACCGGATTTAAAAAAAATAAATGTAAAAAAAACTTTTTAAAAACAAACTTTCATTATTAGGATTCGTTGTACTAAAACGAAAAAAATAAATTATATTGAATTAATTGTCTTAAAAGCTTGTCACGCGCGAGAAGTTCATACAGGCATTAATTTTGTTTGACAGAGATTGTAAGTACCTAAGTAGGTTTCTTTTTCAATTCACGCGACAAACTTTTAAGACAATTAATTCAAAATAACTTTTTTTTTTTTTCATTTTAGTACACCTAAATAATAATAAAAGCTTGTTTTTTTTTACATTTAATATTTTAATTTTTAGTTACGTCTTCGTTTTTACTTAAAACAATACCGGATCCTTCGCCATTTCTTAGATTGTAACGCGTGAGTGAATACGCTATACGATCAAACTGAAGTTTAAAAACTAAAAAAACACACTTTTTGGTACCATCATTATTGTACTGTCACCAGAACTACACGTGTGTGTAAAATTTCAGCTCAATTGGACGCCGTTAAGTGGTTCAAAATCGACTTGCAAGATTTGAACTAAACATACTAACATACAAGCTAACTAATACACAATACAAAAAACAAGGCACGTTAAATAAAAGCTTGTGAAAAAACTAATTAGTGAATAACTCGAATATCGTAAGACTTTTACTAAGGTAAGTGTAGCTAAATAGGTTCTAAATTACGTATTTTGTCAGCTCCTAAAAGGTTTGTATCGACCTGCATAACACCCTATATATCCCTGCAAATATGAAAATAAATTGCTGTTGACTCGCCCACTACAGGCATCAGTGATTTCACGAAAATATTCAACACAATTTGAAAATGTGAAAAATATTTAACTCTTTTCTAAATAACCATCATAAATATATACCCATTCATATTATGGTCTGACATTCACGTCATTATAATCGCCTCTGATAATTTGTAGGCAAGCTCGGTCATGAAATTTAATACCAATAATAAAACCACAAATTTATTGAGGAGCAGCGCCATGTACGTCAAGACAATATAGAAAGTAATATACCCATCTAGGAGTTATGATTACCGAGACGTCGTCGTTTAATGTTATCAACACGTTCACATATAAGGATGGGTTCGGTACCAAGTTATGGTCTAATAAATAATGTCATTCACTACGTACAATAATATGAAAATATTCCTAGGCAGATGTCACAAAACAGTCAAGCAGCTGAAAATGTGCTTGTCAATGTCGTGTGCCGGTGGCAGTCAATTTGTGTTATGAATCCTTTAGCGTATGTGGTATGTTTGTTTGTTCGACTAATACAACGAAGGTTCCAGGACGATTTAAAGGTGAATTTATTTGCGGAACTGCTAAGAGATCTTAACTTCGATAAATCTTTTGCCGCTCTTTATTGCGATCATATTTTTGAGCATTTTATATACTTAACTCCTATATATTATTACTGTTGTTATAATTTAATTCTTATATTAAAATTGGTATTACCATTGTCTTTTATACTGTATACTATATTTTGAATCCTGTAACTGGAATGTAAATTCTGTTCGGTTCGTATATGTAAAAATGAAATAAAATTGGTAAACCCATTTGTCTTTAGTTCAATTCAATTTTAACCTCCTCATCCTTAACACTGGGAGTTTCCTGCAATTGGTCGAAAATCTAAAACTGAGATAGGATCAAATTTTTACGCTTTGAGGTCTCTAAAAGATGAGAAAATGGTTTCTAAAAAATATCTGTGCGTATGTGTGTATGCATGTATATAGATACGATAGCGAGGAAATCAGATAATCAGATTTTGACGGAATTCAACCCAAGGGTAGTGTTGATACCGTACATGAACGTAATCTGGTGTAGATGAGATAACATTTAGTACTTTCTGGGCACATAAACTTTCTTATTTTTCAGCTTGCTATCAATTCCTTATTATACCACTCGAAAATAACTCCGTCAAAAAAGAATAAAAATGGGGAGATTGTCAATGAGAAATAATTCTCTATCTCTTGCTGTTTGTTGGGTATTTTGCCACTTTCTGTAAAAATATTTAACATTTTAATGAAAGAATCAAATGGATCAGAGAGAGGCTGGTTTTAATAATTCTAGTAAGATATCTCACACCTAAAAATACCGTGCGTGTAATTTCCCATTAGGCATGTACATCCACGTAGCGCGATAGATATGACAACATAGCTGCCGTAAATTCCTCCGTCGAGCGGAGCATTCCAGTCTGTTATTTCATTTCAGCCAGCTGGCACGCGCGATGTAATTTTACTCCCTATGCCTAGCGTTCGGCTACACGCACGGTATATAAACTGAAACAAAAATGTTAAATGATAATTAAAAAAATTATATCAAAGACTATTAAGGTTTCTTTTTTCTTTTATCAAAACTTTGATTTCTAAGCACGTCAAACACGACAATTTATTGTTTATGTATTTCCACAGTCACGTGAGTCACTGGATCCTATGATTGTTAACTCACGTGTGTTCAAAAATTTTTGACTACTGGAATTCTCCCTTTCTAGCATAGTCTCTATGTTCATCAAGCAGTACGTTGAAAGGTCTAGATGACTCACCTACATAATGTTTACTACACTGTCACGGAATACTATAAATACTATTTTTGGAATTTTGAACAATATTTATCGGCTTAGTTTTTGATAAAACAGATTAGAACAGAACAGCGCGTTTGAAAACCCATTCGTACAGATAACCTATTTTCGATTCTTCGTAATTTAACCGATAAACTATTTATATTTGAAATCAGGTATTGCTAAAGATCTAAATTCAGGCTGTAAATGTCGAGTGTTCACTGTACTTTCAATGTTTGTCAGCTGGCTATCAACAAAATTCTCGGGGCATTGATTATCCAATAGAACAGTTTTTATAAATCGTTTCTCGTTAGTTAACATTTCGTCATTTGGCCCTATCATACAAAAATTTTACAACACTTTTCTTAACGCTAATATCTACACCATCTAATACAGTTTTAGTTGTAGTAAGGATAAGAAGTTGTATTCCATCCAGAGAGAAACGCGAAAAATCTAGGAAGAATATCTGGAAGCCAAAATCACCGACGAGGACGCCAAAAAGAAAATTAGAACCAGCATTGAAAAGAGGAAGATATAAGCATTCTGCGCAAAGCCGGTGCATGAAAAATTCTTTCGCGACCTCGACCGACCAGCATTAAAAAAAAGGCGTCTATGCAGTGGCTGAACGGCTCAGGCCTGAAGGGGAAAATAAAAAGCCTAATATTAGTAGCGCAGGACCAAGCACTAAATACCAGATATCACCAGATGATGATCTTGAAACAACCTGTTGACAGCAAGTGTCGAATGTGCGACCTAGCAGAAGAATATGTCAGTCATGTGGTGGCTGGATGTACTACGCTAGCATCATCGAAGTATACTTACCGACACATCAGAGTGGTTAGATACCTTCACTGAGCCATGTGCAAGCATTTTAATATACCAATACTGGAAAAATAATTATGAATATATCTCTGTCAGTACCAACGACGTCACAATTATGTGGTACATGCCGATTATAATAGACAGAGAAATTCGCGCAAATCAACCAGACATCACCGTACACAATAAAAAGGAAAATCCTGTTTGCTAATATATGCATCCAACCCAAATGACACTAGTATAATGCTCAAGGAAGCAGAGAAGTCGAGCAAATACAAAGACCTCCAAATAGAAGTTAGCAGAGTGTGGAATCCAAAGACCACAGTCGTGCCAGTAATTACAAGAGCCTTTGGAACTGTCCTATGTGATGGAGCAGTCAAGACGTTCTTTGACATTGACATTAACTATATTTTAGCGGGTTATAATTTTGTCCTATAAGTAGGATTTTCATTAAGAATAATCGAATGAAATAGGATTGAGGACTGTAAAATAAAACGATGTTGCATTAGGCCACTGTATAGTGAAATGTGATCATAATTTTCATGCCAAAAATGAAACGAAGGAGTTTTGGACTTTTTGTGTCTTAAATTTATGCGAAGAATCTATACAAAAAATGTGAACACACGAACAGCTACTACAGGAACCCACCCTGTTCATGCACCCCCACCCCCCGATCCTTGGGGACAATGTTTTTCATAAAGATTAAAGCCTAAGGAACAATTTTAGACATGTCTCCCCAAAAAGCTGACTGTACTTTTAAAATGGCGACCATGTTTATAAAAAATTTTTTACACATATAACAATATTTGTAAAAAATTTGTCATTTGTCATTTAACACAAAAACTAAAAAAGATGGAGAAAAACTTTCTGCACAAAAAACAAAGTGCCTAAAATTGTCTACAATTTTGTTCCTATACAATATTTGGATAGAAGTTACTATTTTCTAGATAAATGATTCAGCTCTTAGAATAAAATATAAAATTCAATATAAAACGTAAGTAACACTCATTCGCTTTCAGATTCACTATGCTGTCTCCCGATACATCGAATGTTTCTTCCAAGTCTTCTTTCCCTATTGCTTAATTTATGATATCGTTATCATCCTCACCTTCGTCTTGATTTGGAATCATCTCCTGAAGAATTTTAGTAAGCGATTGAGACAGTATTTTATCTGCTGAACACCAAAGGGATTCTCCATTTTCTTGCCATCCATAATCATTCCAAGGCTTTGGAATATTGTGAATACCTTCGTCTGCTAATCGCCAAATACGTGTTTGGTAAACACTCCCTTTAATATGCTCGATAAGACAAGCTCTTGATGGTGGAATCGAAGAAAAATCGACTTTAGTGTCAATTGATAAAGACAAATCTTTGTCACCACATTTCTGTCTAATGGCAATTAGGCGAAGCTCGTCCACGCTAGCGCATTTCTTTGATCCATATATGGCACATGTAAACTCCTCTAATGATACGACTAATTTATCATCAATATTCCAGCTGCTCCCCAAATCTTGAAATGTTCGGATATATTTGGTATATTTGGGAGAAAGTAACATTTTTAGGGGTTTTATCTTCCCCTTTCCCTTAAAGGCGCTGACTGAGTCGCATCCAGTAAATGAAGGCCCAGTAATGCCGAACATTTTTGAGGTCCGTACTCTTCTGCTAATGCGGATATGTTAATAAAAAAAGAACATGGAAAATCATATATCGGTAAATCATTAAGAGGAAATGTTTCATAGGATCGGGTGATCCCATGAAACAATTTATTTCTTATAAATTAAATCCTAAGGAACACTTTTATACATGTTCCCAAAGAAAAAAACTGGCTGCATTTACAAAATGGCTACGATATTTAAAAGAAACTGTTACGAATATGATTTCCGTCTCAAAAACAAAAAAAAACACAAAACACAAAAACTAATAAAGATAGAGAAAAACGTTTTGCACAAAAAATATTTTGAATAAAATTGCCTACAATTTTGCTTTAATGCCATGTTTTTGTTTTGATAAGAGTTACCGTTTTCGAGATAAATGTCTGTAAATTATAATATTATTATTATGTGTATATGTGTAGATATAGGTGTATATACGGGTGTTTATATAAACCTCAAATTAGATCATTTAAGTTAAATAAATGTTTAGCTATAATTATGATATAGTATTCTAATAGAATTTAAATTTCAGATGTGTATATTTAAATTCCGCACACGTTATTGCATTTTTGAAAATACTATAGTGAATAAGGAAATATTACATCAGTATTCATGTTTGACTAAAAGTGTACTCAGTAGACTATTACCAATAAAGCTCAATTATGTCCATAATAGTTAAGTAATAATATAGATTGTGAAGCCCACGCTCAGTACTTTGTATTTTTGTGGGAGCTCAAACTTTATTTATTTGCTATTGTATATGGGATTCTAACAAAATTTCATTTAAAATGTACTGTTCATTGTTACGAAAAATAATAATTATAGTAAATAAATTATTATTATTATTTTTTTTTCAGTTTATTTAATTTTTTGTTATGTTAATAATATAAAGTTATATTATACGTCTTACAATAATTGTCACAGTAATTTGCTCTAAATGATTTACCGATATATGAATTTCCACGTTTTCTTAACTTTGGACTCATTTATCAGGAAAATGGTAACTCCTATGAAAATATTGTATAGGGACAAAATTGTTGAAAATTTTATGCACGTTGTTTTTTTGCGAAAATAAGTTTTTGTTCATCTTTAGTTATTGGGATATGTCTAAAATTGTTCCTTGGGTTTAATCTTTATGAAAAATATTGTCTCAAAGGATCGGGGGGTGCAAGTACAGCTAGGGTGGGCTCCTCGACTAAGCAGGAAAATTGTGACAGAATAATCGTTTCACAGAGAATTGTTTTTATTCCTGTGCTAAGATATGATCTATGGGGATACATCAATAGTTCCAGTCTCTCAAGTAATCTAAATACAATTCTTTAATTTGTCCTGAGTTTATTATTATAACTATTAAATCCATTTTTATGAGTCATGCAACGTCTTTACTGAGTAGTTTATATATGGTACTAGATGTATTTATATGCCTAATGATATAATAATTAATTTTATTGTTAACCGTAAACTTCACCGAGTATATCGTACAACCTGGAAATATATCCCTAATGAAATTGACGACCCGTATCTATTTCCTGTGCAAACGGTCACTTCTTATCAGGTGTTGATAAGCGAGTTGCCATATCCACAATTAGTCAGAATCGTCTTATTCGTGCTGTAGCTTGCAATAATTGCCTTTATCATAGAGTTTCTTACCCATTCGTCGCGCTTCTTACCACACTTTCCTTCTTATCTCCCAACACTAATACTCTCGATTGATGAACTCAATTAACTTTTCTTGTTATCCCTCTTAGAAGCTGTTCAGCTCGTTCAGGATTAGGAAAATCGCTGCGTCCATAAAAAAATAAACAGAAAGAAACGAAAGCTTCATTTTTCACTATGAACGACCCAATTTGTGAAATGAATCGATTATTGTTTATTCAGTTTCTGTGTACAACAATTCTATATCTATATCTTTCTATCTATATCTTCTATATCTTTTGCCCCTTGTTTGTATTGAAGATTTTTTCGGACTTCCGGTTTGGCCGGAAGTGACACCAATCCTTATTTTTTAAATGAAACATCCTATATATTATTGTATTTTCAGAATCCTGGGAAAGTAAATTCTGAGTAGGTTTGAACTATTTTGGTGAGTTTTCATGACGGCTTTATTTTTTTAAAGCTTTGCTTTAATTCTAGAGTGCTGCGATTAACTTTAAATCATCATAAAAAATATTGAAAAAATACAAAGGACACCGCACGTTTTATAGGCAAATTGTCAAATTTGATAAATTTTTGATATGTTGCAGTTCAACTGATTCTGAACAATAAGTTTCTTTGGTAAAACTTCAAATTATGGACAGTTTCTCCGATAGATGCTTCCAAGGACAACAATTTCTCAAGATTTAAATTTGAAAAAAAATTTTTTTGATTTTTATGTTTTTGTAATCGAATAGAAATCTGGTGGAATGATATTTCATTTTAATATCTAATTTTAATATCTAAATATTTATAAATTTTACAAATGTACATTTCATAATGTAATATACAACCGTGAAATATGATTTTAGCTCGTGTCTTATAATGTAAAAATTTACATTTTTATACGTGAAAGGTGGTGGTGTAGTTTTACGTTTTTGACTCAGAATCCGGGTTCAAAACCCATATGGGGTTGGGTATGTTTTTTTTTATTTTTACTTTATTTTACCAAGTTCGTAATATAAAATTAAAAATGTCTAAAACTAATATTTACAAAAAACTGCGAAGAGTATCCTATAGAATGTGTAACAATTATATAAAAAGTTCAGTGAACAGGCAAAGAGTACGTTCTTAGCTTGTTTGATCTTAGATTGATGTGTCCGAACTTTCGGTTTCGCCGGAAGTGACGTCAAATCACGTTTTTCGAATGCACAAAACCCGTTTACTCCAATTTAATGCATCATATATACAGTGTGTCCCAGGATAGATGTAACAAGAGGTGTAATGGACCAAAAATTTTGGAATTTTGGAATGGTATTTAGGGATTGAGTCCTGCTTGTTGTAAAACTAAAGTATACCAAAAATGACTTGATTTGGTGTTCTACAGGGTGTTTTATAAGCAAAGTTGTAAAAATCACCACTAATAAAGTACCTTTATTTTTCAAAACATGAAAAAATTCCACTAAGAAAAGTTATTTAGAATGCTATTTTATACCTCTATACCAAAGTTCAGGTATATAAAACTATTTTTTTGAAACTTCCCATTTTTTCAATAAATTAGTATTTTATTTTGAACCATTCAATTAAAACTGCATAGAAATTATTTTTTGTGAATTAATATTTAAAGTTATGTAGAAGCTAAAAGTAGGCTATGAGAAAAGCAGTGGATACACATTTATCATTTATTATTGACATATCTGTTAAACGTAGTCAATATTATCCTTAATTTCTGTTTCAAATTAACGAACCAAGCATAAAAAATTTAGTGAAAATGGTACTCACAGTGCGTGAAAAAATTTATATTGTGCAATGCTACGGAATTGGCGGTGAAAACTCGCTAAGAGAAGTGGTAAGCCAATTTAATTTGAAATTTACAAACACTGCTTTGTTACGTACTCAGGCTATGAGAATAATTAAAAAGTTTCTGGCTACTGGTAGTGTTCTTAACATGAAAAGAGAAATAAAAGCATATGATGAAGACAATGTTGAGGCTATTATAGCTCATGCCTCTGTTATAGAAAATCCTAGGATGCCACTAAGCGAGAGATCAGCTCTTATTAATATTAGCAAGTCTGAACTCCAAAGAATTTACAGAGCAAAGAAAATTAAGGCATATAGAGCAAATTATAAACATAAGCTTGAAGAGGGAGATGACGGCCGTAGGTTGGATTTTTGTTTGACCATTGGAGAAAAAATCATGGAAGAGAGATTTTTTCATCATTTCATAATTTTCTCAGATGAATCCACATTCACAACCAATAGTGTTGTTTCATCTCAGAATTGTCGGTTTTGGGCTTCTGAAAATCCAAATTTTAGAATTCATTGTAGAAGACAATATTATAAAAAAGTGAATGTGTGGTGGGCCGTTTCTTATCACGTTGGAGTTATTGGACCTTATTTCATTGAGGGAAAGTTAAACCAGCACACTTATTTACAGCTTCTTGAAAGATTTTCTGAAGAACATTTAAATATTTTAAGAGATATGCCTTTAGTTCATTTTCAACATGATTGTTGCCCTGGCCACTACACAGAAATGGTTAATCGGTGGTTGAATTTAAATTTTGGAGAAAATTGGATTGCCAGGAATGGACCGATCAAGTGGCCGGCGAGATCCCCAGACCTATCAATATTGGATTTCTTTTTATGGGGTCGCCTCAAGCAGTTGGTTTACGCTGAACCACTTCCTAACGATGTAGCAGTATTGAAGCAGAGAATTACAAATGCCGTAAACTCCATACCGTTAGATCATATTCGAAACAGTTTTGAGGGCTTCAGGCGAAGCATCTAAATGTGTGTGGCTATGGGTGGTAGCTACGTCGAATAATAAAAAAAATTGTAAACATTGTTTTGCATTGGTCAATAATTAATTTGTTCGTGAATCTGTTATGTTTTTTGTCATTTATTACTTGTCATAATTTTTAAACCTCATTAATCTCCTGTTAGTACTTGTTTCTTGTTTTACAATTAGTTCGATTAACATTATACCTTCTAACATCTCGTATATTCAATTCTCAAAAAATGGGAAGTTTCAAAAAAATAATTTTATATTCCTGAAATTTGGTATAGAGGTATAAAATTGCATTCTAAATAACTTTTCTTAGTGGAATTTTTTCATATTTTGAAAAATAAAGGTACTTTATTAGTGGTGATTTTTACAACTTTGCTTATAAAACACCCTGTAGAACACCAAATCAAGTCATTTTTGGTATACCTTAGTTTTACAACAAGCAGGACTTAATCCCCAAATACCATTCCAAAATTCAAAAATTTTTGGTCCATTACACCTCTTGTTACATCTATCCTGGGATACACTGTATATAAGCAGCTTTATTAAAATTCACTATCTTAGTAAATAAGTAAGAACTTGCATTAATTGATAGAACACTGATGCTAGCTTGTTACCTGGTACATCATAATCTTGGTATAAAACAAAGTTGATTTTATTTTACAAGATATAAAATTGCAGTTGCGTCTAGTCAATGAAAACTAATTATTTATGAGACCTTTAAGTGGAATAGGCAGTTTTGTTTATTTATAATACACTATTATTTTTAACAGAAATTTCAGAGCTGATTATTTTTAGTTTTTTAAATATTCACTTATTTTAAACATTCATTAATAGAAATCAAACAAAAAAACTATATAGGGATTCAAAAGGATAAAATCAACGATTAATAATATAAGTAACTAATTTAAATCTAGTTTAGTCTAAACTTCGACAATGTCCATTGCGTCACGATCTCCAGCATCTTCAATTACCTCTGAGATATTCATGGATGGATATTTTACGTGTGCTTCGTTCGTGTCGTGCATATCCTAAACACCAAATCACACTTGCTACGTGGCAACAATTTCCTACTGTTCGACTTCCAGTCTTGCAAGTACAATGATAGGATACAATTGGTTCTTGACGGGCAACAACTTCTCCTACTTGTCCCATTTGTTGGTAGTAATTATAATGCACCCACAATTGATGCTTAATCGCATTGCGATGCTTAGACCTAACACGAATTCTCAACAATCCCGGCTCATTCACACTTTCATCATATTCAATAACATTATCTCCTTCTTATTCTTGGTTGCCTTGAACGTATGATGGAGCCGTTTTAATTAGAAAGGTGCCAAATGTCAAATCTCTTAAATAATACAAATACAAATACAAATACAAATACAAATACAAATACAAATACAAATACAAATACAAATACAAATACAAATACAAATACAAATACAAATACAAATACAAATACAAATACAAATACAAATACAAATACAAATACAAATACAAATACAAATACAAATACAAATACAAATACAAATACAAATACAAATACAAATACAAATACAAATACAAATACAAATACAAATACAAATACAAATACAAATACAAATACAAATACAAATACAAATACAAATATCTTTATTTTCGCTAGACCTGTGGAGTACAAGTATAGAATAATGTCGCTTAAATACTAAAAAATACAAAATAAAGGATCTAATTTGATATGAGTAGTAAGTACATGAAATATTGCATGTATTCGAAATTACATTATTTATATAGACATTATACATTAAAACTAGTTTAAAATATAAGAGAAAATTAAAATAACTAACATTTTAGTTAAATTCATTGAAATTTAAAAATTCAGCGACTGTATAAAAACTATGCTCTTGCAACGTACACGTACACGAGATTTAAACACATTAAAATTTTGTATAGCCTTTAAGGGAGTAGGTAAGTGATTGAATAATTTAATTGCCATAATCAGTGGACCTTTTGCAGACATTGTCATACTGCGCTGAGGCACAAGTAAGTTATAGTTGTGTCTTAGATTATATGCAGAATATTTGTCTCTAGTTAAGGTAAATTTGTCAGGGTGTAATTTAACATAACACAAACAATTTAAAATGTATATGTTAGTGACTGTTAAAATATTCAGTGCTTTAAATAAGCCTCTACAAGAAAATCTGGAATTTTTATAAGCCATAGTCCTTACAATTCTTTTCTGAAGTATTAAAACCTCACCAATTCTTGCACAGTTGCCCCAACACACGATGCCATAGCTCAAGATTGAGTGCACATACGCATAATAGTACATTTTTAAGGTATCTAGGTTAATATGCTGTCTACGCTGCCAAATAACAGCATAATCTAAATCTAGTACGTGAGAATCAGGCAAATGATTCTCCTGCAATAATATCCATCTTCCATGTCTAAATCGCAACCTTTCCGCTTCTACTCTAGCTTGAAGAAGGAATTACATATACAGATAACGGCAGCCAAGTACGTACACGCAGCAGATTGAATGCGCAACGATACAAAGGTATTTAAATGGTGGAGGCTCGATCGAGAAGGGTGTATATAAATAAACAAAAACTGCCTATTCTATTTAAAGGTCTCAAAAATAATAATTAGCTTTCGTTGACTAGACACAACTGCAATTTTATATCTTGAAAAATAAAATGAAGTTTTTTTAAACCAAGATTATGATGCGTCCGGTATCAAGGTACCATCAATATTCTATCAATCAATGCACGTAATTACTTATTTACTAAGATGGTGAATTTTAATAAAGCTACTTATACATATGGTATATTATATTGAAGTAAACGGGTGTTCGAAAAACGAGATTTGACGTCACTACCGGCAAAACCGGAAGTTCAGGCACATCAATTTTTGACCAAATAATGGCAAATAGTCTAGTTATTCATTTCCAGCAGTTATCATTTCAATACCTATAGTAGCCCACGGAAATTCCCAAACAGCACAACAAGGTCCAATGGACTTCCAGTGGACATACATTGGACTAACTCATTTAAAATCATGGACATCCAGTGGATGTCCAGCAGACAAACAATGGACACTCAACGGACGTCCACTGGATGTCCAGTAGAGACAGTTTGCCACATGAAATGGACATCCAAAACTGGCCCACATATGGATCAGAAATGGACATTAATGGACGTCCGTTTGATGCCCATTGTTTGTCTGGTGGACATCCACTGGACCTTGTGCTGTTTGGGAATGTAATTTTTATGTTGTAAATATTAGATAAAAATGATTATCTAATTTCCAAAAAAAAAAATTCAGAGTAAATAATTGAGAAAAAAAAACGAATTAAGTTTAAAAAGAAGTAAACAAATTGCTGGGTATATTTCTTTGTATACATCAATAAAAAAAATTATTGCACGAAACTGTAATATTTTTCTGGAAGCTAAATAAATTTATTAACTTCCAAAAGGTGTAAGTACACAATGGTAATTTTTTCTTGGCGTTTTATACAAAAAAAAAATATATATTATGTCCATAGCCATTTGCATACCACCTTTTAAAAGTAATTTTCAATTATTTACTATGATGAATTTTTAGAAATTTGGATAATTATTTTTAACTGATATTTACAAAACAAAAATCGTATTAAGAGATGATTTTTTAAAAATTGTAAATACAGAACACAGATAATTACTGATAAATATACTTACCTTTCAATTACTTAATGTGACTTTTCCATGCTGCATACTTTATCACATAATAATTGCGTTACACTATTTTTTTTCTGAAGCATAATTACTTCGAAGTAGATATTAGCTAAAACATTTTAATTTTGATGTTGCTTTTTATATTGCATTATTTTAAGAGAATTTAAGCTGATCTAAATTTTTAATGTATTTTGAGATTTGAGAAAATTAAACAAAATGTTTAACATATAATAAACGGTACTGTATACAATAACGTACAGCAAGCTTAAAAAATTTCGTTTTAATAGCTCTTTAATCATAAGTGCACGTAATTTTGGTAACTATGGTACTTTCAATAGAACAGAATTATTATATACTGAGGTTGTCAATGAGATCACTTTCCTGCTGCTGCTTCTTTATTTTTTAATAAATCAAAATGAAACTTGTATGGCCTTCGTACATACTATAGTTACTTATTATTCATTTAGTCTGTCAAAGCATACTTAAAAGATTTTCAAGTATTGAATATGAGTAATTGTAAATGAATAGTGGGTTGTAATACAACTTTAATGAAAAATTACATCATTTATGTGATATGAAAATGACATACTTCCATCTGAAAATTTTGAGCAGTTTGAAAAAAGTGATTTGAACAATTTTGGACATTTCTGTAGCATGAACAACAAAAAAATACAATAAGTATGTATTTTTCCTCAATTATTATAGATGAAAAATTAAAATTGAATGTAACAATTTCAGAATGAGTTTTAGTCATGAAATAAAAAGAGTAGAATGATCTGTGGATTAAAAAAACTCAAAAATATACAGGGTGCCCTATTTTAAAAATCAAAAGTCGGCTATTTCTAATGAAACCAGGAGTTATAAAAACATCGTATAAAAAATGTCGTTTTGGTAAGATGTGAAACATGAAAACATTTCGATCCGTTAAAAAAAAGTGGTCAAAAAGTGACTTTGTTTACACCCAGTATATCATACACATAGATATAAGTAATTTAAAAAGAATGAAAGACCTGAAAAAAGTGAAATAAAATGTATGATGCAACATAAAAAAATATGTACATTTCTCACATACATATAAATATATATATTAGTTTCAATTTGTCTTTTCTTTTTCTGTCTCGCATTGTCTCCTTCCTCTGGCCCACATAGTTCCTCCTTTCTCTGGCTCGCCTCAACCATTTTCTTATGTTTTCTTCTATGTCTTTCTTCGTTACTTTACTGTCAAAAATTTCCGAGGCTCCTGAAACAAATGAGGAATCAGAAACAAAAAATATGATTAGTCTAAAAGAAAAAATCATTCGTTTATAAAAAATGTGTGTGTGTGTTTGTGTAGGTATTTATATATTTTAAATAGTTAGCTTACTTATTAAAACTTGAGCATATTTCAAGTCTTTGAATGGTTTCTTTCCTTTAACACTGAACCATGTAAACTGTTCTGGTAAGCTATTACACACAATCATACTCAAAGCTCTTTTGACAAATTCGTACAGACAGCTACCTCCTAGTTGACTAATTTCACATATCTAAAATATACATTTTCATACGAGTTTGTATCTACCGAATTTATGCTACTTTCATCCGAAATATAATAAAAAGATGATGGTACACTAGTATTGTGGTCAATATCAGAATCAATATTTAAATTTCCCGCGATTACAGGCGCACGCGTATCAAAATCAGATGTATTAAAACATGGTTCAGGTTCAGATGTATTATTAAAAGTTTGAAATGTACTTGAAGAACTAGGAATTACCGCATTTAGATTACTTTCTAATTCTGATATAGAATAGTGTTATTTGTTATGACCATGTCTGAATGTAATCTTGCAATTTTGTAATATCTTTTTGACACTAGGCATTTTGCAGGGTTACTTATTAAAAGGCAATATAAAATGTACTTACTTTTACCTCTACTAAAGTGTTCCGTCAGAACAAATACGTACGTAATAACAATTTTATATTAACTCCTATTAGGCACACTGAACAATAAAAATAAAATTAACAAAATCGAAACTTTTTGGCTCTGATTCCAGAAGAACGACATTTGACAGATAGGAATAATAGTACTGCACATGGGCGCACGCATCGGGTGGCGTTAGTATCTAACGATTTGTAACGAATAATACTAAATACGCCCGCCAAGTTTAAATAAAAACTGAATTACCCAGGCGGCCGCTTCAAAAACGCTTCTAAAGAATTATTTTGCTGGCCGGTGAAGCAGATAGCTATACCTTAGTATTTAATTCCAGCGGGTTGTTTTAAAATGTTTCTCATTCACGAGGCGACACCGATGTGTAGAAAAATGGGTCGACTTCTGTTTTCTACTAATACATTTTTGAAAAATATCAAAAATCGTCCATTTTCTCAAGTTCCCGGAGCTCTCAAAATTCACCGCGGCCGGCCTTTGAAAACAACTCGGAATATGCAATTTGACAACTTCGTCTTGTCCGTTATTTTTTTGTATATTCTTTATTTTTATATAGCTTAAGATATGGTTACAAGTCAAAATAATAGATCAATTGGGGTCAGATCAGATAAGTATAGAGTTTTAAATCATTACATCAGTCGACGAAGTGTGTTTTATTGAACTTTTTGGACTAGTGCGTGTATATTAAACCGAGTGTGCCATATTTCAAAAAATTAATTTTATGGACATTAAATGGATGTCCAATGTATGTCCATTTATTGAAGTCCAGTGGATTTCCAAAATATGTCCATAATCCTTTGATTGAATACCATATCCAGAAATTTAATCATACGGATATTAATTGGATGTCCATTGGACATATGTCCAATGGATGTCCATATATTTAAGTTCAATGGATATCCAAAATATGTCCGTGGACATCTAGACCTATACTGGATATAAAATGGATGTCCAATGGACGTCGAGTGTTTATTGGGTTAGAATTTGACCTAGATAAAATTAGTAAAAATCTGAATTTTTACAAAGACGTTCTTTGAGGTGTCCCAAATCCAAATCCACAAAAATCACAAAAATCCCAATATGGCTACCCAAGATATTGAAGGACAAAGTTTTTTGCAAATATCTCGCGTCCTATGGATTGCATGCCCATGAGATCAATGTGAAAGTTGTAGAGAATTAAATTATCTACAAGTTGTCTTATTTATTTTTTACCAAACTCCCCTCCCCTTTTCGAGATATTCAAGGTGAATGTTTGAAAACATGTTTTTTCGTGAATATCTCGTGCCAAAAAAATCGGACAGGAATAAAGTATATGAAAGTTGTAGATAATTCAATTATCTACAAGATTGGTGTTTTTCATTTTTCCCCAAAACCTTGCCCTTTTCGAGACATTCAAGGTCGAAGTCAAAAAAGCGTTTTTTTGGCAATACTACTTGTATGTAGACTACGTCGCGGTCCAGTGCATAGGGAGCGAGATATTCGCAGAAAACCGGTTTTTTGAACTTTGACCTTGAATATCTCAAAAAGGGTGAGGTTTTGGGAAAAAATGCAAAATACCAATCTTGTAGATAATTGAATTCTCTACAACTTTTCGGTTATTTTATTACTGTCCATTTTTTTTGGCGCGAGATATTCGCGAAAAACCATGTTTTCAAACTTTGACCTTGAATATCTCGAAAAGGGGAGGGGGGGGGGGGGTTTGGTAATAAATAAAAAAGACAACTTGTAGATAATTTAATTCTCTACAACTTTCACGTTGACCTCATGGGCATCCGATGCATAGGCCGCGAGGTATTTGCAAAAAACTTTGACCTGCAATATCTTGGTAGCCATGTTGTGATTTTTGTGGATTTGGGTTTGGGACACATCAAAGAACGTCTGTTCAAAAATTCAGATTTTTACTAATTTTGTCTAGGTTTCCCCATTTTTTTAGCTATATAGTACGTTTTGAGAAATAGTTGCTACAGTATCGAGGGATAGGTCCAGCCTTTGGAGCCATCTATCGAAGAAACTGTCCATAATTTGAAATTTTGCTAGAGGACCTTATTGTCAGAATCAGTTGAATTATAACATATCAAAAATTCGTCAAATTTGACTGGCCCCCAATTTACCTATAAAACGTGCGGTGTCCTTTGACGTTTAACCAACACATTTAAGAACTAGGTGCATTCTGATCTTTCGAAATTAGTTTCTTACAAAAAAGTATTTTTTTTTCAAATGGCACCACCCTGCAGAAGTTAAATACGGCTTTTAACGACCAATCCAATGGTACCGCCAAACCCAAAATCCATTGAGTATTAAACTCAAAAAAAACATTACTTGTTTTTCATTATGATAGAAAAATAGTATAAATGATTTTTAAAGTAAGCCATGAAAAACAAAAATTGTTTGTTTGACAATGGGCCTTTCCCACGTTTTTTTTAATTGAATATTTGAGAAGTTCTCTTTAAAAAAACTCACCAGTATTTTTTCATTTTTGCGAAATTTGCTTCTTTTCTACAGAAAAAAATTATTATGTTATAGTTGACCTAAACTTTATGAGACACGTAAAAAAATCTCAAAGCTTTGCCGCCAAGCCCCTTGATAGAGTGGGGCATGCTTTATTTTTCTACAGCATATTAAATAATAAATATAATGTATTACTTAATACATAAAATATCATTATTCTCGTGTAAAGTATGTTCTGGCATGATTAAAATAAGAAATTAACAGGAACACGCCTGTATCAATTATGATTTCAAATTATTTTGATATAATTACGCAACTCCCTCCTAAAATATTTGACGACCTAACGCTGGTTATCGTTGCTATAGTAACCGATAGGAGAGGAATACATGGTGTGAGGCCGAGAGAGAGTATAAGTCTCTCTCTTGGACGGCACTCCACTGTATTCCAGACAGAAATTCTGGCTATACTCGAGTGTGTACGCGAGAATGTTAAACGACGATACGTGAACCAGCAGATCTCAATCGCAACAGACAGTCAGGAGGCACTTGGGACACTAGCCTCTAACACTGCCACGAAGAGCTCAGAATTCTGGGTGAGCGGAACAGAGTAAGACTACTCTGGGTACCGGGACATATCAGTATAGAGGGCAACGAGGAAGCTGGCGAACTTGCTAGACAAGGAGCAGCGAATATATTCCATGGCCCAGAACCTGCGCTGGGTATCACAAAAGGCTCAGTCAGAAGAGTAATTAAAGACTGGGTCAAGAGTAAACACAACCACTACTGAAGAAATATTCCAGAAAATCGACATGGGAAAACACTTATCAATGGACCATGTTCAAATCAAACTGAAGAACTGCTCACAAGGAACAGGATTCAGCTGAGAATCATAACTGGTCTTCTGACGGGACACTTTCCCGTCAAGAGGTACCTGCATTTAATTGGAAAGTTTGCTGGCGACCTTAACTGCAGACTGTGCGGTAAGGTACCAGAAACTGTAGAACATATTATACACGACTGCGAGGCACTGGTCCGCAGAAGGTATAATATCTACGGGCAAACACAAACAGACCCGGAAACCATCAAGACTCGTCCATTTTCAGACCTGTATCACCTTGTCAGTGACACAGGAATATTAAAATGGATAAGTGTAAACTAAAAAACTAAAAAACGGTAAGCACAATAAGCCCAGGAGGCTGCAGTGCATTCGGAGTATTCCATACAGACGAGCCCTAAGAGCAGGGGTTTCAGTCAGTTGGAGCCTGACACTCAGACCTATTCCTAGTTGGGATAGGCAGCCCGTGTGGGTTTCCCCCCCTCGCCAAAAAAAAAACCGTTAGGAGGGAGTTGCGTAAATATATCAAAATAATTGGAAATTATACAGGTGTTTCCGTTAATTTCTTATTTTAATCACGCCAGAATATACTTTACATGAGAATAGTGATGTTTTATGTATTAAGTAATACATTATATTTATTATTTAATATGATGTAGAAAAATAAGGCATGCCCCGCTCTATCCTAATGGGATTCGCGGCAAAGCTTTGTGATTTTTTACGTGTCTTATAACGTTCTGGGCAACTATATATGAATTTAAAATTAGCGGCATTATTTATCCACTAATGACGCATTCGGCGGACGGATCAATCAGTATACTCTAGCACTCTCAGTAGAGGATATATGAGCAGATTGTACAACGTATAAGTGTTTGTCTCTTTCTAGCATTACCGAATTGACAGACATGACAGAACATTCACAGGATAACACTTTTTTCTTTACTTGCTAAAATCTAATTCTACGGAGCATATTCTATAATAGATCGATATGTCCATGGTTGTGGTTAATCATGAGCAGCAACTTTTGGCTAGACTTCGCATATTGTTCAGTTGTATAATTTATAGCCAGTAAGTGAGCAAATCGCCTTTTATCATTACCAATACAGGACAAAACGGTAACATATTATCTTCGGTATGTTTACAAATATGATCATAATAATAATATGACCAAAAAGTTCACAGTTTGGTCTATCATTTGACTAAATCGATTCTAAGGAAAAAATATATAGACCACTTGCTATATACTTACTCAACAAGTTTTATAACTGGTTTGGAGAAGTGCATCCAGTTTTATATCAAAATGCATTTAAATCGATTAAATAAAATACTACGACCATATTATGAATAGTGATTTAAATTTTAATCCATTTTCATTTAAGCTTTCCGTCCTACTCTTGTAGTTATAAAAATGGTGTGCATCTTAAAGATAAAATTATGTAAATTTGTAGCTATCTTCTTCATTGAACAATTACTCACAAGTTGTTTCATATTAATAGAATAATAACTTAATAAGCATCTTAGGAATCGATTCTATTTGAAGTAAGTAATTTATTAGTTTCATTGGTGTAAAAAGCATATATTTAAACTTATGAGAATATAATTCCACTATAATAAATATTAATTATTTTAATATGGTTCAATTGGGATTCAGAAAATTAGTTATGAATATTAGATTATTTATATTAATTATTTGACCATAATATTGAAACAGAATCAATCATTTATTGGATCATGATTTTGAAAGTAACAGAGCATCTCTCAGAAAAGATAATTAGAGACCTTGTTGTCTCTGTAATCATGAATATTGCTACTCATGTGAGTATGAAACACAATTTGAGTCGTGCAAACAGCAGGTCAACTGTTAACCGCAGAGTACAAAAAGGAACTTTTTACTGTTATTGGGAGTATATTGAAAGTAACGATATTGGTTGAGTATAATACAGGCTGACAAAAAGAAAGGGAATGTATTTTTGATCAGCTGAAACCGATTCTGATATTAAAAAAAATCTATCCTATCAGTTTTTGTCTATCATCCCTTTCATCTCCTAAAAAAGGCAAAAAAGGTAATGTCCTGAGGTTCTGATGTAACTCTTCTGAAGTATTTTGACACGCTGAAGCCAACTTTGAACAAAAAGTATTATACTAATACCACCCCCATTATTCCCTAAAAGGGGCAAAAGAAAGGTCTTGTCCTAAGGTTCTGATCTGTCTTTTCTGAAGTGTTAAAGCTAATTTCAGCAAAAAAAATTTCTATCGTGTCAGTTTCCCTCTGCCACCCCTAGGAGATAAAAGGGGGTTGTAGAGGGAAAACTGACAGGATGGAAACACTTTTTTTGTCCAAAATTGGTTTCATCCCGTCAAAAGAACATAGGATAAGACGGTCCTTATAAAAGAAAAACCCCCTTTTTTGTCGGCCTGTGTAATTCAATTAACCTCTTAACCTGCAAGCGAATATTATGCTCAATGCAACACAGAGAGTCATATTTTGACACAGTTCAGAATCGCTAATCATCATCATCATTATCATCAAAGAACCAGTTTTATCCACTGTTGAACATAGGCCTCTCGTAATAATTTCCACTTATTTATTTGATTTGATTTATTGGATTCTCTATTTCTAACCACGTCTTGCATGCGTCGCTACTCCATGATCCTTTTGGTCCATGTATTATTGGATTCATTAGACACCTTTCCGATGTGTCCAGTCCAACTTTACTTCAGGAAGACCACGCGTTACATTGCGTCAGTAATCCTAGTTCTCTGACGTATTTGTTCATTTGAAACCCTTTTTCTAATCATAATTTCTAGCATGGAGCATTTCACGGCTCGTTGAGCTCCTTTTACTTTATTAGCTGACCTCTGTGCTAGGGTTGACATATAAGTCAAGGTAAATTGGCCAGATATTTGAGGCATATGGGAATTTCCGATTTAAAAACATGTTTAAGCTTCCCATATGCTTTCCAGGTCACTCCAATTCTTCTTTATATTTCACAAATCTGACTATCCCTGCCGATTTTAATTCCATGGTCAAGATATTTGTAGGATGGAACTTGGAAAATTTCTTTCTCTTCCAGCAAGATATTTCGGCTGAGGACTAGATTTGTACAAATGGGTTTAAGGTATGTTTATCTTAAGCCAGACTTTGTGTGAAGCAAATATTAATGTCAGCATGGCCTCTGCCTTACTTAAGCTGGCCAAAATTAGCATGATATCGTCAGCGAATCGAAGGTGGTTAAAGTTTACCCCGCATGCCTGTTAGGACAATCACAGAATAAATATTAGCAACTTGACTAAATAGAAACATCTCACTTAATGTACACCGTACAGCCAGATATGTTTTTGAAGTTTGGAAATTACAAATATTAATAGTGATATTGAATTGTAATAAAGAGATTATCCCAAAATAGTCAGTTTCATTACTTAGTAGATTTAGGTAATGACCCGTTTAGATATATTGGGCCCCTAGGCGCTGTGAGATTTGAGGGCCCCTCCATGAAAAAAAAAAAAGATTTATAGAGAAGTATATTTCTAAACTATTCTGTTGGCAACAGTTACAAATACATATTATCATTATCTTTTTCCGGCTTTTTATGTTGGCAAACTTGTCAATTTAAACGTTGAATCACAGTTTCGTGTCTCCTTTGATTCAGTAGACAGAATAGATACATTTTGAAGTCGTTGTTGCCCCGAAGTACTTCGTGGGTAGCTTTCATTCTTTTGAGCGCCGAAAAAGTGCGTTCACCTGAGGCATTACTGACCGGAATGGTCAAATAAATACGCAAAAGTGTTAATAGGTCGATACTACTGCATTGATCATTGCAGTGCGCTGATTTTCAGCTTGCTTTTCATCGTCATAGTTATTTTGCGAATTTTCTTCATCTAGATTCTTTTTCCATTTGTTAATCATCATTCATTCATCAAAATCGTTTTCTAATGGTTTCTTATCTTCACAGTCTTAATGACTGGTTTAAAAATCAGAATTCTCTCCAGTGCTGTCTTAGTATTTTCTAGATTGTTTTTTCTCGGGTTCTTGAATTTTCGCATCAGCACTATCGGTAGATTTATTTTTATCGATATGAAATATACCGAAAAGCTGATTCGTTTCTTGATAAGCTTGCATTCTACTGTCAAGTTCAGCAGTTAATCGATCGCAGACCTTATTTAAGCATTAACAACGAAATTTTGTCGGCCTCTTAGCACTACACTGTCGCGATTTTCATCGAAGAAGGTGAAGGTATTACGCTTTCTAGTTCGTTTTTATCACACTCATATTGATGATCGACTCTATTAATATCCTAGCTTCGATTTCAATATTGTCAAATCTATCTCTAACTTCTGTTTTTATAAATTCTTTCAGGGAGTCAAGTAGTTCAACCATACTTAACAAAGAAAGTTCAGCGTTTTGTAGGGATTTACTGGTTTTATTTATTCGCTGCAAAAGTTTATTCCATATCACCGACATAATTGCTGTTTCATATGAATTCATTTTGGTTGCAAGAGCTTCAATTTTAGTGGATTTGATATCTTTGTACTCAAAGCCAATACAGCGTCAGCCCGAGCAAGCCATCTATCTTGTGTTCGATATATCTTCAAAACGGGTATGTTTTTTTCTCCCTTTCCCAGTACCAGATGCGTTCGAAGGATGTACCATCTATTTGTTGAGGCAGAAAAAATAGTATATATTCTGAACAAAGTCAAAATATGACGCAGCAATAGACGAGGATTCTGCCGCAGCATTGACCTACTAAATACAAACTGTGACTTGAGCAGGAAATGTATACAGCGTTATAACTATGCTCCTTTATTCTAGCCTGCAAACCGGTGTACTTCCCCGACATATTTGATGCATTATCGTAGCTTTACTTCAATAAACAGGGAAACGGGGGTCTCTGAAAAGTGGGGCCCTAGGCGCCTAGGCCTAAACGCGGCGCTGGATTTGGTTCACCGAAACGTGACTGTAGCTTAGATAAAAATAGAATACTTGTTATATTAACTTAACCCTAAGGCAACAACATGGAACATAAGCACCAAAAGTTATGGACTGGAAAAGCGATCCTCTAATATCTGTCGCTTTTCCAAAAGAGTTTTGTAATGAGAGGCTCCAAGTCAGAAGAGGGAGTCGGAGCTGGGATTTACGGGATAAGGTAACATTTCTAGGAAGATATACCCCAGTATTTAGGATGAAGTGGCCGCATTACAGTGGCGTGCAAAGGAAATAATAAAGCTAGGAATTATCAACCACTCTGTTGCCATTTTTTCCCCATAGCCAAGTAGCACTGAAGGCAATCGATTCCATGCAGGTTGATACAAGACTATTATGGAACTACTTAAATGCCCTCATGGACTCAGGAAGTTAGAATAAAATGATTGTGGCGTTGGTTCCAGGACACAAGGAAACAAGGCAAATGGAAAGAATGATGAACTATTTAGGGAAAGCAAGTCTAAAACCCTAGTAGACCCGAACTCTTTAGCGGTGTAGTTAATTCAGCATGCGATCATCCATTAATAAATGGGACAAAATAAATCTGGAAAGGTGGAAGAGTTTCCCGCGGCAGTGACTGGCCAAAGAGTTCATTAAAGGTCATTTTCGATCAACCAAATTTACGAAAGACCTACTACGCCAAAATGGAAAGGACATTAGGATAATGGTGGGTCTTCTAACTCGATAATGTCTGCTAAATAGACATACGAGTCTAATGGGCCTGGCAGATGACACAATATGTAGACTCCGTCAAGAGGAAGAGGAAACCTCGGCCTATATGCTGTCACTGTGACAGTCTAGCTAGACTCAGATTTTAATTAACTGGCGAGGAAAAACTAAAAGCTAATAGCTATATTAAGGGGCCCCTACAAAGGCTATTGAGTCTGACACCATTTTAGTTTCAATAATCCGCTGATGATATCAAGTTGCTTGGCAAAGCACGTTGACATCATTACATCGAGTATAATGTTCAGTATGGTGGTATTTATGAAAACTATTTCATGTTAATTTCTTTACTTCAGCCACAGCAAAATGTATCGTATATTCTTGAATATGTCATTTGGAAAAGAGTTCTTGTATTACACGCCCCGTCACCGCAGTGGTCGTTGCAGAATGTCTCCACGAACTAAATAATGAGATTACGAAATAGCCAACGCAATGTCTTGACTTATATCCAATTGAACATGTATGGAACATCATGAGAAGACTAAAAATAAGGAATACCTTACACTACTGAGTGTTTCTAGTGAAGGGATGAAGGAATGATCATCATCGTTAGTCTAGCAGGGCTATAAAACGAAAACAGAATTAAGTTTAGTTGATAACGCAGATCGTGGTTTGGAATCCGTGCTAAACTGTGGATGCCTAGATACAAAAGGTCAATTGTGGCCTAGTTGCCTGCTAAAAAGTACTAAAGCTACTATTTTCCAATATCTATAGCAATAGTGATTTTTTCTCTATCTACAAACTGTATCAAAATACACCAACAGAATTGAAATTTTATTTTATTGAAATTATTAACTGGACTAACAAAAAATTCTTAATTTTATGTCACTTTATATATCGAGATGATAAGATTCATAACTGATGGCCCTGAAGGTAAAACAATTTTAGAATTTCTGATGTAATTTGAGGTATGTCTCGAGAACCATACATCAGGCAAAGGAACAGATGAACTAATTTTCTGACACATACAAAGTGGCCGATCTGTAATTCCAGAAATTTTAAAATTGTTTTGTCGTTAGTGTTATTATCTGTAATCACGTTGGTAAGGCAAAGAGAGCAATTCAATTTCTTCGATTGTTTTTGCAGTCAGTTTATAGTTGTTATTCTCTTCAGGTTTTTTATAGTTATGTATCTTACGATAGTCACGTCTTTTATGCCACATGAGTAATTCAGAGAATATATAACCACGTTTTCATATTAACATTAAATGGATAAGAATATAGATACAGAAACGGCTTAGTTGTTTTATCCAAATATAATACAAACAAATACATATATAATATAGCAGGTGCAATGAAGTACTAAAAACCGTGTTATGCACTCATTTCTGTCCATACAATTCCGTTTAAGCTTAAATATACTGGAGGAGCCCGTCGACCACTAATTGTGTGTCATAAGCGTACGCCTAAAATGTGTGAATTGTTGTTAATTTGGGGTAGTAGAGCACAGAAATGTTCATGCCAGCCCTTTTGATGTGGGGCAGATTTCTAAATGTGTAAGAAATATAACTTGTAAAAGTATAATAGGTTTAGGAATGAGGTTTGAGGGAGTCGATAAATAATAAAAAATGAACTGGCTGACGCGGCTCACCAGCCCCGAATTCTGGGACACTGACACACTACAGTAAAAAAAAAACAGCCACAAAGAACTCATAGGTTTAATTTACCTCCAAAAATCATGAATCCCGACTCTCATTCATTTAAAAAAAGTCAGGTAAAAAAATTTATGAATGGCAATTAGGAACTTGGTAAGTATGAACCTACTAAGTGAAAATATATTCACCTTCTCTGAAAAGTGGTACGACAGACTTGCCGTGCACTATAATTGATGGCGTATCGGAGTTTCCTACCGCATGTAATGATTATCCATGTAATTCGATGAATAACATAAATTTACGACTGGCAATCAGTGGCACTTTCACACTCAGGAAGTGAATGTATTTTCGTATTCAAGAGGTTCATACTTACCAAGTTTCTGATTGTCAGTCGTGAATTTATGATCCTCATCGAATTACACGGTTAACTAGTAAGTGCGGTAGGAAGCTCCGATACGCCAGCAATTACCGTCAATGGCAGGACCTTCGCACCACTTTTCAAAGATAGTGAACGAGATAGCGAATATATTTTCGCACTCAGGAGGTTCATACTTACCAAGTTTCGGATTGCCATTCATAAACTTATCATTTTTTTTACCAGACTTTTTTTCAAAATTGGGCGAGCAGCGCCTCCTTGTACCACCGAAAATTAATGGAAGTCGGGATTCATGATTTTTGTGGGTAAATTAAGAAATCCCTCCAATACCCATGCATAAACCTATGACTTTTTTGCGGCTGATTTTTTTTTTTACAAAGTTTGACCCTGTAGTGGGTCAGTGTCCCAGAATTCAGGGCTGGCGACTCGCGTCAGCCAGTTCATTTTTTATTTTTTATCGATTCCTGCAAACCCCATTCCTAAATTTATTATACTTTTACGAGTCATATTTTTTACACAGAGATCTGCCCCACTTCCCTGTACCAAAAAAAGGGCTGGCATGGGCATTTCTGTACTCTACTAACCCAAATTAACAACAATTCACACATTTTGGGCGTAAACTTATGACACACAATTAGTGCTCGGCAGGTTCCTGGTTTATGAGAGTAACATGGAATAATGGGGAATTTGCCCATTTTTTTAAATTTCATTAAAGTGTGTGTTTATGTATAAAAACACGCCACACCGGATATCAGCTCTTAAATCGCAGTACTTTCTTTGCAATAAATAATTAAAGTTGAGATCCTCGCCACTCTTCACGAAAAGCACTGTCACGTCAGATCGAGAGGGCTAGTCTCACTTGGTGTCCCACAGATGGCGAACTTTAGCCGAGCGGTCCTAATAAACTGGGCAGCGCGGCGGTTGTCTTTGAGATGTCCGCATATTCGGTCATAAGTTTTTTGTTTTCTATGTTAGAGAAAAAATAAAAAAAATGTCGGAAAGCGCAATCAATTCTCTTTACATAAGCTGTCTACAAATTTTTCGAAAAAAAAAAAAAAACGACAATTATCGAGATATTCGAGGAAATTATACGTTTTCCTATAGAGTATATGTAAATTTTAAAAAATATTTTTTTCTCAGAAACCTTTGTTTCGAAGGGCCGAGAATAACGGAGCGTCAAAGTAGTACATGATATTAAGTGAACATCGTATATGAGATCGATTTCAGTTAATTACCGATTAATTAGGGTGACAAAATGGAAAAATTTTACCGAAAAAGAAAGTCCCAATAAATTAAGTTGGACGAAATAGTAAACAGGTGCAACAAAGGTCTTATAGATGACTACTAGAACGTGGTGAAGGGCTGATATTAAAACGTCACTCCTTTTTTATAAGGCTTATATAAGATCAATAATTGATTATGGCTGTATTTTTTATGGGTTGGCTAGTCAGTCACTCCTTAAGCGTATCGACACAGTACAAAATAATGCCCTTCGGATTTGTCTTGGTGCTATGAGGTCAGTTCCTACTGATACCCTGCATGTAGAAGCTGTAGAACGTCTATTAAAACTCAGAAGAGATTTACTGAGCGAAAAACTACTTTTGAAAATTTATATTAACAATCCGCCACTTTTAAAAAATATCACTCAATATCTTTGATCTGACTAATAAATATTGGATTAAAAAAAGCTCTCCACCTCTCGCTTCTGCATTCCGTGAATGTTCTCTTTTACTCCCAAACATTGACAATGATGATAACTGGCTGAGCAACTACAATTATTTTTCCTTATTTACGGATCTGACGGTATCTATACCACATTCAGTAAGAATTTGAGCATAAATTCCTTAAATTTAACACTCGAAAAATACCAAAATTCGGAGATGGTTCTAAGTCCTCAAGTGGAATAGGATGCGCATATTATATACACTCAAAAAATATCGAGAGAAAAATAAAACTTAAGAAAGAGTGCTCTGTTTTTACAGCGGAGGCGACAGCCATCTATGAAGCTTTCAAGTTTGTATTTACTCCAAAATACCAGAAAACCGTTATTTTTTCTGATTCCCTATCAGTTCTCTTGGTTTTAAAAAACACTATCACCTTTAACATTAAAACCAATCCCTTTATAATATACATTAAAGGCTTGGTACAAAATATCTTTGGCGAAGGGAGAGAGGTATACTTTGTGTGGGTAAAGTCACATATAGGATTGAAGGATAACGAACACGTGGACGATCTAGCTAAGGAGAGTATTGATGTAGGAAATAATTGTAATTATGAAGTATATATGATGGATGCAACGATAATATTTAGATCGAAACTAAGGAATAATTGGGATTACATGTGGAAAGAATCAGCTTTGATAAAACCAACTCGATATTCTCTTAGTCACCCTGACTTGCCGTATAAGTTTTGGCATGAAAACTATAACTGCTCCCGAAAATACATCACAACGATTATCCGCTTGAAATTTGGACATGCATGTTATCCTGCACACTTGTTTAAAATAAAGATCTGATGTCTGCGAATATTGCAATGTCACAGGTGATCTGGATCACATATTCTTTGAATGTACAAGACACGCAGAAGCAGTTGATACATTATATAACAATATAATAAAATATGGTTACTACACCGTTCAATATACTATACCCGTTGTCTTTAAATAAAAAGAATATTTTTGACTATCTTATGGATTTCTTGGAAAAGACAAAAACTAAGTTATAGGTTAGCTTTGTTTCCTTTGTTCTTCACCTTTGTGTTATAAAAACCCCCCTATCCGTGGTCTTATTTTGTATGTTAGAAAAATGCCCTGAAAGACCTCTGGGCGAGAAGTTCGTGACCTATGTACATTGTACATCCTTTGTTTTGTTACTGACAGTATGTCAGGTAGTTTATTGGTTATTGTTTAGGTTAGATGTAGGTTTGTAATTTCTCTTGTGGCTGGCTGTATGGCCTCGGCCTTTATGCCAAAAAAAAAATATGTGTTTCCAACGAATACGTTTAAATTTTAGGTTAGGTTGTGTTCACTGCTAGTTGTTTCTAACAAATGCGCATGCGCATGCGGAATTATCAAAGCCAAAGCAGAATCGGTGTCGCTTGACGCCGTCATCCGACCTTCTCCATCTGACGTCACGTCTCACGAGAGGGTAAAATCGGGCAGATTTTAATCGCTTATATTTCTGGAGATTTTTTTTTTAAATTTTTTGTTGTCTATGGGGTTTTTAATGATGTTAGTTTACGATTTTGAGTATTTTAAATTAATTTTATTTTTTGGGCAAGTTCCCTATTTAGATTTTCTTATACTTTTAGACTAACAGAAACTAAAATGTCACTTGCCACTAACTTTTTTTCTTAAATAGAATGACTATATTTTTTTATTGTTTCGTATTAAGGATAAAGTTCTAAGTGCAACAGTTTTCTTAAATATTTAAAAAATTCCAAAAAATAAGTGAGATACCAACAATTTCTTATTTTTTTTTTTAAATGGCTGCGTTAGATGAACGCGACGCGATGGAAGAAAATTAATAAGTAGGCTATGAAAATTGTTAGTAAAGTTGTAGACTTGCCTAAAGAACAAAACAATTATTTGAATTACTGATAGGTACGATTATTTTTAGGTTTTTCTCAAAAGCGGAATTTAACTTTCATTTTCATTTCCGTATGAAAAACTTCTTAATGGGACCGTGCTATTTTCTTTTATTAATCAGAAATAATGATTCATAAACTTTAATTTTTTCGCCATAATCATTTCGATATCCTTCGAAATAATAAAAGTGTTTTTAAAAGGTAAACACAAATTAAACAAGAAATAATTTTAATAAAACGTAAAATATAATTTCGTGTTATTATCATTTCGCGATAGTATCCAGAAGTAACAACAATTTCGTGATAGTAACATGAAGCTAATAAAAAATAAATAAATGTGTCCCTTCTACGCCATCGTATACCGGGTGGCCACGAGAACTGGCCCAGGCATATAGCTCCTTTGTTTATGAACCAACTGTTTTGAAACTTGGAACATGTATATAAGACTTATTTTCTGATTTAGTGTAGTCAAAATGGCCGAATTTCGGTTTTGATGGAAATAACATCAAATTTGATATTTTAAATGGAATACCCCGTATATTTTGGTATTTTTGGAATCTACGGACCAAATTCTATCTGATCACGTTGCGAAATTTTCATTTTTTTCAAAAATAATTTTAAAATTTTTTATTTCATTTTTCAACCCAGAAAGCTGAGACTGGGGTGAAACTTATCTATCTCCACTCTTTCATCCACACGAATTATAATTCTTAGTAGTAAGTTAAGATTAAGTCTATTGTGGGTCAATAAATTTTAAAGTGTTGGTTTTTGATAAAGTCAATTTTTTAATGAAAGTACTTTTTATTTTTTTAATTCATTTTATATTTCATTTTGCAGGAATTCAAGATACCTTTCGCCAGTTAAAGAACCATAAAAAAATATGGGACCAGTACTTCTGTTTCCAAATATTCCAGCCCAAATCTTAAAACCGAACCTGTCTTGGAAACGTCCTTGCCTTAATAATGTTGAATTTTCGAGCCCAGTACCGCATGTTGTTTCGGTTGAACATACCATTAGTGGTAAATCTTGTTTCGTCGGTGAACAAAATTTTAGAAAGAAAGTTATTGTCGACAACTTATTTACGTAATAACCAATTACAATACACTAATCTTCGATCTGAATGATTTTCGTCTAAATGCTGGTGTAGGTTATACTTATACGAAGGGGATTTATGTTTCTTTAAAATTTTTCTCGCATTTTCCTTGCTAACGTAACATTCCATTTAGAGTTGTCGAATTGAAGCAGACGGGGAAAAATGTACGTACACCAACACATAAGTTCCAGCTTCTTCACTCACAATTAATTCATTTCCTGATTATTTTCCATTATTGCTTAAAACACAACTTAAAGCTCACACCGTTAATAAAATATCAAATGAAATTGTAGTTTTCTGATCGTTATGACGTTTAATATTTGTTTCCAGGCCTGCTATGTTTCTAATTCAAATAAGCAAAATGAAATAAAGGTATGAAATGAAGCATAAGGTACCTATTTTTGAATTATTTAATTTTTTAGTATTAAATAGAAATAAAACTAGAGATATCGCATATTGTCTTATTCGAAATAAAATTCTCTATCTACTGTTGTGAATGGTCCATGTACGTTCCATTTAAGAAAATTAACTTTCTTATCAAAAACCAACACTTTAAAATTTATTGGCCCACAATACACTTAATATTAACTGACTACTAAGAATTATCATTTGTGTGGATGAAAGAGTGGAGATAAACAAATTTTACCCCAGTCACAGCCTTCTGGGTATACAGGTTGTTCCATTTAAAAAATCAAATTTGATATTATTTCCGTCTAAACCGGAAGTCGGCCATTTTTACTACACATGTCACTAAATTGGAAAAGAAGTCTTATATACATGTTCCAAATTTCAAAACAGTCGTTTCATAAACAATGGAGCTATAAGCCTGAGCCGGTTAGCCACCCGGTACATGTTTTTAAGTGTAAAAGTCTGTCTGTTCCAAGTTAACGCAACTACATTGATTTGAATTGGGGCAAAAATGTCATATTGCATAATATGTGTTATTCCCATTGTAAAACGTCAAGGTTACGAGAGCAAGAAATGACAATATATGCATTAAGAACTGGTTTAATATTTTTACAATAAATGTAATAGCGAAAATAAACCTGCAATAATAATAATCATAATAAAATTAGTTACTAACAGAGATACACGTGCACATCTGCAATTTTATTGTTTTATGACTTAATATATATTAATATTCTAGATTATAATGGTTATTAGTTGTTTCATTTCCTATCAAGTGAGTTTATTGTTCCACTATATCAAATTGGTTATAGCTTTTACATCTTTTATCTTTTAATTCACTATTAGTCTAGGAAATATTCTGAAATTGTTGGGTTTCAATAAAAAAATGGTGGATTTTAATTTCTTAAAGGTACCTATGCTTCTAAACACCTATAGCAGTTCATTATAAAAACTGACATTAGAATAATGAAGCAAATTTTCCAAAAGTACCTCAAGTTAATGCCATTCGGATTCATATTTTATTATTAGTCTGTCGGCTTCAATATTATCAACTTTCACTATATCGTCTAGATATTGTTTGTAGATGATTCAACCAATATCCGAGAATCCCTAGATTTTTCGTTTTCGTAAAAAATGTTTTCATCAGTCTCTTTCTTGTTTTCTTCTCCAATGTTCTCCTTAATAGCCCAGACGACAGAGAACATTTTATTGTGAAACCTACAAAAACCTGCAAAATGAATAATTTTTTTTAATGAGTTCGCGAAAGTGTAAAATAATATCCTGAAAAGTTTACATTCCCCTCGGATGCAGAACATAAAAAAAGTGAAAAAAAATTATTTCTCCACCATTTTTTCAAAAACCTTGAAATTAAGTCAGGGTAAGAAAAATAAAAAGTGCTCGTGGGTAGACCAGGAATTTCTGAATAAAAAATGTCCTAATAAAATTTATCGCTAAAGCCACGGTATTCCTGGAAAAAAATAGTGAAATAACTGTCTCTGCACGGCCAAGCGCACAGTTAAATGGAACCTCTAAAAATTCTTAGCAGTTATGACGAGTAAAATAAAGCTTTCTTCTCTTTCTGATTACACATTTTTAACATTTTTCTTAGTGAATAGAAGGATAAATAGTGAGTATGGAGGGAAAATATATAATTATAAACGCATACACAGACACCAAATATAGCCGCTGAATCGCTCGCATGAATTTTTACGTGCCTTTACTGTATTGTATTATCCACATTTTAGCTATATCCAATGGATTCCTTACACATTTGTTAATGTATTGGGAAAGTTCCAGAATTTATATTCAAAACAATCAAAAATATTTTCATAATTTTAAGGATAAGATCGTGTATCATGATCTGATTGATCATATTTTCGAAAAAATGCATACAAATAAACGAATTTGTTTGAACATTCGAAAAGTATAGGTTTTTTCCGAAATAGCGATATTTTATTTTTTCCAATGGATCAAGTTCTCGGCCAGTTGCAGCCTCCAATATATATATTTATCAAGAAAATCATCAAGCAAGGAAGTTAAATTGATTTGAGATGTACTTTCTTGTGAATCAACGTTACTACAACTTAATAACCATAATAATAATGAAGTATACATACTTTTTAACAGTTCTCAATGAAGAAATAATTTTTTTGGAGGACTTTTATTTTTTTCTATATTTTTTATTGCGACGATTGAGTTCGGGCATGATAATATATATAAGTATATTTTTCCCATCCATCCCTTTCTTGTATTGTTTAAAACAAAAAAGCATCAGAAAGCTACAATTTCCATCTTTTAAATGAACTAACATTCATATAGATTGAACAAATTCTAATTTAGTGACATGTAATTCAGTGCGTCGGTGTCACAGTCATGCGTATTCAAGCGTGCGCACGCATGGATCTCGCTCCGAGTAATAACATTAAAGCGGGTTTATACGTGCATGGATTTAGTGGCGCCAGTAGATACTGGCACGCCAGTAAAAAAAAATTGCACGTATAAACAGTTACTGGCGAGAACTGGCGAGCAAGTTTTGACCTTGCTTGCATTGATGCATGCTCGCCGGTAACTGTTTATACTAGCGGGTTTGCACGTGCATGGATTTAGTGGCGCCAGTAGATGTTGGCACGCTAGTAAAAAAATATTGCACGTGTAAACAGTTACTGGCTAGAACTGGCGCGCAAGTCTTGACTTTGCTTGCATTGATGAAAAAATGTTAGGAATTTTCAACTTTCTGGCGCACCAGTACCAATTTGTACGTCAATATGAAGTAAAATTGACATAAACTATGCGTTGTCTAGGGACACCATCCTGGTTAATTACTTGTACTAGTAGCTGGTACAAGTAACTATACTAATATAAATTCGTCGTATAAAATATAAAAATGAGCGTGAAGAAAGCAGCAAATAACAAAAAAAAAGTGGATTTCTGAGGAAATTACAAAATTTCTAAAATTATATGAAGAAGAGGCATGTTTATGGGATGTGCATTCCTCTACTGGCGCGCAACTTGGACTGGCGTGGCAACTGGCGCCAGTAAATCCATGCACGTGTAAACCCGCTATACGTGCGATATTTTTTTACTGGCGTGCCAATATCTACTGGTGCCACTAAATCCATGCACGTATAAACGCGCTATTATCTCACTATTTTTTCTGGGATACCGTGTGGCTTTAGCGATAAATTTTGTTAGAACATTTTTTGTTCATAAACACGTGATGTATCCAGCTGTACTTTTAATTTTTCCCTGTTTTGACTTAATTTCAAAATTTTGAAAAAATGGATGGAAACATTTTTTCACTTTTTTTTTATGTTCTGCATCCGGCGAAAATTTTCAGGATATTATTCTATAAACTTTCACGAACTCGTTAAAAAAAAACTATTCAGTTTTTGTAGGTAAATACCTTCATCGACTGGGCTATAACTGTAGCTTTCGAATGGTATATATGACATGGGTGTTCCTCTGGGTACTGTGTTGGGACCTGTGTTATTTTATAAAATTGGAAACTCATTAAAATAATGGAACTATAATTTCATACGCAGATGAAACCCCTTCATATTTACAGGAACAAATTGGACTGAGATATACCAAAAAGCTGAAACAAGTTTCCAATTGATACAAAACACTAAGAATTCATAAAAAATATTGCAGAACTAACTGCAACTACCTTAAAATATAAAATCCACCAAATATTCAGAAGTGAAACAATCATAACAACTTTACAGTAACAAGAATTCGTAAACTTTTTCATAAATTCCATCAGTTAAGATCCGCCGAAAGCAATACATTAGTATTTATTTTATACAACGCTTTGGTTGAGTCTGTACTAAGAGTATGGCAACAATTTTATAATATTCTGCTCCTCAAAACAAAAGCAGAAGAAATACAGAACGTAAAAACGGAACGTAAAAACTTTATAAGTAATAATTAATAATCACAGGTCCCCAAAAAAAATTTTTTTCGTGAGCGAGAATTAAGACCCGCTTTTCTTTATATTTTTCGAGGCGCTGAATATGAATCTGAAGTCAGAATAGCATGCTTGTCGACGAATTTTCGAGCTAGAGGCCAAAATTGGACGAAAATTATGAACCACCCTCTCAGGGGGTGGCACGTAAAAAATATATATATTTAATGGAACTGAAATAGAGTCAAATTTTAAGAAGAAAAGGTTCTATGCAATTTTTCACATAAATTGATAGTTTTTAAGTAACAACTTCAAAATTGCGATTTTAGCTTAAAAAAAAGGTATTTCCAAACGGCTTTCGTCAAGTATCTCGAAAAGTATTACTTTATCAAAAAAATTTTACAGACCAATTACAGAAAGTACAAACTGGGAATTTTAGCGGCGCGGTAACTCAATTGGTTAAGGCGTATTGAGTGGCGAATACGCTGATCGACTGTCTACTGCACTCTGGGTTCGACCCCCAGCCCCGGTATTGACAACACCGGTGGGTGTGGATGTATGTCTGCGTTTTTCCAAATGTGTAACCCCCTTCCGCACAGCCTTGGCTATGGATTTGGGGGTTGTCTACTATCTGTGGTGTGTTTTAATTATATTTTTTGTTTACGGATGTAGGATTAGTAATTTCGGAAATATTTAAGTATATATTTGGTATCCAAGTGTGTCGAAATTACCTTTAAAGGTTAACATGCATTCTTGTCTAAAGCAATGCTTTAAATGAGCAAACAAATTTTAGCATCTAGGTAATGCTACATCTTAACGAAAAACTGTATTTGAGATAATTTTTTTAAATTACTGGCTAATTAGAGTAACAAAATGGCGACCTTTTTATATAAAAAAATATAAGTATGCATATTTTTCCGTCATAACTTCTTTATTTCTTATGCTACAGAAACGAGTAAAAAATAATTTGAAAGCGCAATTAATTGTCTTTAATTTCATTTATTAGCATGCGTCACGCAGGGGTCACAATTTCTGAGATATTTAACATTTAAACTGCACTTTTCGTTTTATAAACGTTCGGACGCCATTTGTAAACTTTCAGATCTCCGAAACTATCAAATCTATGTAAATAAAATCACGTTTTATCGAAAATACCTTTATAGTTTAAACTGTATTTTTTCTAAAGCAAGTGCTGTATACAAACCAAAAAATTTGAGCATCTACGTCATGAGATATTTAAGTCTTACTCTAAATAATTATCTTATGAACATTTGGATGCCAAATGTAAACTTAAATATCTCCGAAATTGTTAATCCTACATCAATAAACGAAAAATATAATAAATTCCCAGTTTGTACTTTCTGTAATTGGTCTGTGACATTTTTTCGATAGAGTAATACTTTTCGAGATACTTGACGAAAGCCGTTTGGAAATACCTTTTTTTTAAGCTAAAATTGCAATTTTGAAGTCGTTTTAACTTAAAAACTATCAATTTATGTGAATAATTGCATAGAACCTTATCTTCTTAAAATTTGATTCTAATTGAGCTCCAATAAATATATATATTTTTTAAGTGCCACCCCCTGAGAGAGGGGGTGGCAACCACCCCCTTTAAATTAGCAAGCCCCCGCACAATATAGAAACTTTTCTGTGAAGCATTTACTATTATACTGCCAAAAATGAACGAAATCCGTTCAATATGACATTATTCCAAAGTTTTGCATATTTTTTACCTCTAGGTACTGTACTAATAGGCCTAGACTAATGAACGTGAACACTTAAGTACGATGTGGAGCTAATTATTTCGCCGAAATAACCCTTATATGCTTATCTTGAAAATCTTGTGTAAATAAGTGCTGGTAATTATTAACGTAAGACAGATCACGAACAATGCTTTGATTTGTATTTCACACATGTAAGTTTAAATTTAAGATTTTAGATAACAAGTGTAATAAGTGTCATTTATATGGGTATTGTGGCGGTGTCGGTAATAAAGTTATCAGATTGTATTGATCTTTAAATTTTAATTGAGAGATTTTAAAGTGCGGGTATAACAATGCTAACAAATGTTGTTGATTGATGATTTATATACCGGATGTCAACGGAATCATTAGACAAGCCATAGTTTCCAGAGTTTTTCGAGATATAAGTCTTAAATTTGACAGGGGTAATATATATAAAAAACGGCAAGTTTTTCATAATTTGACACTTTTCCATCTCTTCCGTTTTCCCAACTTTTAAATTTTAAATGGAACACCCTATAAATTTTTATATTCTTGGATTCTGGAGACGATCTTAAGTACAACTGCGTAGTTTTAAAAAATTTTTGAGACTACTTGACTTTTTTAGGGCTATTTTTATTTTTGCATTTAGAGTACAGTGAATGCACTTAAATCAATCAAATGAACCAAAACAAAAAGAGAAAAATGTAAACGTGAGATTTTTCGAAATGGTTTAGTAGCTACGGACAAACCAAAATTTCCGAAATCACTAATTTGTAATTATGTCAACTTTTTCAAACAACAACATATTATAGACACCCAGTAGTTGAATACTAATTTTCACTCCATTAATACCTTCAAATCGAAAATCGGTTTGATATTAACCCAAATACACATGGTGGATAATAATTCTAATATCGAGAAAATACGCTATCGAGTATGTAGGTATGCTGTTGAAATTGAATAAATCTAAATTCAAAATATTTATTTTGTCAACAAAACAAAGCTGCAAATAAAAGAAGTGTGCTGTCCGAAATGATTTATTTTAACAATAAAAAACATTAGAAGATTAATTAAATGGTAGCAAATGTTCAAAGTGCATCCTCCCTTCTGCTTGACATTCAGGCCTATGATGGAACGTTTACGTTATTTAACATACACTGTTATGTTGAGCGCTAACCAAAAAATATAAGAGAGTGAGAGAGATAGATGACCGTAACATAAGTGTTATGACTAACGTAAACGTTCCATCATGGGGTTGATTATCTGGCTCGGTCAAAGGTGTTTGGCATAATATTTCGCAACATAGCGAGTTTGCAAAAACTTCGCGGATATGATTTTGTAAAATTTGAAATGTTTGAGGGGGTGTATAAAAAACTCGTTCTTCCACATAACCCACACAAAAGAAACTGCAAGTGGTAAGTCCATCAACATTTCTTCATTATCATTTTATAGGAATTCTAAATATCTTGAAAGAAAATAGGTCCAATAACACAGCTCCACAAAAGAAAAAGTTCACACTAGCGAACCAGACCCTATGTATTTTTCCGGTCGCTGAATCCGAATCCGAGGTCAAAAAAATTCGTAAAATCTTTAGCTAGAGCGAAAAAACACCCCTGGACTGGGGTAAAAAGAATATTAAGCTACGAGAATAGTTGTTACATCCTAATCAATTGAATTATACAAATTAAGGTTAAACAGCAGCATACATACAATAGATATGAAACATACCCCTAGTGAGGGGCGAAAACTAGCCTCCATTTATAAAAAAATCGATCCAAAACAGTAATGACTGCTGAAAAAGCTCGAAATATCTAAGTTTTGTTAAAGTGATAAGGAACTGCATCAGATCCGACGTAATCTTCATAAACTGCCCCTATAGGGTTGAGAACAACCACCTCCAAGTTTAAAGGACACAAAACAAGAGAAAACGTAAAATACAACAGGATTTCTATTTTGCGAAGTACTCTAAAATAGAACTAGAAACTTGCGTACCATCAACGTCCTACAGTGTCAACCCTCAGATGGTGTTAAAACTACCCCCTATGTAAGATTTATCCATAAAAAGTTACAGTGACTTCTATAAAAATTCGGAACACCTGCGTTGTGTGGAAGTGAGACTATGTTCGACGTTGTGCTTGAAAACCACCCCCATGAGGTTGCGAGATGCCATCCCTATATCTGTAGGATGTTGGAAAAACAGAGATAAACTAACCGGATTTACATTTTTATGGATGGTATGATTAGCAAAAATCGTGATGCACACTTCCAGCGTCCTACGGATATAGGATTAGCATCTCGCAACCCCACTGGGGTAGTTTTCCAGCACAGCGTCGAACATAGTCTAGTTTCTTCTCACTTCCACACAAGGTTAAACAGCAGCATACATACAATAGATATGAAACATACCCCTAGTGAGGGGCGAAAACTAGCCCCCATTTATAAAAAAATCGATCCAAAACAGTAATGACTGCTGAAAAAGCTCGAAATATCTAAGTTTTGTTAAAGTGATAAGGAACTGCATCAGATCCGACGTAGTCTTCATAAACTGCCCCTATAGGGTTGAGAACAACCACCTCCAAGTTTAAAGGACACAAAACAAGAGAAAACGTAAAATACAACAGGATTTCTATTTTGCGAAGTACTCTAAAATAGAACTAGAAACTTGCGTACCATCAACGTCCTACAGTGTCAACCCTCAGATGGTGTTAAAACTACCCCCTATGTAAGATTTATCCATAAAAAGTTACAGTGACTTCTATAAAAATTCGGAACACCTGCGTTGTGTGGAAGTGAGACTATGTTCGACGCTGTGCTTGAAAACCACCCCCATGAGGTTGCGAGATGCTATCGCTATATCTGTAGGATGCTGGAAAAACAGAGATAAACTAACCGGATTTACATTTTTATGGATGGTATGATTAGCAAAAATCGTGATGCACACTTCCAGCATCCTACGGATATAGGATTAGCATCTCGCAACCCCACTGGGGTAGTTTTCCAGCACAGCGTCGAACATAGTCTAGTTTCTTCTCACTTCCACACAACGCAGGTGTTTCGAATTTTTATAGAAGTCACTGTAACTTTTTATAGATAAATCTTACATGGGGGGTAGTTTTCACACCATCTGAGGGTTGACACTGTAGGACGTTGATGGTACGTAAGTTTCTAGTTCTATTTTAGAGTACTACGCAAAATAGAAATCCTGTTGTATTTTACGTTTTCTCTTGTATTGTGTCCTTTAAACTTGGGGGATGGTTGTTCTCAACCCTATAGGGGCATTTTATGAAGATTACGTCGGATCTGATGCAGTTTCTTATCACTTTAACAAAACTTAGATATTTCGAGCTTTTTCAGCAGTCATTACTGTTTTGGATCGACTTTTTTATAAATGGGGGCTAGGTTTCGCCCCTCACTAGGGGTGTGTTTCATATCTATTGTATGTACGCTGCTGTTTAACCTTAATTTGTATAATTCGATCGATTAGGATGTAACAACTATTCTCGTAGCTTAATATTCTTTTTACCCCAGTCCAGGGGTGCTTTTTGTCTCTAGCTAAAGATTTTGGGGGTGTACGAATTTCTTTGACCTCGGATTCGGATTCAGCGACCGAAAATACATGGGGATACATGGGTCTGGTTCGCTGGTCTGAAACTTTTTTTTTTGTGGGGCAGTATAATTCTTGTTCAAATCACCCCAGTTCACACATTTACTCCAAACATTTCCTGAAAATTAGCTTGCCTCATTAAATGTTGATTTTCCTGCGCCCAATATCTCTGGTTTTATTTATTGAACATTCCACTGTTGGTGAATCTCGACCTCGACTCATCAGAAAACTTAAAGAAACAAAATTCGTGTTAGCCATATTGTTCTGAAGTAACGAGTCACAATAACCTAATCTTCGGTTGAAATCATCTTCGTACAAATGCTGGTGCACTTGAATTTTGATTTATCGCAGCTACTAAACCAATTCGAAAAATCTCTTATTGTCTCGGTCCATTTGATTAATTTGAGTGCATTCACTATTATATTCTAGATGCGAAAAATAACCCTGAAAAAATCAAGTAACTTCAAAAGTTCTTTAAAACTACGGAACCCTACTTAAAATCGCTCCGGAATCCAAAAAGGTAAAAATATACAGGGTGCTCTATTTAAAATTTCAAAGTTGAAACAGGGGAAACCGGAAGTGATGGAAAAGTGTCAAATTATGAAATATTTGCCGTTTTTATTATATATTACCCCTGCTAAATCTTAAAAACTCTGGAAACTGTGACTTGTCTAATGATTCCATTGACACCCGGTATAGTGCTACCAAGCAAAATGCTGAAATCATTAAAGTACCTATTTTAATCTTAACTAATTTTTTTTAAACTAACTAGTTACTAAATACTGAAGAAAATAAATTTATTTATACTATGTATTTTATCTAAAAAAACGGTTGATCTGGAACGAAAGTATCTTAGGACCAAAATAGCTCTATAGTTGAAGAAAATGAAAATATCAACTAAGTAAACGATCAGGAACTTATTATTAGTAGTAACACTGCAATGAAAATTATCAATAGATTTATATAACCAAACATGAAATATTCTACGATTTTTTTTATACTTTTTTTTTATGACTCCGATATTCTGATTTTTTTTTCATTATCCAAAATAAATAATCTTTTAAAAGCAAAATAATTTAGAAATTTTTATTTATTAGAAAAAAATTAAAGATACATTTATAGAAAAAAAAAAATGTGATGTTAACTTAAGGTGCCGAATTTTAAAATCTTTAAAAATAAAAAATCTAGGGCCAATCAGGGCTAATATGATATAGAAATCAAAACTTTTCAAATAAAATTTTGTTTTTTATCCTAGACGTTTTTTAAAAAATCCTGTTGTGTGATAAATTACTTTCTTTTTAGGATTACAGTGCAGAAGTTTTACTAAAATAAAGATTAGACCAACAAAAAAAACGAAACGTCTGTATCAAAATAGCCCCCCGTTTGGGGCTATTATTGATACATCGCAGGGCTAGCTAGACACAGTACTGTAATGTCGTTTGTAGATATAATTTGAATCACTGGAGCTAGTATGATACATAGGTGTCCTTTATCTATCAGCAGTAAAAATTTGATTTTTCTGGCTATAATAATTTTTGAGATATTAGCGACTTTATATTAGCGTATTTTTTCAGTCTCCTGAATAATTTTTTTTTAGTTAAAAGATGAGGAAAGGATGAACAAGATTCGAGACCCCTAGACTAGCTGATGAGACTTCTCTCGTTTCTGGATGCCATTAAAAAAAAGAATACCTAGGTAATTTTTTTATGATAAAATTCCGAAAAAACTTTAGAACGTAAAAAATAATATAATATTTAAAAATGGGGCATGGGTTAAAGAGTAAATGTAAATCATTGTTTAATAAAAAACTTTCAATGATATGAAAATACAAAAGGACAGTTAAGTGCTAACTTTTCAAAAAAAAACACTTGACAGTAGGTACCTGCAACAGAAAGAAACCCACTGCAATAAAAATATGGCGAATGTTACATAAGTTATAACAATATAAGATTCATCATTTTGTGTACCATATTATAATAGCCCCTGAGCTTTGCTAGCTCTTATGACAAGGACGGATCCAGGGGGGGCACTAGGGGCAATCCCCCCCCCCCCCGAGAAGAATAGGATCTAATATTATTTATTATTGAATAATGAAAATGTCGATATAATTATTGATTGTTCGGCGGTAGGCGGCCGCAGTCAATGGTGGTTTGGCCAGGTTGGCTAGTTGGTAAATGCCGACTGGACCTTAGGGTCGCGTCTAACGAGTATAAAAAAAATTTGGTACGGGAAAATTTTTTTTCGGATTTCTCCCCCCCCCGCTCATCAGAATAATTTTGGGACGAAAAAATAAACATTTTTTCAGATTTCTCCCCCCGCTCATCAAAAAAATTGGGACGACGTTTAGATACATGCGAAGCAAAAATATTCAAATGGCTGACGAACGGAGTTTGAATATTTATTGTAAAATGCCGACTAAGCCCTAGACACCCAGACCGCCTCTGGCCGCAGTGCCCCCCCCCCCCCAGTAACCTTTCTGGATCCGCCCTTGTCTTATGACACCATCAACAAAGAGTAATCTTAACAAACTATACATCAAAATACTGTTGGAAGTACCTTTGATAATTTACTGTACAAAAACATCAGAATAACAGTCATGAAACTTTTCCAGAGCAAAAGTTTTATCAAAGAAAAAAGTTTTTGGAGCACAAAATCACATGACGCAAGTTATATTTTTTCCCGCTGAAACTTAATTTTTAATCTGTAACATGAATATAGCATCATATTATATAAGGTTTGGCCAATCTAACCTATTTTTTTCATATAGTTTTGTTGTAGATATACATTTTTTCTTTGTCTGTATCACAATAGCCCCATATTTTTGGGTGTATCACATTAACCATGGTTGACACTAGATATTATAATTGTTTTGAAAACTTCTCTATTTTATCGGCATTATCGTATATACCATCTAGTTTTATGGGTTACAGAAAATAACAAATTAAGGCTAGGATTAGTTTTTTTATTATAAATTTCTGTTATATTTAAATATCGTAGTTTGTCGATGAAAATAGTGCTTAATTTCATTATTAAAGTATGGCATTTGCATATATACAAAATTAATGATAAAAACTATATATGGTTGTATTCCCTAGAGCAATGGGAAGTATCCGAAATTATTTTAAAGATTATATCATTTATGATTTTTGAAATATTTATAATAAACCGAAAATAAAACGCATATTTCCCTCTCACTCTGCAAAATCCTAGCCTTAAAGAGTTTTTCAAGTGCAAAAAAATTACTAATTTCAAAAATACGTTTTGCACCGACTTTAAACTGATATTTGGTAATAAGGTACAGTTCCTTCCTACTTTCCACTAATGGGTAGACAGGTATTTGTAAATCTGAGTGAAATTTTATTTTTTACTTTTTAGAGATATTTCTTGAAAAAAAAAAATTCAACCTTTTTCGCAGCTTCACATATTTCAAGGTCCCTAGAGAATAAACAAATAATACATCATAACCTCACTTTAGTTCTTTAGAATAATATACTTTTAGTCCACAGTACATAATATCAAATAGTCGTTTACTTTTCTAATAATAATAATAAATATAATAATAATACAGGTTGATTGATTGATTTACCAGCGTGCGGTAGGCATTTCTGCCACTCCCAAGGATTATACAGCTGAGCCTGCTACGTCCACGCTGGGTTGGACTAAGGTCATGCTTGTTGCCAGCAGCGAGTGCCACATGGCGCATGGTAAAGGAATGTGGGATGGGAGGTGTAGGTATTTGTGAGATGCGTTACCGCATTGTGTCGTGAGTGAGCGTTTAAGCTCCCTTTTTTGTGTTTTTGGTTCGCCTTCTTCTTGTGAGACTTCTGATTCCTCGATTTCCGATGTTGGGTTAAATTTGGGTCATGTTTGTTGTCAGCAGCGGGAGCCACATGACGCATGGTACAGGAGTGTGGGGTGAGCAGTGCAGTTGTTTTTGAAATGCGTTTCCGCGTTGTGTTCGTGATATTTAATGCTTATGCTCCTCTTTTTTGTGTTTCTTCTTCTACAGATTTTCTTCTTCTTCTTCTGAGTATTTTGACTCTTTCGTTTCTGCTTCTGGTAGAGTATATGTCTATAGGTATATGTGAAATGCGTAGCCGCATTGTGTCATGATGTGGCATGTTTGTGCTCCTCTTTTTGTATTTCTGCTTCTACAAATCTTCTTCTTCTTCTAAGTCTTCTGATTCCTCGGTTTCTGGTTCTGGTAGAGTACATATCACTGCGATTTTTTTTTGTGGAATTCATTTTATTTTTCTCCTTGCTTTTCTTTCCCAGTATGTTTGGTAGTTTGTTCATGATCTTCTCGGTTGTTGTTTTCTACGTGTAACCTGGTCTCCCTGGTTTTAGTGTAGAATTTAATGTAGAGTTTTTCACGTAGCAACGAGTACAATTTTGGCCTGAAAAACATCACTTGGTACTTTACCTAAGAAAATATTTGAAATTAGATTTTCAACACTGTATTATAACACCCACAGCGCAAAGAACATGCAGTATCATAAAACACACTCCTGTTAAACCATACACCAACAAAAGATCAACAATCCCTATCTGTGATGCTTCTCTTCCCTTCCATTATCTTCTCTTTTTGACTTGTTCTATTGCATTACACCAAAAAGGCTGTACCTAGGTCTGAATTATGTCACCACTCACAAAATTGTCAATCGCACGTCCCGAGGTATGTGTTACCCTTCAAACACCCATCACCCACCTGACAGCTCAAAATTTGTTATCACTGTTGTTTCCCTGCTTCCTGTACATAGTCTCAATTGGCGTGTTGTCATCTTTTTGTTGGTTGTTGAGGTGAAAATTTATGATTTCGCCCTCCTCCTGGTGTATTATTTTTGTCCTCCTCTTCAAGTTTGCTGTTGCTGCTATCGTCTCCTGCCCACCCCAGAAACCGTCTTTTCTCAGGTCTCCGATGAACGCCTCTGTCTCTTCCTTGTTGATGCTGTGTTGATTTTAACAGGGTTCCGGTTCGTTGATAGATGCTAGCATGAAACGGGGTGGAATAATCTATGTTGTTTTGTATATAGTCCGGTACTTGTTTTCGTTCCTTTTTTGCTTTCTCTTCTTCCTCCAGTTTATCTTTCCATTGTTGCTGTGGTATGCCTCTTCTCGTGTATGTGTTACCATTTCTTCTGTATCCCCCCACTTTGACGCCCCTGGCTTATTACAGCATTTATAATGCAGAATATGCAACGCCACCAAAACACACTCTTTTTAATAGAAATACAAATTATGTCACTCACTTAACACTTTAAAATTATATCTTTTACACTTTGTATATAGCTAGAATTTGGACCTAAAAAACACTGCGATGGTTTTGTGGCAGACATAAATAACCTTGGATAAATAAACTTGGGTGAGGGATAGGTACTTTAAAAATGAAAATGGGTATACTTAGCTTATATTCCCGTTATTTACTGCCTAGTCCTTTAAGCTTGTTTCTTTATGCATAACATTGCACTGGTCGGTTCTGCCACTAAATAACTCTGTATTAGTTATTTTCAAGTATTAATTCTATTTCAACTTTGTTCTTTTGTTATCACATATCAATTTACGTGGAATGTTTTGGGCTATAAATTCACCTAAGTTTTATCAAATTTAGCGGTCTGTTATCTGATGTACTCGCGTTTAAATGGGAGCGTTTTTCGGACGCATCCGCTCGCTGGAGAAGCACAATTCGAACTCCAAATATAATAATAATACATGTTGGTGAAAAATTATTATCATTATTATAAATCGAGAAATAAATTTTTAATAGATATAACCGGCGACTCCGCCAAATCCTCGAATATCCTCGTAATATTATTTCCAATTTTTATTCACCTTACACTAGATGTAGTAGCTTAATAAAGAGTGAGTTGAAAGTGATCTAAATGACAGTTTATGGTGATACTTTAAAGTACTAGTCAACGATCCTAGGATGGCAAGTAGACACGCAGAGAAAGAAGAAATATCATCACTGTTGGACAGAGACAAACAAGCCTTTTAAGCTTCTTAAGCTTCTTAAGCTAGCTAGCTAGCTAGCTAGCTTACGACTTATTTCACTTTGGAATGAAAGCGACGGGTAATATGTACATATTGTAATCATATTATTTAATTTTTAATATTAAGACCTAGTTAGCTAGCTTAAGAATCTTGTTTGTCTCTGTCCAACAGTTGTTACGTGTTAAATTCCCTTAGAAAAAGAATTACCCTTTTAATCGGAGCAATCAACTATTTCAAATAAAATACGACCTTCTAATCATGATAATAATTGGTTGCCTACCTAGTCACCTCATATGAATAGATTTATATAGTTCACTATTTGAATTAAATTGCGGAATATAAGAAATTTAGCAAAAACAGCATCTTTCCTCTACCGAAATGTAGTCCTGAAATAAATAGTAAAGTATTTGCAAATTGGTTGATATGAGATAAATTTTATGATTATGTTGTATTTGTGTGTTAGGTTTACTTTAGTATTAAGGTCCTTTTTGCCGCGTCTATATTAATTTGTTGGTGATAACGTTTTTTTCTGTGTGTCCTTTCATTGAGATCTTCGCTTGCTTTCTAGAGTTCTGTTTTGTCTGAGGTGCTAAACAGTTAGGATTGTTAACTTTTGAGCTGTTTTATTCTAGTGAAAATCGTGTGTGTCCATTCAGTTGGGAGTTATTTCACTAAGTAATTAAATATTGTGGGGAATATTTTCTGTTGAGAATTGTGTATTTTGTTTTCCCGCAATTATCGTTTATATGGATCATTGTTCAGTTCATGGTAAGTTTTCTTTCCACCATCTTAATTAGAAGATTCCTACGAAGTTCTTTTACTTCCTTTCAGAACTGTATCTCGAAACCAGCCGTCGGACAAGTCCATGTATTCAAAGAAGCCTTCTACGGAGTGTAGAAGTGAGTAACAGTTTTTGGCCGTATTCTTATGTAACGATGTCCTATCTTTTTTATTTCAGGGCTTTATTTTTTTGTGTTGGGTTATTTATTTTCCGTTCTTCTCCCTGGTGTTGTATCATTTTTCCCTCTTGGATCGATCAATTTACGTGCCGATTTTTTGTGAAATTTATTGTCCCTGGAGTTATGTAATAAGATTATGGTTCAAGACCGCCCAGGCAGGATTGTTACATCGTAGCCGCCAGCCTATTGTTTTGCTGTCGCCGTTCTACGTGATATTTTTGGGATCGCCGACGAAGCGGGGAAATCTACCCTCTACGCCGTAGGATTACAGCTAAGTGCCAACCTTTTTACGACATATCTAACTGCATTCAACCTATACAGTTATAGAAAAATCTTTTATCTTTGTAGTGTTAATATTATTGTGTGGCTATATTTTATTTAATTATTTATCGATATAATCATATTTTTTTGGGGTGTTACTTTACACCTGAATATTTTATTGTTTATTATATTAATATGTATATGAATCTCATGCGGTCTTTTTGACGAAAGTGATCACCTTCGGTCCACAGAGATCATTATTATATTCTTCGCAAAAACGAAGAGTATATTGTATTTGATCGGCACATTTCTAAAATCGTAAATATCGCTCGTAGAGAAAAAATTTTCATATCATTGTGTTAGTGAACGAATTCTGAACAACTTTCAAAATGTCCGTCTGTCCGTCTGTCCGTCCGTCTGTCCGTCCGTCCGTCCGTCCGTCCGTCCGTCCGTCCGTCCGTCCGTCTGTCCGTCTGTCCGTCCGTCCGTCTGTCCGTCCGTCTGTCCGTCCGTCTGTCCGTCCGTCTGTCCGTCCGTCTGTCCGTCCGTCTGTCCGTCCGTCACGTTTCTTGTAAGCATGATAACTTAAGAAAGAAACATCCGATTGTACTGAAATTAGGACACTAAATTAGTGTTAGCTAGGGGAAGAATCCTATTGTTTTTGAACAAAATCAATCAGTAAATAAAAATGTTATTAATGGTTTAAATTTGAGAATTTTTTTTTTGATTTTTATGTTTTTATAAAAATTTACATTTTTTACATTTTTTTACGTGTTAGATGGTTCTTACGTTTTTGACTCGGAATTCAAGGGTCCTAGGTTCGAAACTCACATAGGGTATGGCATGTTTTTTTTTTAATTTTTACTTTATTTTGCACCGAGTCTTTCACCAACTAAGTTTGTTCTATAAAATTAAAAATTTTTAAAACTAACATTATTTACAAAAAACTGCGAAGAGTATCCTATAGAATGTGTAACAATTATATAAAAAGTTTAGTAAACCGGCGAAGAGTACGTTTTTAGCTTGTTATATAATATATCTTATTTCGGCTGCTTGCCCAGTTTGTGATAACTACTTTATACGTATAAAATATGAAATATTGATTATCTATTTATATTTTAAACTGTTATCTTCGAATTTTTATTACTATTAAATATAGCTACTCTTATCGAAAATTAACATATTTTGTTTTACCATGTTCCACTCAATATCCCCCCAGTGCAATCAGTTAAGCAATTACCACTTTCTTATTCACCCCCCCCCCCCCCCGCCGAGTAGTTGGCCGGAGTGCGTGACTTCCATCGCCACTCACTAAAAACTAAATTTATTTTATTACTGGCAGCCTGTTGCTAGATAGAAATTTGATAAAAGTGTCTTTTAGAAAATTTTATTTGGTATCCATAACGATAAGTATGTTATTTTTCTATTATTTTTAGTTAGGGCTTTTCTATTAATGTAGTCATAGCTCCGGTAATACAGTGACGATATTTCTTCTTTCTCTACGCGACTACTTGCCATTTTAGGATGGTTGACTAGTAGGTGAAATTTCAAGTTGAGCATAGTTTTTGTTTTGGAGATATGACGAGTTAAACTCGTTATTTGATTCATCCACGCCAAGGCGATTCCGACATTCTCGGTGACCTCTTGCGTTATCTTAAAATACTCAACAGATACAAGCAGTACCATTTTTGGCTTAAAATTTTCTGTTCTTTTCTAATCTTTTATTAGATTTTACCAGAAATATAGTACAAGGAAGTTACAAAGTATTTCTTTAGAAAATAATTAGCAGTTTTGCTAAACATCTTTGATCAATCGTTATCTTTCTACTGAAAACATAACAAATCTCGATGGATTTATATACAAAGCACTCATACTTGTTTATCGAAATTTGCTAAGTCCTCAGTATAAAAATGCCGATTAATCGAATATTATCAGCAAAAAATCTTGTTTTTTTCCTGTAATATCAGCTATACCTCACTTGAACAACGTTTTTAATAAAATAGAGCATCTGCACGTACGTCACAAGGTCGTTGCCTGGATGATAAACAAATAGATAACCCCACTTTATTTCTTTATGACTTTTAGGGTCTAACGTATAATAACAATTACTATACATAATTAGAGTCAAATTTCCTTATAACACACGCAGAAAATCAGCCAGCGAAATATATTATTGTTCACAATGGAACAAGGTATACAAACTTCAAATATCACAAAGCACAACTCTCAGCAAACCACAAACGTTAGAAATAAAGTGAGGTTATTTATTTGTTTATCCTCCAGGCAACGACCTTATGATGTCACATCACAGAAAAGAGAACTACCAGAAACGACACTTGGGCTTCCCGCCAAAATTCCATTGCCGCCATTTTGTTGTTGATACCTCCGTCAGTTCATTTATTGTTTTAGGTTAAAACAATAAAGTGATGTAAATGACAGTCTGTGGCATAATATCGAAATAAATTCTTAAAAGGTTTTAGTGTTATTGTGCTGGGTTAATGGTAATTTTTAATAGCGATATGAGTAAACGAGGTGGAACCGTTTGCGCTGTTAAGGAATGTACAAGTAGTACGCAGAAAAAGACATTAGTTTACTTAGGTTTCCTAAGGATTCCCTCCCAAAGGTACTTTATTATTGATGTAAATTACAAGATATTTCCAAGTAATTGTGAACCTTTCTTCTTTTAAGATCCGCATTGTGGTTGGAAGCATGCGATCGTGGGGGTTTGGCAAGTAAAAGTTCAGCCGAACTTTATAACAATTTTAAGTTGCGCACGACAAATATGTATCAAAATAGATTGCAACTAACAGCACTACCTACTATTTTTACTCAATTTGGTAGTTTAAACAGAAAAAAAAAAAATCCCCAAAATTACCAATAACAAAATGGTGAAGGTCACAAAAAAACATCAAAGGCGGTGCTGAGAGTGCCGCTTCTGGTAGTTCCTTATTCTGTGGTTAAGTGCAGATGCTCTAGAAAATGATACACTTTGCGTATTTGAGAATCCTGAACATAATAAACGAGATTGCCAAGAATGTTGAATTCATCTTGTCGTGAACAGATCAACTAACGGGTTCGACTCGTCATATCTCTAAAACAAAAACTATGCTCAACTTAAAATTTTGTGTACTTTAAAGTATCACTACAAGCTATCATTTAGACCACTTTTGAATTGAATTCATGAGGTCCACAAAAGGGGCGAAATTTTGGGTCACTCTTTAGTGTAGGACTGTAGAAGAACACATTACCAAGCATCTAGGTGACGCGGCACCAATTTATATTTAGAAGGGCGCCAGCCACGTTCTGCCCCATTCTTCCACTCCCAATCGGGTTCGAGACAAGATATACTTCGGTAGACGAATAATAGGTCAAGGCTGCACTACCTCAGATCATTAACGACGCTCTCTCAGGACATGATTTCAATTATTCACTGACAATAAGGGCTTTTACGTCTTTGGATTATTGCGATTTTTTCATAAAAAAACCCTATCGAAAATTCCTCTCCGACAGGACTGGAATTTGACGTGACCTGTATTGACCTACTAGTAATGGTCCCTGCACTTAAAGATTTCTGGAGAAATCGCATAAAAAAAATTCCTATCAAGCTCCCGCAAGGCGACCAGAACACTGAGTATCAAACTTAGGGAATCATGAGATCCCGATTATCTCAGTTGTTGAGGTGTTCCAAACTAAAACTCCAGAGATTAAGATTACTAACAAGTCCTTACATCAATAAAATACAATTAGTTCAAAGAATACCATGTATTTAATAAGTATAAAGTAATACAGTGATTTTGTGAAAAATGATATAATGTGAAAGAATCACGCCTCTACAACTAAGGCAAATTACTTTTTAACCATACAAGTGAGAGCGTGCGCTTAACCTCCCCAAATAATATAAAAATATTTTACTTAAAAAATTTTGATTCGCTTATGAATAGCTTAAAGGTCCTAGACCGTGATTTTATCATATCAAAAAAATGGAGTTCGACTAATACATGAGTTTAATAACTTTCGGCCAGTCTTACGACGTACTTGTCCCCATACAGGTTCAATATAAGAAAAATGATAGCGACTCGCCGCCGAACGACTTTTGGGCAAAATAGGCTTTTAAGTCCTTTGTGTATAAGGCGGTTTTCTCTATATACAGTGTGTCCCAGGATAGATGTAAAGAGGTGTAATGGACCAAAAATTTTGGAATTTTGAAATGGTATTTGGGGATTGAGTCCTGCTTGTTGTAAAACTAAAGTATACCAAAAATGACTTGATTTGGTGTTCTACAGGGTGTTTTATAAGCAAAGTTGTAAAAAATCACCACTAATAAAGTACCTTTATTTTTCAAAATATGAAAAAATTCCACTAAGAAAAGTTATTTAGAATGCAATTTTATACCTCTATATCAAAGTTCAGGAATATAAAATTATTTTTTTGAAGCTTCCCATTTTTTGCGAATTAAGAGTTGAATTCATATTTAAAGTTGTGTAGGAGCAAATGTTAATCATCTTAAAAAGTAGGCTATTGGTAAATAAAAAATTGAATATACGAGATGTAAGAAGGTATAATGTTAATCAAACTAATTGTAAAACAAGAAACAATTACTAACAGAAGATTAATGAGGTTTAAAAATTATAACAAGTAATAAATGTCAAAAACATAACAGATTCACAAACAAATTAATTATTGACCAATACAAAACAATGTTTACAATTTTTTTATTATTCGACGTAGCTACCACCTACATCCACACACATTTCGATCCTTCGCCTGAAATCCTTAAAACTGTTCCGAATATGATCTAACGGTATGGAGTTTACGGCATTTGTAATTCTCTGCTTCAATACTGCTACATCGTTAGGAAGTGGTTCAGCGTAAACCAACTGCTTGAGGCGACCCCATAAAAAGAAATCTAATATTGATAGGTCTGGGGATCTCGCCGGCCACTTGATCAGTCCATTCCTGGCAATCCAATTTTCTCCAAAATTTAAATTCAACCACCGATTAACCATTTCTGTGGAGTGGCCAGGGCAACCATCATGTTGAAAATGGACTAAAGACATATTTCTTAAAATATTTAAATGTTCTTCAGAAAATCTTTCAAGAAGCTGTAAATAAGTGTGCTGGTTTAACCTTCCCTCAATGAAATAAGGTCCAATAACTCCAACGTGATAAGAAACGGCACACCACACGTTCACTTTTTTTTTCACTTTATAATATTGTCTTCTACAATGAATTCTAAAATTTGGATTTTCAGAAGCCCAAAACCGACAATTCTGAGATGAAACAACACCATTGGTTGTGAATGTGGATTCATCTGAGAAAATTATGAAATGTTGAAAAAATCTCTCTTCCATGATTTTTTCTCCAATGGTCAAACAAAAATCCAACCTACGGCCGTCGTCTCCCTCTTCAAGCGTATGTTTATAATTTGCTTTATATGCCCCAATTTTCTTTGCCTTGTAAATTCTTTGGAGTTCAGACTTGCTAATATTAATAAGAGCTGATCTCTCTCTTAGTGGCATCCTAGGATTTTCTATAACAAAGGTATGAGCTATAATAGCCCCAACATTGTCTTCATCATATGCTTTTATTTTTCTTTTCATGTTAAGAACACTACCAGTAGCCAGAAACTTTTTAATTATTCTTATAGCCTGAGTACGTGACAAAGCAGTGTTTGGAAATTTCAAATTAAATTGGCTTACCACTTCTCTTAGCGAGTTTTCACCGCCAATTCCGTAGCATTGCACAATATAAATTTTTTCACGCACTGTGAGTATCATTTTCACTTAATTTTTTATGCTTGGTTCGTTAATTTAAATTAAGGATAATACTGACTACGTTTGACATATATGTCAATAATAAATGATAAATATGTATCCACTGCTTTTCTCATAGCCTACTTTTAGCTTCTACATAACTTTAAATATTAATTTACAAAAAATAATTTCTATGCAGTTTTAATTGAATGGTTTAAAATAAAATACGAATTTATTGAAAAAATGGGAAGTTTCAAAAAAATAATTTTATATTCCTGAAATTTGGTATAGAGGTATAAAATTGCATTTTAAATAATTTTTCTTAGTGGAATTTTGTCATATTTTGAAAAATAAATGTGACGATTTTTACAACTTTGCTTATAAAACACCCTATAGAACTCCAAATCAAGTCATTTTTGGTATAGTTTTACAACAAGCAGGACTCAATCCCCAAATACCATTCCAAAATTCCAAAATTTTTGGTCCATTACACCTCTTGTTACATCTATCCTGGGACACACTGTATATTCTCTATATTTTTCTCTATATATTTGGAAAACTCTGCTATTGGCTTTTCTACCATCGCTTTGTATTGACCACCCATTGTACTCGACCAAATTATGAGTCGTTGGGTGAATCCACGCTTGTTTTATGCGATAAACCGGCCTTGTGCATTTTCAATGATTTTTTGCCGATTTTTGCTTATAGGCGCTACGCCACTTTTGCCAACTTCATCGGTTCCGCCTTTTTTATACATTTTCGCGTTAAAATATTATAGTCAATCTTTAGAGCAAGGTATATAATGATTGTACCTCCATGGTCAATGTCTTCGGCGGAGGAATTAAAGTTGAAAATATTATCAAAGTACTTTTTTGGCGTACTTTTTAAAAAGTACGTGATTCATTTTTCCATGACCACTATATACTTTCAGTCTCATATCCTGGACCAAAATATATTTTCCAAGGTAAAAATTCGGTGTTTCTTCGAATTCTTACCCGCTTGTGCCTAATGTCTCATCGAACTCATAATGGTCCTTTTGGACTAGTCTGTGGCTTTGAAGTCTCTCAGACTCTTGAAAATGTCCTTAAATGAAATTTTTGCCTAAGTCGAATTTTTATTTTGGCTTCGACTTAGGTCAATTCTGGAAGGTTCTACAACAGGACCACCGCCGGACCATAGGCTACAGTCTACATCAGGTTCAACAGAAATCGCTTGAGCCACGCCAGCGTATCATTGAAGAAATATTTGGAAAAAAGAAGATACATACGGGTCGAATTGAAAACCTCCTACTTTTTAACGTTTTATGAAGTCTGTTGATAAGGGGCTATCTTGTCAAAAACTTTTATGTTCAAAATGAGATCCATTATTTATAATATATTTGCTTGTTCTACTTCTTATTGCAACCGTAGTCATCCTTAGTTTATTTATGTAGGGCAGCTTGCTCTATTTTTGCTACCAGTTGAGCACGGCTTTGAATTTCCTTATTGTGGACAAGTTCTTTAATCCTGACGATTTAGGGAAACTCGGCGATCTTGGCCCACCTTCTAGCGGATTTTATATTAGTGTATACGTAGAAGCTGTGTAATTTGAGACGATGATTACGTGGTTGATATATCATTCTTCGGCAGGGAGTGTAAAGCAGTCAGTTCCCCTTGTCTATTAAATGATGGGCAAGTAAAAAAATCACTACTCTTTGACAGAAGAGGTTCGGCAAAATTTCCAGGTTGGGGGTAGCTCGTCTCCTGGCGTATGTAGCGGAAATAGGCCGACGTTGAATAAACAAATAAAAAAACATATCCCGATCGGTTAATCAAGCGTAGTGGACCTATTTACGGTCCCCAGATGTAAAATTTCTATTAGTTTTCAAAATAACTGTAACATCTAGACGACGTTTTTAAAGTTCTTTATGACTTTGAAATTCGACATCTTAAGTTACCATTACCATTTTCTTCCTATAAATATATTTTATATTTTTTTCTAACCAACAGAAACTTTTAAATTAGTTTTCTTTTGGAAGTTTAACTATTTCCAGAGCGCGTATTTTGGATGACATTGATGTAAAATTCAGAGTCGGCATGGGAGGGTAGTAAAAATTTTTAAAAATTGTTAATTGCTCATTCAATTGAAAATATTAAATTAAACTGTTACATTACTGATTGATACCACGTAAACAAAAATAGATAATTAAATATTGGTCTAAATGTTCGTCATGAAAAGAACGGCGTCTCTCTGAAAATATTACTTGTAAATTCCTATTTCCCTGTCGATTGGAGTTAGAAGACACATGCCTAGTAATTACAGACTTTCGCGACCATGACAGGGAAATATTGCACCATATTGCAAATATTGAAATATTATTTGATACTTGAGCTCTGCACCATTTAATGTTAACTCGGCGCACAGTGGGAAAAATGTGCACTTTTTTAACAAAAATCTGCCGACAGCAGGTATATCAATCAATTTAAATAAAAAAAATGGAAAATACCTTTAAGACATTGTACTTTAGAGTAGTGCTGCAACAAAGTGGCTTCGTGTTAACCTAACCTGACTGACTGACTCACTCACTGACTGATCTATCAACGCACAGCTCAAAGAAACTTCAAATTTTACATACAGGTTCCTCGAATGACGTAGGCAACCACTAAGAAGGGATTTTTCGAAATTCGATCCCCAAGAGAGTGAAAAAGGGGGGTGAAATTTCAGGCTTTTTCGGAAACGGTTTGATCTAGATGCGTGAAATTTGGCAGAAATATTTTTTGTTGAAATCTATTAAATACATGTAGACGAAATTTTGATTTTCACTTTTTGAAGAGGTGAAAACGGGGGTGGTTTAAAGCGCAGCCGTATTTTTGAAATCGCGTAAGTCAGATACGTGGTTATTCGAGAGATGGACTCTTCTGAGAAAATAAAAGCCATGTATTCGACGGTTTTCATATCGCCGGAAGGGTAAACGGGGAGGGGGAGGCCCCCGTTTCGTCTTACTCGTGTCTAACATATTCCAATAAAGAATATTTCTGCCAAATTTCACGCTTCTACAACTAATTATTTTTTAAATTTATTTGCTTTCATCATGTTTAGAGAATATTATTTAGGTATTAAGCGAATCACAACATACACACTTTTTTAATTATAATTTATTAACTACTTTCTGTATATTGTTGCCCTAATCTACTTTCTGTATGTTCGTAAGTAGATAAGCAAAGAGAGTTCTGGAGCGGAAGTGACTTGGATGGCATGTGTCCATCGAGATCTGACCATGAGCTGTTGGTCATTGTCGTCGGAGCTGAAGAGTGCTGCATTACGCGGTATGGGGGTGTGTGTGTGAAGTCTGTACCTAATGCCCTTCTGGCTAAGAAATTGGTCATTGTCGTCGGAGCTGAAGAGTTCTTGTGGTGAAGAGTGAAGAGTGCTGTATTACGTGGTATGGGGGTGTGTGAAGTCTGTACCTAATGCCCTTCTGGCTAAGAAATATTTCAGCATGACTGTGCAGAGATTTTAAATTTAGGTAAATTGAATATAAACGACGACGACGACGGTTGCTGGCCCCGAGACATAGGAGTGAGAGGAAGTGATAAGAAAACGGATATGTGATAAGAGAGAGTGTAACATTTGTATAGAAATGCAAATTAAATGAAATTTTTATCATAACCGCCGGTTAGGGTGGGCAATATATTTATTTATTATTATTATATTATGGTGATGTTTGAATGTGAACATAGGCGTACATAAATTAAAAAAAAAACTGTTGAATTTAATCAAATTCAGATATAAATTAAACAAAAATTGTATTGCTATTTCATTTATTACACAAAAAAAAACATTATAATATTATTCATTCACACTGCTGCGGAGAGACATGACATTTTTCCTAATAATTTTAATTATACACTTTACAATTAGGAGAGAAGAACAAACTGTAATGTAATACAGCAAACCAGACACCGCTTCCACTCCAATATCATAATTTTGTTTTTCAGAATTTGCATTGCTGATGATGGTAGGTGCAGTACAGGGGGTGGCAGCACAATAATTTTAATTATACACTTTACATAAATTAAAAAAACTGTCGAAACCAGGATTTGAACCCGGGACCTCTAGAACTTCAGTCTAATGCTCTCCCCACTGAGCTATTTCGACTTTAATCAAATTCAGATATAAATTAAACAAAAATTGTATTTCTATTTCATTTATTGTACGATACTTCCAATCTCAATAAAAGTGGCCGTTAATTAATTATATCGCAAGGAAATAAAACCGAGAAAGCGTTGATATGTTATTTCATAGGAAACAGGAAAAGATGATAAACCTGCCTACATAGCCACAAAGTGCACGTGATGACAAAGCAAGTTGAAGGAAGGAAGTTGATAAATATATTCCATTAGTTGGTTATGTGAAAATATCATTTAGTACTGATGTAGATGTCGACGAGTATAAAAGCATAAACTGAGATTGAGATCACTTACTTTCCAAGTTATAAATAATTTTGTTAGCAAGTGTTTGTGCGCATTACTGATTTAACGTAAGTTCTATTAATTTATTTTATTGCAATTTATCTCAATATAATACAAAAAAATATTTTTAGATGGACTTAAATAAACTGAATGCCGTATCACTTTTAGATACAAAGCCAACCATCAAATTAACGGACCTCCCACTAGATACACCTGTTCCAATAATTTCAGCAAAGCTAATAAAAACCAAATTTGGAACAACGGTTCTATTAGAATTCGGTGACAGCACAGCATTTTTACCAAAACGAGTGGTTCCCCATATGAAGGATAATTTGGAGAATTTCACAGCAGGAAAATACAGCCTGATCTTTAAAGGTCAAAAAGATGTTAATAAGCCTGCATTAGGAACAACATTCGAATTTATTGAAACCGAAAGTTGGACTCAAAGTGCATGTAAGTAATTTATTATGCATTTTGAAGATATTTATTAAATGCCATTTTTCTTTTAATTTTAGCTGATTCACAACAATTCTAAAAGTGGCTGTGGGCGGATCCATACACATAAAGAGCTGCAATAATTTAGGAGCTGCAATAATTTAGTATGTATAAGTGCATTATTTGTAGAAAGAAATTCAAAATTCGCTTTTTTGTTGAAAATCACGCATTTTTTTATAATAATAATACAATATACTCGAAAGTAGATATTTCTATTTATTTGTTATATAATGAAAATTTATTTAAACGATTGATTCATCAATTTGTGGGGTTAGATTATACACAAAACATTGAAAAAGTAAAACAATTATTTATAAATATTCAACCTAAGTTTACTGCAGCATTAGAGTTCAAACTCTCGAGCATAGAAGTTTGCAAGAAGTGTATTGTATTATTAGATAAAATTTGATAATGGATATATGTAATTTAAGTGATGAAATTGTGAAGAAGTTTCAAAATGTAACAAAAATTTTGAGTGAGTGTAAAAATATTATAGGTCGGGAAAAATGGTTAAAATTAGTGAAAGGGCATTTAAGTTTGCTTAACCAAGCATTAAAAAATCGCAATTCTATTGGAATTCGTAGAAAAATTCATACAAATATTGGACATTTAAAAAAAGTTAAAATTTTAATAAAAAATTTAGGCAACATTGGATGGGGTTTGAGTGGTAGAGTAAATAGAAGTTCTAGAATTAAATGGGAGGATATAAATTCGGTATTTTCAGGTCGCATACGTTCAGGTTTAATAATAAATTTAATACATAAAGATATGAGACAGTTCCTTGATGATTCCTTCTTTCTATTCAAGTCACGAATAAATAATATTCTCAAATCACAGCCGGCAATCAAAGTGAATGCATGTTTTTGTGGGGAATTCATTAAAAATAATAATATTAAGTCAGAAGAAATGGAATTTAAATATTTCAACACTAAAAATGCCTCAATTGATATCAGCACTGATTTAAAGTTGTGGTTTCAGGAATATATTATAGATAAAATTTTAAATAAATTAGAGGAATTCCAGGAAAAAGAGTCGGGATTTGTGCTACAAAAAATAATAAGTTTAGAAATAAATATTAATAAGGTTGAAATGGGTAACGGCTCATCTTTCATTAGACTTCCCAATCAAATAGCTAAAAAACATGCATGTGTCAATGTTAAAAATTATGATGATGAAGCATGCTTTGCCTGGTCCATAATTTCGGCTTTGTATCCCGTTGACAGTAATTCCGATAGAATATCATCGTACCCCCACTACTCCGAAATTTTGAATTTAAAAAATATTAAACTTCCAATGTCACTACTACAAATTACAAAATTTGAAAAACAAAATAACATTTCTGTTAATATTTATATGCTAAAATTGTTTGGAAATAATTTTCATTCAGTACCAGCTCGTTTAACTAAAACCAAATTAGAAAAACATGTAAACTTATTAATGATTCAAAATAACTATACAGATGAGCGTGAAAAAAGTACTGATGATGATGATTCCAATCTTGAAATAAAATATCATTTCTGTTGGATAAAAGACCTTTCCAGACTTGTGTCTAGTCAAATGAGTAAACGTAATGGAAAACTGTACATTTGTGATATATGTTTAAATTATTTTTCTAGTGAAGCAAAATTAAATTTACACACAGTAGACTGTAAAAATGTTAATAAATGTAAAATATCATTTCCAAAGGAAAAAATTGTAAAGTTCAAAAATTATAATTATAAAGAGCCTGTACCGTTCATATTGTACTGCGATTTCGAATCAATGCTAGAACCATTTTCCGAAATTAGTCAAACTAAAACTTTAAAATACCAAAAACATACTGCTTTCAGCGCAGGATTATATTTTAAATGTTCGTATGATGATAGCTTATCGTATTATTGCAGCAATCGTGGTTTTAACTGTATAGAGTGGTTTTCAAAACAATTAGAGAATATCGGTGAATTTCTCGAATCAAAATTAAAGACTATTGTACCAATGGACATTTCTGAACATCAGCAAAAAGAGTTCGCTGCATCAACTCACTGTCATATTTGCGAATCAATATTTAAACCTGAAGATAAGAAAGTACGTGACTACAACTATTTCACAGGTAAATACCGCGGGCCGATGCATGAAAACTGCAACTTAAATTTTAAAAAATCATTTATAGTACCGGTCGTCTTTCATAATTTATCTGGATATGACGCTCATTTTCTAATCAAAGATCTTGCAAAAACCGGTCAGATCACTTTATTGCCAATCAATAAGGAAAAATACATATCGTTCACAAGAAGTGTTGAAGGCTCGGTAATAAAATTTCGGTTTATCGATTCTTTCCGATTTATGGCCGCATCGCTGGATAAACTATCATCATATTTAACAAAAGGGGAATTAACAAATTTGCAAAAAGAATTTAGTGATTTAGATAGTGAAAAGTTTAATATGCTTACGAGAAAGGGCGTCTTCCCATATGATTTTATAGATTCTTTTAAAAAATTATCTGAAACTGAGTTGCCGGCAAAAGAACATTTTTACAATAAATTAAATGACTCTAATATAAGCGATGAAGATTACCAACATGCTCGGAATGTTTGGGAAAAATTTAATATTAAAACACTAGGTGAATATTCAGACTTATATCTAAAAACTGATGTAATTTTATTGGCAGATATTTTCGAAAATTTCAGACAAAAATGTTTAAATATTTATCAATTAGATCCGGCACATTACTATACACTACCGGGCTATACGTGGCATTGTATGTTAAAGTTTACAAAAGTAGAGTTGGAACTTTTACAGGACATCGACATGCTTTTATTTATTGAACGTGGTATTCGAGGTGGTGTAAGTCAGTGCTGTAATAGATATGCTAAGGCTAACAATAAATTTTTGTCAGAATATGATTGTTCAAAACCTAGTTCTTATCTATTATATCTTGATATAAATAACATGTATGGATGGGCCATGGAAGCCTTTTTGCCCTACAAAGGGTTTCGGTGGGTGGAGAATTTTGAAAATTTTAATGTGATAGATGTACCAGACGACTCAGAAAACGGATATATTCTCGAAGTTGATTTAGAGTACCCGGAACATCTACACGACAAACATAAAGATATGCCTCTCTGTCCGGAACATCTAGTGCCGCCGGGATCAAAATTACCAAAACTGATGACGACACTCTACCATAAAACCCGATATGTAATACACTATAGAAATTTAAAGCAAGCTTTATCCTTGGGGATTAAACTTATAAAAATTCACCGTATATTAGAGTTCAAACAATCTCCATGGCTAAGACCGTACATAGAGTTAAATACAAAACTGCGCGCAAGTTCGAAAAATGAATTTGAAAAGAATCTATTTAAGTTACTAATTAATGCAGTTTTTGGTAAGACTATGGAAAATATTCGTAAGCATCGGCTTGTAAAATTGGTGTCGAAATGGGAGGGTCGATATGGTGCTAAAAATTACATCGCTAGCCCCAATTTCCATAGTCGTGCTATATTTGACGAGAATTTAGTGGCTATTGAATTAAATAAGTCTGAAATTTTTTTCAACAAGCCTTTATACATCGGATTATGTATTTTAGATATATCGAAAACTTGTATATATGATTTTCACTATAATTTTATGTTGCAAAAATTTGAAAATAATGATGACTGTAAATTGCTGTACACCGATACGGATAGCCTTATTTATGACATAAAATGTGAAGATGTTTATGAGAAAATTATAAAAGAAAACATTGCTAAATTCGATACTAGTGACTATCCACCCAACAACCGATACAATATCCCTTTAGTTAATAAAAAAATTCCCGGGATCATGAAAGATGAGTTAAATGGTAGCATAATGACCCATTTTGTAGGTTTACGGTCAAAGATGTATGCGCTTAGAGTTGAAGGGGAAAATGTTATAAAAAAATCTAAAGGGGTAAAGACTAATATTGTAAAAAATAAAATTTCATTCGATGACTATAAGAACTGTTTGGAAACTAAAACCGAACTGTACCGAACCCAAAGAACCATCCAATCACATTTACATAAAGTCTACTCGGTTAAGCAAACTAAAGTTGCTTTGAACCCCTCCGATGATAAAAGATATTTAATCCAGGATTCAACAGATACATTACCTTGGGGTCACTACTCAATTATGATAGAATAAATTGTTTTTAGTTGAAACGTAAGGGTAAACATGGAATTACTGCCGCACCATGCCAATTTTATCAGCGAACCATTTTTTACACATCTTCTTAGCAATGAAGTGAAAAAGATGAATCCAAAAAAAACTTAGTTTAATAGCGTATACTGCTTTATGTCAAAATCAAACTAAAATAGAATGTGCTTATTGTTAAGATTAAACTATTGTAGTAGCTATTGCAGCTCTTTTGTATTTAAAATAATATTTTATAAAACTTATTACTGTCTGTACATTATAAGCTCTTTTTTATGTGTTTAAAATAATATTTTATAAAACTTATTACTGTCTGTACATTTTAAGCTCTTTTTATGTGTTTAAAATAAAATTTTATAAAACTTAACTCTGATTTTTATTTCTAGGAATTAGGAAAAATCAAAAAACACTTCATTATCATACATACTTTATTTATGATATAAATATTTTCAAAAAAGATGTGATTTTTTGTCTACATATAATACATTTATCAAAATTAACTGAACAATCACTACAACATACTGTATGCTTACAGGGCATAAAAACAACAGAGAGCTCATTTTCTAAACAAATTTTACATAACAGTTTATTACAAGTTTCAACTTGATTAATTTTTACATCCTGTGCTTCTTCTGATACTAGCATTTCTTTTATCGCTAGTGATGACGTTACATTTTTTTCATTCTTGAGCTGATTATATTCACATTTAGAATTAAAGCGGGCATGCTCTTCCCACACATTATCTCCAGAACTCCAATTCATTAAACCCACACCACAGTGAAAACATATGACTTGATCACCTGTGCCGGTATAGTAGAAACCTACCTCAGCTAATTCTCTCGGTTTTTGGCTTATCTGAGGGGGCCAGTTCTCAAATGTTTTTAAGCGGCTTTCCAAAGTCATTTTATCTGAATAAAGCGGGGTCCGTCTTCTCTTAATAAATAACGAATTATCCTCACCATTTTCAAAAAACGCACAGTCGGGGCTCCATCTCAAATGATCTACTGTGGGATCATCACCCTCACACCAATTACATAATTCAATTTCACATATTGGACATTTAACTATGTCTTCTTGACCAACATAAATGAAACCAGCTAGAGCTAGAGTAGACTTTGGAAATTCTGATAACCAATTTTCAAATGTTTCTAATCTTTTCTCATACTGCACATCCATTTTATATACCAGTCAAATAACTACTGAATTGGGATAAATAATAAGATGGTATTTATTTGAAAATATTTATTCAAGCATTTAATATAAACATTTTTCTATCTAAATCATTCATAACCTTAGCTCTATTAAAATGTAAACATTCACGAATACAATGCATTTGAATGGAATGTGGTAATAAATCACATAAATATAACATTACATTATCTGAAGGCAGTTCATAATTAGATTCACATAGTATATTATTGGTGACATTCAAAAAATTATTGTAAAATCCAGCAAAATCTAAACCATTTAATACATGTATAGTTGAATTGATAAGCCTACTAATGTCAATAAATTCACGCACAGTATTTTCACATATATAAAACGTAACAAAATCGTTAGCCACTTTCAACATCTTAGCACCCATAAATGATGATGTGTTGATAATGTAATTTGAAAACTGCTTCACCGCAGCAGCCTCCTCATCCTCCCCAAATCCACTATCAGCATCGAAGTAATTATTGGAAAGTTGTTTAAGGTAAGTAATAAAATCATACCAATCTTCAGCATCGAAGGAAATGTTATGAGCTTTATTGATCTGCTCATTAGCGGCCATTAATATTTTTACAGCTGGAACATTGTTTCGTGCACTACTTAATCCAACTTTTATTCTATATGAAGAGTTTTTCATGGCGAATACACGTTCATAAATGTACTTTTCTTCATTTTGGATTGCAACTCTATACTTTTCGGTAATTCGATCAACTTCCCGCCAATGATCGAAATCTTCAGAAAACGTGGGGCTAGGTGTGTTTGATGCCATGTTTCACGACTAACTAACAGTAACAGGCTTGATATATTTCAAATAAATTAGCTGCACCAGCAATGCTTCCGGTTAATCAAAAGGCCTCTTATCGAGCTGAATTTGTGCGTGTTTTCCATAAGAACCAATGTTAAATCACATAATTCTAGTCAATTGAAACAATTCCCCATTTAAATACATGCAAATCGAAACACATCAGAGTATATTTGTGTTGTCTATCCAACTATTGTGAGATTTATCTAAACCTAACCATTTAACAAAAATTTTATTGCTACGCTTACGTAATACTTTTTCTATTAAATAAACATCCGAATATTTAGCTTTTTGAAGTTCTTCGGCATAAAATCCACCGGCGATGGGATTTCCACGCAAATCCTGAAGAAGGTAGGTGATGGGATTGGTAATCTGTACTTTAACGATTTTAAATAATTCCGTTGTCCAATTGGGAGTGTATCCTTTTTCAAATACATGTTTATGCTTACTAATACGAACAAGGTTGCCAACTTTAAATTTTCTCGGATCTGTCGCCATCTTAATAAAGTTATAAGAGGAATTTAAAATAATTTTTTCATTTTTCTTGTTTATTTCACATGGTTTCATACCCGTAGTTCGATGGCGTTGCGTATTGTAATTATCAGTTATTTGAGGTAGTATATCAAGCCATCTGTACGTTCCGTTCAAACTAAAGTATTTGTATAACTTTTCCTTTAACGTTCTTATAACACGTTCCACAATTGCAGCCTTTTTAATGCTGAACGTACTATAATGGTTAACGTTGTACTTTTTCATCAGGCTGTTAAAACCAGTGTTATAAAATTCAGTACCTTGATCTGATTGTAAATTTTTAGGTATTCGTTTACCATCTTTGAATATTTCACCAACAGCCTGCGTTATCTCTTTTCCCGATTTAGTTTTTAAAGGTTTGGTCCAAACAAATTTCGAAAAACAATCAATCATCACTAATATATATCTAAAGTTACTATTAACATGTGCGTGATCCATTACAGCCAAGTCCATTTGCCAAAGATCATCAAAACCTTTTATGATAGTACGCCGACGCTTGAAATTTTTTCTAGCTGGTTTATGGAGTTCGTTTATCACTTGAATTTTTTCTTTTGTATGCTCCATGACTACTCACCAGCAGCAGTGTTATCAGTGAACTAACTTTTTCTTTTTAAGATTGGCCATATCTAAATAAACTTCAGACATTTGTCTTACGACGGTATCTCTAAATTCATTTAGCTCCCTTTCAATATTTTTTATAAAATTTTCCATCGATATTATTTTAGCAGATTGATTTAGCTCCCCTTCAATATTTTTTATAAAATTCTCCATCAATGTTATTTTAGCAGATAGATCTAGATCTGATATCTTATCCAAGTTTAATGTATTTACCTGTACAGCCGATTTTAAGTTAGAAATTGCATTTGACAAATCAGTAATTATTATAGTTCTATCATTTTTGAGTATATTTATTTTATTTGAAAACTCGTTTCTTAAATTCCCAACATCTTTCTTGATGATCTCAAGCGATTCGTTGAAACTCTTGTATTTATATTCAAATTCTCGAATAGCATCTATTGAAGACATTTCAATAATTGTATGGAGTTCCTTATCTAGAGATTTTAGGCTACCATCTACATATCTTTTATTACAAACATCATTATCATTAGTAGGTGACTTAACATTACTAAGTTTTAGGTTTTCCACATCTATATTTCCATCCTCGGTGAAGATGAAGCCATGCCTATAAGGTGAAAGTAAATAGGAACCACTACTTGGAACACTATCTTGGCCTATATTAGACCTACCGAACTTGTCTACGGGCATATTGTAAATGATGATACTTAGCAAAGTTGTAAATATTTAAGCAATAACACCTATTTCCTTCAGTTCCGATAATATACTCAAGATCTCATTATCGTGAGAATCTGTGTTTCCAGCGCTTTTTGAGGCTATTAAAAGTTTTAGTCTATCAACAAGTTCATTTACGTCATCCCAGTAAACGTATTCTATTGGTTTTTCATTGTACACAGCCATGCCAGATCCGCTTTTCGAAGGAGCATTTTGTGACTTACTCCTAATTCTTGGATCATATCGAGGTTTTACATATAGAGGTTTTATTACACTCGTATATTTATAGTGCCTATGCCCCCTTCGTTGCTCCTGCGGATTGTAATCGCGTTTGTGAGCACTGGTTAAATCTAGAATTTCTTTGTAATTTTTTAAATCAGTTTCATTGAACCCATTGGGGTTTTTCATAAATATCAATTCATATAACCCTTTAGTACCCGGGTATGGTCTATCGTCGATCACAAGGTTATTATCAGCTATTTTCAGTTCTTTATTACCCATAAATAATTTGTTTGCTAGAAAATCAAAACGAGCACCAGATGTTGTATCGTAACTATTACTATCTGTGAAAAATCCTTCAATGTAATATCTCGCTAATGGTGGAAATTGCTCCAGATATTCATCTATAACAGGTTTATTATGTTTAACTAGATTATCGTATTGTTCTTTAATTTCATCAAATGACAGTTCTGGTACTTCTTCTTCTTCTTCTTCGAGAAAGACTTCACCGATTTCCTCATCAGGTAGAAAGTTTACTGATGGTGGTGATGGTATCCGTCGTTCGGTTAGTGGTGCGGGTGTTACCGTTGCTGCTGTCGCCGCCGCCGCCGCTACGCTTTTAGATGTGTTTATTTTAATATCATGTAATGGTTCTACAATTGGTTTGAATATACGATTGAGAGATTCGTCTTCTTCAGCCTTTCCGAGCTTTAAAGCCAAATATTTCTTTCTGATTGCCCTTGACACTTCAGTAATTTTCTTTTTAAGTAACTTCTCCTTTTCTAAATCATGTATGTGTGGTTTTACTACTTTATATTTCTCTAGAGATATTTTTTTATACTTCATTTTTTATACAGGTCTCTGTACAGCTTTTTCACAGGTCTGTTACAGCTTTTCACAAGTCTGTTACAACTTTTTCACAGGTCTGTGACAGCTTTTCACAGGTCTGTTACAGCTTTTCACAAGTCTGTTACAACTTTTTCACAGGTCTGTGACAGCTTTTCGCAGGTCTGTATCTGTTAACGTGTAGAACAGTAATAAAGCTGTATGATGTATCATATACATATATACTGATCGAATCCTTTTCGATAGCGTCCGTTGTTCAAATCAAAATCTTTAACTATTACTAATACACCATATTTGTCATTCCAACATTCAGCGCATAGTTTTTCAAATTTATCAAAAGTCATGTCTGGAGTTACGTGATCATCATAAACATGTTTAAGATTCATACGGTCCTGCTTGAATAAAATAATACAGTTACAATTATCTCGTACCAAATGTTTGCCAATATGTGTATAGGTCTGACATAGATAGAAACAGTCCACAAGTCTATGTCTACCCATACTGAAGTAAGCTCTTATTTTATCTTGTTTGTCGCAAGCCACATCATCGAAAATGAATATGGAATTGGTTCTAGCCTTAGAAGGATCGATTATACCTTCACTATCTGTATACGGGAAATAACCAACACCTTTCACTTTTTTCAATGCATCTTCCAGCAATTTATATTTCGGTTGATATAGAGATTTGGAATAGACGTATACATTTTCAAACCACAGCCCATTAGGATCGAACAATAAACTTAGTAGGAGATTCGTTTTGCCAGCGCCACTGGGCCCGCATACAATCGCTCTTAAAGCGCTAGGAAATAATGGACCATGTTTTTCGGTTGCTGGACATTGTGAGAAAATATCCAAGTTCTCCACTGGAAGTGACAACCGCTGTTTAAGAAGCCGCATCGTAGACTCACACTTTCAGTGATGTGCAGCAGCTTATATATATATATATATAAGTAGGTATGCTTTGATCTTTCTTCAAAAGTTCCCACGGTCCTCAAAAAGTTCCCACGGTCCTCAAAAAGTTCCCACGGTCCTCAAAAAGTTCCCACGGTCCTCAGCGGAGTCCGGTCTCAACCGTCCCCATACCTACTATATATATATATATATATATACACTACACCTTTACATTATTACTCATTATCAGTTTAGATGTTGATGTTGAAGGAGGGTAGTGGAGTAGTAAACTCTCTGATAAATAAGTTACCATTTGAAGCGCATTTACCAGGATATCAGTACTGCGGTCCAGGCACCAAGTTGGAAAAACGGTTAAAGCGAGGTGATCCAGGCATTAACGATCTCGACCGAAGCTGTCGCGAACACGATATAGCCTATAGTAAAAGCTCAAATTTAGAAGATAGACATAAGGCTGATTACGATCTTGAGCAGCGTGCCTGGGAACGAGTCAAGTCTAAGGACGCTAATTTGAAAGAGAAGTCGGCCGCTTGGGCTGTTGTTAACGCTATGAAGGTTAAACGGAAGATGGGAATGGGGGTTCGCAGGCAAAAAGTCGGTTTTCGCAAAACTATCGATGTTGTTAAGAGATTGTTTAAAAAACCTAATAATAATAATCTAAGAAAAAATGCTAGTATGGCCTTGAAGCTAGCGAAATCAGCTATGAACGCTGCAGGTGGTCGAAAAAAGATAAAAGCACCACGCATACTACCATTACCCAAGACCGGTGGATTCTTACCGCTAATCCCTATTTTTGCCGGTCTGAGTGCTCTAGGAGCTCTATCAGGAGGGGCTGCAGGTGTGGCAAAAGCTGTCATCGACGCCAAAGCTGCAAAGAAAAAATTGGAAGAGGCTGAGCGGCATAATAAAACTATGGAGGCTATAGCTTTAGGAAAGGGGATGTATTTGAAACCTCATAAGAAGGGCTATGGGCTGTACCTGAAAAAGCAGCAAAAAAACTCCCAGTGAAGCTACCCAATAGAGCCCTTCTTGATGTAGATTTGATGAAGTATGTTAAAAAATTGAAAATTCCACACTTCAGAGGTGTCTTTATGCGTGACTCGTTACCTCACGCTCCTAGAACATATGAAAGCGCAATTATTAATCTCGACACGCAAGAAGGGCCTGGCACGCATTGGGTAGCATATAAAAAGTGTGCTGACAATGTTATTTATTTTGATAGTTTTGGCGCGCTTAAACCACCAGTAGAATTAATACGTTACTTTGGTGATAAATGTAAAATACGATTTAATTATGATAGTTACCAAAAATTCAATACAATCAATTGCGGACATTTATGCTTAGAGTTTCTTTATAAAAACGGTAATATCCCATAAGTTTCATTCAGTATGTCTCAGATATTCACGATAAGAGGTCGAGGTGCCACTCTTTCCATAGACTTTTATAATCCAATTGAATTGGATCCTCAGTACGATTACGCATTAGCTCTAATTGGTTTTCATACCTATAATAGCATTCCTAATATCGAAGAAGGTGTAAATAACAAGCTTTACTATTGGGAGCTAGGTGATAAAAGTAAAGAAAAAGTAATTTCGATTCCGACTGGATCTTATGAAATAAGTGATATTGAAGCATATCTACAGAGTCAAATAACGTCACCGGTGAAAGGTGTTGAATACTTCTCGTTGAAACCCAACAATAATACACTCAAGTGTGAAATTAGGAGCAAGCACGAGATAAATTTTATACCTAGCGATAGTCTAGCCAGTTTACTGGGCTATTCAGCTCGCGAGTTAAAACCCAATATTTTACATCAATCTGATTTGCCTGTAGAGATAGTGAAGGTTATAACGATCCACGTAGACTGTAATATTACCACAGGAGCATTCTACAATAACAAACCATCACATACCATTTTTGAATTCGCCCCATCTGTAAATCCGGGGTATGCCATAGACATAGAACCAAAAAATCTAATATTCCTTCCAGTAAATAACAAACGGGAAATAACTAATATCACCTTGGAGATACTGGATCAAAACTCTAAACCTATTAATTTTAGAGGTGAGGAAATTATTATAAGGTTGGAATTGAAAAAATTATGGGGTTAATAATTAAACCATTAAAGTATTTAAATAAGAATTTTTCAAATCAACATCATTCATTACCAGTCAAGTGTTCAGGTAAGAAGGTGGCATCATCTTTAACGTCAGCAAATATCTTGTATTTAAAATCTCTGGGTTACCATGTTGGAAGAACTACAGTTATTCCAAGATCCACACTTTGATAATTCCTTCAACAGAGAGGAAACTCGAACGTATCACCCGTTCGTTAAGTCGTTCAGAAATAATGATGAAATTGAAATTGTAATTCATCAGCAAGATGCTTTATTATTAATGCATGATGCAGCTTTATTGATTGAAGGAACGTTGAAGAAAACTAGCGGTGATGGAACTATTGAATTTACTAATAATGCCGGGGCATACATGTTTGATTCCATTAGTTATGAGTTGAATGGTAAAGAAGTGGATAAAGTGAGAGACGCAGGTACTGTGAGTCTGGTGAGAGGCTATCTGTGCTATGATAAAGATGATAACACGCTTAGCCCAGCAGGCTGGAATTTTCCTGAGGGCCAGCTGGTAACTTATGATCCAGTAAATGGAACATTTTTCCTGAGAATTCCATTAAGTCATTTGCTCGGGATATTTCAAGATTATAAGAGATTCATGTTTGGAAGACAGATTATAAGATTGGTTAGAGCTCGAACTGACGCTAACTGTTATAAAGTAGCGGCAGACAATGCTGTAGCTGAATTAACTATAACCGATATTCAACTTAAAGTTAAACATGTATTTTTAAATGATGAAAAAAAATTGGAATTGCTAGATAACATAAACAGAGATAAACCGATTTTCATTCCCTATAGAACGTGGGAGATTCATGAATTGCCTTCTTTAACGGCTGGAGCTGTGAAAGAAATTTGGTCAGTTAAAACTTGTACTAACGTAGAAAGTCCTAGATATGTTATCGTGGCATTTCAAACAAAACGAAAAGATCAGAAGAAAGTAGATATTACACACTTTGATAATATTAATGTGTCTAATATAAAACTGACTATAAACTCGGAATATTATCCGTATGAAGATTTGAAATTAAATTTTACTTCACGAAACTATTCCGATGCTTATCACATGTACACTCAATTTTCCAAAATATTTGCTTCAAACAACACACCCATAAAGCCCATATTAGATTTTGTAGCGTTCAAAACACGCGCCTTATTTGTCATTGACTGTTCCAAAAGAAACGATTCGATAAAGTCAGCCACTGTCGATGTCAAATTAGAAATCGAAAGCAGGGTAGCGTTTCCAAATGATACTAGAGCATATTGTATAATTATCCACGATCGAGTTATGGAATATTTACCGCTTAGTGGAATCGTAAGGAGTGCTATATAAGATATATTCACTAAGAAGTTTTCTCAGTCTACACCACACACCACCATGAAGATAATGATTGTTGATATTCAGGGATTCAGTTTACCTGATTTTTATCCGAAAGAAATAACATTTATTAGTGAGCGACAAACAGCTCATTATCTGTTGAAAGCTCCATTTCCAGCCAACAAGTTAGACCATAAACTACAAAAACAGATAAAATATTTAGAGCGTTTTCATCATGGTTTGAAATATGATAGTGGTTACATAGACTATTCCATGTTAGATGACATATTACAGAAGCACTTATTGAATAGTAATATTGATATGGTGTATGTTAAAGGGCATCAAAAGCAACAGTTTCTCGAAAATAAGCTGTGTGAACTGGAAGAAACTTCATCAACCATTCCTAGCATTATCAACATAGAGAATATGACTGGTGTACCAAAATTTATTAGAGATATACCTTATTGTCCTAATCATTTAAATAATAAATCAATGTGTAGTTTAAGAAATTGTACTAAACTTTATAATTGGTTGCATTCTTCTTTACCAAAATAAAAAAAATATTATAAATACATTTTTTTTCTTCCCCCCACCACCCTTTTTAGATGTTAAAAGTAAACATGCAAATCAATGTGAATTAGTAAATAGTAAGATGTCGTCACGTGCATACATATTCATTTTTGTTGCACCGCTGTTGTGTCGTGGTGATTATTTCGAGTCTTCTGTACACACTAATAATGGCTCTGTAAATATTAGTCATCATGTTGATAACACATCGATACATGTACAATACAGCAATCTACATAGAAAATATCCTAGTGTAAATGTTTTACGAAGGTTGTCCAACTACAATCAACAGACTAATTTATCTATTATTTCGGCTGCTACTACTCCAAATCAAGCCCCACCAGCAAGAAATGTATCAGCTACTACTACAATTCAACCCCTACCGGCAAGAGGCTTATTAAATTTATCACACCCATATCATCAGACTCATGCAAATGATATGTATGATGAATTACAGCTATACCGAAAACTATACAGAGATCTGGAAATAAGATTATTGGATGCCAATGCTAGATTTATGAATGATTTAATATCATGTGAAAATAAATTAAAATTGAATTTGGATAGTAGTTGTGAAAGCGCTGAAAACTTAAGAATTTTACTCACTAATACAACGAATGAAATGTTAGAGCTAAGATCTGATCTCACTGCGTGTGTAGCTAACACCGAGGGATTAGAATTTGAAAGAGATAAATACATAGCCAAATATATGGAGGTCAAACGATTGCCTAAAGCCGAAAGTTTTATTTCCCTCAGCAGCACATTACCCCCACCTACAATCTCTAACACTACTGATAGGAGTTTGTTAAATTTGCAATGGCAGTATTCTTCCTGTATGCAGGAACTGAGACGGACGGAAAGTAAACTAAATACTTGTAAAAATAATTTAGTATCCTAGCGAATCTTATAGCAGCATGTCAGAGTTAATAGTGAGGTTAGAAAGACACTGCAAACAGTTGGAAAAGTTAAAAGAGCATATAAAATTTTATGAGCATAAGCAGTGTATGTTCTCCAGTTTCAACAAATTAGATATGAAAGATGAGGAATTAATATGGGATCGAAAAGTATTTAATAATTTAACACGTTTTAATACATCATCATCATCATCATCAGAGAGAGGCCGCCAGAGTCGTCGCATTTCCCCAACGCCCATATAATACGAGACAGGATATGATTTATATCACATTATTTTTACCCACCTATATATGGATTTACTAAAAAAATTATAGTTTGTTTACTGAGAACAATGGTGATGTTAAGTTCGCATTTCATAATTTTACATGCGGTACTGCAAAATATCCTGTACATACATCAACCTTATGGTAGTCGAGAAGTCTTTGTATGTTTCGATGGAAATGGGGGGAAAAACGATAGCTGGCCATCGAACTGGATGTTGATGACTCCATATGCAGTTAATAATGCACCTACTTTTACAGCGAACATTCCAAACAATACAATTCAGTACAAATTAAGAATACGATTTCAAGATAATACAATGGGTGATACCTATTGGGAAAAATTATGTGCTGCCACCCCCTGTACTGCACCTACCATCATCAGCAATGCAAATTCTGAAAAACAAAATTATGATATTGGAGTGGAAGCGGTGTCTGGTTTGCTGTATTACATTACAGTTTGTTCTTCTCTCCTAATTGTAAAGTGTATAATTAAAATTATTAGGAAAAATGTCATGTCTCTCCGCAGCAGTGTGAATGAATAATATTATAATGTTTTTTTTTGTGTAATAAATGAAATAGCAATACAATTTTTGTTTAATTTATATCTGAATTTGATTAAATTCAACAGTTTTTTTTTTAATTTATGTACGCCTATGTTCACATTCAAACATCACCATAATATAATAATAATAAATAAATATATTGCCCACCCTAACCGGCGGTTATGATAAAAATTTCATTTAATTTGCATTTCTATACAAATGTTACACTCTCTCTTATCACATATCCGTTTTCTTATCACTTCCTCTCACTCCTATGTCTCGGGGCCAGCAACCGTCGTCGTCGTCGTTTATATTCAATTTACCTAAATTTAAAATCTCTGCACAGTCATGCTGAAATATTTCTTAGCCAGAAGGGCATTAGGTACAGACTTCACACACCCCCATACCACGTAATACAGCACTCTTCACTCTTCACCACAAGAACTCTTCAGCTCCGACGACAATGACCAATTTCTTAGCCAGAAGGGCATTAGGTACAGACTTCACACACACCCCCATACCGCGTAATGCAGCACTCTTCAGCTCCGACGACAATGACCAACAGCTCATGGTCAGATCTCGATGGACACATGCCATCCAAGTCACTTCCGCTCCAGAACTCTCTTTGCTTATCTACTTTCGTACGTACCTTAATCTGGTCACGCTAATGTACTACTTAGGAAAACACTTCAAAACACTCATCATTGGAAAACCAATCAAAACAACTACTCTTCTAGCTAATACTGACGAAGTATTGAATTACATGATAGGATTCCTAGCATTTTAAGGCAAAAAAAACTATATAGAAAATACTTAAAACATTTATTGGAATTCAGTCAATCACAACAATTATTGAACCTCACATTCTATTTCAACTCTAGAAAAATTGAACAAGTTTTTTCGAACTCGTTAGTTCTCATCAATAGAGTATAGAAACATTCATTCATTGTTTATAAGCCTATTCTTGATTTATTTTTACATATAGAAAGTAGATAATTTCATATTAAATAAAAAAAGAGTGAATGACTGAATTGAAATAAATGATCTAAGTATTTTTAATATATACATTTTTTTAAATGCTAAGAATCCTATCATGTAATTATATGCTTCGTCAGTATTAGCTAAAAGAGTAGTTGTTTTGATTGGTTTTCCAATAGTGAGTGTTTTAAAATATTTACCTAACTAGTATATTAGCATGCCCAGATTAGGACAACAATATACAGAAAGTAGGTAATTTCATAATAAATAAAAAAGTGTGTGTATTGTGATTTACTTAATACATAAATAATATTCTCTATTCACGCTTCTAGGTCTAACCGTTTCCGAAAAGCTTAAAAACCTCCCCCTTCCCGTTCACCTTGTCGGGGGTTTCGCGGCGTTTTCGCAAATCCGCGATTTTATCGTTTGTACTGACGGCAATGGCCGCGCCATTATTTTACTAAATTGCTGTAATAGTATAATATATCAGTGGGTAATCGACACATAGTAAAGTACTGAACTGGCAACTGACACAGGTTAGGGGCTTATTTAGAGTTGGGTTGAAACATGTAGGTGCAGGGGTTACACTTAATGATAATTTACTTTATTCTCCCTCGACCTCGCTCCTGTCAACAGCCGCGGAGCCTTGGCTAGCGGATGTTCGGTTGGACATGGAAACGAGTGTCGAGAAGAAATTGTATTTTTAAATATGAAATAGATATGATTTGATTTGATTTAATAATCGATGAGTTAATGTTTATGTATGCAAAATAAATTTGGCAAATTTATTTTAAACACTTTCGAGCCTATTAACATAATTATTATACTTCAGGTTCCACATCAGTAAACGATATTCAAGACAGCTGTTAACTACTAAAGTTTTATTTAGTAATATTAAAATCCAATTTATATCATTAAAATCTGCATACGGTCTAGGTCGATGACAGCAAAAAATAATATTTAGAACTTGCAATATTTAAGTGTAATTACTTTACATTACACTGCGTAATGACACCACATAATAATATGACTAATTATCTTTTACTTGTCTGGAAGATCAGGGATCCTTTTTTATCTGTTGAGAAACGTATCACTGAACAATATTCAAGTCAGCTTAACTGCTAAAGTTTTATATAGTAATATTAAAATCCAATTTATATCATTAAAATCTACATACTGTCTAGGTCGAAGATAGCAATAAATAATATTTATAACTCGCAATATTTAAGTATAATTACTTTACATTACACTGTGTAATGACACCATATACAAAATATGACCTATTATCTTTTACCCTTTTTTATCTGTTGAGAAATATAAGCATCTCAATAAACGTTCACCTGGATTTTCACTATATTTTATAAACTAAAAATTTTGTATTTAAAGACTTTTTTATCTTGTGTGGCAATAATACTTATTGTTAGTGGCCGATGTTTTTGATTGTAACTTTAGAAAAGTATTAGATAGTATCGTATAATTCAGAGTCCGTCTCTGGAATGTCATCCGAAATATGCGTTCTTGTTATTTCGGATAAAAAATAAAAACATTTCCGTAAGTATATCAAAAGTTAAACTTAGTGCGTAATAATTACATAAATGATGAAAAATTACAATTAGTACAAAGTACAAAATCGGCATTATAGAAAAAATCATATCATTTTTCGTATAGGCATGTCTGATCATACAGATGTCAAAATGACCTCTTGTACCTCCCTGTTCAGGCTTGGCATCGCTCCACCAAGCACTCTGTATATAAAATAAGTCACTATCAGCTGTCATCACGTTATCATTTGTCACGTGTGGTAAAAATAATGTGCTTTCTAATCAGTTAGGTTCAATTTTGTAGTTAATTTAATGTTACCTTAATGCTGTTTAATGAGTACACTAAACGTTTAAAATAGCTCTTGCATTTCGTTAAAAAGACGTGATAATTTGACGTTTATTGGTCAAAAATTCACAAAGGTCAATTATTAAATTTTGACACATGAACGAAATTTTCTCCAAAATATAAAATTCAGATTTAAGATACTTTTGTTACAAATCAATGAGACAAAGTAACGTCTTGTCAGCGTTCAAACACATTAAGCTAAAATACACTGCATTCTTTTTTAAAATTTGCTCGAATTTTTTCGTTGATCACCATCAGCTTTCTCTTTAAATTAGCTGTAATGGGGATGATATTTTGCCTTGCGGCTTATGTTCTAAATTCGACAGACGTGAGCATGCACTGATGAAAGAAAGCGACCTATTATCTGTGATCTCAAATAATAATACGAAACGTCAGATAGAAGCAATGTTTTCATAGTATCATCAGTCAAGAGTAATTACTGCGCTTCCTTCAATAACCATAAAATACCTAATGTATGCATGTTTGGAGCATATTTAATATCCAATATGTCAATAAATATTACAGCCTAGACCTATCAACCCTTATACATTTGAAATCGGGGAAAAAAGTCTAAAAGAATATGTAAGAACATACACGGTTTTCCATTTAAAAAACAACCTTCATTGTTATATCACGATGAATTGCCAGGACTTGATAGTATCTACCCAGCTCTAATACAAAAAGGCGCTGAGGTACTAGTAGGACACTTGTATCATCTACTTAGATCCTGCCTAGCTTTAGGATATATCCTAATATACTGGAGAGAGATTAAAGTGGTCTTCATACCAAAGAGATGACCAGACTAAGGCATTTAGACCAATAATCCTGACATTCTTTCTTTTAAAAATATTAGAGAGGTTAATAGAAAGGTATATAGGAGTTAGGTACTTGGTGCGTGGTGCTATCACCAATTCACCTCAACCAACATGCACACCAACCCGGGAGGTCTGCAGACACGACCCTTCATCAGATCGTTCTAAGAGCTGAGAAGGTGCTAGAGCAGAAAGAACTAGCCTTGATAGTGTTTCTGGATATCGAAGGAGCATTCAATATTCATACCTTCGATTCTCTCTGTCAAGCAGTTGCGGATCGCGACGTGGACCGTATCATAGTTAGATTGATATCGTCCATGCTGAGGACCCGCCCAAGGTGGAGTGGAGTTGTCCGCAGGTAGGGGTATCGTCCTCATTACTATGGAACCTTATGCTAGACGGGCTAATGGCCGAATTGAAGAAGCAGGTGCAGATGCTCTGGTTATTATGATAAAAGGCCGATTTGAAAAGACTATTGCAGAGCTCGTGCAAAGGGCTCTCAACATGGTTCAGGAATGGTGTAACAGACATGGGCTCTCTGTCAACCCTGAAAAAACGGAGCTAATGTTGTTCAGTAAAAGGAGAAAAATAAGCGATTTTCCGCTTCATTCTCTCATGGGCACACGTCTGTGTTTTTCCCGTAGAGTGAGATATCTAGAGGTAACTCCAAATTGTCATGGAAGGACCACATGGAAGCTCAAACGAGGAAAGCGTGTGCATCTCTATGGATGTGCAAACGCATATTCAGTCTTAAGTGGGGTATTAAGTCCAAAGATTACTGTCTGGGATTATACTGTTATGGTAAAACCTCTCATTACATATGCGGCACTGGTGTGGTGATGCTCCCAAGAGCGCTCCACAATCAGGTCAAAGACTAACGTGTCTGGGTATAACAGGTGCAATCAGGACCACTCCAACGATTGTGATGGAGGACATTCTTGGACTCACTCCCTTGCACGTTGAAATGGAGCTTGAAGCTAGGAAAGCAGCAACCCGTCTGTTCAAAAATGAAATGTCAAACATGCCGGGGCAAGGTCTAGGGCACTCAAAGGCTCTGGCTATACCGACAAGGGACCACGTTATCGCTCAATCGGGTAATGACACAGTAGTATGGAGGGCAACGAAGAAGCAGATCGTCTGGGGGGAGAGGGAACGAAAACTCCCTTCCCTGGCCCTGAGCCAGCCTTTAGTGTGCTAAGGAGTCTGATTCATTCAGAATTGCGAGACTGGGCAGCGGCACAGTTCAACATCTATTGGGCTCAGGCCCCCGGAATGACGCATTCGAGTTTTTTAAGGGGCCTTCTGCTGCCCACCGTAAAGTGGTTGCTTGGGTTCGATAGAGAAAAAATGGGACGGATGGTGGGTCTAATAACAGAACACTGACCTCTGAACAAACACCTACATACAATGAAGTTGAGAGATGATCCTACTTGTTGGATGTGTGGAGTGGAGGATGAAACCATCACTCAGTTGTGCTCCACTAGGGGCTTGAGGGTATAGGCACCTCGAGAGGTAATTCTTGCACCCAGAGGAACTACGGGATTTACCTTGGAACAGATTACTGTCGTTTGTGGAAAGCATTGGTCTCTTATAAGGGATTTTATACGTCGTGAATGCACAATGGGTCGACAGGCCTAGGTTCTGCGGATTTCGATATCCGCTCTCGTTCTTAATAATAAAAAAATACAAAGGCAACAGCACAGACAAATTAGTTTTTTTATTTTTTATTTATTAAATACCCTGTATGTTTAGACTACTCCTCAAAAACCACCGTTAAAATGTTTATATTAATTTTATTATTTTCTCCTACATTCAGAGGTATAGATAGTACTGTTATATTTACAAAATTACATACCTAGTATTTAAACTATATTCATATTTCAGCCTTCTCTAATCCATCCCATTAGTGCTTAATGTTTTTTGAATATTTTTGGCGTATTCATTGGTTTAGTGTTATCAAATTTACAAAGTACAGAATTTTAAAATATTTTTTATTTTTCAACCCCCACAAGAACGACGTTACTATTTTTTTGGTATATTTAGAGGTATAATATTATCATACTCACAATGTTTCGAACTTTAAAACTAAACTTATTTTTCAATCCCTCCAAAACTACCCTTCACTATTCTTGAGGTTTTGAGGTTTTCTAACATTTATTTTGTCCTACTAAAGGTTTCAAAAGGTTTCAAATGACCCATTGTGCTCAGTTCCTCGGGTACTAGAACTTCTTAACTACCCACCACGTACACATTCGCGGAACTCGGACAATTCTTTTTTGCCAAAAAATGAACGGAAAAGAGTGAAGTGTGTGTGCAAAATTGAAATCAGAATAACATCCACTTTCGAATGGTATGATAAAATATGGATATTATAAGAAAGCCAAAATGGTCAATGGTAAAAACGTCATCTGATTTGCTCCAAATCCTTTATCCTTTTCTTTTATCTCATGTATGGTATTATTATCACCCTTGTTCCAAATGTCATCAAAGTCGGTTGTTTGGTACTATTAGTGGAGTCAATAGAGATTTTCACTTCGGAAAAATTCCGGGAAGCGGTAACTTTTGAGAACACATCTCTGAATATTTCACAACATACCAAAAGTTACCAACAATAGTCCTTGAGCGTAATTTGTCATTAAAGAAATTAGTTGCAAAATACCAGTCTTTGTCAAATATATCTTAAAATATTTTTTTTCTTTCAAGAAGTAATTGTGCCATTCGAAAGTACGGGAAATTTCACATCAAAAATATATATGAAGTTTTTTTGTATGACCAAAAATGTAGGCTCCAGATTTTTTTTGTTTAATGCACGAAAATGGAACAAGGAGGCACGTAATTACGGCGCGAAAAGCGCGCGCGACCTCGTTCGCGCTACATTAACTTTGTTGTAACTTTTGAACTAATTAATGAAATTGACCTCACAAAAGCTTAAATGAAAGAAGAAACATGTAGCTATTGGATTATTATATTTTCAAATATAAATTACTTTACATTACATTACATTAATAGTACATATATGAAGTCGGAACATAAAGAGATTTGCGATGAAATAGGTAAAAGCTCTACCATTTCTAAAAATTGAAAGATAAAAACTTGGGTCTTTCACATTTTACTCTTGAAGTAATGTATAAAAAGATCCGATGAGTAAAAAAAATCTCAAAAATTTATTTTTGAAGATGTATACTTCCAAAATTTCAAAATTTTGAGAAAATGATAAACTTTGATATATATAACTAACTTTAACCACCTACTTCTCTTGTTTAAATCGCGTTATTAGATCTCTGTGGGTGCGATTTTTAAAGCTTGAAATGGGTACTTTAAAATGCTTCAAGGGGATTTACCTTAAAAATTAAATCAACCCCCTTTTTTACGGAAATAAAAAAAAAATTCTTTGCTCTAAAATTCGTGAAATTATGGGTAAAATAAACGTTAATAACTTTTGTAAAAAATTTATTTAGACTACTTATGCAGCATACGTTTATAGTAGGACCCCAAAATAAGTAAATCTGATGATGAAAAAATTTTGGAATATGTATAAATCTATATTTTTTACGAAATATTGGAAAAATCATGTTTTTTCGGTAAATCGACTGAATGTTGATTGTCTCTACAATTTTTATTCTGTTTAAAATATCGAAAACATATTAAAAATAATCACGTGGTACAGAGCCATGAGTCAAATTATAATGCTTGACTAATAGAAAGAGATTGAAAAAGTAAAACAACATCTTCGCGGCAAGCAGCACGCATTACCTGCCCCACACGCCGCGCTGTGTGTGTGTCCACAGAGCATTGTAAAAGTAGTATGGGCACTTTTTCACAGATCATCTTGTAATGCTCTCTACAATATCACGTTTTCTCAGTTTCTTTTTAAGTTTATATGTGAATATTTAAATTCTGTTTTTAATTGAATAGTGTTCTGAATTATATTATTTTATTGCTTGGTGGAAGTCGGCCATATTGGATCAGCCATTTTGAATTACCTTTTTTTGACATCATAATCTGTTTCAGCGACCTCGAAAATCCCCTTATATGTCAGTTTGAATTAAATTGCTTTAAAAATTTTCAACTTATAATAATTTCGTTAAAAAAAGTTTCTTTTTGTTTAAATAATCAATAAACAATTTTCTCTCGATTATATGTTTATAACTTTTTATTTTAAGCTATGTAAAAGTGATATCAAAAGGTTTTAAAAAAATTGAAGCTTTCCGTAATTATTCCGAAATAATGCATATTTTCAGCCTCTATTGACTCCACTATATCGTGTCCACATACATACACACGGACATTTTTTAAAAACTGCTGTTTCACTTTCCTGGGAAATTTATTTTCTTTTTTTTTGTGGAACTTGGATCGAGTCCAATCAGCCAGAATCAGGATATAAGTTTTAATTTGAAAACTTTGGTATTAGCTAATTATTTATTATATACAATATAAAAATTTAGTCTTATTTTAATTTTCGACTTTGGAACAGTAACCTTTCCATTTTTATCGAGATTAAAACTTGAAGAATTCTAAGTAAATTTTTTAATAGCTAACATCTTGCAAATTCTACTATAAAAGCAGTCAACGCATCTTGCAATTACAAAGTATTAAAGTTATTTCAGTTATTACATTATGACCCATTATCGTTAAATTAGATATAAAAAATGAGAGATCCGGAAAAAACGCCTAAGCAGCAACGAAAGCAGATGTAGTCACATCCTCAAAGCAACGTGTTATTTTATGCAATTTTCGCCTGAGTAGCGGCAGAGTTTTATTCCTTTCGAGCTGTAATGCTCTTTTTGTACGCGTACCTTCCCTACCTCAAGTGGCGAGCGCTTGGCCATGGTCAAGGCGATCTGGTCAGCTGTTGCCTCGTTTATTTTTCTATTTATCCACGACCTCATACATGAAATGAACCGAACGGTTGCTCGCATTTGCCCGCTGGTATACTATTTATACACTTTTTAATTGAAATCGAAAGTGTAACTACTTTAAATATCTTAAGAGGATATGGCTTGATGAGCTTATATCTCATGTATACGCTTTCGGTTCATCTAATTAATTTATTTATACTACACTATTCTACAATGAATTGCATAACAGGATGGTGCGATGAGAATAATATAATAATTAAAGTACTAAAAAAGCAATAAAACAATAGTTCAGGCGTATATAAATCATAATAATATAACCAATTGGACAAAAACAAAATAATTTATTCCAGGTATATGGCCTTAATATTACTAAGGCTGCTTGCAGAAAAATATATCTAACCGACTTCCTAGTAGATTGTAAGTATTGCACATTGTACGTATAGTACGGGCCACATTGGTGACGACTCTTACACGGAGGTGTATAGAGAATTTCTTTTCTAAACTTAGTTTCTATATGCTCAAGGATACGTTTTAGCTTGGGTATGCGTTTCTGGTATGAGGAGGTTTCTCCCAAGATGGTTGCCTGGCCCATATGTAGATTTATCAGAAAATGGCCTATATCTCGGAAACTATTGCTCGTAGCTTAAAATCGAAAAGGACTAAAATTGGTCAGTATTATTTTACATTAGATGCGTTAAGTTGTACATACAAAGTTCCTCCCATTGTCACCCCAATACATCCTGCCTAATTTTTGATTTTATGCTTCATGCTCGCACCATGCTGCGGCTACTGCAAGTTCAATTAAAAATTTTGGTGATTTTGCTGAAATTATATTGAACAGAATAATATATCTGGCAAAATCCGCCGAAAGGGTTGATATCGTCTTCGATCTATATGACGAGAATAGTATAAAAACTGCAGAAATATTGAGATGCATGAAAAAAGACCCAATCAACATGACAATCTCAAGCAGTGTGACACTTTTGCCGAAATGTACGGATGCTTTTTGGGCTTCAATTCAAAACAAAACACAGTTTCAACATTTTTGCCGAAATTGTATTATTCAACATAGGGGCAGCCTATCAAGTTCAATAGCTTATTTGAGTGATATGGCTGAAGAAGAAGCACACAAAGTAGAAGCAGATATTGTTACAGAAGAACCTCAGTTATGTTGTACTCTTGAAGAAGCCGATGAAAGGATATTTTTTCACATAAATCATGCCGTTAAGCACTCAAATGTTTAAAGTGCCTTAATAGCATCTTCAGACACAGATGTATTTGTGTGTGCCGTTTACTATTTTCATAAAGAGTTTAAAGCTAATGGTTTGAACGAACTTTGGACTTATTCTGAGGTAGGACAGACTTTAAGATTTATTTCAGTACATGATGTATGTCAGGCTGTTTCAAACATGTAATTGAAGTACTTCCTGCTATTCACTCACTGAGTGGATGTGACACTACAAGCAAATTTGGCACAAAGCACGCAGCTTTAAAAGTGGCCGAAGACTGCGCATACTTGTTAAAAGACTTTGGAAAAGAAGAACTGTCAAATACAATAATTGAAAATGCTGAAGAGTTTTTGACAAGAATGTTATCTAAACACTTTAGGAAAATTTATTTCAATAATTTATCCAACGGGTAAAACCCAGTTACAGGATAAATAACAACACAATTACAAGATTAAAAAACAAAATAACAAATGAATATAATAAAAACACCAAAGTGAAAAGTAGGTTATCAGAAAAAACAATCAATATAAAACATTCAGGACAAATAAATGTGTAAATGACAATTCATACAACATAAAAATATACATAATACAACGTTAGCATATAATATACATAGAGAAACAAGCAAGATAAGAAGGGAGAAATAATTGTTAAAGTTCGTAAGTTCGTTTTATGTCAGAGATATTGCAGTTGAAAATATCCAATCTTTGCTCAATGTTACTGTAGTTTAAACAGATTTGATGCAACGGAGATGAGCTTAAGATGTTAGTTCGAGGTGCAGGTGTGACAAGTATGTTATTTGTTCTAGCGGACAATCTAGGAACTCGATATTTAATATGTGAGGTAATAGAGGGACAGTTGATTTCATTGTTGATAATTTTATATAAGAAAATTATAGTACACATTACCCGTCTTCTAAGTAGACTACACATATCAAATCTGTCCAAAAATAACTCCTGAGGTGTACCCCTAGTTGGATAGTGACCATCCAGAATAAATGTTGCCGATTTGAAGAAACGTCTCTGTACTTTCTCAAGTGAAGTGATATAGATATTATAACTAGGACTCCAAACAATAGAGGCGTATTCCAGCTTGGATCTAACAAATGTTATAAATAATAGACGAAGAGTAGACAAATTTTTAAAGTCTTTACTATTTCGAATAATAAAACCTAGGGATCTATAAGCTCCAGCAACGCATTCCTCAATATGTTTGGAGAAAGTAAGTTTTGAGTCAAAGACAACTCCTAAGTCCTTCACGAACTCAGGTCTATCTAAGACGCAATTATCCAAATTGTAATTAAAAATAATCGGGTCAGACTTGCGCGAAAAGGACATCACGTTACATTTGGCAGCGTTTAAAGGGAGTTGGTTATGAACACACCAGGCGTTAAGCGAGTCTAGACTATTCTGGAGCCTTAAACAGTCGTCTTCGGATTTAATGCAAATATATAATTTGAGGTCGTCAGCGTAAAGTAAATAGCATACGTCAAGGTTGTTAATAATATCATTAATGAAGAGTACAAAAAATAGAGGGCCAAGTATGGAACGTTGCGGAACTCCTGACGAAATTAACGACTTAAGAATTTTTAAGTACCACCGAATGAAAACTTTAGACTTCACCAAGCTTCCACCGACTTTATCTAGTACGGCGCTACACATCAAGCGGGCATATTTACAGGCTAACCAGTGGTATGGTCTATTAGAAGATCTAGGTATACCTTATCCCGGTGACTATGGATACGAGCAAATGGAAACAGGATGGATTCCTCAAATTATCACCGAGCAACTTCCTCCTGATTTCCCTCACATTTGTTCATGTAAGACTTGTACACGGTCAAACATCTGTATATGTAGAAAGAATAAAGTTGTCTGCTCCAGATTCTGTGCTTGTGAACTTCCAAAGTTCCATAATAATTGGAATTAACTTTTATTAATCACATTAAAATACTATTTGTTACTAATAGTCGCTTAATCTTCTTATCATTCTTAGTAATGTTGCAAATGATGTAGTGCTTTTATTAATAAAATCTTTTTTTAATTACAACTTTTTCATGGTTTAAGGTATAATAACATGAAATAATAACATGTAAAATAATGCTGTTATCAAATTTGATACCTTGTAATTTTCCGCTACGAGCACTAGTTTTCAAGATATAGATCATTTTCTGGTAAAAGTTCATATGGACTAGGCGGCCATATTGGGAGAAACCTCCCCATACTAGAAAAGCGTACCCAAACCAAACCTTATCCTTATACACCAAGAACTCAGTGAATATTGAAGTATATTCGTGCACGCTATGGGCAGGAAGAAGGTTACGTTATCACGGGAGGATATTCTGGTTCTGTATGTACTATTCAGGTTCTCATCATTGTTAATTCTGGTTTGTTTGCAAAGTTCATCTCTATGATTTATCGAATTAACTATAGCGTTTGTAATCCATTCTTTACATTATATTCTATTATTTTCTATTTTGCTTAATTTCGTGATATTTTATTTTTTCAGTTATTGTTTTGAAAAAAATATTTATGTGCATCGTTTTGGGATAATATTAAATCCTAATTTACAGTTCTTAAGTCTTCATTTAGTGTTTTGTAGTTTATATATTTAATACATTTATTGTTGTTTTTATTCAGTGTCTTATTTTGATTAAAAATTATTTGTTAAATAATTGGGAAATGACCGGTAATGTACCAGTTTCATTGGTATCATAAATTCATCTAGATTTTTGTTGCTTTTAATAAACATGTAATCCATGCAACTAGATGTAGTCCCTTAAATTCTCGTCGGTTTGTTTATGACTGATCTGAATTTCATACAAGATATTTTTAGTGGAGTCAAATTAGGATTAAAAAATTCGCAATGTGAATTATCTGTTCAGGGCAGTTTTTTTGTTTTAACGTGTTCAGGGGATCGACTTAAGTTCACAGTTCAGTTTTGCAGTTTCTGCGAGGTCGGCGTATAGTTTATTTAAACAATTTAATTTTTTAGAAAACATCGGTTTTCTTTGAATATCTCGAAATCTATAAGTTCTATGGAAGACAACAAAAAGAAGAAAAGTATTCGTTATGAGTTGTACAGTAAAAGAACATATACCATAATTCATTAAAATTGTTATTATTATTTTAAAAAAATTGAATATTGCAAAATTATGCGTTATTAAGCAAATCACTGTTCTTTCAAAAATAATTGATGATATTCAATGAAATTTCGAAGAAATATAGCTCTTATAAAGTACATTCACCACTTAAAATTTCAAATCAATATAGTTATTAAAACGGCTCGAACATACAATTGTTGCTAAAACTTTGCACCCTTGTGAAATCCTGCCATCAAAACCAAGAAATGTGTACGATGGCTAAAATTGTAACTTTTTATAAGTAGTTTAAGATCACGGATAGGGAATTTTTTTTTTCAAAATTTAAACCCTTTTTATTGCAGTTGTTTATAATTTTCGAAATTGTAGTTATAATCAAATTCAAATAACTCTCTGGTTTTTTTATTAATTAAAAAATGGTGAAGGGGTAATGAAAGTAGATTAAAAAAGACAACTTTGAAAAAAAAAATTAATGCTCTACTTGCATTTGGAGTTGAGATACGTTAGTTTTACTTCCACATCCAGTGGAAGTATAGTAACGACAAAAAATTTTTTAAAAATTTTTATTGTTTAAATAGGTTTAAAATGTCATGAAACGTAGAGAGATTTTAAGTTTGCGCGAAAAAAAAATTTTCTGTCTGTCTGTCGGTCTGTAACTTTTTTTGTGCGCACGTTTACTCTGGAACCGTTTAAGATATTGACTTGAAATTTGGTACACATATGTACTTTAACGAGATCTGGAACTAGATTACATTTACATCTTGTTCCGTCGAAGGGTTGGGGGTAAATTGGGGTAAATGGGTAAATCAAGCAGGTAAGAGTTCATAAAATTGGTATTTAGTATATACAAGAGAAGCTAAGGTCTCAAAAAAATTTTTGGCATTAGCCATCCCCATTACCACCCCCCTTTTCAAAGGGAATGAAAAAACATTGTGATTTAGTGTATGTACACGAACCAGAAATCTTAAAATATGTTTTTACTTCATCCACGCCCACCACCACCCCTCTATCACCACCCCCACCCCTCTACCGATGTGGGGTATCGTTTTATGGGTTTTTGGGGTAGAGGATTTCAAATATTATATTATTAAAGTCCCATGAACAATGATTTCCACATACAAAGTTTTTTTCGTTGTAAGTGACTTGAATAGAGAATCTGGATGTGGAAGTAGTGATTCCTTGGGCAGCGGTTTTTAGATTTAGATCACTTATAAATAAACAAATCGATATCTCTTCTTGAAATTTGGACTGGTAATTCTCCAATGTCTATTCTATTATCTCTACTACTTGAAAATAATCAAAAGCTACAATTTTTAAAAGATACTGCATAGAGATCAGAAAGTGGGGTTCTTAGTGATTTCGTTAGAGATCCGAATATCACCAAATATATCTACAAGTTATATTATGTTCTTATAAATCAGGCTCGAAAGGCTAGATGACCGAGTGGGTAAGGCGACGAGCACTTCTTATTTAGGGTGCGGATGTCTCGGGTTCTAATCCTTCTCGCGAAATATATTTTTTTATTGTATCAGTAATATTAAAAGTTTTACAAAGCTGTATACATGAACATAAGGGTAGTTGTTCAAGTTAGGTTGGTTTACAATTTTTGTGACAAAAATTAAAAAAGTTATAAAGAAATTGAAAATGTGTATTATGTTCTCAAAGCCGCATTATTCGATGTTATTTTAACAATTGTAGCTTTGGATTGTCTTCAAATAGCAGAAACAAAATAATAAGAGTTGGGGAATAACCAGCCCAAATTTCAAGAAGAAATATCGATTTGTTTATTTATAAGTGACGTAAATGTAAAAACTAACTTATCTCAGCTCCAAATGCAAGTACAGCATTAATTTTTTTTTCAAAAGTTGTGTTTTTTAATTTACTTTCATTACTCGTTTACCCTTTTTGATTTCATAAAAAAAAAACAGAGAGTTTTTCGAATTTGTTTATAACCAAAATTTCGAAAACTATAAACAAATGCAATAAAACGGGTTTAAATTAAAAAAAAAAAATGTTTTTCTCCGTGATCTTAAAGTACTTATAGAATGCTACAATTTGAGCCACCGCACCGTACAGATTTCTTGGTCTTGATGGTAGGAATTCACAAGAGTGCAAAATTTTAGCAATAATTGTATATTTGAGCCGTTTTAATAATCATTTAGATTTGAAATTTTAAGCGGTGATTGTACTTTGTAAGAGCTATATTTTTCCAATTCAATTTCATTGAAAATTATCCTTTATTTTTGAAAGAACAGCTATTCGTTTAAAGACGCATAATTTTGCAATCAATTTTTTTTTCAATAATAGTAACAATAATTGGAAAGAATTATAGTTTATGTACTTTTATTCCACAACTCATATCAAACATTTTTCTTCTCTTTGTTGATTTCCATAGGATTCATAGGTTTCGAGATATTCAAAGAAAACCGATGAAAAACACGGTATAAAAAATTAAATTGTTTAAATAAACAATACGCCGACCTCGCAGAAACTGCAAAACTGAACTGTGAACTATAGTTGACCCACTGAATACGTTAAAAAAAAAATCGCCCTGACCAGACAATTCACATTAAAATCCTAATTTGACTCCACTATTTAGTGGCTTGTGTGAGTTGGACGAAAACTATTGTCTGATGCAACCAGATTAGTTCTCCCCCCCGTTTTCGAGGATGCTGAACACCGTGGTGGTGGCAGAATTTCTCGTTGGCTTACGCTGGCTTTTCTTACATTATAAAATACCATGACTATATTTAACAAAAAAAAGTTAAAACAGTAACTCGATTTGTGGTCCTCTGTGTGTTCGGCACGCTCGAAAATGAGAGGGAAACCTTTTTGTTCAGTGGTATGATGAGAGCACTCTCTCACCCCTTTGGAGGGTAGTTGTTGGCCGTTGAGAGGGTGGGTGGGTGTCAAGTACGCGTTTCAGGGCCCTCCCCATAATTGGCATGCTCGAAAACGGGGTTAGATTCCGTGAAACACTATCAATACGCGTTTCACCCCGTTTGGGGGTGGTTTTTAACCGTTTGCGGGGGTGGGTCACCCCAACAAGAAATTCTGCCACCACCACGGTGTTCAGCATATTCGAAAACGGGGGGGGGGGGGAGAAGTACTTTGGTTGCATCAGACAATAGTCGGGTTTTTCGGGTCTTGTTCCGATTCACACAATCGTTAGTTATGTGGTCATTATTCAGCAAGTCAATAATATCAATCGAATCACCAGATTTTGCTTGTCATCTTTTGCGCAGGGGCCATGCTAATCTTCTCGGTATCGTTCCAATTTTAGTATATGTACCACCGAAGGCCAATTCATTCAAATTTGTTAGGTAGGTACTGTAGATACAGCGGCATTTTCACTATTATAGTCGCCCAGATTTGGCAGCTTATACGTATAAGTTGCAACGAGTTTATGCACGTCACGACTCGTATTTCTAAGGAGACAGGAGTTTCAGTTATTGACAAATTTTCTTACTAGATTATGTTCTTTTAACTTAAAAAATACAGAAATGTGTAAAATTAAGCATTTAAATGAAAAATAAAAAAATCAAGATTTAAAGACAGTGATTTTTTATTTACCAACTCTCGTTACTCTAATTTCTTGAAAAGTCATTAGATAGTTTTAGAATAAAAGTGTTTCAATAACTTAGTTATCTAAATATTAACCTAGAATTTAGTACTTCAAACTTAAAGAAGTTATCCGTACGTACAGATCGTCTTAAATCCTCTTTCTTAAAGAATTTCGTGAATCCCAAACTGGTAGGCTTTCTTATCTCGGGTGTAGACATTTTATTACTTAATGACCATTCTTTGATGTTATTTACTACGTTATAAACAAATTCAACACATTCTTACTCGGTAATTTATTCTCACTATAATTTTTACTTATGGTATATTTTAGGATTAAGCATTGTAATATCAAGGAGTACAATTTTACTATTTGATAATATACCTCTCAACACTTCAAGTGGAATTCTTAAACAAGTCATGTACTTTGTACCGCGATAATTTTTAAACCAGTAGTCCGATTAAGATGTTGTTTACTATACGTAACCATGCTTTTTGCCAAAGGACATGGGCACTTTTATAGATGAATTTGGCCTCCTGTCGAATTGGCTGAATTTCTGACGTCTTGTAGTCCAAGTAATTCTTAACATATTCGTGTTGTAAACGACTTCCGCTATGGACTAATTTCGGCGCTAGAGGGAGCTTCAGACTTGCTCTTTATTTTTTAAGAAACATTAAATTTTGCTTAGTTCACTTTGATGTCATTGCCTCTCGTGTCCAAAACGATATAAGATATTTGGTTTTTATGATACTATAAATATTTGTATAGGGTGAGTAAAGTTTTTATTAATTTTATTGTAGTCAGTACATTTCAGTTAATGGTTATAAATAATTGTGAAAAATTGAACTGCGATATTTACGTAGATTTTAGTACGCAATAAACACCCTATATATACAGGATATCCCACCGGGAAATCTATTGATCGATACAGGGAATACCAGAAAATTTTGAAAATTTAGGGAATTACTAAACACGAAACATTTATGAAACGTTTCGAAAAAATTGTAATCTGGAAGAAATGAAACATTTCTTAGAAACATATCTTCATATTTTTGACACATTTCAGAAATTCATAATATTTGTTATTTTGCAGAAACATTTCATATATATCCCACTAAACACGAAACATTTATGAAACGTTTGGAAAAAATTGTAATCTGGAAGAAATGAAACATTTCCTAGAAACATATCTGTTATATTCCTGACACATTTCAGAAATTCATAACATTTGTTATTTTGCAGAAATATTTCATATATATTGTTCCGTCGGTAAAATATATATGAAATCATGAATTCAAATGACATCGGTAACAATATGTCCATTCCCCGCGATTTTTAAAATGCCTTGTTTGTAAAATTACAACTATTCTCGACTTAGATTCCGTCTGGAATACTGAATGCTTGGTTATTAATAAGTAATTACTACGAATAATGTGGAGAATATAATAATATATAAAGATCTGAAATATTGATATTTGTAAACTCTGCAAACCATAGAAACTACATGATCATCTCCATGCGGCAAGTTGTGGAATTGCATTTATCGAAAAACACGAAGGGACAGTATACAATCGTTTACGATCGATACGATTCTGCCTATTTGTTTTATAGCAACTAACTAGTACTTATAATTACTGCAAATTTCAACTCCAAATCGAGATGTCAACATACCAGTATTTGTAGATTATTACACAGAATACATCAATTAAAACGTCAAATTGTAGAAATCTATTTATTAAAATGAGAAACGAAAACATACGACCGATGACGATTCTAATATGGACAAATGTACAGAGCATCTGAGAAGCTAGCCGCCACCGCCTCCACCAACATCGACGCCATTTGCATTTTGCTATTGTTATTGTTGCAGTTAAGTAAGTTTTATCTTTATGCCTGGAAGGACACTGTGTGCATCAAAAATAAAAAAAATAGTGCAGGTGTCGGGTCAGTTAATTATTATTAATAATTAAAGTGCTGTGGTTTTTGAAAGATACATTGTTTTTTCAGTAATGGACGAGAAGAAGGTTAAAAAATATTCATTTGTGTTCTGTACATTCAGTTTGTGATTGTTTTTATGACTTTTTCAGCCCCTGGCGAAGGCTTAGTACCAGCATGAATAAAACATTCGAAACTTAGTATCGGCGTGGTTCATATCAGGCCCAGTAGCGGTTCATCAAATAGAAGACAAGATAATATACCTAATGGTTAACCACTTTTGAGGACAACTGCCAACTTGATTTTATGAAGCTGATATTTTATTTTATCGAGGAATAAGACATACTTTTGTTATATATTTTTATATTTATATACTATGTTTTTTTTTAGATATTTACAGTTTACAAATATTTAAAAGTGTTTCTAATACATGTTTTTTTTTATATTTACTGGCTAATTTTATTTATTTGTAGACATCTAAATGCCAAGGAAAGATTGATGGGACCGACAGCCCAGTGAAGATAAGTAAATATGAAGACACTAGAAAGTTAAAAAGAAAATTGAACCCTCTTCCAAAAAGGTCGCTAAAAATTATGAAATAAAATTTTACGGTCGCCCAGTTAACTGAACCTTAATATTGTTATTGAAGTCGCCTAAAAATATATTTCAATTCATTATTTGTTTATTTTTACACCGGTCTCAATTTCGACATTAGGTAATAAAGTTCAGTTAACTAGGTGATATTGAAATTTTATGTCTCATAATGTTTATAGCAGAGATGTGCCGAGGATACTCCATATTTGATAAAAGTCTGTAAAAGGCATGTAAATAATATAACTGTATGCATTTACTTGGTATCAAAATGAAGCTTGCATCATCACGAATCAGATTTCACCATAAAATAGCTTATTAATATATCCAATGGAAAGTTAGAAGGAAAACTTCTTGGAAACTTTCCATTTTGAAAACTCCGAAAGTTTCAGGAAGTTTTCCTTCTAACTTTCCATAGGGTATATTGATAGCCTATTTTATGGTGAAATCTGATTCATGATGATGCAAGCTTCATTTTGATATTAAATGAGTGCATGCAATTATATTATTTACATGACTTTTACAGACTTTTATTAAATATCGAAAGTTTTCTCAGCACATCTCTGGTTTATAGTGACCTTTCCTGAAGGAAATGTTACTTTGAAACGTTTCTTGGGTAGGACATCTTTAGTATCTACAATATATCTGTAACAGTTCCAGGAACGTTTCATATTTTTCATTATAAGTATTTTTTGAGATGTCGGAAACATTTTTGTAAATATTCATAAACGTGTCGGGCACGTGTCTTTTGAAATGTTTCATTGAAACGTTTCTTAGGTAGGACATCTTGAATTTTTGCAATGAGTCTAGAAAGTTTCTGTCGTACTTCTAGAAACGTTTCATGTTTCAGTACATGCATTTCAGAAACATTTCCGGAACAGAAAAATGTTTAGTGGGTAATGTCAGTAAGGCTCAGGGCCCCCACAAGGGGGGGGGGGGTGTCAGTAGGTACCGTGGTATCCGGGCCCGGCCGTTTTAGAGGCTCGGTTAGACTAGTAAACGCAATCCCTGCTTATTAACTCATTAATTATAAGACCTGGACCAAATTTTTTTTTTACATTTCTCCTCCCACCCGCTTATCAATCATTAAGTGCGAGGGCCCGCCAGAGATCTTGACAAAATGTTTTTTTTTCAAATTTCTAGAATTCGGCAACAGTTGCATTGACAGCAAATGATTTGAAATATCACAATTTACGTATGTTAGATTTAAAAAAAAAAACTAATTCTTCAAATAAACAAAACAAAGCTAATATTCTTCAATTTAAAAACCTGTTTTTGCAAGCCTTATTACTCAGTATAACATTAACAATATTACTTTATCAATATATCTAGAAACGAATGCCGTACCGTTCTCTACGCTGTCTGGTGCATGGCGCACCCAGAATTTAATGCAGCGCGTACACGCCTTAAGCTTATTACACTTTTATGACCACTAAACTGTTGTAAACAACAATTTTATGTTTTTCAAAAATTAATTCAGACCTTAAACTACATTTCGCTCGCTTTTACTAGTACTCTATCTTCAATAATAAAAAAGTTTCCTCGATGCAAACTTTTTCAATGTCGCTACTGAAAAATTCATGTGATCTCGGGTGAAAATATTTTTTTTCCACCAAATATTTTATTTTTAGTGTAATTTTATGTATGGCAATCGATTCACCATATTTCAAAATATATGTATCCAAATTTTCAAGCCGAGGTAATTGTTATTAACAAAGTTATGGTATGAGAAACGTAAAATATTGTATTTTTGCTGAAATTCATAGAAAAGTGGAAAAGTGCAATTTTCTCCGATTTCGCAATTCCAAATCAAATCGCAACCTCCATATTCGAATTCGGCAGGTGATTTTATATAAGAATATGAGTTCAGTTTTTGTACGTTCGCGAGTTGCATAGGCCACTTTTATTTTGCATATTTCGAGGGTCTCGGTCTCCGGCTAATATGTTTCTTACAACTATATAGATATCTAGTGTTATGGTATTAAATTAGTATTTATTTAATTTATGTAGGTATGAAATTTTCTTACCGAAATCCCGCGAATTAATTGCAGGAAATTTTTTCGTAAATGAATTTTTTAAGAAAATTACCCTTGTCGCTGCGCGACTCGGGATAATTTTCGAAAAATTCATGTACTCAAAAAATTTCCAGCAATATTCAGGCACTTGGGAGATTAGTGAGAAGAGAAAATTATTATTTCTTTATAGCATTTTCTTATATATTTTGTTGGTATTGCTATATTTGAATATATGTTAACGTTATTAAGACTGAATTATTTTTTCTAGGGTACATTTTGTTTGATTTGGAGGCTCATCATGTTACGCGCATGCCACCTGAAATTTGATGAAGATGCGAAAGTAGTAGATACAGACCTGTTACCGTAGAGTACTTCATTATGATCACAATTTTCGATAAAATCATTATTAAATATTAAAAAATGGAGTAAATATTAGCAAACATGCAAATTTCGCGCATATCTCAAGAAACAAAATGAAAGTTGTATCCTCAAAAAAATCAAGTTTTCACAAATAAGGAATAGAAAGAGTTCTTAGGTAAAGCTACTGACGAAAAATATTTGGGAATGAAGGTAGGTTTTAGAAATAATATGAACACAAATTGTTCTAATGTATATATTTTTTATTCAGATGGTTTTAATTCTGGGAATATCTGAAGCATGTCGTTGTAACGAAACAGTACATATGAAAATTGATGATATAGAAGACTTAGAAAAAAAATTCAGATAGTAAGACAAAAAGATACGATCTTCTAATATTTGTAAGAGAAGATTTTATAAAGGCTTATAAAAAATATCTTATTTTGCGCCTAAAAAATAAGGCGGATAGTCGTTTCTTTTGAAATATAATAAAGGGAAATGTTGCTGATCAGTAATGGGAATTCATAAAATTGATTCTGTACCTTTGAAACTGTCAAAATTGAAAGAATATATAGGATATTGTTCAAGGCGAACATTGGTTATAATACTTGTTGAAACGAAAGCGGAGGCGATTTACCTGTTTAACATAACACGGAGATGGAAATCGACCAGTGTAGCAGAAAGTTATATAGAGGAATGCATTAGTAATGAAGCAAATATTGCTATAAAGATCGTGTCAAACAAAAATTTTGAAGCCGAAGCAACTGAAAGTAAGACAGAACTGTGTTTGAATGAATCTACGAAAGACTCAGATAATTATATTTTGAATGAAGAAAAAAGAGCTGCGTTAACTTCAAGTGACTTTCAACTTTTAAAATGCCACCATTCATAATTTTGCCTTCAGTATAGAGTTCATTAACGGTAAATGACGTTTTCTCAAATTAAAAAAAACTTGGTTGTACTGAATTTATTGCGTAGTTAACGAATTAAATAAAGATATCTTTCAAATGATAAGTTTTATTGATGTGAGAAAATATCACCGCCGCCGCTAGGGAGCGGCAGCAAAATACCTTTGGTGCCGCTCAGTTCGAGAAACGATAATTTAAGTTCACGAAACTTGTCACGTTACGTTTGAAAAAAACTTAATCATTGAAATTAATATCAAAGACTGACCCCAAAAATAGGTCAAAAATCTTGCATTTTCTCGCCCTCAAATTTTGTTTTAAACTGAGTGCTAAATTATTCTTAATATTGAGAACATCCTGAATACAAAATTTTAAGATGAGCATACGTTTGGTTTTTGAGATATGAGAGATTGAAGTTGTGATATGCGTCATGCAATATCGGAGCATATCAAAAAATACACAGCCCCACAAAAATGAATACTCATCAGCTATGGCAGAGCAATCAAGATATTCTTAGTATTTTTCAACGCAGAATTCAAATCTAAAATCGCAAAATCCGTATATCCATTGATTAATTCAGAAGAGCTAAAAACATCCCCTATATAAGGATGAAAATAGGAAAAAATGATGCTATTGAGTTATAGAGCTTCCATGTACAGAAATATAATATAAGTCTATTGGGCTCACACAGGGAAATCGAGACACGTCCTTAAGGGGGTGAAAACTACCCCAATACAATATCAAACTGCACAAAAGCTCTAATAATTGGTGAACCCTCTAAGTTTTATTAATAGGAATAACCTATAAATCTGTTACGACCTAGTGCACGAAAACAATCCATTACAGGGTAAAAAAATTACCCAATATCTTGAATTATGAATGTGGGGCGATAACTAAAATTTTTGTAACTATTTTATGACACCTACGATGGGTAAGAGAACGGGACGAAAACTTATTGGTGGGCCTTCACCCCCTGACCCCCGTTGGTATCATTTGGGGAATGAAAAAGAATCAGGAGGCCCTAACATAAGAGAAAAGCACACTTGGAAGCCGCTAGATCAGTATTTTTTTTATGTAATGGCGATTACGAGATTACTCCGATAATTCATCCCTTCGCACCCTTACTCCCTCATAAAATCCACTTGGTAGTTAAAAATGGACCTCTAGACTATGGGGTTCGGAAAATGGATAAGTACTTACCTTTACATCAAAATTCTTTTCGATACAATATAATGATTGTAAAATTGCTCGGATTTCCACCCTCTAACCCTTGTGAATTGTTCTAGAGTGATGAGGAAGAATCACGAGGCCATGACATTCTTAAAGAGCACTCTTGAAAACCCTTGCTACAGGATTTTCGCTAATGTGATGCAGCGATTGCGATGTCTCTGATATTCACCTCGCACCTCCACCTTATAAAATTTACCTTAATGTAATATTCTCCTATATTACATCACGCTTATCACAACTTTAATCCCTCATATCTCAAAAACCAAAGATATTGAAATTTTTTATTCGTTATGTTCTCATTATTAACAATTATTTAGCACTTACCTAGTTTGAAACAAAATTCGAGGGCGAGAAAATAATCGATTTTTGCGGTCACTCTTTTATTAATTTCAAATATTAGAAAAACTATTAACACCAGGCACCGTCGATTTAGCATTAAAACTCAACTGTATACGGTTTTCAGCCCAAAGGAATGGTGTACAGGAGAAAAGTACAGTGTTACAAAGTAATACCAACATATTTGTTAGGGTCTTGCTCGACAATACTGGTGTCTAATAAATTTATCGCGTAATTAGCGTTCCTTTAATCTAGTAAAGATTTATATCAGACTACCATTTGAATTTATCTACGCAGATACTACAACACCCATTTATTACGTAAAGAATGGAAGCTTGAAGTAGCTCTTTACATTCGAAAAAAAGTCAAGTACTTGTGGAATATTTCTAGTATAAATATCTAATTATTCAGTCCAACGGAATCTTGATTTATATTTTCGCTTTCTGCGCAATGTTTCTCATCTTTATTTCCACTTACTAATTGATTTATTTATGGTACTCTAGTTGTGCGCTTGTAGTACACTATCTGAGAAAAACATCGTTATCTAACGCGAAGTACGGCAAATTGTCTTTTATCAACTCTTGGTTTATATTTATGGTTATTCTCCTCTTCCACGCGTTCATTTTTAGAACCTACCAGACGATCCTTTAAGATTGGGGCTTTCCTGTTTCTCTTGCCTGTTTACTATCACTAAAAAAAGCCAGTGACTGAACTAGTCACTTATATTTTATACCATTTTATTTTTAAACCCCTTAAACCTTGTCCCTTGGGGAACCGCCATCCTCAGACTTTCTGGCATATTGTTGGATTAAGTAACCTAACTAGGTATTAAAAGTACAAATGTTGACGAATTAAGCCCATTTCCGTTAAATGTAAAATATGACAAAGAATTGTCCATTTTTTCTCTAACAATGGTAAAATATCTGCCGTGACGCACACGGAAAAGTTCTGGTACCCTTAATCTAGTGTTGATGTTAAATGAAATCCATTAAACAAGTTTTTATGTAACGATTCGTTTTGTACTTTCGACTGAGTTTGGCACGGGATTAGGCCCATTTGAGTCTATTTTTTTTTACCACTACCTTGACAGAACTTGACTATCTTTTCTACTTGTTGAGACGGAAGTGGAGGCGATATTACATATTTAACATGACAGAAGAGTGAAATCGATCAGGGTAGCCGAAAGTTACATAAAGGAATCCATGAGTAATGAAGCAAATATTGCTATGGAGATCGTATCAAACAAAAATTCTGAAGCTGAAGCAACTGAAAGTAACACAGAACTATGTTTGAATGAATCTACGAAAGACTCAGATAATTATATTTTGAACATAGGAAAAAGAGCTGCGTTAACTTCAAGTAACTCCAACTTTTAAAATGCCACTATTCATAATTTTGCCTTTAATATATAGTTCACTAACAGTAAACGACGTTTCCTTAAATTAAAAAAAAAAAATGATTGTACTGAATTTATTGCGTAGTTAGCGAATTAAATGAAGATTTCTTTCAAACGATAAGATTTATTGATGTGAGAAAATATAACTTTTAGGGCCGCTTGCTAGCGCCAGCTAAAGACCTTTGGTGCCACTTAGATGGGTGTTCGAGAAATGATATTTTTAGTTCACGAAACTTGTCATGTCACGTTTGAAAAAAAAATTGATTATTCAAATTAATATCAAATTTTATTAATTTTAAATATCAGAAAAACTATTAACACCAGGCACCGTAGATTTAGCACTGAATCTTAACTATGTATGGTTTTCAACCCAATGGAATGAATGGAGTACAGAAGAAAAGTACAGTGTTACAAAGTAATACTAATATATTTGTTGGGGTTTTGCCTGACAATACTGGTCTAATAATTTATCGCGTAATTAGCGTTTCTTTAAGCTAGTAAAGATTTATATCAGACTTCCATTTGAATTTATCTACTAAGATATCACAAGACCCATTTATTACATAAAGAAAAGAAGCTTGAAGTAGCTCTTTACATTCGAAAAAAAGCCAAGTTCTTGTGGAATATTTCTAGCATAAATATCTAATTATTCAGTCCAATGAAATCTTGATTTATATTTTCGCTTTCTGCGGAATGTTTCTCATCTTTATTTCCACTTACTAATGATTTATTTATTGTACTCTGGTTATGCGCGGGTAGTACACTATCTGAGAAAAATATATCGTTATTTAACGCGAGGTACGGCAAATTGTCTTTTATCAACTCTTGGTTTATATTTATGGTTATTCTCCTCTTCCACGTGTTCATTTTTAGAACCTACCAAACTATCCTTTAAGATTGGGGCTTTCCTGTTTCTCTTGCCTGTCTACTATTACTACAGATAAAAAGCCAGTGACTAAACTAGTCACTAGTTATATTTTATACCATTTTATTTTTAAACCTTTAAACCTTGTGCCTTGAGGAACCTCCATTCTCAGACTTTCTGGCATATTGTTAGATTAAATAACCTACCTAACTATGTATTAAAACTACAGATGTTAACGAATTCAGCCCCTTTTCATTAAATGTAAAATATGATAAAGAATTGTCCATTTTTCTCTAAAAATCGTAAAATATCTGCCGTTACGCCCACAGAAAAGTTCTGGTACCCTTAATCTATGATTGATGTTAAATGGAATCCATTAAACAAGTTTTTATGTAACGACTCATCTTGTCACTTTGGACCGAGTTTAATTTTTCTGGCACGGGATTAGGCCCATAAAGAGTCTATTTTTTTACCAATACTTTGACAGAACTTGACTATCTTTTCTGACATGTTTTATTTATCTATTTAAAGAGAAATTTTTCATGTTTTTTTGACCGTGCGCGATAAGCACCCATCGCCTATCATCCAGCTTGCACCCACGACATCGCTGAAAGGATATACAAGTTTCATATAACTAGTCGAGATGCTAATTTAGTAACTGATTCTCAGACTAATCAGTTCTGCTCCAAAATAAGAAATAAAATAATAAAACCAATAAAAACCCATGTTTTGGCAAATACAATATAATCACATCGCATTTAGAAATAAGTAATCTGAAGGTAAGTAATTTTCAAAAATTAATCTCGATAGTTACTTTTTATTTATCTACTTATCTATTTGAAGATATATTTTGAAAATTTTATTCTCAGCTAGCTACAGAGATGTCAGACAGCCATCTCAGGACCGTGTTCACATACACCATTCTCGGCTCGCCACTTAAATTCTCGAGAGTTCCAGAAAAATTACATCAAAAGAATCTAGAGAACGGGGCCAATAATCGATGTAACTTCTTAAAAGTGTGTGCCGATGTTTCTGATGTAAGTTAAAATAAAATGTGAGAATAAAAGAAAGGAGGAGGGCTTATAAGGTTTTCGGCCCTTTTTATTTTTGGTCAAAAAATTTCAAAACAATTTTTTTATCATATATATTCAATATCTGATCTATTCCACCCCAAACGGAATTTCCCCCAACCCTCCTCCTCCATGTATCCCCATTAAATTATTAAAGAACCAGTTTACATTAGTACACATGCTTTGATGTTTTTGAAGTTGAAAATCATATTTCCCTTGAACAAACTGCACCCTAAGCTCCCCTTGCTACTGTACCACACCTCAACACCCCCAACCCCCCAACGACAAGCACCCTCTCCACCCACTAACATAAACCTTTATATTCCTCCCAGGTATAAAATAGTATTAAAAGGATTTTTTTATTTACATTATTAATAAAATGTCAATTTCTCCTATACCCCCAACACCCACTCTCCCGAACTATTCCCGCCATCACCATACTGCTACAAGCTTGAAAATGGTATGACAAAGACTTTTCTTATACTTTTCTTTTATCGGCAGAAAGATATAACCTTGCGCCCGTTTTACTCCTTCTCCCTACGTCCAAAGCAACAAAAAATACGAAGAAAGATAGTTAAGCTCTAAGTTTACATTTACTATAAGCTCTAAATTAGCAGACAAAAAAACAAAAAAAAATCTAATCTAAACCTCTCTACACAAGAGAAGGTTGGGGGGGGGGGTATAAGAGCAACTGGCATTTTATTAATAATGCAAATAAAAAGTCCTTTTAAAACTATTTTATTTCTGGTAGCAGCATAAAAATTTATGTTGTGAGGGTGCTTGTCATTGGGGTAATATAAACTGATTCTATAATAATTTAATGGGGTTACATGGAGGGGGGAGGGTTGGGGTTCCATTTGGGGTGGAATAAATTAGAAATTGAATATATATGATAAAAAAAAATTTTTTTCGAAACTTTTTAATCAAAAATAAAAAGGGTTGAAAACCTTATAGGCCCTCCTCCTTTATGGTCGAGTAAAAAATGGTATCGAAGGACCTTAAAAAGTAAATTCTTTAAATGAATATCATTCAGTTTTGACATTGAAAGATGGAAAGACGACATTTGGGGTGAAAACCACTCCTAAAAAAAAGTTTTTCGGCGTTATTGTTGCGTTTTATCTTTTGTATCACCCTGTATCTCTAAAATTATATATATTTGGAATCAGCTGTCAATGGACAATCAATAGATATTAAAATATAGAGAAGGTCTTATTAGAATGAGTCACACGTGTTTCCATATTTTTGACACGCCCTTTATAAAATATTGGGAATTTCAGTACATTTCATTTCAAAAATAATTTTCTCAAAATTTTGTTGTTTCAGCATAAACATATCGACTTTAAAAATTCACTTCCTGTTATTATTGGTGGCTCACCCTGTATATAAGCGCATATTTTTATCATAATATAGTATCTGACGTTACAGGAATGACATTCGCGCGGAAAAAAATTAATCGAATCCTTCAATTGCCATGAATATATTTTATAAAAATAGCCACTTTTTAACTTTAACACCTTGTATCTCAAAAACTAATCATAGGATTAGATTGTGCCCATGTTACTTTTAATCAGGAGATCGAGACCTATAACATACTAAAAATTCTGAAAATTTAACCGACAACCATTTTATATAAAAAGTGCGGGGTCCTTTCCTTTGAGAACTTTTGGAATATTCAAATATTTTACCGACAACTTTAATTTTTATCAACATTTCGTTCCGGGGACTTTCAAATGGAAAGTTTTATTTACTCACCTCTGATTTTTACCAAAACTTCGTTCCGGAAACGTTTATTGGAAAGTTTCCTTTACCCTGCTTCTAAGGTATCAAAAGCACATAAGACTCTTGGAATTCAATCTTGCCTGTCGGGTACTGGTTTGAACAATAAAAATAAAACAGATATTTGCTGTGTAATTAATATCTGTGGCATTACATAAAAGAGAATTGTGTCATTTTTGAGCAATGTTAGTCAAATAAATAATTCGTAGTCGGCCACGCCTAACTGCGACTTTTACTCATTTAATATTAAATATAGAAAGATACAGCCTTAATCAATTTTATTGTGCATTAAATAATAGCGTACGTTATTATAATCACCTTCGTTATGAAACGTGATTTATCGGTAAGAGCCCACAAAGAAATATCAAGAAAGAATATATACATCCAGTCGAGATAATATCTTTCCATGTGGCAAATATTCTATCAAAGGGTTGCAGCTTGTGCAATACGATAAAACTGGGTACAGTTCAGACAAAAACATTTTCATTTTGTAAGCTTCTTTTTAACATACAAGAACGTTTAATAAGGCAGTGTGATTTTAGTCTTTCAATGAAATTTTTTTGAAATATGTAGTTTAACACATTACATCACATCACATTACTGTTCACTGCTCGGAAACAGGCAACACGTTCTCATATTTACATTTATTTATGCCAATTTTACGTGTAAATTTTTAAAATAAAATGTATTTTTTGCGATCAAATAAGTCTAGTGATGCAAGAGATAGTGATGGTTGTGAAATTGACGTTGCTGACTTACTAAGTAATGACATAATAAAAACAGTGTTTAGTGATATTGTGAAATCAGCGATATCAGAACTTGACGAGAAAGTAACCAAGCTTCAAGAAGAAGTAACAAATTTGCGTGAGTCCAATATAGAACTTATAAATTTGTTAACAAATGGTGAATCTTTTGATAAACAAAAATGTTTCAATAAAAATGTAACAAATGACAAGGCAACAGTAAATAGCTGGGCTACTGTAAATTCCAATGAACCATTTAATAAAATCACATCTAACAAAAAAGTTGAGAATAATAAGAACACTATGATTCGACAAAAACATAGCAATCTACATATCCAAAAAGTTAAAGATAAGGATCTAACAAAAAGAGCGACTAAAGTAAAAGACAATCACAGTGAAAATGAAAAGGGCACATCAAATAAAAACTCTTTAACTTATCATAAACAAGTTAATCCGCCAAAAAAACAAAATGCAGTTTTTGGGACTGGAAATAAAAGTAAGTCTAACCTTACAGCAGTATGTAGAAAAACGTGGATATATGTTGGTCGTGTAACACCTGGTACTGGCTTACAAGGGATGAAGCAACATATTGATTTAATTTTTCCCCAGAATAATTGTATAATCGAAATGCTTCCTAAATGGAAAAACAGTAAAACAGAAGCCTTCAAAATAGGGTTCGACTATGACTTATTGGATGAAGCATATAATACTGTTAACTGGCCGCTTATAAAAAAATATAAATTTTTTCGTGAACAAATTTCAGAATAATTTAAAAAATAGTATTGCAACTTGTAGTAATATTGATAATGTTGATTTTACGTTTAAAATATTTCATGTTAATGTACAAGGACTGGTTAGTAAATTAGATGAAATCGATGCATTATTAGCAGATTTAAATATAAATGTCATGTGCTTGTCTGAACATTTTGTAATGTCTGATAATTTAACGAACATACAATTTTCAAATCATATAATAAGTTCATGTTTTTCGAGAACAAATCATATTCATGGTGGCTCTCTGATAATAGTTGAAAAAAAATTAAAAGTAAATGAAGTCACGTTAATAAAACAACAATCTGTTGAATGCCATATTGAAATATGTGCTGTTTGTGTTCATATAGACAAAAAAAAGATCATTATTATTTCAGCTTATAGGCCACCAAGTGGAAATGTATATACATTTTTCAGTAACTTAACAAACGCTCTAATCATTGCTTGCAATTTGTCAGATAATGTAATACTGTGTGGCGATTTTAATATTGACATGAAGCAAAAATGTCAGGATACGAATGTACTATTAGATGTCTTTGAGTCATTTGAATTGAACATTACTACTAGTGATTATACTCGCATATTTACAAATGTTTACGGACATACAAGTTTCAGCGCTATTGACTACATGGTTTCAAATCTTCCTAAGAATAATTTAAAATGTGAATTACTTAATCCAAATATTGCTGATCATCTCGCACATATGCTGAGCATAAACATCAATGAGCCAGTACGTAACACTAATGAAACTGTAATGTTCAATACACGAATCATTAATGAAGATAATGTAACACATTTTAAATTTGAATTGGATAGGACAAACTGGCAAGACATGTATTTACTAGACACGAATGCGGCTTTCAGTTTTTTTGTGGAAACTATGATATGGTGCTATAATATCAGTTGCCCCATTAAAAAAATAACAGTTTATACAAATAAAAAATCAAACAATAAAGAATGGCTCACTCAAGCCATAGTAAAACAAAGTAACCACATAAAAAATCTGTATTGGCTATGGACGCAGAACCCTACCGTAGAAACTAAAAAAATATATAATAAAGAAAAAAGTAAGTACAAAGAAAATATAAGAAATGCTAAACAAAATTATTATACCAGAAAAATAAACAACTCTACCAATAAATCAAAAACGTCATGGAGTATTGTAAATTCTAAATTAGGTCGGAAACCCCAAACAAATAAAGACGTCAATCTTAAATATCAAGACAAAACCGTATCAGATAAAAGAGAAGTACTTGATATGTTTGCTGATTTTTTCTCAACAAATGCATCCCAAATGTTATACCAACATTTTGGCTCAAATCTTTCTCTCCTCTGTACAATATCACCACAAAATGAACAGTCAATTTATATTGCACCAATTACGGCAGATGAAATAAATAAAATAATTATGAACTTAAAAAATAAAAAGTCTGTTGGTTTTGACGGCCTAACTGCGAACTTACTGAAACAGGTTAAAGATAAAGTTATTGAGCATCTTACGTTTTTATTCAATCTGTCAATTAATGAGGGATACTTTCCGGACATACTCAAACAGGCACTGATAACACCTCTCCATAAAAAGGGTCCAACTGATGAACTTGAAAATTATAGACAAATCTCTATTTTAAGCGCCATTGCAAAAATATTCGAAAGAACTATATATAATAGAATAAACTTGTTTGCGGAAAAAAATAATATATTAACTGTAGCTCAACATGGTTTCCGTGAAAATAGATCCACGGAAACAGCAACTTGTCATTTGCTAGAATATGTGTACTTTAATCTAGATAAAGGTAGATATATTGTTTCTTTACAATTTGATTTATCGAAAGCCTTTGATACCATAAATAAAGACCTTCTAAAGCATAAACTTTACAGCATGGGGATTAGAGGTAGCATTTTAAATTGGATAATGTCCTACATAGAAGGCAGAAGTTTGAGGGTAAAACTAGGGGAGGATCTGTCAGAAGTACAAGAACTAGTACTTGGAGTTCCTCAAGGATCTGTCTTGGGACCTTTATTGTTCATGATATATATTAATAATTTACCTGAGCAAATAACGAATGGTCACCTTACTATGTTTGCAGATGACTTTACAGTCACTATAGCTTCTGACACACTTAAGGAGCTCCAAGAAAAAGTAAGAAAAACCCTAGAAGTTTATATCTGGTCTCAAAGAGATAAATTAATTTTAAATGAGTCAAAGACAGTTTTCATAAATTTTTATATTCAGAAACCATTACTTGACAATACAACACATTGTAGTGACATAACATTAACTCAGTGTACCAAACTTCTTGGTACGTATATCGATTCTAAATTAACATTTGCTACCCATGTAGAACATGCTTGTAAACAGTTAAATAAAGCGTATTTTGCTATTATGCAAATGAAAAATACACTGAATGAAGAATGCCTATTAAATATGTATTACGCTCTTCCATATTCTCATATAGCGCACAACATTCTTTGCTGGGGGAGTTCTACACAACTTGATAGAGTTTTTCTATGTCAGAAAAGAATTATTAGATTAATTTTTAAGCTGAGTTATAGAGAAAGCTGTAAAAATACTTTCAGAAAAAAGAAAGTATTAACTGCACCTTGTATATACATATTAAAATGTCTAATGCATGTGAAGAAAAATATGAACTTATTTGAGACGTTAAATACTAATCATGAATATAATACTAGACACGGCAACTTTTTAAGTATTCCAAGACATTTAACGACTTGTTTTAAGCGATCACCAAAGTACAACTGTATTTCTTTTTACAATAATTTACCTGTGGAAATAAAAAATATTGAAAATTATGACAAGTATAAAAAGGCCATAAAACAGATATTAATTGAAGGAGAGTATTATAGTGTAAAAGAGTTTTTACAACGGTGAATTCTACTCTACTTTACTTAACTACTTCTTATTTTAATTCTGTATATGTAGTACATGTATTTTGTTTTTATATTTTTTTATGATGTGACTATGTTTGTTGATTGTCCATAAGTAATGTTATATACAAATTATTTGTATTGTTGACTTGCCATATATACTGTATTGTATCGACATGGTTAATAAAGTATTATTATTATTATTATTATTATTATTATTATTATTATTATTATTATTATTATTATTATTATTAAAAAACGAACGCGTATTCATTCAGACCCCAATTACAATCCGTTTTTTGAAAAAATGAGCAGTACAACAACATACTTTTCCAAAAGAAAGTCTATCGACACTGTTTTTTTTTTTAACAATTCCTGAATACAAATGAATATACAGCCTGATCTACCATGATATGCGGAAAATAAAATGGTGTACTAGTCTTCAAGGTGGGAAAGCCCCTGCAAAATTTTAGAGGGTTCTGAAGTAATTTATTATATTAAATTATTAGTAAATTTGCGAAGATACACTACTGATGTTGAGTAGGTCCTGACCTACACCTGAATAGGTCGACGAACTTAAGAACGTATTCGAGTTGTTTACATTTCCTTAATTGGCATAAAAAGTGAAGCAGCCAGCGCGATCAAAGTGCCGCGTTTTTTGCTTTCGGTCGAACAATCGGTACACCGCAGTGTTATTGACCGGTTTAACTCGTATATCTGCATAGGGTCAATATCTTTTCGATTTATTTCGATTTATTTCGCTATTTTTGTAGTGTGATTTGATTAAAATCAAAAAGTCACTTCTATCCTATCCAGCTTTGCTGTTAATAGTGTCAATCCCAAGTCTGATAAAGTGATATGGTTGTACCGCGTTACGTTAGATTAGTCATTGACGGCGCATTTCTACAAAACAATAAGGTAATTTTTTTGGTCATTTTTTTAAAAATTTTTGGTAGATCACGTTGTATAAGTACAAACTGATACATACTTACGTTTAAACACGCACTAAAAGATAAAGAAGCATAATCTCTATCAATACAAAGCAGTATCCAAATTATCCCTTGAAATAAATATTTTGTAATTAATGCCAATATTATCTAGTAGAGGAATGTATACACATCCATTTAATAAAGATATATTAAATGAATTCGCGAAATTGGTATTTATGATGAATTTTTTGGCTGAGATTGAGAATGATTCTACAATATATATTAATTGTCTTTCACACATACTTAATAAATTATATGCACGTAAAGGTGGAGTAATAAGACCATTTTGGAGCATAGTTGTAAAATGTTGTGCACAGCAGTTTTCAATTTTTTGTAAGCGGTATTATCTTCTTGTGAAAGACATGGACATAAAATATCTGCATAATTTAAATAGTTTCAGAAGCAATATTTTAGAATGTTTGTATCCAAATATTTTTTAAAGGCATGTAACTGTTTTAAGCTAAAAAAAGATTTTTACATATAGTATTAACATGATCAGAAAAACTTAATAAAAATAGAAATTAACACCAAGATGTTTTACGTTCTTGGTTGATGTTATGACCTCATTATTTCTTTAACTATTTAGTTTTCCAAGACTGAATAACAGCTGAGAAGTCCAAAAAATAATATTTTGACTTGTTAGTATTTAATACAAGAGTATTTTGAATTGTCCATTCTTTTATAAAACTTAAATCATTATTGATGGAAAATTCTGCCATTTGAAATTTCGAAGGAATAAAACTATATATTAGATGAATGTTTTTAGCGTCGTACATGTAGTTTTGAATATAGCGAAAGTTTCGAAATATCTGCAATAAATATTTAGAAATTTGAAAAAAAAAGAAGAGGAAAAAGAAAAGAAGAGAAATTTGAAAACATTTTTTTGTCAAAATCTCTGGCGAGCCCCTTAGAAGCCAACGGGCCCCCGCGCTTAATAATTGATGAGCGGTTGGAGAAATTTGAAAAAAAATGTTTGTCAAAATCTCTGGCGGGCACACAGCTCGGGCCCCTAAACTCAGTTTCCAATAGACCCCCCCATACGGGGTCTGGCCCCTTCTCTCTTTCAAGGTTTTGTCGTTTTATTTTTCGCATTAAGTTTTAAATTTATAGAAAACTACCACAGTATTATGATAGCTATGAATATGAGCAGAAAAAAAGCCGGATCCCCGCCCCCCCCTGCGGATGCCCGGGCCCCGGAATTAATCCCCCTGTCGACGGCCCTGGCCATATTATACGTTTTTAGTATAAACACCTGATAACAGAACCTCTGCCTAAGGAATCACTACTTCCACATCAACATTTTCCCGCCCAAGTCTCTTACAATGAAAACAAAATTGATATTATTGCACTCCACTATGTGGGAATAATTGTTGATAGAACTGCAATAATACAATATTTCAAATCGTCTACCCCAAAAATCCATAAACCGATTTGCCACATCGCTAGTAGGAGGCGGAAGTGTGAAGTGGCAGAGGCCAAAAAAATTTTTGAGGCTTTTGGTTCTTATACACACTTTAAATAATAATTTTATATTTTTACCCCCTTTAATAATGAGTTGTGGGGTAGTAATGGCGATAATGTCAAAAAATTTTTGAGAATTTGACTTTTCGTACATACACTATATCCCAATTTCATAGGCTCTTGCTTGCTTTACTTATTTGCTCCCATTTACTTCTCAACTCTTCAACGGAATAAGATCAAATACAATCTAGTTACAGATTTCAAGTCAATATCATAAACCATTTCATAGCAATCGTACGCACCATAGTAATAGTGCGCACATAAGCAGGGCCGTACCGAAGCCTACTACTTTGGGGGGGGAGAAGATGAAAAAAAAAAGCCAACTCATATACCTTTACATTGCATAATTTCAATAAAATAAAAACTTTATATGGGAAAAGCTACTAAAACTAAAAAATTTAAATCGAATTCAAATTCACTATGTACAATGCACAGAGTGCCCTAACCAAAGACGGAAGAAGGCCATTTTTCCAGCGATAGAAACGTTTATAACAAAAACTAAAATTACCATTTGATGTATTTTTTCCGCCGAATCCAAAAGTTATAATAAAAAAAAACGAATATAAAATATGCTATTTCATGGTTCAGACTTCACATAGCTGAAAAAATTCCCTGAATTTTACAGGTTTTCCATGACAAAAAAATATTTTTCAATGACAAATAATAATGATTATTGATATATTAAAGGTAATTTTTACTTTAATATTAGATTTTATAAAAAAAAAATAATTTGTTTAATAAAATCGCCAGCGAATGAATAGAAGGTTGCAATTTAAAAATAATTTAAAACAAGCTAAAAATATACTCTTCGCCTGTTCACTTTTTATATAATTGTTACACATTCAACAGAATACTCTTAGCAGTTGTTTGTAAATAATGTTAGTTTTAGATATTTTTAATTTTATAGTACGAACTTAGTTGGTGTTGGTAAAAGACTCAATGTAAAATAAAGTAAAAATAAAAAACTATACCGTACCCCATTTGGATATCGAACCCGGGACCTTTGGAGTCAAAAGCGTAAGAACTACACCACCACTTACCACGTAAAAAAATGTAAATTTTTACATTATAAGAGATGAGCTAAAATCATATTTCCACGGTTGTATATTACATTATTAAATGTATATTTGTAAAATATATATATTTCTATTCAATTACAAAAACATAAAAATGAAAAAAAAAAAAAAATTCAAATTTTAATCATTAATAACATTTTTATTTACTGATCGATTTTGTTCAAAAATAATGGGATTCTTCCTCTAGCTAACACTAACTTACTGTCCAAATGTCAGTACAATCGGATTGTTCTTTCTTGAGTTATCGCGCTTACAAGAAACGTGACGGACGGACGGACAGACGGACACTAACACAATGATATGACAATTTTTTGTCTGCGGGCGATATTTACGGTTTTAGAAATGTGCCGATCAAATGCAAAATACTCTTCGTTTTCGTATTTGCAAAGATTATAATAACAGTAGAAACTCGTAAGTATTTTATTGTTTTTCATATTGTGACTCAAAATTCCATGATTTTTGCTAAATATTTAAAATTCACTGAGATTTGCATGATTTTCTTAGGATTTTTAAAATTCCCTGAATTTTCCACGCTCTTCAGGTTTTCCATATGAGCCCGAACCCTGTATTTTTGTGTTTTGTTTTCAATTTATTTGTTTTCGTTTATGATAATTTTTGGTTTCTGCGGAAAAAATATATCGAATGGCTTTTTTGGTTTTCGACATAAACATTTGTATCGTTTGAAAAATGGCATTGTTCAATCTCTGTTGGATCATCATGTACTTAAACCTAATACTTACTACTTAAAAGAAATAAAAAAAATCCTTGTTTTAATAAAATAAAAAAATAAGAACTGTTAAACAAAAATAGGTCTTTGATCATATCAAAGATTAAAAAAAAATTAGCTTAAATAAAGTAAAGAAAAAGAATAATAATAATAATAATAAACTTTATTGTCCAAAAGACCATACAGTAACATGGTGTGGGACACGTCGAAATGATTGACCAAAGTCGTCAATACAATAAAAAATTATTACAATAGGTGGAAACAGGAAAAAGTTCCTTAAATACCAAGTTAAACTTTGTTGCTTAATATCACAATATCAAAACACTACCAAACAAAACTAATAGGTATGTATACCTGATAATATTATATTAGATCAGTAGTAGAAACATAGTTTCTATTTTAAAATCCATTGCTAGTTCTAGTATTTTTGGTGAAAGGATTTATGTATAATAAATTAATATTAAAAATAGGGATTCCGTGTCGTGTAAGGGAAGCTTTGCTTCCCTAGCTTCAATGAAAAACACACTACTGATAAAATAAAATATTTACAGGGTTGCCAATCGCTTAATAATAATTATTGTGTTAATTTCGCGATTGTGGGAGTTAGTGTAAAATTCAAATTATATATTTGTATGTGATGATTAGTTAGATTTTGCCAACGCCAACCGCGTTTGGAACCAACTGCCCGAACTTTGGGGGGGGAGGTTCCCCCCTACCCCCCCCCCCCCCTTGGGCCAGGCCCTGCACATAAGTTACAAACAGACAGACCGACAGATAAATAGATTGTTTTTGCTTAAACTTAAAATGTCTAAGTTTCATGACATTCTAAGCCTATTTGAGCAAAAAAAATCTTTATTAGCGTTATTCTACTTCCACTAAACTACGTTGATGGAGAGAAGTAATTACATAATAGAAAAAGTGTTTACAATGAGAAAATCCAATTACTTTATAAAACATTTCATACAGGCATTAATTTTGTTTGACAGGTATAAGTACCTAAGTAAATATTTTTTCTTAATCACGTGACAAGCTTTTAATACTATTAATTCAACTTTTTTTTCGTTTTAGTACACATAAGCAATAGTGTATTTACCATCCTTTGTATCATTAGTTCATTGTATTATTTGTATTATTCTTGGTTGAGTGGAAGGATAGCCAAGTAAAATGAAGGCCATTTACTATTATTATTATTATATTCATTGCGTCGTCCTTACTTAAAATGATACAGGATCCTTCGCCATTTCTTAGAATACGACTGAGTGAATACACTACGCGATTAAAAAAAAACCAAAAATTCTAGTGTTAAAACTTAAAAACACACTTTTTGGTACCATATTATGGTATTGTTACCAGAACTACATATGTACGCAAAAGAGTGACCCCAAAAATAGGCCAAAAATCGCCCATTTTCTTGCCCTGAAACTTTGTTTTAAATTAAGTACTAAATTATTGTTACTAATGAGCTCATCCTGAATACAAAATTTCAAGATGAGCATATGTTTGGTTTTTGAAATATGAGATATTGAAGTTGTGATATGCGTGATGCAATATAGGGGCATATCAAAAAATACACAGCCCCACAAAAAATGAATACTCATCAGCTATGGCAGAGCAATCAAGATATTCTTAGAATTTTTTGACGCCAAATTCAAATTTAAAATCGCAAAATCCGTATATCCATTGATTAATTCAGAAGAGCTAAAAACATCCCCTATATAAGGATGAAAATAGAAAAAAATGATGCTATTGAATTATAGAGCTTCCATGAACAGAAATATCATATAAGTTTATTGGCTGAATATATGAACGAAGGTATTGACTAGGGCTCACACAAAGAAATCGAGACACGCCCTTAAGGGGGTGAAAACTACCCCATTACAATATCAAACTGCACAAAAGCTCCAATAACTGATGAAAAAGCTTGAACTCTCTAAGTTTTATTAATAGGAATGAACCATAAATCTGTTACGATCTAGTACACGAAAACAATCCATTACAAGGTAAAAACTAATCTTGAATTATGAACTTGAGTCAGGGAAAAATAGTGAATATGCCAGATATCGCATTTTGATCGCAGTAGGTATGAATGTGGGACGATAACTAGAATTTTTGTAACTATTTTATCACACACCTACGATGGGGTAAGAGAACGAGATGAAAACTTATTGATGGATCTTCGCCCCCTGACCCCCGTCGGGATCATTTGTGGAAAAGAATCAAGAGGCTCTGACATAAGGCATTCTTGGAAATATCGGTATTTTTTTTATGTAGCGATTACGAGATTGCTCCGATATTCATCCCTTCGCACCCTTACCCCCTTATAAAATCCACTTGTGGACCTCTAGACTATGGTGTTCGGGAAAGGGATACTTACCTTTATGTCAGAATTTTTTTCGATACAATATAATGATTGTAAAATTGCTCAGATTTCCACCCTCTGTGTGAATTTCTCTAGAGTGAGGAGAAAGAATCACGAGACCATGACATTCCTAAAGAGCACTCTTGAAAATCCTTGCTATGGGATTTTCGCTAATGTGATACAGCGATTGCGATGTCTTTGATATTCACCCTCTCGCACCCCCACCTTCTTATAAAATTAACTTGAAGTTTGAAAACAGACCATTAGAACATTAATTTTATGGAGAGCGCTATTATCCTCGTGACAGAATTTACTTTAATGTAATATTCTCACAGCGAGATCGCTTATATAATTGTGCGTTGTTTTCATATCACAACTTTAGTCCCTCATATCTCAAAAACCAAAGATATGCTCATCTTGAAATTTTTTATTCAGGATGTTCTCATCATTAACAATAATTTAGCACTTAGTTTGGAACAAAATTCGAGGGCGAGAAAATGGGCGAATTTTGCCGTCTCTCTTTCAGCTCAATTGGACGTCGTTAAGTGGAACAAAATTGACATACAAGATTTGAACTAAACATTCTAACTAACTAACATACATATAAAGCAAGTTAAATAAAAGCTTGTAAAAAAAACCGCTGCCCAAGGAATCACTACTTCCACATCCAAATTTTGTACGTGGAAATAATTGCTTATGGAACTTTAATAATATAATATTTAAAATTCTCTACCCCAAAAACCTATAAAACGATACCCCAGATCGGTAGTGAGGTGGGGGTGGTGATAGGGGGTGGTAGTGGGGGTGGATGAAGTAAAAAAATATTTTGAAGTTTCTGGTTCTTGTACACACACTAAATCACTTTTTTTTTTCATCCCCTTTAATAATGGGGTGGGGGTGGTAATGGGGGTGGCTAATGCCAAAAATTTTTTTGAGACCTTAGCTTCTCTTTAATATACTAAAAACCAATTTTCTGGACTCTTACCTGCTTAATTTACCCCAATTTACCCCCAACCCTTCGATGGAACAAGATGAAAATATAATCTAGTTCCAGATCACGTTAAAATACATACGTGTACCAAATTTCAAGTCAATATCTTAAACGGTTCCAGAGTAAACGTGCGCACAAAAAAAAGTTACAGACCGACAGACCGACAGACCGACAGACCGACAGACCGACAGACCGACAGACCGACAGACAGAAATTTTTTTTTCGCTCAAACTTAAAATCTCGACGTTTCATGACATTCTAAGCCTATTTGGACAATAAAAATTTTTAAAATTTTTTTTGTCGTTACTATACTTCCACTGGATGTGGAAGTAATAAAGCTGTCCAAGATAACGAAACTGCAATATACAGTGTCGCTTAGGTTTACGAATGAACTACACGTAGATTAGGTGACGTGAAGCTCTTAACTTTACTTTAAAATATTGTTAAGGCATTTTTAATAAGACTTTCATGAAAGTTGTATTCGAGCGCTGCCGACTGTGAATTCCTATTTGAACAATAAGAATATAAATTGTCTTGGCTGTGTACTTAATCTCTCTGGCAGTATTTAAAAGTGAATAATATCGTATTCGAACAAAATATTAATGAAATAGATATTCGCAGTTGGCCACGCCCTAGTGCAAACTTCTATTCGTTTACTTACTGTGACGAGTTTGGAGTAAATCATTTTGTAAAAGCAATTTATTTCTTGTGTGGTTAGTTTCATTCGGATTTCTAAAAGTTCTTTAAAGATCTGTCTGATGAAGTATGTTAATTAGTTCTATTTTAATAATAAATATTTTACACAGATCTTATCTAAAATGCAAGTTATAACAACAGAAGTCGTCAGACTGGTCCAAGTTATGCGATTCATATCTAAATAATATTTAAACGTGATAATTATAATAATAACAAAACAACTTTTAGTCTTATTACTAGATGGAGCATCCTCTACAGGTCTAAAATAAACTACTTGTAACCTTACAAAGTCATAAAATCAGATATGCATTGGCAGTGGTTTGATTTAAAAATTCCTTAATAAGTAATCGTAATTTTTCTTTTGTTAAAAGAGCAATATTAATGACAGGTACATTAAATATATTAACGTGGAAACTCATCACTTTTGCTTCAAAAAACATGACATGTACAGAGTGAACCACTTTTAGGCATCCATTTCTCTAGGTAAAATATATATACAGTTTATAAAAATTACACTAGCCGAATTTGATGAAAACCTGTTAATGTTCAATAATTGCAGTCCGAGCCCCACCACTAGCAGGGATAGTATACACATCACATCTTAGCTATAACACTATTCTCGCGCATCTCCACAGAACGGGACGTTCATGCAAGTGTTCCGCAAGGGCCGTGTTTCGCTCCAGAATTATTCAATTTGTTTTTCTCCGACTTCCTGTCGTTTCCGAACATGAAACTGACTATTAGTACATCGGGTACATGGCTAAAAAATCCAAAAATCTGCATTTTTGATTGGAATGTGCCATTTTCTGTGGTCATAGTTGATGCCAAAAGTAACTTTCCAGGTAGGGAGCCACTTGAAAATCCATGCAGAACACCAAAATGCAGGCCATTAAAAATGACCGCCATTAGCCGCAGTAAATTTTTTTGTTTCTCAGCTTCTAATAGTCTGATTTTGATTTTCTTTTTTTTTGTTTGAAAGCTCTTGTGAAGAGGACACTTTTTAATTTTCACTGACTTTTGTAAAATACTCTGATACGGAATTCAAAAACAGAATTTTAAATGATGCTGCAAACAAAATACACATTTCTTGACTTACTCAAATACTTGTCTGAAGAAACACGTGAGAGATAAGAGTTGGTCTTCGTCGCCATGTAGCACAAGGAAATATACTACCAAAAAATTGGAAAGACTTCCTCTGCTGTGATCAGAATAAGGTAGAACTCTTCAAGTTACTTGGAGGACATGCGTTTTTGAAGCTTGATTCGGCTCACATCAGTACTGAGAATGATGCCATAATTAGTTCATCTCGGCCGGATGAAACTTCGATTGATGGAGACAATACAGGCAACCGGAAGAAGTAGACGGCAGGATTTTTCTCCACGTTGAAGACAGTGTTGAACATGGGGCAAAAAAAATATTTACACAGTGGATACTGATGTAGTTGTTTTGGAAATCTCTTTCTTTCGCATTCTCAAAACTGCGGGACTTCAGAAGAGGTGAATTCTCCTTGGTGATGGGAACAGTAGAGATATATGAGCATTAATACCATGTTTGAAAGTATGGGTGAATATAAAGCTGTTGCATTGAGAGGATTTCATGCATTCATTGGATCAGATGTAACGTCATCATTTGCAATGAAAGAGAAACAAACTGCCCGGAAAGTGTGGAAATCATTTCCTGAAACTGCTATAGCCTTCCAAGCTATCTCTCTACCACAACAGTCTATTTCTGATGAGACTGTTCAAGTTCCGGAGAAGTTTACTGTTTTAGTTTACTACAAAGACGTAGAAGACTTCTTAGTCAATCCTGTTAGAAAGCTTCCCTTTGCTTCAAAAAGTCGCAGTCTGCAAAGTCTTTCCCCAATAAAAGAGGCACTAAGGCAGCGTTGTCTCCGTTCATCATACCAGGCAGGACAGGTTTGTGGTCGTGCGTGCTCAGCGATGGACAACATTCCAGGGCCATAAGGATGGGGATGGACCAGGGTTGCTGGGAAGTGGAAGTCGATCTGGTCTTCTCTTCCTTTTATTATGGCAGCCTGCAGAAAATTGGTTAAGGTAGTTGCTCCGGATTACGGTTTGGATCCCGGGACGTCTCGTGTCTCGAAGTTCCGGGACTTTTCCCAAATTTAATTGTCTCGTGTCGTGGGACTTTCGGGTCGAGAGTCGAGACACGCTTGTAATAATTCTATTTACAAAATGTTATAATATGATTTATTAGCTCAGGCTTCACGCACTCTGTCACTGAGAGCGCCATCTGTTAGTTTAATGAGTAATTACTTAATACTCGTACGTACGTTTTAAATACAATAAAACTGACATATGTTGAAAACCAGAGAGTGTTCTCTTTGTCCGGAGGCACTATTTAAAAGCCTATTTTATTAAATTAGGAAAAAAGACTAACTGATAATTCATTATAATATTTATATGACTAATTGCTAGAGACTAGATGATGATTATTGATGATTAGTATGATTACTTTACTAAGTCTGTTTTTTGGTTTATGTTTTATAATTATTTAAGTTTTTGTTTCCAAAAAATGAATCTGTATATGAGAATTAAACATACGAATTACTTTAACTAATGTTAGAAATATACATTAGATACAGTCAGGGCTACGGCACAGTTTAAAACTATTGGGCTCAAGCCCCCAAAATGAGACAGTCTAGGCGCCTTATAAAGGGGGCCCTCGACTGACTCCACCGTAAAGTGGCTGACTGAGCTCGATAGAGAACGATTGAGATGGATGGTAGGCCTGATAACAAGACATTGTCCTTTGAACAAGGACCTGCATACAATGCAGTTGAAAGATGATCCTACTTGTAGGATGCGTGGAGTGGAGGGAGTGGAGGGAGTGGAGGGAGTGGAGTGGCGTGGACTCATATTCTATGCCATTGTGCACCAATATGAGTGTCAAGGTATAGGTATTTCGAAAGGCAATTTCTACAGCCGGAGGAACTACGGGATCTACTCTGGAAAGGGCTGCTCTCCTTCGTGGAGAGCACTGGTCTTTTCTAGGGGATCATAAATGTCGTCAATATACAATGGGCCGATAGGCCTGAGTACTGCGGATCTTTGGATCACGTTTTCTAATAATAATAACGTAAGAAATATTATAATTTGATTTTATGTTCATAAATGGTGATTTTCACTAAAATGGCGATCTTCCTAATACCTCTTGCCAAAAATGAACTCAATTCTAATTTTATTTTGAAAAGTCTCGAAGTCCCGGGACTTTGAGCCTGCGATGTCTCTCTGTGTACGAGGACTTTGAGAATGTCGAGACTTGCCAAACCCTACTCCGGATGCTGTACACAATGCTCCTGTTCAAAGGCCAAGGTTTCATGAACGCTACTTAGCACTAACTGCACTGGGGGTCGACAATGCAGCAATAAGTACAATAAAAGGTGTGCGTTTAATTGATTATTTTTAAACTCATTTCACAGTTTCAAGATCATAATATTGCTTTGTTGACCCAGTGTTGATCCAGTGTTGATAAATATATAATTATTTTGTTCCAGGCATGAATTGGATGATTGCGTGATCTAGAGTCATAAGAGCTGTAGAGAAGCAGTTCATTTACATGAATATTTCTTAGTATTTAGTCGCTTCTTTGGAAAAATTTGTTTCCTTAATATAATAAACATTTTCAAAATATTTAAAATAACCGTTTTGTATGAAAACAAGTCTTTCTTGACATAAACCCTTTTTGTGGCGAACAAAAGAGGTATTGAGCACAATTAAAAACTTATTTCTCAATGAAATTCGTAAGTGAAATTTTCAGATTTTTGGAAAATTGCGCAGAACCTTTAAAGTGTAGAGATAAATGTATAGGGATAAAAAAGTGTTCCCTTCACAAGAGCTTCGAAACAAAACAAAAATCGAAATCGGTCCGGGCCATTAGGAGCTGAGATACAAAAAAATTTAGTGAGGCTAATGGCGACCATTCTTAATGGCCGCCATTTTGGTATTCTGCTCAGATTTTCAAGTGGCTCCCTATCTGAAAAATTACCTTTTGGCATCAACTGTAACCACAGAAAGTAGCACATTCCAATCAAAAAGTGCAGCTATCTTTGGTGTACCTGACGTACTATGTGTACGTCGATAATACACTCATATGTGCTCATAGCCATAGCGCTCAGCCAGCAAGCGCACATCATAGCTCGTGCTACAGCGTACTATGGTTAATGGAAGATAAGGATTAAGGATCAATGATAAGAAATCGGGAGGGTCATGCTTTTCTCCGAGAACTTCATGAAAGACAAAATCATTACTCCAGCCTCGATCGGGGGGTGAAAATTAAAACAAAAGAAGTATCTGGGGCTTTACTTGGTCACTCGACTAACCAATATACATATAATCGAGTCAACGTACAAATTTTACTATCTGTCTCTAGGAGTCTGTAGATTCTGATGGCAGGAAACAGGGGACTAACTAGAAGCAACAAAAAGTTAATCTAGTCTAGTAATCTGCCGTGAAGCCGGTCCTTATGAACGCGTTTTATCAAGCGCGTCGGCCATACCAATAAAAAACTCTCAGTTCTAGAATACAAGTTCCTCCGCCTTATTTCCAACTCAAGCAGAGACTTGTACTTCGGCTGTAACGAGATCGTTTCACTAGTGGACTCCATTAAACTCGTCTCTCAAAAATTACATCAACGCAAACTTGATCATAGTCTGCTAACTAACAGCATCACACAATTAAGAGAGCATAATGCATCTTTAAAAATAAATATTTTGTACTTCTGCTTACATCATTGTTATAAAATATTATTTTGGGTATTGAGCAGGTAACTTTTAAAGAAACCATTCGTTCCTTTCATATACCGATCTAAATCTAACCAAGCTAGAAAATATCAACAAGAAGTTCCCTTACGAACCGACTTGTCAACTCCTTTCATACCCTTACCGTAGTGTATGAAAGAAGTTGACCATATCTAACATTCAGTATGGAAAGACAAGAAAATAAACATTCTTTTTATATACTGATGATCTAGGTCTGATCATGCCAATATATTTTAAGAAACCTCCCTGACGAGGTGTTCTTTCTTATCTCTAGCCCCACCTAGAGGATACTCCATCACAAACAAACATTTGTTACATTTCAAAGCCAAGAACTACTAAAAAGCACAAAGAAAATAGGTATCACATTTCACTCACATGTATTAGTAAATAAAATATTTCTATCAACAAAATATTTATTTTTAAAAACTAAACGAGCTATGGGCACAGTAGGCTAGAACCAACTTTAAATGAAATATGCATGCACTCTCTCAATTCCTACGGGAAATGGTAGCTTTATCTGCTCTGAAACAATTCCCGTAAACCCTCAAAATCATTCCCTTGGTCGTTTTCTAGAAAATTCATTTTTAATAATTTTTTTTGAAAACTAATTTTTTGCATTGGTAAAAAGTAAAATTAAATATTCCAATTCAAATTTAAACTTAAAGCAAGTTTGGAGAAATAACATACAAGACACCTTCATGCTCGACAGCCCCAGACGTTTTGATAATAATCGGGTTATATAAACTTTCCAAGTAGGTAGTCAATTTAGACAAAATCATTAGATCTATTCCTATGTTATTTTGAATGACAGCAATTTTGGTCTAGCAATACATCCGTAACCAATGAATAACAGTACTATTTGCGTAATTAGATTTGCTAGGGAAATCCGAGCGCCTCTACTGGCCGACTGAATAGACTTTTCATTCTCGAAGGATTACGTAGTGGGCGTAAGCACGTGTTGTTCACGTATATAGTTCGCGACGATCATTTAGTTCAGTCAGATAATAGGTGAGAATGAGAACCGGCGACGGGTCGATGAAGACAACCCACAGAAGAGACATGACGATCACCGAACCACCTACCCACCACCCTGCAGGTACCTGACAAACACCCTTCAGTACCCGTAGTCAACTAGCTCTGTGCAGACCAAAAGTGCTACCAAAGCACTTAGGTTTGCACTACCTCGAGCTACATAGCTCATCCTACTTAACCGATGATCCGAATGGCAGGATGTCAATTGATATTTTGCGTACCGGTAGTCAATCCCAGCCAAAAATACCCTAAAGTTTCCGAACATACTGATGGCTACCCCCAGGGGTGACAAGCTGGCGAAGAAAGATCATCGAGACGGAAGATAAAGACCTTAGCCAGCAAGATCCAACAAGCCAAGACCCGGGGAGGTATACCGAAATCATTCACACCGCTCACATTTGTGAGTGGGGTTGATGTAAAGTAAGCTCGCCCGCCCCGCGCGTGGCCGGTCCAGGTCTACTAGGGTAAAGAGCAGTAGTCCTGCTCGACCTTAGACATCCGAAACCGTCATCACTGCCAAAGAATATTGTGACCATGATTGAAATCAAAGATCATGAAAAACGCACGATGAAAATAGATATTGTCTTTGTCTATTGTGTAAACGTAAGAATCCGGGATTGAAGAAGGTAACTGATACTTAACTGATAGGTTATTTGAAATATGTCCGGGTATTCAGAGACTTTAAAAATGTAATAGATTCTTGTTTTTATCAATGCAAAAAATCAATTTTCAAAAAAAAAAATTAAAAATAAATTTTCTAGAAAACGGCCAAGGGAATAATTTCGGGGTTTACGGGAATTGTTTCAGGACAGATCAAGCTACCATTTGCCGTAGGAATTGAGAGAGTGCATGCATATTTCATTTAAAGTTGGTTCTAACCTACTGTGTGGGGCTCTAAAAAAGTGATTCTATTTTATTTTTGATATGCGTCAAGTAAATGAATGTTCTTCTCAGTTTCTTACATGAAAATATTTTCTTATTATTTTTTAATAGTAATTTTGTTTTTTGAATTGAACATATATCTCTTCTGATGAATTCTAAAGAGAATGAAAGAAGTTGTACAATTTTTAGAGAGATTTGATCAATGGAACGTTGCGTTGATAGACATATTTTATTTATTAAGACGTGACAAATTTTATACCTATTTTCTTTGTGCCTTTTCTTGGCTTTGAAATGTAACAAATGTTTGCTTGTGATGGAGTATTCTCTAGGTAGGACTAGAGATACTAGAAAGAACACCTCGTAAGGGAGGTTTCTTAAAATATATTGGCATGATTAGACTTAGATCATCAGTGTATTTCTATACACTGTTATTTTCTTGTCTTTTCATATTGAATGTTAGATATTGTAAGTGTATGAAAGAAGTTGACAAGTCGGTTCTTAAGGGAACTTCTTGTTGATATTCTAGCTTGGTCAGATTTAGTTCAATGGTATATGAAAGGACCGAATGGTTTCCTTGAAAGTTATCTGATGAATACTCAAAATAATATTTTATAACAATACTGCATCTTCTATAAAACATAAAACCACCTTACCAGCATCTATCCATCTTTCGGCAGCACATGTGGTCACCAAAAACCTTTACCAAAATGTCAAGTCTTTATTTTTTCCCACCTTCTCTGTCCACCCTTTTTCTTCATTTAATGTTGCCGTTTTTTTAGTCCGTAGCGAATTTTTCAGTAGGTTTTCCCATGTCAGCAGTCAAAAAACTATGCCAGTATTATCACTTATAATATCCCTAGAGCTTAAAAAATTTCCGGATATTAATTTAAGCTCGTGGGATATTCGGTAAGAAAATTTCACACCATTATTTTATAAATATTATGCCAAAATTGAACATTTTTATTACGAATGACACAAATTCATTCATTATAGTGAGCCATGGAATAACAACTGGTGGTTAATAAAATACGAAATTTCTTAGTGAAATAACATACCATTCTCCAAGTTTAGTTACATGAACTTTTTATAAATAACTTAAAAACATATTATATTTCTGTTTTTTATTAACTTTGGTCTACTAAAATTGGTGGAACATCATTTATTTTTGATAATTATTCTGAAGTACCCACCTACTTCAAGATTAATATGTTTAATAAAATACGAAATTTCTTAGTGAAATAATATACCATTCTCCAAGTTCAGTTACATGAACTTTTTATAAGTAACTTAAAAACATATTATATTTCCGTTTTTTATTTACTTTGATCTACTAAAATTGGTGGAACATCATTTATTTCTGATATTACTTAAATGCGAGCACAGGGAATGTATTCATTCTTGTCGCAGAGACAATAATTAACAACTTCTAGGCGGCCATGGAATAATGAAAGGTAACAAGATAGTAATGGCTGCCACACTTACAGACGTCAATTAGATTAATTTTTACATTCTAATCATAACAAAATTTGATTATCAGCCATAAGAATAAAGTGCATGAACATATAGCACAAAAATGGCTCCAGGTTATAAAACATATTAATTTGTGTACTTATAATATCCTCGTGAATATCCTCTTTTGCGTCGCCAAATAAATTTAATTCTAAAAGCACTCCAACTCCCGCGTCTTTACTTTGACATTTTAATTGACAGAAAAATTTCCACTTATTAATTTGACAGAATGTAAAAAATTTCCGGAAATTTTTTGGGTTGCCATGGTAACTTAACAAAAAACAAGCCTATGATTGGTTAAAAAATGTGGTGTGAAATTTTCACTTGTAATCTCCCTAGCGCTTGAATTATTTCCCGATATTTTTTTGAGGCCCGAATTTTCTTTAAAAATTCGTGAGCGAGAAAAAATTTCCGAATTTTTAATTCAAGAGCGAGGGAGAGTCGGTAAGAAAATTTTAGACCAAAATTACTTGACAAAAAAAAAACTTTAGAAATGTTTGCAAAATCTTGTAGGCTGGTGTGCCGGTGTGAGATTAATTTTTTTGGTTTTTATTTTTTATGTGGTTTCCTCATATCTTAGTAAAATGAAATATCTAATAGTAGATAAAATATGGAATAATGAGAGTGAAGTAAAATTAAAACAAGTTTAGTATACTTATTTCTTATATTCCCTATGCTCTAGTCGCATAACAATAATATACCGAATTAATATTGGTCATAATAATTTATTTCGTATGCAATCTTTATACTACAGTAAAGGGAAACCAAGATGAAACGATATTTGCTGTGATTTAAAGTGGTGACAAATAATATCCCCTAAAAAAATCGCTAATAGTTAGTCATGGAATCACAAGTGTCTTGGAATATGTCATAAAACGACTCTGTGCTTTATTTTCTGAGGAAAGAAGATGTACAAGTGGGATTTTTAAAGCATTTGGAATTAGTTAATGATGTAAGGAAACATAGTAAGCCAGAATTGTATTAATTTAGTTTAAAATAAATATAAAAATATTTTTCATAATATAAACGCCATTGTCTAACCATTGCTGTCAAACCAGGGAAATTTCCACTTATTAATCACGGAGGTAGGTGCTCATGGGTAAGTAAGATTTCCAAAAAATTTGATGGTTGTCATAGAAACAATGACAAAATAAACCTGTCCGATTGGCTAATAATGATTGGTATAAAATTTTCAGTATAAAAATTTTTAAAATAATCAATAACGCCATCAAAATGATTAGCCAATGTCAGAAACCTAAGTGGACCTTTGAGGGACCAGAGGTAACAATATGATGGTAGAGATTAAAGCCATTGAATGTGTTATATAAATGAGATTTAAGAAATTCTGTGATTTGAGTATGAAAGCCATATTTTGTCAGTATATTAAGTAAAACACCATAATGGCCTATCCTATCAAAAAGATTGCAGTATCTGGTTAAACGACATTTACCTGTATATTATTACCTAATATATTTGAGATATATTGGATAACAACAGCGAAATCTTTAACAGTTGACTAATCAAAATGGCTTTTTGAGTTAACAGTCAGAAATCCATGTTGATAAGTCGATATCTCATTACAACTAGATACATAGATGTAATCATACAAAATAATTTCCGAATATAAGAAATAAAAAATGGAAAAATTATCAACCGCCAATGTAATGAAGCTTCTATATAATTGTTGAAGAATTGAACATTCTCTAGAATTCTCTTCGCAATTTTTTGAAAATAAGCTAAATTTTTAGGCATAACTGTTATATTTTTAATTTTAACCATCTGCCGATGATGTCAGCTTGATTGGCGAAACGCTTGTCATATACATTTTTATCTTAACGTATTTCATAGTTTTTTTATTTACTGATCGACGTATTTAAAAAATAATAAGGGTTTTTCTTTAGCTAACACGAACTCAATGTCCATATGTCAGTACCTGGTGGACCAAATTAGATGGGATTTGAGGTTTTCTCTAAAACTATGACAGATAGACAAAAACCAATATAGATGTCCTGAGCTCGATTTTCGAGAAACAAACAACGGCGCAAACAGCGATCGTCTATCTTTTTCGACTACCGAGCTACAGAGCGTTTTTGGAAAATTGGCATTGTGTCGAATTGAAAATCAAGTAACACATTCTTAAGGCACTTTTTTGAATAGAATCCGTTGCTAGTAAGAAGAAAATTGTGCATGCCTCAGTTTTCGAGATATATAGGCATAACTTTTGTTTTTTTTTAAATGGAACACCCTGTAAATTATTTCATTATTCAATCACAACTTAAATTAGATATCCAACTATATATCATATTATGTAATATTTATCTCCAAAAAAAGTGGTTAATTTTCGAAAAATTTAATATATTTGTGGGGAGGCCATGAAAAACTATTAACAACAAGACTTCTTATAATTTAAACTAATTTTGCCAAAAATAGGAAAAACTAAAATACAATAAATGTTCGAATTGTCTCCCATTGACATCTATGCATTTTTGACACCTTACAGCTTTTGTTGCATTTCCAATCATGACAGGAGTTATTATCAGAGACGCAGCTAATATTTTGTTTTCCAATTCTTCTACGTTATTAGAACGTTCTCTATATATAATATTTTTTAAATAACTCTAAAACCAAAAGTCGACAGAGGTTATATCGGGAGATCTAGCTGGCCACAAAATAGGACCATTATTTCCTAAAAATAAAACAATATCTAAAGTACTCTGTTGTATATTAATGTCCAGTTCGCTAAATTAATTGTTGGTTATCAATTGAGTTAACTTAGCTAACTAGACATTGATAAACCTGAGTAATATATAGATACCTATCCAATCCTCCCCAAATTGAGCTTTTAAATAATTTCATATTTTATTTGATGTATGACTTGGGGCGCCATCGTGTTGGTAAATTAATATTTGAAATTGTCTTACAGGCATATTGTCTACAAAGCGATCTATTTCTTGGCGTAGAATGTAAATAAAATTTTCGATATTCAAATTACCGTGACAAAATGAGGACCTGTTGGCTGGTATCCAATAAAGCCACATCATACACTAAATCCAAATCGTCCTTGACGATTGCATCAGTTGGAGAAGAATTTCTGTTCGCACAATACAATTCCAAGAAGTGCAACAACTTAAATGAGTTGCGGTACTTCATGTACAGCAAAAGGGTCCGCTCAAAACAGAAAAGAAAGAGTGCACTAGATCTATCCAACCTTCCACCAACAAGTGATGCAGCAAGGCAACACTTTTTCCGAGTATTTAAAAGTGCAAGATTGGTTGGGGAACGAAATGGTGGCTACTGAGTGAGGATGGCAGAAAATAAATGGCACACTAGTTCCTGTCCCTAGTGTATTGCCTCCTACACCAGATGAACTTCTACACCTCAGACGATGCAATTGCAAAAAAGGTTGCCAAAGGGGGTATCAGTGCCGGATAGCAGGTCTTAACTGTACTTCTATGTGCGGACATTGCAGAGGAACCTCATGCAATAATATACCTGTCGTGGCAGATGAACTAGACCATCCATGCAGGAAGATGATGGTGACGATGACCTTATAGTGGAAGAAGAGGTACTACAATTATGTGGATTTTCTATTAAAGGTAATAAAATGTTACTTTGATAACGACAAATTTATTTTAAAATGTTCCAGGCTTGATGAGACCTACCGATTACATCGTAAAGGAATTATTCTTGTTTTGTTCATTCTGTTTCTATTATTTTGTTACAAAATGTACGTTACTTTTAAAGATTATATATATTTAATACACCTTTTTAAATATTTTCTTTTAAATATTAATTCTTCAAATGTTAAAGTGGATTTTAATCGCTTCTCAAAATATTTACTACGCGTTACGGTATGAATTCGGTCACTATCGACCTTTTTGACTAGATCAAAATGAAGCTCCAGTCTTAATTTTCCTGGGCTAATAGCGGTTACGTGCGGATTTTCATGAGCCCAATAGTGGTTATTATGGCGATTAAAAATTCCGGCACTGCTTAATGGGCCTCGTATGTCCATATAATTGTTTCTTCAAATCCTGACACTTCATTGCACTGACGCAAAAACCACCAGCAAAAATCGAGACGCTTTTGAAAGTCGTTTGGGTATAGATGGTGACTAATTCTAATTTTGTAGGGTTTGAATTTATTTTTTTTTGAGCAACGCAGTCGTTTTTGGGATTCCTAAATTTTTCTGTATTTCGCGAGACGATTAGGATTTTCTCTTACAGTTTCTAAAAGAATATTTTCTACAGCTTCTCTACCTACTTTATTATATATTTTTGCTCGAGGTTTTACAAATGATCCAAACTCTTTTAAATTTTGTTGTAGCCTTTTGAACATTTTTATGTATGGCTGTCTCTTTTCTGGGTATCTAAAAATATTGTTTAGGCGGCACTTTTGGCACAATGATTTGCTGTCCTGTTAAAATAAAGCTCGGAAGCTAAATTTGAATCTTTTCCGCATTCTATAAAACACTTAATCATATCATATTTTTCACCATTACTAAATTGAACCATTTTTAATAATGTTCACTTACAATTAACTCACAAATTAGTTTTTGACATTTACGATTATTTCAATTTTCTTTTTTTTTACCCTGGCCTTCTCAATAAATATTAAAAATGCGATAAATATGCATAGATGTCAATGGAAGACAATTCGAATATTTATTGTAGTTTAATTTTTCCTATTATAGCAAAATTATTTTATATTATAAGAAGTTGTTGTTAATAGTTTTCCATGGCCTTCTCACAAATATATTAAATTTTTCGAAAATTAACCACTTTTTTTAGAGACAGATATGACATATGATATATCGTTGGATAGCTAATTTAAGTTGTGATCGAATAATGAAATAATAAGAGGGCGTTCCATTTAAAAAACACAAGTTGTCTATATCTCGAAAACTGAGGCATGCCTAATATTCTTCTTATCAGCAACGGATTTTATTGAAAAAAGTTTCTTAAGAATATGTTACTCGATTTTCGACTCGATACTTGGTAATTGAGATATCAGACAGGTCATCCAAAAATACCAATTTTCCAAAAACACTCTGTAGCTCGGTAGTCGAAAAAGATAGACGATCGCGGTTTGCGCCTTTGTTTGCTTCTCTAAAATCGAGCTCAGGACACCTATATTGGTTTTTGTCTATCTGCCATAGTTTTAGAGAAAACCCCAAATCCCATGTAATTTGGTCCACCCTGTACAATCGGACTATTCCTTAAGTTATAGTGCCTACAAGGTACGTGACGGACGGATAAACGGACAGACGAATGTTTTGAATGTTATTCAGACTTCGATAACTAACACAATGATCAGGAATTTTTTCCCTCGAGAGACATTCATGATTTTTGAAGAATTCTTGGTTAGTACTCAAATAGCTAGTGGTCAATTGATTTTACTGAAACATTTCAAACCAGTTGTATTCCTTGTACAAGTAATACAGATACTTCATTTCCTCGACGATGAGAATATCAAAATATTTTTTCACTGAAGAAGCAATACTTAATATAACATAACTCGTTTAACATTCTGTTTATGTTTAACGGAAACTATGGCAGACATACCTACATTTCTGAATGTTATAGAATATCATGCAATTAAATCGACACCATTAAGTAGTAACAAGCAAATACACAAGTTATAAGAACGGTAATATATTGTTCTGATTACATACTTAACATATGTATTTTGTGTTTTATTGCACCACTTAAATCCAGAATAACAGCTCTGTAAAGAAACTATTATCTTCTCATCAAATGTATATATATGTTCTTATTGTATTCTTTGCTCAAAATAATAAGAAAGTACTTAGACCATCGTTTATTTTTCTTTCTGGGTAGTAGCTTCTGAGGATAACACTAGAAATTAATGACAGTTCAATGCTTAAAAGCAGAGTTTAGACCAGGGAAATTAGATCAAAGCCCTTAATAACTAAATTTTTTTGAAGTACAGCTCGGATCGAGATGCGGTTTTCGGCATCATTTTCGGAAAAATATTAGGAAAAAGTCTACATATAGTGAATAAGCCGTTCGAAGAAAATTGCATAGGGGGTGTTTAAAATGCATCTAAATTGCATAATTTTTTGAAAAATTCTAGAAATTGATAGAAAGCCGTGAAAATCTCGTGGGAATCCCTTCCCGGGCACTTTTTAGGCCTCTGAGTCCAAATCTGACATCGAAACTTACCAGGGATCCTCGGGGGTGACTTTCCGGGGGTGGTAGAGGGTGAAATCGAGTGAAAAATCCAAAGTGTCCAAAAATCACGGGGAAATCGCTTCTCAGGGCTTTCGAGGCCGCTGAGTCCAAATCTGACATCGAAACTTATCAGGGATGCTCTTCGGGGGTGGGAGGGGGTGAAATCGAGTGAAAAATTTCAAAGTGCTCAAAAATGCCCGGGAATCGTTGCAAAAAATATAGTCTCGCACGTTTTCGATCATCATGCATCCATGCCCTAATATAGATATACATTGAAAAATTCCTTTCGTTTCGGAAAAGGCACGAAGATTATCGTCGACAAATCAGAGGGCCTCGATATCGATCGGGCTCAATATATAAATAGTATTACCATATATTCAGGTAGCGGCAGTTGCACAGTGTAAGTGGGAGCAGCTATGTAACGTATTTCTATACTTAAAGAGTGCGTTAGTCACGTTGTCGATCACGTTGGATGTGTATTGAGTCGTTCTTGGAATTTTTTCGGAAAAATCTTGAAGATTATTCCAATTGTCGATGGTTTAATCAAACATATCAAACGCGGATGTTTGCAAGTGCAGACTTGGTGCGGAGAGAAGATGAATCCGTTAGAGTGAGGCTGGGAACTCGAGGATGGAAAGCTAACTCCAGTTCCAATGACGCAGGAGGCAGTGCCTCCCAGTATCATGAAAATGATTTCCTGCACGACGAGCTGTGGCAAAATGTGGGTGTCGCCGATACCGACTAAGCTGCATAGATGCTTGCAAAAACTGTATTGGAAGTAATTGTTCCAATCAAACAGCCAGCCCCGATCTAAGTGACGATAGTGAAGAAGAACATGACGAAAATGATGATATAACGATTGATTGAGTTAAATATTCTGTATATTCACTGACTGATTGTAATTTGTAGTCGTTAAGATGGATCTTGGAATGTGGAATAATCATGCAGGTACTATTCAAGCAAATGTTTTCATTTATTCGATATTATTTCCCAGATAATTAATAAGCGTTTTAGGTCCATTCGTTATCATTTAGATGATTTTATGATCGATTGACAGTTATATCATGAATACTCTCTGACAATGATGTATTATGTTTGTAAATATCATATCAAATAATTTGTTTGTGAATAACAAAGCATTACGTGTAATAGTAATATGTGAAATATTCAAAAAATATATTGTCACTTTAAATTTTTTAGTCAAATCTACCACTCCCACCACCGTAGAGCCACCCCCGACCATCCCTGGTAAGTTTCGATTTCAGATTTGGAGTCAGTGACCTCGAAAGCCCCCGAGAAGCGATTTTAGCGTGATTTTTGGGCACTTTGAATTTTCTACTCGATTTCACCCCCTCCCACCCCCGAAGAACCACCCTCGAGCATCCCTGGTAAGTTTTGATGTCAGATTTGGACTCAGCGTTCTCGAAAGCCCCCAGGAAGCGATTTCCCCGTGATTTTTGGGCAATCTGAATTTTTCATTCGTTTTCACCTCCTCCCACCTCCCGAAGAGCCACCCCCGGGCATCCCTGGTAAGTCTCGATGTCAGATTTGGACTCAGCGATCTCGAAAGCCTCTGGGAAGCGATTCTCACGAGATTTTCACGGCTTCTTCTCAATCTCTAGAATTTTTTTCGAACGGCTTATTCACTATATTTTTATTTGGCAACATGGTAGAGTGTTGTGTGGTAAATCTGGTCTGTTAAATTTGAATGAATACTAATAAAAATATTGAATTATAAATTATCAAATTAACCATATGTGATTTAAAGTGAACAAAGAAACTGCAGTAATAAGAAAATCAGGTATTTATTAAAGCATTCTTTATTACTCCAATATTGTTATAATTATTGTCATCAAGTCAGCTGATTCGTATTGAAGGAAAACTGCTGAACTGCGTTGTACTACGTTGCCACATCGTCCGAAATACCAAATTTTTAAAGATTTAAATATTATTAAACTGAAATTCACTCTCTTAAAGTAGAAATAAAATGCCAAATTCTGATGAGTTATTTAACAAAATAATAAAAGCTTTAAAGGAACAAACAGATGAATTAAAACACGATATGCAGCAAATAAACCTGCAAATATCAAAAGAAGCAGCAGTAACTCGAGATAAAATTAGTGTTATTGAATGTAATCAAAATAAAATCAAACGTAATATAATACATTTAGAAAGAGTAGCCAGAAAAAATAATATAATTATATTTGGCCTAGAGATAGAAGACCAAGATCTAATAACCACTGTAATAAATACACTAAACGACCTCTTGGGTTTGCATTTATGTGAAACCGATATAAATGACATTTATAAATTAAACAAAAACAAGGTATCACCAATTAAAGTAGAATTTATATCGTTTCTAAAAAAGAAACTAATTTTTGGTTCGATAAAAAAGCTAAAGGGAACAAATATTTATATAAACAACGATTTGTGCAAGGAGGATCAAGAAAACGATAAAATACTTCGCAGTCATCTAAAGCAAGCCCGAGAAAAGGGTTATAATGCTTATATAAAAAAAGGAAAAATCACAATAAATAACGAGATATACACACCTGAGCAACTAGAAGAGAACGGTATCATTGAAACAACAATAGAAATAAAACAATTAACCGAAATTAACGAACGTCCAAATAGTGCACCCTCTACTCCAACACCAATACAAAGAAACAAGCAAATTGAAAACGATTTAAGTGATACTAGCAAAAATCAAACTCCAGACAATATAAGCGAAAAGAAAACAAATAAGACATTGATACAAAAATCTGAAATTCAGAGAAAAATTACTAGATCTAACTCTACTTCTACTACGAAAACATTAGAAAGAAAGTGAAAAACGAATTTGGTAAATTTCCCACACACAATAAAATACAATTAGCATCACTAAATTATATATGAACAAAATACATATATTTGCTTTCTTTATTGCGATATACCTACCCAAGTATATAAAAAAAATAAATAAAAATCAGTCTCCCTCCTCTGTTACTCTTGTGTCTTTACCTATCCGTGGCCTACCTTGTATGTCTTGTATCGTCGTGATCGGCCCCTCGACTGAGAAGATTGTCCTTGTTATTAAATCCTTTTACCCTTATATACTCCTATACATCATGGATCCGTATCTTAGAGATTTCAAAAATCAAACCACGGAAACGTATGTGATTGATTCAGCGCTTGAATTAAGTGAAATTTTTTCTGTAAACAAAGAAAATAAAAATTTTAAAGTCTTGCACCAAAATATTAGAAGTATAAGTAAAAACATCGATGAGTTCAAAATATTTTTACACCAAATTAATAGAGATATCGACTGCATTGTTCTTACGGAAACATGGAACATAGATAATATAGACATCTACAAAATGGAAGGCTATGAAATTATATACAACAATGGAACTTTTAATAAATCGGATGGAGTTGTAATTTACGTAAAGAATCATATAAAATATACTTATAAAATAATTGAAAAAAATAAAATAAATATAATAGAATTGATATTGAATTTAGAAGATAAAAATATAGAAATATTTGCGATATATAGAAGTCCCGCATCATGCCCATTTACATTTAATAATGACCTAAAAGTTCTATTAGAAAATTTAAAAAACTCCCGTGATTATGTTATTTTAATAGGTGACTTAAATATAGACATTTTGAGAGACAAAGACTATGCAAATGATTATATGAATATTATGTCAGAAAATTCATTCTTACCAGCTATAAATAAAATAACTAGAGCAAATAACGAAACAGGCACTTGTATAGACCATGCATTCCTTAAATCGAAAAGCGAACTCGATTTTGTTATACCATTCATTATAAAAACTGATATAACGGACCATTTTACAATTGCATTACAAATAATTTTTCCCAATAAAAATAATAATTCAGCACGATCACATGTGAATTACAAAAAAAAAATTGATATGGATAAACTTAGGCAAAACTTGTCACACACAAATTGGACAAAACTATATATGTTGGAAAGCGCCGAGTCTGCAACTAAACATTTTGTAGATATTTTACAGCACGAAATTGAAAATTGCACAACAACAATAAAAATTAACAGTAAAAATAAAAAAAGAAATGACTGGATAACACAGGGTCTAGTGAAATCAGTAAACAAAAAAAATAACTTAAAAAAACAACTACTAAAAAATCCAGGAAATAAAAACTTAGAAAAAGAGTATAAACAGTATAGAAACAAACTAAATACCTTAATAAAAACAACAAAATCCAATTTTTACAAGAGACAAATTGACGAAAGTGCAAATGATTCTAAAAATTTGTGGAGCGTAGTTAATAAAGCAACAAATAACAACTTTTCCGTAAATAAACAGATAAATAAAATTAGAACTAAAAATGGAGAATTAATAGATGAAAATAACGAGATATCAAATGAATTTAATACTTATTTTACACAAATTGGAGGAACTCTAGCTGCAAAGATAACACAAAATGATATGGATAAACCACCACAAACTCCCGCATATGAAAAAACTATGTTCATTTTTCCAACCGATGATAGCGAAGTTATTAGAGAAATAAACTCCCTAAAAAACAAAAAATCTAGTGGGCTTGATGGATTTTCAGCAGAGATGCTAAAAACAATACAAAATGAAATTGCTGGTCCACTTACATTTATAATTAACAAAATCTTTGAATCTGGAGAATGTCCATCTTATTTTAAAATCTCTGTGGTCAAACCGCTATTCAAAAAAGGTGATGAGATGGATGTAGGGAACTATAGGCCAATTTCTTTAATATCTAGTTTATCAAAGATATTTGAAAAAATTGTAAAAAGGAGACTAACGGATTACCTAAATAAGAATTCACTGCTGTCGAAACACCAATTTGGCTTCAAAGAAGGGCAAAGTACACAAGATGCAATTAACAACCTAACTGAAAATATATATAAATGTTTAGATAAAAGAACGAAATCATTATGTATTTTTATAGACATCCAGAAAGCATTCGATACGGTTTCCCACACTCAATTATTAGAAAAGCTGAATAAAATCGGAATTAGAGGTGTATGCTTAAAAATGCTTAAATCTTACCTCACAGGAAGAAAACAGTGTGTACACGTGAATAATACCAATAGTCAATATGCAGATATCACATGCGGCGTACCCCAAGGCACCGTATTAGGACCCACGCTGTTTAATATATACGTAAATGATTTACTTGAAATGGAAACGGAAGGAACTATAATCGCATTTGCAGATGACACTGCTATATTCTACGAAGACAAATCCTGGACCAACCTGAAACAAAAAGTAGAGAATGATATGAAGCAAATACTAAACTGGTATTCAAAAAACCTACTCACCATTAATAGAGAAAAAACGGTATATATAAGTTTCTCTCCGTATTGCAACACCTTACCTGATTTCCAACACCTGAAAATAAAAGTAAATAATCAAGAATTTGTTATTAAATCCACTGAGAAAGTTACTTACCTCGGAGTAGTTATTGACAAGCATCTAAGATGGGATATGCATATTGAAACGTTGAAAAAAAAGCTAAGATATATATTATGTAAAATTAGTCAAATTAAGGACTTTTTAGAATGGAAACAATTGAAGATAGTATACCATGCCCTAGTAGAAAGCCATCTAAGTTATGGTATTATCACCTGGGGCGCTGCTGATAAAACATACTTAGAAGACTTGTGTATACTGCAACGTAAAATATTGAAATTAATGTCAAACAAAAATAGCATATATTCCTCAAATGCATTATATAAGGAATTAAATATTTTAGACATTCGCCAACTATTTTACCTTAAAATTGCAATAAAAGCACATACAACTAGAGGGGATCTGAAACAAATCGACCACAATTATAGTACACGTTGTAAAGAAAAATACGTAACTGTTCCCCTAAAATTTACAACAAAAGGACAGCACAGCTATGGCTATCTAGCCCCAAAGGTTTATAACTCCTTACCAGAGGATATAAAAAAAATACAAAATCGAAGAACATTCAAGTACCAGCTAAAGAAACATATGCTCAGTGGTAACAGAGACAAAATATACGATTTAATGAATTGGTGATGGCTAATCATATATATGTATATTTATTATTATTATTTTTTTTTTTTTTTTTTAGTGTTTGGAAATTTCTTTTTAAATATTAAATTATGTCTACTGAAAGACATAGCTTGTATTCCATAACATTTACCTTATAAGATACATGTATTTCTTCTTTTTATATTATACTTACTGTCATTTTATCTCACTCTCAAGTGTCTTACTTAAGTGAGTATCATCATGTTTGTTATTTCATATTGTTAAATTCTAATTTATGTCATTATTTAATTATTATTATTAGGTTATTGTATTATACTGTCATTATTATCATGTGGTTGTTGTTATTATTCTTGTTATTGTTGTTATTATCATTATTATTATTGTTGTTGTTATTGTTATTGTTATTGTTATTGTTATTATTATTGTTATTGTTATTATTATTAGGTTTCGAAATAATAAACATTATTATTATTATTATTATTATTATTATTACTATATATAGACTTTTTTCTAATATTTTTCCGAAAACGATGCCGAAAACCGCATCTCGGTTCGAGCTGTACTTCAAAATTTAGTTATTTTTATCTAATTTCTCTGGTCTAGTTCTACAGTTTTAAATGGAACACACATGTGTTCAGATTTTTTTACAATGTTTTCATTCACTATGTAGAACCTAAAAAATTCATTAAAAAAGTATTTACAAAGGTCAATTTATGTACTATTATAACTAAATCAATGTGGTTTTAGAAAAAGTAAATAAACCATTTCAATACTTTTTAATATCTTGATCATGGTAATAAAGATTTAGCAATTTTCATTGATCGGTCAAATATTTTAAATAATGTAGTGTTATAAATCGTAAGCCATTTTGTTTTTTATTTTTTTCCAGTCAAATAGGTAGTGGCAATTAGCAACACACGACTGCAATTTTTATTCTTTACGACATTATGAAGATGATTTTGCAAATGTCATAATAAACATTTTTCATAATTTTTATATCCGCTTTCCTCATTTAACAGACTGTGTATTTGCTAAGAATTCTTATTGTGTGCATAAGCGTAAATTATAGATTGAATAAAAAATCACACCTGTCTTTAATGTTTCCACTGTTTACAGATATTCTCTTTCTGGAGAATATTATCAATTAAAATTATAAAGTTAGCGAGAAAAGATATGAAATAATAATCGTAAAATTAATATCTTAGTAAAATCGCACACAGAGTGGTTTTGATAATCAAGTGGCTTTGAAAATTGATACTTCATCTGTAAATAATCAATTAAATCAATAAAAATAGTCCCCTGGGGTAGTAGTCGTAGGTAAGTAAGTAATAAATTTTATGTCTTTTTAGTGGAGTGAATAATCCAGATAATTCTGTCAAATAGATTTCAATTATTTTGTTTGCACTTGCATTCTTTAGATAATAAGGCACTAACTTTCTACTCCTTATTTCAAGGGTAAATCAACTAAAAACGTATAAAATTTAACGAGATTTTTGCGCTTTAGTTGAGATTCTAAGATATTGATTAACTTCTTTCTTCTCTATTTTTCTATGAACTTTCGTTCACTTTACAAACTAGCCACATAAAAAATGTAATTACTATTTTTTGAATTCGTTAGCTACCGCTAAGAATAGCAGAGAAACCTATATCATAAATATACAAGTGGTAGAAAATTACTCTATAGTTGAGTACACAACTGTTATGCATGTAAAAAAATTTCTGCGTCTTTGGCGGTGCGGTAAAAATCAAAGACGCCGACATTTGTTGAGTGCTTAGTTGATCTGAAGACAACTATAATAAAACAATTAATGTGATTGAAACATTTTTAAATAGATAAATCATAATGCCATTTGTGAGATTTTCGGTATGTGGAAGTATTGTGAAATTCTTTTTCGTTCAAATAGGCTTAGAATGTCATGAAACGTAGGGATTTTAAGTTTGAGCCAAAAAAGTTCTGATTGACTTGAAAGGGCATAGTAGAATAAGCATGTAAAATCTGCCCCCAAACAAAATTTTGTTTGTTGTCAACTACTTGAAGAGACTTACCCTAAATATGATTTTCCCAAAATTTCAAGCCTGCAGCCACAATATTGGAGGAGTGGTGGGGGGTTTTTTGGTTTTCGTTTTTTAAAATTTTCTCGGATACCGTTGTACGAAAAAATTCACAGTTATTACTTACATGTTGGACTATTTACCCAATTGTTTTCATAACTTTTAAAAGCAAATTTCATATTCAAAAAAAAATTTGCAAAATTTTGCACACAATTGTTTGGCACTTTAAGAAAAAAGGCCACTCTGGATTTTTCATTGTAAATTACCCATTTATCAAGGCTTATTCTCAAGTTTTTTTCATGTTTTTAAAAATGTAGAAGATGGTTAAAAAAACGGAAAACTGCATTATCGACCATTCTCCTATACCTGCCTTACTATCATTTGGACTCATGTCTTGTTAACAAATTTAATATATGTATATTAAAAAAATTATTCAGTTTTCAAATTTTTGTGGGTTTCACTATAAAATGTTATCTAGCTATCACCAGAGCATATAAAGTAAAAATGAAAACAAATGGGCTTCGTTATAGACGAAGAGCTGGGCACGAGATTTCGATATTACTCGGGTCATGAAAAGTTTCGGTAAAAATACGTGGTACACTAAGAGAGGACCCTGATTTGGGAATTTTCTGACAGCTCGAGCGGGGAGGGACACCGTCATATTGTAAAAATGGCGCACAAAGACAGTTTTTTTGAAATATCTCGCTTCGGGTGCCTCATACGGCAAAAAATGTTGTTATGAGAATGAAAGAGCATTAAATTTTCTACAAAATTTATCCTATACATTTTTTCGAGAAACAGAATAGTTTCGGTGCAGCAGCCGATCGAAGTCAAGCATTCTTGACAAAATTATGATTTTTTGTAATTTCTCAATTTAGTGCGACTTTTATGAAGGAGTATTTTTGTGTTGAGACAAAATTTGTTTTCATACCTGAAAATCTTAATTTTAATTTACTTTATGTCATAAACCATAAATATGTTTAACTTTACCCTTTACCCTTAGCGTTCTGTTCCACTTGTCTAAGAGCTGGGCACGAAAGGACAAGATAAGCTATATAATTTTCGCTCACCAATTTCATAAAAAACAAAAGTGCTCCTTAAAGTCATTAAGCGTTATTTATTTATAGTTGAACATATGATCTTTATGTTTCTACATTTGAAAAACAACAGTCGGTCATAGTAATATCATTTCAAAGTGGGCATGTTTGCAGTTTTTTAATGATTTTTTACCTTTTTCCGAACTTTTAATGTATATTTCAGTTAAATGCGTTCGATGAAACAAGATAAACTATAACCTCATTTCATTGTTGAGCATTTAAGCTTTTAAATAATGGTTAATTTATATTGTTTCATCGAGCGCTTCAATGTATAAAAAACAAAATCATTTCCGCGGGAGTCGTAGTAGTGTCGACGTTGCGTGTGAATTTAAACGTGTCAGCGCTCAAAACCACATATTGTGGTATGTATTGAATAAAAATATGTTTATCCACGACCATCGTATAATCATTGCATACTACATTTAACAATTGTCAAATAATGATAGTCATTATTCCAACCAAACGTATAATGAACATAATCTGATTCTAACACATATTTAACCAACCAGGAACTAGTTGTTTTCATTATAACGCACCTTTGACCAATCAGGAACTAGCAATTTTCATAAGGAAACGGCGAATCCATTTTTCCATGTTTTCGTGCACATTTTCGTGTTTGCCGTTTAACACGTCAACGTTTTACTGTAAATGAACTTTATTTTTTCAGTTTTATACGATTAAAACAGTTAAAATATGCGATAGTTGTGGATAAATTATAGTATTCAGTTTGCGTATAATGGCTATTACACACTCGGATCCTTTACGACACGCCTTCGTCTCGTGTCGCAAACATCACCCCCGCGAGTAATAGCCATCATTATACGCTCACTGAATAATCTACTATTCCAACGAACAGTTTTTTATTACTCGTCAAGACATATACTACTCGGAAAATATAATGACATACAACATGGCCGATGGGCGGAAAAAGGTCCTATCTACCCTTGTCCTTTCGATATTACTCGGGTCATGAAAAATTTCCGTAACAATACGTCGTACATTTAAGATAGGAGCCTGATTTGGGTGTATGCTGACAGCGCGAGCGGAGAGGGGCACCAGTGAGAACGGTGAAATTTGATTTTTTTTTAAACAAAAATCATGGCGGTTACGCTTAAAAATTTATAGAATAAGAAATTGTGAACTGTGTAATCGAAATATGAAGTTGCTGACAGGTAAGTAGGGGATAAATAGGTTGCTGACAGTTGTCAACTTCCCAAAAATTTACGCAAAAAAAAGTACTGCGGTTATGCCAGCACCTTATATAATTTGTTGTTAATATGTCAAATAATATGATCATAAAAATTGCTGACAGTAAGCGAAGGAGATATCCCGTAAAACGGAGTGAAATTGAAGCGGAGACAATAGCGCGTACTATGCACACGGTTAGGTACTTCGAAGAGAATCTTAAAAAAAACACAGCTACATTTTTTCAGATTTATTACTTTTATATGATTATTATATTTATAACAATTTTGGCAATTAATTTATAACAATTACTTTGAAAAATTAATTTTTAAAAATTTACTTATGTGAAATAATATTCAGCTCGAAAAATAATATTTTAATTTTATTATATACAATTTTTTTTCTACCAATTTGAAACCATATTCGATTTTCACAATTTGTATGAATACAGGGTGTACTTTATATTTAGTTATAAAGTTAGTGTAAGGATTAATAAGGTCTTATAATGCGGAGAGGGAAAGTTATAAATAATAATTTTTTTTATATTCATACACACAAGTTTATTTATTGTACGAATAGCGAGGGGCAAACCGCGAAAAAAATCTGGTATACACCGAGAGAATCTGAAGGAAATCTTCATCAAAGAGGATATCTGGTGTACAAAATTGTGGGTGCGATGAATAGTAATAAATTATATAAATGTAATGTACAATATTAAAGATATTATAGTGTTATTTTTTTCAAATTTTTTAGCCATTTGGGTCGTCGCTTGTGCAGTTATCATTATCGCTATAAAGTTCACCACCATCATCATTTTCATCGCTTTCACATTCAAAATAATCCATTTTGGCATCGGATTCACTCTCTAGCACTACTTCTCTAACAGATTCTGGCAATTGAGACCATGATTTTTGTTTAAAAAAAAAATCAAATTTCACCGTCCTCACTCGTGCCCCTCTCCGCTCGCTCTGTCAGCATACACCCAAATCAGGCTCCTATCTTAGTGTACAACGTATTGTTACGGAAATTTTTCATGATCCGAGTAATATCGAAATTTCGTGCCCAGCTCTTAGACAAGTGGAACAGAACGCTAAGGGTAAAGGGTAAAGTTAAACATATTTATGGTTTATGACATAAAGTAAACTAAAATTAAGATTTTTAGGTATGAAAACAAATTTTGTCTCAACACAAAAATACTCCTTCATAAAAGTCGCACTAAATTGAGAAATTACAAAAAATCATAATTTTGTCAAGAATGCTTGACTTCGATCGGCTGCTGCACCGAAACTATTCTGTTTCTCGAAAAATGTATACGACATATTTCGTAGAAAATTTAATTTAATGCTCTTTCATTTTCATAAGAACATTTTTTGCCGTATGAGGCACCCGAAGCGAGATATTTCAAAAAAACTGTTTTTGTGCGCCATTTTTACAATATGGCGGTGCCCCTCCCCATTTAAGCTGTCAGCAAATTCCCAAATCGGGGTCCTCTCTTAGTGTTAATACATATTTTTACCGAAACTTTTCATGACCCGAGTAATATCGAAATCTCGTGCTCAGCTCATAGACTATTATATTTTAATAGTATTTGCTTGGTGACTTCATGATAAATCGCAGGTCTGCGAGGTTTTGTTGTTGGGCTGATGGGGGTCATTTCCGAAGCAATTTTACGCGCTAATTCAGAATTGGCCCACCACGTCAGGATTTTGAAATATTTGAGGTTAAGTACTCAAGAAATGACTTGTGTTTACTTTTGAGGTTATGTATAGAATTCAATTTTTTTTTTCAGCTTATTTCTAAAAATACATTTAGTATCATCCTTCCTCTTTATAATAAACTTTCGAATGGTCATCTACGATGTTTCCTCGCAAAGTTATAGCCATTTTAAGTTGACATGAATTTGAAACCATGATCTCTTACAACTCAACAATCTTAACCAATGGACTCCAAACGAATCAGGATTTAACACAACAGAAGGAATTTGTTTGACCTCATATTCGAGAATTGATGAAAATGACAGAGTTTGAAAATGTTATGATTCCCATTGAAAAAGAAGCCTGGATTTCAAAACTTCTTTCAAAAAAGTAGTTAAGGAGTTTTTAGGCAACAATAAAGCTAGTAATTATAAGGAACTAGTAGAAAATATACTACAAAACTTCAAGGCGTTAGGTTGGAATATGAGCATAAAATTGCATTATTTGCATTCCCACTTAGAGTGGTTTCCAGAAAATCTAGGCAATGTTAGCGAAGAGCAAGGGGAGTGCTTCCATTAGGACATCAAAGAGATGAAAAGAAGATATCAAGGAAAATGGTCTACTTCGATGCTAGCTGACTTTTACTGAATTCTTCAACGTGATAATTCTAATACTTATCATACAAGGTCTTTGAAAAACAAAAAAAGAAGATTTCATAAAAATTCATGAGATTCCGGGTTCAGATTTTAGGGTTTTGAATTTTGGAAGTATTGTTTGTGATTTTGGGTTTGTGGTTTAGAGTTTTAGGTTTTTTCATGTTTAGGGCTTAGTGTTAAAGACATTTTGAGTGTTCTGATGTTAGAATCTTAGTGATTAAGAGTTCTGGACAAATTCTTCGGTTCCCTTTGGGGTGAAAGCTAGGTAGTTTGGTATTGTATAAAGATAGTTTTCACCTTCCTAAGTGTTTGGTCTCGATACAATTTAGGGACGCGTTGGTTGTTGCCCAAAAGATATATATTTTGTAATCGAAAATGTGACAATTTGTCCTTTGATCTCGTTGTGAGACTCCAGTGGGATAGGTCGGAGTGATCGGTTGTGCGTCTGAAACCCTCCCACTTAAAAACGTTAAAAACCCGGTAAAACTGTGTTAAATTTGACAAAGCTTAGGTGAATTGAAGCTTAAGAAATCCGGATTAAATTGATAGGCTATTGTCTATGTACAAAAAAAGAGGGTTGAAAGGAACTAAAACATTAAAGGGTTTTTATTGTTTATTATGTTCAATTGACCCCAAGATATGAAAAAACCGAGTGCTACCATTTAAAGTGGTGCGTTTTTGAGATCGAAGTAAAAAGGTCCACTTTTCATATTTTTTTTGCTCGAAAACTATGAATTTTTTCTATAAACTCGTCAATAGAAAAGTGTGTCGAGAATTAAATTTCCAATCGAAATGGCACCTTCAGAAGTCAAAATTTTTTTTTTTTTACAAAAATACGTCCAAAAAACAAAACAAAAAAAAGAAAAAATGCAATTTTTAATTTTTTTTTTATTTTAGCCTGTAACTATTTTTCGGGTACATTTAGGCATAGACATTGCTGCATAACAAAAAAATCTGGCGTTTTACCCGTTAAAATGAGATTTTGTAAACAGTTTTACGATTAATAGTGACCGAGATATAGCGTTTCAAAGTTTGCAACTTTTAACTTTTTTTGCAAATTTTTACTATTTTTTTTCATATTTCGTCCTGTAACTTTTTTCTGAGTGAATTTAGGTGTAGACATTGTTATATTAAAGTGAAAGCTGACTTTACGCCCGTTGAAATGGTGGCTGGTAAAAGTCTCTACGACAAATAGAAACCTAGATACAGCGTTTCGAAGAGTGTTACTTTTATTAACTTTCTTCCAAGAGGATGCTGACGTACTAATTGTAAATACTGCAAAAGATAAGGCATCCCAATCAGAAAATGTTGTTATAGTTGGTCAAGATGTCGATCTTCTTATTATCCTATCATTATTACCAGAAGAAAATGAAAATATATATATTTTTAAACCTAGTATAGGAAATGTAACTGCCAAATTATATAACCATAATAGTTTCAAATTTAATCATCTACAAAAATACCTTGGCTTCGTCCATGCATTCAGTGGCTGTGATACAACCTCTTCCTTTTTTGGTATTGGTAAAAAGAAATTCTTGAGTTTCATTAATAAGAATATTTTGCTTTTGGAAAAGTATTTAAATGAATTTTTGTTTTTTTTTTGTTTTGTTTTTTGGACGTATTTTTATAGAAAAAAATTTTTTTTTGACTTCTGAAGGTGCCATTTCGATTGGAAATTTAAATCTCTACACACTTTTCTATTGACGTGTTTGTAGAAAAAAATCATAGTTTTCGAGCAAAAATAATATGAAAAGTGGACCTTTTTACTTCGATCTCAAAAACGCACCACTTTAAATGGTAGCACTCCGCGGTTTTTTCATATCGTGGGGTCAATTGAACATAAGAAACAATAAAAACCCTTTAACGTTTTAGTTCCTTTCTACAGTACATGGACAATAGACTATGCTGTCTTATAACAAAAGAACAAAGTTGAAATATAATTAATATCTTGAAATAACTAATACAGAGTTATTTAGTGGCAATCAGTATGGTACATAAAGAAATGAGCTTAAAGAAACGAATATATAAACCCAGGCATAATATAAGAGATAAGTACATCTTAGTTTATTTGTGTCTTAATGACTACAAGTGTCTGCCCCATAAAACCATTGAAATGTTTAGGTCCAGACACTTGAAGAATCGACTTCTGTTGACAAATTTATGAGAGCAGTGAAAATATGGCCAAATAAATTGTTTTCAATCATTATAAAAATATTCAAATGATTTAATGCAAAACATATTCGTAATAATCAATAACGTATCGTAAAAATGGTCATATCTTTCTTTCTCTCAAATAATTCTTTTTTTCATAATTATAAAAAATACTCAAACGAATTTAATATAAATTAAACCCGCAATAATCAAATGCAATACTTTTAAAGTAGGGACAGAACAATTTCTTACGTAAATTTTCAAGTGAGGTTTTTTATAATTATTAAAGTACTCAAACGAATTTAATTTGGATTAAACCCGAAATAATCAATGATACATTGTTGATATACGGCGTCAAAATTGAATTCTCCGATTCTCACAGCACTTCAACGGAGTCAACGGAGATATGCGTGGTACAGGCTTCTTTCAGAAAAATGGTATTTTCTAAGAAAACATACACATACGCCGATGATCTTCTAATCGCCGCAGGACCAGGTGCGAACGCAGGGGGGCAAGGGGGGCAACTACCCCCCAGGCGCGGCGCGTGGTTTAAGAAGTTTGGGATAGTGACAATTATTTCATATCTGTTTTTGCATACCAAATGTTAGTTTAACTTCGTTTTTAAACATATGCCAAAACAAGTGAGGTTTTAAGTTCCACTGTGCTGTGTTATGTGTTTATTTGATCCCCTCCTGGTTGTCCTCCCCCCAGGCGCGGCGCGGTTGAGAATTTTTGGGATAGTGATCATTTCATATGTGTTTTTACATAACAAATATTAGTTTAAATTTGTTTGTACGCATATGCCAAAAAGAAAAGTGAGGTTTTAAGTTCCACTGTGCTGTGTTATGTATTTATTTGGTTCCTTCCTGGTTGCCCCCCCCAGAACACATTCCTGCGTACGCGCCTGCACAGGACACATCTGGACTGAAAACAAACTTCAAGAAAAGCCTAATAATGGAGTGAGAGCCGTCAACAAAAGAGAGTTGGACCAGCGGAGTGGAACACAAAATAGATGAATACTCTCTAAGAACAATGAACAAATTGAAGTACCAGAATCAGAAGGTTCAGAAGAAGAAGAAAATTTATAGAAGCAGAAAAACAAAAATAGGAGGACAAACAGCAGCGACACAATGCGGCAACATATATCACAAGAAGACCCAGAAGAGGCAAAAGTCCAGAACCAAAAATATAAAAAAAAGGAGCTTAAATGCTCCCTCACGACACAATGCGGTAACGCATGTCACAAATACCTACACCTCCCATCTCACATTCCTTTACCATGCGCCATGTGGCACCCGCTGCTGGCAACAAGCATGACCTTAGTCCAACCCAGCGTGGACGTAACAGGCCCAGCTGTATAATCCTTGGGAGTGGCAGAAATGCCTACCGCACGCTGGTCAATCAATCAATCAATCAATCAATCAATCAATCAATCAAATATGACAATTTGTTCTTTGGCTCATTGGTTAAGGTTGTTGCATTTTCCCTTCTGTTGTGTTAAATTTGATTCGTTTAGAGTCGTTTGATTAAGAGCTCGGTATGTTTTCCCTTTTGTTGTGTTAAATCTTGATTCGTTTAAAGTCGTTTGGTTAAAATTGTTGGGTTGTACGGGATCATGATTTCAAATTCATGTCACCTTAAAATGGCTCTAACTTTGCAAGGAAACATCATAGATGACCATCTGAAGCTCATTTTAAAGATGAAGGATGGTAATAAATGATGTATTTATTAAAAATAAGCTGAACATTTTTTTGAGTTCTATACATAACCTCAAAAGTTGCAAAAAAAATATTTTTAAGTACTTAACCTCAAATATTTCAAAGTCCTGCTGTGATGGGTCAATTTTGAAGCGGATTGAGCGCGAAAAACTACTTTGGAAATGACCCTCAGCTGCCCAACAACATTCATGACCTTTATTCTCAGACCTGTATAATTTATAGTAACAATTTAATTTTCATTATCATTGGAATAGCACAATATAACATTTTTCCTAATTTCCTACAATTAATAAACATCGAACAAAAGTAAAAAAACTAAAATTAATCAATATACCATCAGTACATGGAATAGATCTTCAGCAACTGATGGTTTAACTGATTATGACGAAATACTTCTAAGTATTGTGGGACAGGACACACTACATGTACTAATAACGATACTAATAAGAACAATGAAACTACTAACTATTTAATAAATAGATGTACTGGTGTTATGGCAGGGAGGTCTATAAAAAAGAAAAAAAAAGACAATTGCTGGAAAGAGGTTATTGGAATAGCGCTAGTTCTACAGCAGCATTAGTTGAAATAAGTAAGAAATAATTATGAAAAACAAATCTTCTTGAAAGACAAGTTACAGATATAGAACAACTGGTGAATACTTTTAAAAGAAAATAAAACATATTTAAATTCTTCAATATTGTTTTGCTTGGCTTACTTTGTTTGAAAAATTGTTTTTATTTTTGTAGTTCTTTAAGTTTTGTGTTCATTCTTTTATAATATTATTATGATTTATTATTTATTTGTTTATTAAAAATTATTGTGTTCATTAATATCTTATTTACGAAATAAAATCCTTTATTTTTATAAAATGTGTTTTATTTAAAAAATTACATTTTTTTAAGTCACATAAGCAATTTTGGTAGTGTAAAAGTGTAAACAAATATGCAAAATGGTTAATGACTTGAAACTTTCGAGACAAATAACACAATTGTGACAAGAAAGGTTATTTTTAGCCCGTGTTAGAGGCGCAAAGGAAAACTTTTTCATCTGCCGTCAATACCAACGTCAAAATAATAGTAATTTAATCGATTAAATTGATTTTATGTCAGTTTCACATAATAATAGCACCTTTACCCTCGGGCCGAAAATGACCACTTTACGTTCTTGGTGTAGAAACAATAATTACTGACAAATATATATAATTTATGGTAAATTTTAAAGAATATATACCAAAAAACACTAAACCTTTGATTTGTTAAAGCGTGTTCTGGCGGGATGCTAAAAGGCCATAATCAGTTAAGATAGGTTAATTTTGTCCCCTCATGGATGGTGCTAATTTTTTTTTACTTGGATTGTTATCAGTAACACTTACTACTTTGCGAAATTTCAGTCATTAATATTGAATCGTTTCCGAATAAGAAAAAATCGAAAATTATCGAAAATAATTTTTATCTTTTAAACGGCATAACCGATTCAAATAAACTTTTAGCAAATTATAGATACTACCAGAGCATAAACGTGGATTAAATTGAAACAGAACAGACAATGGGAACATTGAAAAGAAAATTCAACAATTTTTCTGGATTTTCTTTAACCCTTATAAAGTTTTGTTTTGTAAAATCTTGGGGTTTCTACAACTTTTTTCATTCTTTTTAGAACTCATCAGGAGAAATATATGTTCAATTCAAAAACAAAACTACTATTAAGAAATAATAAGAAAATATTCTCATGTAAAAAATTGACAGGAAAACATTCATTTACTTGACACATATCAAAAATAAAAAAGAATCACTCTTTTAGAGCCACATAGCTCGTCCAGTTTTTAAAAAACAAATATCTTGTATATCGTATTTCTGCTTACATCATTGTTATAAAATATTATTTTGGGTATCAATTACACCAAGTGGACTGGAATGTGTTAAAATCAATATCTGATGTAGATAAGGCGTTGGACACATTTTATGAGTTGCTGTATAATGTATTTGACAATTGTGTTCCAAAAGTAAAGACTAAGAATAATAAATTTCCTCCCTGGTACACGCCTGAAATTAGATAAGATATCAAGGCCAAAGAAAGTAATCGGAAGTTATATTAAAAAACAAAATTAGAACAGTGTAAAATTGATTATAATCATTTGAGAACCAAAATAAAAAAAGATATCAAAACAGCTTACAAAAATTATATTACAAACGTTGAGAATAATATTAAAGAAGACGTCAAGCAATTTTGGAATTTTGTTAAAACGAAAAATAATAGCAAATCTGGAATACCCAGAGAAATGGTTCTAAATAATGAGGTTCTATCAGGGGGGACGTCTATTGCTCAAGGCTTCGCCAATAATTTTAAGTCTGTATTTCAAATACCAAAACAAATAAATTCAACAAGTGTCAATGGTGTAATTGATGGTGAAGATTTGGAATTATTAAATATTTCGGAAATTACTGATGCTGATGTCATAGAGGCAATAGATAAACTAAAACCAACAAAATCGATGGGGTCTGATAGTGTACCTAGTTATGTCATAAAGGGTTGTAAGGAAGCATTTGTTAAGCCACTAGTAATCATATTTAATATAGCTCTTAGAAATAAAAAATTTCCTGATAAATTGAAAATAGCACGAATTACTCCTGTTTTTAAAAGCGGAGATAGAAGAGAAATTATAAATTATCGTCCTATTGCTATATTATCAAATTTATCTAAGATATTCGAGACCATTATATATAACTACCTATTTATATGAACATGCTAAAGAGAAAATTTCTAACTTTCAATATGGGTTTCAAAAGAAAAGATCAGTAAATGGAAATCTAGTGGATTTTGTGACCTTTACGACGGATGCCTTGACAAACAATAAACAAATGGATGTGATCTATACCGACTTTGCTAAGGCATTTGACAAAGTTGACCATGGCATATTGCTAAATAAGCTTAGAAAATTCTCCATCTCTAGTGATTTAATAACATTTATGTCTACTTACCTTATAAATCGACAGCAATATGTCATGATCAATAATTTTGAGTCGAGTTACCACATATCAGATTCAGGAGTTCCGCAAGGCTCAAATCTAGGCCCACTTTTATTTTTAATTTTGATGAATGATATTGTAGATTCTGTTAAGCATTCATCAGTTAGCCTCTTCGCTGATGATATGAAAATATTTAAACAAATAGGCGATTATCAGGATTGTTTGCTTTTACAAGATGACATAAGGGAAATATATAACTGGTCTGTTCAGAATCAGCTGCCCTTTAATATTAATAAATGCAAGGTAATGACTTTCACGTTATGCATATGCTTGATTATAATTACGAAATTGGAAACGAAAATTTGGAAAGAGTTTATACAAAAACTGATCTGGGTGTGATATTCGACTCGAAACTGACGTTTAATGACCAAGTGATAAATATTTCAAATAAGTGCTATAAAAATGTAGGTTGTATCTTTCGCAATTGCAAATCATTTAAGTGCGAAAAAACTATTTTAATGTTATATTCCTCCTTTGTAAGATCGAAACTAGATTACTGCTCCACGGTTTGGAATTCTTTCTATACCAGGTACATACAAATGTTGGAAAATGTACAGAAAAAATTTATAAAACATATTAACTTCGTTTTGCATAAAAGATATACTAGTAACTCTTCTTATTTAGATCAACTTACTAAGTATAATTTAATGACACTAAATAGCAGAAGAACTTACTTTGACATTGTCTATTTGTATAAACTTTTACATAATATTTCGTATGACGTAACTACCTTAAATAAAATAATAATCAATGTGCCAAATGAAAGAACACGTTTTCAAAGAACTTTTTCATACATTATACCAACTAGAAACTACGAACTAAAATCACCTCCGGAGAGAATGGCAAAGAGCTATAATTCATTACCACGATATCTAAATATATTCAGAGATACATATGGAATGCACAAATAAATTACAAAATAGACTATTTAATATACAGAATGACAGAAATTTTGTAAGCATTTTATGTCTTTAATTTATTCTCTTGCTCGTGGTATGTGTCTTATTTTAGGTATTTTAATTTAGTTTAAGTTAGGTTAGGTTAGGTTAAATATATATGTACAGTCTGTAATTGGCTTGCGAAAGCTGTAGACTTGTCATAATAATAATGATAATAACTTTCAAAGAAACCATTCGTTCCTTTCATATATCATTGATCTAAATCTGATCAAGCTAGAATATCAACAAGAAATTCCCTTACGAACCGACTTGTCAACTTTTTCATACACTTACTATATCTAACATTCAATATGAAACACAAGAAAATAACCATCCTTTCTATATACTGAATATCTAAGTTTGATGAGTTTTAAAGAGAATGAAAAAAGTTCTACAATTTTTAGGGAGATTTGATCAGTCGAACGTTGATTGAAATATTTTATTTATTAAGACGGGAGTGAAAAATTGTGCTTTTTAGTAGTTCTTGGTTTTGAAATGTAACAAATGTTTGTTTGTGATGGAGTATCCTCTAGGTAAGGCTAGAGATACTAGAAAAAATTTCTCGCAAGAGGCACGATCAGACTTAGATCTTCAGTATATAGAAAGAATGGTTATTTTCTTATTTTTCATATTGGATGTTGGATATAGGAAGTGTATGAAAGAAGTTGACAGAAGTGTATGTATGAAGTTCGTAAGGGAACTTCTTGGTGATATTCTAGCTTGATCAGAGTATTAATCTAGGAATTGTTGCTATGCGGCGTGGCAGAAGGATTGTTCGACTTTGCGTCTCCTGACATTTGTAAGTAGAAGAAAAAAAAACGAATAAGAGCAATAAGAAATAGTAATAAACATCCTAATAAATGATACTACTAACATAATTAAATAATAATTAGTAACGTTAATAGAAAGATATCATATTGGATTAATCAAGTTATTAATATTCACATCTGTCAACATCTGCTGCAGTCAGTGTACAATTAGTTAATCAGGATCAAACTCGTTCGAATATTTCTTGTTAATATTCCTTGTAGGTAAATATTAAATAAGCATATATATTAAATAATCACTGCTACAAAGTGTATTTCAGGTTTGCAATTTTTGTTGTTCCCGAGTTCGTCCATACATGATAGAATAAATTGAATCCATTTATCGTGCAATTAACAGCAAAGTTCTAATAATGCGAAAGGGACTGTATATTGTACAATTACAAAATTATTGTCATCAGTTCATTGGCAAAACCATTGCCGTTATATAAATTACTCTGTTAAAATTAATTGCGCACAATTAAATTAAATATTTTAATAAAATACACAGTTGTTCGGTAATTTACACTAAACAACAATATATTTTAAAGATTCAGCGGATAAGACGTATTTAAAATCTTACAGGGCAACAAATATATAGTTGTTTTTCTTCCTTCTAATTAATTGGTCCATAATTATGAATATTAAAATAAATAATTGTCATAGTATATTGCCATGCATTTGAGTTTAGAATATTTTTTTACTTTCTTATATTTAGATCTCTAAATGATTTTAAAAATGAAAAATTAATTTTAAAAATCATCTTGTTTATTTTGTTCTCAGGTCTGTTTCTTTTAAATATTTGTTGGATAATTACTCTGGATTGGCTTAAGCGATTTCTATGAACCGCAAAGATTAGAAATAAGAAATAAGATTTAATAATCGAGAATATGCGTTAGTAGTCGAATAAAACCATATTTTCTTCAAAGATTGTTTGGGGGGGGGGGGGGGGGGGCAATACTTTTGTGAAAATGCAATCTGTATATTATCAGGATGCTACAATAAATATTTGTCCAATCTTGGAGTGGAGCGTTTCTTGGAAATTCTAAATGTTTGTAACTAAGTTATGAATAAAACTGCATGGGTTGAAATTTGATCTGCCGTTTTGTTTTTTTTTTTTTGCAAAGAACTAAAAACCACGAAAATTTCCCATTTTCATAAACCGAAATTTCTAAAGAAATTATTAATATATAATTAATCTTTTTTAATAAAATTGGTGAAATTGGTGAAATTATAGGTCCAGTAGGTGTAAACAATTATGAAGAGTTAAAAATAAAAATATTTATTATTTCCCTTAAAAACGAGATTAAAAAAAAATTAAGTTTCAGAATAAACTGCCATTTGATCACAAATAGTACGGGATCCATCGACCAAAATTTCTCGTCATCGCGACATGGACAAATCCATAAAAACTGTTTAGTTTAAGGGAAAATAGGAAACTTTATTATGTAAAGCAAAGCTCTGGTGGGTTGCGGATGTGGTAGAAAAACATTTTCCGTCGGTAAAAAAAAATCGCGTAATCTGCTTATTGCACCTCGTCCGTTTTTAATGGAATCCCATCTAAAATATAAAAAGAAACACCAATCCGTGAAAATTTTTAGCCTTGTAGAAACCTAATAAATTTAGTATTAGTTGTTAAAAAAAATGGTTTGACCGGGTTATAGCGACATGGCTAAAACTTTGTTTAGAAATCTGACCAGGATCTATATATCCTAAAAAAGTCTAAATGGACATTTTCTGTGTTGCCCGGTTGTACTAAATGAAATGGAGTCGTTTCTTACTCTGCGTGTTTCTATCATCACGCGCTATAGAGGTATGAAGATAGCTGACCGCGGGAGAAAGATAAAAAAGATCCAAATAACGTCGGTCATCTTCGAGATCCGTAAATTTGTTTTTTTTTCTTTCTCACTCCCGTGGTCTAGCTGCACGCGTGTATTCCGCCCTCTTTATACTTCTATGTCTATGCCTCCACCTTTACAGCTATATAGCTCTACTAGAATTCATTCTATATCCTGCGAAGGGCTGTGGGTATTCATATTTAGTGCTTCGCACTCTATTTCAGTTTTACCTTTTATTTGACATTTCTTGAAAATTTAACATTTTTTGAAAATTTTGTATTTTTTATACGAAAAAAGTTAACGGGGGATAAGGTTGAGGTTTGAACTCAAGAGGTTGTAATGTTCCCTGCGTTAGGTAGATTTGCCTCTTTGCTTTCCCTCTCTATCGACCCTTTCTCCCGTAGAGTTTTTTACGTTTGGCTCTCTGCCCTGCTAGTTAGTGTATATGAGTCTATTCACGCACTCGAGTTACATTTGCAAGATTCCGACAAATTACAGAATATAAAAACACGAAACACCCATATTGTGAGTTTCTGACGCGACGGAAAATGGATTCTCTGGGAACAACAACGCAGAAAACGTCCGTTCCAATTTATTCATTTTCTCATTGTTGTTTTGAGCGGAAATTCTAAAATTACACTGAAAACGGACGAGTCGCGTTGATAAAATTTTCTACTTTTAAATTTATTGGGACATTTTTCTCAATTTTCTCTTCATTAGCCGCTTGCACAAGGCGGAAAATGTTCGTTCAAATTTTTATAGAGTTCCAGATACCGTAATTTAACACAAAAACCAGGAAACGGACGTGTTGCGATAACAATTTTAGCTCATTTTTTTTACATGTTCATTATTGTTTTTCGATCGTTTAGCAACATTGAAGGATTTTTTTCTTTATTTGAGTATAAACTGTCCGAAAAATTAGAAATTGTCATGTCGCGATGAGGCTGAAAATCCTGGTCGATGGATCCCGTACTATAATACTTTGAGATTCTTAAATTGCAGCCTTTTTAAGCGAGCTTTACAACGATGATAAAAATCAATTTTTCGTATTATTTTAAAGTTATATTTCGTGTATTTTTACAAAAATTTTTTGTAATGCATTTATTGTATCGAAAAAAAAATGTATCCAGCTGAAGACTTTTGTCGTCTCTCAAAAATGGTTTAAAGAAAAAAAAATAGACACTTCTACATTAATTAGAAGCTGAGATATCGTATCTTTTGAGTTTCATGCATTTATTTCTGTACATATATATAAATCTTGAGCTGAAATTAAGACCGCTTATTTTCTAATAAACTTTAGTGAATACATAAAATGACTTTTAATATTTAATTTACCTACAATTTCGCAGGTATACGAGCGCTCGTTCATCAAAGCCGAGACTGCCACGACAAGATTCTAGGAAAATGTGCAGAAATGATATCCATGCATTCTATTTAGTTATCTAGAGTGCTCAGGTAAAGTCAAACGCATTTCGCGAAACGCCAGAAAATGTCATTTTTTGCACGTTCCTGCTGGATCTAATTTTCGATTTGGAGTATGCAGTTTACGATGAGGGTAAAACGCCCTAGGCGAATGGGAGTTTCAACCTACCCCCTCTTAATCATCGTTCCCAATTGAACCGGACCTGCCCCGTCCAACCTCACATACACCACGGCGCTGCGCCCCATTTTTATCAAAATTTCGTTTATAAGTTTTTTGTTTTTTATGCTACAGAAACAAGATACCATCTATAAACTTCCACATCTCCAAACTATTAAACTTACAGAAATTATAATAAAAACAATATTCGTTCCTCAGTTTCTAACATTTCGTTCTCGTTAAAACATCGAGTTATTCGACGGAAACCGTTTTAAAATATGTTTTCTCAAGCTAAAATCGCAATTATAACTTATTAAAGACTATATCAGTTTACATGAAAAATTGATTACAACCTTTTGTCTCAAAACTGATTCTCTTTCAGTTTCAATGGTTAGTTTTTTTTACTCTAAAGGAGATGGGACCCACCCGCTATAAACTACGTAAGCTACATAATATAGAAATAGACTTTCCTTTAATGCATCTTCTATTAAATCATTAAAAGAAAAACTAAATATAGTTCGTATGATGATGTTTCTAAATTAAAACCTGTTACTGTTGCTGCAGTATTATTCAATGTAGTTTAATAAAATAACTAACCTAACGCCAATAATGTGTCGCTTAGGCAAAAAATTCAATTGCATAAATTACTTCTGATAATAATATTAAAAATTGAAAGCAGATTCAATTACATTGCAGATGTTCAGTTACAGTTCTCATTATATTCTGTATTTGCTAAATGCAAATGTTTGATGTTTACAATCAATCGTTAGTTCTTACTATATTATAATGTAACTATTTTTCATTGGACTTAATAAAGATATCAAGCAGGTGGTCGCCACACGAGTTTTTAATACATTTTTAAAATATCTTTGCATCAAACAAGTTGCGCTCCGAAGAAGTACCTAGTTTTAACTAAATCAAAAGTTGAGGCATGCCAATTCATAAATCATAATCGAATATCAAATTAACAAGAGAAGATAATATAATGAAGGCAGAGAGAGTTAAAATTGCTTTAGGGTAAATATGTTAGGAAACCCCCTAATAGTATTTTAAACAACAAATTTCGAAAACGAATCTTTTCACACAGTGAGACAGTTTAATGGAACGAGCCGAAGGCGAGTGTGAAAAGATGTTTTCAAACGTGTTGTTTACAATATATTTTCTACGACTGCAAAGAAAATAAACAAGTTCATAAGTAAACAGATCAACCATTTTTAATAAACTCCTTTAAAAGTGATGTGGTTTGAAGACTTCAAAACTGATGATTAGTTGTTAAAAAAATTGGTTGCTGTGAACCTAAATAGACTAGCCTACTGTCGCATGCATATTGCTGCTTCATAAATTAAATCGTAATTCAGCTCAAACATGGAAAGACCGCTGAGATTTCAAATATTATTTCTTAATTTTCTTTATATACAAACACGACTTTATGCAGCCAGAGTCACACTTAAGTGTACTCAAAGTAGCTTATGTTCTACCTTAGCATTAAGAAAGGAGAAAGGGAAAACACGCGAAGCGGAAAGCATCCTGCGTATAGAGGGTCAGAGTAAAATCTAAGTTACAAGGAGGTACTTCGTAATTGTTGCTATAATTTATGTGTTAAACTACTTGTGTCGAGAAATATGGTAATTTTCACCAAGACTACAACGAGCCTAACTTGTTACCTTATTTATTAATTAGTGATGGGTCATCACTAATCGGATTCGGTAAGAATACAATTTATTGCTTGCAATGATGTTTCTAACGTAGATCTTTCATTATATTATAGTTATTTTACCACCGACTTCAATATCCTAGGAGTTGATAGTCCCTCTTCATGAATTATGAAGCAAGCCTTTTAAATTTTTCATCGCCGGTTTAACCCGTAAGTAATTTATAAAGAAATAATTTTTGTAATTCAAATTTGTCAATGGCCATTATGTAGCAGCCATGCTATATGCTTCATTTCTTTTTAGGGTTATAGATACGGATTGTAAATACGGATTCTAGATACGGATTTTTAAATTTGGATGTTAATTTCACATTTAAAATCTGCATCGTAAAATGGGAATTCTAAATATTGGATTTTAATTTTCGTATTCACCTCTCAAGTTAATTCCGTTACATAATGGGGTCATTTTTCCTTTCATCCACGTATTTGGATACGAGATGTACATATTAGGATAGGACTACTTTTCTGTTGGAGGCCATAGACGGTGTTATGGTAGAATAAGTGAAAATTTTCTTCATGGAAGTTCTGGAGGTGGCGAATACAGTACCAGGAACTCCTAAGCTTGATATTGGTCGCACCTAGAACTCGGCGATTGCATCACAATGGGTTGGACTTCACCATCTTTATCCCTCACTTGGATTCACCATATAAATCCCTTGAAAAATTCAACTGTGTTACAAATAACATTTTTATTTTATAGTTTATATATCTCATATAATAATCATTATTTTTTTTGGCGTTCTATCAATATCAAATTGCAAAATGTTTCCTTTTATTGAGAAATTATTCCAATCTTTGACATTCTAATTTTTAATATGTTTTTGACAAACAACTTGTAACTTTCAATTATTATTTGTGTATATATTATTTGCGTAGCGTCCAGTTGGAACAAATATATAAAACGACCTGTAAAGACATTGTGATCACAATTTCTACAAAAAGTTTACATTTAAATACTTAATTATTAATTTTAAAACACCATACTGTCGGTTTCATATTTAAGACAGTATTTTAAATAATTACTAAGTAACATATTTTCGTCCAGTCGTTTTCTCCTATGTATATAAATTTATTTAATTTTAAGGCTTCACTTTAGTCGTTTCCTAACAAAAACACACCCAGTTTTATTGGTTTATAATAAAATTAATTTTATATTTAATTTGTTCACTTATTTCAGGTATTTTGATACAAACTGTATAAACTATTTAGACAATACCTTCCAAACTAAATAATTAACCTTTCATGTGAAAGAAATATGATAGTGTTTAGGAATATTTGCAGGTATTAATCTAATTTTGATTTTCACTAAATTTAATTTATTAATTTACACTTCTTTATAGTCAACAATTTATACTTTCATCATAATTTGATTAATTTATCTTTCTTAATCGAACTCCATTCTTAGTGTAAATTTCGAATGCAGAAAGATTGGCGCCCCGGCTTCTATAGGAAAATTGTCAACATTATTTAAGTCAAATCGTTAAAAAAAACGTCTATCATTTATTAACAATAATCTACCAAAACACGTAAAGCCATTTGAATAGTGTCTTCTTACCCATGACTCATCTACCGAGTCTCTGAGCTGCTGGTGTAGTAATTTTGTTCCCTCTAAATTAAATAAAGTTCAGTCTGTAATCTCGAACAAATAAAAAGAAATTAATAATGTATTAAATAGCGAGGGTAGCATGTTACACTACTTCAAAAAATGTAAATAAAAGGTGTCAGTTATGTTTTTGACAGGACTGTGTGAAAAACATGACAGTACTGTGTTTTTGGATTTTTGCAGACAACGTACGAAAAAAGACAGTTTCGAGTCCTGGTTACTGTGTTTTATTTGTCGTTTCGAAGGTAGTCGTAGAAAAAATATATTATGATTTAGAAATAAATTATAAACTTGAAATTTGGAGGGGATGTTGGCGGATTAAGAAATATATTGCTGACTGTCAAATCGAATGCCTTATTTACTTTGCTAATACCGGCGCGGTAGCTCAGTCAGTTAAGGCGTATTGAGTGGCGAATATGCTGATCGACTATCTACCGCGCTCTCGGCTCGACCCCCAAGCCCTGGTATTGACCACACCGGTGGGTGTGGATGTATGTCTGGGTTTTTCCAAATCCTTCTGCACAGCCTTGGCTTTGGATTTGGCTACTATCTGTGGTGTGTTTATGTTTCTTAAGTTTTTAATTGATGTGTATCAAGATGGCTGAAAAGGATAAGTTGCCATTTAAAGAGAAGTGCAATTATTGTAATAAAAAGTAACAAAAAAGCCAGTTAATTGTGCAAAATGTGACAAAGTGTATCATAATAGTGCAGTAAGAGTTTCATGTTGTGGATCTAATCTAAATGATAATAAGCTGATGAACAGTGAAAATGAGGTTTTCGTCAGTGATAGCGATGAAGATGACCTTGCAACAAAAAGTCAAGATCTTGAAAGCGAAATTAAGCAACTTAAGAAATTGAACAAGGGCCTAATAAGTGAAAATAATGAACTGAAAAACAAAAATAAGAACCTGCAAGATGAGATCTTTAAATATCAAAACCAAAGTAAACATTGCCTCAGCCTGGCAGATTCAGAAAAACAAATAAGTGAAACACTCAAACTATATATTTGTTATGAGATGAACAAAATAAGTGCCTTACTTCAGGAAGAATTAGACTGCGTAAAAATTAAAATAAACAAACTTTATGAATTTAATACACAAGCTGTACATCCAGATGCAAAAAGTAAGAGTGAGAAACAACCAACTACAAAAAAGGCAAACATTCAAACTCCTACAAAAACTGTCTCAAATAAAATTAAACCAGAGACCCCCAAACAGAGTGAATTTATTAAATTACTGGACAAGCAAAAGACAATAATGAATGATATTATTGGAGGCAAGTACTTCTACATGTGATTATACCAACAACCATACTGATGTTCCTAATGAAAATAGTTTCACCCAAGTTAAATCTAGGAGGCAACGAGCAGCTATGAACAATGAAAATTCCTTAAAAAATAACCAAAAGAAACAAGTCATTGTTGGAAATGCTGAACCAGATGAGAAGAAATTCTCTGCTGTTCAAGTTATCAAAAGAACATGGATTCATGTGTCAAATAATCGTAATTTAACAGCCGAAGATTTGACTAATTATTTAAATAAAGTTCAGCTCTTTCAAAATTGGAGCAGACATCTCACCCGAAGATGTTTTACTTAATCCTAAATCATGGGCATTAGGAATATCCGTATGTAAATTCGATTTTTTTCGAGCAGCAAGGAATAGAATTTTATTCAAGAAAAGAAGTGAAACCAGTGACCAAGGAACCTAATTTAAATGCCAGTTACCGTAACATACCCACACTCAATGAATCAAATATTGTTCAAGACAAACTTTTAGTGAAATTAATGCATCAAAATATACAGTGTATAAGTACCAGCATCAATCAGTTAGAAATATTTTTGGAAAGTTTAGATATGTGTCAAATAACATGTTTAACTGAACACTGGCAGTCCAAAGAGGAATTAGAACTCTTTTCAGTTAAAAACATGATTCTTGCATCAAGCTTCTGCCGCACGCATGGTGAACATGGTGGTTCTGCTATCTATGTCACAAAGGACATCGCCTGGAAATCACGAGAAGACATTGCAAGTATCTCACAAAAAGGTCATTTTGAGTGTAGCACCATTGAGTGTAACTTTAGTAAAATCAATTGCCTGATTTTGTGCATATACCGTCCCCCAAATGGTTCTTTAGATTTGTTTTTATATAAACTGAATTTGATATTGGAAAGCTTGTTTAATGAAAAAAAAAAACATAACAGATGACCTCAATATTGATTATGCAAAGGAAGGTGTAGAAAAATATCAGTTGTCAAGTTTAATAGATTCCTATGGTTTATCAGTCGCAGTAAAGGATTATACAAGAATTACATCAACAAGTAAAAAAATTACTGATTACGTAATAACAAATATATGTTCTGATCATGAAACTGAAGTTTTACAATCGTCATTATCTGACCATAGAGCACAGGTCTTTACTTTCTCAGTCATGGCTAAAAAAATACAGCACATATACACAAGGTCATATAATGAAATGAACGTAAACAACTTCACTGATGAGTTGACTAAGACAAACTGGTCTAGTATATACAATTTAAATTCTGTGGATGACAAAACCAATGAGTTTTTAAAAATAATAGAATGTGCTTTTTGCAAACATTCCCCACTAATAAACGCTGAACTAACTGATCTTAAAAATAAAATAAAACTTCTGGAGGATATTAGTAATATCAATCCACAGTATAAACAAGCGTATAATCATTTTAAAAATACTTACTGCGAGAAACTGAAAAAAGCTAAAAGTGAATACTACAAGAATATTATCAATCACGCTAATAACAAATCTAAATGTATGTGGAGCCTAGTTAACTCAACAGTTGGTAACGAAACAAATAACAAATTACCATCAGGAGATCCACTTATTTTAGCAAATAAATTTAATTCATTCTTTGTTGAAGCTATTCCTGAGCTAATAGCAAATTTAAACAATAATAATGTAGGTACAGATCACAACAAACCCATTAAAATGATCAAAAAGTCTATGTTTATATACCCTACATCATCAAAAGAAATATGCGAGATAGTAAAAAAATTTAAACCAAAAACTTCCAGTGGATTGGACGGTATTTCACCTAGTTCATTGAAAAAATGTATAGACCCTATAGTTGCACCACTTGAGAATATATTTAATGCGTCATTATGTCAAGGAGTATTTCCAGAATCTCTGAAACTAGCAATTGTACTGCCATTACACAAAAAAGGCAATACAAATGACTTAAGTAATTATCGCCCTATAAGTTTACTGTCTGTGTTTTCCAAAATATTGGAAACTTTCAGCATGGCTTTATGAAAGAAAAATCGACGACAACAGCTCTTTTTAATTTTGTAAATACAATATTAGAGGGTTTGGATGGCCAGGAAATTGTTTGCGGATTATTTCTTGACCTATCCAATGCCTTTGATATGTTGAATCACAATCATCTTCTCAATAAGTTGGAACAAATAGGCATGCGGGGAACCAGTTTCCAATCGTTCAATTCATATTTGCAAAATAGAAAGCAAAGGACAGTGATATCATTTAATGGTAATAAATATGTTTCTGACATTCTTAGTTAAAATTATGGAGTACCTCAAGGCAGTGTCCTTGGACCACTTTTGTTCATAATTTATATAAACGATCTCGTGAATATTACAGATAATAATATTAAAGCAACCATAATTAATTACGCCGACTATACCAATTTGCTAATAAGGGGTAAAACGTTGGAAGAGGTAGCCCAAGAGCTCTCCCAATTATGGCAAAATGTAAGAAATTAGTTTTATGCTGATCAACATATATTAAATGAGTCTAAATCGAGCTGTGTAATTTTTGAAACTGATAGATCAGGTCTCATATTACCAGATCAACTATCAAAAGAAGTACTAATTTTAAATGCAAATTCCACAAAATTACTAGGTGTAACTCTGGATAGCAATATGAAATCGTTTTTGCATATAGATGAAACCATTAATAAACTTAACAAACCATGTTACGCGCTTTGGATATTATCACATCTGTTTGATGCACCAACACTTAAAATATTTTACTATGCAAATTTTTACTCTATCGCTAAATATGCAATTGTTTGGGGTGGTTCCTCAGACCTTTACAAAATATTCAAAATACAATAAAGAGCATTAAGAATAATTTATAAAATAAAATTCAACGGTTCATGCAGGGGTTATTTTAGGCAAAATGAATTACTTTACAATACCAGGATTATATATATACTCATGTTTGTTTTATTCAAAAAATCATCAAGCTGAATTTAATATTTCAAATTTTGACCACTCTCATGATACAAGACATAAAAACAGTTATGCATTTCCTATACATCGTCTAGCTATTACTGAGAAAGGACCTTTTTACTCAGCAATTAAATTTTTTAACCTACTTCCTAATTCTCTTAAAGACATTACTTCTCCAAAGGTCTTCAAAAAACAAGCTTTTCAATACATTTGCAATATGGAACCATATTCTGTTCAAGAATTCTTAATCTTTAATATTGATAGTTTTAGATTTTAACCATCGAATAAGTTGTAATGTAAAAGTATATTTTAATGTTTTTTACAATAAGTCTTTACTTGTGCAGTTATTTTTTATTTTAGTTTGTGGTATCTAAAATGACCTGTTTTATACATATTATGTATTTTGTAGTATGTCTAATGAAATGGAATAATATATCTATAATATACTATTGTAAAAATGGAATTATGGCATAACTAAATTTTATACCAATATCAAAAAGGGAAAGAAAGAAAAAAGAGAAGAGAAGCAATAAACTACAACCATCACGTATCACAGAAAATTGTTAATTTTCTACGTATTATTGGATTTTTATATTTGATCATATTTTGAGTGTCTGGTAGAATTTTAAATAATTCCAAATGAGAACATAACTGGTCATGTGATACTCTTTCAACAATTTTAGATAGTACAAACTTCAAAAAACTTCGTCTTTTAATTACACACACAAAAATAAAGGTCATGTACTTTTTTACCGACTATCATATCTATATTAATTTTGGGGCGCTGAAACCAAATCCGAGGTCAGAATTGTCACTTGTCGTCAATATTTTCATGCAAGCTCGAAAAACAGCTTAAAAAACCAGAAACCGGGTAAAAAGTAAACTGAAGGATTAAACGTGTTGACCCATGTTTTTATGCATTGAAACTGAATCCGAGGTCGGAATCTTATCATGTCAGAATTTTGATATAACCTCAGAAAAATCTGAGAAAACATCCCAAAAATGATTAAAAATGCATGTAAAACGTTTAAATTTTGACGCAGGCTCAAAAAACCTATGAGGACTAACTAACCCAAATTACGTTTATAAGATAAATAAAAGTCGAGAAAATCTCGACCCTTGAGAATTCGTAAAAAAATCGCTCTTTATTTCTTCCTGTGATATCGTACTCGTTTTGACTCAAAAGACCACGCAGTGGGTTTCTCTTCCTTTTTTTGCCACTGTCTGGCGAATCTCTTTTAAGCATCCACCAGCAATCGGTCATCATATTTACGTCCCATTTTCCTTGGTAGCGACGCTCCATCTCTCTTATATCTTGGTGGAACCGTTCACCTTGCCCCTTGCTATAATCTCCGAGATTTTCTAGGAAGTAATCAACATGAGAATCTAGGATATGTAATTTTAATTCATTAAACATCTTAATTTTTGGAAATTTTCAACCATTTGAAGAGCTAAGTGGATAAAGGTGTTATGTGACATTTTTGAAAATTTTGAGATTTCTACACAGACAACTATTTTAACTTATAATCTATCATTTCAATAAGTTTTTGGAATAATAAACCTTTCCTAAATGCGTTTTAATGTTTGATAAAGGTGTTATGTACATATGGTTTTTATATAATTTAATGGATAAAGGTGTCATGATCACATACCACCTTTATCCATTACTGTGCGATATTAAATTGTTTTAATCCAAAACTCTTTGCTTTTGAAGTTATGTTATAATGACATTAATGTGACAAGTTGTGTTAAGTGTTTCTTACTATTATATTGAAAATGGCCAGTCGTAGTAAACTGATATTACAAATGGCAATGAATAAACGATTTCATGAATCACGTAAGATGTTTATAAATTGGCTGATATTTGGAAATAGTGCTTATAGTGTTTTAATCCATATATTCATTTCGTTCAATTTCGAAATGGTATGAGATGGTACAAGAGTCGAGATAGTACTTGAGTATCTAATTGCTGTAAGTAAACACATTTATACCTTTTGACAATTCAGCAGAAATCAGTCACATAGTGGCAATTTCTTCCCAGGCAAGTTTTAATAATGTTTTAAAAACAAAACATTATCAATATAAAATGCAATAATAAAATACGAATTTACCAAAGTATTCTAGCAAATTAGTCTGTAAATCAGAAATACTGGAAAGTGACGCTTTGCGGTGTTGATTTTTGTACAAACATATTTATGCTGACAAGTAGAACAGGGCTGGACCGTAGAAATTTTTATGACAAGAGCAAAACTGATATCTGGTATGGCTTCTGCCCACCCAATATTTTGAAAGAGCATTAAATTGTTTAAGGTAAATCTGGCGAATTCCGAAATTCTTGCAGAAAAAATAATAAGTACGATAATTACGCCAATCAAGTCAAAGGTCATTTGGGTTTCTAAGGTTATCGTTTAAGAATTACAGGGTTCGCTATGCGTACATCTATTGGGTTATCTGTGAAAAATCCCTGCCTACCCAATAAAATTGCTGAAATTACGTCCATGGTATTCAAAATTGTTTAATTGAGATCATGAAATGACTCACATTTTTTCCCAAATGTGATGCTGGAAATAATACTAAAGAATACGGAGAAAATTACAAACTAGCTTTCGAACAACAAAAGCGTGACGGAGCAAAAGTTACAGTAGACAGAACGATTTGCTTTCTTACTTTAGATCTTCAGCAAACCATGCCGCTGCCAAAATTAAGTACATCGAAAGCATTTTACCTTCGTCAAATGTGGTTTTAAAACCTTGGCATACATACATTGAGGAATACTGAAAAAGAAAACGTTCTTTTTCACATGGACTGAAGATATGGCCAGCCGTGAAAGCCTAGAAATTGCTAGTTGCTTACATACCTTTTCACAAATTTACAATAAATATTTCCAAGAAAAGACCGATCACATTATAATATGGCCCGACTCCTGTGGTGGACAAAATAAAAACTTCAATATCATTACACTTTACCAGTTGTTGATTTTAAAGAGAGAATTTAAAGTTATCGACCATAAATTTTCGGAGGTGGGACATTCATATTTAGAATCAGACAGAGACTTTGGCAGAGTCGAGAAAATTTTAAGGAAACATCAAAACATCTACGTTCCTGACCAGTATCGAGAAATTTTAAGAACTCCCAAAGACGCCGTTGTCATAGATATGAAGAATCATTTCAAGGATATTGATGGAATTGCCTCAAAACTCAATTTGTACAACAGAAGGAAAAATAAAAATGGCACCTATGGATGCTACTATTACATCACTAGATGAAATGACTCCATTTTACAAGGTCGATATTTAAAAAAAAAAGGAATAGGCATAAGATAAATTCCGACGGTATTGCTCTAACGGTGTTCAATGAAAACAAGGGCAGCCTAAGTGTAGGAAAACTGGCCAATCTTAAAGAATTACCATTCATAAATGAATGGTAAGGCCGTATTATCACAACATACTTGGAAATGACCAAACTGTGGCTCAAAACCGTAGAACTGCCCGACTACCTAAAAATTGTACAATCTTTTAATAATAATAAAATATGTTTAATTTCTTAACACTTTTATTCACTAATTCCTTATTCATTTCACAGAAACTTATGAACGGATAAAGGTGTTATGTACATTAATTTTTTTTAATTTTCGAAAATAATGACAACTGACAACTTTAGTTATTTGTCTCTGAAAAGTACATCAAATGTCAATATCATCGCAAAATGCAAGCTATATAGTCGTTATAACAAAAAAGTTCTAAAAACTTTCGAGTTAAATTACTCCATAACGTGTTTTTGTGACATAACCCCTTTATTCACTTAGCTCTTCATTTCTTCTACTGCAAATTTATAGTTATCACTTTCTACATTTCCCAAAAATCTATCCACGACGTTTGTAAAACTAACCCATGCAGATTTTTCGACGCCATTCACCTTGGTAATAAATACTTTCGAATATTGACAACATGTGACAATTCTGACCTTCGATTTGGTTTCAGCGAACCAAAATATGTATAAAAACACGGGTCAACTCGTTCAATCCGTCAATTTACTTTTTGCCCAATTTCAGGCTTGTTCTAAGCTGTTTTTGGAGCTTACATGAAAATATTGACGACATGTGACAATTCTGACCTCGGATTCGGTTTCAGTGCCTCAACACACGTATAAAAACGTGGGTCAACACGTTTGATTTCCCAATTTATAGTCTGAGTGCCCGCGTACATAAAGACAATTTATACATATCCTCTTATAACTTCTTGTATGGCATAATTGCGCCTAGTTTACCACTTTTTTCCTCTGCGAAAATTTTCGTAAACGCGGCTTTCCCCCTCCCATAATGAAACCGATGATTTCCACGCGTCGGACTGGACAATCGGGAAATATGTTTTGTCGGACAATTAGAAAATTGGATTCTACATATTTTTATTAAGCAATCTTGAAAAAATCAGCTGGTTATCAATAAGTACATTTTTTAAAATCATTATTTCTTCATGTTTAGCCTAAACTGTCCAGCATTTACAAGTGTCCAGCAAGAGTCCAGCATTCAGACCATACTTCCGGGATTTCGCTGGAATGTCTTGCAAGTGTCCAGCAAAAGTCCAGCATTCAGGTTATAGTGAAGTTAGAGCATTACGTTTTGCTTGGAAAAAATTTTTTTTCGAATACCTCATCAAAAAATTTTGTGGGCAAAAAAATTTTTCCCTTCGATCATCAAAAAATGTTGGGATCAAGAAATGATTTTTCGGATTTCTGCCTCCCCGCTCATCAATTTTTTTTCCCAGCAGAAGTGTCCAGCATTCACTTAACAAAAATCTGGTCACCCTAATTTAAGCATATTTATGTTGTCAGGTGCTGTTAACAATCCATCATCCTAGTACGTCCTGGTTCTGCAAAAACACCAAATACTCTTCACAGCAGTTTAGTACGCCGTATATGATTTAATCTAGCCACTATTTCTGTTCGTAATGCCCTTGGTAAGCCGAGAAGTACCTACAAATTGAAACAAAACAACATCATGATTAGTTACTGTAAACTAATTAAATCAAAACGCTTACCTCTTATATAAAGAATTTTCCTGTTCTGCATATTATGCGTTTTTCTTCTGTCCCTATACTTGTGATTATATCTTCGTAAGTTCTTGTATTTCCATTGTTTTTGTTCTTTCCCGTAGTACTGGTGTGTCGTCTTGTTGACATATTTTTGACAGTTCAGGTTTTCAGTAACTCCAACTAAAAATCCCCATCAAGGATTTCCGGCTTCTTTTAACTTCTAGATCATTAACGACTTGACTCTCGGTTGGTGATAAGGTCCCGTATGATAGTGTTCGTTCACAGTTTTCCTTTTTGGGATTTGTAAATAATTCATACACCAGTGATCTATACCCGACTCACAAGTTTGTTGAGCTCTCCCAGATGAACTCATTTGTCAAAGTTATTGGTTTTGTGTCTCCACGTGCACTCAAAGTTGCACCACATGTAAGTAAACCTTTTTCTCTCTGTTTCCCAATAATCAATATTTTTTCTTTTCTTAATTGCAGTTCTGTTAGGATTGATATAATCGTGATTTAGTTGCCTTGCCGTCTCGTTCGCAGAAAACCCTTCTGAGGAAGGTGAGTTAGGTTACTTTAATTTTTTTTTCTTAAGGTATTGTTAGATATTTAGTATTTGTTTTATTCCAGGGTTTTTAGGTGTACCTATAAAGTTAGGTCTATACATATTGAGATCTTTGGGGAAATAATCTGGGTTTTACGAATTTCTACCCATTTTTTTTTACGGTTTTGGTACCCTGACGATGTAGGAGTGTCCAAAATAATTTGGAGTACGCCTGGAGCTCCGTATTCATTTAGTTTTCATCCTACGCTGGACAACGAAATTTTGCACCCTCGTGACGTCATCAGATTCCCGCCATCTTGTCCAGTGTCTTTTGCCCTATTGGGAGCACCATTGTCATCACCACAGCTGTAATTACCACCGAATCTAACATCCCGATTCTAGGATCTGCACAACGTACAGGCCAGATTTTTTTTATTATTTATTTTTCTATTTATATCACCATTTATTATTTAAACATATTTCTTTAATATTTTGCGCACACTGTAAAACATTTACGTAATATTAATTACATCACCACCCATGTAAAGCAACAGCGTAGTATACTATGGCGGTGCGCTTATTATTCACACCTTATACGACATTATTTAAATATTAAGTGTGAAGCAGTGTAATATCATATCAATTTTTTTAAAAATCATTTTCTTACCATACGTTGTGCCATCTTTATCCTTAGTAGAGCCCTTAAGGCTAATTATTTTTAAGAGTAATCAGTATATAAAATATATATGCATATACTATGGATTTATTTCAACTACCAATTTTTTTTTGTAATTATCAATTGCTTAAGCAATAAATATTTATATTGTCTAATATACTTGTTGTGTCTTTATGCTCATTTATCCATATTTTCTCGCAGTCTAATTTTTGTGTGATCTGGATTATCTTCCACAATTTTTTTTGTATGTTTTGTATTCCGTGATTGCATACGAAATAAATCATTATGACTAATATTAATTCGCTATATTATTTTTATGTGGCTAGAGCTTAGGGAATATAAGAAATAAGTATACCAAACTTGTTTTAATTTTACTTCACTCTCATTATTCTATATTTTATCTACTATTAAATATTTCATTTTACTAAGATCTGAGGAAACCACATAAGAAAATAAAAACCAAAAAAATTAATCTAAGACCGGCAGCTGCCTACAAGATTTTGCAAACATTTCTAAAGTTTTTTTTTGTCAAGTAATTTTGGTCTAAAATTTTCTTACCGAATCTCCCTCGCTCTTGAATTAAAAATCCGGAAATTTTTTCTCGCTCACGAATTTTTAAAGAATATTCGGACCTCAAAAAAATTTCCGGAAATAATTCAAGCACTAGGGAGATTACAAGTGAGAATTATACGTTTTTATTGCATTATAAGGGAACAATTTTTTAAACAAGGATGTTCTAAATCGTGGTATATTGACCGTGTATTGTTGATGTTTTCTTGTAAACTTTTCTTTAATGAATAATAATGGCACACCAGAATGAATTATGGAATGGGCAAAGGATAGGAGGTGTAATTTTGTTATTTACATTTAACCAACATAATATTTTTATTCTAGCAGATATTCCCTGGTCATATTTACGGAGCCCATATATAGGTCTACAACATGAATTTTGTATCTTCTGTAATCTGCTTTTATCTATTTTGTCCAAACGGGGTTCATATATGAAACTACAATAATTTAAGTGTGATAATGTAGAAGAACGCACTACCGGGTGTCAAAATGACGCGACACCAATTTATTTCTCAGGGAGCGCCAGTCGCGTGCTACCCCGTTCTTCTACCTCCCAGGCGGGTTCGAGATAAGTTGCACTGAAGATCGTCGAATAATGGACCAAGGCGGCACTACCACAGATCGGTAGACGCTCTCTCTGGACATGAATTCCCTCGTTAGGGGTTTAGGTACCTTTTGAAATTCTGGATTTTTACATAAAAAAATCCCAACCGAAGAATTTCTCTGCGGAGGGATTAATTTTGTACGTTGTATCCACGTTTTTGGCTGTTAATAACGGACTCTACACCTTAGGGATTTCTCAAAAAAACGCATAAAAAAATCCCTATCGAACCTCCGTAAGGCAACCAGAAGGTCAAGTGTTAATGTGAGTTAACTCGACACATCCGGTTTTCGATACGAAAGTTCCAGGGATTATAGACCGTCAACAGGCCTCAAGATCAATTAAGAAACAATAGTTCAAAGATTCCGTTTATTTAATAGAAATGGTTACACAAAATTCTCAAGATAAGAATCGTGCCTTCCCCAATCAAGGTAATGGCTTTCAGACCATACAAGCGAGAGCGCTTACGCTAACGATCGACTAGGTAGAAAAGATTCATGCACACCTCCTCAGAATCAAAATGTGAGCTTTTTAGAGAAGTCTGAGACTATTTGTAATTTTATAATTACGACTGACTGATTTTAACTTAAAAAAGTTTTACTAAATGAAATTAATTTCGCTAGAGACTACTTAGCTTTAAAGTTCTTGTATCGTGGCGGTTCACATACTCAAACACATTCGTGAGGACTTATGACTGCATAAGTTTGATGGCGTTCAATCAGTCCACAATTTACTTGCCCCTATGCAGTTGTTCAATATTATCGATATGGCAGCAACCCACCTTCGAGCGACTTTTAGGCAAAATTGAATTTTTGGTTTTTTATGCACAAGGCGTTTTCCTCTATAACTTTGTCATTTGGAAAGCCCCGCTATTGGCTTTCCTACCATCGCTTTGTCGAGACCACTCAACGCGCTCCACCAAATTGCAAGCCGCTGAGTTAACCAAACTCTTTCTATGCGAGAAACCGGCCTTGTGCATGTGCATTGATTTTTATCAATTTTTGCTTATCGGCACTACGCCGGCTTTGTCAAAATCGTCTATTTTGCCTTTTGGATGCAATGCATCGCTAAAATTTTATGCTCATACTTTAGAACAGTGACCATACCTCAATGGTCCATGTCTTTGGTTGAGGAATAAAAATGGAGAACATTTCAATATTTTTTAAAGTACATTTTCAGAGTACTTTTTAAACTAGCGTGGTACTTTTGAAAAATTAAAAGTCCAACTTTAGCGTACTTTTGAAAAATCAATTTTCAAGCCAAATTTCGACGCAGTTTTGAAAAATTTATCTGCAAGTGAAATTTTGGCGTACTTTTGATAAATCGATTTTCGAGCCAAATTTCGACGCACTTTTAAGGATATTATTTTTCAAAGTCCAACTTTGTTGCACCTCTGAAAAAAGTATATTATTCAAAAATCCTTACCATTATATACTTTCGCTCTCTTATCCTGAACCAAAAACATATTCTCTTAAGTGAAAATTCGGTGTTTCTTCGAATTTTCACCTGGTCATTTATAACGCCTTATAGAACCCAAAACGGTCCTTATGGGTTGGTCTGAGCCTTTACAGGCTCTTAAAAATGTCTTTAAATGAAATTTTTGCCTAAGTCGAATTTTGATTCTGTCTTCAACTTAGGACGATTTTGGAGAGTTCTACAACAATAACACCAACGCTTCACAGAGATTTTTACGCATGTTGAAATTTAATATATGTCTGTTGGAATATAAAAGTTTTAAATTCATGTAAGCTTTTTGTATTACTTTGTTTACCTGTGAATTTTTTAATTCTTTCATGAAATGAAAGAATTTCTTCATTTATTTTTATTTGCATTTGACTTATTACATCTACGTCATATCTACCACCGAACATTAAAATTACGCATTTATTGTTTGAGAGATATATTATGTTGAAGGGACATATTATATATTGTTTTTAAACATTTATTTACCGTATTTTGTGCATGATATGGCAGCTTAGTTCTATTGAGAATTTCGGTTGTATGTAACACAAAAAATAAGGGACCTAATATAGAACCCTGTGGAACTCCAGTTAATATAAAAGCGGACGTTGAGTATGTATCAATCACCTACTCGAACTATCTGTCGCCTACTGTGTAAATATGATTTAACAAAATCAACCGCAATTTCATCAAAACCATAAAATTTTACCTTGGCACACATTAAGTCATGATCGATTTTATCAAAAGCTTTAGAATAATTTAATAAAACCAATGCGGTGATCATACCTCTTTTTCTGGCCCTGATAATGTCATCCATAACTTGACAAAACGCAGAGGCAGTGCTATGAGCAGATTTGAATCCTGACTGATATTTACTCAGTATATCATTGTTATCAACATAAAAAAATATCTGCGAATACATTATTTTCTCTAAAATTTTTGATAAAGCAGGTAGAACACTGACAGGTCTCAAGTCGTCAAATAATAGGGGATTAGTTGTTTTAGGCAAAATACATATAGATATGATAGTCGGTGAAAAAGTACATGTAGTACTCTTTATTTTTTTTTTTGAGTGTCTGTGTTATCTTTAGGTAAAGGTATATCATGGGATGCTTACCACTGATAAGTTATTACATAAGCTATAAGACTAAATTTCAACACTCATGGTGACAAATTGAATTCATTGAATATAAAATTACTGAATTATAAATGGCGTGATATACGCAAAACTATTTCCGACTTTATATTCAATAAATGAATTTATTGTAAAGAGATAAAGGCTCTGGATCTATAATATTGCATACAATATTACAAATATCATACTTGTCCAGAGATTTTACATGGACGTACCTTATACAAGCTCAAGTAAGAAAACTGCAATGCCATTATTATCTTTAATAACGCTGCTGACTGACTAAGCTCTTGATTTATGCAAAATAAAACGTTATTTTTTCATTATCAATCAATCCTGCCAACCAACCGTTAAACTAAAAGGCGCACACGTTACAATTCTAGAAAAAATATTATCACCTGTACCCTCATGTGCGGCACACGCCTGCAAATAGTCTATCATTAAATATATCTAATATATACTAGTTAGAAAGGTGTACAGTAACAATGTACGTGCATTCATTCTTCATCAACCGAAACATACGTACATTTGCAGAGACCAATAAAAACTGCCTGGGGATATTGTTAAACCATAAGGTACCTTATACTTTTAATTGCTTACGATTAAATAGAAATGCGATTTGCACAGAATTTATCACACGCTACATGAGTGGGTTTATCACTGAGAAACCAGCCTTTGCCGGTGACATTATTTAATCTTGTCATTAAACTACTACATCTGCGCTCATTGAAAGAATTATCGTAATGAAATTAAAATGCAGTGTACGTCAAAATGCTTTATTCGCCTCAATAAATTTTCAGTGAACCATTGGTGAGTGCAAAAGCCTGTTTGACTAGGATATTACACAATTTCGGCCATGACAAGAAAGTGGAATGGAGCACGTTATATGGTGACGTCAATGACTAATAATAAAGGTCTGATAAGGATAAATATTTTTTGACCTCTCCAAGACCTTTGATTGCTTAGACCTTGTTTTCATTAGAGATACATTGTTCGCTGTCGGTTTTCGAGGCAACCTCTTATCGTGGTTAATGTCATATGTTCAGCAAAGAAAAGTTTTTGTAAAATTAAATAACAATATCTCTGACGTTCAAAATGTAGACCTAGGAGTTCCTCAGGGCTCAATACTTGGTCCACTCATATTTTAACGATCTTCCATCTCATGTTTGTACTGACCGCACAATATTATATGCTGATGATGTCACACTTGCAGCAGTTGCGGATAGTGCTGAGGAGCTTCAAGTTCGTCTAAACACTTTATCTGCTGATTTTACCAACTGGTGTTATAAAAACGCCTTAATAGTAAATGCTGAGAAAACTGTTGCCATGCAATTTTATTTTTGGAAAAATAATACTTCCTTTCATGTTGTCGTAAATAACAAAACAATTGCGTATTAAAGACATCATCTTGGCAAGCCATGATGAAACCCTCGGTCTCAGACTTCAGCCCAGCTGACCTTAGAAAAGCGAAGGTCAGCTTTTCAGATAAGCCCCCGCCTTCAATATTCTTGTAGAAGACGCCGTCCAAGGGCTCATCCTTATGCAGCTGCAGGAATCTGCTTTGCTCAGCTGCTTTTGTATGGGCTTTAAGCTGAGCGGGTCCCAACTCGGTAACAGAGGAGGTTTACCTGCCTACTGTCGAAGTCGAGACCAAGCTCATCACCTGCTCTTTGTGCTGCTTTAAATAAAAACGCTCCTATCCCTGAATATTCATGGTCGTGAACCATGCAAAGAAAGGGATCCGAACTCCTGATGATCTTGCAGGCTCCATCCAGAACAAACCTGCTATGTAGATACTCCAGGCTCAAGAGTCCACGGCCTCCCTACTGTCGTGAGAAATATAACCGCGGAACCGACGACTTTGGATGCAAGCTTCTGTTGAGATGCATCATCTTTCGGGTTCCTACATCGAGTTGGCGCAGCTCGCCTTGCGTCCATTTCACTACCCCAAAGGAGTGTAGAAGGATCGGAATGGCAAGCATGTTAGTCGCAGACACCTTGTTTTTCCCCGACAGCTCAGAAGACCAGATCTGTAGGAGGAGGTGCTGATACTTGCCGAGGAGAGCGTTTTTCACTGTTGACACTTCTTGGGTGGAGCGTTGCTCAACACCCAACAACCGACTCCCCGGCATCTAGGCGGTGCAAGATGCTTCTATCTACAAGCTGCGCATCCTCTCCGTAATCACCGCATCGTCCTCTCTTGAGGTGAACCAGTGCACATTTGTCCAAGCCGAATTCCATACAGCCTAAGTGTACTCATGTACCACCCTGAGAGATTGGCGTAAATCTCTCTCGCTAGAGGCATAAAGTTTAAGGTCATCTATGTGAAATAGATGGGTGACCTTATGCCTCCTATCTCCGGGTTATCGCAATTGTAACCACGGGTTCTACGAAGTTCAACGGATAACGGCAGTAACGAGATGCAAAATAGAAGGGGGCTGAGAGAGTCTCCCTGAAACACATCCCTCTTAAACATAACCGGCTCTGTTTGGATTCGACCATTACCAAATGTTATGGTAAAGAGAGTCCTCCAGAGCGGCATGAGTTGTTCTATGCATCTCACTATGGGACCGGGCACCGCAAGATATTGGAGCAAGTGAACAATTAGCTCGTGAGATGTCATGTCAAATGCCTTGCGGTAATCGATCCAGGCCATAGAAAGGTTCCGTTTATACTGCACGGAGTCCTGCGTGACACATCTGCCAATAAGCAGGATCTCCTTGCAGCCAGCGACACCCTCCTTAAACCCACGTTGCTCATATATACGTTCATAAACCGTTTGCTTGGGGTACCCGCATGTACAAGATACGTGTGAATATCTTGTAACATGCGTTTAAACAGGTTATCGGTCTGAAGTTCGCTGGATCTACCAAATCTCCGTTTCTAGGGAGTAGCACGGTTCGCCCCTCGATAATCCAGGAAGGGATTTGCTGCTCTCCATTTAGCCACGAGGTGAAGATTCTGGCTAAATAGCGGTAGGCGCTCGGAAGTTTTTTCCACCAAAAGTTGTTAATCCCATCGGGTCCAGGAGCAGCAAAGTTCTTGGAGCCTTCAAGGGCTCTTCGAACCTCTTCCGTAGTTATCGGTTGGTACACTGCTTGACGCTGCTTCAAAGTGTGTCAGGGCTGGAGTATCTCGGTTTAGTGGACGCTTCTGTTCGTAAAGCGTCTTCCAGAAATCTTCCACCTGATCTACAGTCGGCGGATTCTCAACAATACGCTCAGGTAGTTGGAACAAGCGAGATGGCTTCTTGCGAAAAAGGTTATTTTCCGCTACTGCCCTCGCCCGCCTTGCTAGCGACTTTTTGCAAGCCACTAGCATCCGTATTCTATCGAGACAATGTTGCTTAGTGGTAAGCAGCACTGCCATGTTAAGCATGTGATGGAGTCGCCTTAAGTTGGCGGCGATTCGCCGCACTTTTGGCGTGAAAGGTCTGTTCTCCGCCATGTAATCCATCACACACTGAATACGGGAAGCATATTGTCTCGCCGACAGGATCTTGGCTTCGATCTTTCTTATACGCCGGTCAGCTCTCTCCTCCGGGGAAGTATTATTATCCCGCCCCACCACCGGAGAGATTTGTTTCAGCAAGAAATCACAAACTAGTCAGAGCTTATTAACTCTGACTAGTTTGTGATTTCTTACTGAAACAAACCTAATATATATAAAGACGCGACACTCCGAGCAATCCCATTCATAAATCTCCCTTGAGAAAGGCAGCTATGAAGGAGATTAAAACCAGAGTTGGCTCTAAGTGATGTGCAATCGAGTAAAAATGTTCATATATGTAACAAATTCATAGAAATAACACTTTACTTATTGTAGAAGGAAACATGGACGCAAGGTGATGAAATGTTACTAATATTTCACCACTTCGTCGGTTTTCGTAGCTCAGTCGGTTAAGGCGTATTGAGTGGCGAACATGCTGACCAACTGTCTATCGCGCTTTGGGTTCAAGCCCAAGCCCCGGTACTGACAATACCGGTGGGTGTGGCTGTATGTCTGCGTTTTTCCAAATGTGTAACCCCCTTTCGGACAGCCTTGGCTTTGGATTTGAAGGTTGTCTACCCAGTTGTCTACTATATGTGGTGTGTGTTTATATTTATGTAAACTGGTGTTCAGACTGGCTATATCTAAATTTAAAATATGAATTTTATATTTTGCGTTTTTCGTTACTTCCTTATTTTTTCACCGACCTCACATCCGAAATTAGGTAACAAGGTTGAATTAACTGGGCGACGCATAGTGGCCCCAAAGTCATTTTTTTTCCAAATCAGTCTGCAGGTTTTAATACTTAAGTAATCGGAAAGTTTTTTTTTAAATCATCGTTTTTTAATTGCCTTTTGTCCGTGATTTTTCAAAATTTTCAAAGAAGTTTGAATTTTCATAAAAGATTTTGAAAAATCAGGGAAAAAATCGAAAATCTTGACATATCGATAGGAAATCAAAAGACGAAGATTTCAACAAAAAAGATTTCCGATTGCTTAAGTATTAAGACCTTCAGACTGATTTGAAACTTGAAACACTTTGGGGCCACTGTGCGACAGTAAATTTTATTTCATAGTTTTTAACGAACTTCCTTGATATCAATGCTGCCATCGTCAATGAATATTACGAGCCAACATCATATGATGAGACACTCTCGTGCGAAGATGAAGAAGTGGATTGATGCCATGAAAGAGGAAATTGCTTCTTTGAAAGGCAACCATACATGGATTTTGACTGAAATTCCTGATAGCCAAGAGATCATGGATCACAGATTGCAAGACTGGTTGCCAGGGGATGCAAGCAAAGAAATGGTGTAGACTATAATGAAACGTTCAGGCCGGTTGTGCGTTTCGACTCATTAAGAATAATTCAGCCCCTTTCAGCATCAAAGTTTATGAAAATGCAGCAGTTCAACGTAAAAACAGTGTTTTTATATAGAAATATCGACGAGAAAATTTTAGTGAGCCAACCACCAGGATTTGAGGAGGGCAGTAAACATGTATGTTTAGTCAGGAAGAGCATCTATGGACTTAAGCATGCTTCCAGATGCTGGAACCAGCGATTCACCAGTGTTATAGCCAAGTTTTCACTGAAGGCTACCGATGCAGAATCTTGTGTTTTTGTCAGCAACAAAAATCAGCACCATCTTATCTTAGCCATACACGTTGATGACGGATTGGTAGTATCAACAAATCAGGAAGCTATCGACACTTTAGTATGTGACTTAGAAACCGAATTTGAAATGATAACAAGTAAGGTCAGTCATTATCTTGGACTGCAAATAGAAAAATTATCTGATGGATCGATATTTCTCCATCAAGAAAGTTATGCAAGAGCAGTCTTGAAACGTTACAATATGGATAATGCATATATTCTATTGCGATTCCTGCTCCTGCAGATAAACTCCATCGGATGTACCCAATGATGCATCCAGATTGAAGTGAGAATACGATTGCGCTTTATAGAGAAGCAGTTAGAAGTTTGCAATATTTATCAACAGCTACGAGGCCTGACATTACTTATGCCGTGAATGCTGCGAGTCAATATCTGGAAAAACCTAAGAAAACGCATTGGACTGCTGTCAAGAGATAAAGGGAAAATTGAAATATTGAAATATTGAAAGTGAAATATTTCCAAGTTCACAAAGCACTTCAATATTAGTATTCAGCGACGCAGCCTACGCAGGTGATGTCGAGGCTAGAAAATCAATCAGTGGTTTTGTGTTGAAACTAGGAGATGCACCAATTGCACCTGTAATATATTGACAGGCATACAAACTACATATATACGATGCTTGTCATATTTTAACCTACCCACAATAAAATTGTGGGAGGTTACTACAATTAGTCCAAAATCGGAAAATCAAACTTTACGTTTTGAGGTCCCTGGAACCCAAAAAAGTGGTTTTTGAAACATGTCTGTGTGTGTGTGTGTCTGTGTGTGTGTGTGTGTGTGTATGTATGTTAGCACGATAGCGGCGAAGCTACTAAACGGATTTGGATGAAACGAGGGTTTCTTTAGTGCTCCAGAAGATCTGAAAAGGTTTTGGTTGAGATCGGATTACGATTAGTGCCGTTTTGGCACAACAAGTTGTTTATTTTATGATTACTTACAATTTGTAAGCAAACCATTGGAAGGCAGTAAATTCCAATTTCAACGATATATCACACTTGCACCCTTTCGATTTGGTTTCCGTTAAAAAAATTTAAAAGAATTCATTATATATGTGCACACATGACAGCATCCAAGAAATATTATTGGTATTATTGTTAGGGGAAAACGTATTTTGCCATCTGTCAAAAATATTTGGGTTAGTAACCTTTGTGAATGTGGATTTATAGGTTATGATACGTGACGTCACAGCTAACCTCAAAATTACATATTTCTTTAGATTTAAGAATATTACGTAGCTATTATTAAAATTTCTGCCTGGTTCCCGTACTTTCAACTAAAATCTAGTACAGTGTAATGTTTATGAAGTTCTAAATACTTTGTCCTAATAAAATAGGTTGGAAATCTAACCTGTAATTAGCAGTCTATTTTTATTAATCAACTTATTTGCGTGATTTTCTAAATATTTGCTTGGAACCACTGTGGCTCCAAGCTAAAAATGCGTATACAAACGTTAAAAATGAGAATAAACTAGAAAAACTTAAACATGATGCAGATGGTATGTCCCTAAATATATTTCATAACCTAAAAGAGAAGAGGTTCGGCAAAATTTTCAGGTTGGGGGTAGCTCGTATCCTGGCGTCGGTAATAGGCCCTGGTAGCGGAAATAGGCCGACGTTAAATAGTTAAAAAAAAAAACACCTAAAAATCAACATTCGTAAATGTCAAAACAATGTCAAAACTTATTTTAGTTTGTTTTTTCAACGGCAATAATTGTTTATAGCCGTGTTCGGATATTACGTCTGATTGATGGGGCGCATCACAATCGTTCATTTAATGTAAATCGAGCTAACCGAGCTAAATCTGAAACGTACAAATATTAGAAAATAAAGGCCTCGGGCGAAGCTCGACTTGCTCGGACCTTTTTGATCGAGCAGGAAGATTTTAATTTGACGCATGCGTAGTCTTCTTGAATTGGCCATGATGTTATTGACTTGTTGAGGTTACAGTGTCATTTGGGCTAAATTCTGTGTTATTTTTTTTCGCTATCCAATGCTCTACGAAATCTTCGAAACGTTATCTGTTAATACCCTTATAATATCCGGCAATTGATTAACATGCAACATAAACAAACATGAGAAGTTATGTTTTAACAGATTACTTGTAGTCCATTTCAGTTCGTTCGAAATTTGTTCATGAAATAAATGGCTCCAAAGTCACGTGTAATTTATCTGTTTGCTCAGTGCTCTGATTTCCGATGTAATATCCAAACACAGCTGATAAGGATCCACCGTGTGGGGAGTTTCCGTTTTCAGTAGCTGCCGATTTTATTAACATAAAATGTGTAGAGAAAATTATTTAGGTATTATAATACCTAAATAATATTCTCTAATCATGTTAAAAGCAAATAAATAAAAAATAATTAATTGTAAAAATAAAATGTGTACACACAAAAAATGAACCTTGTAACGATAACATAATTTCACTGACTTTTTTTGTTTGGTTCTTCAATTATATCAAGTATTTACTTTAATGTTTCTAGATTGAAGTCCAGGAACCCATCAGCTATTCACCTTACCATTCCTAACTTTCAACATAATTTTTACAGTCTAATTAACAATATATGCAAAAGTTATAATAATTTCTACTCTGTAGGCATATTCAAATCAAGTAAGCATATATTTATAAAAAAATGTTTGCTTTGTTTCCAAATTAATTTGTTATCCTGGCACATATAGTGTCTAAATTTAGGTTATACCTTTTATATTTTTAATGCTATAATTATTAATCATTCAGGTTTATTGTTAAATACTCCTGTAAATAGACACCTGTTTGCTGGATGTATTACTGAATAAATAAATAAATATATCCATGTAAATGGCTTTAGATCATAATAATATAATATTTGTTATACTTTCTCTTTAGTTAGTTATCATTCCTGTAAAATGTGTCTGTGAGAGCTGTAATTAAATAAATAAAAATCGCTGCCTAAGAAATCGCTACTTCCACATCCAAACTTCTATTCCAAGTCTCTTCCTATCAATGTCCTCCCTCCACTAGTAAAAATTTAAATTTTTTTTTAATGTTACTATACTTCCACTCTACTACCTAATACGGAAGTAATTAGTTAATTAACACAGATGTGGCTTACAAGATTCAAATTTCCAAAAACTTGTAATATCATGCGCTTACTATGAGACATATTATGAAAATGGAATATAGAATCATCAGAATTTAATTTAAAAAAAAGATATTTTTAATACTTTCTGCAAAAAGTATTCCCCAATCTGCCCTGACCTTAAATTAATTTTAGTGCCATTGACATTGCAATAAGACGGCTCCATGACACGGTATTCCATTTTCTAAAAATATTTCACGAAATTAAAATATTTAACTGAATTATATCTGATATATCACGATTCATGTTAAGACGGAATCTTTCAATAGATAACCAATGATTAATTTCTTTCAACACCTCCCACTATATAACTAGCGATAATCTCTGGATCATGTATTTCTCTTACATTTTAACTCGACTTGTAATTATAAAAATTAAAATTAATATGCAGGCAAGCATTTTCAAGAACACTTGCGTGTATTATACCGTAATACAAGTAATTGGGGTGATTTTTTTCCTGTTCCGCCATTTGTTAATTTGATAGGATCTGGTTAAACTCAGGTGAAAAGAGTCTACATGCCGCATGTATGTGTTAAATTAGTAACCATTCAAAAATATGCATGTAAATTTCAGTTTAAAACTGTTTCAGATACATGCAAAATTACCAAGCACTTACTTTAATAATAATTTCAGGAGCACGACTCAACTCCTCTAAGATTTATAAAAATTTAATAACAAACTGGCGAATGGTTCAGGATGTATTTTTAATTTGACGTACAAACCCTTTAATAGAAACATCGTGTTAATCCTCTTAGAATTAAATAATACACTTTGCAAATAAAGGGGTAAGTGTTGGGGTGCCGACACGTTTATAATCTTCTATTTGCTTGCCTCTCCATGCTGATAAAAAATCTGCCAGTATGTAGTCATTACATTTGCAACCCTATAATATTTTAATATCAGTATGTTAAGAAGTCAGGTACACCCAATTCCGTTCTGGTGTTTCTAAAATTGAAAGATTATGCGTCACAAAGATGTTCAAACGAGAATTAGCCAATAGCCTGTTAACCTGGACCATAGCTTAGGGGCGGCAAAATTGAAGGGGTTGCAGAATTTTTAAGCGTGGTATATTTTATTATATTTTTGAAAAATTAAAATATAAAAACTACTACTAGGGCGTGTCTCAAACTTTATCTAAGAGACGGGAGTCAGTTTTCGTCTACTCATCGGGTTTGTTAATAGAGAAAAAAATTTACTGCAAGGACACCGCACGAAACCAATGGAAAATGGACGAATTCGCTAGAATCTTGACATGCAATTTTTGTTATGCTGATCAATAGTTTCAATGAGCACAACAACATTCTGCTATTAGTCTAGGTGCCCGCGTACATAAACGCAATTTATACATATCCTCGTATAACTTCTTGTACGTAATAATTGGGTTGTTGACGAATTTTCAAAAATGGTGAAATATGGTAGTGGAGGACTTAATTTAGTTATATATTTAAATTGGAAGAAAAATTCTTAGCGCAACATATTTTAAAAAATTGTTAAACTTCGACTATTTGAATGTGCCGCGAAAACGGTAGTGACATCATGACGGCAGTTAGATGTGAACTTATAAGCAGAACAGATGAAGACGAATAAGTTGACATTGCTGACAAGAAAGAAAATAACCTCATATGTCAAAAGTAAATTTGACGTTTAGCTAGCAGTGATTGATGTTTGCAGTTATTGTTAATATTTTTTTACAAAACGACTAAGGCAGTATATCTGTAAAAGCTAATTCTGACATTCTACTTGCGGTAGATATATTTATGGTCGGCGAATTTTTAAAAAGAGACGATCGTTTTGACATTGCAATGATTGGAAGTGCAAAAGCTGCAAGGTACTTACGTTACAGCTGCTATAGACAATACAAACTATTGTAATTTCTGCAAGAACTTCCTTTATCTTATCTTATTAATATTACATAATATGTCTAATATGCATTTTATTATTTAATTTAGATGAATTTGTTAACTATACTTTGTATTTTATTAAATATTTCCTTTTCATTGTTTTATTTCCTATTAACTATATACATGCGTATCTAACTGAAAACAACAAAATAAGTTTATCTACTAAAGAAATTATTTATTATCCATTGATACTCACTTCTAAGAAGAGTCAGAATGAGACTTACGAAGATATCAAGAAAGGTCTATATTATAACAAAAAATAATAAATAGGTAAGTACTTTATGCTAGTATCTATCTAAGCAATAAACAATGATATGTATTTATAACACACATAATTCAAAGGGCATTTATAACTACAATCCAACGCATTCGTAGCCATTTCCGACTGATTGTGTTCACCGACTTTAGACGACTTTCACAGTGTTTCATATAGTTTTTCAACGGCGAGTTTTTAAATTTCCTTTCTTAATTTATTGATCATCCTAGTATTATGGCATTATGGGGCGTCTAGGGAGCTTCATAAATAATCAATAGCTAACAAAAACAACTGCACTTTATTCCAACATAAACTAGATAAAATACATAAAAGCAGATTAAAGCCATTTCCCTCCTTTTAGGAAGTCAAAGCATGAATAACATTCTAATCTAGAGCCGTTAAGAATACAGTAATACACCCTGTTTTATCCACTAGTTTGGCGGGTAATTTAAATTTGTAACAGCTAGAACGCCACACAAGTCTTGTAATGCGGTCGTTTTTCCTACAACATAAACCCATATTAAAAATCAAATTCCTACATTAAGATACAACTTACCACAAATAAAACGCTTAGAATACATTGTAATTTGTTACTTTACTTGACATTGAAATGGTCTCCACAATAAGAGACTTGGTCCTTCTCTGGTGGCTTTGAATCATTCATTATTACGTTCAGCGTTTATTATTGGAACACAACAGTTTTTCTGGTGAATTGGTGGTATTATTTACACAGTACGGCAGAAATCACTATCTGTACTTATATTTATCCATAACTAGATGCTGTTAAACTATACCGAATTGTACTCTATGAACGTCAGTTGAATTTGACGTTAAATATAATGTCAGATTAAACTGTCGTGATTGTCTTTTTTCTCCGTCGCTATCAGCGAGTTTCTAAATTAGTACCCATTTCTCGTCGTTTTATAACTAACTTCTCTACAGACTGCCGTTATTATGTCATCTCCGTTTTAAATGCATGTATTTTTGTAATTAATATTATTATATTATAAGACTTTCTTTTCAACTTCTACATGTTTCTAATAATTTTTTATGAATAATTGTTATTGTTTAACATAGATTCTCCTCAAATTTTAACTTAGTGCAACAACCCAATTGCGCCTAGTCTATCACTTTTTTCCTCTGCGAAAATTTTCGTAAACGCGGGGTTCATCCTCGGCATGAAAAAGACGATTTCCACTCGTCGAAATGGAAAATCGGCAACTATATTTTGTCGGACAATTTGATAATTGGATCCTACATATATATTCTATATATTTCTACAAACTGTCCGACAAAAAGTTTGGAAAGTTAAGGGTGTCTACCACCCTAAACATAATATAACATAACTTTAAAACATTTATTGATAACCAGCCGATTTTTTCAAGATTGCTTAATAAAAATATGTAGAATCCAATTTTCGAATTCTCGGACAAAATATATTTGTCGATTTTCCAGTCCGACGTGTGGAAATCGTCATTTTCATGCCGAGGAGGAACGCCGCGTTTACGAAAATTTTCGCAGAGGATAAAAGTGATAGACTAGGCGCAATTATGCCGTACAAGAAGTTATACGAGGATATGTATAAATTGCATTTATGTACGTGGGCACCTAGACTATATGGTTAGTTTTAGAACTACAACACATTAAAGTTTTTAAAATCTCAACAACAGTAATAAGTAGTCGTTTAACAAAATGTTTAATATATGTATACGTGTGTTTGTGTGAACGTTTCAAGAGCTGATCGAGAAATTCATTTCGGGGTGAGGGGCACAAACGGATCCAGAAGGGGGATGAGGGTGATTGGTACGTTATTCATATCTTGATCGAAGACTAATAATATAATACAATGAACGCAACACTTGAAAAGAGAAGCTCGTTTCTTGAGAGAGACAGACAAGGTACTAAATTAAAGATTACAGTAAAAGTGACAGGAACGTCTGCTGTGGTTGCCTCTTTGCTGCTCTATGGTGATTGGTTAAAGTTTTGTATGACATTTGACAACTTGACTGATAGAAAATATTATTTAGGTATTATGCAAATCACAACTTACTTTTTGTATATTTGACTGTTTAGTGCTGGAATATCATTATTGGTTTGCAATCTTTGCATTCTGTGGAGTGTGTATGTGCAAAATAATCTTTTTTACGAGATCAGATCGGAGATCTCTTATTGTTGGATCCGGCGGGATATTATTAATGAATTGTTTGTTAAAACAATTATATTTAAATAGGAAGAAAATGGATGCAGGGACCTCAAAAGAAGAACCATCAGCATCATATGGGATGTGCACTCTTCAGCGTTGCCAGAGGATCAAAAATTAACGTACTGGTATCGAAACAAAAAAGTACTGATCTTATGAAAAAAGTACTGATGTTAATTAAACCTTTTATACGATATCTAAGAATTTCAATGAATAGAAAAAAATGCTTCACCATTCTTATTTGTTTTGTGTATAAAAAAACCGCTGCCCAAGGAATCACTACTTCCACATCCAGATTTTTTATCCAAGTCACTCACAACGAAAAAATTTTCTATGTGGAAATAATTTTTTATGGAACTTTAATAATATAATATTTGAAATCCTCATAAAACGATACCCCACATCGGTAGCGGGGTGGGGGTGGTGATAGGGGGTGGTAGTGGGGGTGGATGAAATAAAAAAACATTTTGAGGTTTGTGGTTCTTGTACACACACTAAATCACATTTTTTTTCATCCCCTTTAACAATGGGGTGCTAATGCCAAAATTTTTTATGAGACCTTAGCTTCTTTTGTATATACTAAATACCAATTTTATGGACTCTTACCTGCTTGATTTACCTATTTTTACCAAATTTACCCCAATTTACCTCCCAACCGTTCGACGGAACAAGATGAAAATATAATCTTGTTCTAGATCTCGTTAAAGTACATATGTGTGCCAAATTTCAAGTCAATATCTCAAACGGTTCCAGGGTAAACGTGCGCACAAAAAAAGTTAGACCGACAGACAGACAGAAACGCTGCGTTTACGAAAATTTTCGCAAAGGAAAAAGTGATAGACTAGGCGCAATTATGCCGTACAAGAAGTTATACGAGAATATGTATAAATTGCATTTTTGTACGCGGGCACCTAGACTATTTGAGTTTCATAATATTCAACGCAGTAATGGGAGGTTATGTTGTTGTTATGAACATTTCTTTTTAGACGAACGCCCGACAGCTGATAACATTTGGAAAATCGAAGGCTTTTTTAAATTTTTTTGGTCTAGGTGAGAATGAAGACGCGTCAAGGTATTTCTTATCTGTAAAAAGGGCGATAATTTTTCAAAAAGAAGAAAGGTTTTCAGAAATCATAAAACTTATTTTGTCACATATTATGTGTTTTATATGCATTACCCCAAGTCAGTTTCTTGCACTCTTGAATTTCTACAAAAATACTCAAGATTCGCCCAGACCATGGCACAAACGGCTCAACTTTTAGTACGTCAAAAAATAATGTCATAGATCTAATGAAATGGTTAGTTGAATTATCGGCAAAATATTTTGTCCGACGATTCGAAAATTGGATTCTACATATTTTGATTAAGCAATCTTGAAAAAATCAACTGGTTATCAATAAACGTTTTAAAGTTATGTTATGTTATGTTTAGGGTGGTAGACACCCTTAACGTTCCAAAATTTTTGTCCGACAGTTTGTAGAAATATATAGAATATATATGTAGAATCCAATTCTCAAATTGTCCGACGAAAAATATTTGCCGATTTTTCAGTACGACGTGTGGAAATCGTCTTTTTCTTGCTGAGGAGGAACGCCGCGTTTACGAAAATTTTCGCAAAGGAAAAAAGTGATAAACTAGGCGCAATTATGCTGTACAAGAAGTTATACGTTCAACTTTAATATTGGTAATGGCATCCCGAATGTTGTTCTTTAACTGGTTTGTATTGGCCGGGGGATTGATGTAAACAATACGTTTTAAGTGTCCCCACAAAAAAAATCCGGGGGCGTTAGGTTCGGTGATCTTAGGGGAAGGGGATATCACCAAATTTGGAAATAAACACGCCTGGAAACACGTAGACTGGTCATTGATGCTGCTGCTGTGTATGTCGTGGCACCATCCTGTTGAAACCAGGTCCAGTTGGGGTCGTATCCAGGAAAGTTCTGAAGAGCCGGAATAAAAAAAGTGCGAATGTTGAAATGTGTCGACGAGTTTTCCAAAATTTAAGGACCAGGTTGGAGGACTGCTGTCGGTAAGATGGTCGACATTTGGATAACGTAGTGTTAATTTTAATTTTTTTTTTTTACAGTTTAAATAACTTTGTTATGATTTTTTAAAAACTGAATTTTACTCTGAGTCACCTTGTATTGATAAGTCTTTAATCTATGAGAAAAAATTTGCACTCGAGGCGCAGCCGAGAGTCACATTTTTTTAAAGTAGATTGAAAGGCAGTTAATCCCCGAATGTAATTCAACGTTTTATCCACGACCACGGCCAAATTAGGAGCGTGAAAGTCGTATGAGAGCAGGCGAAAAAATCTGATTTTGAAAAACGTCAGATTCGACGAGTTTATTTTGACTAAGAATCTTTTGATTCCGAGCAAAAAAATAGATTTTCCTATTCGGAAAAACTCTATCGAGTTAATTTGATTAATACCGGTCAAGATCGTTCTTGATATAAATGTTAATGTTAATATTAATAATAATTCTAAATAAAATTCTATAAAATCGAAACGTGGTATTATGAGTTCTTATCCACTAGTGTATTAATGGGCTTTTAATCCACGGAAAATATACGTATTATACCTTCCTAATATAGTGGTCCTGGTTAAAATAATTAAATAATATAGGAAAATAAATGTAATAATACACACCAGTTGCCAGACAACTAAAATGTATATAAGGGAAAACAATAGAACAAATAAGTTATCCATACGCGGGTCATACACATCATTAGTGATCGGGTGAAGCAAATAACGATATGCGCTGTCTGAGGAAGTGGGGGCATCAGAGTTGGAAAATTCAAATATATGTCCTGCTATTTTACAGTGCTGGTGATTAAATTTTGATTGTTGTAATTTCTGCCGTAAAATAAGTTTGCCCTGGAGAAAGTACATAAAGCATTAAAATTTGAGAGTTAAATTACAGTTTTACTGTAAATATACAATGACATGTTAAAGTTACACCTGAACATTACTTACATCGATATTATTGAGAAAGAAATATATTTTATGTATCATGTCATGGGAAATTTATTTAATAAAGTGCTCAATTGCTCGGTAATTTTACTAGTACTTTTACCAATGTATATAATAGACTCTATACATTAAGAGCAACTACAATATTTACAAAAACTACAAACATAAGCGGGCTCAGTACGGATCCCTGGGGGAACGCCGAAAGTGGTCAGAATATCAAACGATCTAAAACCATGGTATTTCAAATAATTACGCTTATCCTCAAGATATTAAGTGAAAATAATTTAATTGTGCCACTGATAATCCAATCGAGATCGAATGAACTGGAAAAATCTGTATAAATGGTATCAACTTGCTGTTGGCATCCCTTTGTTTACAAATGAATTGTGCGATATATGCAAAGTTGGTCTCTGTAGATCTACCTGAAACAAATCCATGTTGGTTATTTACAATTTGGCCCTGTACGCGACTGGATAATGCGTATGCAAGGTGATCTTGAAAGCTTTGATGAAATTACAGGTTATTAGGTAGGTAATGGGTCTATAATTTTCAGCATTTGTTTAATGTCTAATATTCTTCTAGTTATCAAAAATAAGCGCAACTATTTATTATTGTTCAGAAAAATTTGTGTATTCATAAGATTTTGTGTTTAGTATCTAAAGTGTTTCCGACCCCTAAAAAAGGTTTGCTAGACTTGCGTGTTCTTGTAAATATTGGTATAACAATAAATTCTATTACCTTATTAAAGGACTATTAAAAAATAATATCGGTTAAAAAGAATTGCAACTTGAGATCATTATAATACGTGTATATCCATATTGTTCCTGTCTATTGTGCATCGCTGTCGATTTGTTTTATTTTCTTAATCCTATAATGCTGCTCCTGACACAAACTGCTGCCGTTGTGTGCTTCCACATTAGCCTTTGCATGGTATCGGATGTCCCTTTATTTATATTCCTTTATCCTGACGCACGTTTTATAATTTAATACGCGCTCTGTAGATTGAGTAATTCCCTTTGATATTCATTTGTTTGACAAGCATTATTGTCGATGTTGGGGCACATGCAAAAAGAGACAACGGAGTATTTATTGATTTATTTCGAATTATTAACTCCTTAAAGCGCTAGAGCAGTTATAAAATAAACTGCAAATCATTATCACAGCTTACAGCTGTAAATCATGCGACTGCAGGCATAAGAAGTGCACTCCTTAGCAAAAGACAGGTGACCGTAATATATTAATAGTTAATGGATGGTTAGTTCGCATTTTTCAGTTTTTAATAATTAAAAAAATATAATACGTCTAAAAGTATTTATTTTATATTTAAAAACAATGGGAAATTCTATATTGCAATCAAGTCAGTCTATTTTCTTTTTAATTTCGTTTAAATACATTTTCTAGTCAACTTTAGCTCAACTATTTCACACATATAGCATTATTTACGTATCATATTTGCTATGCACGATTATCACAATCTACAAGAGGTTATTAAGTCTATATAATAAAACTGATCGTAAAACTGTTTATACTAGATAACCTCTTAAAAGCTACAATAAACCTGGCATAAAACCAAAAAAGACCTTTTATAAAGGTTATAAATATCCTCCTTAAAACTATCAATAAAACCAACAGTACTTTAGAACCCAAATCTGCAAGATGTTTTCAAGTCTACAATAAAACCTTTTATAAAATCTTCTTAAAATTGTTAGTACTTGCAATCAAATTTTAAGCCTGCTTTGAGAACATCATAAATAATTGTGTCTTTAATAATTCTTTGTCGAAAACTTGTTGCACTTAAACTGTCTAAATCAGAAAATGTCGCCAAATAATAAAATATGTCTGCCTCGATTGAAATATTTGCATGTGCTAACGTTTTAAAATTTAATATTAATAAACAACCTAGTATCAAAAAATTGTCAACGCAGACCGCTTTATTGAAAAAGTATATGAAAAAACTTTAAAAAAAATCACGCGCCTTTCATTTGTCAGCTTATTAATTATTATTTACAATTAATAAAAAATAGTAACTCTAGTTTTAGCTTACTGAGTATGATTTTCGTTTTTTAAGGGGTTTATATGACATATTAACACATTTTAGATAGTTGCAGGCTAAATGTAACAGTAAAAATAAGAAAAATATAACTAACTAAACACTGTTGTCCAACTTTGTTCAAACATGTGTGTTATTAACAGAAAAAAACATGGCTGAAAAATTAATAAAACCGTTTATTTTAATGGAATACCCTATTAAGAGTTTGTGGCTTTGGGAAATATTTTTATAAATCAAAAGGTGTTGTTAAATTCCAATTGCTCCACTTCATTACTATTTTAAAGTCTGTAAGACTTTACCCAGCCTTACTACTCTTCTTCAAGACCCTTAAGATTTGTCTCTGACAATTTCTAATCCAAATGTACTTAGCTTAGATAACGTAACCTAAGAAAACATTATTTATTTCGTGTGTTTTTGAGTGTGCGATCATTAATTTCTGCACTGCACTGTTTAAACTAGAATCAGCAATCACAAAATGGCGTTTACTATGCGTACTCTCTCAAAGTTTAAAGGCGTTAGTGGGGAACCAAAAAATTTATAAGTGCTTTATAAAAACCAAAAAGTTTTAACGTAGCTTAATGAAGCTACCAAAAAACTATTAGGTTTTAAGAAACGTTTACCACTTATCGTTAAAAGCAAATAGTATTTATGACAACATATATTAAGGGTAAGACTACTTAAGAGTTATTAGTTTTACTGCTTGATCATAAGGAGTACTTAAAGACCATAAAAACTAAAGATTTATAGATATCTGCAACAAAACTTAAAATATTTAAAATCCACTATAAAACTTAATGAGTTTATTGTGGCTCTGAATAATGCAACAATTAAGTGGCTATAAAACCAATAGATCTTAAAGAGCAAAGAGGTTTAACAAATTGCTTTAAAGATAACTTGAAGGCCTTTTTTTAAGTACATATTATCTGCAGATAAATTGGTATACACAAAAGAAATAATAAAACCCAGTTCGGACTATTTACCTTCTTAAATCTGTGATAAAACCCGATAAATGCTTGTTGGCGTTTAAATTATTACTTGGGTTCATAGGTGTTTTTTTTGAATTTTTTGAAATTGTAAATACATCCTTTAGAAATGATCTAGAATAAAGGTTTAGCTGATTTACATTCATTTTAAGTATTGCAAGGCCCATTGCCAACATTATTTAAAAACTTCACACGTTAGGCTACATTTTTATTTTAATAAAAAAGTGGATTCATTTACTAGTCAGGAAATAAAATACGTATTTTAATACAAACTAGAGGAAGCCTTCGCCGATTTACTGGACATTTTGTATAATTGTTACACATTCTATGGGATACTCTTCGCAATGTTTTGTAAATGTTAGTTTTAGATATTTGTAGTTTATCATACGAACTTAGTTGATGAAACACTCAGTATAAAATAAAGTAAAAAAAACTACATCCAAAACCTATGTTGATTTCGAACCAATATTCAAATTCAAAGAGATTGTATTTAACGTTTTTGTACATGTAATGCGCCTAGTCGGAACCCGTCCCAAAGCCAACCAGACAACCACGACGTGTAGCGTTGTGGTGGACATGTGGTTGGGCGGGGTGGCTCGGGTTCAGCTTAACGTGAGCAGAGCACCTGCCCGCCGCAGGAGGACTTAAAAACTAGATTAAAGGTAAAGAATATGCTCACATGGGCCTAAAACTAATTAAAAACAACACTATAAACTACACTCGTTGGCAAACGCTCTTTGAAATTTTGGTTGTTGATATGGGAAAATAGAACTAAACGAAAAAATCCGCTCGAGCAAATGACGACCTTGCGGTCTGACTGCCGACAAGGAAGGTAGAGTAAGTTACAAGCTATGGTTTAAAAAATTAAGATTTTGATAAAAATTTCGGCCTAGAGGGGATTTAGAAACACCAAAAAGCGGACAAAAATAACAAAAAGAGTAAAAGAACAAAAGATGAAAGTACAAAATTGTACAAATATAAAGATGGGGAAAGAGGGATTGAAAAGATGTAAAGTTGGAGAAAGATAAAGAGTAAGTGTAGAGATAAGTTGTCGTAGAAGGAAGTGTGGCTAAGGAAGTTGTCGGAAGATAGGCAACGCCTGGTATGGGAGGGGGTGCTTTATGTCGAAAAGTATGGCATTATGCTGTTTGCATCGGGTAATATTGCGGGTAAGCGGATTATCGCACAGTTTGAACTGGTAGAATTTTTGTGATGTTTCTTGGACGTCTTGAACTCCGCTAGTGGAGTTATGTCGTGGCAACGTGCATAAAGACGGAGGTGTACCTAACAGAGTTTGAAATGAGGCGCATAAACTTGTATTCTAATACCCTTCCTTTCCGAGTAAAAAACGTAAGAACTACACCCCCATCTGCCAGGTGGATAAATGTAAATTTTTACATTATAAGCGATGAGTTGAAATCATATTTCAGAACAGAACACAACATTAACATGGTCAAATAAACACATTTCCCATTTTAAATAAACTGTTGGCCAATTGATACGGACCAGCCTAATTTTCAGGTTGAGATTAGGTATCAATATGCAATTTTTATGACTATGTATTTTGGGCGTTGAAACCGAATATGACAATAAAAAAAGGTTTTAATTATCCAATTTTTCCCTAGAACCCCCTTACCTCCTGTGGGATTGAAATTCGACTTGTTTTAAACATTTGAAAAACAGGTTTTTTGGTGCGCTGAAACCGAATATGACGATAAAAACTGATTTGAACCACCCTGTCACCCTCTAGCACCCTCTGCAAACCCCAGGAAATTCCACTTGTTCTAAGCGATTAAAAAGTATGTTTATTTTTAGGTTTTTTGGTGCGCTGAAACCGAATATGACGATAAAAACTGACTTCAACCGCCCAATCACTCCCTAGCACCCCCTTACAATCCCCCAGGAGGGGGGGGGGGGGTTAAAATTTCACTTATGAAAATTGAAAATATATGTATATTATTTTGGTGCCGCGAAACCGAATATGACGATAACAAATGATTTTTACCACCTAGTCACCCCCTTACTTTTCAAATTTTTAGAACAAGTGGAATTTCAATCCTCCAGGAAGGTGTAAGGGGGTGCTAGGGGAAAAATTGGATAATTAAAACCTTTTTTTATTGTCATATTCGATTTTAGCGTCCCAAAATTCATGGGGTATTTATAATATTGATTTCACTGAGGTTTAAGAAAAAAAGCAACTTTTTACATCAATAAATCAAAATGTAAACCAACTTCTATTAATGCAGAGTAACTTTTTTCAAAAAAGCTTGCGAGGGATCGTTTAGAAATTTTCTAAAGAACATTTTAAAAAAAAATCATTTGTATCGGTCAACTTTTATAGGCTCTAGGCGTTTTTTGGACTACTAAAAACGAAAAGCCCCAGTGTGTGTTGGTGCAATGGGCTGTCCAACAAATTCGCAGTAATTGTCCCCAGACCCACATTTCAAGTGCATTAATCCCCCTAAAGGTATATGTCTCAGAGGCGTAAAGAAAGTTGGAGAAAACTAGGGCGTTAGCAAATGTGATTTGTGCCCCTAGTGATATTTCTGCCTGGCCAAATGTTGATCAACTGAAAATATTTAAAAATTGAAAGAAAAATCTCTTTTTCACCTTAAAGCACTATTGAAACTCTACAATTTGAGCATAAGCAAACATTTCTCGAATTTCTCGATCTACAAGGGTTCAAAGTTTTTACTAAAATGGTGCATTTTGAAGGTTCGGAAAAGATTTCGATATGAAACTTTGAAGTCGCGATTGTAGTCTGTAAGAGGTACATTTAATCCCATTTAATCCCTCTCTTAAGGTAGCTTAATGAAGCTACCAAAAAACTATTAGGTTTTAAGAAACGTTTACCACTTATCGTTAAAAGCAAATAGTATTTATGACAACATATATTAAGGGTAAAACTACTTAAGAGTTATTAGTTTTACTGCTTGATCATAAGGAGTACTTAAAGACCATAAAAACTAAAGATTTATAGATATCTGCAACAAAACTTAAAATATTTAAAATCCACTATAAAACTTAATGAGTTTATTGTGGCTCTGAATAATGCAACAATTAAGTGGCTATAAAACCAATAGATCTTAAAAAGCAAAGAGGTTTAACAAATTGCTTTAAAGATAACTTGAAGGCCTTTTTTTAAGTACATATTATCTGCAGATAAATTGGTATACACAAAAGAAATAATAAAACCCAGTTCGGATTATTTACCTTCTTAAATCTGTGATAAAACCCGATAAATGCTTGTTGGCGTTTAAATTATTACTTGGGTTCATAGGTGTTTTTTTTGAATTTTTTGAAATTGTAAATACATCCTTTAGAAATGATCTAGAATAAAGGTTTAGCTCATTTACATTCATTTTAAGTATTGCAAGGCCCATTGCCAACATTATTTAAAAACTTCACACGTTAGGCTACATTTTTATTTTAATAAAAAAGTGGATTCATTTACTAGTCAGGAAATAAAATACGTATTTTAATACAAACTAGAGGAAGCCTTCGCCGATTTACTGGACATTTTGTATAATTGTTACACATTCTATGGGATACTCTTCGCAATGTTTTGTAAATGTTAGTTTTAGATATTTGTAGTTTATCATACGAACTTAGTTGATGAAACACTCAGTATAAAATAAAGTAAAAAAAAACTACATCCAAAACCAATGTTGATTTCGAACCAATATTCAAATTCAAAGAGATTGTATTTAACGTTTTTGTACATGTAATGCGCCTAGTCGGAACCCGTCCCAAAGCCAACCAGACAACCACGACGTGTAGCGTTGTGGTGGACATGTGGTTGGGCGGGGTGGCTCGGGTTCAGCTTAACGTGAGCAGAGCACCTGCCCGCCGCAGGAGGACTTAAAAACTAGATTAAAGGTAAAGAATATGCTCACATGGGCCTAAAACTAATTAAAAACAACACTATAAACTACACTCGTTGGCAAACGCTCTTTGAAATTTTGGTTGTTGATATGGGAAAATAGAACTAAACGAAAAAATCCGCTCGAGCAAATGACGACCTTGCGGTCTGACCGCCGACAAGGAAGGTAGAGTAAGTTACAAGCGGTGGTTTAAAAAATTAAGATTTTGATAAAAATTTCGGCCTAGAGGGGATTTAGAAACGCCAAAAAGCGGACAAAAATAACAAAAAGAGTAAAAGAACAAAAGATGAAAGTACAAAATTGTACAAATATAAAGACGGGGAAAGAGGGATTGAAAAGATGTAAAGTTGGAGAAAGATAAAGAGTAAGGGTAGAGGTAAGTTGTCGTAGAAGGAAGTGTGGCTAAGGAAGTTGTCGGAAGATAGGCAACGCCTGGTATGGGAGGGGGTGCTTTATGTCGAAAAGTATGGCATTATGCTGTCTGAATCGGGTAATATTGCGGGTAAGCGGATTATCGCACAGTTTGAACTGGTAGAATTTTTGTGATGTTTTTTGGACGTCTTGAACTCCGCTAGTGGAGTTATGTCGTGGCAACGTGCATAGAGACGGAGGTGTACCTAACAGAGTTTGAAATGAGGCGCATAAATTTGTATTTTAATATCCTTCCTCTCCGAATAAAAAACGTAAGAACTACACCCCCATCTGCCAGGTGGATAAATGTAATTTTTTACATTATAAGCGATGAGTTGAAATCATATTTCAGAACAGAACACAACATTAACATGATCAATTAAACACATTTCCCATTTTAAATAAACTGTTGGCCAATTGAAACGGACCAGCCTAATTTTCAGGTTGAGTCTAAATTCACATTTCTTGAGAAAGAGATTAGGTACCAATATGCAATTTTCATGGACCTTAACTCAATTATTAAACTTCTTAAATTCAAAATAAGGATCAAATTGGTAAATATAAATATCATTAATAAAATAATTCAAAGTACCTAGTTTTCTGTGTGGACTAATCTAGCGTTACTAGATAGCGGTACCCTAACAATATTTCATCTGATATCGACAACCTTAGAACGTAAAGATGGTAGATTGGTAAAATGTGGAAGTGTTGCATGTATTTACTCGTAATGTAATTGGTCGAAGCATGCCCGAGAACTCTTTATAGTGAAGACCAGTCTGTGCATTACAACACCTATAGTGTAACGTATATTGTTGTCCTTAATTGTCATTACATTTAAAATATGGCGAATTGAGTGGACTTTAAGTTTCTGCAGTTGCATTTGTTAAATATGTATACCTACTTTGTTTCTTACTAGATGAGTCGCTTTGGAAATGCATTGTTATGTGACGGAAATGATGAAATTGAAAATAAAGGTCAGTAAACTCTAAAAAATGACAAGAAAACGTCCGAAGGCAAATAATTACAAAACACAATAATAAAGATGTACTAAATGACTTATTTATTCGTGAAATATTCTCCCCAAATACCACTCATGCTTTTAAATTTTATCTATAAATTTTTGTTCAAGCTAAGTTGCCAAAAGGTAATATAATTCGTGTAAATTGGCAGTTTATTATCAAAAATTAAATCCCGATACGATAATTGAGCTGTTGCACATTGGGGGCTTTTCGTAGTTAGTAGACCAAAAAATGCCTAGAGCCTATAAAAGTTGACCGATACAAATAATTTTTTTTCTAAATGTTCGTTAGAAAATTTCTAAACGATCCCTCACGAGCTTTTTTCAAAAAAAAGTTACTCTGCATTGATAGAAGTTGGTTTACATTTTGATTCACAGTCACACAAAAAAAAAGTCGAAACCCAGAGGGTAGACCCCCTACCTCTATGTATTTTGGGCGCTGAAACAGAATATGACAATAAAAAAAGGTTTTATTTATCCAATTTTTCCCTAGCACCCCCTTACAACCCCTCCTGTGGGATTGAAATTCGATTTGTTTTAAACATTTTAAAAGCAGGTTTTTTGGTGCGCTGAAACCGAATATGACGATAAAAACTGATTTGAACCACCCTGTCACCCTCTAGCACCCTCTACAAACCCCGGGAAATTCCACTTGTTCTAAGCGATTAAAAAGTATGTTTATTTTTAGGTTTTTTGGTGCGCTGAAACCGAATATGACGATAAAAACTGATTTCAACCTCCCAATCACTCCCCTTACAATCCCTCAGGAGGGGGAAGGAGGTTAAAATTTCACTTCTTATGAAAATTGAAAATACATGTATATTATTTTGGTGCGGTGAAACCGAATATGACGATAACAAATGATTTTAACCACCCAGTTACCCCCTAGCACCCCCTCACTTTTCAAATTTTTAGAATAAGTGGAATTTCAACCCCCCAGGAAGGTTGTAAGGGGTGCTAGGGAAAAAATTGGATAATTAAAACCTTTTTTTATTGTCATATTGAGATCACTGAGATTTAAGAAAAAAAGCAATTTTTTACATCAATAAATCAAAATGTCAACCAACTTCTATTAATGCAGAGTAACTTTTTTCAAAAAAGCTCGTGATTAGAAATTATCTAAGGAACATTAAAAAAAAAATTATTTGTATCGGTCAACTTTTATAGGCTCTAGGCGTCTTTGGACTACTAACTACGAAAAGCCCCAGTGTGTGTTGGTGCAATGGGCTGTCCAACAAATTCGCAGTAATTGTCCCCAGACCCATATTTCAAGTGCATTAATCCCCCTAAAGGTATATGTCTCAGAGGCGTAAAGAAAGTTGGAGAAAACTAGGGCGTTAGCAAATGTGATTTGTGCCCCTAGTGATATTTCTGCCTGGCCAAATGTTGATCAACTGAAAATATTTAAAAATTGAAAGAAAAATCTCTTTTTCACCTTAAAGCACTATTGAAACTCTACAATTTGAGCCTAAGCAAACATTTCTCGAATTTCTCGATCTACAAGGGTTCAAAGTTTTTACTAAAATGGTGCTTTTTGAAGGTTCGGAAAAGATTTCGATATGAAACTTTGAAGTCGCGATTGTAGTCTGTAAGAGGTACATTTAATCCCATTTAATCCCTCTCACTACTCATTAGGTTCATTATATATAATAAAATGTGAAATTTGCATTGCATTATCATTAAACTAAATAAAAAGTATATTATGTAAATCTCAGAAGTATGATTTGTAGATTAAGTATTTCTTCAGTAATGAAGCCTCTAAACTCCAAGCCTTTTAAAATTCAATTACATGAAGAAAAATTACACACGTGCACCGGACAACATGTTATATTTTTTCACAAAAGTACTGCACTCTCTATCTAACGAATTTTCTTATCAACCGAGAACAAAGTTAAACAGAAATTAGCATAAAGGAAACTGACGGGGCATGAATTTACTACAATTAAAGTTGAGTGATTATGAAAACGGATGAATTGGGTTTTTGACCACGTGTGTGATGTTATGCGAGGGTTGCTTCTCTGTACCCTCCGTCTATGCATGAGTCATTCAATTAAACTTAACTAGTACTGGCACTCACTGATTGGTTGATAATACACTAAAATTAACTTTTATTAAAATTGAAGGTGTCTGCTTTCGGGGTCTAGCTTTGAGTGACTTGGAAATTGTGTTAAAGCTGTTCTCTGGTTTATTACACTTATTCAACGATGTGTAGTATGTGTAGTAAAATACTGTAGAATATTGTCAATATAAGTACATGTATGTCAATATATGTATTTTATAATTTCAACTACATCCCTCAGAAAATTAATGTACATAGAAAACATCCCTAGGAATAATTACAAAAGTTTTCTCGGCATTGTCTGTTGGAAAATGCGCGCACAGGTAATAGATGTACATGGTGTACCAGAACTAGGAATAGGAACTAGGAACAGAAATACTTCGGGAGCGTAAATCTGTAACAAAATAACACTATAAATACCTACTTGATTTTTCTTCTTGGATGGGACTGAAATCTTCTGTATGATTGTGGTTCTGTTTCCTCAAACATCGAAATACTTGAACGCTATACTCTAACACCATCACTCGACGAGCGTTTCGTCAAGCATGTTGGCATCATCTGGAGAGATTGAAACTAAAGTACAACTAAAGGTGTTCCTATATTTGTACTAAAACAATGTCACGGTTGAACGCGTTTAACCAATCCTGTCATTCATAATTAAATCGTCTCGGACGAACCGTGACCTAATAGCCAAGAAAGCCGACTATTTTTAATTTCAATTTCAAAGCTTTCAGAAGCATCTTGCTGTCTATTATTTCTCATATTTCTAACCAACTTTAAGTTATTAATATATATTATACGGTTGTTACCAAAGGACAGCACTAGACTTTTCAGTTCTTTCATTTTTGAGATCGGCCATATGTTCCTTGAATCTTGTTATAATTGAACGTTTTGCTTGCCCAACTTATTTTAAATTGCAATTCCCGCAACTTGTTTTTAGCTGGATTGTAATTTCTTGTTATTGTATAGATAATTTTTTACTAAATGTATTAACCAATAAAAATTTTGCATTTCATGTCATGTGTCAAAATTCATCCAATCAGTAAAAGATTACAGCGATAACACGCATATATGTGGTGTTATCAGCAAGGCACAAATGATATGTTCAAATGTCAGATTGAAATTAAACAAATGTCAAATTGAAAATCAATTTAGAAAAATGTCACAAATTCTACGGGAGCCCACCCTAACTCTACGTATAATACTTCCAGTATTAATAAATGTATCTATTTCTGTGTAATTTATGTTCAGCAGCCATTTTTTTATTTCTTTTTTATAATTTGTTACAGATCTGATTTGTTTAATATCTTCTGGGAGCTTATTGTATAATCTGGGACATAAGTAGACAAAACATTTTGTTCCTATAGTCTTTTGTGCAACGACTACCTTTATTTGTTTTTTATCTTTACCTCTTGTGTAGTAGTTATGATCAACGAGTGTTGTTTCTGAGTATATTTTGTATTGGTACATTAATAAACATTGCGAATATGGCTTACGGACATTTAATAATTCTGACTCTGTATAATAATTCAGTAGGATAAAGGTTGGGTTTTCCAAATAAGATCTTTAAATATATTTTTTGGATTAATATTAATGGCGTAATGTTAGTTTTCTTTGCACCTCCCCATGCTACACCATATACCATATTTTAAAATCGATTCAATCATGCCATAGTAAATGATTTTAATGTGTTTTTTGCTTAATATATCTTTTAATACTTTAAATCTGTAAATTAAAGATCTTAGTTTTTTTATGGTGTTGGTGATATGATGATTCCATTTTAAATGAGGGTCTAAAGTTATTCCCAGATAGTTAATTTTTTCACAGGTAGTTATGACCAAATTAGTGTTAACAATATTTATTTCATTAAATAAAGGTAAATTGCTTCTATAGGAGCAAAATGGCAAATATTTTGTTTTTGAGATACTAAGGGTCAAGATATTTTCATCAAACCAATCCTTAATCACCTTTAAGTCCAATTCCGAAATTCTTTTTACTTCCTCCCATGAATTTCCGTTAAAAAATATGGCGGTGTCATCTGCAAATGATACTATATCTCCTCTAATATTTAGGCTAAATATGTCATTTAGATACATAATAAATAAAATTGGGGCAAGAACCGTACCTTGTGGAAGACCATAGAGCACAGTTCTTACTTTGCTTGTTTGGTTTCCTATTTTTACAACTTGTATCCTTTTATCTAAATAACTTTTCAATAAATCGTGGCAAAGACCTCTTACACCAAAATTTTCTATTTTTTTTAATATTTTATTGTGACTAATTGTGTCAAAGGCCTTTTCCAGATCTATAAAAACACAGAGGGATGGTGTACTATTATCCAAACAATCATAAACCTTTTTAGTCAGGCAGACTATAACATCACTTGTTGATGTATTTTCTCGGAACCCAAACTGGTTTTTTGATAATAAATTAAATTTGTTGAGGTATTGCACTAATCTTTTTTTTAACGCTTTTTCGAAAATTTTTGCAATATTAGAAATCAAGGATATAGGTCGATAATTTTCCATCAAATTTTTATTCCCCTTCTTATATAAAGGTTTAATTATAGCAACTTTAAAATTGGATGGACATATTCCGGATTGAAAAATTTTATTTATGAGATCGACTAATAATGGTGTTATTATATTTATTGTTTTTTTTAACATTTCTGTTGTGATGCCGTCAAATCCAGGAGCCTCATTATTTTTTAGTTCTTTTGTGTATCCGTTTATTTCCTTGTCGTCTACTGGTGTAATAAAAAAAGAATGATTGGTAATTGCAATAGGGAAAGTTGTATTTGTTAACACTATTTTATTTGCTAATTTTTCTCCTATTTCTTTGTAATGCTTGTTAAACTCGTTTGCAATTCAATATAAAAAGTAACACCTCATTCACTTTTAGATTCAATATCGCTCTCTCCCGATACATTGAATATTTTTGCCAAGTCTTCTTCCTCTACTGCTTCATTTATGATATCGTTATCATCCTCACTTTCGATTTGATTTGGAATCATTTCCTGAAGAATTTCAGTAAGCGATTGAGGCAGTATTTCATCTGCTGAACACCAAAGAGGTTCTCCATTTTCTTGATATCCATAATCATTCCAAGGATTCCAAATCCTTGCCATCCATACTGTGAATACTTTCGTCGGCTAATCGCCAAATGCACGATTGGTAAACACTTCTTTTAGTATGCTCGATAAGACAAGCTCTTGATGGTGGAATCGACGAAAAATCAACTTTAGTGTCAATTGATAAAGACGAATCTTTGTCACCACATTTCTGTTTAATGACAATTAGGCGAAGCTCGTCTACGCTAACGCATTTATTTGATCCATATATGGCACAATACATATAAACTCATCTAATGATGCGACTAATTTATCATCAATATTTCAGCTGCTCCCCGTCTTGAAATGGTCGGATATATTTGGTGTATTTGGGAGAAACGAGAAAGCAACATTTTTAGGCCATTTTTCCCTTAAAATCCGGTATCAAGGAGTAATTTACATTTAATTTTATTGGAATGGGGCAGGGGAATCCAAAAGATGTCACTATCAATCATTTTAACTCTAATTTAATATTTCTAACTTCAAATTGGCAATCATTGTCCACCGCTGCGCCACGTCATACTGAAAATTTGATCCCAGATTGGATAGCGCATAATTTGCAGACATTTATCTCGAAAACTGCAACTCCTATCCAAATATTGTATAGGAACAAAATTGTGGAAAATTTAATGCACGTTGTTTTTTGTGAAAAAAAGTTTTTCTCCATCTTTTTTAGTTTTTGTGTTAAATGACAAAAATAACATTTGCACCAGTTTTTTTTAACATATGGCCGCCATTTTGAAAGTACAGCAGTTAGAGAGGGCTCCCTGACTTAAAGGTTAGGTAATGTTTCAAACGATTCAATTAATCAAATTGTATTAGAAAATGCACTCAAAAAGTAGTAAAAAATTATCTTACCGATTACACCTCTAACATTGATAAATACTCAAAATTTTGTCGTAGAGAAAAGCTAATAGTATTACCAGCAGTCTCTATGACAAAATTATCTCGGTATTATCAATGCTTTAGGTGTATTATAGGTGATAATTTTTTGTAAACTGGTAACATCTTTATTTGCAAAGCTCACAAAATACGTCTGTCATCTCTCAAGAACTCCATGTAGTCCAGTCAAAAAACCTCAAAAAATGACCCAACCTCCTGAAAAATCTGAAAGTTTTGAAACTTCGCACACTTATTTAGAGGTACCTAAGAATGAATATACCGAAAGTCCTCATGAATATGAGGCGAGCTCTAGCGGCAATTAGCGAAAATAGGGCACTTCCTTTGGTTTTTCGTTAATATCTCGAGAACCGTTGGTCGGAGGCAAAAGATTATATACATAATTAAGGCTTATCAAATTTGCTACAAAAATGACTATATACATTTTTCTCGTATTCCCAATGGTTCCCGAGTTATAGGCGCTATGTGAAAAACCACGCTAGGGCGGTACAATATGGCATTTCTAATAATATTTGACATATAGTTTACCTACATTTTTGTATACTAAGGATAATTGAGGAGATAAACTTCACAACTTTGTATAAAAAGCACATGATATATGTTACTTATGATGATGTATATTAATGAGGCACATGATGTAGGTATATTAAACAATGAAATATATGAACAAACAAAATCCTGAGGTTATTCCAAGGAAAATTTTGTACAGAAAAATCAATCAGCTCTGAATCGCTTCTTGGTAGAAGGCCCTGCAATTTGTTTATCTTGGCCAGCTTCTACACTTGCTGCCTGAAACAATAGGTAAGTATGCATGAGATGAAGGTGTGAGAGAACCATTATAAAAATAAAAACATGTAAGTAAAACAAAGTATATAAGAAATAAATAAAACAGAAGAAGTAAATATAAGAAAGTAGTAAGCGACCAGTAAAACAACATATGAACATGACAACCGATTTATGTATACTATTGCAAGGTAAATGAATAATAAAAAAATACAAATGTGCAATCTCACCTGACTTCTGGTTCCAGCAAGCACATTGCTTTGACCTTTATGTACCAAATGTTCAGTGTTTGTTATTTGCACTGAATGATCTGCTTCTTCAAGGTTTATGACATCGGGATCATCAGGGTCATCAAAGTCTTCTTCGAGGTTGAAAGTAACACCATTCAAGCATTTGCCATGGCAGTTGTGACAAATGCTTGTACACATTATTCCTGCCTTTCGACAGCCACATCTGTTCCCACATCCAGTTGTACATGTGCAACAAATGAGGTTAAGGACAGCTTCAGGTGCTGCTGGATCCTCTGTTGTCACAAGGAGTAGCCGATCGCTTTCCACCTTCCAACCCCACTGTACAGGAGGAAGTTCATTCCCAAGCTAAAATGGCTGAATTTGGTGGTATACTCGAAAAGCATGCTGTCTTGCTGCTCCTTCTGTGGGCGGCAGAGCAGAAAGGTCGGGTTTAGCATTGGATACAGATTTGGTGAAAGCATTGTAACGGTACATGTTAAGAGAGGTTTGCTTTCTGGGCGCATTGTACAATGCAAGGAATATTTTGTTTCCAGCAGCAGCTACAGCCTCATGGGATGAACTTGGGCTGTTAAATATGTCAGCAATACCTTGCAGTACAGCTTGCTTCTTGAACAACTTGAAACAGGAAAGTTTTCCTTTTCGATATGCAGCTGAAGTCGTATCGCATCCGCTGAATGCATGCACAAGAAGTATGCTGTCCTTCATACCCAAAGTTTGCAATTGCTGGCTTGAATATACTTTCCTTGCTACTTTGCCATGGCTTGGTTTCACTAATAATATGTTTCGTTCAGCCGGAGTTAAGGCCATGAGGAGAACAAGAAGATCTACATCTTCACCTACTATTGCTACTTTGTCACAAGTGAAGGATTTCATGAGTGCTGTCCGGATGATCAATGTGTCAGCATCACTGGATGCTTGTTCTGTTTGAACTCCATGGCTGGTAAGGGCAATTATGAGGAATGAAATTAGTGTCGATTTCTTATTTCCGTTAGAAAGAAAATCATCCTGTTTCACTGTTACTACTGTTTTCTCTCCAAAGTTTATGTCAACTGATCTCTTTGTTTTGTACCTTCGGCTCTGTTCAGCTCTTTTTGTACTGGATAAGGTGGCTGAATAACCATCAAACACCACCGTGCAGCCGTAGCCACGATAAAGCTTGAGAACATAGGCTACATAACACTGGCAGATGGTTGAGATAGCAGGGAAGCCTGACTGGAACTAACTGCAGCTCCGCGCCGGTTTAGTTGTGGAAGGAAGGAAAGGTAGTGGGGGGGGGGGGGACGATAGCAGTAGCGGCTCGTCGGAGTAGGCATTGCAAGTACTATATTCAATTTAGTAACTTATTATTGTCAAATATTATTAGAAATGCCATATTGTACCGCCTTAGCGTGGTTTTTCACAAAACGCTCTCTTTTAGCGCCTATAACTCGGGAACCATTGGGAATACGAGAAAAATGTATATAATTATTTTTGTAGCATAAGCCTTAATTATGTATATAATCAACTTTTGCCTCCGACCAACGGTTCTCGAGATATTAACGAAAAACCAAAGAAAGTGCCCTATTTTCGCTAATTGCCGCTAGAGCTCGCCTCATATTCATGAGGACTTTCGGTATATTCATTCTTAGGTATCTTTAAATAAGTATGCGAAGTTTCAAAACTTTCGGATTTTTCAGGAGGTTAAACATTGTTTTGACTGGACTAATGATACAAACAGTCCGGCGTTGCTTGTTTTACATTAACACATAAACATAAATATTTATAGAATAAATGAGTACAATATTGTATGGATAAATAATATGATTAAGTTAAGAAAAACACACATATAAACAAGGCTTTACACTTTTGAAATCAGTTTTAAACATGCCCCCTGCCTTGAAATGACACGCTTCAATCCGTTAATGGAAAAGGACATATCTTCTGAAAATCAATTCTGCTTCTTGTTTGAATAGAGGCTATACGGGCTATGCCTTATATAATTGGGTGGTGCGCCCCAATCCTCAATTCGTGAGCATAGTATGGTCATCTTTGAATAATACCAATGCTCCTTCAGCTAGTTGGCCTTGATTGCATTTTCAATGAATTCTCTGCTGTAATTCGAAAACGTACTCAGTTGCACAGTGCTGTCAGAAACGTTGACATAATCGCTGAACTTGTTAGAGCATCGTAAGGCGGTTAACCTTGACTTCTTCCAAATTTTCAACAGGAGCTGCCACTAATGATCTCTCTATAAGGAAGTGAGCTTGACATAAGAGACACAAATCGCTAGGATTGGTAGACATAGAGCATAACGAGCGGAAATTTAAAATCGCTATTTGCGAGAGTGCAGCAGCGAACTCTTCAGAAACAAGACTCGCTTGGACAAGAATGCGCTTTTGTGATGTTTAAGGTTTTTAGTGTAACTATATAGTTTGATTCAATGTTATCTTTTGGGTTGCCTAAAAGTGGTTGCAATTTATTTTCCGATGGATGTCATATCTAAGTTTTTAAATATCCTGCCTAGATCATAACTGGGCTTCATATGGAATTGATGCGAATTTTGAATTCCTTTCGATTTAAATAGTCGAGAAGTTCATGGGGATTTTCTTAAATCTCTGTCTTCTAATTAATTTACCAACTAAACTTGCAAGGAATTTATTGCTTTTCACTAGATCCTTAATAGAAGCTTTCTCTATTCATGCAGAGGGAAACTTAATATATGATTAATTAAGACATTAAGATGAGCTATTTTGTGCCGGGGATAATGGTAAGCCATTAGGGATGTACCTAAGAGTGCTGATGTCATTTATGTGTATATCAAATTTCAACTTAATTTCACTATTTCTAATTAGTAATGTACCTAAAAATGCTGTCCATTGGTTTCTATTTCATATGTAAATTTTACTGAAGTGAAACGGCTATTTAATTTCGAAATAAAGTTATCTACACCTGCAACTTTTATATCAAACACTGCGAATATATCACATACCGTATCCTATGGAAATATTCGATTTTTTTAATCTCTTATTTAAACAAACGCCAGGAGTTCCGCAAGGTTCTATACTTGGCCATCTATTTTGTGTACTCTTCATTAATGATATTATTGAAAACCTCGACGTATGCTATCACCTTTACGCTGACGATCTCAAGTTATATATTTGCATTAAATTCGAAGACGACTGCTTAAAGCTTCAGCATAGTCTAGATTGGCTTAACGTCTGGTGTGTTCATAACCAACTCCCTTTAAACGCTGCCAAATGACCCTAGTCTAACCTTATTATTTTTAATTATAATTTGGATAATTGCGTCTTAGATATACCTGAGTTCGTGAAGGACTCAGGAGTTTTTTTCGACTCTAAACTTACTTTCTCAAGACATATTGAGGAATGCGTTACTGGAGCTTTATTCTGCGTAATAGTAGGGGCTTTAAAAGTTTGTCTGCTCTTCGTCTATTATTTATAACATTTGTTAGATCCAAATTGAAATACGCCTCCATTGTTTGGAGTCCCAGTTATAATGTCTATATCACTTCACTTGAGAAAGTACAAAGATGTTTCTTCAAATCGGCAACATTTATCCTGGAAAAGAGATAAAAATTTCAACTTCTTGATATTGTATCTTGTTAATTTTATTGATGAAATCGTTGGAATTTATTACTGAAAAACCAGTTTGTGTCTTGGGTAAATTTTCGAAATTCGCTAAGTGCTCTGATTGAAGACACCATGAGGCGCACTGATTTCCTAGTTTATGTTTCTTTTGTAAACAAGATAGTCAATGCCGCGCCAGATTATTTTTCACTTGAGTCAAATATTTGCTTGCCACCCTAAGAAAAAACATTTACAAGTTACTACTGTTAGGACAAAAGTATTAATAAAAATAAGAGAATCATTCCAATAGACAAAAATAAATTAAAAAATATTTTAGCAAAAAAAAACAAACGGAAATTATAAGAAACATTCTATACAAAACGGGATCTTTACACATATCACATATCACATATCACATATTATTATCACATATCAACTTTTCTACATTTTTCATTAACAACGTCTTCAATAATATCGTCATAAACCAAATTATTTCTTATATCTTTCTCGATAACAAGAATAGTTAAGTCTGTTAACCGTTCCTGCGCCATGGTTTATCATAAATAATTTTTTCGAAATTGCCGTTGTTCCTTGTCCTTGAGACAAAAGCGGCCGATGGCCAGCGCGACGTTGACATGTTTAGTACGAGTAAACGAATAAGTACAGAATACGGATTAAAATATGTAACGCTTCACAATAAAACACCCATTCGGGGCCAAAAAAGGTAATTCTTAAAATGCAGCCCTTAAAAGAATGCCGCCTGAAACATCTGTTTCGCTGTTTCACCCCTTCCACCGGCCCTAAGGATAATAGATACTCTTACTTAATATCAATTAACCAACCTATAATTTCATATCTTCTGCTGTAGTTGGCTGACTAAAAAACTTAGTAAAGGATCAAAACTAACACCAAGACTTTTAACGCTGTAGGTTGATGTAACGACCTCATTATTTATTTGGATATTCTGTTTTGCTAGATTGAAAAACTATTGAGAAGTTCCAAAATCAATATTTTGACTCTTATTAGGATTTAGTACAAGAGTTTTGGATTGTCCACTCATATATAAGACTTAAGTCATTATTGGCGCAATATTCTGCCATTTGAAATTCCGAAGGAGTCAATTTATATACTAGTTGAATATCATATTAGCGTACATGTATAGTCTTGAATATAGTGGAAGTTTCGCAATATCTGCATTAAATATATCAAAAAGAAGTGGTTCAATAATAGATCTTTACGGAACGCCGGGAACAATTGTTTGAGTTTGTGATGCAATTATCCTAAATATTTTTTTTTTCTGCCGACCAGAAAATATACCACCCTTTCTGGAGAAATTATTCACTTAAAAATAACGTTTTCCCGGGCTAGACTGGAAAATGGGCAGTAGAGATCGGCAAAAGCTTTTCCGATCTCTGTTATTCCCTTTTCCGATCCCTAAAGATAAAAAATGCTGCCAACTTATGGTATAGGTGGCTTTGCTTTCTCGTTGCTATGGAAACGAACTTGTATGAAACGAATAATGTATGAAAAATCAATTTTTGTGAAAATGCAATATGCATGTTATTAAGAAGTTACAATAAAGTTTTGTCCAATATGATAGGAAATTTTAAATTAAAAGTTAAGTCGAAAAAATCAGAATGTCTGTCAATAAATTAAGAATAAAACTACATAGGTACAAATCTGTCTGCCATTTCGAAATTTTTAAATGATCATATCTTCTTTAGGACATGAGCTAGAAGACCGTGCGATATCGATATCGAGAGAGCAAGAATGGCATTTAAACCGCACCATAAACTGCATACGCCAAATTGAAAGTCATACCTATTTGTATGGAAATAAATGCATGAAACGCAAATGACACGATGTCTCATCTTCTAATTTATGTAGAAAGTTCTATTTTTCTTACTGTTTGTATTTTGATGCACTTTTAACGCTTGCTAAAAGTTTTTAGCTGGGTGCATTTTCTCGATAAAAGAATACATTATATAAAAATACAAAATTGCATGAAATGCAAGTTTAAAATAATATAAAAAATATTGTTATCACAATTGCAAAGCACACTCAAACACCTACATTTAAAAAAAGTCTTAGTTTGGCAAAATGGCAGTATTTTATAAGGCTCTCAGAGAAAATAATAAATATATTTATATATAATTTTCCATATTAGTTACATCTATAAGACCTGTAGTTTCACCAAGTTTCATTAAACAAGATTTGTTATTTTTTTTAGTAAAAAGAGAATAACATGGCAGATCGGATTTTCACCTATGTAGTTTTATGCGTAAGTTGTTTACAAACATTTTTTTTTCGCCTAATCGACGGAAAAGGAGATATTTCAGAAAAATGAAACAATACCACGTTTTTCAACATTAAAACTGAATTTCTAAAAAAACGCTCATCTTCCAGATTGTACAAATTTTACTGTAACTTCTTGATAACATAGCGATTGAATTTTCACAAAAAAATGACCCCACAACAATTGCTGAAATTGTATTTTTGATGATCAGTTTTTTTAACTAAAGAAGAGATTGTCGAAATCACGTAAAAAATACAGAGGGTCAAAAGCCAGCTATCCATTTACGTGTAGAAATTTAGAAATATAAGTGTACCATGCGGGCTTGAACGAATATACTTTAATGAATATTCATCAAAATATAACAATATAGGCAATTGTCGTAGGGAAACCATATTGCACAATTTATTTTTACAGCTATGTTATACTATGTAAATTTAATTGATAATAATTAAGGGTCTTTCCCGTTTGCTGTGTTTTTAATGACTTCAGTGCGTCATCCCAGCTTATCATAGCGTTTTATCTAAAATAGATGCATTTTAGATCTACTCTAGATTATCCACGGCATGTCTGTTGTTTCGGAATAACTTCACGCAGGGTTAATTTTTAATTGCGTTTTACACAATTGCATGTTGCGTGACCCTTATCCTGAATTTAATTTGTAATTTAGAGTAGGAGCATCATTTCGTAAAAATATATCATTACTATCTGCTTGTATACCTACTTGATAGCGTTACAAAGTTTTAATTAGATTAAAAGTTATACAGTTAAAGTGTAAGTAAACAAAGACGACTTTTTGATGGATTTCGTTGATTTGGTTTTCGAAAAAAAAGTTTCACTACAGATTCTGACTATGAATTGAGTGATATGATGACGCCATTCTAACTAATAACAACAAACATATTGATGATCTTCAATTTATAATTAATGAAACCTCTCTTCATGCGATTCAAATAAATCTACAGTTGCATGTAAGAATGTGAATGTGTGAAATACTTTGATCCTCTGCTATTATAGGTGGCTTATATCGCTAACGCGGAGTTTAAAAAAACAAATGTGTCTACGTAATTTTCAAACGCTGTCAAAACTGACAATATTTGTTGAATAATATTGTTGACTAGTAAACTAAATTCAGATTTTACTAAATAAATAAATAAATAAATATGATCGTAGGTAAAGTATAATACATAATTCGAGGTTGTAAAGCAATTACGCACTCATGGAAATACGCACTCGCCGCTACGCGGAATCGTGCGTAACTTTTCCATTCGTGCGAAATATGCTTCTTACAACACTCACTACGTAATATACTATTACCTACGATCACTACTGTAAATAGTAAAAAACACGCTACCTGCCATCTATGTAAGTTGAATTTTACATATTGTAAACAAAATGCACTGTAAACAAATCGCACGGTAAACAAAACGCACGGGACACGCAATTATAGGTGGCTTATATCGCTGACGCGGGGTTTAAAAAAACAAATGCGCCTATGTAATTTTCAAATGGTGTCAAAACTGACATATCATTTGTTGAATAATATTTTTGACTAGTAAACTAAATTCAGATTTTACTAAATAAATAAATAAATATGATCGTAGGTAAAGTATAGTACATAATTCGAGTTGTAAAGCAATTACGCACTCATGGAAATAACTTTTCCATTCGTGCGTAATATGCTTCTTACAACACTTATTACGTAATATACTATTACACAAAACATCCCTCTGTGTTTGGCATCCTTTATTTATGAATATTTTTCTGTTGGATGACCATCATGTATATTAACCTCCTCACAAAATTGGGGGAGGTTACTAAAATTGGTTGAAAATCGAAAATTGAGATAACATCAAATCTTTACGTTTTGAGGTCCCAGGAACCCAAAAAAAGTGTTTTCTGAAAAATATCTATGTATGTGTGTATGCGTGTTAGCACGATAGAACTACTAAACAGATGTGGATAAAACTTTGTGTGAGGGTTTCTTTCGTGCTTCTGAAGATTGGAAAAGGTTTTGGTTGAGATCGGATTACGTTTAGTGCCGTTTTGGCACAAGTTGATTATTTTATACTAACTTAAAATTTGTAATCGAACCATTGAAAAGTAGATAAAATTCTGATTTCAACGGTATATCACACACGCATTTTTTCGATTTGGTTTCCGTGAAAAAAATTAAAAAGCAAAAGGTGTATCATATATTTTACAACCTAAAGTAACTCTCTGAATGGCTTAGTGTGCTGAAAGTACATCTCCCTCAGAGACCTCTACGTACTTTGCCATAACATAAGCCCACTAGCGGACTTTGTCCAGGAAATATTATACAAATTATATCAATTCAAACTGGGCGATAGTCCGATATCAGACAGCATAATGCCATACTTTTCTACCTGAAACACCCACTACCATATCAGGTGTTGCCTATCTTTCGGCAACTTCCCTAGTCACACTTTCCTATACCAAAATTTTCCTTTTCACCACTTTTTACCTTCAATCCCTCTTCCATTCCCTCTATTCGTCTCCTTTTTTGTTAATTTTGTTAATATTTGTTCTTTTGTCCTTTTTTGTCTCCTTTTCAAAATCCCCTCGACTTCTTCTTGTAAAAATGTTTGATTTTAAACTACAACATCCCCTCACCCTACCTTCCTGGAGACGATACGACCACTAGGACGAAGGATGTCGAACGGGTTTTCTCATTGAGTTTTCTCCGTATCAGCACCCATAACTTAAATAGTGGAGTGCAGTGCACCGAAATAAAAACTGGAAAAGTTACTAGTATTAATAAGTTCTTGAAAGTTCTTTGATCTATTTTTTAATAAATTGTTACCTTTAAGTCTAGTTTTAAGACAGGAGTGCTAACGCACAAATATTCTCCGTTCCAGCCGAACCGGATCCGCTCCGTCTAGTCGCGCATTTATCAGGACGTTACACGCCGTGGATGTACGACTGGCTCCAGACCGGAATCCGGCTAGGCTCTGTCATGTAAAATCTTAATTCAAATAAATTGTTATTGAATTGAATTAAAAGCTTGAAGTTCGCAGGTTCAAATCCTATCGATCGCAAGATTTTTTTTTATATGAAAAAATTAATTCAACTTAATAAATATAATTAATCGAGATAGTTAATATTTTGTGCTCTTTTCGGCTTCAAAGAGCCACAGGGTGGGGAGGTTCCAGCTGCTTGCAGTAGCTGCCGATTTTTTTTAATGGAAATTATATCAGATTATTCCAACACGGCTTTAGAATAAAATAAAATAACAGCCGATATTTCTGGTTAATCCGGAAGTTGAATAATTATCAGTTGATCACTACATCAACACTTTCTCACTAAGCCGCCATAACACAATATGAGAGTATATAGTACTTAATCAACACCTACGAGGAAATTTCCAGTTAACAGTTAAGTGCAAATTTCCTAAGTTAGAAAGTATAAATTTATAGATATTAAGTAGAAATTTTCGGATACTAAAATTTCTAAATAGTTTTATTGCGTTGTACTTTCCTTTAGCGATTTGAGTAGTTCTTTCGGTAGTAGATAAATTATTCCATTGCAGGTAAAAATCAAAATTTCACGCACGTAAGTCAAATATTGACTCCTACCTAGCTAAATTATAATATCAGCTGCCTTTTGCTTAATCCTTTTTTGCTAGTCATCAAACTACCGAGTTATACAATTATTATCAGCTCGCGTATTGTCCCTGGTGGTATTAGGTTTCCAGTATCACCCTAACTTTTAAGGGCAAAACCACCATTATATCCCATAAACACCTATTGTCGAAGTTGTATTGAAACCCTCTGCTACATGCATGTTTATGTGTCTCCGTCCTGGGTTAATTCAATCAGTATATTATTTTCTCGTTTGCTATTTTGACTGTCAGCGAGGGTGGTTCTGTTGTTATGTAGTGAAGTTCTGTTCCACTTCATAACATATATAATAAGTTACCGTTGGAATATGCAAGTGATGTTATTCAATTGCTGAAACGCCCTTAGAGAGAATAACCAACCGTGTATTAAAATGAATAGTTTATAGAGCTTTTATTGGATACAATAGGAACCTATACATCAGAGAAATTAATGCATTTTTGTACTTATATCATTTTAATATTATTTGTTCATACTATCGAAGTAGTTCCACAGAGACCAACACACTAAATACTATCAGACCAGACTAAATAGATGGAAAAAGGGTCATTTTACGAAATGTCGTTTATTCGCAATTTAATAAAATAATTTTTTTAAGTATAGTTATCCACACACGTGACAGGTGGGGCAACACACTTTAAAATTCAAAAAATGTTTATTTTTGCCACTTTTCGCTTCATTTGCAATATAACTCGTAAATGAAGCATTGTTCGAAAATGTATCAAGAGATAAAAAAGTTGAAAAAATTGAACATTTTATTATTCTTGACATTTTCCCAAAAAATGCTTCATTTAAGAGTTACAGATAAAAGAACAATTCTTCTTTTCTATTTTTTAACTATAAAAAAAATTGAATGGAATGGTTCAATATTGTTGTTATGATTATGAACCTTTGGTGTGAAAAATATTTATACAAAGTTTTGAACTCATTTCAAAAGAGTAATACATGTAGTTATATATATACATAAATAATACTACATGTAAAATATAAATAAAGAAATGTAATATATATGTCTGTAAATCATATAGAGATGGCAAACCCCCAATTATATAAAATCTGGATTATTTGCAAAATAAGTCATTGAAAAACATTATATTATTTGCTCATGCTTTTTCTGGATGTGACACCACTTCCGCTTTTTACAATCTAGGAGAAAATACATTTTTTAAAATGTTATGTAACAGTACTCAATTAAGAAAAGATTCAGAAATATTTAATTCACCTACAGCTGATCGTGAAACGCTTTTTGAGATCTGATGTTCTTTAGTTATGAAGTCATACGCTAATAAAGGAACTAACGGCACTGAAAAATTAAATAATTTTCACTTATAATATCCCTAGAGCTTAAATTATTTCCGGAAATTTTTTCGAGGTCATGAATATTTTGAAAATTATCCCGAGCCGCAGGCGAGGGATAATTTTCTTAAAATATTCATGAACGAGGAAAAATTTCCGGATATTAATTTAAGCTCGTGGGATATTCGGTAAGAAAATTTCACACCATTATTTTATAAATATTATGCCAAAATTGAACATTTTTATTACGAATGACACAAATTCATTCATTATAGTGAGCCATGGAATAACAACTGGTGGTTAATAAAATACGAAATTTCTTAGTGAAATAACATACCATTCTCCAAGTTTAGTTACATGAACTTTTTATAAATAACTTAAAAACATATTATATTTCTGTTTTTTATTAACTTTGGTCTACTAAAATTGGTGGAACATCATTTATTTTTGATAATTATTCTGAAGTACCCACCTACTCAAGATTAATATGTTTAATAAAATACGAAATTTCTTAGTGAAATAACATACCATTCTCCAAGTTTAGTTACATGAACTTTTTATAAGTAACTTAAAAACATATTATATTTCCGTTTTCTATTTACTTTGATCTACTAAAATTGGTGGAACATCATTTATTTCTGATATTACTTAAATGCGAGCACAGGGAATGTATTCATTCTTGTCGCAGAGACAATAATTAACAACTTCTAGGCGGCCATGGAATAATGAAAGGTAACAAGATAGTAATGGCTGCCGCACTTACAGACGTCAATTAGATTAATTTTTACATTCTAATCATAACAAAATTTGATTATCAGCCATAAGAATAAAGTGCATGAGCATATAGCAGAAAAATGGCTCCAGGTTCTAAAACATTAATTTGTGTACTTATAATATCCTCGTGAATATCGTCTTTTGCGTCGCCAAATAAATTTAATTCTAAAAGCACTCCAACTTCCGCGTCTTTACTTTGACATTTTAATTGACAGAAAAATTTCCACTTATGGGTCGCGTGCGCGTGACGTCACAGGTCCCAGACCTTAGGAAAAACAAACCGCTGTCATTAGCTGTCAAATGGCGACTAACTGAACCTCAGAATTAAATTTTTCGTGATTCTAGAGTTTTTATCGATATTATACGATACAAAATGGCTAATTTTCATAGTATTATTAATTGTGGAAATGTGGCAATCCGAGACAAATCAGTTTTTATAAAATAACGTCGATTTACAGCCAGAAGAGGTTAGGTTAAACAATTCCAGGCAATTAAAAGAGAAGCTTTAAGTTGTTGCATGTTAATGCAAGAATGATTGTGATAGTAATAACTGCTGCTCAAACAAGCAATAAACAATCCATGATAAAGAAAATTAACATTTTATATTGGTTTGTCTCTATTTTTAATAACTATTTCTTGTTTAAATTTTCGTTGAGCGAAGCATGAACTGCACGGAGGGAGAGTATATTTAAGAGAATACAAGTCATAATTAACAACTGACCAACATAAAATAGTAAAATACATGTTAAACATTTTATATAATATATTATAATAAAAAATTTACAAAAATTACAATGGTTTGCGTAGTCCAATCTATAGGTATATAAGGTATAGGCGAGGGGTTAACCGCTGGAAGAAATTGTGTACATCTTATTACATACTTCAAATAGTTTACAGTAGGTACGTCAGTCTTTCATTGTTTATTTTATAAAGTGTCTTTTTCACAAAATTTACAGCGGTTAATCTCCAACCATAGCCATGCTCATTGCTAAAAAACTAAAAGCAAAGATTTTCTGTTAAGTGGTGAACATGTTTTGTCTAGACTGGCAACACAATCCCAGTGAGCATTAAGGTAAGGAACCATATGAATCTGCAATAGTCCAAGGATAATTAACATGATGCTAAGAGTTCATATCCTGAAAAATTAATTTCTGCATTAGTAATTATTTATAAAACAACATTTAATTAGGCAAGCATACATGAAAAAAATAGTTGATAACTAATTCTTACCGTTATAACAAGCTTTTATCCTACAAATTTCTTGTAGAGTACTTCTTTCACCTAACCACAAACAACTTCAAGACTTTTCAATGCCTTGAATTCGTCCTTCTGTCTACGTAATTCTTTCAAAAATCAAGTAATTCGCAACATCCCTATGTGTAACATTTGGAAACACATCAATATTTGTACTAAAGTATTTTTTTCTCAAAATATAAGGATTTAATTCGATGGTACCCGTATACCTAACCTCTACATCAGGAGACAATTCTGCAAAATACGAACTAACCGTCATCCTGACGAACAAAATTGTTTATATAACAGTATTAAGAATAGTTGTAGATGTTAAATAATCCAACAACAAGTTCTTAAATGGCACAAACACTGCAAAATTCACTTTAAAGAAACACGTTTAATCGGCGGATTTCTCAATGACAGCTGTTTGTTTTTCCTAAGGTCTCAAAATCTGTGACGTCGGCGCACGCGACCCATTAATTTGACAGAATGTAAAAAATTTCCGGAAATTTTTTGGGTTGCCATGGTAACTTAACAAAAAACAAGCCTATGATTGGTTAAAAAATGTGGTGTGAAATTTTCGATTTAATTTTTGTAAAAATATGAAAAATATTGAATTGGGTGCCTTACCTCCCACCGAGGCAGTCACTCGTGAACATGCCTATCTTTCGGCAACCTCTCTAACCACACTTCCCTCTACGACAACTTCTCCTTTCCCCACCTTTAATCTTCACCAAAACCTACAACCAACCCCTCTCTATTCCCTTTATTTGTTTTTACCTTTTTTGCTCCTTGTCTATTTTTTGTCTCTAAATTCAGTCTCGACCAATAAATTCTTAACAAACTAAAATTTCATATAACATTACACACTTTTAACTATCCACGACACTTTCCTGGCGTCAGGAAGACTACCAGGGTGGAATTGTCTCAAACGGGTTTTTTCGTTGAGTTTTGTTTTCCCGTGCCAGCAATCAAAATTTTTAAGTGTTCGCGTGTGCGCGAAATCGATAGTTTTTTACAGTTTTTAATTTTAATTATTTTTAAGTACCCTTGTGTACTACGTTATACGATACCGTTAAATTTAAGCCTTTTTCCATTAGGCAGGAGTTTTATCTCAGCAAATAATTTTCATCACCGCCAAACCGGACCCTACCCGCCCAGTCTCACACCCACCTCGGCGATGTTCGCCGTGGTTGTCTGGCTGGCTCCGGGCCGGACTCCGGAATGGCGCATTATTGTACTTTGTGAAACATTAATAAATACTTGTTGTTGTTGTTGTTGTTGTGAACATGCTTTCCGTACATACTATCAAGTTCAACAGTGGTTAGATAACAATTTTAATCCACTTGATTGGGGATGGAGAAAACATGGCAACATTTTGGAACCGATATTAATTTTATTGAAAAAATTTAATTGCACTTGTAAGACAGTTTGTTCGAAGAGGTGTGGTTGTCGAAAGTTGGGACTAAAGTGTAACACTTTTTGTAAAGTGTATAAGGGTACAGAGTGTACAAACAGCGAGATTGATGTAATTTTCGATATAGATATCGTTGGTGCTATAAATGAAAATGACACGTCAGCTAATTCTTTAACATTAGATGATATTGATGAAGATGAAGAAAATAGAGAAACAGAATGTATTATTGCTTCGCCTCCAACAAAAAGGGCTAAATTACATTAAATTATATATTAAGTTATACATGAAATGCACATACACTGTAATATGCATAAAATGAATAGTCTGTTTCAGAGCTGGGCAGAGTACCGCACTAAAGTACTCGCGAGTACTTCACAACAAGTACCTATAAAAAGTAATCGTGAAAACTTGAGTACGAGTAATTGTTTTTGAAGTACTCTAAAAATTGAGTACTTTTGCAAAATTTGGAGAGTACTCTTCTAAAAATGAGTAACAAGTACGAGTACTTCGAAAGATACCAAATTGAAATAGGTAATAGACAAAAATGTAGAATACCACTTATAGTACAGTATCTAGAAGTGAAAAATATGCAAAATTTTGGAATAATTTCATATGTAATGATAATTTTCCTTTATGGGTTATTATTGAAGTAAAATATCTCGTCTTCGGTTTCTATATGGACCAGATACTTGCTCTTACCCTCAAGGGGTGAAAACCACCCCTTTTAAATATTTAATATTTGAAAAAGTATTAGTAATTTATTTTTGAAACGTAGGAGAGTTATGTTTTTAAGGTTGATGATTACAAATCTGAAATCAAAATTAGAAAATTCGAAATGGCGGCTCTAGTATGGCGGGTGGATTTTTGTTTTCTAAAACAAGTGTTTTAAATAGACAAAAGAAATTGAGCATCTAGGGTATGCTATATATGAACAACAAGCAGCATTTTTGAAAATAAATTAATTACTGAGCAGTTACGACAACAAAATGGCGACATTTTAATAATAATAATAATAATAATAAATTGCCTTTATTTCAGTATTATACATTAATACAATACCTAGGGCGAAGTCTAGCCGAAGCTACTCTACTTAACCCTTTGTTAAAAAAAATGTGAAAACGCACATTGAATCGGTCATAACTTCTTTATTTTTTGTGATGTAGAAACAGACAAAAAATCATTTTAAAGGTTGATTAAATATTATCTTTAATTTTGTTCCTCACAATTTTTGATGGAAGTGTCACAGTTTCTGAGATATTCAACATTTTAAACTAAATAGTTCATCCTAAAAAAGGTCGAATGTCATCTATAAAATTAAATATCTTCGAAACTATCAACCCTACAAAAGTATATAAAAAAAACAAATTCATTCTCAGTTTATAAGCTTCATTTTTGATATCCACTATATTTTCTCTAAAACTTATATTTATTGAGATATTTACAGAGAAACAAGAATGTTACGTTTTTTCTAAAATTCATTTTTTTCCTAAAGTAAGCGTTGCAAGCGGACGAAAAAATTTGAGCATCTAGGTCATGCTATATATTAACGAAAAACAGTATATGGGGATATATTTTTTTAATTACTGACCACTTACATTAACAATATGGCGACTTTTTTATAAAAAAAAAAATGAAAAAGTACATTGTTTGTCATAACTTCTTTGTTTTTTATCCGATGGAAATAGACAAAAAATCATTTGAAAGCCTAAATAATATTCTTTAATTTTGGTTGTTGGTGCTTTTGACGTAAGTGCCATAGTTTCTGAGATATTTAACATTTAAACTAAATACTTCGTCTTATTAACGTTCGTACGCCACATTTATACTTCCAAATCTCCGAAACTATTAACTCTACAGAAACTAGAAAAACACGAAATTCATCCTCAATTTAGTAGCTTTCTTATTTGTCTCTAGCATGTTTTCGCTCAGTGTAATACCTTTTGAGTTAATTGCTGAAAACCTATTTGAAATACCTCTCTTTTCAAGCAATAATCCCAATTTTCAAGTCGTTATAGCTTAAAGACTGTCAATTTATGTGAAAAGTTGTATAGAACCTTTTTTTTTTTTCTTAAAATTCGATTCTCTTTCAGCTCAAATGATTTTTTTTTTAGTTGCCACCCTGAAAAGGCACCCCCTATAAATTAGCAAGCCGCCGCATAACATAGAAACTTTTCTTTGATGCATTTACTATTTATGTTGCCTAAAATGAACGAAGTCCGTTTCATATGACATTATTCCAAAGTTAAAACCTCTAGCTACTGTACTATACACCATTATCAGTAAATAAAAGTAGATCGACATCAACCAAAACAGTTACATTTATTAAAAATGTATAGGTACACAAAAATGAACACAACCAAAAATTTAAAATTCTAAAAAAGTACTTGTACTCGTTACTCGTCAGTTGTGGCCGCCAAAAGTACTCGAGTACTTAATAATGTAAAGTACTTGAAAATTTCGAGTACAGAGTACCATCCAAATAAAAGTACTCGAGAGTACTTGTTACTGAGTACTTTGGGTACTCAGTACAATTACGAGTACAATTTACTCGAGTACTGCCCAGCTCTGGTCTGTTTGGGATAATATATATTTGTTTATTTATTTTCCCATAATTTTAATACCTCAGTACCTGAAAAGTTTTATTATTTTTTTTGTTTAACATCTAAATTATATATAGTTCTGTAAATATATTTTATTTCAACTGCAAACTGGACATATAAATATAATTTACATTATACCGATGATATATTTCGTATTAATATTTATTATATTCACTTAAAAAAAAAGTCAAAAGATAAAAAAGTAGCATTATTCTTTCGTATGTAGCTCTTAAATGAAGCACTTTCTGAGAAAATCATGTTCAAAATTAATTTTCGCAACTTTTTTATCTCTTGATATGTTTTCGAATGATGCTTCATTTGCGAGTTATACTGCAAATAAAGCGAAAAATGGCAAGAAATTGAGGTTTTTTGAATTCTAAAGTGTGTTGCCCCACCCGTCACGCGTGCAGATAGTTGGCATATGTTTCTGGACATTCAAAACTATACTTAAAAAAAAAATGCGGATAAACAACATTTCGCACTAAAAAGCTATACCGACTGGTCTATATACTCGAGGAGAATTTTGTCAGTCAAGTTAGCATTATCTGGATACGACTAACACTAACATAGAGTTTTAGCCATCTGCCAAAAGTAATAACAACTGTCTGGATAATATAACTACATATTATACCTACACAATGGGGTACCAAAATAATCTGTTTTGTTCCATGAGTTAATAAAGATATTTGATTTGATTTCATTTTGATTGATATATATCTTAATCTATGTAAAGTTATTTCAAATTTGGAAAACACACTGTACATTATACAGTTTCAGTATCTTGTACAACGTATTTCTGTGTGCTTAGTCAAAAACATAGGTAACATTTTGTTCTAAAATTATAATATAACACAGTTTATATAAAATATGAGAGTTTACATATTCTAGCGATCATCCTGCTTGATGGATATGGCCCACGTCAGTGACAAAGGACCCCGCAAGGTCGCAATGGAAATTGGCCAATTTCGCTCAAATTCTAGTATGATGTTTCCTTGATCTTCCTGAACAATCTTCCTGTGGGCATAACCTTCTAACTCCTTTCCTTTAAGCTACAGAAGTCTCAGAAGATGCTGGGGTCTCTTGACGTTCAAAGAGGACAGATTTATATGAATTTTTAAAATTATACATTAGTTTGCTTTTATGTTGATCATCAATATATATAAATTTTGCAAATTTGGTAACTAAATGATCGTGTGCACAACTGCGAACGGTGTATTGGAGGAGTTAAAAGACCCTTAAACCTAACAATCAAGTTATGTACATCTCTTCTGAATTTAATTTTCCTCTACAGATATGTCGGGGATTTGTTCAATATTAATGCATGAAACAAACATGCAGCATGATGAATCCTTCTATTTTGCATATTAAGCCATTTTACTTCGCGTAATTTGTGTGATATTCTTTGATTTCTACGAATTCCATATATTAATCTAAGACACGAATTTTGCAATTTTTGTATTTTACGTGTGTAAAGTGCATTAAGGCAAGGACCATATAAAGAATCTGCATAATTAAGAAGAGATAAAACTAGAGTTTCACAAAGCATGGTCTTTGTTTTCTGAGGAAGAGAGTGTCTATTTCCATATATTAATTTTAGAGACAAATAACCTTTTTGAAGCAATTTATCAACATGACTCCCAAATCTCAAATCACTGTCAATAATAACACCAAGACTTTTAACTTTATCTTTTTCTCCAGCACGTTGTTTTCTACAACAATATTTAAAACTGATTTAATATAATTTCTTTGTTTCTTGGGTCCAAAAATTATTACTTCTGATTTATTTGGATTTATTATTAAACAGTGACCTTGAGCTGCCATTATGAATTTTTTAATATCCTCATTTATATGGAAACCGGCTCTCTCCACTTCTAAGGGAGGCAAAGAGTAATAGAGCTGTGTGTCATCAGCATATAAGTAAATTTTACAATAATTCAAGTTATTGACAATGTTACTTGTATAAATTGCAAAGAGCAGCGGGCCAAGGACGAACCCTTGAGGTACACCTGATTTCAAAGTTAAATAATTAGAGCTTATGTTATTTAATAGCACACTTTGCTCACGGTTTTTTATATAATTATCAAATAATTGTACTGCATTTTCAGAAATACCTATATAATGAAGTATAGCTGTAAGCATATCATAATTTATAGTGTCGAAGGCTCTACTGAAGTCCAACAGAACTAAACATGTGCACATTCCTCGATATGCTGCTCCTATAATGTCATCAACTATATGAAGCAAAGCTGTAGCGCAACTGTGACCAGGTATAAATCCAGACTGAATTATAGGAATCAAATTATTTTGCACAAGATGTTCTCTTAGTTGCATTTCCATTATATTTTCGATGATTTTAGATAACGTTGGTAAAATGCTTATTGCTCTAAGATCTTTAAATTCATCAGGATTAGACTTTTTGGGTAGCACAGTTACCACAGCTTTCTTCCATACAGAAGGAAAGACATTTTGTACTAAACAAAAGTTTATCAAGTGTGTTATGTAAGGTACTATATGAGGACAACATAATTTTATTAACCTTGCATTGAGCCCATCGCACCCAGCGGCATTCGTGGAAATATTATTTAATACTTTTAATATAGTAGATTCATTAGTGATTTGAAATTTAAAAAACCGCTGCCCAAGGAATCACTACTTCCACATCCAAATTTTTTATCTAAGTCATTCACAACGAAAAAATTTTGTATGTGAAAATAATTGTTTATGGAACTTTAATAATATAATATTTGAAATCCTCTACCCCAAAAACCCATAAAACGATACCCCACATCGGTAGCCGGGTGGGGGTGATGATAGGGGGTGGTAGTGGGGGTGGATGAAGTAAAAAAACATTTTGAGGGTTCTGGTTCTTGTACACACCCTAAATCACATTTTTTTTTCATCCCCTTTTATAATGGGGTGGGGGTGGTAATGGGGGTGACTAATGCCAAAATTTTTTTTGAGACCTCAGCTTCTCTTGTATATACTAAATACCAATTTTATGGACTCTTACCTGCTTGATTTACCTATTTTCCCCAAATTTACCCCAATTTACCCCCCAACCCTTCGACGGAACAAGACGAAAATATAATCTAGTTCTAGATCTTGTTAAAGTACATATGTGTACCAAATTTCAAGTCAATATCTCAAATGGTTCCAGAGTAAACGTGCGCACAAAAAAAGTTACAGACAGACCGACAGACAGACCGACAGACCGACAGACCGACAGACAGAAATTTGTTTTCGCTCAAACTTAAAATCTCGACGTTTCGTGACATTCTAAGCCTATTCGAACAATAAAAATTTTTAAAAATTTTTTTTCGTTACTATACTTCCACTGGATGTGGAAGTAATTGCTATTATTTAAGGTGTTGTTTTTATAAAAGTGGGCTCCGAGACAGTAACGGCGGGAATAGCATTTACAAAAAAGTTGTTAATTTCATTTACATTACTTAGATGGTCAGAAATTTCATTGTTTTTGTTACAAGGTAATACATTGTTATTCTTTAAAAATTTCCAACAATATTTTGGTGCGAAAATATTTATTTTGTGTTCAATATATGTTTTTTTTTCTCTTTTAATTGCCGCTTTAGTGTAGTTACGCATTTCCTTGTAAAACTGCCAATGAGCATCATTTTTTGTTCTTTTATATTTTGCAAGAGCTTTATCTCGTATAGACATCATCATTTTTAAATTTTCTGTCAACCAAGGTGCATGGGGTCTTGTAAATCTTGATGTTATAAATGGGGCATGAATGTCAAATTATCAACTAGAAATTCAACTATTTCATCTACGCTGTGTATATCATAAATTAAATATCAATGTAGGTATATTATATAAGTCAAACTCAAATAATTCATAACTAAAATGTTTAAAACTTCTGTAAGTGTATATTTTTGGTTCATTACTCTTGTTACATATCTTTAATACACAATAAACTATGTCATGATCAGAAAAAATATCTTGCAAAATACCTTTATCTACAATCTTTTCCTCCCTAGAAGTAAGAATAAGGTCAATCAAACTGGTAGCTGCGTCTGTTATGCGAGTTGGACTATCTACAATTTGTTCCAAATTAAATGTGTCTAAAACAGAGTAGAGGTTATTTACACACGTATTATGCAGGTTTAGTACATTAATATTGAAATCTCCGGTACATACGATGTGATCTACTGTAGGAGAAATTAAGCTTAAGGAGTCCTCCAGCTCATTCAAGAATAAATTTGTATCAAAAGTGGGAGGTTTATATACTACACCAATGACGTATGACTGTTTAAATGATATAAAATGCATCCATAATAGTTCAATTGCATTACTGGTAGAGATTATAGTTGCATTCAAAACGTTTGTTATGTAAATACATAAACCACCTCCTCTAGCTTCACGGTCACATCTATATAAATTATAACCATTAATATTTAGTAAATGATTTGGTATTTCCTGGTGAAGCCAGGTTTCTGAGACAGTAAATACGTCAAATGAATGTTCAGAGATAATTTGCCTTAACTCTTGTATCGATGGTAAAATCGACCGAACATTTACACTACCAATTCTCAATGTTTTACAGTTACTCATTATGTGGAAAATTAAAGAAACAGACGCTTAAACAGCGAATAAACAAAAAAGCAAGAGAAATTTTATAACAAAAAATAAAAATGTATATTCACAAGTATATGATTACTTAAGTAATTAATTTAAAATTTGAAACGTCAGTTATTATGGCTTTGAGAGGAATTAAATAAATTAAATACTAGATGAAATAATTTATAGCCCAAAAAAAATATATAGAATGTAAAAAACAGTAAAGAGTAAAGGATTAATTTATCAGAGATAAACCAATACGGTAAAAACACGTGCTGTTGACTAGAGCTGTTTTTGCTATATGCAGATTTATACATAAAAATATAGATACTATTCAACATAAAAATATATGACCATATGAATTTAAGAGAATATTCAAAACTTATTTCGAAAACATACAAATATACCCAAGATTTCCCACTAATAATATCAATTGACTTAATTCAATTCAACAATATCAACAAACAAACAAAAAATAAAAATACTCTAACTCACTAAGATAGAGACCAAAAGAAAGAAGGTTAAATACTTTTTAAACAATGTAATACATTTTTTATAGTAATCAAAATTAAAAATTCACCATCTCCACATCTTCCTTAGAATTTAGTTTGAGAATATTTTCAGTATTGTTACATTTCACAAAAATTTGACCAACATTTGTCCAAACTTGTCCATTTCCCCCAATTTTTCCGTCGCCATCTTTAATATTTTGATCCGCTCCTTTGTTAAATCTTCTCTCATGACTATCCCAGATCCTTTTAAGCATTTTTTATTACCGAAAACATTTTTCTTAACATCCAAACTATTAAAATAAACAAAAATGACTCTTGGCTTGTCCTTTTGATATTTTCCAATTCTGTAACAGCTTTCGATTTTTGTTTCTTTAATATTCTAAAATTTTTGGTCAACGTGAGCCCATTTGCCTCTCAGTATCAAATTTCCTGGAATATGTGAGATTCCGTAGTAATTACTTCATTTAAATTCTCAGGTATATGTAAACAAGGTAGCTTACACTTAAATGCAAGTGTAAATGCAAATAAATATGCGTTGAAATGCGACTGTGCCTATTCTCACTTACTACTAACAATACATTGCATTTAATTACTTCTTGCCGCATTTCAAAGAGTTTAAAACGTAGTTCTCACTCTATGAGACCCCAGCATCTTCTGAGGTTTCTGTAGCTTAAAGGAAAGGAGTTGGAAGGGTATGCCCATGAAGACTTTTATTCAGGAAGGTCAAAGGAACATCGTACTAGAATTTTAGTGAAATTGACCGAGAACCAATAAACAAAACAAAAATATTACGTCTAAAAAAGTTATTGTTTACAAGAAACGGCCTACACACATACGCATACATGAATACGTTCATACAGACACACAAACATTTTAAATTGATATTTGAGTTTAGCCTGTTATGAGCAGGGCTCGGGAATTTTATCTCGGCACCAGAGACGGCATCATTGCCAGCTACAATGTATTTTTGGTAATAAATTTAACCTGAAAACGGTACAGAAACATGTAACACCTAGCAAATAAAAAAATAATTTTGAATCAAACACATACTTTCCTGTTCTGTTTAATATGTGTGGCGTGTTCATTATGTTTATATTCATAATAATTAAATATAAAAATCCAATAAGCTGCTGGCAACATAAAACACTTTTTCCTAATAAAATAAACCGTTTTTATATAATATTAAATCATACACAACGAACAAAGTTAAGGATTAATGGCATAAAACTGCCACGTACCGTGTGCATAACAAATGTACAGAGCTTGATAAAGTTAATTATATTTTATTTTAAAATGTTAATACGTAACCTAACTTTATCGGAAATCTACTAATTTGTGAAACGTACTGACACTTACGTAAAGACGTAGTTGATTCTATTACAATTGCAGTGTTGAAGGCATTCGATCCTGACCGAGTGTCAACATTAGCTTCCAGTGTACGGGTACTTTTATATGTTTTTTACTAATGCGTTTTTTTTTATCTCCTTTGATTAGACGACGTCGCCGAAATTGTGAAAATTTGGATGTTACGAAATTCCCTAAAAAAAGTACAAAGTAAGATATATTGTGTCATACTTGCATAAAAATATTTCCGTGATGACCTGGAGCCAACCCTGATTTTGACGTCACATAGATAAAATTCCCGAGCTCTGGTTATAAGACGGATTTCTGTACAAATTTTTGTTCTAAAATTATTAAACAATTTGCCGGGGTATTACTTATATACCTATTTGATAATAAATTGAAATCATTTTTTTACGTAATTAATAAAAAATTTGAAATAACGAAAAGAAATCCCTTAATATTAAATGCACCTTTCATATTCTGGCGCGTCTTCTCTGTACAGTTAACATATTTAGCAATCCATAATAATTATAAGCCATTTATCTTATCATAAAATAACCTAAGCATCCAGTTGAGTTACATATTTTCATAGCTCGCTTTTTTAACAAGCATTGGTTATAAATGTATCGACATTAATGCATTGCAATGAAAATAACTATCAGTGATTTGTCCATTGATATTTATTAGTAAAATTTATTAATCTGAACACGTTTTACATGGTAAAAAAGAAATCATTAATGTTGATTACGCATGTCTTCGAGAGTTATAGTCTTCCGACAGACTCTTCCAAATATAGTAATGAGCATTGACAAGTTATAATTAATGGCTTTAAATCCAACATAATTTCCATTGGTGTACTAACCGAAGAATCAGTAATCGTTTCATTATCGTTTTTAGCGGAAAACTGCACCTAAGCATTGGCATTGGAACCTATGATCTGGTTCAACTGAGACGTATTTTTTTTACCAATAATGATAATAATAATTCGGAAGTCTGTTACGACGGAAATACTATATTTGCACTCCACTATGTGGAAATAAATGTTTATGGAACTTTAATAATATAATATTTAAAATCGACCCATAAAATGGTATACCACATCGGTAGTGGGGGTGCAGGTGGGAGTGAATGAAGTGAAAAAAATTCCTTGTGCACTAAATCACAAAATTTTTTCAGTTCCTTTAATAATGAAATGGGGATGGTAATAGGCTAATGCCAAAATATTTTTTGAAACCTTAGTTCCACTTATATTTACTAAATACCAATTTCATGGACTCTTACTTGCTTGCTTACCTATTTACTCCCATTTACTGCTCAACTCTTCAACGGAATAAGATCAAAATATAATCAATCTAGTTCCAGATCTCGTTAAAATACTTACGTGTGCCAAATTTTAACTCAATATCTTAAACGGTTCCAGAGTAATCATGAGCACCAAAAAGTTATAAAACCAACAGACCGACCGGCGAGACAGACAGAATTTGTTTTGCTCAAACTTAAAATCTTGACGTTTCATCGCATTCTAAGCCTATTTGAACTATGAAAATTTTCAAAATTTTTTGCGTTGGTATACTTCCACTGGATCTGGAAGTAATACACAGAAAATGGCATGACAAAGATATAAAAAATCATTGGGTGCTGTAGACTACACGATAGAAGTAAAGCTTCTATTTGAAGCATTTTCTTCGAGGAAACCTATTACGCATCCATACTACACCAGGTAACCTACTGTGCATCCAGTTTACTCGAGAAAAGCCACTGCGCATTCAAAACACTCGAGGAAACCTACTACGCATCAATGGTACTCGAGGAAAGCCACTGCGCATCCATTGTACTCGAGGAAAGCCACTGCGTATCCATAGTACTCGAGAAAGTCACTGCGTATCCAAAATACTCGAGGTAACCTACTGCGCATCGATGGTACTCGAGGACCACTGCGCATCCATAATACTCAGGGAAACCTACTGCTTATCCATACTACTACTATTTGTTATAGAATCAAGAAAATAATAGAAGATCTGTAAACACAGTACAGGTTGCATGGTATTCTAATTTGAAATCGTAGAAACTAGACACACACGCGATGACGCGTCTCTGACGCTATCTCCTTATCTGTCCTTGAAACATTGGTGTCAATTTAGCAACCTGCTAAAATAATCTTGAGAGGCAGGCACGTTGATGTTCGTTTGTTCATAGGAGTCGAATTACAATGCAACCTGTAGGGTGTTTATAAATCTTAAAATTCCACACCTAGATTTTCTATTCAAGTCTCTCACAACGAAGAAAATTTTGATAGTATATTTGCACTTCACTATGTGAAAATTATTATCTATGGAACTTTAATAACATAATATTTGAAATGGTCTACCCCAAAAACCTATAAAACGATATGCCACATCGGTAGTGGGGTGGGGATGGTGGTAAAAGGAGTGGATGAAGTAAGAAAAAATTTTTGAGGCCTCAGGTTTTTGTATACTCGTTAAATTACAATTTTATTTTTTTCACCCCATTTAATAATGGGCTGGGGGTAGTAGTGGGGGTGGCTAATGCCAAAAAATTTTTTGAGACCTTAACTTCTTTTATAAATATTAAATATCAATTTTACGGACTCTTATTGCTTGATTAATCTATTTACCCTCATTTACCCTAATTTATCCCTCAACCCTTCAACGAAATAAGATCAAAATAATCTAGTTTCAGATCTCGTTAAAATACATACAAGTACCAAATTTCAAGTGAATATCTTAAACGGTTCCAGACTAAACGTGTGCACAAAAAAGTTACAGACAGACATACTGTCGTACAGAATTTGTTATTGCTCAAACTTTAAATCTCGACATTACATGACATTTTAAGCCTATTTGAACAATAATTTTTTTTGAGCTACTATACTTCCACTGGATGTGGAAGTAATTACATGTATGGCACCTAATTTGCAGTAATTCTCGCATTTTTCTCCAGCACTTAAAGCAATTTTCAGTCTTAATGCCATAATGAAGTGCACCAGCATTTATTAAGACTTTTATTCGGCCCGAAAGTTCTCATCCACTATAGAAGTATGACAGTTGGATTTACTTGATCTGATGTTTAAATAGCAAACTTAATGTTGTTTTCCAGAAGACTATGATTTACACTTTTTTGTGTTAGGCTCCCATTCTAAAAGGAGACTAATACATATTCAAAAGATGTACAGAAGTCAAGACAAGAATATGAGATCCTTCTATAATTCTGACATATATTTCACTAGGAAAATAGCAGAATGTGACTTCAGGTTAGATTAGGTTGATTGGTTGGTATGTGAATGAGTTTATATTCAGACTCACCTCTGCGGCCATCTGCTCTCTTATGGCTCGTGACAACAGGTACCACTGAACCTCAAACATCGGCAGCATGCTATAACTTTCTGCACAAATGAAGATTAAAGTCTTCGGAGTAAACGATATTTGTAGGAAATGGAAAACAGCGGGCGAAAGCATGCAGACTGCCCTATTTTGGTTATAGGGATACATCTAGGAAGATATAAGAAGGTGGCGAAGATCATTCATGCAGCGAGAGTTAGCACTGAATTTCGGACTCCTTACTAATTCACCGCCCTCCTACAATAATCCACCATCGGTCATTTTTACTTCCACATTCGGTGGAAGTATAGTAACGACAAAAAATTTTTTTAAAATTTTTATTGTTCAAATAGGCTTAAAATGTCATGAAACGTCGAGATTTTAAGTTTGAGCGAAAAAAAAAAGTCTGTCTGTCTGTCTGTTGGTCTGTCTGTCGGTCTGTAACTTTTTTTTGTGCGCACGTTTACTCTGGAACCGTTTGAGATATTGACTTGAAATTTGGTATACATATGTACTTTAACGAGATCTAGAACTAGATTATATTTTCATCTTGTTCCATCGAAGGGTTGGGGGGTAAATGGGGGTAAATTTGGGGTAAATAGGTAAATCAAGCAGGTAAGAGTCCATAAAATTGGTATTTGGTATATACAAGAGAAGCTAAGGTCTCAAAAAAATTTTGGCATTAGCCACCCCCATTACCACCCCCACCCCATTATTAAAGGGGATCAAAAAAATTTATGATTTAGTGTGTGTACAAGAACCAGAAACCTCAAAATATTTTTTTTACTTCATCTACCCCCACTACCACCCCCTATCACCACCCCCACCCCACTACCGATGTGGGGTATCGTTTTATGGGTTTTTGGGGTAGAGGATTTCAAATATTATATTATTAAAGTTCCATAAACAATTATTTCCATATTCAAAACTTTTTCGTTGTGAGTGACTTGGATAGAAAATCTGGATGTGGAAGTAGTGATTCCTTGGGCAGCGGTTTTAAAAATGATTAAACATTGTTATACTGGGACAGATCGATCTAGTCCGACAGAACTCTAGACCACAACCACCCAGACATCCTGATGATGGAGAAGAAAGAAAGAGGCCCACCATTATGGACAACGGATGCCCTTAACCAGCCTACAGAAGTCAGAGATGGAAAAGAACAAAACATACGAAAACTGTGCTATTGAACTTCGACATATATAATCATTAGAAGAAGTGTAAATTATATCAACTACAGTAACAAAAGTGTTCTTGCCATACTTGGAGCAAAAGAATATCTTATAAAATTATTCACATTGTTGTTCATATCCATACCGGTTAGATTTCTTTCATGTCTGACGATTATTTATCTGATAAGTTTTGAAGGTATGGAGAAATGGGTGACTGTGTGGTCGACTCTCACGCCGAGGTCCCGAATTCGATTCCCTGCCATGGCACTGGGATTTTTCCGAAGAAAGAAGTTTGTCCTAGTACATTTGGACACTGGGTGTTTGTTTCTAGCTGTAATGGTTAGGATATAAATCTATATTAATTTCTAAACTTTATGTGACGTTACTCGTTGAATAGATTTTTTGTTGTGCTTAATTAGTACCCTCGCTGTATATTTTTTCCAATAGGACGAAATTGCGGAATAAAAATTGTATCCTAGTTGTTTACTGGTTTTTTGTTGTTGAGATAATGAGATAACGTGAGTAGATTTGTGCTCAATTTGTGAGTAAAATCATGCATTAGCCTACCATTTGAAATCATAATAATATCGTCAGCCATCTTATCCCATATTTTCTGACATGCTGAAACCGATTCTGATATTTAAAAAAAAAAATTATTCCATCAGTTTTTGGGCAAAAAAAGGTCTTGTCTAAGGTTCTGATCCAACTTTCTGAAGTATTTTGACGCGCTGAAGCCAATTTTGAACAAAAAATTTATATCGTGTCAGTTCGCCTCCACCACCCCCTTTTATCTCCTAGGGGTGGCAGATGGAAACTGACATGATATAACATTTTATTGCCCAAAATTGGTTTCAACACATCAAAATCTTTCAGAAAAGTTAGATCAGAACCCTAGGACAAAATCTATTTTCTTGCCCTTTTTAGGGGACAAAGGTAGGGTGGTAGAGAAAAGCTGTCACGATAGAAATTTTTTTTGTCAGGCTTCAGCGCGTTAAAATAATTCAGAAAAGTTGGATTAGCACGTTAGGACAAACAAGACCCTTCTTAGGGGGTGGTAGACAAAAACTGATGAGACAGAATTTTTGTTTTAATATCAGAATCAGGTTCAGTGTTAAAAAACATAGGATAGGTTATTTTTGATCAAAAGCGAAGCCTTTTTTTGTTGACCTGTGAATCAATCCTAATTGTAACTGAGTCGTAGAAATTTGTTGTCTTGTTTGAATCAGATGAACACTTTTGACTGGGATATATCATAAGCTTTTCGGCTTGGCTGGCGCGAGATTCGTTGTACATATCGCGCCTTTACCAAAGTTTATATTCATAGTTTTTTTTTATATAATATTTAGAGCGTTGTTTTGCTTGCTTATGGCTTATCAGTCTGCAAGTATAACAGGCCAGCGTACCAGTGAGAATCTTACCTGACGTCAAATCCTTAGCTAGATACTAGCTTCTACCCTGAGAAAATCGTCTAGCCTCGCTATACTGAGGCAATTTTAATTACAAATAACTAAGAAAAACATATTATTTTGTTTTATTATTACAGTAGCTTATAAAACCGACAAATCTCATTTGAAACTGAATTCAAAATATTGTGGACAGGTCTATTCCGTTTATAATTGAAAAGGATGTCATTACATGAACGAACATGTTTGTAAGTAAATTTGCTTGAGCATAAATATGCAAATAACACTGTGAAATATTATTTGTTTGCTCTTTTTGTCGATTTTAAGCGATGGTAAGATCATTTGCCTATAATTTTGTTTGATTCCTGTTAACATATAATATTAGCTACCTATATAGCTGTTAAAAGTTGTTAAAATATGCAAATTTCTCACGTATTTGTGTGAGTGACGTGTCCTGTATATTCGTGCCTTTAAACGATTCCTCAAACGCGCTACTGAATGCTTTTCTTATTTCAGCAAAACAACGTTAAGAAACTGGTTCACTTTTTCTCAAAATAGGCACCTGCTATCTATTAATTGTCAATATAAGGCAATGATTATGTTATACTTATTCAAGTGTAATTAAATTGTTTTACTTTTGTTATTCGTAATTAATTTATGGAAATACTTAATAAGATATTTAACATCCTGCCGTCGTTTCGTCCATTTTGTGAATAAAATGGCAAGAACAGCATACCGTTCATACTTTACTAATAGATTTAATGTAATTACATCTGAATACTTATTATTATATGCTTCATTAAGAGAAACGAAGATGCTAATTGAAGACTACAGACCGGTTTATTTCATTAAGTGCAGTTCTGAATTAAAAATACAATAATTTTAAAAATGAGAGACTCACTTTTGTCTGAGATTTACCAAGTTGTTATTTTGTCTAATCCATTATGAAAAAATATTGTATATTTTTAGAGGAGAATAATGTGAAAGCTGTACCTTACAACACAGCAAAGGAAATGAATTGGACTCACGGATCCGCATCATCGAAAAGGATTCAAATCAAGGATATTAAGTTCAGTTACTTTTATATAAAAAAAAATAATTCGTATCACAGGAGTCAAATCTTTTTTTCGTACTACATATCCGAATCCTCAACTTCAACATTATTGTAACAGCAAGTCCTATTGATCCCATTAGCTTGGTTATCACAAATCATGCGATAAACAATTCATTTAGTTTTTCATACATTCAAATACGAGATATCTAATCTAATAAGCGAAAATTAAATTTTTTAAATTCATTTGTAGGAATTATATATGTAATAATTTTTAAAATAATCTAAGCAAAGACGTATACCGGGTGGTTCGGCTGATAAGGACACTCTCGTAACTCTTGAACGGGCGAATGGGTTTTTTTCAAATTTGGTGTAGTGATATGGGATGAAATTTCCAATTATATGATGTAAAGGACCAAAATGGTCGACTTCCAGTTTCGATGCAATTGACATGAAAATCAAATTTTTAAATGGGAAAACCTATATAATTTTGCATATTAGGATGCTGCTGGACAAAGTTGATTTCCAAAAAATATAGATTTTTTAATTTTTAGTTAATTATAGAAGACCGTGATTCTGCCAAAATTATTAAAATTCAGTCTGAAAGTACTTTTAAAATACAGATACTAATATTAAACACGATTTATTTTTCATTAAGTTCAATGATATTGGTTTTTCAACGAAAACTATTTTTTTACGAAAAAAAATAATATGCCTAATGTCTACCTTCTCTTTGTACCAAATTTATAATTAAATAAATAATAATAATAATATTTTTTTAAAAATATTTTTTGAAAATAAAATTAATATTTGAGCATCAGATCTTATATGTTTTGGCCAGCAGCTTCCAAATTTGCAAAAATATACAGGTTGTCCCAGTTAAAAATTTGATTTTCATCCAAATTGCATCGAAACCGGAAGTCGGCCATTTTGGTTATTTACATCATATAATTTGAAACTTCATCCCATATCACTCCACTAAATTTGAAAAAAATCCATTCGCCTATCCAAAAGTTACAAGAGTGTCTCTTGAGCTGAGCCAGCCGGTATGACATGAATATTAACACCATAACATGGGTACAAGACATCATTATATCTTTCACCAAATTACTTAATCTATGCATAAAAAGCTGAACTTTTCCGAAATGCCTTAAGGCATCCAAAGTAATTCCGCTTTTCAAAAGAGGTGACTTGAATGATATGAACAACTATCGTTTTATATCTATCATACCCACCTTGGGAAAAATAATAAAAAAACCCTTTCAGCAACTTGTCACCTTTTTAAACAAAATAATATTTTATCATCTGTCAGTATGGTTTCCTCTCTGGTAAATCTACAACGATGGCAATTAACAAAGTGGCGGAAATATGGATAGACGTTTTTGAGATCAAAATTTTGCAGGAAATATTTTCGGTGACTCGTCAAAAGCCTTCGACTGGGTGCAATATGATATTTTCGCTTCTAAACGTTATAGATGTGGTCCTCCACCTACAGCACTTAATCTTTTAAAATCGTACCTGAGTGACAGGGATCAAAGAACTGTATACAACGGAAGGCTTCATCATCGGCAAAAGTAAGATTTGGAGTTCCACAAAGTTCCATGCTGGGACCACTGTTGTTCTTAATTTACGTGAATGATTTCCCTGACTATATTAAGGACGCTAAGCACACTTCATATTTGCTAATGATACGACTGTGATAGACATCAATCAACATATTAATGAACTACAACATGATATGCAATGTTCACAGTTGGAGTCTTCTGACTAGTTCAGAGCAAACAAATTAAACCTAAATTAATTAAAAACTCAAAGCATGATTTTTTTTAAACTGAGAGATTAAATAATTCTGATAATCCCAATAACATCAAGTAATTAGGAGTAATTGTGGACGCTAAGATGTTCTGGGATCAACATGTATATTATCTGGCTAGCAAATTGTCGAAGGTAATTTATCTGGTTACATATCTAAGAACTGAGTTGCCTCTGAGTGTGACAAAAACAGTTTATTTCTCGCTATTTCAATAATAGCTTGGGGACATTCGGCTCATCTAAGCAGAAAATTTTTTGACTTACACGACGTGTTGTGAAAGTAATATTGGGTTTACGATTTAGAGAGGACGTCAAAAAAAATTTAGCGAGCTGAAAATCTTGACTGTTCTCAGTTGTTTCATTCTCGCAGCTTCTATGCACGTTAAAAAACACGAAACATCAACACGAAAATTAATTACTTTCCAATGACTGGTCAAGTGTTTGCAAAAGTAACAAATATTTGTCAAATACTCGAATCGTGGGAGGCTGGCTTTATATTAGTCAGCTTGAATATGCCTTTATGTACAGTTCCTTACGTACATGCAACATATAAAACATTAACTGAGAGAGATTAACGAAGATTTTTAATATCTGTTGTTTTTCTATTATACACCTCAAGGCCAGTTTCTAAAGCGATTTAATTGGCAAAGTCTCTTCATTAGGTATTCATGCATTTGCTAGTTTTTCTGTTCAAGTAAGTTTATCGAGTAATAAAGTGCGAGTCAATCACAGCAGTGATTAACTATCAAGCCCTTAGGAATAATAACAATACTTGTGAAATGAGGCTTTTATCAAAATGGCGCTAAAGGCACCTGTAATTTTTTTTCCTGGGATACCCTCCTTCTAGCATCCTTGGTTATAATTTCCAAACAACTGTCGATTATAACAAAATTTTGACAGGATACACAGCAAGTATCTGTGATTCAGAAATTGGACACAATAATTGGAATACTCCTAATGCGTTTTACCTAAACAGTGACAATAGATATTTTTTCGAATTAGAGGTGATATTGGACACCTTTCATTATTCACCGCTATATTCACCCGTGGAAGGAACCGGTTATAAAACCTCTTACGGGTAGATATCCAGGCTGTCTGTGGTAAAAAATTATGAAACGCTTGGGTTGAGTTTCCTGGTATTTTGGACGTCTTTGATATTTATTTTGTTTGTTGATAAAGTTAAGCTATTTGTAATTTACATTTTGTAGCCCTACATTTATCGTTTAATAAAAGCTTCCAGAATTCTATTTTAAACTTTTTGTTTAAAAATTATAAAAAAATAAACAAACTACAGCTAAAACAATATAACATAAAAGTGAGGTTATTAAAATCACCGAGATTCTACCGAAATTTCAACTCATGGATGTGGATGTAATGCCTTGCCTGTTGAAACAACTTGATCACACAGATAAATTTAGAAATAACATACTTTTGGTGACTGGCTAATGCAACATTGGACAAAGAAGCTGGAGGAAGAAGTGAAGGTAACTAAAGAACGAACAAAACTAATAAAAGAAACGGACCACTGGCTCTTGGACAAGCCACCATCAAAAGACCAACTGCTAGAAATAATAGCCAGAGCTAGAAGGAACACCGCACCTGGAGTAGACAAAATTAACAACGAGTTAATACACTACGGTACGGAAAGGCTAAAGGAGCAAACCATAGAAATCATCACCAGAGTATGGACATGGACAGAAACCACATCTCTGCCTACGGAATGGAGCACGACCAAACAATAACCAACAAAAACCAACTTGCCACAGAGATTACTACAGAAAAATAACAATCTGCAGCATAGGATTCAAATACTACGCACAATTCCTGCTCAAGCAACTAGAGAAGTACTTTGGAAGACCGCCAGACAACCAGGCAGCATTCATCAAAGGCAGATCAACGGACTACCACATGTACATCACCAGAAATATACTGGAAAAAAATGGAGAGAAGGGACAAAACTGCACATAGTCGTTGTAGATCTCCAAAAGGCATTCAATACAATCAGTCTTGAGGCCATTGTCAACACCCTATATAACAAAGGAGTACCGCACTATCTAATAAACAAGATAATAAAGGCCTGCCTTCATGAAACCACTGCCATACAGTGATTCGAACAAATGACGGAAGCTAGACAAAAGAACAGAGGAGTCAAACGAGGGTGCCCCCGACTATTCACTATGGTCCTAAACCAAATAATACAAAACACAATAAGGGAAACACCAAATTTCAACGAAGAAACACTGAGAATCGCAATCGTACTAGCAGACGCCGATGACCTCCTAATCGTCGCAGAAGAAGAGCAACAGAGTCTCAACTTCCTAGAAAATATGAAACCACATCTGGACACATCTGGGCTGAAAGTAAACTTCAAAAGTCTAATAATGGAGCGAGTCCCGTCAAAAAGAGAAAGTCTGACCAGTGGAGAAGAATACAAAATAGATGACTACTCCCTAAGAACAACGAACCAACTGAAATACCTAGGAACATATCTGGCGAACCAACTGAAAAGGAGAGAAACAGCAAAGGAAAGAATAAAAACAGCATACAGAGTTACAAGGGCAAGTATACCGTTCCTCGAGAAAAACAAACTATCATGGGGCCAACAAAAGCCAACAGAAGAAGTTTGAGAAGAGCCGAAAGAGACATCATTCAACTACTCACAAAAACAACAGACTAGAAGGGAAGACAATCCCAAGAAGGAGAGAAATGTGCGCAATGAAGTATTGGGGACATGTCCAAAGAAGGGATCCAACACATCTACTGAAGAAAGCACTAACACTGAACAGCAGCAAACTAAAAAACATACTGGGAAAGAAAAGCGAGGGAAAAAAATTAATTCCACAAAGAAATCGCAGCAATATATACTCTACCAGATTCAGAAACGGAGAATCAGAAGCCTCAGATGAACAGGAAGATTTGTGGAAGAAGAAATACAAAAAGAGGAGCACAAACAGCAGTGACACAACGCGGTAACATATGTCACAAGAAGACCCAGAAGAAGCAGAAGTCCAGAACCAAAAACACAAAAAAGGGAGCTTAAACGCTCCCTAACAACACAATGCGGTAACACATCTCACAAATACCTACACTTCCCATCCCGCATTCCTTTACCATGTGCCATGTGGGTCTCGCTGCTGGCGACAAACATGACCCTAATCCAACCCAGCGTAGACGTAGCAGGCCCAGTTGTATACCTGGGAATGACAGCAATGCCTACCGCATGCTGGTAAATAAATCAATCAATCAACATATTTTTGATGACTGGTTAATTTTGAAACGGAATATTGAAAAGTACTCATTTTAAAGTCCGCTACCGATTTTCTAAAAAGAAGATACTCTTGCTTCATACTGATAAAGTGACCTGCTTTGGAGAAAGAAATGAGTTTAATGATCAGTGACATCCCCGTTAAATTTAGTACACAAAGTCAATATAATTAATTTAATAGGGGAAAGTAGTAAGTAGTTTTTATCATCTAATAAAAAATTTGGAGTTACTATTACCATTTTTGTGCAAGACTTTGACTGCACCTTTTTTGACTGCCATATTGACGTCTTTTTCTATTAAACGCGTTAGGAGCTCCACTACTACATGTATAATACTATCAAACAAGTGTGGAATGGAAATAGACATTTATGTAGAAACATCAACCAAACAATTTTAATCACCTCCGCGCCGAGTATTAGTATTCGAGTGTACTGTTGGTATTTGAGAAAACTAATTCAGACGTCCATTTTTTAAAGTCAGGTATGTTTTTTAAAGATCTTGTATACATTTTTAGGTGTGACACATATGTAAAATAATTTTTAATCAAAAATAAAGTCCACTCTGTGTGGTGAAGATATGTTTTATAACAAATAATTTCTGGAACAGTGGTTTTATATTCAAATAAAGTGACAATAATTCAATTATAATCAGTTTTAATCATGTCTACGCAATTCAAATAAAATATGTATAAGAGTTCTCTTAAATAATCGATTGTTTGCAGCGAACAGCACGAAAAAATGAATTGTTCGCAAGCACATGTCTACTGCTAGTGTTTAGGAACGCGCCATCTAGATCCTGCAGCTGACGCGCTATAACACACGACACCTGAAAATGTCTCTCCTTAGTTGGTCCCGTCAATTTTCAACAGTAGCATCAAAGCGAAAGAGAAAGAAGAGCAGGAGGGAATAAAGCGAGATGGGGATACACAACTGACACCGTATTCAAATTGCTCAATTATATTAGTCATTTCTGCTTTACTATCCTCTACTAGACAGATTGTAATTAGTCGCGCTTTCATCTGATCTTGTTTTTGATCTCTATGTAGAGTGGTTTTATTGTTTGGTCAATTTATATTAATTGTTACTGTGGGGTGTTTCACGAAATTGCCTTTTAGTTGTACAGCAGGAGTACGGAAATAATGAGCGATTTTATACTGCTGACGATATATTCTTTACATATGTTTTATTTGTTGAAATAAAATAGTTTAATAGTTCGATAATAATAGGAAGTATAAAGCATATATTGTACTTACTCTTTGTGGAACCGAAGAGTGTACGTCAGGAGTAACTGTAATTTTGTTTTTAGTGAAATGACAATAGGGTTTGGATGAATATCTCGAAAAATAAACGATTAACTAATAACGGCAAAATATCTTTTTAAAAATTCATTGTGGAGTAAAAATAAATTTTTTAAGAAGTATTTGAGGAGGGGAATTGGCTTGAATTTGACGTAAACATATAAAGTATGATTAGAAATTTTGGACTTCAGGCGACGTAGTTAACAATTAAAATCATCAAATCTTGTTTTTTTTTCCGTTTTCTTGGACCAAATTAGATGGGATTTGGGGTTTTCTCTAAAACTATGGCAGATAGACAAAAAACTAATATAAATGTCCTGAGCTCGATTTTCGAGAAACAAACAATCGTAAATTATTTCATTATTCCATCACAGCTTAAATTAGCTATCCTACGATATACACTGTGTGTAGTGGCGGGCTAGGTATAGGGAGTGAGAATTACAACATCGCGTGTGCCAGCTGGCTGAAATGAAATAACTGAGAGCTGAGATCTTCGCGGACGGAGTTTGCTCTGCAGTGTTGTCATATCTCTCGCGCTACGTGAATGTACATACCTAATGGGCAATTACACGCACTGTATCATATGTCATATTTGTCTCTAGAAAAAGAGATTAATTTTCAAAAAATTTAACATATTTGTGAGGAGGCCATGGAAAACTATTAACAAAAATAACACTTCTTATAATATAAAATAATTTTGCCAAAAATAGGAAAACTAAACTACAATAAATGTTCAAATTGTGTTCCATTGACATCTATGCATATTTATCGCATTTCTAATACTTATTGAGATGGCTATGGTAAAAAGAAATCGAAATAATTGTAAATGTCAAAAACTATTTTGTGAGTTAATTGTGAGTGAGCATTATTAGAAATAGTTCAATTTAGTAATGGTGAAAAATATGTTATGATTAAGTGTTTTATAGAATGCGGAGAAAATTCAAATTTAGCTTTCGAGCTTTATTTTATTAGATCAGTTATAGACAGCAAAACTCTGAGCCAAAAGTGCCGCCTAAATAATATTTTTAGATATCCAGGGAAAGAGACAGCCAGACATAAAAATATTCAAAAGGCTACAACAAAATTTAAAAGAGTTTGGATCGTTTGTAAAACCTGGAGCAAAATAGATAATAAAGCAGGTAGAGAAGCTGTAGAAAATATTGTTTTAGAAACTGTAAGAGAAAATCCTAATATATCGTCTCGCGAAATACAAGAAAATTTAGGAATCTCAAAAACAATTGCGTTGCGTTGCTTAAAATAAGAATAAATTCAAACCCTACAAAATTAGGATTAGTCACCATCTATACCCAAACGACTTTCAAGGGCGTCTCGATTTTTGCCAGTGGTTTTTGCACCAGTACAATGAAGTGTCAGGATTTGAAGGAACAATTATATGGACAGACGAGGCCCATATAAGCGGTGCCGGAATTTTTAATGGGCGTAATAACAGCCATTGGGTTGATGAAAATCCGAACGTAGTCTCTAGAGTTATGGTGGCTTCTGTGAGTCGGAAAAAACCTCGAAAAGTGTCATTAATTTATAACTTAAGGAGACTATGTCTCCCCCTCGTTTTCGAGAATGCTGAACACGATGGTGGCGGTTTAAACTCTTTCCGAGTTAACCCCACCTCCCAAACGGCCAAAAACCACCCTCCTAAATGGGTTAACGCGGATACGCCGTCTCATATCGACTAAACCTGCGTCACCCCCCATTTTCGAGGATGCTGAACACGATGGCGGTGGTTTAAACTTTTTTCCAGTTGACCCCACCCCCTAAACGGCCAAAAACAACCCCCGAAAGGGGTGAAATGGACAAAAAATTTTCGAATTTTTTTTTCATATTTGGAGGTTTACCCCTGGTTGTCTAAAAAGTAATTTTGGGTGTACTTTTGTTTTTTTAAAATCATGTAGGTATTGACAGTTAAGCAAAAACGAATTTCATGTTAGGTAAAGTACCTTTTCTGTAAAATATATAGCAAAATGCCGTTAAGGAAAGTTATTCAGATTAAAAAGTCATAGTCCTCTGCAAAATTTCAAGAACATACGCCCACTTTGATGATCTTGATTTTTTCAAATAATTGCATTTTACGAAAAAAAAATAATACCATGCCAGTTTACTAACGTGTTTGATCTAGTACATAATGGAGTACACTTTATTAAATTTTTTTTTTTTTTTTTCGTAAAATGCAATTATATTGACTATTTCATTCCTATAAATTTCGACCGATCCAAATCGATCATTTTACTCAAAAAATAGTTTCGCATTGACAAAATTTAACATTTAAAAATTTGCCAGGGTTGCTCAACCAATGAGAAGCCAGAATTAAGCAACCAACCCGTTTTTCAGAGGCAAATTTTCCTTTGTTTTTTGAAAACATAGTAACCGATTCAACAAGTCATTACAATAATTTTTGCAAACGTCAGTTCACGTCAGTTGTAAAAAATGTGGGCATCTGCACGTGACGTCACAGCTAACCTAACCTAAAAAATATGTATTTCTTAAGATTTAAGAGTATTACGCAGCTATTATTAAAATTTCTGCCTGGTTTCCGTATTTTCAACTAAAATCTAGTTCACTGTAATGTTTATGAAGTTCTAAATACTTTGTCCTAAGGCTGGAAATCTAACCTGTAATTAGCAATCTATTTTTTATTAATCAACAATATTGGAAAATTATTTACGTGAATTTTTAAATATTTGCATGGAGCCAGTACGTCTCAAAACTAAAAATGCGTATACAAACATTAAAAATGAGAATAACTTGAAAAACTTAAAATCTAAGTTTATGTTGGTTACATGATGCAGATGCCCTATAACGACGACCCCAAATGTTCAATATTTGGTGATTTACGTATTTATTTTTTTAAATTTACTTCCTATATCTAATAAATTTGTTTTCTTTTGCCTAAATTTTTATGCATGAAATAGTCGTGACGAATACCATTCGTGGTATAATTTCGTCTGGCAAAATTGAATGATTATTCTACTCGAGATTGTTGCTTTGACAATTTCGCTCTTGACTGTCAATGTCAATCGCGAAGTTGTCAAGCAACAAATTCTCTTAATAATCACTAAATTTTGCCGACAAAATTATATCACTTGTAATATTATATATGAAAAAATCAAAATCATCAAAATAGGCGTATATTCTTGAAATTTTGCAGAGGACTATGACTTTTTAATCTGAATAACATTCCTTAACGGCATTTTGCTGTATCTTTTACAGAAAAGGTACTTCACCTAACATGAAATTAGTTTTTGCTTAACTGTCATGGCCTACATGATTTTAAAAAACAAAAGTACACCCAAAATTACTTTTTAGATAAGCAGGGGTGAAACTCCAAATATGAAAAAAAAATCGAAATTTTTTTGTCCATTTCACCCCTTTCGGGGGTTATTTTTGGCCGTTTACGGGGTGGGGTCAACTGGAAAAAAGTTTAAACCACCGCCATCGCGTTCAGCATCCTCGAAAACGGGGGGGTTTTGTCGGCGTATCCGCGTTAACCCATTTGGGGGGGTAGTTTTTGACCGTTTGGGGAACTCGGAAAGAGTTTAAACCACCGTCATCGTGTTCAGCATCCCCGAGAAAGGTGGAGGGGAGACATAGTCTCGTAAGGTTATAAATTGGTGACATGTCTGCCCGACTCACAGAAGCCACTATTAATCGTCAAGGACGATTTGGATTTGGTATGGTTTTATTGGATACCAAATCATAGGTCCTCATTTCTTTCACGGTAATTTGAATACCGAAAATTTTATTCTACGACAAAAAATAGAGTACTTCCAAAAATGCTAATTTTAAAAAACGCTTTGTAGCTCGGTAGTTGAAAAAGATAGACGATCGCGATTTGCGCTATTGTTTGTTTCTCGAAAATCGAGCTCAGCTATATTGGTTTTTGTCTATCTGCCATCGTTTTAGAGAAAACCCCAAATCCCATCTAATTTGGTCCACTCTGAACAGAGTGATCGCGCGAATTTTAGAACTTCATTTAACTTCGTTATTTTTGGAGTTACGTAAACAAGTTCAAAAATAAAAGTTATAGGAAATCATATGTATTTTCCAAAACTCAATTCATGACAAGTGAAAGTTAAGTTTCGGAGATATGAATTTTACTTTGGTTTTTTCTAAACGAATCACCCATGATATATAAAACATGGAACTTTTCTTAAAAACTATACTAGTTATTACATTTTATATTTTGTTGCCATTATATCATGGTATTCAAAAAAAAAAAAATATATCAGTCATTTAAATTCTCCATTAAAACAAAATTAAATTAGTTACCAACAAATATCTTGGCAGAGCTAACTGTTTTCTACTACTGTTTTCCATGGTTAACTTGATAGATTTTAAATTTAGAGTAAATTAAACAATGATTTTAAAAATAAATGTTTTATATATCATTAAAAAGCCTTTTTCATGGCCTTTCAAATGGTGTAAAACTATATGGGGTGTTCCAATTAAAAAAACAAAATAAAGTTCATATCTCCGAAATGTTAATTGTTTTTGTGAAATTATTTCTGGAAAATACATGTGATTTTCTATAACTTTTACTTTTGAACCCTTTTACGTAATCCCAAAAATAAAGAAGTTAAATGAGGTTATAACGTTCGCGCGACCACCCTGTATTATGGTTTATTTGAAACCACCTAGGTATCCCATACACATAATACATTTAAGAATGAAATTCCTCGTATACAATATTCAATAACAAATTTCAAAGCAAAATGTACAGATGCAAAACTTCGATATAATGAATTGGCTAATTACTTACATTGTTATACCCAGTTATTAAAACAATTCAAATCATGCAGAGGAACCTTGATCTTTTAACCCCGCCTCGGTAAGCATATCTGTTTAAAACAAAATTAAATTACGAACATTAGCTCACAATCTCCCTCAAGGCATCTTCATGTAGATCATAAAGAAACTACATAATAATTTAGCAACTGTTTTAATGAAAGTCCGGTTCACAGGTCACCATTTTTTCTGTTAGTTTTCAATAGTAATTGCAAAGCAACGATTTTTTCTATTACGCGAACATCGCTGGTAGAAGCCTTGATAAGCATCACAATATGTTATTAATAAGAAATTTTGATATTGCGTCGGCGGCAAAGAGGTGGTACGTGATGTAAGGAAGACAGGTTGTGAGAGACGAGACCTTCTAGAAGAAAACGCGGGACATAGTAGGTTTCGTTAAGTGAAATGAATTGAAATTATTTGGTATATTTTAAGAGTCAGATATTCCAAAATTCGAGCATAATTCAATAGTTACGATGTTACTTATTTTCTATAGGAAATTTTTGGGCTATAAAATGATGTGGCTGAAGACAGAAACGAAATCAGAAATGAGAAACGATTATTCAGAGTGGACCAACGAAATAATGCACATGAAGTTAAAATCTTCGTAATTACATAATTGAAAAGTATTTTCCTATAAAACCAAACATGTATGTTGATAAAGGTTGAGCAGCTGAAGTTATCTAAAGCAGAACACGGATTTTAAGAGGGCGAAACACCCCAAAAACTGTAAATTGTAAAAATAAGATAACTATAAGATAACTATTGTAAAAAAGTTTTTAGGACTTTCATATTTTAGGGTGTGATAGAAAAGAGCATTTCCAATATTACATAATTTTGATTTAATAGAAAACACAGTTTAAGAGGGTAAAACATCCCAAAAACTATCTAAAAACAATGTAACTATTGCAAAAAAGTTTCTAACACTTTCCTATTTTAAGGTATGTTAGAAAAGAGTATTTCCAACATTGCATAATTTTTATTTAACGAAAAACAGTGGATAAGGAGGTGATACACCCCAAAAATTATATAAAAATTGTAAACATTTTTAGCGCTTTCAGATTTTGGAGGATGATAGAAAAGACTATTTCCAAGATAGCATAATTGGGATTTAATACAAAACACCCCAAAAACTATCTATAAATAATGTAACTATTGCAAAAAAGTGTCTAACACTTTCCTATTTTAGGGTATGTTAGAAAAGAGCATTTCCAATATGGGATAATTTTTATTATATAATTTACAGGGGATAAGGGGGTGGTACACCCCAAAACTCTTTAAAAAAAATATATAAAAATTGTAAAATTTTTTCGCGCTTTTAGACATTGGAGGGTGATAGAAAAGACTATTTCCAAGATAGCGTAATTGGGATTTAATAAAAAAACAAGAGTTTAAGAGGGTAAAACACCCCAAAAGCTATCTAAAAATAATGTAACTATTGCAAAAAAGTTTTCAACACTCTCCCATTTTAGGGTATGTTAGAAAAAAGCATTTCCAATATTGCATTATTTTTATTTAACGAAAAACAGGGGATAATGGGGTGATACACCCCAAAAACTATTTAAAAACAATATAAAAATTGTAAAATTTTTTCACGCTTTTAGATGTTGGATAGTGACAGAAAATACTATTTCCAAGATAGCGTAATTTGGATTTAATAAGAAACAGAGTTTAAGAGGGTAAAGCACCCCAAAAACTATCTATAAATAATGTAACTATTGCAAAAAAGTTTTCCACAAACACTTTCTTATTTTAGGGTATGTTAGAAAAAAGCATTTCCAATATTGCATAATTTTTAACAGGGGATAAGGGGGTGGTACACCCCAAAAACTATTTAAAAATAATATAAAAACTGTAAAATTTTTTCACGCTTTTAGAGGTGGAAGGGTGATAGAAAAGAGTATTTCCAAGATAGCGTAATTGGGATTTAATAAAAAACAGAGTTTAAGAGGGTAAAACACCCCAAAAGCTATCTAAAAATAATGTAACTATTGCAAAAAAGTTTCTAACACTTTCCTATTTTAGGGTATGTTAGAAAAGAACATTTCCATTATTGCGTAATTTCTATTTAACAAAAAACAGGGATAAGGGGGTGATACACCCCAAAAATTATTTAAAAATAATATAAAAATTGTAAAATTTTTTCACGCTTTTAGGTGTTGGAGAGTGATAAAAAAAACTATTTCCAAGACAGCATAATTTGGATTTAATAAAAAACAAAGTTTAAGAGGGTAAAAAACCCCAAAAGCTATCTAAAGATAATGTAACTATTGCAAAAAAGTTTTCAACACTCTCCCATTTTAGGGTATGTTAGAAAAAAGCATTTCCAATATTGCATTATTTTTATTTAACGAAAAACAGGGGATAAGGGAGGTGATACACCCCAAAAACTATTTAAAAATAACACAAAAATTTTAAAATTTTTTCACGCTTTTAGACATTATGCAATATTGGAAATGCTTTTTTCTGACATACCCTAAAATGGGAGAGTGTAGAAAACTTTTTTGCAATAGTTACATTATTTTTAGATAGCTTTTGGTGTTTTTTACTCTCTTAAACTTTGTTTTTTATTAAATCCAAATTATGCTATCTTGGAAATAGTATTTTCTATCACTCTCCAATATCTAAAAGCGTGAAAAATTTTACAATTTTTATATTATTTTTAAATAGTTTTTGGTATCACCCCCTTATCCCCTGTTTTTTGTTAAATAAAAATTATGCAATATTGGAAATGCTTTTTTTAACATACCCCAAAATAGGAAAGTGTTAGGAACTTTTTTGCAATAGTTACATTATTTATGGATAGTTTTTGGGGTGCTTTACCCTCTTAAACTCTGTTTCTTATTAAATTCAAATTACGCTATCTTGGAAATAGTATTTTCTATCACCCTCCAACATTTAAAAGCGTGAAAAATTTTTCAATTTTTATATTATTTTTAAAATTGTTTTTGGGGTGTATCACCCCCTTATCCCCTGTTTTTCGTTAAATAAAAATAATGCAATATTGGAAATGCTTTTTTCTAACACACCCTGAAATGGGAGAGTGTTGAAAATTTTTTGCACTAGTTACATTATTTTTAGATAGCTTTTGGGTTGTCTTACCCTCTTAAATTCTTGTTTTTTATTAAATCCCAATTACGCTATCTTGGAAATAGTCTTTTCTATCACCCTCCAATGTCGAAAAGCGTGAAAAAATTTTACAATTTTTATATTATTTTTAAATAGTTTTTGGGACCCCTGTTTTTCGTTAAATAAAAATAATGCAATATTGGAAATGCCTTTTTTTTAACACACCCTAAAATGGGAGAGTACAGTAGTTTACAATTTTTATCCCCTGTTTTTCGTTAAATAAAAATTATGCAATATTGGAAATGCTCTTTTCTAATATACCTTAAAATAGGAAAGTGTTAGAAACTTTTTTGCAATAGTTACATTATTTTTAGATAGTTTTTGGGGTGTTTTACCTTCTTAAACTCTGTTTTTTATTAAATCAAAATTATGCAATATTGGAAATGCTCTTTTCTATCACACCTTAAAATATGAAAGTCTTAAAAACTTTTTTACAACAGTTATCTTATAGTTATCTTATTTTTACAGTTTACAGTTTTTGGGGTGTTTCGCCCTCTTAAAATCCGTGTTTTGCTTTAGATAACTTTAGCTGCTCACCTCTTTTCAACATACATGTTTGGTTTTATAGGAAAATACTTTTCAATTCTGTAATTACGAAGATTTTAACTTCATGTGCATTATTTCGTTGGTCCACTCTAAATAATCGTTTCTCATTTCTGATTTCGTTTCTGTCTTCAGCCACATTATAAAATAATCTATTAGTACAGTAACTAGAGGTTTTAACTTCGGAATAATGTCATATTGAACGGATTTCGTTCATTTTTGGCAGCATAATAGTAAATGCTTCACAGAAAAGTTTCTATATTGTGCGGGGGCTTGCTAATTTATAGGGGGTGGAGCCACCCCCACTCAGGGGATGGCACTTAAAAAATATATATATTTATTGGAGCTGAAGTAGAATCAAATTTTAAGAAGAAAAGGTTCTATGCAATTTTTCACATAAATTGATAGTTTTTAAATTATAACGATTTCAGAATTGCGATTTTAGCTTAAAAACAGGTATTTTCAAACGGCTTTCGTCAAGTATCTCGAAAAGTATTACTTTATCGAAAACATGTTACAGACCAATTACAGAAAGTACAAACTGGGAATTAATTATATTTTTTGTTCATGATGGAGGATTAATAATTTCGGAGATATTTAAGTTTATATTTGGTATCCAAGTGTTTCGAAATTACCTTTAAAGTTTAAAATGCATTTTTTTCTAAAGCAAGTGCTTTAAATGAGCAAAAAAATTTGAACATCTAGGTAATGCTACATCTTAACGAAAAACTGTATTTGAGATAATTTTTTAAAATTACTGGCTAATTAGAGAGCAAAATGGCGACCTTTTTATATAAAAAAATATAAATGCGCATATTTTTCCGTCATAATTTCTTTATTTCTTATGCTACAGGAACGAGTAAAAAATAATTTGAAAGCGCAATTAATTGTCTTTAATTTCATCTCTTAGCATGCGTAACGTAGGTGTCACAATTTCTGAGATATTTAACATTTAAATTGCATTTTTCGTCTTATAAACGTTCGGACGCCATTTGTAAATTTTCATATCTCCGAAACTATTAACTCTATGTAAATAAATAAACAAGCGAAATTCATTATCAGTTTATGAGCTTTATTTTTGGTCTCTACCCATTTTTCAATGAAACTAATATTTATTGAGATATTTGTAAAAAATACCTTTATAGTTTAAACTGTATTTTTTTCTAAGGCAAGTACTGTATACAAACCAAAAAATTTGAGCATCTACGTCATGCTATATATTAATGAGAAACAGTGTTCGAAATTCCTTTTTCTTTAATTACTGGCTAATTACAGTAACAAAATGGCGACGTTGTTATAAAAAAAATGTGTAGACGCACATTGCTTCGGTCATAACTTCTTTGTGTTTTATGCTACAGAAACAAGTAAAAAACAGTTGAAAGCTTAATTAATAACCTATTATTCTACCTATTAGCATCCTTAACGTAGGTGTCACAGTTTCTGAGATATTTATCTCTCACTCTAAATAATTATCTTATGGACACTTGGATGCCAAATGTAAACTTAAATATCTCCGAAATTATTGATCCTACATCAATAAACGAAAAATATAATTAATTCCCAGTTTGTACTTTCTGTAATTGGTCTGTAACATTTTTTCAATAAAGTAATACTTTTCGAGATACTTGACGAAAGCCGATTGGAAATACCTTTTTTTTAAGCTAAAATCGCAATTTTGAAATCGTTATAATTTAAAAACTATCAATTTATGTGAAAAATTGCATATAACATTTTCTTCTTAAAATTTGATTCTACTTCAGCTCCAATAAATATATATCCCTGAGATGGGGTGGCATCCACCCCCTATAAATTAGCAAGCTCCCGCACAATATAGAAACTTTTCTGTGAAGCATATGACATTATTCCGAAGTTTTGCATATTTTTTACCTCTAGGTACTGTACTATATTATGTATAATTTTCTTTTGCGTCTTACTATTTTCGCAGTATTCATCTGGACACACGCACAATGTTTAATTTTGATTGATACATAGTTTTTAAAATATTTTTGCAAAAAGACAAGAAGTGGAGAGAAAATACGGGCCCGGGAAGGAAAAATTTTTTTGAAAATTAATGAGCGGAGGGGAGAATCCGAAAGCATTTGTTGATGAGCTGGGCGAAAACTATTTTTTTTTATGAGCGAGGAAAAAATAAAAAAAAAATTTACTAGGGCAGGGGGAATCACCCCCAGCATCCTCCCCCTCTCGGCAGGACTGACACCAACATTAATGACGGTGGGTGAAATTTAAGTTAGACAATTTTGTAAGAATTGAATTATAACTTATCGAGAGTGCAAAAAAATATTACATAGTTACCTATGTATCTTTGCTTTGTAGAATACCTTAAGGATTTTGACAATATGGGCAAACTTTGGACTGTATTTTTAGACATGGGGGACTCAGATATCTAATAGTAATTATTCATCGACTATATAATGACCCCGAGAAAACTAGGTGACAAGAAGTGAAAGTCCAAAACTCGATTCTTCGAGGCTACTATCCAGCATTGTATTCTCTCGAATTCTATCATTTTTTTGACTACATCAACTGGAGATAGAACAATATAGAAAGCTTAATAGTTAAAACGTAAAGTAGCTGTAACTTTATAAAAACTTTTTCAATAAAATTAAAAGTGTATCGATCATCAATATTCTTAGTGATTTTAAAAACCAATATTTCACAAATATTTCCATAAAACTTTGGGTCGCCTTTTCTATTTTTGAAAATTTTAAACTCACTTTTTCTTTCGTGAGAACCTCTTCATTTAGTACTGGTAGTCATTCCATAACTTGTGATTTGGGTGCCATGCACTTACAATTTCTGCTCCTCGACGCACGCGCTGCTGAGTGATAGTAATATTCCTTTACTAAATTCAATACAATGCAGTAATAGTGGGAAAGTTAGCAAAATATGTTTCAGGAATATATCTATACACATGAGTGAATAAATTTTGAAGTAAACATTTTGTTCCCCACATTAGAAAATGATCTTTGAAAACAATGACTTCTTTATTTTTTTCAAATGTCTAGTCTTTTGTTCAACCTTGTGAGGATATGTCCTGTCTATCCTAGTGAAAAACTTTCAGCATCATGTGCCATATTTAATGGTCCAGCTTATAGTGCCGGAGATACCAAGTAATTTTTCGACCACGCATAGAAAAATTATCATCAAAGTTTTACCTCAATGAGTGAATATAGAGCGAATTGACTTGGTTTGGGAGATCTATAGATCTGACTGTTTACAATTAGAGATCAGAATATTGATCAGATGCTGGAATAAGGTGAATAATTCCTATAGTAACACACCAGTTCCTAGACAACCAAATAAAATAAGACTTAGGGCCAGTTGTATGAACTAAATTGAGCCAAGTTCAGCTTGAACCAAGATCAAAAGCCAAGGTTACGATTGTTACAATAATTGTAACCATGGATTTTGATCTTGGTTCAAGCTGAACTTGGCTCAACTTAGTTCATACAACTGGCCCTTAGGGCCGGTTTTATAGGTTCAGATTAAACCAAAGTTTAACGCTTGAAGATTCACCTAGTAGGTTTAAACTGTAGATTTTAGTGTTTTGTAAAATACCGTTTTATAATCGTTTGTCAAGGTCGTCAGTGTTATTGTTATAGGACCTCCCAGAATCGACGTAAGTCGAAGAATACATAAAACCTTCGACTTAGGAAAAAAATTATCAAGACAATTAATTTAGAGCATAACATATTTAAGGCATCGGCGCTGAAGACTGGCACAAAAGGACTCATACACGCTCACAGAAAAGTAAGGCACAACAAAGCGCACAATTCAAATGTATGCTAATAAAGTCGCCTTGAAAGACCCCTGGGCGTGAAGAGTGTGTCCTTGTTTATTCCTGCGTTATCTTTCTTCCTTTTATTTTTCTCATTGTCTTTATTTTATTTTTTTGCTTCTCTTCTTCGACTAGGTTAGAATAGACATAGTGACAAATACTTCGTCGTGGCTATACGGGCTACGTCCCCAAAGCCATTCCCTTGGGAAAAAAAAAATGTATGCTAAAAAGGTGAAAAGGTGAAACTTCTAGTTAAATTCTAGTTTAATCTGAACCTATAAAACCGGCCCTTAGTGTATTGTTTGTTACATCATCCTTATTCATGCACGATTTTAAAAAATGGCCTCTATTTTGAAAATGGCGGTTGTGGCCTTTTAAGTCAAAATTCGATAGTTCTAGTTCTACAACATCTGAAGTACGTGGAGAATATTGTGTTTTAATTTTCACAAAAGTTGGATTTGGGTTAACGCTTATAGGAATGGGTGTCATAATTTTTAAATGAAACAACGAAATTCGTACCAGTTTCCGATAATCGGGTAATTAGTCAGCCGAATACTGATTATAATTCGTGATGATCAGTAAGAAGTTGTGATAACCATATCATCAAGATAGATTCCAGTTTGTTAACTATAGCAATATGAATTCCAAACCTATAAATGTAAAATTTGGTGTCCTCGAGAGCTCCATATTGAGCCCAACTCTTTTTCCTATTTCTATTAATGACTTTTTATGTAATACCGTCTCAGCAGTAATGGCAAAAACGAAGTTGAAAATGTTGACCAATGTAAATATCCATATTCTCTTACTTATTCTCATCTGCGAATAACATCACTTTTTTTTTCACTTTCATCACTATTTTTTTTTCAGAATATTCTGAATTTACACAATGAATAATTTCATACAAGGTATTAGAATATATCGTCTCCTGATCTCGGAGTTCTATGTGCCGTATCATTTTTGACGCAATTTTGCGGAGTAGAAATCAGATTTATTATAGTAAGGAAAACGTCATTGTGCCTGCTTACTGACCTAAAAAAAAAAAAAAAAAAAAAAAAATTACGAATTAACTGGCAGCTTCTGGCTGCTGTTTTCTTTACAGTAGTTTACTTAACTTGTTAACAAATATTCATACGTAATTTAATAGAGGAATTTTGAGGAGTATTTATTAAACGCTTATTCAAAATCATCAAATCTTATCATTTCAGAAGGGGGACGTTTGAATGAGTAGTGCATGTATTAAAAATTAATAAAATATTGGAAAATTCAAAATACCATCATCATCATCGGTGGTGCTACAACCCTGGCTGGGTCTTGGCTCCTTCAATGATTCTCCGCTATCCGTCTCTATCTTAGGCTCGGTGTTTCCAATTGATCACTCCTATGTTCCTCATGTCCTTTTCTACCCCATCTATCCGCAGTTTTGGTCTGCCTCTTGCTCGATTTCTATCGTGCTTTGCTCTTAGTATTTGTTCTGTAGGCCTTTCATCATTCATTCTTAGTAAATGCTCTGCCCATCTTAATCGTCTTAGCTTATCGTTTTTACTATATCAGCATCTTCATATAATTCGTACAATTCGTGGTTGTATCTGCTCCTCCATATTTGGTTTTCTTGAATGCACAGTGGTCCGAAAATTTCAAAAAGTGGCCAAAAATGCTTTTTTTCAACATTCGAATTTCGCTTTGATACTTTGGGGGCAGTTGAAAGATTGGTCAATGTATCTTTTCTAAGAATACAAAGGCCATTAGGCGATATCTCTACCTGCTAGAGGCTCGCTGACACGACCCTTTATATATCACCGTTTCACCGGTATTACGTTTTCCCTGTCTAATTTATTATTAACCTCAACACTTCTTTTAAATCTAGAACTGAATTCATTGTGAAATCGCTGATATAATCCATATAATACGGTTAAACTTCTCAGAGATCGTTTTATTAAATATTAAAACAAGATTGAAAGTCATTCCAGCCGCAACACCCGGCAGCTGTGTCACCCTGCGCCTCAGTCGCGTTTATGTGACGCAATATATATTATGATTGTATACTGAATTAATAAAATAAATGACTTACTCTGACTTGTTAAATAGTTAAACAAAATAAAGAATATATAATTTGGTAAAAATTTGGTAATTTGGTATTGCGTCTCATTTAATCACCAACTTTTGAAGAGAGAGAGTGTGTGTGCCTAAAACGTGATAATTCAAAGTGAAATTTTTACAGCAGCTTCTTTGAGGTATGTATTTTATTTTAATATATTGCATAAAGAAAGTTTTTAATTTAAAAACAGATAGAAGGTTGTTTTATTATAAGGTGTTTATCAGAAACTTTTACGAGTAGGTTCAGATTTGTATAGAGCTACTAAACAAATCTTACGTTATCATGCCTTGAAAAAATACGTAAAAAATGCCTTAGACATTCCTTTATAACAAATAAAAAGAAATTAAGCAATCTCAAGCGGATTTTCGAAATTTTGGATTTTTATAACGTGCGACATGTATTCCGCGAGCACCGACAGATTCGATCACTTGACGCAAGAGGATGCGGAATCAATTATTGTTAAATAACTTTTTATATTTATAATATCCTTTTTTAACCAGTATTTATTATCAATAAAAATGGTCCCGTCCAAGGAATGTTTCGAAAAAAATTCAGTTCTCTAGTTATTATACGTATTTGGTTTAATTAAATAGATGTATTATAACCGGACCATAATTTTTAATAACAATCGTAGAAAAAAATTGTGTATGAAAATCCGTTTCATAACAGGATGAATTCAAATATCGAATAAAAAAATGTCTGCGGGTCTGTATGTATGAGTGTATGTGTGTGTATGTGGGGGTGTATGTATGTGTGTAGACCGTTCCTTGTAAACACGATAACTTCCGTTAGACTTAATATTTTTGTTTCAAATTTGGCACGTATGTAAAATAGCATGGTAGAATACTCCCTAATGAAATTCGACAATATTCGTCATACAGAGCGATCTTCAGAGACGTATAAACTATGCTTTATTATAATTTTAGAGCAAAATGTTACTATTCTATCTGTCTTAAATAAACGATTGTCTATAACTGAAATAAAGTAAAAATGTGCCATTTTATATACTCTTACAACCCCTAAAAATCGCCCCTGTTTGTAAATATTTGTTTATATATTTTTTCTGGGTTAATTAAGCGGTTTTTGATAATGTTAAGCTGAAAAAAAAAAATTAATATGTCAATTTCTACACTAACAACCCCTAAAAGCAACCCCCGATGATAAATATATTTTTAATTAGGTTGTCTGTCTTATTTAAACGGTTTGCTATAACGTCCAACCGAAAAAAGCTGAAATACACCATTTTTCAGAAAAACAACCGCTAAAAGCCACCCCTGAGGATATTTATTTTTTAAATTATTTTTCCCTCATTACATATGTGATTGTTAATCTATAACAAAATTGGATTTTTGGCCACTTTTTGAAATTTTCGGACCACTGTGGAATGGGGCCAAATATTTTTCTTAGTATTTTTCTTTCAAAGATTCCCGGGCGATTTTCATCTAATTTGCTTAGGGTCCACGTTTAGGAGTCATACGTTAATACTGGTCTTATTATTAGTGTCCTGTATATTATACATTTAGATTTTCGTGGCATTTGGTGATTTTAGTTGTTTTTCAACTTCATAGAAGCAGCTATAAGTATTCTTCGCTTTACCTCATCTTCGGATTTCTTTCATTATTTACTTGGAAGCCTATATAAATGAGTAGTACGGAAGGTACTACTTCTATATTATAGTCGTTTAGGGGCCATAAATAAATGACGTCACGCCAATTTTTGAGATTTCAGACCCCCTCCCCCCATTTTCACGTTTTGTCACGCTGAGTTAGACCCCCCCTCTTATGTTTTTTTCGATTCCGTTATTTATTATTCACGATATTTTTCACCTCATGGGGAGGGGTGCTAGTAAAATCCAAAAAAAAAAAAATTTATCGCCTCATGGGGAGGGTCCTAGTAGAAGTCCAAAAAAATTTTTTTTACCGACTCATGGGGGGGGGGGGTAGTAAAAATCCAAAAAAAATTTTTACATTATCTTTTTTTTCTTGATTCGTTGTTCACCATTCGTTACGTCACACTGAGTCAGATCCCCCCCTCCCCCTTATCACACTTAGTCACATAATTACGAACCCCCTCCCCCCTGGAGCGTAACGTCATTTATGGATGGCCCCTTATGGTAAGATTTTGACCTATTCTATCGCTTCCGCCTGTGTTTCGTACTACAACTATTGTCTTTGTTTTTTGTTCGTTTATTTCCAAACCCATTTTTTGAGCCTCTTTTTCTAGTTCGTTAAAAGCCTTTATGTTAGCCCTCTTTGTTCTACTTATAATGTGTATGTCGTCTGATTTCATGAATATTGACTCAAACGTTTCGATTTCTGAGTCTCGTACTACTTTTTCAAGTGCTATGTTGAATAGTAGGCATACCAGAGCATCTCGTTGCCACACTCCTCTTTGCGTTTTAAATTGCTTACATGTTTCATTTTGAATCTTAACTGAACATACTTCTTGTTTCATTGGGAGTCGTGTAAGACTTATCAGTTTAGGCGGTATTCCTAAGTTTTGCATCGCGTCGTATAATGTTTTAATATTTATATGTGATGCGGCTCTAAAATCAACAAAGGTGTGGTATGTATCAATCGTAAATTCGGTTGTATTTTCTATAATTTGCCTCAGTATGAAGATTTGATCATTTGTCGATCTTCCACTGCGGAAGCCGAATTGATAGCCACCGGTTATCCCTACGACATAGCTTACGATTCTGCTGTGTATGATGTTTGATAGAATCTTGTAGCCAGTGTTCAGAAGTGTTATGCCACCATAGTTCTCGCAATTTAATTGGTTTCCTTTTTTATTTAGAGGGTATATCAGACCTACGTTCCATTCGCCCGGCGTCACTTCCATGTTCCACATATTTACTATTAACTTGTATATATATTGTGGAAGTTCGTCACAAGCCCATATATCCATGATCTTGCTTTTGTCACTTATTATTGCCCATTCTTGTCCATGCACATTGATATTCTTGGCTTGAACTCCTTTCTGATATTATTTATATACCACTTACCCTTCTTAATAACCTCCATTTTAAAGGAAATTCTTAAAAATTTATTATTTGGTAAAAACGAGTAACTGTTTTGCTCATCGATGTCGCGCAAGTACTGAGAATCAGTCGGGAAATAACGAGGTACTGGTGTGTATTGACATATGCATTAGGAAATAGGGATTTCCAACACCTGTTTACGTTTCAACTATCTCCAAACACACCCATAAGTATACAAATTTCAATAAAGAAGTCGATTTTTTACTCGTCTCCATTGAACGACGCACTGTGCGATGTGTTAAATTTCTAAATACCCATCTGCGCAGTAAATCAATATGTTAAAAAAGCGTACACGTTGTTTGTTGCAAGCGTCTAAAAATATTTTTTGCTTATATCAACAACATATTTTGACTTAGTTCAGTCTATAGTCACCTTTGCAATTTTGGTCTGGGGTCACTCTCCGCATGCTGCAACTGCTTGAGTTGTACACAGAAAAGTAGTAAGGGTGATCACTAGTTTGAGTTACAATGATAAATCCTTAAAAAAACTGAACATTCCAACATTTATATTTTGTAATGCTTTCTGTATTGTGTATTAAAGATCATAAATAAAAATCTTTGTCACGTCCTTGGCTACATTTTTATTCTACCCGAAGTGATGGGAACCTACATTTTGATTTTTTACGTTTATGAAAAACATGCAATTGGACAGCAGCGTACTATGCAATAAAGCTTTTTAACTCATTTCCATATAACATCAGGGAAGAAATATAATCGTTTTAAAATGGTTGTAAAATCATTTTTAATTCACAATGCTTTCTTTTCATTAAATTAGCTCTTGGATACTGACATTTATACTTTATGTAAGTAACATAAATGTGTGTTTGTTAGTTATTTAAATAATATGTGTATATCTTGCATGAATACAACTTTTGTATTTGGTATACATATACAGGGTGTCTCAAAATCACCAGAGCACCTCGAATTGACACACTCTTTACAACATTAGGAAACAAAAACCTTAATACAATTATTATGTCGAGTCTCCAACCGTTTTCGAGCTAGACTCTATTGAAGTTTCTGTATATGTAGGCGCTGTAAACAAAATGAATTATGACATCTGTACTGAATTTATTAGTAATATCTGTCAGTTGCGTACATCTTAATATCAAAATGAATTATACTACAGAAGAATATTGCGAAATGATAATAATTATGGTGAATGTGAACGTAATTCTGAAGCTGCTGCGCTGGAATATGCGCTTCATTTTTCAGAAAGAAGACTTCCGAATGGAAATGTTTTTTAAGACTGATAAATCGTGCAAGAAACACAGGTGCTTTGGTTCCTTTATGTAAAAATTTATCTGGTCACCCTCGAACAGCACGAACCCGGCGAATGAAGATGCTGTGATTCATGTAATTGAAGTAGAACCAACGGGTTCTGTACGAAAAGTAGCGCGAATATTTCAAGAAGCTCAACACAAAGAATTATGAAGGATGTCAGATATCATGCCTATCATTATACGCGTGTAAAAAATCTTATGCCATAAGATTACCAGCCCCGTATTGATTTCTGTACTTGGATTTTAGAACAGGAACGAATGGATCCAAATTATTTTTCACCGATGAATCCAATTTCTCGCGTGAAGGAATCTTTAATACATACAACTGCCATATTTGGACCAATGAGAATCCACATGCTTTCGGACCCAGAAGTTTTCAGAATAGGTTGAGTGTAAATTTATGAGCGGGTATTTTTGACAATTTTTTGGTAAGTAAATGATTTTAAAAAAGTAGGTAATGTTAAAATTGTTTCTACAGATCGGACCCTTTGAACTTCCTGATCACATGAACGGATAAACCTACGGGGCATTTTTAACCGAAGACCTACCGGAATTGTTAGAAGATGTGCCATTATTACAACGTCGTAACATGTTGTTTTAACTCGATGATGCATTGTACGTACGAGAAATATTAAACGGAACGTATCCAAATAAGTGGATAAGAGGTGGTGGCCCTATAAATTGGCCTGCCCGGTCGCTTGACTTAAACTCATTGGACTATTTTCTCTGAGGTCATTTAAAACAATAATTTACATTAGGGAGGATATTCATACCCTTGACGACTTAGAAGACAAAATAATCGAAGCATTAGCGACGGTTATATTGGAAATGGTGCTAAGAGCTGTGCAGGATTTAAGAAGACCAGTACGTTTTTGATTGCAAATAGAAGGTGGGGCATTTTGAATATTTAACTCACTAATTAAAACTCTTTAACTTAGTTATGCCCAAAATATCATTTTGTCTTAATTCATTTCGTTTACAGCGGCAGCGCCTATCTACAAATTTAATAAATCGTTTTAATTCATTTCGTTTACAGCGGCAGCGCCTATCTACAAATTTAATAAATCGTTAGCCTCACATAGGGAACTTCTTTTGCGAAACTTCAATAGAGTCTAGCTCTAAAATGGTTGGAGACTTACATAATTGGATTAGGGTTTTTATCTCAGAATATTGTAAAGAATCTGTTATTGCAAGTACTAGTCAACCATCCTAAGTTGACAAGTAGCCGCGCAGAGAGAGAAGAAATATCGTCACTGTTGGACCGAGACAAACAAGCTTGTTTGTTTCTGTCTAACAGTGACGATATTTCTTCTTTCTCTGCGCCAACTTAGGATGGTTGACTAGTATCTGTGGTGATTTTGGGACACCCTGTATAATATACTTGTCTTTTATCTTGTATTATTGACTTGTGTAAATACTTCCTGTGTAATGCATTAATAAATATCTATTTACTTACTACTTGAAAGTACCGTGCCATAATTTTATACTATTGAAATTAACTGCTGATTAACTAATATTCAGCCCTCTTAGTAATGGAACAAAAAGAGAATCACAACATTGTTGATGTAGGCACTTAATGAAGTTCATTGTCATTGTGACAAAAATCAAAGATGTTTACTCCATCTCCTCTCCATTCCCTTCATCTTTAACAACTCCTCTATGAGCACTATCAAGCGAAGTAATGATAATTTCAAATTCTGATTCGCTATGGAATGGGTAAATAAAATAGGATGGAATTAAAAGGTGATAAAAAAAGTAAAGTAAATTGGATCAAACAATTGCTAAAATAAGGTAGTCTTTACTCTATAGAGGAAACAAACTGTTATTGTAGATTTCGTTATTTTATTAACTCACGAGTGATTGGACTAGATTACAGGTGGATCGTTATGGCGTGAGACGACTCCCTTCATCTCAATCTAAGAAGGTCTATTGTGAATACTCTTGAATTTCATCAATCCAATACCAAGGCCATCCAATGCCAACGCTGCTAAGAATTCTACGTTTCTCCAGGAGGGGCATCTTTCCCACTCAGTAGATGTTAAAACTACTTATTCTAAGTGTTGTAGCCCTTGGCGGATTAGGAATTTTGCAGTACAATTTTTTTTTACGGATTCCGTCTAGATCCCATTGTACTGAAGTTGAAGCTTATCGTACCTCAATAGCTTTAATCTATTAGATCTGTTACTCACAGGAAGGCAAGTATACGGCTATCTCTTCCGGGTTCACCAATGGTTCCCCAACGAGTGAAAACGTGACGATATTTCTTCTAGCCATCAAGGCTGTGTATTCATATAGTATGTGGTGAGTGATTTCTTAATCTTCACCTCACACCCTGCATTCTGGGTTGTCCCTAGCTCCTATATTCATTAGGGGTTTGTTTAGAGTACAATTTCAAGATGTCTACTGAACACCTTAGCTGTTTTCTATTCAGTCTTAGCATTCCTCTGGTCTTTGTTTCGAATGATCCGATAGCAATAAACTAATGCCTCATTCCTGGTGCCCCCGTACAAGTTATATTTCTGATCCTTTACTAATCCGCTTGCGGTGTTTTACGATTTCTCAGGGCAATTTGTCTGCTTCTTCATTTTCTATGTCACCCTAGTGTCCTCGCATCCTCTTTAGTTGTACGTCGTTATGTTCAGCCAGTTATACCAGGGATTCAAAGCAGTCCTTTATCGTTTTCGAAGGTATCTTTACTGCATCCACAGCTTTAAGAGCTGTTTGACTGTCGGTGAGTACTGTAAAATTTTATGTTCTAAGTGGTGTAGCTTTTGACTAGGCAGAACGTTGCATAATCAAAATTTGAATAAAAATTACACGTTTTGTCCTCAACTTATCCATTATTTTTGGAGGATATTTCAGTGAGCAATGACCTGCGAACAGGCCTGTTAGTTCGGGTTTGCTGAGCCCTGATAAATGGTTTATAAACTTTTTTTGTCTTTGACCTGAAGTTAGACTCTAGTAGGAGAAATTTGTTCATCCTTCTATTTTATTGCCTTCTTCGTTGTGTGATATTTTGTCATCTCACTAAACGGTTCTGACCTGAAGGATAACAATTTAACACTTTCTCGCATTAGGTAATCTGAAAGCTCATTCCCTTCTAAGGCAACTCGTTTCTTACCAGCCGCCTTACTTAAACATTCCCAGGCCGATTTTAGACACCAAAGTAAATAAACTTAGAGCTTCAAGTGGTTCTTGGTTGTCTGAATATATACAGATTGTTGCTCCCCGTGTGCTCTTTTTAATGAATTCTCAAGCGCAGAGATTTGCAGCATGAATTTAACCTGAAGATGGTGGTACAATGACCTAAGACTTTATTAAGACAGTGACTAATATTTTCCTGTCACGAAACGGTAGCGCAGCGCGCTAAATCGTGTTAGCAAGCACGTTTTGTAACACTGTCTATCTTGTACCAGGTTCGATCTCCAGTGCCGACACTGAAAATGTCGGTGGGTAATGAATGCTATCTGAGTTTTTCAAAAGTGTAACCCCCTTCCGGACAGTGTGTGTTTATTTAGGTCCTTAGTGTAAAAAACTTAATAGCAAATACTAGTAATAATTTTCATTTACCTTGTATGCACAATTCTTCTTTTCGTCGTTTATACCAATGTAAGAAATTATGGTACGGGAAGAAGGGACTATATAAGAATTATATTTTTTTCTTACAATTTGCATTTTGAAGAGATATGTCTTTTCGAAGTAAAATTTATGAAAAAAAAAAAAAACTATTATGTCTCCCCTCCTGTCTATAGTTATTAAACTTGTTTCCACCTTTTCTGCAAATGTACTTCAGATCATACTGTACCATGTTTTCAAATCTATGCCACTTAGAAAAACACGGCATTCTGAAAATTAATTACGCCTATTTCCAGATTTATTTATTTTTAAACCGTTTAGTATTTATTGCTGTTCATTAGCCTTGGCTCCAAGTCAGTCATTAAGGCAGTCATTAGGAGTATTTACATGAACATTACCATTATATTAATTCCAATTGGCTTTTTTCTTATACCAATCTCGATAGAAGTATACGATGCCCACATATCTTATAGAATGTTCAGATGCAGCAGACAACCATGAGCTCTGTTTGGGGGGCGACAAAAGGGGCTATCAAAAAAAATTATTTGAGCACCAATTGCTCATGTGATGTGTTCCTAAGATACTATTAAATAGGCTACGCCCCTTTTGTGGAACTAAATTTCACCTGCACATTTATATTACTCGCCCACCAATATTCGCCCCTCCGGAAATGCCTCGAACGGCGCTAATGAAAACAACAAACAACATATCATTCTTTCTACAATGTTTAATTTTTATTTCTAACTTAGGTATATCAAGAATACCTAAGTAAATATGACATCGAAGGACTTTCTCAAGAAGTTGTTTAGTGACCTCTTCTATTTTTATTATTAAAAATTAGCGCTATTATATTGGTCTTTGCTTTCAATCCATTTTTGTTTTAATATATTCAGAAAGTATCCGATACGCCGTGTCTATTGTATAATACGTTCCATCTCCATGTGGACTGCGTGAGGAGTCCCGCAGGGATCGATGCTAGGCCCGACCGACCCTATGGAACGTAATGTTCAACTACATACTGCAGCTTCCAACGGCGAACGGGATTACCATCACGGAGTATGCCGACGACCAGACCATAACGGCCACAGGAACATAGATGGATGGTGGAAATAGAAAGGAAAGTACATGATACCATCAAAGAAATGGAGCAGTAGCTCGGTCGGGTGCACCTTGAACTAGCCCCGAAAGAAATGGAGTGTAACTAGGAAGAGGAACCTGGCGCCGATCGTAGCGAGAGTAGGAGGTTGGGCCTAGCAGGAGCCTGAAATATCTGGGAATATGGCTATATCCAAAGCTGACATACAGGGACCACGTACGGGGAAAGACGGAAAAAGCAGGGAAGACCGCAACTGCACTGGCGCGAGTAATGAGTAACTCAGGAGGGCCGAAGGCCAGCAAAAGAAGGGTGACGTGCAGCGTAGTGCACTCAATCTTGCTTTATGCGGCTCCAGTTTGGGAGAGTGCGCTGAAAGTACAAAGAACCAGAACGAGGCCTGATGACATGCAGCGCCTACCGTAAGGTGTCGCACGAGGCAGCACTGGTGGTGGCAGGAATACCCCCCCTCTGGACTTGATGGCCAAGAACAGAGGGGAAATATATAACGGGGTGGATAGGAGGGAGGCAAGGCAGAGGTTCTATCAGAGATGGCAGAGCAGGTGGGATGCTGCGACCAAGGAGAGATGGACTAGGCGCCTTATTCCGGACGTCAAGGAATCGGCTGAGAGAAAACACGGGGAGGTGGACTACCACTTTACCCAGGTCTTGACGGGGCATGGTAGCTTCGCAGGGTATCTGTACGGTATATGGAAGGTGGAGATCCGGGAGTGTGTTTGCTGCGGGTAGAATAATAATGCGAAGCGTCACACCATTTCACCCCTGATAACTTCGCGGGACAAATACTGGAGTCGGAGGGGAAATGGAAAGCCGTAGCAGATTCCTGGAGGATAATAATGAGAACGAAGGAGGCGGACCAAAGACAACTCTACCTGAACCACTAATCGGTCAAACGGACGGGGGACGTAAGGTAAAAAAACAGTCGACAAGAATGACCACTGTCCTGAAGTTAGCGGAGGCGGTTCCGGGACACTTGGAAACACTGAACGGGGGGGGGTTAGCCTGGTTGAAGTCCGGCACTACCTGGGACGATAGAACCTAAGTCCCAGGTGTCCATGACGGATTTCCTCAATCCTCAATTAAATCCTCAATTTCCTCAAATAAAAAAGAAAAAATTAGCTCTGACGCTAGTAATGTGGGTGGGTAACGGGTGTTGTCTGCGTTTTTCCAAATGTGTAACCCCCTTACGGGAAGCTATGTGTAGTGTGTTTATGTTATTTTAAATAGTTTTACATCTATTCACTAAATAGAATGTTTAAAATGTTCAACACACCATTCAATAACAAAAACTTCAAATCTAATATACATCAATTAAATCATCCATCAAGAAAGTCCGAAAGATCACCCTTAATAAAATTTAGAATAGTTTTGATAATGAAATTATTTTAAAAAAGTCCGAAAGATCACCCTTAATAAAATTTAGAATAGTTTTGATAATAAAATTATTTAAAAAAATGGAGGGGCAAATTTAAGTGAAAAATAAATGTAAATAATCTTCAAGAAGCCCATAGCATGACAGTATACAGTAGATATCGGGTAGTAGATAACAATTATTGTCCTCCAAAACACGGTATTTCTATAAACATAAACAGTGTAGACGCTAAATAAAGAGATTATCAAAAAGGGTGATGTTTTTTTTACACTATCTAGTTATATAGAGAAGAGTGATTTTGTGGGTGATATGTACACGCCAATACAAGATAAAATTAATTCGATCTTAAAATTTGACCCCGGCCCTCCAGTTATCTCCAAGGCCTTGATAATCCCGTACATTGCAATCAGATATGAACCAACAGCAACCCTCAAAGTTGTGCCGATTTCAGTAATTAACGGATATCGCAGGGAAGAGCTGATATCTCGTTATATAGTTAGGTGCTCGCAAGCTCGGCGCTCCTTTGTCAGCCAATTATACCGGCCTTTAGAGATAAACGGCGCGGATAATCTATCAAATTAATGTTTATCCAGAACAATTTGTTATCGGTCTGGCTCGCGCGCATCACCGATCACGCATAGTTGTACCATATTTTACACCAGGCGAATTCCTCTGCACTCTGAATTATTAATTAGCTAATGATTCCTGTACTAATAGAAATGATTTAATATTACTACTGGGTTTCCCAAGTACGCACCTGTTAATTTTAAATGAAAATGACTAGCCAGAGAGGCTAAACTCATATAAAAATAAACACACTTTGTTTAGTAAGTCTACTCAAAAGCCTTTGAAAAATGGAACCACCATAATCGTTAGTGTCTGCAGTAACTACACATCACTACACAAATGAAAAAAAAAAACATTTTGACATTTGACGGACATCAATCTCACGTTCGCCTTTATTTAATATGATAGCTGATGTATTAATTACTAACGCTTTGCGAATAATATACTGTTTATGAAAAAAAAGAAAATACTAGTTTTTTGTAAAGCATAAAATGTGTGTTATTCTGCAAAACGTTTACAGGTGAACACAAGAACGGAAGAAGACAAAATTCAAAGTGTTTCATTGTCTACGTTGATAAAAAGTGCATATGGAGGTAGAACATTTCAATTTTTTTTAAAACTATGCGTTTGCACGACGCTCACAGCGTCAGAAAAAGTACTTTTATCTCCGTTGTTAATGGCAACGCATAGCTGTCTAAGGCGCGGCGCGCACTGAAGTGGTGTTCAGGTGACGTGGTAGCCGTGTAGTAGGTGGAATTTTTTAAACCCATGTAAACAAATGCGGCAGCGCGCATTGGAGCGGAGTGGTGGTGGCGTGATATTTTGCAAGTGGTGTAGGATCATTCGGTCCCACTGACCTCTATATATTAAATGGATAGACGATGTGTGAGCTGAAAAATGGTACAAATACAATTTGCGCACGGGGCTGCCGAGTTTGCGCAGTAGGAAGAGTGAACTTAGCCACTCCTTGCTGGAAACACGTTGCCAACTTCACGTTGTCAATTAATTTTTGGCAACGGAAATAAGTTTTGAGGCAATCATGTATTTACGATAGATTTATTTTTCCAATAATGTCTCAAAACTTATTTCCTACCTGATCGTTGCCGGACTGCTTTGTTAGCAACGCGTTGCTATCAATGTGTTGCTAACTTCAGAACTAAAAACAGATATACTGCGCAAGACGTAAAGCCCCGTAGCAGACGACTTTCGCCTTTATTGAATTCTTCAATTTTGGCTAAAATTTCACGCGCATCCCTATGATATAGTCTATCCATTTAATACATAGAGGTCAGTGTTCGGTCCTCACTAGTCTCGAACATGTTTATGTATATGCCATACACCATATTTACAGCAAAGTACCAAATAGTAATATAGTGTTTCTGAAAATTTCTAATGGTTTTGTAAAAGCAACTAGTCACAAGTTACAGACAAAATTAAAATTGATGTTTTGTTGTAGTGTTTTTAAGTTCTATTTGTCCTCAAGTTATATAAAGGAGTAGGATCAGGAAGTTTTATAATCATTGTAGCAATTGCCTATATAGGAACTGAACACTATTAGTTTTATAAATTTGTTACTGCAACTTTTATAAAACCTCTTTATATAAACAATAGTAACAGTTACTAAAAGTTATATAAGTCTGTGGTGGAAATATTTCTGTTGCTATTTTATAAAACCTAAGGTCCCAACATCTTTTAGTAATTTTAAATACCTCCTATAGAACTTGGCAACCATTTAGTAATCTTATAAACCACAAATAAAAACTCACAACCTTAATACTACTTATGAAAATAGTCAGTTACTTCAGGTGAGGAAAATTGTTCATTGGGATGTTGCTTAATTTTGAGGGCTGATCAAGTTATCGCGGAAGGCAGTTCTCCACTTCAGGCTATTCCAAATATCATTAAGAAGATGAAAAAATATGAACTGAACTTTATCCCATATTTGAGAAAAATCCACCTCGACGAAAAAAAAGCAAATTAAGACTGCTTGTAAGCACAAGCTCTCAGAGAAATTGTTTAAATGGAATTGGAATTGAATTTCAAGTTTCCAGACATACAGTAATGATAGAAGAATAATTAAAATAGTCAGGTTTATTATTACAGTTCCAAACATTTAATTCAACGTCATCTGATGAGCTTTCACTCATATATATCTTATTGCCTGCTTTGTCTCCGTAGTCCACGTCTTCTTCTTGGTCTCATTCTTCTTGTTCTCCTTGTTCTTCACCTTGGTCTAAAATGAATAAGAAAATTAACCTTAATGACATGGCGTCAAGAGATAGAGAGTATATACATGAGCGACGGTCACCTGTAAAAATTCCTGGTATAGAGTCATCTAATATTAAATTAGCGCAGAAGGGAAGTCACCCTCGCACCATTTGAATGCCAATCTTTCATCTTCCTCGGTTCAGCCGGCATTTGTCGGTGTCAGGTTGCTCGGTCGACGCATATGAGCTCCAGCACATGTCTAATCAATGTATCTAGTGCGCAATAGATGTATTTACATATACACGCGTTCTATACCTTCTACCGGAGATGCTACATGGTTTCAGATACACTCCATGTCGTTGCCATAGGCAACGAAGTCATCCGGCATCTTTATGTCCTCCGCGCGCCGCCGCTCCAGCACGCCGAACGTATACGCGACTCCATTCGATTTCGCGTAGCTACGGCCAACGGAAAACGGCAGTTCGCATTTTTTTATCGTTTTATACACTCCACTCTGTAAATAGAAAAAAGTTTTAGCCTCGCTGTTTTGATAATTATAACCTTCAAGTTGATACAACTTTGATTGATATTATTTGAACTTAGGCTAATGAAAAATGGCAATTCTCGATTAACTCATGTCTTGCTCATCATTTTTAATGAGAATTAATCTAGAACTGCCTCGTTGCAGTTTAAAACTTACGACATTTTTTTCGACAGACGGAAAATCCTTTGCCAGCCGCCCGTACCGTTTTTCGAACTTTTGTCGTATGAAAGTGTCTTAGAATTTCATAATCTATATAGTTTCCCTGCGATAATGCTAGCTGTTTTGATAGGGATTTTTGTAACGAGCTGCCGTACTATAAGATAATGCTAAAATTCTTATAACTTCCACATTCTAGCAATATTTAATGTTAAAGCATTTGCGAGACCACCGTATATTTATTTGTTTGTTTGGTAGGTAATTCCAAAGTTATTAAGGATTATTCGAGGGATATTTCAGTTTCTAAATCATCATCTTCCCTGGGAAAACATTTACTAGTTAATAGGTCACGTGTTGATACAAAATTTCTTTTTAACTAATAGACCGCTAATGGTGTGAAAGATAGGGTCATCTAAATTAATGCGGCTTGATCACGAAATGCTTTTTATTCATTCTACCTGTGGTGTTAGTCAATGAAACGCCATGAATGAGGCCCGAATGACTTTCTTCGACATCTCAAACAAGTTTTTTGCTTGCACATTAATGCTATTTTGAGAAAAACTCGTCGAGTCTTACTTATAACATTTCGAAGTTTGTTTTTATCGGTGACAGAAGTATAAAATAAATAATGGATGGTGCATAAAAACTTGTATTTTGATATGATGTAAGTTCTAGATAGCCTTGTTCGTGTAAAAATTTTTGTGTTTTTAAATTGGCGCTAGTGTACTTGCAGTGAATACAAGATGACCAACAAAATAAGGGAATATTTAATTCTATCAAAAAAAATTTATGAAGTGAGTTAGATTTTTTTTCAAGCACCTTTTTATTATTTATTATTGATAATGGGAACAAATTTTAAGGTCCGCAATATTCAAGCCTATTCGCTATATGTAGAATCTATTAAGAAGGGACCAGAGCTCTACACGAAGGATAGCAGTCTATTCCAGGGTAGATCTCGTCGTTTCTCCGGTTGTAAAAATTGCTTTTAGAAATACCTATACCTTGACGTCTCCACTGCTACAATAGGCTCGTTTGTATGTATACGCACATTCAAGTGATGTCTGGCCTATATCACATCTCCTTCGTCTTTCTTGAATATGAGCAACCGTTATCCGGTGGAGTCAATTGAAGGTTCCATTACATGGAGCGCTGATTGTCTTATTTCGGAGGCTTGTGTCCAAATTTTTGCTCCTAATCTAGCGAAGCAGTTTCCTTCATCATTGCCCTCTACGCTACTGTGTCCGGACACCATATAAGTTTGACTGAGTCGTGTTCATCAAGCTCAGTCAAAATATTCTATTTCAACTTTGTTTTTTTGTTATGACGTATTGATTTACGCGAAATTTTTTGAGCTACAATTCACCTAAGCTTTAACAAATTTGACGGAGTTTTACCCGGTATTATCGCGTTTAAAGTGGAAGCGTTTCAGTCACACATCCGTTCGCTTCGAAGGCACAACCGACTGTATATTAGACGAACTATTTCTTTCAATCTGTTGTAATTCATCGTTTAATAACAAATAAACTTTTTCTTTTCCATCCAGTAATTTTTGCAAATTTTCGTTTTCTTTCTTAGGTTTATGTATTTCATTTAACAGAGTATCAAAAGTAACTAAGTTACTTACTTCAATTGAACATATTTTGCAAGTCCAAGTTCCATGCATATTTACTGCACTTTTCAGCTTATCCGAACATTTTCGGTGTAATAACGAATCACAGTATAGACACTTGATTACTCCCCGAATATTTTCAAGACACAAATTACATTTTTTAACACTGTTTTGTGAACTATGTTTAATTTCAACAATTCAACAATTCAACACTATAATTCTTACTTAATGCCACCCTTATATTTGCTATTGTAATTTTATATTTAGGCAAATCTTTTACCACCAGTGTTATCTATATATATAAAAGAATACCCTGACTGACTGACTGACTGACTCACTGATCTATCAACGCACAGCTCAAACCGCTGGGTCTAGAAACTTCATTTTTGCATAGAGGTTCCTCGAATGGCGTAGGCAACCACTAAGAAGGAATTTTTCGAAATTCGACCCCCAAGAAGATGAAAATGGGGATTAAAAATTTAGGCTTTTTCGGAAACGGTTAGGTCTAGAATGCGTGAAATTTGGCAGAAATATTTTTTGTTGAAATCTATTAGATACGTGTAAGACAATATTTTGATTTTCACTTTTTGAAGGGGTGAAAACGGGGGTGGTAGATGGTTTAAAGCGCACCCGTATTTTTGTAATCGCGTAAGTCTTAAACGTGATTATTGGAGCGAGAAAATAAGAAGACACGTATTCGACGGTTTTTAAAAAGACACCCCGAAAGGGTGAACGGGGAGGGGGAGGTTTTTAAGCTTTTCGGAAACGGTTAGACCTAGAAGCAAGAAATTTGGCAGAAATACTCTTTATTAGAATCTATTAGAATGAGACGAAATTTCGATTTTCACTTTTTGAAGGGGTGAAAATGGAGGTAGTAGATGGTCTAAAGAGTACCCGTTTCTCTGAAATAGCGTAAGCCAGAAACGCGATATTCCAGTGATGGGCTCTTCTGTGGAAATAAGGAGACACGAATTCGACGGTTTTCAAAAACCCCCAAGTGGGATGTTTTTAAGCATGAAACACATACCCGCCCATGTGCTTTGTTGTTAAAAATAATTATTTTTTCGTTTAACTCGCTCCAACACGAAAATAGAATAATGAATTGTTACCAAATTGCGATGCGCAGTGGGTTTCCCCAAGTATGAATGCGCAGTAGGTTTCCTCGAGCACAATTGATGCGCAGTAGGTTTCCTCGGGTACAATTGATGCGCAGCAGATTTCCCCGAGTGCCATGAATGCGCAGTGTGTTTCCCCGAGTATTATGGATGTGCAGTGGGTTTCCCCGAGTACTATGGGGGTTTCCTCGAGCACCATGGATGCGCAGTGGGTTTTCTCGAGTGCAATGGATGCGCAGTAGGTTTCTCTGAGGACTATGGATGCGCAATGGGTTTCCTTAAGTACAATGGATTCGCAGTGGGTTTCCCCCGAGTACTATGGATGTGCAGAAGTTTTCCTTGCGTGCAATGAATACGCAATGAATGTGCAGTGGGTTTCCCCGGGTACCATGGATGCGCAGTAGGTTCCCTCCAGTGTACTTCCTGAGAACAATTACTAGTACTCAGTAAGTATGTAGTACTTCTTTATAGGCATAAGTTAGTGTGTCAATGTTCTTAATTCCACGCGTGAGAAATCTTCCACGCGAACGATGTCGCAGGCATCATCTAGTACATAATAAAATAATCTATCAATAATACGCCCCTCTAAGACTATTTACACTTTCTCGAACACATTTAATCAATCATGTAACTGCAAAATTGCAAGCCAATCATTCTCTCAGGATTACTGCCTCAATGCGATGGCACAAAAAAATAAATAGTTCTGTCGTAAATGTAGACAAGAGTAATCTATGTACGGATAGCAAACAACTGGTTTAAATATGAATACATTTAGCTGTCGGCTTTGAAAGTTCGAAAAAAACAGGATTTATTGAAACTAATAACATTTTATTAGTTTAGCATCTGCCTATTATTTTTAGACCTTTGGTACTCTCATGATTGATTCAAATTTAAATTTATTCAGCAAGACTCCTTTGATAATTGCAGACTATTAACATTATACTGTAGATGGATATCACCGATGTGTATGCAAATCTTAGCATTTTACAGAATTAGTAACAGGGAGTGTCCTCAAGCTAGAATGCAGCCCCTGCGATGTCGGTAATTATCGGTAATTTTATTTACACTTATTTATACTCTCACACAAGGTAATTATAAGGTTAGTAGACTTATTGGTTTTCTCACATTACTATATTTACAGCATACCAGTTACGTATATTTCTTTCCGACACGCAAAAGTGCCAAAACATGTAAATTTATTTAGTTATTTTCTGTTTTCAGATCAGTTGAATTTTTAAATTCAAGGAACAATTTAAAAATCATTTGGACTTGAGGAGGTTTTAAGAAAGGTTTGTCAAGGTTAGGAAATAGTCTTGTGCTTTATTGATGTTGTAGTTAAGGCCTTTTAGGCTTCAAGTATACTTGCTCTTATATGGTAAGTTTTAAAGCATTCTGTAAGACCTAATTATAAAGCTAATTTGCTTCTAGGATATGTATTTATAATGGGTTTATCATAACCTACATAAAACTCTCCATAAAGCTAATTAGTTTTATGAACGACTTAAATTCCATTTAGATTTAAAGAGGCTTTAAGTTATTCTTTATGGTTTTAACATATTTGCAATAAATGCATCTTAAATCCTTTTTAAAACTAGACATTTTCAATGCCTATTAGTACTTATTAAAGGCCATTACAAAACTAGGTTCTTAAAACATCCTTGATAAATGTTGTGATGAAACCGTTATGAAGAAAAAAGGGCCTCTATAAATCTAAAAGGCAAATTTTAATTCCATAAAACACTTTCCAAAACCTCAATAAAACATTTATTATAAAAATAGAAGTGTCGTTGATGCTTGTGTGTGTGTGTGTGTGTGTGTGTAATTAAAAGCATTTCACGACTTACTGATGCGTAATTAAGTCTTTTTTGGAAAGGTGGAAGAAAATAAAAAAGAGTGGCCATTTTAAAAGGACTGTTAAAACGACTGTTAAAACACACACACACACATACAAATTATTTTAATTAATTATTAAGTTTTAAGTTTTTTGTATAAAATGTCAACGTCCCAAACGTTTTATTACGGCTCTTATCAAGTCCATGTGATCGTCGCCAAGTGCATTTGCATTTTTGTAAGGAAGGGATTATTTGTGATAGTATACAAAAAGACTAAAAGGACTTCCATTAGAGTAAATGTTCTAGGTCATTACCATTATTATAATATATAGTTTAATGAGAGGACTCTTAAATGACTATTAGGTTTTTAGCTGGCCGGCCATGTTTTTCTTGTTTTATAAAAACATTCAAGGTCAATCTCACAATTATAGTTATCAATAATTATCACTTTTTCGTTAGCAAATTAAGGTAGAATTACAAGAAATGACTGAAAATTATCGTGGGAACCTAGAAGCAGCCCACTTTTTAAAATTTGCTGATTACGTGTCTATGCAAATTTTGTATGGATATTAAAATCATTATTATTTCTGAGGGGCTCTTGTTTTTTGGGCCTTTCCTATGTAGTTTTAACGATAAACTGCCGTTGGTTTTAATTTTTTGTCATACCTGATGTCTTTTTATTACCTTTTAAATCGGCCTTAGAGAGGTTATAGTGCCACTCTACGCTTTATAAATTTAAAATTCCATTTTATCTTCAATAAGTCTGATGGTGTGTTTGCTTAAATCAGTTTAGAAAAAATAAATGCAATAATAAAATTATTTGGATTCCTTCGTGGACATTCTTATAGCTTCTCAGTTCTAATATGGTTTTAAAAACCAGTTTTAAGGTAGCCTTCTAGGTGTTTTCTAGAAATGCAGGAAGCTAATAGAAAAGCTTCTGACAGCTTTCAAATAGGTTTTAAGAAAGGTTTTTTAACGGCCCGAACAAGGTTTTCAAGAGCGGCACTATGCTTCACTGAGGAGTTTTATGATGGAATTTAAAAAGGCCTTAACAACCTTTGTAAGGGTGGGCCCTTTTAGTCTACAAGTCGCTTTATGATGGTATTAAGGATATTGTTACAGCAAAATAGATTTTTCAAGGCATTTTACAAATAATTTTATAGCACCCTTGTATATATTTAAGAAACTAAAATTGTTCCTTGGGAATTCAGCGTTATTAAAACTAGACTAAGTTCATCGAGATTCGACGGAAGATATTTGAAAATATATCACAGAAATCATTCTTTAACGACACACTTTTAAACTTCCGACCAGAGCTGGGCGAGTACACGGATACTTTACTCGTATTTTGTACTCGAGTACTAAAAGTACTCTTTTTTAATTATTCGTAAGTACTTTTTGGTTTAGAGGACTTAATACTCGTATTTGCAGCACATTAAAAATTACTCGTACAAAGTATTCGTCAAAAATTGTTACTTTTCAGGAGTACTCAACCCCCTCTATTTCTCTGGTACAGTAGTCTCAGAGATTTAGTTCACTTTAGTGTGCAGTCATTAGTTTACCACAGGCACTAACTAGTCAATTGTCATCTGTCGTCAGCTCAGCAGTGTATATTATATATATTTGATATTATACAGGGTGTCTCACTTTTTATTAGCATGACTTCATTAGGTAAAAGACCTAATTTTGAGAATAAAAGTGTCCATAATCATCGATTCTAAGATGCTTCGTTTCTGTGACATAGGGCATTGTATTTGTAAATACATTTTTATTATTATTATTTTTTAAAATAACCGCTCGCAAAAAAAATCGTGATATTGCTGCGAATGACTTCTTTGAGAGTAAATAATTCAATACTAAAAACCATTGATTGCCTATTATTACTAATTGAGAAGATACAAAGATGGAGAGATATTTACTATTCATGAAACTTAAGAAAAAATTATCGCCGAATTGAAATTTTGCAAATATTTTCAAAAAATATTAAACAGCATTCAATTTCATTTAGAAAATGCGCTTTTGCCAGAAATCGATAGGACGCATCGTTTTCAAGAAAAAGCGACAATACTTATTAGAAGCCAAATCATGATTTTACATTGTCTTATTTATTATTTAATTTTATTTTATTTACTTTCGGGATAACATTGAATGCCATTTCATATTTTTTGAAAATGTGTGGAAAATTTCAATTCGGCGATGATTTATTATCATTAAAATAAATCGTAAATATCCCTCTATTTTCGCCACCAGAAATAATATAATAGATAGGTGATGTTTTTTAGTATTGAATTATTTGCTACGAATTACTAAGTCATTCGCAGCAATATCACAATTTTTTTATGAGCGATTATTTACAAAAATGATAATAAGGAGCAACGTTTGAAGAGACTTTTATTTCAATATGAGGTTTTCTATGAAGTTCTTTCGTTAAATTTGTTTTATTAAATAAAAGGTTTTATTTTATTTTAAACTTGACTGAGTGTCTTTTTATCTGTTCTTATCTATATAGTTAAAAAGTTCTATCTAAAGACTATTGAAGAGAAAATATCAACTTATTTTAATGGTTATGGGTACTTCGTACTCGATACTCGAATTTATGATGGTTTTGCGAGTATTACTCGTACTTATACTTTCTTATTAATAAAATACTTACGAGTATTGTACTCATAAGTAAAATGAATCGGGTACTCGTACTCGAATTTTTGCAAGTACTTTTTTTTGGTACTCGGCACAGCTCTGCTTCCGACTAGCAGACGGGTTCGGATTGGTCGGCTGGGAGGACGGAGAATTTCCGAAGGGCCGCACAGTGGTCCCAAATTGATCGCAAATCTTGTCGGAAATGAACGATTATTTTTTTTTAATTAAAGCTTACCGAAATTCCAACAAATCCTCGGAGCCCGAATTTTGAAAAAAAAATTCATTTTTTATTATATTAAGTTTTTTTTATCTATTTATTCAACGTCGTCTTATTTCCGCTACCAGGACCTATCACCGACGCCAGGAGACGAGCTATTCACAACCTGGAAATTTTGCCGAACCTCTTCTCGTAATATAATAAAAAAGAAAAATATATTTTCAAAATTCGGGCTCCAAGGATTTGTTGGAATTTCGGTAAGCTTTAATTTAAAAAAAAATTGTTCATTTCCGACAAGATTTGCGCTCTTTTTGAACCAAAAAACTCTATTTGGGACCACTGTGAGTCGGTCCAACCCAACGCGATAGGTTAACACGGTTAGTGTTATAGGTCAACCTGTTCTATGTGTTATGAGTTGCTTGACACGTAATTGAAGTCGTCAATTAGTAAGTGATGGGGAATCCAACAAATAGTTTAGTTTCCTAAATTTCCTTTGTAATGTAATACCAGTCTAAAGGCAAGTAAATTTTTTTTATATTTAATTTTCCAGTCGGCCAACATCGATAGAATTGTTCTGTTAATGATACTAATCAACAAATTCTGAGTCTGGCAAAAATTTTCCGGTAGGTTCATGGATGGAAAATACAAATGACTTGAACTTTTTTCAGCTATGAATCTTTTAGATTTACTAAATTACCAAATGAGTATGGCAGCACCTCGAAATTTGCAGAAGAAAAATTGTTTCAATTATTTTCACATATTATTTTCCCATGATAATCTATACTATAATTCCACGAAACAAACATATCTGGCTGTCATTTACAATCACCAAAACCTCGCCAGACTTTTTCGAGGTATAGTGGATTGTGTGAGTCGGAAAAAGACCTGAAAAATCTGACTATTGCCTGATGCAACCAAAGTAGTTCTCCTCTCCCGTTTTCGAGGATGCTAAACACCGTGGTGGTGGCAGAATTTCTCGTTGGGGTGATACTCTCCCGCAAACGGCCAAAAGCCACCTTCAAATGGGGTCAAACGCGTATTGATCATGTTTCACGGAAACTAACTTACTGATCCCCCGTTTTCGAGCATGCCAATTATAGAGAGGACCCTGGGACGCATACCTGACACCTGCCCACCCCCTCAACGGCCAATAACCACCCTCCAAAAGGGGGAGAGAGCACTCTCATCATACTGGACAAAAATGTTTCCGTCCCATTTTCGAGCATGCCCAACACGGAGAGAACCACGAAAGGTGTGAGGTGATGTACGGTACCGGTTTCAGTAACGAGACCCCTATCGGCGAAGTTAAGCACACCTGGCGAGTCCGTCACGTACTTGGGTGACCGTATCTCATCTCACCGGGTTAAGTGGTAGAGTAGCATTCGCTAAATTTCATCAGGACATTAATATAAGTAAGGCATAACAAAAAGCCAGCGTATCAATATATGCAGTAATTGATTGCGTCAATAAAAATATTCTATATAATATACTATAATAAAATAAATCAGATGTTTCAATTATTATATAAACCTATTTTTTCCAAAAAATATGCACAAAAAATATACATTCATCCTTTTTTCAGCTCCAAAGTAAATGAAGATGACTACTTTGTTGACGAGATCGAGGTGACATATTAATGTTTTTTTCTTGCGTAGCATCCTCAAAAACGGAGAGCTTTGCCCGGGGGTATACTGAGAACGCACTCTCACCTCTTTGTTGTTATTGGCCATTTACGGGGGATGGTCACCACGGGGAGGAGGAATTTCACCACGGTGTACAGCATCCTCGAAACCAAGTAAGAGTCCCTCAAATAATTATAATACGCGTTAACCCCCGTTTGGGAATGGTTTTTGGCCATTTGCGGGGGTAGGTAACCCCAACAAGAAATTCTGCCATCACCACAGTGTTCAGCATCCTCGAAAACGGGGAATCCCCAAGTAAGAGGCCCTCAAACTATTATAATACGCGTTATCCGCCGTTTGGGGATTGGTTTTTGGCCGTTTTCGGGGGTGGGTCACCCCAACGAGAAATTCTGCCACCACCACGGTATTCAGCATCCTCGAAAACGAGGGGGGAGAACTAATCAGACAATAGTCGGGTTTTCATCCGACTCATACAATCCACTAGTATTAAATAGTACGCGCTCAATTAGGTTGCTCTAAAATTCATAAAAACTTTTTATGATAAGATCTCAATACTGTTTCTAATTTTTTTTATGGAAGTGTTATAGTTTCTAAGATATTCAACATTTAAACTAAATACTTCATCCTATAAAACGTTCAGATGTCATCTATAAACTTAAATGTAAATATATAACAAAAACGATTTCATTCTCAGTTCGTAAGCTTAATTTTTGATATCCACCATTCCATCCATTTTTTCACTAAAATTAATATTTATTGAGATATTTGCAAAGAAAGAAAAAATTTACGTTTTTTCGAAATTCCCTTTATAGTTCAAAATGCATTTTTTTTTCTGAAGCAAGTGCTGTAAACGGTCGAAAAAATTTAAGCGTCTAAGTCATGCTATATGTTAACGAAAAATAATAAACGAGAATATGTTTTTTAAATTATTGACTATTTGGGTTAACAAAATGACGACGTTTTCATGAAAAATATGTGAAGAAGTACATTGTTTCTCTCATAACTTTTTTATGCTAGAAAAATTTTCAAAAAATCATTTGGAAGCCTAATTAATAGTCTTTCATTTTACTCGTTAGAATTTTTGACGTAAGTGGCATGGTTTATGGGACATTTAACATTTAAACCAAATAGTTTGTGATAAACCATTATTTGATGTTAACTTAAACTCAGAATAAAACACATGTTTCATCAACAAATTCTATTTAGGTTCTAATTACAAGGAAGGTAAATGCGCTTAGCCCGCAATAGTGCAGTCTAAACGGAATTTACAATAATCACACAAACAGCAAATATGTAATCTAGTTAAACAACTAAACATAAGACTATTGAACTTATACTATACACATGTGTGTATTAATAATATTAATAATAATAAGGACAAATTATACCATTACAAGTTCATCTTATAAACGCTCAGACGTCATCTTTATTGTTCCAGATCTCCGAAACTATTAATTTTACAGAAATTAAAATTAAGACGATATTCATCCTCAATTTAGCAGCTTTCTTATTTGTATTTTCAAAAGCATTTTCTGACTCCTGTCAAATATTATTTTTATGCCGCCAATAGGCAGTCATGTAACAGTAATACAGACAGAATGAAGGAATTAAAATACATTAATTTTCAAAATCTACATAATCTGAAACAATTTTAAGCAACTATAAGAAATAACATCAACCAGTTCAAGACGCCTCTCTCCCTAATCTTTTGGAACTTTAGTTCCCACTACAACACAAAATTGATTTAGAATGACATGAGCACTGGAAACACACGCTAGCCATAGCATAAGAAACTTTGCTGTGCAGTTAGTTCCTATGTTTTAAAGCGAGTTTAAAATAGATATCGCTAGAAGTATTAAATCAAGAACCTGCAGCAAAAATCATCAAAACGGGTGGTCAATTTGGAACCGCTGGCTAATCACAGTAAGAAAACGCCTTATGCATTAAGTATATAGACAGTGCGTTACAAATTCTAAGTCTGTAAATTTAAGTGATGTTCTAAATAAAAAAAAAAGTGAAAAACGTTCTCATAAACATGTGTACGGAAACTCTAACAATCAACTGATATTGACCAAATAGACAGACATTTCTAAAATAAGCAACTACGAAATGATATTAAACAGTTTGGTTCAGTGGCTAGTGGCGCAGGTACTGAGGAAGTTGTTCACCTTTTGTCTCTTATTATCAACGCCTCTGAAAATAAAAACAAATATGGCATGTTAATTTATGAGAGAACAAAATTTTGATTTATTATTTTAAATTTTTTCGTTTAAATATTATTTTTTTACCTTTCGGAAAATTGTCCATTAAGAGGCACCTCTGGACTTAGCGTTATATGAATACCTTGATTTTAATTCAGAAGTTGATTTCCAAAAAAAGAAAAGAAATGTCTACCCAATAAAACTTGCATTTGTTATAGAAGATGAAAATCCTCGAGCCAAAGCCCTCGGACTTTTATCAGGAACACATTTTCAAGAACACATTTTTTCGTGAAAATCAGTTATCGATATATTACCGATAACTATCGTAGGATATCAGAATTCTCAGCAAGACCAACATAGAGTCTTTCAAAATATGATATATTCAGTTTGTTCCCAACACGAGTAAGACTAAGACTAATAAATGTTATAACCTAAATGAGAGATGTTTTATTGATATTACACATCCAATCAAAAATATAAATCAGACTTTTTTTTTACTAAAAAAGTATGTTTTGACAAAAAAAAATTAGAAAGATTGTGAAGCATGAATTACGGAGCGAAAATGTACCATTTGATTTTCTAGAAATAATACTCTGTTTGCGGTGATTGATAATGTGACATAAAGGTTCTTTTGAAAGAAAATGAACACACTATTTAACAATTTACTTAAAAAAATTGTCATGTCTAGTTGAATTCATTTTTGAGTATTACTTCCACATCCAGTGGAAGTATAGTAACGACAAAAAAATTAAAAAAAAATGTTATTGTTCAAATAGGCTTAGAATGTCATGAAATGTCGAGATTTTAAGTTTGAGCGAAAAAAAATTTTCTGTCTGTCTGTCGGTCTGTAACTTTTTTTTGTGCGCACGTTTACTCTGGAACCGTTTAAGATATTGACTTGAAATTTAGTACACTTATGTATTTTAACGTGATCTGGAACTAGATTATATTTTCATCTTGTTCCATCGGTAAATTAAGGTAAATTAGGGGTAAATAGGTAAATTAAGCAGGTAAGAGTCCAGAAAATTGGTATTTAGTATATTAAAGAAAAGTTAAGGTCTCAAAAAAATTTTTGGCATTAACCACCCCCATTACCACCCCCACCAGAAACCTCAAAAGATTTTTTTACTTCATCCACCCCCACTACCACCCCCTATCATCACCCCCACCCCACTACCGATGTAGGGTATCGTTTTATAGGTTTTTGGGGTAGAGGATTTTAAATATTATATTATTAAAGTTACATAAGCAATTATTTCCACATACAAAATTTTTTCGTTGTGAGTGACTTGTATAGAAAATTTGGATGTGGAAGTAGTGATTCCTTGGGAAGCGGTGTTTATAATATCAATAATTTTAGACACATTAACACTATACAGAGCAATTGGTTCTACAAATAGAGAATGAATAGCTAATTTTCTGATAGTAATATTAATTTCTACGAATATCTAAATTAAGGTAATTTTCTTGGTCTAAATTAGTTTTACTCCCAATTATTTCAGTACAATATTAATGTTTTGTTGGAAATGTAAGTTTAAAATCATTTAAAGGTGTAAGGGAAATATGTATCTGGTGTTAATTGTGTAAAATATAATGATTTTTCTTTGATATGGTTCTGTGACAACTTAATCTAAAATATAATGATATATAATTTATATCCACTAATTGGAGAATTCAGTGAATACTGCAAGGAAAATTTGTTAAAATTCCGGCGTCGTACTGAGCAGTTCCTTTAATTAATCCATTTTTTCTACATGAGTATATTGAGAGTAATGGTCACGTCGTCAACCCATGTACCCTGCCTTTTTGCCCGAGATAATTGCTTTGGATAAATAGCCTCCGAGTTTTTAATAATGCTATTTTAAAAATATGTGGATTGTTAGCAACATAATTTCAATCTAGTTATTAATTTAAAGTGTAACCCTAATAAAGTAATTTCCTCGAGAGTTCTTGTATCATTATGTGTGCGATTAAAGCTGCGAGGTTGTTATTATATTATATTATTGATTAAAAAGAGGAACGGTTATTGTTTTTAATTAAGATAACTACTACTGGAAATTAGCACGTTTAAATAATCGTATACAGAGAAGGAATGTGTATTTGCGAGGGATATAGAAACGAGTTTAGATTGTTTATCAGCTGTCAACTAACAAGTTATTGAAACGACATAAAAATTTACAAGAAAATATCCTGTATTCAAGCGACACTGTTTTGATAAATGCCGAAATATTGACCAATAACTAAGTCGGCAGTAGATTAGATTTGGGGCACAATAGACCCCCTCTTTTGGTTTTTCTTGGAGTTCCTTATCTAGCTTTGCCATTTGTGTCAGACCGTCTTGATAAGAGCTCCTTAACATAGCTATTAGCCCTTGGTTTTTGCTCGCCAAATAGTTGGAATCTCAGTTCAGCTAGTTCACAGTGGCATAGTACATGGACTGAGGTTTCTTCTTCCTCTTGGCAGAATCTGAATGTTCCGTACTCTGTCAGACCCATTAGACTCATATGATTATTAAGCCGATACTATCTGGTGAGAAGATCCAGCGTTATTCTAACGACCTTGCTACTTTGATTGATTGTTCTTTAATAAACTTTTTGGTTTGTCGCGGGAAACTCTTCCACCGTCCGATAGATTTATTTTGTACCCATTTATTAATGGATGCTTGTATCAAAGAGGTTCTACTAGGGTCCTAGGCGTGCCTTCCCTGACTAATTCAATTCAATAACAATTTATTTGTAGTTAATCTTACAAGAATGCTCCTAGCTGAATCCAGGTCCTGAGCCAGCCGTGCAACCACGGCGCGCAGCGTCGTGGTGAATGCGCGGCTGGGTGGAGCGGATCCGATTCGGCTAGAACGGCGGATCTTTGTGAGTTAGCACTCTTGCTTGAAAAGGTAAAACTTAAAGCTAACAATTTGGTTATATAAAGAACATACAGAACTTTTAAAAACTTAAAGTTACACTTTTGACGATCTTTATTTGAACGAAACACTGCACTATCTTTTCCTGACTGGTTCATCAGTCTTTCATATATCTACGCCACGATATCTTTATTCTGACTTTCTAGATCAATAAGGGCATTCAAGTAGTTGGTCAACATGCAACTGATTGCCTTTAGCGCTACTTGGTATCTAGTGTTTTGGTCTTTGAGCAATCTTCCAACTTCATCAAATTTATATTTGAGGGTAAATCAAAATGTATGTCATAGGTTCTGTATTAACTCTTCATTTGTGGCTTTACGAGAAAAAGTCAATGTTGATGAAAACATCTGCTTGTGCTTAAACTTTCAATGCTATCATGTGCTCCATAATGCATGATATGTAATAATTGATCAGGTATATACAAACTTCATGTGACCTTGAAAAAAGATGCTTCACTTCACTTCGTGTTTACCTGTCTGGCAGAATCGTAAGTTGACTGATCAAAAGTATATAATAAGACTTCGGAGATTCAAAATAACACTCTGCAGAATATTTGTGAAATCGATGCACTAGGGAGGGTTTTTCTAGCTAGAGCTATTATTCAAGCTACGTTTAGCGAAATTGACATCGAACATGTGGATTAAGTGTACTAAGTGTATTAATCCTGGAGAGAACTAGAATCTTCAGTGTGACAGTGCCTCTAAAGCAGTTTGAACAAACACTAAAACAATTGAACACTATACTCGAATATTATCACTCTTAAGTCAAGAAGATCTAGATTTGTCTGAGTAATGGAGGCGGAGCCCTACTTTTTATAACGGAATTCAATTCACTTCTCAGAGATAATCTCCGATTAAAGAACTTATATCTAGATACATAACATCTTTTCACTATATACCTTGTTTGCTCCTAACATAGTCACATTATATGTCCATTAAAAAGAATAGATGAACATCACATCCCATAGGCAACAGTGGCGTTGTGTGAGTAGAAAATGTGTAGAATGGTAAATATTTTCATTAAAATGAATCATTGCAATTCCTGCATTACCGGCTCTTTGTATAACGTGATTTAGGCATACGATATTACAGTAAGATAAAACAGAAAGATACATATGTATTGAAAGGATATTAAAATTTAATTGCTATTTACTTTATAACTGTAAACTGAACTTAATCATGTTACGACTATGGAACGATCGATTTTCTTCTTTTCTAAACTGCTTTCTGCAAACGGCACAGCACTTCACTATTTATTTGCACTAAATATATTGTCACTAAATTGTGTAAATATGAATAGAGAATATTATTTAGGTATTAAGCAAATCACAACTTAAAATAAAATACTTCTTCACCACATTTTGATCGAAAAACACGAAAAACGCTTATTAACATTAATGGCGGATATACTGTCAAAAGTGTCAAACTGAGATTATGATAATCAAACTGAACCGATGGTGCCCGAATCGGCCGTGAATAGATCGACTAGCCAATCAAGAACTTATGGGTAGAAGTGCCTTAGATTGTAAATCTTTCAGGATCACACAAACTAATGCCATTATATAAGATATAAGTTCTTTAATCGGAGGAGATAATTTATTAATATATAATTAATTATTTCGCACTGGATGGGACTCGGAACTCACCTCGCTAGGTACAGTCAGAGAATGATATAATCACATTAATCACTCAACTACTGTCCCCCTACAATAATGGAATGTTTCTGCTTTAAGTCTTACCGTTAGTTTTTTTAGATCAATAGGGATCTTGCCCAAAAAATAAAATTGAATTAAAATACTCAAAATCGTAAACTAACATCATTAAAAACCCCATAGGTAAAAAAATCTCTTCCAGAAATATAAGCGATTAAAATCTGGCAGATTTTACCCAGTCTTGAAACGTGACGTCACAAGGTGAAAGTCGAATTACTGCGTCAAGCGACACCGATTCTGCTTTGGTTTTGACAATTCCACATGCGCATGTTCATATTGTTCATTTGTCAGAAACAACTAGCAGTGAACACAACCTAACCAAAAATTTAAATACTACTTCGTGTAAAACATCTTCATATTCTGAAATGTCACAAAATGCTACTCTTGATTCGTTCGTGCCGAGCCGAATTTTCGAATTTCGCCATGCAATTTACCATCAGGTTTATCTGGAAGACATCCTCTTTACGTCGCGACATCGTACGGCCGTCCCAATGGTGTTTTTCAAAAAATAGGAACGTGTTAAGATTGCTTGTTTTTGCAATTTTTTCGGCTCCGAAATGTAAGCTGTTTTTTGCTATTTTTCGCAGATATCTGCTTCCGACACTGTTTTAATTTTTTCTCTAACATAAAAAACAAAAGACTTATGACCGAATATGCGGACGTCTCAAAGCCAACCGCCACCCAGTCTATTAAGGTGAAGACGTATCGCTCGGCTGAAGTACGCCATCTGTTGGACATCACGCAAGACTAGTTTTCACCGGGTGACGTCACAGTGCTTTTTGTGAGGAGTGGCGAGGATTTCAACTTTAATTATTTAATGTAAAGTAGGTACTGCGATTTAAGAGCTGATATTCGGTGTGGCGTGTTTTTATACATAAATATACACTTTAAGGAAATAAAAAAAAATGGGTTCCCATAGCATTTCCTTTTATATATATTTCTTTAAGACACTTGTGCTTTACTGAAAATATAATAAACTTGCAACAAAAGTAAATTTTTTTAAAATATACTAAAACCCGTTAGAGTGTGGATGTTCAAACCGTTCGCTTTTTTTTTTAAAGGCATACATAAGATCGATTTTGAACTATGGATGTGCTCTTTATGGATCTGCATGTAATATTCTCTTAAAACGTTAGATGTCTTTCAAAATTCAGCGCTGCGGATATGTTTGAGAGCCATGAGGTTAACAACAAGTCAATTGGTTTATATGCCTTTTCCTTTCTCTGGGACGATAGTACCTCATTGGACAATTCATATAAATACATCTCAAATTTGAATTTACTGATCTTTTTCGAATGTGTCCTTAAATACACCGCGATCACCCAAATATTAGTATGAACATCTTAAATATGATTCTGGATAATTGGGATAATCCTTTGTTGATATACTGAGACGTTTTTAAATCTCCCTTAAATACCGGTTGTGCATGTTATGTAACCTTCCACCGATTTATAAAAAACAAATTGAAGTCTCAACGTTCCATTTTCACAGCAGAAGCAATAGCTATATATACCAGGCTCTTGAATTTATTAATTCTTCAAATGCAGATACCACCATAATTTTAGTCACAATGTCTATTGGCTCTATCCTCATTGGAAGACAGTGTTTCCTTTACCATTAAAACTAACCTTTATATTCTAAAAATAGAGAAACTGCCATACACCGATTTGGCTATGGGAAGAGAAGTTCAGTACATACACTACACATTGGCATAGAAAATAATGAAATTATTGACTCTTTAGCCAAGGAAAGCATCAACTCGGGAATTCCCTTAGCACAAAAAATATGTATATATGGTTCCTTCAACATTTTAAAATCATCCAACTTTAGAAATAGATGGTTAGAGTTATGGCGAGTTTCATCATTCAAACCCAAGATATACACATAGTTCATCACGACCCCCATCTAAATTTTGGACGAAAATTATGTATACCCCAAAAATATATAATAACAAGCTAAAAACGTACTCTTCGCCAATTTACTGAGCTTTTTATATATAATTGTTACACATTCTATAGGATACTCTTCGCAGTTTTCTTGTAAAAAATGTTAGTTTTTGGACATCCTAAATTTGGTGATATAAACTTTGTTGTGAAAAAAATTGTATGAAAAAAAAATGAAAAAAAAATCCAACCTGCGGGATTCGAACACGGGACCCTTGGATTGCAACGAAAAGCTTTAGCCGCTGCGCCACCGCCCGTTCGTAGGAAAATTGATTGTCTGTAATATATATCTGTCGACATTCATACATATTTCACTTCTAAGAAATATTAGTAAACTTCATACACAAAAAAAAATTTGTTATGGAAATAATATCTCGCGATTTCCATTTTAGTACAAGCCCCAAAAATTAACAAAAAAATTTTTTTTTTAAATTAAATAATTAATAACTTTTTTATTTACTGATCGATTTTCTTCAAAAACAATAGGGTTCTTCCTCTAGCTAACACTAACTTATTTTCTAAATTTCAATACAATCGGACTTTTCTTTCTTAAGTTATCGTGCTTACAAGAAACGTGACGGACGGACAGACGGACGGACAGACGGACAGACGGACAGACGGACAGACGGACAGACGGACATTTTGAAAGTTGTTCAGAATTCGTTCACTAACACAATGATATGAAAATTTTTTCTCTACGAGCGATATTTACGATTTTAGAAATGTGCCGATCAAATACAATATACTCTTCGTTTTTGCGAAGAGTATAATAATGATACGTCTCAAATTTCGATACGTCTGTTTTCCAGCACATCTGTATAAAGTAAATGTTCTGCCCTCAGAAAATTGTGATGCGGTGACCTGGATCAAATTTTCTTCCAGTGCAGTGTTCTAAATACAAATCACCATGTGAAACCACTGGTTACAAACTTTTGGTGCAGATTCTACTTACAAAAATTAGAAAGGAAATCATATAAACATATGTCCGCGAATGCTTCTTAAGAGGTAGGGCCCTCGGAAGGTCTTCCCTAGAGTAGGTTTTTATTTAATATCTCAGAAATCTTTGATGCTACACAGATCAGATTAGGTATGTTATTAAGTATCTATAAGGGCTATTATTTCATGGTATTGGCACAATTGAAATTCGTGCAAGGGCGTTATAAAGACGGTAGGTACGCCATTCTTTGTAATCCGTAATTCCTTTTATATTTGTTTAAATTTTAATACCGGAATATGATTCCCTGATCAACTTTACAAAAAAAAAAAATCCACCGTAGGACTAACTGTTTTTTGTAAAAACTGATTTACATTAGCTATTGCACGGTCACCAGGGTGACCAGATTTCAATCAATAATTTAAATTCCGACTTGAAATCACATAATTTCAGTTCAACTACACAAAGAAGCATCTTAACTCGGAGAATATTAAAAACGGAAGAAATTAGATTTTTAATTGAAATCAGACCAAAAAATGACCCTGCAATAACTATTTTAAATCAGTTTTCATAAAAAAAAAACTGTTAGTCTTACGGGAATTAACAAAGAGGACTTATTTGTGTAAATTTGATCAAGGAACTATATTCCGGTACCAGAATTTAAAAAATAAAAAAGGAACAAAACAATTTTGAATTATAAAGGAGAGCCATCTCCCCCCCCCCTTTCCTATGCCTCTGTATGAATTTATATTTGGCCAATACCACTAAATAATAGCCCTTGTTGATACTTAATAATCAAGGCTCGGGAGATTTGTCTCTGTGACGATTAAATCAGGGTTGGCACTTGGCCAGCGCGGAACGATTTTTATGCAAGTATGACACAATATATCTTACCTCGTACTTTCTTTAGAGAATTCTATAATATCCAAAGTTAATATGGTCATAAACTTGACGATATTACGAAATTCGCTAAAAAAGTACAAGGTAAGATATATCGTGTCATACTTGCATAGAAATCTTTCTGCGCTAACCTAGAGCCAACCCGGTTTTAACCATCACAGAGACTCCCGAGCAGTGTTAATAACATACAAAACTTAATCGCTACAACACCGAGAGGGTTCTTGAAATATTAAATAAAAACCTAGTCTAGGGCTCCACTTTCGAAGGGCCCTAGCATTTGCGGACTTACATTTATATTAACTTTGTCTCACATTTTTGTATTTAGAATCTGTACCAGGTGTTTGTAAACGGCATTTCCGAACACCCTGTAACAACCTTATTAATTGTAATTTTCAATATCCTTTTAACGTACTCTTTCTCGCCCCAGCCAATATAATAAACATATTTTTTATTGGATCATCAGTTTCTTGGAAGAAATGAAAATATCATGAATTTTATGCGTGAATGTTTAAGTAGGTTAGCTTCATATCCTGTGTTGTTTTCTCTCTGTTGCATCTTTTGATCTATAATGGTAATTTAATTTGTTTATTACAAAAAAACATGTCCTGACTGACCTCAGAACCAGAAGAGTGTGTCACTGTGTTTTCTCATTTGCATATATTCGATATCTGTTTTTCCTATGTCGACGTAGTTGAATTAAATGATTTTTAGGTTACTGGTTGGCTGTATGGCTAGTGGCCAAATGCAAAAAAATATGATGCTTGTATAATGAAATGTAATCATTATCAAATAATAACACACGTAAAAACGAGTGCTAATTTTCTGTTCTTAGCCCTGTCAATGAACGTTCAATAAGGGGGAAATGCCGAGATCACAATTTTTGACTTGAGAGCTATGTTTGGACTACTTAGGAGATAAACATACCAAAAGTCCCCGAACATGGGAGGTGCGGAGGGGTGCAGGGGGCACGAAAAAGGTCCCGGTTTTTGGTTTTTCGCTCATATATCGAAAACGGTTAGCCCTAAACAAAAAGTCGCTATATGCAAAATTAAAGCTGACTAAATTTTCTACAATAATGTTTATATTAATTTTTTTCGTATCTGTTAACGTTCAGTAATGAATTTTAAATCTTTTGACTGTATTCTAACTTTATTATAAATTGAAAAAAAATTTTAATAATCATCGTAGAAATTTTTTTTTACAGATATCCGTTTCACAGCAGACTGAACTCAAATATCGAATAAAAAATGTCTTTGCGTCTGTAAGTATGCATGTGCGTGTATACCGTTTTTTGTAAACACGATAACTTCTGTTAGACTTAAAATATTTAATTACAATTTGGAACACATGTAAAACAGCACAGTACAATAATCCCTATTGAAATTGTGTCATATATGTAATACATGGTGATAACCAGAGGCCTACAAATTCTCACTCATAATAATCTTATTAAAAATACCACGCTCTAAATTTTAGGATAACATTGATATATCATCTGATTTAAATAAAGTTGGTTTGAACCTAACATACACCCGGTATATTGCGGTTTATAAATCTTATACATCTTCATTTTTTTTGTATGCTTAATCAAAAACTTTATAACATTTTGCTCTGAAATTAAAATAAAACCTATTTTTTAAGAGTTTGATTATCACAATGTATTAGAGATATGGCCCAATTTCAACAAAGATTTTTATACTATGCTATTTTACATATGTTCCAAATTGTAATTAAATATTTTAAGAAACGGTATACACGCACACATACATACATACGCGCACACACACACTTACAGACGCAAAGATATTTTTTATTCGATATTTGAGTTCAGTCTGCTGTGAAACGGATATCTGTACAAAAAATTTTTTTCTACGATGGTTATTATTATTTTTTTCAATTTATAATAAAGTTAGAATAGTCAAAAGATATACAATTCATTACTGAACCATAATAGATACGAAAAAAATTAATAGAAACATTATTGTAGAAAATTCAGTCAGCTTTAATTTTGCATTTAGCCACTTTTATTAGGGCTAACCGTTTTCGAGATATGATCGAAAAACCAAACACCGGGACCTTCTTCGTGTCTCCCTGCACCTCCTATGTTCGGGGACCCTTGGTATGTTTACCTCCTAAATAGTCCAAACACAGCCCTCAAATAAAAAATTGTGATCTCTCCCTCTAGAAACCACTCATTGACTATTTATAAAAAAACGATTTTTTTCTTAAATTACGTCGTTGGAGTACAAAATATGAAAATAAATAAAGTAAATTCAAAACAATGAAACAAAATTAACACTTCATTATTTTATCATTTTCTTGAACCACACTGTATATTACAGTGACTATTTGGCCAAAAATCTTTATAACTCTGTTAAACAAAGTTGTAAAAAAAATCTCACGCCCATTAAACACCTAACCCTTGATTCAATATTAGCGATTCATCAGCATGCATTTATGTCTGCTCCCCACAAAGGCAACACCTGGCAGAAGACACAAGACATAAGTTACACGGTTATGCCATCGGCCCAACGACCTATCGTCCACGAATAGAGGCCCGCCGAAGTGCTCAGCAGTGTCTGGCGGAGTAGCAGCGGGTCACGTGACCCACACAATCCGCACGTGACCACCACTAATTCACCATTCAAACCGTGACGCAACCCGGTCCTAATTCCCAAACGTACTCAGCGGTAAAAACCTTTATCTTGTTACCGTCATCTCGAAAGTCAAGTCATCATATTATGAAACATAAAGGTCTAATGTGTTCTTTGCCTAAATCAAACATGAAGTACAAATTAGCATATTTCTGAAATAAAAGAATTTATTTATTTATTTATTAACGTACATATACATTTACATGGTAATATTAATCCTTATAATTGAACTTACATCAACAAATTATAGTAAACATTAAGAGAAAAAGCGAAGTACAAACATGAGGATGCGAAACTAAATAGCAACAATAATAATAACAATTACTGCAGTGTAGCTCGTTTGACTTGGTTTTTAAAACCATCAAGAGATTTACTAAATAAATCAAGTACACTACAGAATTTATTGACACTTGAGCTTACCAGAGTATATTTTAAGAAGTAATTTTCATTGGACGGCACTAGAACTCGAAAATTATGTGTACTCAGGCCCGTTGTCAGAAATCGGAAAGAGAAAATTACCTCTAAAAAACTTTTTTTCTCCTTTTCTCCGAATAAAAAAATTGAAGAACGGGGGGGGGGGGATATCAAAAAATTTGATGAGCGGGAGCGGGGTAAAATTAAAAATAATTTTCTTTTTAACTCGAAAATGAATTTTTTTTATTTTCAGCTTTTGTGCCGCCGCACAACCGAGCGTCACTGGGCGGCAGTTTATACCTTATTTTATGCTCTGGAGCTTACAGTCCAGAAGCCCGTGTACAATATGACTGACTATCCGGCGAACTTTGACAATATGTAAAATCGACTGTCCTTATATAAGTTAGCAATGAATGTACCGCAGTGGCGGCTGGTGAAATTTCAATAATTTTTTCCTCGTCTGTGACGCATGGGACCTATACGAAATATGGGAACTAACATATATAGAGAAGCACTCCTCTAACGACCCGTAAAAAATTTTGAAAAAGCAGTTTGCGAATTTTTTTTTCAAAATTCGGTTGCCCCCCCTCTAGGGACTCCTGTTAAAATTTTCTTTTTTTTGTCATATACATTTTACTTTTCATAATAATACAACAATAGGTTTTGGAGTTTATGGAAATATTCTCATTATTAACTGAAATACAATGAACTGAAAGGACCCCGCAATAATCTTATGGAAATTGAGTTTCGGTCAAATCGTCTGAATTTTGGATATGTTTTAGGTTTCGTCATCCCAAGCAAAAGTCTCAATGGGCACAAAGCTCGAAAATCAATACTTTGGCTGCTACGGAGCTTGAAAGCTCCAAAGCTCCACCACAGATTTATTTATTCGTGCAGTCTTTATAGATTTTTAAATAACTTATTTTTTCGATTTTAATGCCTAGGTTTATGTTTTTGAGGTTGCTGAATTCAAATCCGATGTCAAATTGACCAAATTGACACTTGTCAGCTGTCAATTAGCTGTCAAAGTGCCTTAACAAAGTGCAAATCTTATTTTTATGTTATGAGTTTATGCTGTTTAGGTAACTCAGTTCATGTATGATGTGAATGCAATAATTCGACAATTGGCAGCTGTCAACAAGCTGTCAGCTAGCTGTCAAAGTGCAATAACAAAGTGCAAATCTTATTTCTTTGTTATGACTTTATGCTTTTTATGTAACTCAGTTCATACATGATGTGAATACAATAATTCGACAATTGGCAGCTGTCAGCAGGCTGTCAGCTAGCTGTCAAAGTGCAATAACAAAGTGCCATAACAAAAAAAATAAGATTTGCACTTTGTTATTGCACTTTGACAGCTAGCTGACAGCCTGTTGACAGCTGCCAATTGTCGAATTATTGTATTCACATCATGTATGAACTGAGTTACCTAAAAAGCATAAAGTCATAACAAAAAAATAAGATTTGCACTTTGTTATTGCACTTTGACAGCTAGCTGACAGCCTTAAGATAACTTAATGTTAAAAAGCGTGCGTGCGGCATTCCTGAGTATTTTTTTAAATTTGATTAAATATCCAATTTATTATTAATATACATTATTTTATCAAAATACAAATTCAATACATTCGTACATTTCAAAATTATTACAGAATGATCTGCTCAGAAAATTTAGTAAATGGGCATGGACAACGAACCGCTATAGTCCAAGATCCCAGAGCTGCCAGCCCTACGTCATTTTAGCAAAGCTAATATTTTGACAACAAACAGTGTAATATCTAATTAAGAACGTATGCGTATTTGCTAGTTTGAAAGCGGGGCCCTTTTGCAGAAAACAGGTACAAAAGGTACATACAAATTTTACTCAGTACGTTAAAGTATGATAGCTGGTTTATTTTCCACGTGAAAAACTAACGACGTGGTGTAAGCGTCAACCTCCGAATCTTAAGGTCCGAGGTTCGATCCTGAGCGTTTTCAGTTTTTTTTTTTCAACAAATATTAACTTAAAGTGGCGATTACCAAGAAAGAGACAACCGATAGGGAAATATTTATTATTTTTGGCCATAACTTTTTTTCTTAGTACGTATATTTGAAAAAAAAAAACTTGAGAACGCTCGGGGATTGAACCTCGGACCTTAAGTTTCGGAAGTTGACGCTTACACCATGTAGTTAGCGTGTCACTTGTAAAATAATCCAGCTATCATACTTTAACGTACTGAGTAAAATTATGATGTACCTTTTATACCTATTTTCTGCAAAAAGGCCCTGCTTTCAAACTAGCAAATACGCATACCTTCTTAACTAGATATTACACTATTTGTTGTCAAAATATTAGCTTTGCTAAAATGACGTAGGTCTGGCGGCTCTGGGATCTCACTCTACTACTTTTGAATCATCTGTTTACGAGCAGATGTATAGAATACGTTGTATTCGAATTTCAGTGTGCCTTGTGTAGTTGAAATCTTCTAACGATATAAAGTATTAACTTAGCGAAAATGATAACGAATTCCGGTTACCCGACAAAAATTTTGATGCACCTCTCTTGCCACCGTCGAAATCGGAACCTTGTGTAGCACGTTTTAAGAACTATGTATATATCCACGATTTGGAACAACCCACACAAACAAGAGTCATCTACATTACATCCTCTTGGTTATGGGTGGCAGCTCGAGGAAAATAAATTTACTTACAAGTGGTTTGATGGAGATCAATTATCTCCATCAGTGGAAATGATTATCCGAGATGCTGAAAAATTGAAGGTATTATATCATTTGTATTTTTCACCCTATTATAATCTTAATAAATTTTTTATAAATAATAATTAATTTCTTTAGATGCGAGTGACAAAGGGGAGAGGTGATCTTTCACCCACTGAGTATCAAGAGAGTGATGAGTCGGATAGAGATGAGAATGAGGAAGATCTGTTATCGAAAGTCAAATAAGTTCACTTTTTTCTCTAACTAAATAAATTCTCTGAGCAAATCATTCTGTATAATTTTGAAATGTACGAATGTACTGAATTTGTATTTTCATAAAATAATGTATATTAATAATAAATTGGATATTATAAAACGGGAATGCCGCACGCACGCTTTCTAACATTAAGTTATCAGTATCGATATTACTAATTAAATCTTTACGGCGAACTTTGAAATTCGGGTATATGATAATATTCATAATAAGATTAACGACAAACACAGTTAGCTGCAAGTATGTGGGTGGAAAAGTCGTTAGCTGACGCAAGAAAAGTGATGCGCGCTGCCTCTCAGGCATACTTGAATTTTAAAGTTCGACGAATAATTTTAATTTTTCATGTTTTGGACCTGTTTGATTGATTAGTTGACGCTAAATCCACCACCCCCGCCCTGCCGACTGTGTTCTACTTCCATTATATAACATAATCTTTCCCTCACATAAGTTTCAGTATTCGCCGGATAATTTTTTTGCTCAATTTTTTTACGTACCTTTGACAGCCAACCGGCAAACCCACCACTACCCAACCAGCTGATAGTCCATTCATTGCTTACTTATATAAGAACATATTGTCGAAGTTCGCCGGATAGTCTGTCATATTATACACGGGTTCCCGAACTATTATCCTATTTACCAGACTGAACATTGCATATGTTGTTCGACAATAAGGTACAGACAGAACACACACATTTCTAGTATTAGACTGGCAGTACATGACTAGTCAGGTGCAACGTTTTTAAAATGTATGCCAATCATATATATGAATGAAATTACCATGAATATGCCAGAAACGCAAAGTTTAGGCAGTCGTCGCGTGCAGAAGGGTGTGCAAATCGATTTTTTTTGTTTTTTTTTTGTGTTTTTTTTAAATTTTAAAATGGATGCCAATAGTGCCAAACGAAAAGCCATGAAAAAGAATCCAGCAGAAATTCATTGGCATGCAGTTTCCGCGCGCAAAACAAATTTTGATGCGCACATTAAATCGTAAAATTTGTTGGTGTTCTTGATTTTGGATGATTTTGATTTTGGATTTTTTTTTCAAGGCTTTTGGCACTATTGGCATCCATTTTAAAATAGAAAAAAAAAAACAAAAAAAACAACACACCCTTCTTCTTCTGCACGCGATGACTGCCTAAAATTTGCGTTTCTGGCATATTCATGGTAATTTCATTCATATATATGATAGCCCAGGGTCGATCCCCCATGTTATATGAGTAATGCTCAACAAATTAGAGACAAGCTGAAAATTGGTATGGCGCTTTGTTTTGAAGTGCTGAATATACCCTGAAACCCCAGCGGTGAGTCGTTGAGCCCATCCCCCCAAAACAAATTGTCTTTTTTTTACTTTTTTCTTTATAACTCAAAAACGAAGCATTGTAGCAAAAAATTCCAAAAGGCCAAAGTTGAAGAGTAGAAAATTTCAGTATACTTTGTGAAATTGTGAGTTAGCAGTGGCGGAGCAATGAATTTTTAGAGTTTTCCACCAGGTAAGTGAAAGTCAGGTTTATCATGCAACTAAAACTTTAAGTCGTATTCTTTTCAACTTTTAGGTACAAGAGTGGTTAAATAACCATTTACCACCATTTACCACCGCAAGATTGGGGTTGGAGTCTAAAAAAGTTGTAGCCAATTCATTCCGACCAAAGCATTGCCCCTACATGGGTTCTACAAATTTTTTTTTGTAGTTGTTCATCACGAGGATGCAAAAAAGTAAGTACATGCAAACGAATGAGCCTGAAATACACTATGGCATATAGTCAATGCAATGGAATTACTTGTCTAAACCGGGTTGTAAATTTGGACATAGATGATATCTTTAGATAAGTTGTTTGTTTTTTTTAATCCTATTTTAAAATTGAAACGTTTTGGTTTATTTAATCTTTATTATTATACCCACCACAGATTACCCTAAAAAATTTAGAGCCCTATAGTGCTACATTGTATTATTATATATTTGATTAAAATTGAAGTAACCTAGCCAAAAAAAAAAACATTATTCAGCACTTTTTCGGAATACTTAAAAAAATACCCTAAATTTAAAAATTCCTTGCTACCTCACTACTAACTCGAAATTTCTCAAAGTTAACTTACTTTGTAGGAAATTTTCTGCTATTCCACTTTGCCCTCTTGGCATTTTTTCATAAAATGCTTCGTTTTCGAGTTATAAAGGAAGAAGTGAAAAAAGGACCATTTTACCTCTTTTGGAGGGTGGTTTTGGGGAGGACGGGCTCAATGGCTCACCGCTGGAGTTTCAGGGTATATTTAGCACTTCAAAACAAAGCACCGTACTAAATTTCAGCTTGTCTCTAATTTGTTGAGCATCGACCTGGATCGAGCCTGGGCTATGATTGTCATGCATTTTAAAAACGTTGCACCTGACTGGTCATGTACCGCCAGTCTATATTGAATGACGGTACTTTGAAACGCATAGACTTCGAGCTATCAGGAGAACTGATACAGTTATTGGTAATTTTGAAGGCGAAGCAAACATGGTGATATTGTCGCCTGCTGAGTAAGAAAGTATACGATGATAGTGGTCATATTTTGTACTCATTGTGTCATTAATGGTATGAGATTGTAATTAAAAAAGAAAAGTAATGGCTAAGACGAAATTAACTAAAGGGTGGGTGAGGGCAAGGTAAGGTTGTGCATCATACTTTTAATAAATAATTTTTATTTTCAGCTGTTAATTCCAATTTGCCCCATATAGTTATGACATAAGCGCCGATAGATTTTTAAATAACAAGCTGGAATTTGGAAATATGTGCTTACCAGAAACAAACCCGGAAAAGTACACAAAATCCGTTTTGGGCAAACGCAGCTATCTTAAATATTTTCGTTGCTTCTTCTGTCTTTAGTAGGAACTAAATATGCATTTACAAAACGTGATGGTGACTCACAGTTTTCAGTTTTTTACTATGATCGGGTAAGCTACACACAAAGTCCTCCAGACTTCATCTTAAATGAAAATACATTAGCTGCCAGTTCTCAAAAATAATTGCTTGCAAAAATAAACAAGAAGATCCATATGATATCTAATATAGCATCACATTTAACAGTTGCTGACATAACTGTCCTTCAATCTTTCAGTAATATTGATTCTCCAATTGTGTCCACGTAATCAAGGATTGAAATTCTTATAGGTAATATGACATCAATCCCCTCGTGCTACTACTCACTACATTTACCGAAAGGACGTGAAAATGCCTAGTTCCGAGCAAGCTGATGAAACGAGGAAAATCTTAAGTAGTTTAACCATATAAGCATTCGTGAATTTCACAGCACGTTTGAATTTTTGCATGTTAAGACAGAGATACTATATATATTTTTTTTCTCTTCAAGACTGGTAAAACTGTGGCTCCGAGAAATTAAAGAATGACAGAGAGATTGAAAACACCTTATAGTGCACACTGTTCGCCATATAAGATTACCAAACTGGGGAAGAATTTGTGCCAAATGTATACCTTTTCAAAAATTCTTCCGTTACCAGAAGGTTTCAAATTTACCTCAAAATCTCATCCAAAACGGGAGTTCATAGTATTTTCGGGCTCAATTCTCTGCCACCAATTTCAGATGTGATAGAATAGCATTTATGTAGAGTTTTCTTATCAGGTTCAGCAAGGGAGACGAATTCAAATGGCCCCCCTGGTATGGGGAAGGGTATTATAAAATGTTGAGTGCTAGTGTAAATCAGCAAATCAAGAATGGAGACCCACTAAATTGGTTGAAATAATTTCTTACAATTATAAGTTGGAATGCGAAAGAAACAGTGACCATTTTTCTACTATGTGCGGTTTTTGCACTGGTCAAAGGAGGACAAAGAGGAAGAAAACAAGAGCGAGATTCATTAACATGCCGGGCAGGAACTGGATACTCATCGCGGTCTGATTTCTTCGGTTGCTGTTCATTTCTGTCATCAGGATTTTCCCTTCCGCGTTTTTTAAATTATTCTAACTTTGTTGGGCATATTTTTGCTGAAAAATTGTCAACACCAAGAGAAAATCTCAATCTTTAACTTAGAGAATTTTGCCAAATCTTTAATTTGTCATGTCGTAGAAGCAGGAAACTCATAGTTATATATCTGAAGATGACAGAACGAGCGCTGGTCTACCACATTTTATCATCAACACGTTTGGTCGGTTGGAAAGATGTGATACTGTCCTTCACATGGTCTGAGACTATCTTCCGAAAATTCATCGTTGTTTTTATAAATACGATAATTGTATCGACAAAATTCATTTTTTACTCATTTTCTTGGTTAGGATCCATACAATGACGTCAAACAATAGAAATACTTGCTATTGTGCGAAATTCGCCATTAAAGGCTATTCTTTAATGGTTACACCATCAAGACGATATTCAAATTATTTTATTGAATTTGTCTTGTCAACTCAGTTTCTTCAGCCAATAAAAACATATGACTAACAAATCACTGTAACAGGAATTAGTATCTTCACAAAACTTTGAAAAAACAGAAGTTTATATTTTCTGGCAATTTTTTCATTGTGTCTCTTCTGATATTACATTGACGGAACATCTAAGATCAACGAACATGAAACAGATAGTGTTATAAGGCAATGTTAATTTCTTTTGCTTGTCAAGAGTTGATCAAAATCCAACGTGTGTCTTCATTTTACAAAGGAGCATTAAAATTGGCACCAGTACGAATCAAATTGTGAATGAAGTAAAAAATATTTTGAGATTTCTGGTTCCTGTACATACACTAAATCACAATTTTTTTTCATCCCCTTTAATAAGGGGGTGGTAATAAGGGTGGCTAATGAAAAAATTTTTTTTGAGACCTTAGCTTCTCTTGTATATACTAAATACCAATTTCATGGACTCTTACCTGCTTGATTTACCCATTTACCCCAAATTTACCCCAATTTACCCCCTAACCCTTCGACGGAACAAGATGAAAATATAATCCAGTTCTAGATCTCGTTAAAGTACATACGTGTACCAAATTTCAAGTCAATATCTCAAACGATTCCAGAGTAAACGTGCGCACAAAAAAAAGTTACAGACAGACAGACCGACAGACAGAAATTTTTTTCTCGCTCAAACTTAAAATCTCGACATTTCATGACATTCTAAGCCTATTTGAACAATAAAAATTTTTTTAAATTTTTTTGTCGTTACTATACTTCCACTGGATGTGAAAGTAAAATTAATTACATATCAAGAACATTTATTTTCGTGGCATACTGGAGAAGTGGAATCCCCGATAAAATGTAAGTAAAGCATTCATTTTTAATAAAGACGGTTTATTATTATTATTATTATAGAGCAGATGAAACAGAAAGATGTTTTAACTCGAAAAATTTCGGCAATTTTTGTCTAAAAATATTCACTTGGAAGTTCTTGAGATTGCTGAATAAGAATCTGGTATTTATAAAGCTAACAATTAAAATGGTAGCTCCAAAATATCCGAATTTAGGACCAGAATCGTGCAATATTCTGTAATATATACTTCATACCAAAATTCAATTATAGCTTAAGCCTTTTTATTACTTTTCAGGAGTAAAGTGACATTAAAAGTCAAAAATACAAGATGGCTGAGTTTCAGAAGATGGTACACATGTTTTTGCCTAAACACAAAGATTTTCAAAGGCCTGATGATTAAAACTGAACAAATAGCAACATTAAATATGCTTTCAGTATTGAAACAGGTATAATTCACACAGAACACTCTACTTTCATGTAAATCGAGTCCTTCAAGTGCTCGTGAAGTTCAACTAGAGTCGCAGTCGCAGCAGTTTTCTAAAATAAAATACGGATCGATTCAAGTCAAAATCTAACCATCACTAACAGAGACACATGGGTGATAAATATCGATGCTGAATTGTCACTGGTGATAATCCTCTTCTTTGATTGCCTAATAACATTTGAGAGAAATAGTCTATTAAAATTCTGCAAATTACATTCTGCTGTGGCCAATAAAAAAATTCTTCTGCATCCACATATACTTTCCATTTTCTTCGTAAGATGTGCCAAACATGAGCTCCAATAGAGTTAATGAAATATCGCGAAGCAAAAGTTAATATAAATTGGAAGTTTTTCTTTCTTAAATATGAGCATGAATATGAACGTAAATTGTTAGTTTTGCTGGTTTGTCTAGTTTCTCAATTCAGATATAACTGAATAGAAGTTTTAACAAATGGGTCATATGTAAAATTCAATTAACAAAATCCTGCACGTCCTTATTTAACGCGTTTCTGTGCTTGAAATTTGAGATTAATTAAAGAGATAAATCCTTTTGCTGCTGGCATTTCTGCATGAGAAATTTAAATTAGGAGAGAACATATCAGCGAATACGTTGTTGCATGCTAAGATGAACGTACAGCTTACTTATTTAGATAAATCACAGCGCGCATGCTATTAGGTTAGTTATGCAGGATTTATATCTCAGCACCTGTAATAGGTGGTATTGATATATTTTCTTGCATACCGACGTTGCTAGTTGATGTAAGTACATGCTCTTTGAACATAAAAATGGTTGGAAATTTATAATTTTGTGTAAAATATTCCACATACAATGTACACGGCGAATAGCTATTTAAGAATGATATTTGCGTCAGTATTACATAGTTGCGAGTAGTAAAAAAAATCTAAAGTAGTTCCTAATTTAACCCAAATTCTACCAGTAGTACAAAAACTCGGAAGCTCTAGGTGTGTACAATACTTTGGAATTAGAAGAGTATGTAATAAACTAAGGAGAATATTCCGGACTCTGTTGAAGAAATACAAGTTTTATCTACAAGACATCAGTAAAGCACTAGCCACATGCAGATAATAGTAAGAACCTATTCAAAATGGTAAGGATCATTATGTAGAACTCACCACCACTCGTCTGAAGGACATTACACTATTTACTTTATTAAGGGCGCCAGCCGTGCTTCTCTCTTTGATTGTGTGTGGCTTCTTCCACTCTCAGTTGGATTCGTTAAGTTCTGAGAGATGCCTTAATAGACGAGAAAGGTATAAGTTCGTACATACCGTAAATTGCTAACTGCTCTCTCCAAGATTTTCGCCATTTTACGATGCACTGGCCTTATATTCAGTACTGTGTGTGGATTTATCACTTCTAACTATTCTAATTACTTTTTCAGAGTTCCTGTCTTCAGCTTCTGTGATCTGAAGTCCTAAATATCAGACGTGTGGGTTCTTTGAGAATCCCATTCATTCAGCGTCGACCTAACCCACAAAACCGCCCGAGGAGTTAGATTTAAAGTTAGCTATTTAATCAAGAAAGTGCAAAAGTTCAAATAATACCATTTATTGGTTTAATCCAAAATGTACAGTAAATGTGCAAGAACCCAGCTAATAAGCTAATTTTAAGTTTTATTGCTATAACGAAACAGACTGCTTATTTTAATTTGTGTGCATTACTTAAATAAATATTGTTATTTAGACGTACTTACCAAATGTGCATAACACAGCCCCACAAAAAAAAATGTTCAGAGTAATGAACCAGACCCATGTATCTCTATGTATTTTCGTCGCTGAATCCGAATCCGAGATAAAAAAAATCGTACCCTCTCAAAATCACTAGCTAGTGCCAAAAAACACCCCTGGAATGAAGTAAAAAGAAGATTAAGCTACGAGAATAGTTGTTACATGCTAATCAATCGAATTATACAAATTAAGGTTAAACAGCAGCGTACATATAACAGATATGAAAAATACCCCCAGGGAGGGACGAAAACTAGCCCCCCCCCCCCATATAAAAAAATTAATCCAAAACAGCAATGACTGCTGAAAAAGTTCGAAATGTCTAAGTTTTGTTAAAGTAATAAGAAACTGCATCAGGTCCGACGTAATTTTCATAAACTGCCCCTATAGGGTTGAGAACAACCACCTTTAAGTTCAAAGGACACGAGAAAAACAAGAAAAAACTTAAAATCCAACAGGATTTCTATTTTCATGGATGCTATGATTGGCTGAAATTACGTAGTACTCTAAAATAGAACTAGAAACTTACGTACCATCAACGTCCTACAGTGTCAACCCTCTGAGGGTGTGATAATTACCCCCCCATGTAAGAGTTAACTATAAAAAGTTACAGTGACTCCTATAAAAATTCGAAACACCTGCGTTTGTATGGAAGTGGGAAGAAACTAGACTATGTTCGACGCTGTACTTGAAAACCACCCCCACAGGGTTGCGAGATGCCAGAGAAACTAACCGAATTTACATTTTTATAGATGCTATGATTAGCAAAAATCGTGTTGTACACATGTCCTATCAATGTTATTAAGTAACACCCCTAGAAAGGTAGTTTTCATCCCCTAGGGGAGTGGAATTTCTAAGTCTTAGTACTACGCAATTTTAACCAATCATAGCATCCATAAAAATGGAAATGCTTTTAGATCTATGTTTTTTTCTTGTTTTTTCGTTATCATTTAAGATAAGGGGTGATTTTTGGCAGCGCTTTTAGTAGTTTTCAATATTTGAGCCAAAACTACTGCCAACTCTTCTTACTTTTACAAACCTCCAGAGTTTCGAGCTGTTTCGAGGGTTACTGCAGCTTTTTTCAAGTTGAATCTTGAATGGGGGTAGTTTTCACACTCTCTGAGGGTTGACACCGTAGGACGTTGATGGTGCGTAAGTTTCTAGTTCTATTTTAGAGTACTACGCAATTTCCTGTTGGATTTTACGTTGTTTTTGTTTTTCTCGTGTCCTTTAAACTTAAGGGTGGTTGTTCTCAACTCTATAAGGGCAGTTTATGAAGATTACGTCGGTCCTGATGCAGTTTCTTATCACTTTAACAAAACTTAGACATTTCGAGCTTTTTCAGCAGTCATTGCTGTTTTGGATCGATTTTTTTATATATGGGGGCTAGTTTTCGCCCCTCCCTGGGGGTGTGTTTCATATCTATTGTATGTACGGTGCTGTTTAATTTATATAATTCGATTGATTAAGGTGTAACAACTATTCTCTTAGCTTAATCTTCTTTTTACCCTATTTTTTGGCTCTAGCTAATGATTTTGGGAGTGTACGATTTTTTTTACCTCGGATTCGGATTCAGCGAAAATACATAGGGATACATGGGTCTGGTTCACTGCTCTAACATTTTTTTTTTTGGGTCAGTGCAATCTATGTATCCAAAAATGGCAAAATAAATTCTATTCTATTCTATTCTATTCTATTCTATTCTATTCTATTCTATTCTATTCTATTCTATTCTATTCTATTCTATTCTATTCTATTCTATTCTATTCTATTCTATTCTATTCTATTCTATTCTATTCTATTCTATTCTATTCTATTCTATTCTATTCTATTCTATTCTATTTTATTCTATTCTATTCTAATATTTGTAGGAATTTGCCTGTTAAACATGGCAGGGCTAACGCCTCCTTTGGAGGAGGTGTATCTCAACTACCATACAGGAGAAAGTGCGTGGTAGGAATAGAGTTGTCACAACTTCTTAGAAGTGTAAGGAAGCTCCTTGACTTGGGACTGATGGTATTAATATAAAAGTATTTTTTCTTCAAGCGTATTAAAATGTTTAAATTATGTCACCAAAAACAGAAGTAGAAGTAGGACATTGTTTTACTAGTAACAAAATGTTAGTACCGAACGCCACCGTAGTGGACATTGTTTTACTAGTAACATAATGTTAGTTCCGAAAGCGCCGCCGTAGTGGGTATTGTTTTACTAGTAACATAATGTTAATACCGAAAGCCACCGGTGGCGCGCTATCCACTAGCCACTTGTCATATTGTGTCAACATGTAAGACTGTAGTTTGAATATTTATACATTTATGATAAATAAATGAATTTTTGCTTGAAGAAAAAATAGTATATATTACACGGAGTAGAACGCCTTTTTTTGTGTTTCGCCCAGTTTGCAAATCCTGGGCTCAACACAAAAAAAGAGTGCGTTCTACTCCTAGTAATATAATATACTATTATTAAAATTTTGACTGACTTTATAGTTCCAATAGCCATTATATGATTCACAAGTACTTGTCAATTGAAAGTGCATTTTACGGCAATAAATAAGTTACGTGAGGTGTTCCTGCTCCGTTGCGAAAACGTATTGACTGCGTGTAACCTAATAAAGGTTTTGCGCCTATGATGAAGATGCTCGCATGTATTTATTTATTGGTTAATCGGATTTTCCCGTATCTTCGTTGAAATTAAAGATCTGCCTTTGGTCATGCAACTATCTTTTTCTGATGACCCTCCGATGCTCCTGTCCCATGGTCGAGCAGCCGGATGGAATGAAATTCTTTTTATTTGAAAATGTGGTTTGGCACTTTTCGTCGCTTTTGTCTGATCAATCAATTTAGAGCCTTTGCCACTTAATATGTTGCCAGCGCTAAAATTTTCAGTCTCAATTTACTTTCAAATTCCACGAAGCATCGTGAAGCGACCAAAAATTGGTCACGTATCTGAGAACTTGTAAAATTCATTTTACGCGAAATTTCGGAACTGGCGCCAGAAATATGATCAGATATGCTCTAAAACATCTTTTTCGTCGAAATTTTTCGATTATTTTCTATTGACTATTTTACGACTTCGATTCTCCGGGATTCTACAACAATTACACCTATATTTAAACCTAAAACGTTGTGAATTAAGGATTTCAGGGTATTCTAAAAATTGACAAAGATTCGATTATGGCGCCAATAATGACAAAGTGACCATTCTGATACAGAAGATTACTGGCACAAAAATGACCAACGAAAATCTGCAATGTTAAGATTAAAACGCAACCGTATAAAAACTAAAAACAGGCAAAATAGCTGGGGACGATAATATTAAAGAAAGAGCACTTAAATTAGTCAATGAGAATAAAGTGAGAAACTAGAGAGAACTTTAAAGGGCATAGCCGGGTAAGCATGGTGTAACTGCCCCCAAGTGTCTGGCGCTTATATTTGTGCAGTAGGAAGCAATTTCGGAAAGTAGCAATTTCACAAAATATTAACTCGAAAAAGGGACCGGTTTGGGGTGAATAAAGGAGGGCTGGTTTTAGCAAAACTATTTTTTTCTAAGAAACGGCATATTCAATCGTTTTGTAAAAAATATACGTTAAAGACCTACTGAGAAAGTACTAAATAAAAAATCACGCTCAAATTCCAATAAGAGATACAGTAAAAAAAACATATATATTATTTTCAAATTTTTTTTTAGAGTAACTTTTCCCTGGGGTACCAGCCTGAATTTTTTTCTGTAGCATGTCAATCACTTATGTTATACTTTTTTCCCAGTCTTGTCCGAAGATTACGCCATACTTAAAAAAAATTCCGAAGTGTGCAGTGCAGTGTCGTATGCATATTTTCATTAACCCCTTGTAAGTAAAGAAGGCCAAAATGCAAAGTAAATATGGATACCTGAGTAGTATATACATACTAGTGATTAGTGATTATGGAGATGGTGAACGTTGTAAGAGAAACCAATATAAAGCTGCAACGCTGACAGTTAATTAGATGATCAATAGAGTTTAAGTCTCTTGCGCCACAATAATCAGTTTATAGCCGGAATGTTAAATGTCATTAAGGGTAAAAACTAAAGTCAGCGGTACTATCGATATTACCGACGGCGGGATAAGAGCTTGGTCTTAACAGTCATGTGTTGTTAACAATTTGCAGCACTAAATCGTAGCATTACTAACCTGTGATGGATATGGATGTTAATCTTCCTCACTGTCATCTGCAATCACTGCACTCATGCTATCCTTCTGAAACAATAGAGAAAGAACTTCTACCGGTTTAGGTATGCTTGATAGATATCGTCCTTGCGAAAGATAATGCACGACAGCAGCTACATGGGAACAACATCCAACAGTTCGATTCCCATTGGCACATTCAAAGAAATTGCAAAACTGCCTTTTATAGATATTTCCAGCAAAGATGTACTGGACTCTCCAGAAATTACGGATTTAAAACTATTTTTTACCGAATCGTATCAATATAAACAAACGATTTCGTACCTCAAAGTCATAAATGAAGACGGAACACTTAATCAGTACGTTAAGGACCAGTCCAATGTACTCAAAATACAAGTTTGTTCACGTCACATCAAAACGATGGTTTACCGATGTTTCATCGACCATATTCTCCACAGTGTCGGAAGTTCCGGCGTTAGAAGACATTTCTGTGAATGTGCCAATGGGTATCGAACTGTTGGATGTTGTTCCCATGTAGCTGCTGTCGTGTATTACCTTTCGTACGGACGATATCTAGCAAGCATACCTAAACCGGCAGAAGTTCTCTCCCTATTGTTCCAGAAGGATAGCACTGCACTCATCAGTGATTGCAGATGACAATGAGGAAGACTAACATCTATATCCTTCTCAGGTTAGTAATGTTACGATTTAGTGCTGCAAATTTTTAACAACACGTGACTGTTAAAACCAAGCTCTTATCCCCGCCGATGGTAATATGTGAATAATGACAGGCTTTGATAAGGTACTCCATAGTACCGCTGATTTTAGTTTTTACCCTTAATGATATTTAACATTACGGCTATAAACTGATTTTTGCGGCGCAAGAGAGTTAAACACTATTGATCACCTAATTAACTGTCAGCGTTGCAGCTTTAATTGGCTCCTCTTACAACGTTCACCATCTCCATAATCACTAATCACTAATATGGATACACTACTCAGGTATCCATATTTACTTTGCAGTTTGGCCTTTTTTACTTGCAAGGGGTTAATTGTCCACGAAATATGCATACGGCACTGCACACTTCAGCATTTTTTTTAGGTATGGCGTAATCTTCGGACAAGGATGGGAAAAAATATAACATAAGTGAGTCTCTAGACATGCTACAGAAAAAAATTCAGGCTGGTACTCCAGGGATAAGTTACCCTAAGAAAAATTTGAAAATAATATTTATGTATTTTTTACTGTATCTGGTTTCGGAATTTGAGCGTGATTTTTTATTTAGTACTTTCTCAGTAGGTCTTTAACATATATTTTTTACAAAACGATTGAATGCGCCGTTTCTTAGAAAAAAAATAGTTTTGCTAAAATCAACCCTCCCTTACTCACCCCAAACCGGTCCTTTTTTCGGGCTAATATGTTGTGAAATTGCTACTTTCCAAGATTACTTCCTACTGCACAAATATAAGCGCCAGACGCTTGGGGGCAGTTACACCATGCTTACCCGGCTATGCCCTTTATACCATTTTATATATATTGTATAAAGTGAACAACAAATGTCTGGGATGGGTGACAAATATATGTACCTGAAGTTTCGAATGTTCACTTGAGCGAATTTCATATGAAAAGGAAAAATTAATAAAAACTACAAATCGATTTAGGCGTACCATTTTTCTAGGAATATTTGCTAACAAAGATACTATCGTTGGCAGCAAATATTACCAGGAAAATTGTACGCCTAAGTCGATTAATTGGAAATTTTCATATGAAATTCGTTCAAGTGAACGTTCGAAACTTCAGGTACATACAAATATTGTTCTTCACATTATCATCTCTCTGGAAAATATCTCCTGAGCAAGCAAGATGCGGTACAAGGAAGCAAGTATTTACATAATATACAAAAATTCATCGAGAAGACGAAGGAACATTGTATGTGCTTATGTACCTTGGCTTCGTAGATTGCAGTAAGGCTTTTGATAAGATGAAACGGGGAAAACTGTAGATTGACTATTGGAGATGGGAATATCTAGATATTTGATCTGTATTTTTCACCAACCATATAGAAGCGTTCTGTAATTAATCATTTTTAATATCTATAGCAAACATATGATGCGACGTATTCTACTGAACTGGCAGGGACGAGTAACCATAGGTGAAATTAATATTTTTCACAGATTTGTAGATAGTACCACATTAATTGCAGTATGTAAAAATCAGCTTGTATTTTGTTTAAAATTTTAAAAATATAAGCTCTGGTTTTAAGTGCAAACTTCAACGAAGCAAACATTATGATTGTATATCAAACAAATGAAAACCATCCAAGCACTTTTAGGAGAGGTGAGTATGAGGTAGTAAACCTTGAAGCCTTGTTGGTAGTATGGTCAAGCATAAGCCCTCATTTACGTCGTTAATATATTAACGTAAAAATGGAGAGTATAGTATTTTCAATATTTTTTTATCATTAGAAATCATTGTTTTGAACACATTTTTATATTTATAAACATACACGTTCGACAAGGTCAATGTCAGTAAATATTGACTTCGCTTGCACTTATAAAATGCTGACGCACCGTTTATCTCAAGTATTTGAAGGAAGAAGAAGTTAAGAGTTCAGTGTTCAATATCATCCAGGGCCTGACGTAGGTTCTGTAAGAAAATTCGAGTAGGGAGACTTTCTTTTCAGGAATGCTTAGTAGGTGTATTTTTTACTTGGTAGATATTTGCCACCTGGTACGTTCTCTAACATTTTTCTTCAGTAAATAAATATCTGTTAAAAAATGTGCTTATGCTATTTTTGAAAATTTTTTTGATTTTACAACAAATTTGCAAATGTTGCAATGAAAAAGCTGCAATTGCGTAATATTCAAATACCGATTATTTTGCCAAAAAGGATACAAAATTAACATATTTAGCGAGTAATGACACAAGTTTGAGAAGGTGCTACATTTTTTTTTGAAAAGCACCAGTTTTACCCCGTTTTAGCCAAAAGTTCAATTTCTAGCCAAAATTATGGAAAATGGGCAAGCAGAAAATGTTGGCATATGGTTTTCCAGCAATGAGCATTGACAACGAAAATTTTCCGCCTGGCCAGAAAGTGTTATACTACCTTCCAATTTTGGCCATAATTGATGTCGCCAGAGCTGCCAATTGCACGGAAAAAAAATGTTGGAATAATATATCGAATGTTGATCGCCAAGATACTCTCTTCAATTAGCACCAAGCGCCAAAGTGTTATACCGTGTGTGTAGTTTCCCATTAGGCATGTACATCCACATAGCGCGATAGATATGACAATATAGCTGCCGTAAATTCTTCCGTCGAGCGGAGCATTCCAGTCTGTTATTTCATTTCAGCCAGCTGGCACGCGCGATGTTGTAATTTTACTCCCTATGCCTAGCGTTCGGCTATACGCACGGTATTCTGCTCCACAATTGAATATTTTCTGGGGCGGCAAGCGCCAAAGCGATCAGGGGGGAGGTCTGACTCACATAAGATAAAATACTCAGAAAAATATTTGCTAAAACATAACAGCAATGTCAACATGTTATATCCCTGGTCCCATATATGTAGCAGATGTAGCTATCTCCTAGACTATAACTTCGAGCGCGCTATCCACCAAACTGAATAGCTACAGAGAATTGATTTTCTTTTGGGAAATTTTATGGGCTTCAAAATTGTTCTCTTTAAGTTTCAGGTTATCTCGCGCAAAGAAATAAAAAATTACACAAATTGTGAATTTTCTTCAAAACATAGCAGATGTTTTGAGAAAACATTCAAGATATTCTTGGTGTAGAGATCATTTTCTATTATTTCCACCAAAGTTATCTCGGCGACCTACTATTGGATACTGAACTCTAGTCTGGGGCCGGAACTAAAGCCTCTATCTATAACAATATAACAAAGGAGGCAAAAACAATAATATGCCTCTCGACGTTTCGGAAATATTATCCGCTCATCTTCAGACAGGCGATCGAAACTTTCTTAGATCTCATAACTATTGTCATTTATACTTACACACACACACATGCCTGGTTTAGTTAGTTATTTATTTTTCATATTTAATCACAATCGTTAAGCAATTGCCAAATTTTCTGTTCAGAATCTGTGAAAGTTTCAAATGCTCTTCAGTCATCTTCAGATGATTACTTAAGATTGGGTAAAGTGTTCTTTTTTTAATTTTTGTGTGAACCTGCGAATCAAATAAACCAGATCTTATAATTTAAGTAGTAGTGGAGTCAAATTAGGATTTTAATGTGAATTGTCTGATCAGGGCAATTTTTCTGTTCTAACGCGTTTAAGGGATCAACTTAAATTCACAGCTTAGTTTTACAGTTTCTGCGGGTCGGCGTATTGTTTATTTAAACAATTTAATTTTTTAAAACGTGTTTTCCATCGGTTTTCTTTGAATATCTCGAAATCTATAAGACCTAAGGAAAACAATAAAAAAAAGAAAAATGTTCGTTTTGAGCTGTACAATAAAAGTACATAAACTGTAATTCATTTCAATTGATATTATTATTTAAAAAAAATTAAAAATTGCAAAATTATGCGTTCTTAAATAAATCACTGTTTTTTAAAACATAATGGATAATATTCAATGAAATTCTGAAAAAATATAGCTCTTATAAAGTACAATCACCACTAAAAATTTCAAATCAAAATAATTACTAAAACGGCTCAAATAGACAACTGTTGTTAAAACTTTGCATCCTTGTGAAATCCTGCCATCAAGACCAAGAAATATGTACGATGGCTCAAATTGTAGCATTCTATAAGTAATTTAAGATCACGGAGAAAAACTTTTTCTTCTTTAAAATTTAAAACCCGCTTTATTGCAGTTGTTTATAGGTTTCGAAATTTTAGTTCAAGTAATTCTCTGTTTTCTTTTGTGAAATCAAAAACGATAAAGGAGTAATGAAAGTAGATTAAGAAAGCCAACTTTAAAAAAAAAAAATGATGCTCTACTTGCATTTGGAGCTGAGATACATTCGTTTTTACTTTTAGGTCGTTTATAAAATAAATAAACAAATCGATATTTCTTCAAATTATTTTTTGATGAAAAAATCAGAAAACATTTTTTTTAATGTCTACTAATAATAATATAAGTCGATTTTACCCTAAACGGACGATCCCCCCCCCCTACCCCCCCTCTCAATCCTGAATATGTCATCACTTGCTAACAGCGTTTTTGGAGAGAATATCGCTTTCAAAGTTATATTTGCTTGATAAAATACCACACTACCACACTAGCTCCCTTTTAACTGTATCCGCTCTCATTTATCATTTTTTCCCTTGATGTGATACAGGTAAATGGTTCGGAATAAGCGACCCCAAAAACCCCAAGATACCCTGGTCAAGTTTCGCGAGCAAGCTTGGATATTTTGCATTTATATTTCCCGCAAACGAATAAATAGTAAAACCACCCTCTCCGCCCCCTAGGAAGGGGGGGGGGTAAAAAGGGAAAAACTGATAAATGAGAGCTGATACAGTTAAAAGAGAGTTAGTGTGGTAGTGTGGTATTTTATCAGAACAGTGATTTGTTTAGAAACGCATAATTTTGCAATATTCATTTTTTTTAAAATTATTAATAACAATTGGAATAAATTATAGTTTATGCAGTTTTATTGTACAGCTCGTAACGAACATTTTCATTCTTTTTGTTGTTTTCCATAAGACATATAGATTTCGAGATATAAAGAAAACCAATGGAGAACGGTCTAAAAAATTAAATTGTTTAAATAAACAATACACCGACCTCCCAGAAACTGCAAAACTGAACTTTGATCCCTTGAACATGTTAAAACAAAAAAATTGCCCCGACCAGACAATTTGACTACACTATAGACTATGATATTGACTGATGCGATATTGGTTAATAAATTATTAATTATACGCGCAGTTGAAAGCGTCCTATAACTTTCATCCATGTGAAATAACTTAATAAAATATTTCTACTTTTATTGCAGTCTCTATAAAGAATGGCTACATTGTTAAAATTGCCATCATCCACCATTAGGCTTTTATTATATTCCAAATAAGAATCTGACAGTTTTCCCATATTATTTTGTGGTCTAAAATCAGTAATCTAATCAAAGACTCAATGATAAATATCGAGATTGCATGTTGGCTGTATAGAGTTTCTGTAGTGTAAGAGGGGTTGGGCCGTTGCAACCCTTAATGTGTGTGGGAACCTGTAGATTAGTGAAGATCCTGACTTCCGTCCGATCGACACAAGATAACGGAAGTTACGTCACTCTTTTGAAATAGAGGGATGCACTCAATTAAAATCGGTGAAAGTAAAAGAGCCTTTGTCGCTTAGTTGGAAAATAATGCTACAGAAATCTTTAATAAAGATGTTAAAAGTTATCCATTTAATTATGTATTATGCATTTTTTATTGACATAGCAAATTAAACTAATGCTAGGGAGAGGCAGGTGTTCATTTAGAAATTTTATACGAGAGCGGTCAGATATTTTATTTTGTTTTTTATCAAATAAAATACATTAATATAAATGGTCGTATTATAATTATCAAATTGTAGCAACGGCGTATTACTATGTCTATTCTAATCATATTTTTCCACATAATTCTTCGTGTATTAATAGATGGAGAAAAGAAAACAAGACTGCCATATTGCACAAAAAAGTAAATAGAATAGTGATCAATTAAAGTTATGACTAAATTGTAAAATATAAATGCCTTAGTTACAAATTTAAATCATTTTACGTTCCTCATTAAGAGAATTATCTACAGAATTAGTATTAAACGAATAGAAGTTGCGAATGCTTATTGAATTAATAGTTTACTCAGTGTATTTTTTATTTTATTGTTCAATTTTGCTGTCGGCAATGCCAGAGTGCAACTTTCATTCGTTTGGTAACAGTCTTATTAAAAATGCTTTAATAACATTTTAAAGCAAAATTATTGATATTTCATCTAATGTTTGTAAATGTTGTTTAAACGTGAGAAACACCATACATTGCGGTTTCAATAACTTGTACATCTTAGTATTTTTGAGTGTAAGCTCTCAATAATCTTAGTAAAACTTAATATTATAATAAAACAATTTATATTAATATGACCATTTGTATGCCTCTGGTAATTACCTTGTATGACAGATATGGCCCAATCTCCGCTATTTTACATTGGGACCAAACTGAAAATGAAAAGTCTAGCAGAAATTATCATGAACAGGTAGTCGAAGTTGACAAAGCTGAACTACAACTTTCGTATATTAAAAATGTCTTAATAATCCCACACAACACAAGGTTGTCCGAGAGACGTACTATGGCAAATCCCATTTAGTATTTGGGCTTGCCTATGGACATCCTAATATCCCAGTTTGTATGCTTTTCGGCACTCTTTTGATCATCCCAATGTCACAACTCGGTATCAGATTAAAGTTATATGAGCGACGTCCTAAAGGATATACCGACTCTTGTACTAAGGACGTACCAGGACATCCCGGGATATTTCGGAACTTCCTAAGTGTTACGAATAGGCTGTATACACTACATACTGAAATGTTCCAGGATATCCTACGGACTGCAAATAGATATCCACGGGCAACTTAATTTTGGTATTAGACCATTTTAAATTCGGGTTCAACAATGTTATACTTAATTTTTCTGTTTCTTGGTGGGATCTTCTGCCACATGTGTTTTCTTCTAAAACAATGTCCATAGAATCAACAAAATAATACAATTATCCAGTATTTTACTGGACGCCTGTGACTTTTACTTTAAAGGAAATTATCCAGAGTGTGCCCAATTTTTAAAAAAAGGAGATAAAAGTTACGTGCAATTGTCGTCCTATTACGATCATTTGTAATTTCGCTAAAGTCTTTGAAATTTCTTTATATGACCAAATTTATAATAATGTACGAGGTAGAGATGGGCACGTGACGTGAATTTCACCGTGTCACGGCGTGAGCGTGTACATTTAAGGTACCAAATCACGAAAGATTTCGTGAGTGCGCGTGAGTCAAAAGATCCCGTGCGTGAGCGTGCGTGAGTTTGCCTTAACATATATCAGTCGTGCGTGAGTGTGCGTGAGCTAAAGGTTTAAAGTCGTGAGCGTGCGTGAGTGTGAGTCAAAAACGACTCACGCGCCCATCTCTAGTGCGAGGGCAGATCAGTATATCTTAACATGGCTTTGTAAAGGGTAGGTCAACAGTTACAAATTTATTCACTGTCACACAATTTATTTCTGAGGCTATCGATGCGGGCAAACAAGTTGACGTTATATATACTGATTTTTACAAAGCTTTTGACAGACTTGTCCACGGCATTCACATACATAAACTTAAAGTACTCAGTTTTTTAGACTTGCTAACTTCCCTGCTGTCATCTTTTTTAACTGGAAGGAGCCAATATGAAGAATACCGTGGCTTTAAGTCTGATTAATTTCTAACTAGTTTCCAAAGTACCCCAAGGCTCAGTGCTGAGGCCTCTATTATTTATTTTATTTATTGACGATTTAGTGACTTGTGTTGATGTAAACTGCCTGCTATATGCTGATGACATGAAATTGTATTATACTCTTGATACTGACGAGGATTGTATGTTACTCCAAAGTAATTTAATTTAAAATAATTTTTGATGACATTGAATTATTAAATCTTCTTTATACTGCATTTGTTAAATCCAGACAGAATATTACTATTATGCCTCACTTATTTGGAATCACTTACATGTCAATTGAAGGACAGCTTGATATATTTTACTCGAGTATTTCAAGTATCAAGTCGTAGTAATCTGTAATTTTATTTTAATATGCTTTTAATCTGTTAGTGTATTATGTATATAATCTGTTCTTTTTTCTTTTTGTCCGTTTCTATATTCTTTACCATTAAGTATAAATTATTGTGTTTTTCTCCCCACCCTGTAATTGTTTTTACTGTGGGGTGGTGTAACTATATAAATAAATAAATAAAATAAATAAAAATACTGGATAAATGCATTATTTTGTAGATTTTACGGACATTGTTTTAGAAGAAAACATATGGTAAAGAATCCCACCAAGAAACATGAAAATTAAGAAAATGCCACAACCAACATTTAGACAATAATGTTATACTTAAATTTAAAAAAAATGAATTGTAAAAATTTTTAGAATTTTTGTCAAATATGCACATTTTTGAAATATTTGCACTTGACTATTTTTCTTTATACTTATACGTAATTTCTTGGGTTTATGTTCAGTTTAAAAAATAAAATATTATTTTCTTACGATTCTGTTTATTAACCATCGTCAAAAACACTACAATTTTCTAAAAAAGCAGAAATGTTTTGTATATATGGAATTAAGTGCTACTTAAATAAAAATAATAATATATTAATAAATGTGCTAAACACACTCAATATTTAAAAACATTTGTAATGTTAAAAAGCAAACTTCTTAGAGAAATGTAAAATAAATACCTATATTACTTTTGCAAGTTTAATAATAGTGGAACATGAATTTTTAGGATGTAGCGCACTCCTACTTCTCTATTCTCTTCTTTGCCTTGCTCCTCTCTTTCGCACTTCTCGGAAAATTTTTAATAGCTTCTCTGCTTCGTTTTCCATAATATAATACTCATTCATAGGTGCAGCTAAAATAAACGTAGTTATTATTATCTGAACCACTATTATTAAAAAATATATATGAAAAGTGGGCAAGATAAAAATAATAATTTACTGAATTATAAATTAAAATCCATAAAGTACACCCTGGCAAATAGAATTTCAAGATAAAAGGTTGTAATACGTCTCTGTATTTTCATGTAATTTGTCCACCTGTGTTCGGCCTGATATCGTATCATATCTTTCGCTTAAAAGTGTAATAAAAGTTTCAAATAATTATCTTAAAGCACAATATTTACTTACTATTTCCATCCACAATTAGTTGCTGGATGGTTTTAACTAAGTACATTATTTGTCGTCATTTTCAAATTCAATTTCATCAGGTTCATTTTCAGATTTGACAATACTTTCACGTGATTCACATTTTCTCTCCAAGCTGATTTCAGTATTCAAATCCTGAGCCAAATTAATATTTTATTTTCTAGGTTTCTCAGCGAGAAAAATACGGAAATGTGTATAAATCCTCATTTTGTTAGCTTCTCTTGGCATTCTGAAAGTATAATAAATCGTATTAAATTTTTGTGGTTTCGAACTAATATTCAATCATAATCAGATAGGTTTTTCATCACATGAAGTTTACTAGGTTCTGTTATATTTTTATACATTTTATACTCACTTTTTACTTCCACATCCAGTGGAAGTATAACGACAAAAAAGAATTTTGAAAATTTTTATTGTTCAAATAGACTTAGAATATTGTTTATAATTTATTATTTGTGGCATATTCATGATTTCTTAGTTTGTTGGGTATTTTGCCACTGTAAAAATATTTAAAAATTTTGATGAAATAAACCTCTGCGCCAAAAAAAAAAAAGTGAAAGTTTTGATAACGGAAAAAGAACTATTTTCCGAAACGTCAACTGCCTTCGTTTTAATTTTTTCAATTTATCATTTAACAATTTTGTTTCAGTTTATATATTTTTAGGTGTGAGACATTTTGTAATAGAAGTATAAAAACCAACCTCTGTCTGATCCTTTTGGCGCAGAGGTTTATTTCATCAAAATTTTTAAATATTTTTACAGTGGCAAAATACCCAACAAACTAAGAAATCAAGAAAAGACTTAGAATGTCATGAAACATCGAGATTTTAAGTTAGAGCGAAAAAAAAATTCTGTCTGCCGGTCTGTCTGTCGGTCTGTCTGCCGGTCTGTAACTTTTTTTTGTGCGCACGATTACTCTGGAACCGTTGAAGATATTGACTTGAGATTTGGTACACATATGTACTTTAACGGGATCTCGAACTAAATTATATTTTTATCTTATTCCGTCGAAGGGTGGGGGGTAAATTGGGGTAAACGGGGGGTAAATAGGTAAATCAATCAGGTAAGGGTCTATAAAATTGGTATTTAGTATATACAAGCGAAGCTAAGGTCTCAAAAATTTTTTGGCATTACCTCCCCCACCCCATAATTTAAGGGGATGAAAAAAATTGTGATAGTGTGTGTGTACAAGAACCAAAAACCTCAAAATATTTTTTTTCTTCATCCACTCCCACTACCACCCCCACCCTACTACCGATGTGGGATATCGTTTTATGGGTTTTTGGGGTAGACAATTTCAAATATTATATTATTAAAGTTCCATAAGCAATTATTTCCACATACAAAATATTTTCGTTGCGAGAGATTTGGATAGAAAATCTGGATGTGGAAGTAGTGATTCCTTATGCAGCGGTTTTATAGTCTGGAATGAAGATACTCAAATAAAGCTGGACTAAATATATCAAACACAAAGATACAACATTAAAATATTTCATACAGCCACTAACAATAATTATTATTTAAATATTTGAGAAATGAAAATTAATAAAGCGTGGTTGCTGTGTGTTTGGGGTATTTGCAATGGCCAGTTTCGCCGGCCGAAAATCAAAATGGCGCTTTATTTAAATATATTAGAGACCTAATATTATGGTACATTTTAAGGAGATTTAGGGTTCTTCTTCGGATATTCGTTCTTAATCCCAATGTTAGTCGACATAGTTAATGCCAAAATGGAACCTATTCAAGATAACTCATTGACATCCATAAAAGGATATCCTGGGACGTACTAAAATGGGCTGTCTTGAGGACGTCCTAAAATGGGATTTCCTAAAAGGTATATCAGTTTCTCTATTTATTTTACGTACTGGGATATCCAAGTATGTCAATTTGACATCTCATATCCCGATTGTGCTGTGTGGGATATTTTGAAATAACTTTATATATCACCTAGTCTACGTAAAGTTGATTCGAACTTGAAAAGCATACTATATATGACAGTTTCGATACATTTTATAACTTTTATATGTTTGTATACTTAGTCAAAAACCTTAGTAAAAAATTGTGCCCCAAAATTATAATAAAATATGTAAAACATGAGAGTTTTCACGTCTTATGAACATCCTGTATGACAGGTATGACCTAATCTTAATAGGTAGTATTCTACTATACTATTTTACCTATGTTCCAAATGTAAAACAAAAAATTAAATCTTGCAAAGTTATCTTATTCATGAAAAATAGTCTACACGCATACATTTACACATTGACGCATGTACGCATATAGACATACAGACATTTTTTTTTCTATATTTGAATTCAACGTGTTATGAAAACAAATTTCTGTACAAACGTTTTTCTGCAACTATTAAAATTATTTACCCGGTTACTATATACCTATTTGAATGAATCAAATATGTACACTAATGATATTTCATAGTTCATCCAGATAGTTTGTTGTAAAAAGTGGTTAATATTTGTAAGCTAAGTGAGAGTTGTTGCTTTAGTACATCCTTACAAATCCTTAAGAATTTCAAGATTTCGTGCAATCAGTATATAGCCCAGACGACAGAGAACATTTTATAGTGAAACCTCCAAAAACTTGCAAAATGAATAATTTTTTTTTTTAATGAGTTCGTGAACGTGCATAAAATAATATTCTGAACAGCTTACATTCCGATCGGATGCAGAACATAAAAAAAAAGTAAAAAAGATTTTTTTTAACCTATATTTTCAAAATGTTGAAATTAAGCCAGGGTAAGAAAAAATAGAAAATACAGGTGGATAGACCACGTATTTCTGAACAAAAAGTGTCCTAATAAAATTTGTCGCTAAACCCGCGGTATTCCTGGAAAAAAATAGTGAAGTAACTTTGTCACTCTGCGCGGAAAAGCGTACGGTTAAATGCATACTATGGATACTATGGAATTCTTAGCTGTTCTAACGAGTAAAATAAATCTTTTTTCTCTTTCTGATTACACATTTTTAACGTTTTTCTTAGTGAATAGGAAGATAAATAGTGAGTATGGAGGGAAAATACATAATTATGAACGCATACATAGACACGACACATAGCCGCAGGATCGAAGCAGATCTGCCGCGCCGTAACTCGCATGAATTTTTAACTGCATTTACTGTATTGTATTTATTATACTACATTTCAACTATATCCAATGGATTTCTTATAAATTTTCGAAAAAATGCATATAAGTAAACGAATTTGTGTTTGAACATTCGAAAAGTATATATTTTTTCCGAAATAGTGATATTTCATTTCTTCCAATGGGTCAATTTCTCGACAAGTTACACCCTCCAATATACATATTTATCAAAAAAATCATCAAGCAAGGAAATTAAAATGATTTGAGATATACTTTTTTTGAATCCACATTACTATAACTTAATAAACCATTATAATCATAAAGTGTACATACTTTTTAACAGTTTTCAATGAAGAAAGATTTTTTTTTTCTATATTTTTTATTGCGACGATTGAGTTCGGACGTGATAATATATATAAGTATATTTTTCCCATATATCCTTTGCTTGTATTCTTTAAAACAAAAAAGCCTCAGAAAGCTACAATTTCCATCTTTTAAATGAACCAACATTCATATAGATTGAACAATTTCTGATTTAGTGACATGTAATTCAGTGCATCGCGTCGGTGTCAAAGTCATGCATATTCAAGCGCGCACGCATGGATCTCGCTCCGTTGACTATTTTTTTCCGGGAATAGCGCGGCTTTAGCGATAAATTTTGTTAGGACATTTTTTTGTTCATAAATACGTGATTTATCTATTATATCTGTATTTTTTATTTTTCCTAGCTTGACTTAATTTTAAAATTTTGAAAAAACGGATGAAAAATTTTTTTTTACTTTCTTTTTATGTAAACTTTTCAGGATATTATTCTATTCACGAACTCATTAAAAAATTAGGTTTCCGAAACCTTTATAGCTGTGAAACGACCCTACTAAATATCACTTACGACATACTGAGGTGAACAGATAACAAAATGGCTATAGTGTTCATATTTTTCGACTTTTCGAAAGCGTTTGACATCATCAATGATGAAATATTCTTGGCTATATTGAAATTTCTTCGTTCAAATAATAATGTAGTCAGTATCTTTCGTAGCTTCTTGTGTTACCAAACACAAAGGGTTAAAATTGACAATAATGTATTTGACCCCCAGAGTGTGCTATTGTGAGTTCCGCAGGGATCTATTTTAGGTTTATTGCTGTACACTTTATACACATCAGATTTTATGAAAATATTTAATTATGGTCAAATTCGTTTCTATGCTGACGATATGCAGTTATATCTCCCTTTTGGTCCCTCTAAGCATGCTGAGGCATTTTTTTTTTATTGAGGCATCGACTGTTATCAATTAGAACGTCGTGGCTCTGATGGTGCATTGCATATCAATACCGATAAAACTTCCGTGCTTATTTTTGGGTTTCGAAATGCAAGGTTGGTTTTAATAGAGCAATTCCAAATAAATGCAATGGTCGGTATATATTCGGTATATACCTTCTGAATCCGCAAAGAGCCTGGGCTTAACCTTTGACACAAGCTTGATATTTAAGCCTTATATTAACAGGTGTATTCACACAGCATACATGAACTTTAAAATGATTGGCAATCTATATCAATAAAAGAATATTGACTGATTCACTGACTCACTGACTGATCTATCAACGCACAGCTCAAACCGCTGGGTCTAGAAACTTCAAATTTTGCATAGATTTTCCTCGATTGACGTAGGCAACCACTAAGAAGGGATTTTTAGAAATTTGACCCCTTAGAGGGTGAAAAGGGGGGCTGATATTTTAGGCTTTTTCGGAAATGGTTAGATCTAGATGGGTGAAATTCGGCAGAAATATTTTTTGTTAAAATCTATTAGATACGAGTAAGACGAAATTTTGATTTTCACTTTTTGAAGGGGTGGTAGATGGTATAAAGCGCACCCATGTTTTTGAAACCGAGTAAGTCAGAAACGCGATTATTCAGGCGATAGACTCTTCTGATCAAATAAAGAGACACGTATTAGACGGTTTTCAAAATGAAAACGGGTGAACGAGGAGGGAGGGGTTTGTAAGCTTTTCGGAAACGGTTAGACCTAGAAGCATGAAATTTGGCAGAAATACTCTTTATTGGAATCTACTAGATACGAGCTCCGATTAAAGAACTTATATCTAGATACATACTGGCATGAATTTTACGATCCCGAAAGACTCCCATTCTAAGGCACTTCTTCCCATAAGTTGATGATTGGCCCATCGGCGTATTCGCGGCCGCTCGTACACGATCGGCTTCAGTTCGATTATCATTATATCAGTTTGACAGTTCGGCCATTAATGTCAATAAATGTTTTTCGTGTTCTCCGACCAAAAACTGGTGAAAAAGTAATTTTATTTTAAGTTGTAATTTGCTTAATACCTAAATAATATTCTCTATTCATATTTACACAGTTTAGTGACAATATATTTTGTGCAAATAAATAGTGAAGTGCTGTGCCGTTTGCAGAAAGCAGTTTAGAAAAGAAGAAAATCGATCGTTCCATAGTCGTAACATGATGAAGTTCAGTTTACAGTTATAAAGTAAGTAGCAATTAAATTTTAATATCCTTTCAATAAATATTTATCTTACTGTTTTATCTTACTGTAATATCGTATGCCTACATCACGTTATATAAAGATCCGGTAATGCAGGAATTGCAATAATTCATTTTAATGAAAATATTTACCATTCTACACATTTTCTATACACACAACGCCACTGTTGCCTATGGGATGTGATGTTCATCTATCCATTTTAATGGACATATAATGTGACTATGTTAGGAGCAAACAAGGTATATAGTGAAAAGATAGCCTGTTATGTATCTAGATATAAGTTCTTTAATCGGAGGATACGAGTGAGAAGAAATTTCGATTTTCAGTTTTAGATGGTCAAAAAAGTACCCGTATCTCTGAAATTGGGATATTCCAGCGATGGGCTCTTCTGAGGAAATAAGGAGACGTATTCGATGGATTTCAAAAAAAGATCCCCAATCGGGTGAACAGGGAGAGGCATGTTTTCCAGTATGAAATTTGACAGATAGCCGCTCATGTGCCTTGTTGTCGAATAAAATAATTAAAATAATTATTTGCGATGTGCGGTGGGCTTCCCCCAGTACTATGAATGCACATTGGGTTTCCCCTAATACTATGGATGCGCCGTGGGTTTCTTCGAGTACAATGAAAGTGCAGTAGGTCTCCCCGAGAACTATGGATGCGCAGTGAGTTTTCCCAAATACTAGGCATGCGCAGTGGATTTCCTCGAGTACATTGATTGCGCAGTAGGTTTCCTCGAGTACTATGGATGCGCAGTGCGTTTCATTGAGTACGGTGGATGCGCAGTGGGTTTTCCCGAGTACTATGAAGAAGAAGAGAAGTTTTCCTTGAGTGCAATGAATGCGCAGTTCCCCGGGTACCATGGATGCGCAGTGGGTTCCTTCGACTGTACTTCCTGAGTACTATAGGAGTACTCTTTATAGGCATAAGTGAGTATGTCAATGTTCTTAATTCCACGCGCAAGAAGTCTTCCACGCGATCGAAGTCACGGGTATCAACTAGTTTTTAAATAATAGAATCAAAGCAATTGTTCTATCTAATTTCAACTTTGTTGATTCTGTGAATGGCTCATACTTGGATTCTGAGGACTCCCGCAGAATACATGTTATGCAAAACTCCTGTTTAAGGTTAGTTTTCGGTGGCAGACGTCTTTAGCATGTTTTGCTTAAACAATTAAATTGGTTGATTTGATATGGCTGAACATCCCATTTTACACTCCACAAAATTGTCAGAAGATACCAAATTATCTGCACATTGGATATTGTGTACTGTATGCTATATAATGTGTACTACGTGCTCCGTGCTCTGTGCGTGTGTGTGTGTGTGTGTGTGTGTGCGCGCGCGCGCGCGCCTATAATGTAAATATACTATTTTCCGCACTATTGAATGAATCGAACTACGAACTACGAACACTACGAAATTTTTTACTTGTTGCACATATCATAAAAAATGTAAAGATAGATAATATTAAGGTCACTGAAGACGCAGGAAATTCTGACAAAATTAAATAAAATTTTAGGCCAGTTTTTCAAAGTAGTAAATTTTAAAATTTAAAGAAAGTAGTTTTCTTCACTACACCTTAACATATAGGCATTCTTAGAATTAACAGCATTAAAAAGTTTACAAATAGATGCACGTAAATCTTTCGTTTATAAATTCTAAACGTCACAAATTTGTTTTAACTTTTTCAATGGGCATTTTTTACATATTCGCCTACTTACCATAATATACTTCGCTTAAACCCCGAAGCTCAGTCAGACAGAATAAGTGGTCTCCACTTTGTAACTCACCCCTACAATTATTGTATTCCTAAACTTTGTTCCATTCTTTGCCTCGATTGTTAGACACAACGGGAGACTTTTTGATACGTTTTGTATTTCATCCAATACACAGCACTAAATTTCTGTTTTAATATTCGAACTGAATCGATGATACATTGAGACTGAACAAAGAAACCTAGGAAATTCGTTATATTAGAGTAAGATTTGTTCTTAGATTACGTTACAAAATGGAATATATCATCTACTTTGCATTACTCTAATATTTTATTAACAAAATAGTCACATGAAATAAAAAGTAAAAATTGATAACTAAAACCGATTCTGAAATTTATTTCTCCCCATCACGTCAGCAATTTTTTTAAATCAAGGAGAACCTTAAATCTGTAGATGAAAACCGCAGTCAGTTTTGAAATTAGATATTCTTGCACTGATTTCAAATTGATATAAATAATAAGGTACAGTTTCTTGCTACTTTCCACTGACAGGTAGACAGATATTTGTAGAACTAAGTGAAATTTTATTTCTTACTTTTTAAAGATATTTTCTGAAGGTTTGTTCAAGGCGGTTCGATTAAAAAAATCTACATTTTTAGTAGTTTTCTTTATTTATTTAACTTCTACATAGTGAAGGAAACTGTTGGGAAATTCTCTTTATGTTGGGTACCATGTGAATGTTACCACAAAAATCATATTCTATTTGTGAATTAATTGATATTACCAGCGTCTCCACCAAATCTTCGAATATTCTCTTAAATGTTATTTAATTTTTTTTAATCCTGACGTGATGGGGCAAAATAAGTTTCAGATTCGACCTCAGCGATCCCAAAAACATATGCTACACTGGGTCTGGTCCGGCGCAAAAATATTTTATGGTTCTGTGTAATTTATGTTGTTGCATACTGGTATCAAAATCATGGTTACAATTGTTTGGTAAAAAAATACTTAAATTGTTTTTAACATACTTTAGTATTTCTAAAATATAAATGCTTCGAAATGTCAAAATGTTTAAATCTTTAAATAGAATTCTGCAGGACGTATATTAGATACTCTCGTAGTATTGCGTACATTTCTTTTTATATTTCTTTTTTCGGTTTAAATAATCTTTCAAAATGGCATAAAGAGCCTCAAAAACGGAATTCCACATGTTGTCCTTGAAATAAAATTAGTGTAACAATATACCAAGATAGTTGCTCTGTTTAGATAATCTATACAGCGCTTAGCAGACAGAAAAAAGTTTTTTGCTGTATAGTAAATATGTGCATCCCGATTTAATGCATTATCTATGTATATTCCCAGAAATTTAGTAGCACTTAGATTAGATTAGATTAGATTGAAAAAGGAGCTGGCTGATTGGTCTCCTTGTCTAATTTTACTTAGAGCTCCTTATCCAACTTTGTCTTCAGACTCCACAGACTTAATAAGGGCTCCTTGGTGTAGTTATCTGCCCTTGGTTTCTCTTCGCCAAGTTGGAATCTCAGTCTGGCTAGGCCTTCGCAATGTGTTGTACATGTACTGATAGTTTCCTCTTCCTCTTGACAGAATCTGCATGTTGCATCCTCTGCCAGGACCATTAGACTCATTTGTCTATTAAGCCTACAATGTCCAGTTAGAAGACCTACTATTATCCTACCTTAATAGCACATGGATATCCTATGGATCTCCAATGGACGTCCCCACGGGACATTCGGGACGTCCTATGGACATCCATTTTTTGTACAGTTGGACGTCTTATGGACGTCCCAGGGACGCCCAAATGTCACAACTTTGGATAATTTATGGAAGTCCAATGTTGGGCCTTAAACGGTGGTCCATGATGGACGTTATTTGGACCAATTAAACTAACATGCATTTTCTGTACAAATTCCCTCCAGTGTTGGACCTCAAATGATGGTCCATGTGGACATTATTTGGACCAATAAAAATTGTCCTTGTTTGGACCAATAATGGATGTCTCTAAAGTCTCAATCCATTTTGGAAAAAAAATATATTAGTGAACAAACACGAAGTCTATAAAGCATTTTAATATAAATAATCTTATCTTGGAAACTGTGATATTCTAGGAATCAATATTTAGTTTGCTGTAACATCGATGCAATGGCCCTAATGTCCACGTGACAAAATTGCATTGCAACGTCACATATCGCAAGGAACAAATCGCAGGAACAAATAATTTATTTTCATGTAATGTTCCATTATTTACTTACTGAAATATTCTAATGAAGCTTATCTTCGAGTTACAAATACAGTGTCTGCCAAAAAGTCTGTATGGGAAACTCTGCTATTATTAACTTTCTGAAGATTTTTATTTTAATAAAAGTTAGTGCACGTTCTCAAGTGAAAAAGTGACTGCAAGAATTTTGTGTCAGTCCTGGTGCTTAAGTTGGAAAATTAAATTTTTTGAAATTGGCTCAAGAGTACACCATCCTTATTTTTAAACATATCGAAAAATTTTATTTTAAGAAGTTATTTATAATGTACATTGGATTCTTCTAGTTTAAAAATAAAAATTATCCACTCTTTTATGATTAATTCCTGAAAAAGTTAAAATTGGAAAAGAGAGAACAACTCCGCAAAATACAGCATTTTTTTCCAAAATATCTATTTGGTAAAAAAGTACTCTTAAAATTTCTTTAAAGATGATTTTAATCCATTACTAAATCTGAAACTATTAAAGAGAGAGAATTATTAAAATAGAACAGCCAAAGGAGGAGGGTCTCTAAGGCCGGTTTTCGGCCTAATTTATTTCTTGAGGAAAAAATTTGAAAAACATTTTTTTAGTATCTACTAACAATATTTAATCGATTCCACCCCAAACGAAACTTTCCCCCATCCTCCCTTTTTACCCCCTGTCACCCCCCTCCCACCACTTCCGAAACAACGAAAATACACAATACAACAATCATGTTAAAATGTTTCAATGGCCTCCAAAAAAATCAACTGAATGCTGATTATTTAATAGTTTAGGGGGTATAAATAAGGGAGGTGAGTGCGGGAAAGTTTCCTTTGGGGTGGAATCGATTAAATATTGTTAGTAGATACTAAAAAAATGTTTTCCAAATTTTTTTCTCAAGAAATAAATTAGGCCGAAAACCGGCCTTAGAGACCCTCCTCCTTTGATATTTAGCTATAACTTCGTATTGTAAGCAACTTCTTGAAATAACATTTTTCGATATTTTTAAAAATAAAGGTAGTTTACTCTTGGCCCAATTTCCAAAAAATTAATTTTCCGACATAAGCGCCAGGACTAACACAAATTTTTATTAAAAGTGAAATTTTTTAGAGAGTCAACAACAACAAAGTTTCTCATATAGTGCAGACTTTTTGGCGGACACTGTATAAACCGAGGTATAAACTTTTTCTCGAAAATTCTCTATAAGTTTACTATGTAATATAATCTTTGAAAAAATTATGCGAAATGATCTTCACTAGTGTCATCACTGTTTTACCATATGTAGAGATCGAAACAGTTATATTATTATGTATGTCACTTCATAATGAGATAGAAAAAAAGGGCAGCGGATAGAATAACTGTCTCCGACGCGTTTAACAGAAAGAACTTAGGACATTAATAGTTCTATTGGCTGTCCCCTTTTATATTTCAAAGTATTATATAGGTATTGTTTCTTATTTGTATAAAAGGAAAAATGGCGATCGGCCTATAGTGGAGACCTTATCGACAATTAAAAAAAACAACAGTTTTATAGCAAACTGTACTGTATATTTAATTTTTTACCTATTAGTATTAAATTTAGTATAGTAAACGTAGCATATTTAATTTATAAAATAAAATACGAACGCTTTATGTATTAAATAATAATAACACAGAAGCCTATTTTATTAAGTTCTTAGAAATACTTATTTAATAATAAAAAAATATTATTTGGTAATTAAGTATCTTCTATTTTTCAACAAAAAATCAATGTTTGCCTCTCATATGCCTGATTTTGGCGTACTGGAACTAATTCATAGAAAATCCCTCGAAATGATCATCAGACTTTCAAAAAGACGCCCGTGTTGCAGCTAAAAAATTTTACCGTTATTACACTAACTCTGTTGTGCACTAAATATTTTAGAACTGTGTGTTTGAAATTCTATTTTAATTTTTTGGAATGATTGAAATCATATACTATACAATAATTCAAATTTTCAAAATAGGTCATACATAAAAAACCACAGGCAATAGAACACCTTTATTCCTGAAAGCTTAAAGTGACTTTGTGCGGGAGACGGCTATGTTTAAAAGCAAAAGACATGCACTTGGTGCCCGGGTATACTAGGATTAACTAGAGAAATATTTAGTAGTAATTACAGGTAATAAACATACTTTAAGTTCTTCATTGTCGTCGAAAATATATAACCTAACCTCAAACTAACCATTTTGTTCACTTTCCCATTTTTCATATTTAAAAATTCACCACAAAGACATCATGCAAATAAAGACATACGTGGGTAATTTGGCAGTAGCTATATATAGATATTTTACGCTTCACTTCGCACTTTTTTCTTCAACTCTAAAAATTATTAAATATCTCCTTACTATGCCATGAAAGAAAATCGAAAGAGAAGCGCGTGCGCACAACATGGTTTAAGTTAAAATAGACGGCTCTGGATTTTGCAGAGTAAAATTTCATTTTATTTGCAAAATTAACTTTGACTGATTATCTCACTCGCAATTTGGCAATTCGTAGCAAATTATCGTAAGTTGCAGCCACAACTTTCAAATATATTTGTAAAATTAACTTTGCCACAAAATTTCAGTTGTATTTTTATTTCTTTCAAGTTTGCTGAAACCTTCCAGCAAAGGAACAACTTAAAAGCACAAAAATAAATAAGATGCAATACTGTAGGAAACTTTTGCAAGTTTCAACGTCCATTAGTGAGTATATTTAAAAGAATACTTATATTTGCCAGCATCTTCCAAATGAAAAAAATATAAGTCTATAATGGACATTACACGGTCCACGTTCCACGTCCACGTAGGAACAAATAAAACATATACAGATGATATCGTTTTACGTATATAAAATGGACAATTAGGCGAAATCCATTTATCTTCTGTGCATATTTGTACAATAAATGGACTTTAACGGGACATTCACTGGTTGTTCAAATAGGAACATAAAATGTGCTTTCTTTTATGCACATTATAAATGGACATCCATAGAACCTTTATGTACATAAAAGGGACAATTATGGGACGTTAATTTATTCACCATGAAGTTTTGTACAATAAATGGGCTTTAGCGGGACATCCATTAGTTGTCCAAGCAGGAACATAAAGTATTTGTACATTCATGTACAGTAAATGGACGTCCCTAGGATGTCCATTCAATGCCCCATAGAGGACGTCCTTGTACGTACATAAAATGAGCATCCATAGGACGTCCATCCAATATCCATGGATATTTGTACAGTAACTGACTCTTAATCGGACATCCATTGGATGTCCTGTGCTATTAGGGTAATAGCCTTTCTATTTTGGCGTAGTAGGTCTTCCGTGAATTTGGCCGATCGTTCTTTAATGAACTTTTTGGCCTGTCTCTGTTGTGGGAAATTCTTCCAACACTCTAGAGATTTACTTTGTACCCATTCGTTAATGGACGTTCGTATGCGTGGCTTAGCCACGCCTCAAAAGGGTTCGGGTTCTACTAGGGCCTTAGATGCGCCTTCTAGGGCCAGTTCATTAGCCTTCTCATTTCTCCTGTGTCCCTCGTGTCCTCGTGCCACAGTCACTTTGTTCTGACTTTCTAGGTCTGTAAGAGCATTAATACAATCACATACTAGTCTTGAATCGACCTGCATGGAATCGAGTGCCTTTAGCGCTGCTTGGCTATCGGAAAAAATGGCAATTGACTGGTTTACAGTTCCTTTCCTCATTATTTCCTTTGCACACCACTGTATAGCGGCCACTTCTGCCTGAAATATTGAGGAGTGTATTCCTAGACTTATCGGGATTTTCGTTTTCTATCTTATCCCGTAAATCCCAGCTCCGACTCCTTGTTCTCTCTTGGAGCCCTCCGTATACCAGATCGTTTGCGCCGATACTGGAGGACCGGTTTTCCAGTCCTCTCTGTCTAGTATTTTGATTTGAAAATTTTTGTAGAAGTTATGTTAGATCACGGTTCACATGAATGACTTTTTAAAAACTTTTATTTTACTAAATGGAGCCAACGTTGGCTCTTGGAGAAGGAATAATACAATAATTAGAAGTGTTTCATTCTAAGTGAGTTTAATAACTGATTCAACAAAGCGTGTTTAGTCATATTTATAACATACAGAACCTGAGTAAGCAAAATATATAACAAAGGAATTGCAGTTCTGCAGTCTGCACAAGTTATGAGAAACAAAGGTGTAATATGATATCTTGAAGATAAGCAATTAATAAGAGAAGCTGTTATCGTGAAATACGATATACCTGTGAAGGTTTATTATGGCTAAGTCGCAATAAGATAGCGTGTAATATTATATAACAACTTCCCCCTTAATAAAAAAGTTGATGTTATGCAGCAACTTTTGAAAATTGTTAAAACGTTAAATGAATATAATGCAAAAATAAATTGAAACAATGTTGAATGAATACAAAGCAAAATAATAAAATAATGTAAAAGTTAAAATTGGTAAGCGATAATAAAACATTACATAACGTAATAAGGATAAAATACAATAGTCTAAATTAATAGACAAGGGTAAAACTCCACATGAAAGTCTATGTTAACTCGATGTCCTCTTCTTCTTGAGGTCTAATACCGGGTCGCTTTCTTGGAGGGATCAGTCTAGGAAATTTGGTAAATACTCTGCTTCGCTCTGAAGGAGGTGAAGGAGGGTTATCCGTTGAGGGTTGGATTCGCAATGCTCCACATCTTCTTCTTCTGCATTTACAAGTTATGTAAAGTAGAACTAATAGGATGATGAGAGTGATTATGAAATATGTGAACCAAGATATGTGTTTGGTCACAAAAGGTTCATTTATGAGGTCATCCAAGTCTTTGGAATATTGGTCCAATTTGTTTTTAGCAATATCTAGGTCTTCTACGTCGAGATTGTTTAATTTGAGAGGTTTTAATTTTGGAATTTCGATTTTGTCGGGCATGTGATTACAGCATTCAAAAGGAATTTGGATAGGATGTGAACTGTTCTTAATTTCGGAAAAGTCTTTGGCACTGGCTTGTATTCTAGTAATGCCTGCATAGGCGTAACATCCTGGTTGTAGTTTGATGATGGAATTTTTGTTGATTAACTCTGTTGTGGATTCTCTCTTTGGACAGTTGATGGTAATGTGAAGTGGTTCGGAATTAATTACTAGCCATGTGTTGTCTTCAAGTTCTTGGACGTTGTATCCCTGACTAATAATGAAGGAAGTTTGACAGTTCTCTGGAAGTTTTGGCAATGGTTTTAGTATTCTGGCTTCACATATGGCATTTTGGTCGATAGGATAGGCAAACAGGTTCGAACATAGTTTGGTTCCAAAATAAAGTGGTTTGTATTCTTTCAAATTTTGTATAGGTATGTACATCAAAGAATCATCATCTCTCGCGATATATTTTTGTGAAATAGATAAAATGTGATGTAGACCAGTTCTGTTATCAAGTATCGGGATAGGATATAGGCGATAGGTGTTATAATTTTGGGGTTCAACAAGTGGTATTGTTAAAACAAATACTAAGTTAGAATCCATTTGAAACGCTTGTAATTCAATAATATCCAAATACTTAGCAACTGCCGATAATTTAATGGGGAGAGGCAAATTGTTCCTTCGTAAGCTCTGTGAAATTTCTTGTAATGCTGTTACCAAATGATTAGGGGTTATGATTGACGTGTGAATGATTCCTAGTCTGGCAAATGTTATTGAATTTAGAATGTCGTTTAAATTATCTTCGATATACAAATAGCTTGCCATTAATTGTTCGGAAATGTATAAAAATTTTAGTTTTATGTGAGCAGCCTCGATAGCTTGAGTCATTGTTTGAATTGTGTGTTCTATTTCTTCGAGATCTTTGTTAAAGGTTTCCTCGTCAATTTGTAATTTTTGTATAGTCGAGTTGAAGTTTTTAATAACAGAAGTTGTAACTGAAATTTGATTTTTGATTAAGTTTTCCAATTGATGTTCGTCATTATTTAGTTTATTTATACAATTAGTATAGTACTGGCCATCTTCAGCATCTAGGTTACTAGTTATTGATTTGAATATTGTACCGATACCGTTAAGTATTACTCGTTTATATCTTTTTGTATCTGAAAAGATTTCGTCAAATTTCATTTTTATAGAGTTGGATATTTGTGTTAAAAGGTTAAAGTCTGTTTTAATTTCACTCGTAAAAATAATTGACTTATGATCACCATTATGGAGAGTGTACAGGATTCTGTCTAAGATATTTTGATTTTTTTCAAAAGCTAGTTTGAGGGATGAAATGTTTTTATGCACTAGTAGAGTCCATTTGTCATTTGTCACCACGATGTCCGTGTCTTGGTGGTAGTATACACCAACGGTGTTATTGATTGGGATAATTTTGTATTGACAGAGTGCTGATCCGAACAGCAGGAGAAACCTGAAAATAAATTTAATTTTCAGTATATGGTTTCATTCTATCAAAATTTACTTTGGTTTCTTGTTTCGTTTCGAGGTTTAATAAGGTAGCAGAATTTTGAAAAATTTCTTTTATTTTAAAAGGACCGTTAAATTTGTTTTGCAATTTGTTTTTGATTTGTGATTCTTTTACGTAAACTAAGTCACCTATTTTGTATTCGGGTCGTTTTTGGGGAACATTTCTATCAAAGCGAACTTTCGCTTTCTCCTTTTGAGCTTGCGTTCGACTACGGGCTATTTTATAGTAGTGAGATATTCTGTTGTTTAAATCCCTAACGTATTTGGTTATTAACTCTTTTTGGTTATACAAAGTTTCAGGTGGTCTGTTGGACGTATGTCCAAATACAAGTTCGTACGGGGTGAAACCGTGTGTTTTATTTACTGAATTGTTATAGCATATTACTGCATATGGTAAAATTGTGAAAGGATGTTCGTTCGGATTTTCAGTTTTATGAATTCTTATCATTTCAGCTAGAGTAGCATGAAATCTTTCTATGGATCCGTTCGATTGGGGATGTCCTACGCTTGAATACGTCAGTTTTATGTCGTAGAGGGTGCAGAGATCTTTGAGCAAACGGTTGTCAAATTCGCCACCGTAATCGCAATGGATTCTTAGCGGGGTGCCTAATGTTGAAAGTATAACAACAAGGTATTTACGACGGATTTTGCGGATTTGTCCGGGACTGCATAGGCTTGTGTAAATTTAGTTAACTCGTCGCGAATAGTTAAAGCGTAATTTCGAGTTGGGAATTCAAATAAATCGATATTAATTCTTTCGAATGGTGTTCTTGGGGTTTCTGTGACTACTAGAGGGTTGTTAAGGTTTTTCCGGCATACTTTAGTCTTTTGGCAAGTTTCGCAATTTTTTATAAAGTTTTCAACGTCTTTAGTTAGACCTTGCCAAGTGTATTTTTCTCTAATTCTTCGAATCGTTTCATTTATTCCGCGGTGTAGATTATTTTTACCAAAATGATTTTGCTCCAATATAATTGGGATTTCATCCTCGTCGGCAGTTCTGATGATATCTTGACAAATTACTACTTTTAAATCTTTTTCCGCAAAAATGAATGATAGAATTTCGAGTACGGGGAGGTCTAGGTTATTTTCGACAAAGTATGTCTTAGAAAGGTCTAAAACATCTTGGTTTCTAAATAATACCAAAAATAAATGTTCAATTACGGATTCGATATCAAACGGTAGGGGAATGATAAAATATCTCCTATGTCTGACTGTTTTGCTCGATACAATATTGATTTTATCGTTATGAAATTCGGGGTTTTCTTCGAATATGTCCTCAATAATTTTGTGATGTAGGTCTTGTAAGTTATTTTGTTGGAAGAAGGTTATAATATCTTTATGTTCTCGATACAAAAGTTGTTTGTTCGAGGCTTTGATTTTCGAATAGTCAATTAAAGATGTTGTTTTATATAGGTTGGTGAAAGTTTCAAATTCTCGGGAAATTTGTTCGTTAGTGATTTCGTTGTTATCGTCTGGGTTTTCGTCGTCGTCTGACTCTTCGTCATTCGCGGCTAGAACTTTTGAATAGAATTTGGAACATTCGGAAAAATGATTAATTTTGATTCTGGAAAGTGCGTCCGCGTTCTTATTGATTTTACCGGGATTATAAATTATTTCATAGTCGTACTCTTCTAATTTGAGTCGCCAACGGGCAAGTCTACTTCCTGGATCTTTTATAGAGAATAGCCAGGTGAGTGGTCTATGGTCGGTGACAAGCTTGAACTTTCTACCATACAGATATGGTCTAAAGTGCTTTACACTCCATACTATCGATAAAAGTTCGCGTTCAATCGTTGAATACTTAGTTTCTGCGCTGCACAAGGTTCTAGAAGCATAAGCAATGGGTAAATCTTTGCCAATAGGCCCCTGGCTCAGCACTGAGCCGACGGCAAATGCGCTCGCATCAGTGGTTAGAACGAAAGGTTCATCAAAATTAGGGTAAATTAATATCGGAGTTGTTGTTAATGTTTGTTTCAAATTTTGAAAAGAATTTACACAATCATTGTCGAAGAGAAATGGTATGTCTTTTTGTAGTAGTTTTGTTAGGGGCTTGGTTATCTTGGAGAAATTAGGGATAAAGCGCCTATAATATCCGGCTAAGCCTAGAAATGATTTAATTTCTTTTGGATTTTTCGGTTGAGGAAAATTTAAGATAGCGTCAACTTTCGAAGGGTTCGGTTTTACGCCGTCTTTTGTAATGAGATGTCCTAAATAAGCGACTTCCTTGCGGAGAAACTCGCATTTGTCTGGTTGAATTTTGAGGTTGGCTTTTTGAAGGCGTTTAAAGACTTCAGTTAGACGGGAAATGTGTTCGTGAATTGTAGGAGAGTAAATAATGATATCGTCCATGTAGACGAGACATCGTTCATTTTGAATACCTAACAGGATGTTATCCATAACTCTTTGAAAAGTTGATGGAGCGTTTTTGAGTCCAAATGGCATTCGCACGAATTCATAATGACCGTTCTCAACTGTGAAAGCAGTCTTTTGAATATCTGCGGGATTAATTTCGATTTGGTGGAAACCAGAAGCCAAGTCTAAGGTTGTGAAATATTGGCATTTGCCAAGTTGGTCTAAAAGATCGGAAATGTTGGGCAGAGGATATTTGTCACCGATTGTAACCTCGTTGAGTTTGCGGTAGTCGACTACAACGCGCCATTTCTGTTTACCAGAAGCGTCCAGTTTTTTGGGAACTACCCAGACAGGAGAGGACCAAGGTGAGATCGATGGTTGAATAATACCTTGACTTAGCATTTTCGATACTTGGGACTTAACTTCTTCTTTATGGACCTGAGGATAGCGATACGATTTCGTAAATATCGGTCGGGAATTGTCGGTGTCAATAGGGTGTTTGATTTCGTTGGTAAAGGTCAAATTGTCTCCTTCTAAATAGAATATATCTTGAAAGTCTAAACAAAGCTGCGTTACTATTTCGGCCTCTTCTTCGTTTAGATGATCCAAGCGCAATTCGTTCCTGATTTTGAAGGATCTGTCCGTCGTTAGGTGTTGGTCAGAATTTTGCGTGTTTAAGTTAAAAATTGACTTAAATTTTTGTAAAGGTTCTAAATTTAAATTGGAAAAATCGACAGTCCTCGGGATGACATTAGCATTGATTATTGTTATTAAAAATTCTCCGTTTTCGTTTACTTTAACAAGAGCATTAGGTAAACGGACTTTTTCATTCTCTTGCGCTTGCAAAATAGCGTCAGTGTTTCTAAGGTTACATTTTAGTTTATAAATTTTTTCGGTACGGCCATCAATTTGAATCTTATTTTGATTAGGGTTGTGGTTTGGTTGGATTTTGTCGCATTCGGGTTTCGACGAATCGTCGGTTACTTTGAAAAGTGGAACTGTTTTAAAATTGGTTATTAATCGTTTATTTCTTATGTCGACGATACAATGATAGTGCTCTAGGAAGTCAGCTCCTATCAGTCCATCAAAACTGATATCTAGGTCGTAGATGTAAACTTTATGTGGGTCGTTATCCGTAAAGGGTATAAGAACAGATTCACTAATAGTAATTTTCTGATCGGTTATGCCTTGTATAATTACATTTTCTGAAAATCTCCGTTTGTAATTTTCCGCTGTTTTTGGTTTAAAAATAGAGATACCTGCGCCAGTATCGATTAGAATTTTGAATTTGTTTGTGATATCTTTAATGTAGTATAGATTTTTTGAATTTACGGTCAACAATGAATGTGATAGTGTTTCTACATGAACCCTTGTTCCGGGAAGTTCAGCGACGGGTCGAAACTGTCGTTGAGATTCATCGTTCGTATTTGATTTGTTATTTGGTCGAATTGGTCTGTTTGCTGTGTTGGAGTATCCGTGGGGTACTCCGGATCTATGCGAAAATCCTGAGGATTAACAGTATAATCCTCCTGTGGCGTTTGAGAATTAGCAGTATAATTCTCGTACTGTTCATATTGGGAATTAGCTGTATAATTCTCTGAAAAGCTTTGAGCGTTTTCTAAATCGTAATTTTCATAACTGTCACTTACATTTTGATAATCGGGTGAATAGTCATTGTATTGATTAAATTGATCGGCATAGTTATCGTAAGGTTCGTAATTTAAATGATGAGCTTTTTGCTGGTTAAAGCGGTTAAAATTCGGGTTAGGTTGAATAGCTGACGGTCTAAGTTGGTTAAAGTTTGGATTTGGCCTTATAGCTGAGGGCCTATTTTGGGGTTGATTAGGTTGGTTTTGAGGGAATGTCCTCTGACTAAATTGATTATTTTGTGAAAAGTTTTGGAAACTTGAATTTCCTGGGTAATTTGGTCGTTGAAAATTTTGTGAGGTTGACGGCATTGTTTGTGTTTGTTGCCTTGTACGGCATTCATTTATGACATGTCCGTTTCGTTTACAAAATGAGCAGAATTTCTGCTGAAAATTTGAAGTTGGTCGTTTTTGTTGCATAATAGGATTTTTGACCGGACTATTTTTGGGAAATTTTTGTTGCTCGAAATAAGAGCGTTGTAGCTCTCTACGAATTCTGCTTACGGCTTTCAGTATGCTAGGAGGATTGCTAGCACGTATGATGCGGCCTAAATTCGGTTCTAAGCCTGTTAATAAATTGTTTAAGGTCATCGTTTCGATGAGATCTGATTGTGCAGCTCTTTGCGTTGTGGTTAAATTTTGCTTTTGCACTGCGGCGTGCATTTTAGCATTGTGCGTTTGTAAACGCGAAATAAATGTTAGAGCGGATTCACCGGGCAGTTGGTGAATTCGTTGTAGGTCCTGAATTAGGGCCGTTAGATCTCTGGAATCCCCAAAGTGGGTTTCCAATAATGCTTTGATTTCTGGCCAGGTGCCAGGGTTACGAGAATTTATTAATTCGGCAGCTTTGCCCTTTAACTTATTTTTTATGTGGACGGTCAAAAGAATTTTTTGATCTCCAATTGCCATGCTTTGAGCGCAATGACAGGAATTTAAGAATGTTTGTAAATTTATGGCGTTGCCATCAAATTCAGGTATTAGAGAAAATATTTCAGAGAGCTTGTAAGGCTCAATTTGCTCAGGTTGTGGTTGTTGTTGTTGTTGTAATTGTTGCTGTTGTAGTTGTTGTTGTTGTAGTTGTTGTTCGGTTGGTGCCGGTGGCACTGGTTGAACTGGCTCTGGTTGAGCTCTATCTGGCATTTTGCTTTTTGTATTTAGAAATTACTTGGACAAAAATTGGTTGCGTATCAGCAGTATGATACGAACTTAAATTAAATTAGCTTGTTACGTTGTGTGCGTAAATGGATTGTATATTAGCTGTATAATACACAATGTTTCGTATTAGCAGTATAATACGAAAATAAATAAATTTAAAATTAAATGAACTTGTTTCGTTGTATTTGTAAAGGAATGGATTCACTTTGACAAGAGAACTGGCTTTGTGCGCCGAGTGTATTAGCAGTATAATACACTTTTAATAAAATAAGTTGCGAAAAATAATAAAATGGTAAAAATGGTACGAGATGATTCTTAAATGACTTACGTTAGTTTCATCTCCATGGGTAGGTTCTTCGTCTGTCAAGGGATTGGGATCCGCCACCACCAGTGAGGAAGGTCTCCTTGTTCTCGCAGGTGTACACGCACTAGTTAGGCACCTTCTGCAGATGTTGTCCTTGTTCTTTTGCGCTTCACTACCAGTTAGGCTTCTTGTTCTGATGATGTTTACGGATCCTACCGACTGCGCCAATGTTAGATCACGGTTCACATGAATGACTTTTTAAAAACTTTTATTTTACTAAATGGAGCCAACGTTGGCTCTTGGAGAAGGAATAATACAATAATTAGAAGTGTTTCATTCTAAGTGAGTTTAATAACTGATTCAACAAAGCGTGTTTAGTCATATTTATAACATACAGAACCTGAGTAAGCAGTCTGCACAAGTTATGAGAAACAAAGGTGTAATATGATATCTTGAAGATAAGCAATTAATAAGAGAAGCTGTTATCGTGAAATACGATATACCTGTGAAGGTTTATTATGGCTAAGTCGCAATAAGATAGCGTGTAATATTATATAACAGTTATACTTTGGTACCAAAGTGTCCTTGGGCATTCCTAAAATGGGATCTGCCTTCAGCTCTGAGTATAACTTTTGGTATTCTGTTCCGTGTTGTAGCATTATGGGCGTTGTGCCTTGCATTAGCCTATGTACCACTGAACGAGCTTCACCTTGGATAAATATGTGTACTGGTGTCAGGTCTAAAAGGACTTCCAATGCAGCCGTGGTAGCAGTTTTTATTACCCCAGTGGAGCACAGGCAAGCAAGCGTTTGTACGCCACTTAATAGCCTTATTGCTGCAAGCTGCAGTGTCTTGGTCCACCACACCACCGATCTATAGGTAGCATACTGTACATTATGCTTTGGAGAAAATATAATAATAACTCTTTTGGGTATGTTTAAAAATAATCTATTTGATTTAAAGTGGTCGGCAAAGAAGTGTGTACGTTAGATATAGCGGTTTCAAAAGTGCTTCTGCAACACAAGTAAGAATTATCCTCCACAAATATTATTAAAAAGTCATCAAAGAAGTCAGGCAAGTCATTGATATAAAATAATAATAGTAAAGGTTTAAGAACGGACCCTTGCGGAACTTCAAACCCAACATTCAATTTTTCAAATTTAATTCCATTTACTTCTACTACTTGAGATCTATTTGTAATGTAGAATATTACCCAATCATTTAATTTTGCCTCCTAAACCATATTTATTTAATTTTTCAATGAGTATTGTGGTATTTACTAGATCGAAAGCTTTGCTTAAATACATGAAGACACCAGATATTGAGGTTGGTGTAAAAATAAACAAATGAAGAAATCAAACGTATTTTGGTTATTGATTAGTTTATGAGTAATTAGTAAGTATGCTTTTAAAGGGCAGAATATTTGCTAGTGAAATATTTTTGTCGAACTCTTCTATACGTTTCTTTAAATACATACGGAATAAAAACCAGACTCAACCAACAGCTATTCTCCGGACTAATGCCCCACCGAGCGCTGAATTACAAATTACAAGCCTGGCCGCGTTAAGTGCAATAACTGTATATTGACACAAAACGCTAAAGTTTCGATTGCATCAGACACCAGCCGAAAGACTTATTCCTAATCAAAGGGCTCTCGTGCCAGCCATCTCAGACCTTCTTTGCACTGACGAGAGCCAATAGCTCGAAACTGTAGTCTGCAAGTGGTGTGGAGTGGCTGGCACGAGAGCTCCTTTGATTAGGAATAAGTCTTTCGGCTGGCGTCTGATACAATCGAAACTTTAGCGTTTTGTGTCAATACACAGTTTTTGCACTTAACGCGACCAGGTTTGTAATTTGTAATTCAGCGCTCGGCGGGACATTAGTCCAGAGAATAGCTGTTGGTTGCAATCTGGTTTTTATTCCTTATATATTTACAGAAAGGCATAGAGGAGTTTTATAAAAATATTTCACTAGTAAATATGAGTAATTATTTTAAAATTTATTTTTCTTTAAATTGAATGTTCGTCTCTGCCTCTTAAATTTTGATGTACCTACATCTTAAAGTATAATAACATTTCTCTGCAAAAAGAGTGTTATTTCTCACTAGGTGAGCCCACTGTTGATTACGTATACACACAGTGACTATTTTATGCCATTAATTCCATAAATTTCTCTTTCAACTGTTATTGATATTCAATTTATTCACCCCTAACTATCACTAATTTAAATAAATAGAAGCACTTAAAAAGCGACAAGGCCCTTTAAATGGTAGCTTCAACTCTGCCAAGCGTGAACAACGAATAGAACGATCAACACATTTAAATAATTTTTAATTTATTCACAGTGGATTTCCATACATCACATGTCGCTCGTCCTTGTTCCTAAATATTTTTCCGTAGGTTAGACAGAGAGAGGTCAGCCATGAAATCCAATATGTGCAATAAATTAAATTTCTGTTCGACATTTCGACATATGCTTCCAAACTAATAGTATCTAGGTGATAAATTGGTATCGGAGCACGCGACCCCGTATACGTGCACTCACCCCTTCTTGCAAGCATATTTAACATTACATTATTACAATTATATTTCCACTAGGGAACGCTTTCCGGTAAATGGTTTTACCACGAATCTATGTTGCAGGCAACAAACATTATTAAATTCTTTTGAAATACTAAATGATGGAAACAGCAGTTTTGTTTTTTTTTTTAGTTTTAGGTTATGATTTCCTGTATTCAGTATTTGTATAAATTTAATAAATAAATAACACAGACCTACAAAAAAAGTTTTGTCCTAAGATTCTGATCTAACTTTTCTGAAGTATTTTGTCACACTAACACCAATTTTGGACAAAAACATCAAAACGTCAGTTTTCCTTCGTATATTGACAATTATTAATAGACAATAAAATATGCACTCGTTCAAATATTCCCGGCGTATTCCGTATTGTTTCACACAAGGCAACTATTCGCTCTCTTGTCTTCTAAAGTGTTAATGGGAGTTTTATACGTCAGCCGCTTAAGATGACCCCACAAAAAGAAATCCAAACTATTGAGATCGGTGGATCTTGCTGGCCAACCTATCCAACGATTAGGATAAACTACATATAAATGGTCGCCGCGAACAATTACACTGAAATGAATAGGAGCTCCTCGTGCATGTACCACATTTGATTCCTTAACGCAGTTGGTATATCTGCAAGCAACACAGGTAGTTCTTACTGGAGAAAATGCAGGTAAGATTATCTATTAAGGTGTCTTGGCAGAAAAAAGGGCCTATAAAATTATTACCAATAATTCCCTCCTATACATTAACCGAAAATTTTTTAGCACTGTGAATGGTATATTAAATTTCAAGAATGTTGTAACAATAGAAATTACCTGGAATATTTGTTTTTGCGAGTATTTTAAAAATTGGATTATTTTAGAAATTTTTTATGAGAATTAAAAATGACAAACAGACAGCGTGACTTGACGCTTATTCGTCATTCTTGAGGCTAAGAGGTCCCGATTCGAAATACGGACATTTAGAGGAGTTATTAATATTATTACCGAGACGGCCGCAGTTAACTAGACCACGATTGAGTGAGACAAGACTTCCAGGTCGCTGTTATTTCTCCCAAGTTTAAGTCTCAGCTGCGACAGATAGCAGTGTCGCAGGAAATGGTTATTGTGTAGTTGTTTGTTGTGTGTTATGAAAATTAAAAATGACAAATCGACTGCGTGGCTTAACCAGCATTTGGTATGAAAATTCAAATAACTATATCCCTGCTACGGTTGGATGTAATCGAATGAAATTTACCAGTGGTGTTCCTCAGCTCGGACTTGTTACAGTGACCTAGTTGGTTTTGTAAAATCCAGGGCCGGACTCGAAAAAAAATCTGACCTCCTCGTTTTTGACAAAAAAGTATATTTGTCTATCGCATTTCTGTAAAACTATTAGATTCAGAAAATACAGGAAAAATTCTATCAGAATAGGGATTCAATTTTGACGGCACACCTAAACAGTTTCGGAAAAAAATCACAAAACAATTTAGCGCATCACGACTAACACTTTGACCAGGCATTATCTATGAAATGGTTTCATAGAGTCTATTCAAATGCTTCAGATCCATATTTCTTCTAAGTTTTCATATAATACATAACAAAAAATCTTCCTACCCAGCAAGAAAAATACAAGGTCGTACTAGTGAAATGTTTTATTTGTTCTGAACTATGGTATCTAATCTATCTATCTAAAATGGGTATAATCTAGAAAAAGCACGCGTAAATATGGAACTTTGCAACGTCACCTTTTCAACCAGTTAAGCTCAGTTGGGGTTGGAGTCGTTTAACAAACTAGTTCTGGGCACTAGCGTATTCAACAATACTTCAACAGTATTTCTAAGCAAAAACAAAACAAATAAGTTGAAATATTCTGTAAATTTTTACAGGTGGACACAATCAAACTCAGGTATTTAGAAAACAATATTATTAATAACTTAGTAAATAGTATTATAAATTAAATTAAATATAATATTATTATTAAATAATATTATAATTAAATTAGTAAATAGTATTAGTAATTAGTTAATAAATTAGGGTAATTGGGGTAAAAATACAATCTCTTTACAATGTTTAAATGAAGTTATGTTAAATGGAGAAAAACAAATTATAAAAAAAATACTAAAAATATTTAAAAGTTAATACTAAGTGAAAATATCAACTGGTTTACATTAATTTCTTCTGGCCAAAATATTACAGAGTTAGCTACCGAGATAAGTTGGCTTACGTAACTTTGATTGACGTTGACAATAAGGGGTTCCTCTCTTGTGCTTTCTCCGGATGGTCAGTGGTCGAGTTATTCACACAAAAAATAGACAATTATGAGGCACTAGTTGATAATAAAAAAAAATGATGAGCAAGAATAGTTAAATTTTGTTCAAATAAATGACGAAGCAAAGATGCCAATATTTTCTAACTGTGGCTTTTGTGACTCTAGACAAGAACTATAAAATTTATCTAGAATTTACTACAAAAAAAATTTAAGGAAAACACTAAAATACCCTCGGAATTACCAAGTTTAGATTTAATATCAAAAGTTATAAATTGACCAAAATAGAAATTGTAAATATACTTTAAATAGTACTACCCGTAATAAAATTTTACTATAAACAAAACTTCTGCTTGTAATAAAACGGACAATAAGAATCCATAGGTTATTCTTTTCAATTTCAAAATCAAATCTGCCTGTCTTAATCAAAACAATCATTTAGCTTATAATTTATTATTATTATTTTTTTTTATTCTCATAGACCAGGTACCTAGAAAGAATTTTTGCTATGTATTATGTGAAGTCTTAGAAGGGATATGGATCTGAAGCATTTAAATAGACTCTATGAAACCATTGCATAGACAATGCCTGGTCAAAGTGCTAGTCGTGATGCGCTAAATTGTTTTGTGATTTTTTTGCCGAAACGATTTAGATGTGCCGTCAAAATTGAATTGGTATTCTGATAGCATTTTTTCTATACTTTCCGAATCCTTTAATAGTTTTTCGGAAATGAGATAAAAAAATTACTTTTTTGTCAAAAACGAGGATGGCAGATTTCTTCCAAGTTCGGTTCTGGATTTTTCAAAACCAAGTAGGCCATTCTGACAAGTACCAATTGAGGAATGTGACTGGTAAATTTCATTCGATTATATCCAACCGTTGTAGAGATATAGCTCTTTGAAAGTTCAGACCAAATGCATCCTAATCTTCTTAACCAGTGGTCAAAACATTTTTTTCGTTGGTAATCTGGACTCGCCTTGCAATACTCTATCTACCATACAGCATATTCCTCGCTTGTCATGCTGTATTTCAAGTAAAATTGTTTGACAATTAAATAATTTATTTTATCAACTTTGAGCTTTTAAACTCAATTGATATATATTTTATTCATGTTCCACGATAAGTATTTTCTATAAGGGCGTATAAGTCATGGTTTTCAAAGTACTAAACAATATTTAGTCCTGTATAAAGAAATTATTTGAATTTAATTTTTTTTCCGCATCATAAGGCTTTTCAAATACTCCATCATTTAGCTTATAACATTAAAACATATTTGTACAATTTGTGAATAAAGTCAGAGAACAATGAACAAACAATACAGCTTCTGTAAAACATGACAAAGACCTAATAAAGTATAAAAACGTACATCCGCAGTTGGCATTGCAGCAGACAACTGAAGATCGACGCACTAGATAAGCGTTCAGGGGTCCGTTCATTCGACCGTACTCAATACCGACATAGGGTTGAAAATATGAGTGAAATCCTCCCCTAGTTTAATAATTCTATTGTAAATTGCGTCACGATGTGGCCACATTGTAACTTGACCTAATCCTATTTGTATGTGTTTTGTATTTTTCGAGTGGTCGTCGATAAATATTTATTCGGACGTTTAAGGGGTCTATACAAATAATATTCATGGTTTCAACAGTTTTTTTAGCTATGCACGCCACGTTTTTTATGTATATTCAAATTGGGTATAAATTGCAATTTGGTACTATTGACAGATGCCACAGAAACGTGCACCAGGAGGCATTCAGTTCCCTGTAGACAATTTATGTACCTTTAAAAAATGTAAACTATCTAATACATTCACATTATTGAATATTCTGCAAGCTTGCTTACATAATTTTCCTTTTAAATAGTGATTTATTTAATTTCTCTTAAGTTAGCATTTATACAATTTTCAAACCCAGTTGTCTAAATTTAATTAATCCACATGTACAAAATACCCCAGAGCTAATTAGCAAAACAAAACAAAGGTGGAGTATAGTATTGGATTTTAGAATGCGTAAACACAAATCCTCTGCTTTTCAAAAGTTGTTCGCATTTAACGAATTCCATATGTGGAATGAGCTGAATTCTAACATTAAGAAGCCATATGCAGAAATATTTAATTGTAAAATAAGAAGCATGTTGCTTTTTAACCAAAATATTGCCATTTAAAATCAACGATATCCTACCTGTATACACCATTTAATATAAAAGAATACCCTGACTGACTGACTGAGTGATCTATCAACGCACAGTTCAAACTGCTGGGTCTAGAAACTTGTTGTTATGACCTAGGCATCCACTAAGAAGGGATTTTTCGAAATTCGACCCCCGAGAGGGTGAAAAAGGGGGTTGAAATTTTAGGCTTTTTTCGGAAACGGTTAGATCTAGATGCGTGAAATTTGGCAGAAATATTTTTTGTTGAAGTCTATTAGCTACGTGTAAGACGAAATTTCGATTTACACTTTTTGAATGGGTAAAAAGGGAGTGATAGATGGTGCACCTGTATTTTTGAAATCGCGTAAGTCAGAAACGTGATTATTCGAGCGTTGGACTCTTCTGAGGAATTAAGAAGACAAGTATTCGACGGTTTTCAAAAAGAGACCCCCGAACGGGTGAACGAGGAGAGGGAGGTTTTTAAGCTTTTCGGAAACGGTTAGACCTAGAAGCATGAAATTTGGCAGAAATACTCTTTACTGGAATCTATTAGTAAGACGAAATTTCGATTTTCACATTCTGAAGGGGTGGAAACGGGGATGGTAGATGTTTTCCCTGAGTACGATGAATGTGCAGTGGCTTTGCCCCAGTACTATGGATGCGCAATGGGTTTCCTTGAATGCAATGTATGTGCAGTGGGTTTCTCCGACTACTATGCAGGCCATTTTTTAAGGTATAGTTGTGTGGGCAAATTCCCACCCAGTTTTGATAATTGTCCACCCAGTCACAAGGAATTACCCACGCAACGAAAGAAAAAGTATCCAGTAATAGCAAAAAAATAAAATAAATAAGATCAAAAACGTACTCGGTATTTACTTATAACAAAATATCTTAGCTAAAATTTTTCTTTACAAAATTCGTTGGGTATATAATTCATATGTTGTTCCCGATATTTTCGATCTTTTTTTATCAAGAACTGGGCAACTGTTTGTCGAGGATCATAAGAGGCTGTACCAACCATAAAGCTATGAATAGCTTCGCGTTCATAGTATCCTCAAGCATCGACATTCGATGAAAAGACTTTATTTGATTATAATGCTAAACAATTTTTCAGTTGTCATCGAATGAGGTAACAATACAAAAATTGATGAAAATAATTTTTGCACAATCCCAGAAGTACTTGCAACAAGTTTCCTTAACTTATTAGCAAACTGCGTGCCCAATTCAGTGGTGTCTAAATTCTGAATCTGTTCAATTACTGACCAATTATCGTATACACTTTCAGAAACTATTGATTTTCTCCAAGAAACAACTCTACCATAGGGCGACCAGCATCAATCATTTCGTTTATAGTCTCTGCATTGAGGATAGAAGACATTTGCGAAATGGTTCCATCCATTTCAAAATTCATAAGGTCCTCTCAAAGTCTCAAACATTAATAAACGACTGAACTGTTTCCGTTCTCATGGCAGACCATAGGCGTCTCCCAATTGTAATCATATTATTATGAACATGACGTTTCTTTTACATGCTTTCACTATTCATACCCCCTTCTTGTTGTTGCAGGTCATTTTCATTATTATTCAGATTCTGTTCAGATATTAATTTTTTCTGAAATCGATCGGGAATGTCTACATTTTCGGCGCGATTTTAGAGCGAAAAATGGACAATTCCAGTATTTTAGTCCGTTGCTAGGAAACTATCAGAAAACTGACCGGAAAAGATCCATTGCCAAGCAACGATCAACAAAGCCGTACGGGAATGTTACTTCCCGGCCTAGGCCGGGAAGTAACATTCCCGTACGGTTTTTATATATATTTTAATATGTTAATATTTTTGATTTTTATACGTTTAAAACAATATTGATTGTGATTTCAGAATTTTTTTTTTAAATGTTTATATTTTTGATTTTTATACGTTTAAAATAGTATTTATTGTGATTTCAGAAAAAATAGTATGTGTACTTCGGCGTGAAAGCACATTCCCAGACTTCGATGCTTGTTGGCCTCGGCTAGCGCCTCGGCCAACAATTGCATCATCGTCCGGGAATGTATCGCTTTCACACCTAGATACACAATATACTATTTCCTCTTCCCCGCCTGGAAACGGACGATCTCTGATCAGGTTAGTTTCGAAGCAGAACTATTTCTTAGGGTTATTACATCTGGAAGAATAAAATCTGTACTGGGTTATTACATCTGGAAGAATTAAATCCGTACTTTGCATTTTTTTCTGCAAATTCTGGAATATTTAATGTCTGCCATAATGTATGTTAAATAAACTTGTTGAGTGTTGGCTTCCCATGTTTTCAGCATTCCAATGGCAGCGTTTTTTCGCGACTCTCATTTGAGGATGAAAGCACCTCCCAAAATTTTCGGCAACCAGAAAGATTACACACAATTGCAGTAATAAGATTCCTTAAGTGTTCATACTTCAAAGTATGCTGGAAAAGCTTGATATTGTGAAAATATTTGTTGTATTCGCTTCAATTTTGCCGGAGATGTTCGAAAATACAAGCCACATAGATTGTTTCGCCACAATTTTAACTCCCACTCTTTCTTCCGGTATTCGCTGCTTCGCCGTCAGTTGTAATTCCCACTATTAAATTTATTGGAACCCCAGCCGCTTCATACGTTTTAATTACCGCCTCTAATAATCCTGGGGCTCTACTAGTATTAAGTTGGATGACACCTATGAAAATATTTTGAATGACAGGCAGGTTTTCTTTTTGTATATATCTTGCTGCTACAAATTTATTATCTCTATGTTGTCTATCAACACTTCCATCAACTTGAAGTGAAATGCACACAGAGCTTTAACATGTTAACTGTTGTTCGCCGGTTTCACTTTGATCAGCGCTTTTTTTCACTAAGTTCTTTTTTTTTGGTAAAAAATGTAATTTTTTACTAAATTCTTTTCTTTTTGTTTGTGCCCTGCCCTGGAGCATCTTGACCCTCTATCTCTATTACTCAATAAGTTGGACTAGGCTGGCTGGGTTGATGGATAAATGAATTAAAAAAAATTAAAACAATTTTTTAAAAACCCCAACTGCACTGGAAAACATGTTCAAATTAATAGGGCATGTGCATCATATAACTAACATAACCTCAAATTTTAAGTTTTTCAGGTTTATTCTCATTTTTAATGTTTGTATACTCATTTCAGCTTGGAGCAATACTGGCTCCAAGCAAATATTTAAAAATTCAGGCTACTAAATTTCAATAATGTTGTTTAATAAAAATAGACTGGTTAGATTTCCAACCTACAAAAAGAGTTCTATTTTATTAGGAGAAAGTATTTAGAACTTCATAAACATTACACTGAATTAGATTTTAGTTGAAAGTATGGAAACCAAGCTGAAATTTTAATAACAGCTACGAAATACTCATAAATCTTAAGAAATACATATATTTGAGGTTAGCTGTGACATCACGTGCACATGCCCTATGACAAAAAAACATTCTTCAAAAATGTTAAAATAATTGCTATATTGTAGAATACGAATCAAAATAAGAACTTCTTACTATTGTTTAATTAAAATTACAGGAAAAATAAGATATTTTACTAATTTCCATGTCATTCTATGTATTTTACTTCAGTCGGGGGACGCTTTTGATTTGATTACATGCATGAGTAGTTACTGTAATTGTAACACAACATTACATCTTAACTCAACATATTGTGTTTTCATATATATATCATAATGCAATAGTTAAAATGTTGCGCCTATAACTACAAAAATAGGAATGAGCAATTCTAAATTTGTCTCAATTAAAATTTGACATTATTAAAATATTCAGATATTTCTACTACATTTTTTTAATATTAGTTTGACATATCATTTTCAAAAGTTCTTCGAACCCCTTCCCCCTCCTCCTCGCAGGAGTTCGGCCCTTTTTGTCCACCCAGTAACAAAACCTTAAAAAATGGTTTGCTACTATGGATGCGCAGTGGGTTTCCTCGAGTACAATGGATGCGCAGTGGGTTTCCTCGAGTACAATGGATGTGCAGTGGGTTTCTCCAGGTACTATGGATGCGCAAAAGTTTTCCTTGAGTGCAATGAATGCACCGTGGGTTTGTTTCCCCGAGTACCATAGATGTGGAGTGGGTTCCCTCGAGTGTACTTCCTGGGTACTATATAAGTATTTAGTGAATATGTAGTACTTCTTTATAGGCATAAATTACTATACCAATTTTTTAATTTCACGCGGAAGAAGTCTTCCATGCGCACGAAGTACATGTATAAATGTGATATCTCAAATTATTGCGATGGATCCCTCACATCTATATCAATTACGCCACATATTAGCAAGCGCTTGTTGTATTTGATTAAGAATTAAAAAATAACTTCTTTTTCATTTTGAGAACATTGGAAGAGTATCATCTAGATGAAATGGTACCTATGTATTTTTTTTAATGGCACATAAAGATTTTTATTATTATTATTATATTTTCTTTCGCTACTTCTTGGGGGTTTGCAACAATATTATTGGTCTCTTGAGCAAGATAATACCGTCAAACGGGAATACCATGGATGCTGTGCCAAGAATAACTGCTCTCTGCATTTGGTTTAATTTAGGAATTTCAAAATTTAATGACGCACAGCATATTTAATGAAATTTTCACTGGAGGGCACCAGAACTCGAAAAATATATCTACCCAGGCCTATAGTCAGGATTTTTATTGAGAGGTGTTTTTACTGACTCATGTATAATAATAATAAAAGTAAAATTGGGAATGCGGCAGAGGCGAAAATTTTAAATATTTCGATGTCAAACAATCTGAAATGAAAAGCTACGATTTCGAGCTATAAAAGAATTGTCGTAAAATGACAAACATGGGTGCAGTTTTCAAAAAAATATTTTACTTGGCGATGCAACATCTAATGAGACCAAAATCTTTTTCTAAGTCGATTTTAGGGTATTTTGTAGAATTATCATTTTTATTATTTTAATCAATTTTGTTGTATTCTACGTCAGTGCCAATTGTCACATTTTATTTATGTACTTCTAACAGCAAAATATTAATAAATTATATTAATCAGTTGTAGATCATGATGGTTTCATTCGAACAATTTACCCACGGCCAGCCTTGCAACATGATTTATTCAATACTTTTTGTATTCAGCTTTGATCGTAACAAACTGTATATGAAAGCCCTTAGAAAACAGACGCAGGGTCGAGCTTTAGTTCTTTCCATCAATTAAAGTACGGAACGGGGAACTCATAAAGTAAATTAGTTAAACGAAGGGTGGAGCAAGACTATAAAATAAAAATCATCTTGTCGAGGTCATTTTGATTAGGATTTTCAATAGGTTTATTTACGTGACTAATGCACATGTAATAGTTTACTTTGCTCTTCAAGGGAAGAATCAAATAATATTCTTGTTAATTATATTAGTAACTGTCTTCGCCAGGCATTGCCGTGTTTCTATATTTACCCGTTATTCTGAAGAGAAGTGAAGTAAAACGTTTTTCTCTTGTTTAACTTAAGCTAAGCAAGAGTCAAATTATGACCGTAAACTATATAATAATCTTACTGTCATAAGCTAAAAAAAACCTAACGAAATTGTCTCCTGAACGGCTGAAGCTATCGAAGTAATTTCTTTTCAGTTTCTTATCGTATCTGTCGTATTAAAATGAGGAATGTGCTGCCACATTCTGCTTTTTATAGCGACTCCTTATTTATTCTACCTCCATGGTTGGAAAGAGCGTAAAAAAGTCAGGTCTGAAAGGAAATAGAATAAAATTATATCGAAATTAATTTTTTGTCAGTCTTGTAGTTTAAATCTTATAGGCAATTATTAAAAAAAATATCGACGTACGTCAATCTGTGAAACTAATTTTCGTCGAATATTTTTTAAACAATTGATTCATTATCATAATAGAATTACCATTTTAAATCATAAATAAATAACAATAGAAGAGATTTTATTAACAATTATCAGTTGTTTATAACCAAAAATATACTTTTTTTCTCTGTTTTCAGTGGATCTATAATCAAGCCATCAAAACGACTTTTTAATTATTAGAAACAATTATGTTATACTCTCATATTAACTGAACGTGTCAGTAACATTTTTTATTTGTTATAAATATTAATAGTACAATTTTCAACTTTGTTGAAATGATTAAAAAGTAGTGGACTTTAAACACTAATAATAGAACTGTCATCATATCATCAAACAATTGGCAAATTAGCATCTGAATAAAATTAACCATTTCAAAATATCAGAATTTTATATTTAATTTTCTGATTTTATTACAGAATTGCAAAAAACACAAAAAACTTTTTGTAACTTATTGCATAAGTAACTATTTTGAAATTCTGCACTGAAACGTCAACTTTTTGGTTGTTACTATTATAATACAGTAAAAGTCGACCTTCTCTATAGGGGGTGCTCACAAATAATTCCCGGCAAGCTGATTTTTTCAGGGTCGATGGAGGGGTGTCTCCCGAGTATCCGACCAAAAAGTCACAGTCCACACCCCCTGCAGAGCGTTGCAATAGGGGTGGTTTCTTATTTTTTGTTTTTTCTTTTAATATTCTTTTTGCAGCTTGTGCATAATAATATTCTCTACAACTTTGCCTAATAAAATTTTTTTGTAATTTTGATTTTTGACGGTCCAGCGCCTATTATATGGGAAAACATTCACCATATTTATTTACTATGGTTCAGGAAACATACAAACAAAAGGCTGAATAGCTGGTTATTGCAGGGTTGATTGAGAACTGTCTCTTGAGTCTCCAACAAAAAAAAAATTGGTTGGAGATTCAGGAGACAGTTCTCAATCAACCCTGCAAAAACCAGCTATTCAGCCTTTTGTTTGTATGTTTCCTGAACCTAGTAAATAAATATGGTGAATGTTTTCCCATATAATGGGCGCTGGACCGTCAAAAATCAAAGTTACAAAAAAATTTTATTAGGCAAAGTTGTAGAGAATATTACTATGTACAAGCTGGAAAATTTCAAAAAAAAATAAAAAATAAGAAACTACCCTTATTGCAACGCTCTGCAAGGACTGTGACTTTTTGGTCGAATACTTGGGAGACACCCCTCCATCGACCCTAAAAAAATGAGCTTGCCGGGAATAATTTTTTTGAAAAATGATATCTTTATTGGACTATTAATACAAAATAACATAATACAGTCGTAGAGCAAAGAATCGAATAATTACTACAAGGAATTTTTTGTTTGTATAGGTAATATAGGGAAGGTGACAACAATCATTAGTTAATGCTTTTCACAAAAATATCGATACCTCTACGGTTGCCACATTGAAAAGATGACAGTGAAAATAGATTTTTCTAAGTTATCTCCTTTCCAGTTAGTTTTACCTTAGAATAGATATTACCAATGTTGTAGAAAATGAAAAAAGCTACAACTTTTATTTGAACTATTTTTCTCTGTTAATGTTTTACCATTTACATTGTTAACAATGATTTTTACAATTATCCCTATCCCCGTTGCTCTTATGTAGGAATTAGTTATTATCAATATTGTGCATTATAGAATTTCCTAATACTTTTGTTTAAACAATTTTCTTCCACGATGAACTGCTTTAAAATTACTGTAGCTCGAAGTTTGAAAAATAATTAAATTTTCGAGATGCTGTAATTTATAACAATTGATAGTGGGAGAAAAAAATTAAATTTTAAAATCTACAATATTTGTAATAGCCAATTACTACGTGGGAGCAATAATAGGGATAGACATAATTGAAAAAATCTGCAAAGAAGCATACATTTTCACATTTTTGGGTGAGTGTAAATAGTAACCCGCTGGACATTGAAGCTTGCAAAAGTTTCCTACAGAGTTGCATCTTATTTATTTCTGTACTTTTAAATTGTTCTTTTGCCGGAGAGTTTCAGGAAACTTGAAAGAAATAAGGTTAATTTTTTAAGTTTATATATGCAGGTATATTTCCAAGTGTAAAAGAGTAAAATACATCTGAAACTTTGTGGCACAGTTAATTATGTCTTAACTTATGCTACACAGTAATAATAAGCATTAATGTACAGTAAATATAAAAATAAACACTTGATTGAGCATGACTAACGATGGATAATATACCCTAGTAGCAGCAGTACGGCAGTAAAGTAAAACTAAGAGTGTAGCGGTATTACGTTTTTATTGAGAATTGAGTACTTATATGAGTGTTAAAATATCCTTTGCATGGCTGAAGATATCGAAGTAGTGATGTTCTTGGTCAAATCAATTAGTACCATTTTCATCCCTTCCATTGGTGGGTGATGCGTTATTCTCCTGTTCTCTAGACAAGACATGTCAAACCGCTTTAATTTTGATGCTTTGTAAATAATCAATTGTAAGATAATTGTCATCTTCAATAAAACACAAAATAACAAAATGACTCTTTATATATGTATCATATCATACCAATGAACAATATTCTAATTTTGATAGTACTACAACTTCATATAACTTTACAATTCCTTATTATAAATTCTAGGCTGACGCTGATGATGGATAAATCTATATGTCCATTGAAACTTAGGCTTCTGTCAAAAGTGACACCAATATCCTTAATTTATTATTCTGAAGTTTGTCAGTCTTCCTCAGTAACAATTACGTAACAGATTTTTAGGTTATCCGCATATGACAAACTTTGAACATCTAAATTTGTGACAATATCATTCATAAAGATGTTAAAGAGCAGCTGTTTCAGTACACATTCCTGACGAATCCCTGAGCTAGCCAAGACGTCGAATGACCTGAAGCCACGGTATTCTATATACTGCTGCCTATTTCATAAATACAAGGTAATTAAATCTAATAGTGTCAGTGACAATACGAATTTGTTAAGTTTCGTATTAGAACATCATGATCTAGGCGATCAAACGCCTTGGAAAAATCCTTGTAAATAATATCAATCCGATTGTTATCATCCAGTGTTTCAGAAGCATATTGTATGAGGCTGGTACCGGATACTAATTCACGTTAATACGTTACGATTTGATCTTGTACATGTCTGGATAATAGCTTATTAGGGTAAACTCAAAAACTTTGACAAAGCATTACCTTTGTCCTTTTTGCAAAAGAGATATAAACGAGAGTATTTCCAAACATTAGGTAGTTTTCAACCTCAGGATGAATTAAAAGTTATTTTCTAAGTGGACGGCGAAAATATGTGCAGAGTCCTGATATTTCCATTCCATAAGTGAGAGAAGCAAAACCAAAAATTATCTGTAGTAAATAAATCAAGAAAATTTGTACAATATATTATTTTGAAAAAGTAGCCAATTAATTAAAATTGAAAATACCTGACTTAACAGGTATTACCGCAAATAAATATAATATTATTATTTATTAGACTTAAATAGGCCACCTCGTAGAAGAAGAATTATCGCGCACTGTTCTTCTGATATTAAGGAAAAGAGTTAGCACAAGGCTTGGACCGTATTCTTGTAATAGTTTATTCACTATATACATCCCAGTGCTTAATTAATTAAACCATCTTGTAATTCGAACCGCAATTTGACATAAAGAAAACATTCCTAAGCGCTCATCTTTTTCTTGTTTTGTTTTATCCAGTCTATTCACCAGGTTCAGCAGTAAACCGAACCTGCTGAAAGGGGCTTTTTTAAAAACTTGACATCACCTATGTCATGTCAAATATTATAAAGGGGCACCTTCTGACAAAAGAAATACAGAAAAGTGATCATGTTAAAGTATTGTTGGTGGTCTTGCGTATGTACGCGTTTCAGGGTTACCAATATGCTATCCCTACCCGATCGAATTACTGAGCATAATAAATATTAAAACTAATAAGAATAGTATGGCCCAGTTCCTTGGTTTTCTCGTTAGGTTGAAATAAACGCAAAATAATAATAATATTAACAATAATAATAATAATAATAATAATAATAATAATAATAATAATAATAATGAGCGGGTTAACTAAGACACTGTCACCGAGTTGGAACCTGCTCGGCAAAAAGCCCAAGTCAAAGCTGCTGAAATTGATCTATTTCTGCAGCCACACTCGGATAAGCCATTGCACGGCGTCTTTTATAAAAATATAGAAGACCGCGGCTTATCCGAAAAGCTGACCTTTGCTTTCTTAAGGTCAGCCGGGCTGAAGTCTGAGACCGAGGAATTCATAATGGCGTGCCAGGATGGTGTATTCAACACACTCGTCTATCGAAGTCGTGTCATGGGTATAGAGGTCCATGATGTCAGCTGCAGGACCTGCCACAGGGCGCCGGAGACATTAATGCATTTGCTGTCGGCTTGTCCAGTATATGCAGTCTCGGCCTATATCCAGAGGCACGACGCAGCATTACGAGTGCTTTATTATCACTTAAGGCACTCGTATGGGATAGACGAGATACCAGTGCTGCCTTACGCTCCGGGGGATATTGTGGAAAATGAGAAGTGTCTAATTTATTGGAACTACTCGTTTCCCACCGTCAGGCAAATACAAGCTAATAAGCCTGACATGGTCCTCCTCGACCACCAACTCAAGACAATGTTTGTCGTGGAGTTCTCGGCTCCCGCGTAGAATAACATTGTCTTGAAGGAGGAGGAAAAACGGACGAAATATCGAGATTTGCTCTTCGAGCTCCGCAGGCTTTACCCTGGCCCTACAATTAGTCCAAAATCGAAAATTGAGATAACATCAAATCTTTACGTTTTGAGATCCCAGGAACCCAAAAAAGTTGTTTTTGAATAATGTCTGTGTGTGTGTATGTGTGTGTGTGTATGTATGTTAGCACGATAGCGGCGAAGCTACTAAACGAATTTGGATGAAACTTTGCATGAGGGTTTCTTTAGTGCTCCAGAAGATCTGAAAAGGTTTTGGTTGAGATCGGATTACGTTTAGTGCCGTTTTGGCACAACAAGTTGCTTATTTTATGATTACTTACAATTTGTAATTGAACCATTGAAAAGCAGTAAAAATTCCGATTTCAACGATATATCACACTTGCACTTTTTCGATTTGGTTTCCGTGAAAAAAAGTAAAAAACAAAAATTTCACTTGTTTTGTCCTCAAAGCGGTGCAATGTACAGGGTGATATTCTAATAATGACGGAGGTATTCAGTGATTTCGGCTGATAACTCGGGAACGGTTGAAGATATCGAACTGAAATTTGAAACGTAGGTATAAATATTGTAGACGGACGGATTACGAGTGAATTAATAATACACCTACGTCACATGACGTCACAAATAAGAAAAATTCTTAGAAACTGGTGCAGATATCGACTTAACTATTGGAAACATCCAATTAAAGTTTGAAACGTAGATGGAAATATTGTAGATGGATGGAATACGAGTGAATTAAAAATACACCTACGTTCTGATGACGTCGCAAAAGCATAAAATTCTTATAACAGGCGAACTGATGATGATATCAAAAAAATATTTCTACAAGACGAGTCACGAAATTTTTTTTTTTTTATTTCCAGGAAATATCAAATTTTCGGAGAAATGTCACTTTTCAGCAAAATGTCAGATTTTTAAAAAATGTCAAATTTTCAGGAAAACGTCAAATTTTCGGAGAAATGTCACTTTTCAGAAAAATGTCAAATTTTCGAAAAAATGTTAAATTTTCAGGGAAATGTCACTTTTCAGAAATATGTCAAATTTTCAGAAAAATGTCAAATTTTCGAAAACACGTCAAATTTTTGAAGAAATGTCACCTTTCAGAAAAATGCCAAATGTTTGAAAATTGTCAAATTTTCGGAGTAATGTCACTTCAGAAAAATGTCAAATTTTCGAAAAAATGTCAAATTTTCAGAGAAATGTTACTTTTCAGAAAAATGTCAAAAATTCAGGAAAATGTCAAATTTTCGAAAAAACGTCAAATTTTCGAAGAAATGTCACCTTTCAGAAAAATGTCACCTTTCAGAAAAATGTCAAATGTTTGAAAATTGTCAAATTTTCGGAGTAATGTCACTTCAGAAAAATGTCAAATTTTCGAAAAAATGTCAAAGTTTCGGAGAAATGTCACTTCAAAAAATGTCAATTTTTCTGAAAAATATCACTTTTCAGAAAAATGTCAAATTTTCAGAAAAATGTCAAATTTTATTAAATAGACTCAAAGGAAAATTCCCAAAAAATACTACGGGTCCATTTGTGGCATAAGTTCTCTGCTAGTGTGTTAAAGCGTGTAGACTGTACGCTGAGTATTTTTGACGTGTCAGGTGCATCGAGAGATTACAAGTCTTTTCGACGTTTATAAAGCCTACGGATAGTGTGAGAGGCCATCCTGAACCGCTTACAAGCCCTACAAGTGTAAGCAACCCCACCGGAACGCTTTCGGCGAGTTTTTTCCAATAAAACTTTAAAAGTGACAGTGACATTATATTTTAAAAACTATTTCCGCTACTTCCGGCATCCCGCCGGAAATTCTTCCGGCAACATAACCTAAAAATAGTACTACGTAACCTAAAAACAATTTAAGACATTGGTACCAACCTAAACATTTTTCAAAAACCAAATTCCTCAGAGAAACATTGGAACCAAAAATTTGACAGCTATCACTTCCCCGACCGATTTAGTGAAAAATTGGTCGAGGCCAAAAGATAAAACAAAATATACCAACTCAAACTTAAACGATCCACCATGAACACTACCCTGGCTACATCTGGCAGGGAAGCTGTCCACCAAGAGTTATATGGTTTTTTCCAAAGATGGCCATCCCTGCCATCCATCCCATTACCAACGAACAGGTTTTTTCGTTTAGTTGTTTCCCGTATCAATAATCAAAATTATTAAGTGCTCTTGCCTACGAACGTTTTTATAGAATTGTGTTTATTTTTATATTAATTTTAGGTCCATGTGGACACATTATAATTTTAACCTAGTCTTTAAGCCTGCCTACAGAAGACAGGAGCTACTTTTCTATTTTTCTCCAAGCCAAACCGGACCTACCCCGTCCAGCCTCACACTCGCCACGGCGGTGTTCACCGTGGTTGTCTGGCTGGCCCCGGGCTAGGCTCCGATGAAGCATATATTTGTATTAAAAACATTGAATAAAATATTAATGTTGTGTAGACTATAAATTTAACACTCAAGTTCTTAAGTCCAAATCCCACCGAACGCAAGACTTTTTTTCTGATTTAATACGAAAAAAATATTTCAACTTAATAAATATAATTAAATGAGATCGTTCATATTGTTTAGTGCTCTTTTCGGCTTCAAAGATTCTCCGGGTAGGGAGGTTCCAGCCGCTTCCAGTAGCTGCCGATTTTTTTATCCAAAATTTTTTTTCGCAAATGTGCTCTATTTACCATATTCTATTCATTACTTTTTAGAAAATTTGCAAAATCCGAGATACCTAAACTTTATGTGGGATGTAGATGCAAGTCAATGACCACAATTACACACATGCCCAAATGTTGTAACTAACTGGACAAATTAACGTCTCGTCAAAAATCGCCTACTGATTTTGCTCGATACCTTAGACACAACTTTAAAGTGAGGATATACATGCACATTAGTTTGAGAGTTTGATGAATTTTCCTTTCCTTGTTCATAGAGTTTTGAATAATTTACTGTTTTTTTTTTTATGAAAAAGCAATTTTTTGGTGCGTAAAAGGTGCATCCTGAACACGAGATCGAAGTCGGTCGAAATTAATGTTTTTTTAGTGTTTACAGTGACGGAGAGTGAGTGTTATGGAATATTAAAATGCACTGAGCAAATAAAGCTAAAAGTTTAGGAGTAACAATAGACGATACTCTCGGTTTCGATCATCGCCTTAGCAATATATTTAGAAGCACGTATGCTGCATTAAAGTCAATTTACAAGTTAAAAAATGAAATAGATTAAATATCAAAACTAAAACTTAAAATCAATTATATATCTAAAAATTGAATACTGCAGTTCAGTGTATTATTTGTAGCTAATAGAGTACAATGAATATAAAATAGAGAAAATTCAAAACGCTTGCTTACGATTTGTCTCTCAAATACCATGTGATAAGCATATAACGTCATACTGGCATAATTCAGGTGAGTTGAATGTTAAATAGCGTACTAATTACCTTTATAGCATATTTTTGTACAAGAACAGTACCTTTCAGATTTATTAATAATAATATAACAAGATATACGTGATGTGAGTATTAGATTCGATAGTTACACCACACCTAGGCACAAAACTGCAAAATTTGAAAGAGTCGAAATTTTTATTTTCTGGAAATGATATAAGTACATAACGTTTTCTTTTTTATCAATATATGAACTATATAGGTATAACATTTATTTTATATAGTGTAAGTTTATATTTAATGAACAGTATTTGACATTTTGTACGTTTTAATACTAATTTTGTGTATTTTATGCATGCATACATAGTTAAGTGTAATTAATTAAGTAACAAGCATTATTAGACCTAAAACTGTTCCCTGTGGCATGTCCATATTAACTAAGTTTCGCTAAAAACATTATTAACTCATACTTGTATTCTACGAGACATACTGTCTCACAAACGCTTTGACTCAGTCCAGAAAGACTACAGCACATTTTTCATTATTTATGTTATATAGAACTTCCTTTACTGAATTAACAACGGCATCTTCACTGTTAGTTTTTTAAAATAAATTGTCTCTTCGTAGTCACATTCAAACTACTGAAAAAATCTATTAAACTGTTTTTAATAGAATGCTCAGTATTTGCAGTATTATTTTTTAGAGATATAAGTCTATAATTATTTGGAATTTTTGGATTTCCTGTTTTAAACACTGGGGTAACCATCGATTTTTCCATTGTATTGACAATATCTCAATTTTAATCACAAGGTTTATTATGTATTTTAAATCACATCTAAGTTATCTAGGCTTGAGTTCTTAGTGCACCAATCATTATTCTTTGTTTCATAACGTAAAATTTATCAGAATTTGATAAATAAGGTATATTAAAAGCCTGTCGCAGTATATTACATAATTTATAACTTATAACTTCAGAGGTGTCTATTCAGAGGTGTCTATTAATTCTTAAACAAATTTCAATATATACGTTTGCTGTTTGAAATCATTATAGATGACAAAAGGACGTGTGAGGCTATATTGTTAACAACTTCATATATCATTAGAGCTCGGACGCATATTCTATCTAGGTTTGCATGAAAAATACTCAATAATAAACTTGTTTTGTAATTTTAATTGCAGTTATTGTCAATTCGTCAGCATATAATCATAAAATATACCTACGCTGAAACTGCCTGCAATTTATATAGAAAATAAACAAGATTTATCATATATATTCAATAACACTTTTCATAGATAAAACGAACGTAAACTTTCGATGTATCCTTTTTAGGACTTCTCAAACTTATTTAATTATTAATTCGATTTACTGCTATTAAAAAATACCTAGACCTCTCGCTTGTATGTCAAATGTCTACGGGGTGAATGTATATCCTCCCTTGTCTTTTAATTTGTTTTTGAAAAAACTATTTGTCAGCTGTACTAGGTCATAAGGGCGCCAGCGTATTTTTAAAACAAAAATTTGTTTAAAAAAAAATTCAGAAAATGGTAATATTCTTGAATAGCGCAGTAAGTGGAGAATAATTAAACGAAAAGATAAGAAAATTTGAACAATTATTAAACAACTTTTAAAATCAATTACAATTTCTTTACAATGATTGATAAAAATTATTTGGCACTAACCAACAATGCAAAGTATTGCAACAATATCACAGTTAAAAAAAAAATTGAATAAAATTAAATTACTGAAATTTGAAAAGGAAAAAAATATTATTACTGGTTATTAACATGAAATCTTCTGACCAAAAAATTCTTGGATGAGAGCAGTATGAGGCTTACGTAACTTAGACGATCAGATCAAAGGTAAAACTGATGTTGGCTGCCGAGTAGTATGAGGCACTTATGTAGAGCTGGTAATGTTTAACAGATCTCGTCTCCTCTCAAAGGTGATTCCAGACCACCAAATCAAATACTTGCAATCAGCTATTGTATGTCCTCGTATATTGCTACGGATTCTCTTCGTTTGGTTCAAGGTTTTTTACGTAAAATGGGGAAAAAACAGATGTTTCAAAAAACCAGTAAGGGGAAAAGATAAACAGATTTAATAAATGAAGTGACTAGAAATTAGTTTATAAAGGCATCTATATTTTAAACAAGAAAAAAACTAGATATATAAAATTTGAAAAAAAAAGAAATTGTAAATTATTTAGCAATAAAATCAAATGAAGTTAACCAAAGGATTAAGTACCACTCTCTACAAATGCAATAAAAATTGGCACGTACTAAACTAAGCAAAAGATAAAAATTAGACTAAGTTAAATTTTATGATACTTGTGACAGTTTAAACTACAGTAAATCAAAAGGAAAAATTGGATAACAATAATTTAGTTAATTAGACTAGGCAAGCGTACAATATTAAAAACGTACGTTATTATTTATTAGAAAAAAAATAGTCTGTGACACTAGACTTTAAAACAAGATAGATAAATAGGTAGGAAAATCAAAAAACAAAAATGTCTGTTAAGCAGACAGCTTGTCACAAAAATTTGTTAAAGGCATTCAATAATTCAGGTTAAAAATTCTAACAATTGACTGCAATAGTACGATAAATATTATTAAACAGAACATTCAAATTACACTGTGAGTACGACAGGTAGAAAAAAAATGGTAAATATTAAGCTGAGATAATATTAACTTCCAAAAAAATTTTATACGTGATTAATGACTATTCAGTAATCGAGGATCATACAAAGTAGGTATGAAAAAAAAATAGGCTTCAGAATTTCCTTCAAATTCGGAAATCTGTCTTTCCATGAGCTGGGTTTATAATTCTTAAACATTTTACTGTTAAAGGAAACATCAAAATTAAAATAAATAAACCACTCAAAGAGCGTAAATTTGAAGAAAAAAATCCAGGCAGATATCCTTTATAGGTCCAACCAAATCCTAGAAAAGTTGCTTGACCACTAATTCCTGGATATTAATAATATTTGATACTATATTTGATAATAATTGTTCGTAGAACTTTAATAATATAATATTTGAAGTCATCTACCCCAAAAACTCACAATACGGTATGCCTCACTATTGTGGGGGTGATACTGGAGGTGGTAGAGTGGGTGGCTAATGCTAAATTTTTTTTTTAGGTTCTTGATTCTTATATACACATTAAATAACATTTTAATTTCTTATTCCCTTTAAAATTGGGGTGGGGATGGCTAATTCCCAATAAATTTTTGAGGGTTTTCGGGTTTCTTGTATACACGTTAAATCACAATTTTATTTCTTTTAATAATAATGTGATGGTGGAAATGCGCGGTGGAAGTGGGGATAGCTGATAATCCCAATTTTATGAACTACTTACTTGATTTACTTATTTACCCTCATTTACCCCCAAACCCTTCAACGGAACCAAGTTCCAGATTTCGGTATAATATCTAGGTGAATCAAATTTCAATTTCAAAGCAAGATCATACATCGTTCCAGAACCATTCAATCAGAAAGATGTGGACGATGATGACACTACCCAGAGTCAGGCAATCCGTCCCGTAGACGCCCCGTAGACGCCCGATGTCACCACCCGAACCAGGGTACGAAAATTTATATTTCCATTACCAACCCCCTGAGGCAAGTGACCCCGAAGCCTCACCACTCTACGAAATTAGGTTTGCTGCCCAAATTCCACACCTGCTGTCGCCCCTGCCCCCGACGCCAGAAGCCCGAGACCACCCCTCAGGCAGAGACGGTGGAAAGAGACCACCACTCCCAGGTCCAGAAACACCAGCCCAGTTGTCCCAGGCAATGAGGACCAAATTCCAGGTCCTGTTCGGAGACAGCCCCAGCCTCACGCAACAGCCAGCCCTGATGCCGTCCCCAGCCAGAGACGTGCCATCCTAGATGCCAACCCCGATGGCGCTCCCAGCCAGAGACATGCCATCCCTGATGCCGTCCGTGATGTCAACTCTGTTGCCGTCTTGATGCCGTACCCAGCCCCAGGCACACCTGCCCCGCTGACCGACGCCATGAGAATGAAGTTTGCCCGGCTATTCGGTGACAGCCCTAGCCCCACAAAGAGCACATTCCCGCTGCCGTCCCCATCCCGTGGTCAAGGAATGCGGTCCCCTGTGACCACTTCCATGGTCGAGAGGTTTGCCCAGCTGTTCGGAGAAAGCCCCAGCCCCCAAAGCCTCCAACCCCGGGCAGAAACACCGGGCAGGTTAATCAACTACTTGCCTGCATGCCTCCGGCCAAACGAAGACCCTCCCGTTCCAGTAACTCGACGGAAGCGGAAATTCAGACACCGCAAATCCGGCTCCGTCTCTAGGGTGTCTGGCATCATACCGCTCTCCACCGCCGCCTTTCTGCCAGAAACATTCACAAGTGTGCGAGAATAACTTTGTGTCGGGCAAGTGAGTGCGCGAAAAAAAACTTATAAGAGAACTCCATTGGTTTTATGACCTGTTTTTTTGCATAGACCTTTTAAGTTTTTATTGTTGTTTTCTTTTATGTTCACTATTTTACCTGTTCAGTAGTTTTAAGATGGTTGCATATTATATTATTTTATTTAATTTTTTTTTTTTTGTATACGCATATATACCAGGTATATACGAAAGAATTGGCCATTCTTGATTTTGTTTACAGTTGTTTGGTTAGTTTAATTCTCTAATTGATAGATTTTTGAATTTTTTTTTTTTTGTAAAGAAAGAGGGGAGTGTAATGAAGCATTCCTAAATTCATGTTCCATTACTAATTTTCCAGATTTGCACACGATACCAATGTGCACACGGCACGACAATTACCAAGCTCCGTCTAGAGGCACGGATTTGCACGCGACACCAATCTATACGCAGCTCTACGTCACCAGTAAGCGAGGATTCTCGGATATAAAAGCCCGGCCCCAAATCAATGATTCAGTGTGGACACTTCTGACAATTTGTCTTCAGCGTGGTGAGCTGGACAGATTTCAGTTTTGTGCATCTCACGACGCAAACGCGACGGAACGAATGCGATCTGACCTAGAGGACTCCTTCAGTGCGGTGAGCTGGGACCACTTGAGTCGTTCGTCATTCCCTGACGTCGTTTCGCGGCCAAAACCAGAGCGAATGAATCTGACCTAAGGATCTCCTTCAGCGAGTTGAGCTGGGAAACTCCTTGAGTCGACGATATTCGCCAGACGCCCGATGCCTTCCCAGAAGCAGCAAACAAAAGGGAAATCGTCGCACCGCTTCGTCACATTACACTCTCGCCTTCTCTCTCTCTAGTTTATGTGATGCTAACCGTAAAAGATACGGACCTGTAAAACCAATAACCTGTGTCGAAATGTATATTATGAAACATTACTGATTTCTACTTGTGAAAATAAATTGTTTATTTTTATTGGGCTGTCTTATTAACTAAACTCGACCCTGTATTAATCTCCAAACCAGCTACCTGAGCAAGAAACCGTTACATATTTTTTTCTCGACGCTTCGTGACATCCCTAGCCTATTTGATCAAAAAAATTTTCAAAATTTTTTTTGCGTTACTATACTTCCACTTTAGGTGGATGTGGAAGTAAAATGACGTAATAGTTATTTACGTAACCAGTTACGAAAAAAGTAATTTTACATGATGAATGTAATATGTGTCAAAACGAGCTAGTTTTGCAAATTATATAAGTCAAGTAAAATTATTGTTTTCATAACATGTTAAGTACAAAATTTTATCTAATCCCGCTCTAAATTAGAAAAGAAATGGCGATTTATTTGAAATACTATTTTGCGGTTCCCATTATAGCTACGCTTGTAGCTAAAGAAATAAGTTCTGTGTTTATTGCTTTACCTAAGCCTTACTATGGATTGACATTTATATATGAGCAAACTTTACTTGTCAAGCTGCCTAATTTTTTTAAGCAAATTAAGTCGAAAATGGTTGATTCAGATATGTATATTCCATCTGATATAGAACAATTGTCTAATTTGGCAGTAAATTCAATAATTCCTGGTAAATCAAAAAGCAGAAATGAAGAAGTATATAAGAAATTTGAAAACTGGTGTCAACAAATGGATTTAATAATCAGTTATGTAAAAATTAATTACATAACTAGTTATGCAATGAAACTGACAGTTATGAAAAATGTGACGTTTGGTAACGTCAAAAATGCATTTAAAATCTGACATTTCATAACGGAGTTAGATAAAATCCCTTTTATGTAAACTGTTTGTCTAAATATATCGACAAATATACAGTTTGAACATTTATTTTCTTTTTAATGCATGCTACCTAAATGCTCTTATCACCCCGTATAAGCTTACAAAAATATCACTGCATAACGATTATTTCACCATGTACTATGCATGCTGTGCAAACATTCCATACGATGGCAATTAGTGCCCACCAAACGAAGTCAAACATGGGAGATAGAGACGATGAGTTAGACAGGTAACCCGTTAAGCTGCAAGTAAATAAACTGTCGAGCTTCACTATATTCGTAAGGCATACTGTCATGTGCCCTTTCAAAAGGGTGGTCGTGTACTCAAAGCAGTCACCTAACCCTTCATTATGGATAAATGCCAAATAACAAGGGTTAAATTACACTATTGTGTGTACCACTTAAAGCTACTGGTGTACATTTTGTGAGCCGTTATGGGAAATTCTCCGATGTGTAATTAAAACACGTTTGATTTATAGATTTTGCTTTTGTACACTAATTAACGTTTTATGTGCTTAATTGAATGTTTACTATTTCAATTAATGGTAGTTTGGTAACAACCTCACAGCCGGGGTGGTAATATCATTTAATTGCAGGATATTTTAGGGCAGTTAAAATTTAAAATATTTTATTCATGTTTTTGTGAAATAACGGTAACTTAATTTACAAAAAAATACTAATGTAAATACTGTGGTACATATTTGGTAAAAAATTAACTCTGACCAAACGGTACCTATAATTTTACGAACAGCAGCTCTGGGTTATGAAGAGCAAAGGTCGTGGTTCTATACAAATTAAAGTATAACTGCTTCGTTTAGCACAGGCTAGTTGTATACACTCAGAGAAATTTGGCGATTTAAAAAGCACAAGAAATCACTTGAATATAAATATATTGATGTATTGAATTCAAGCCGTCAAAACTCAACATATCAAGTTTGTATATTTTTACTTTTATATTGATTATTGAACAAATTATTGCTATATACTGTTCAAAATATAGGGAATTTCCTTTCCTTTAATATTTAAAATGACTGTTTTACTTGCCTGACTATATTAATAACTCATCCATATAAACAAAAGTTGAACATTTACATTTTAAAGAAACTTATTGGTTTTGTATATATGATAGCTAACATTTTTAAAGAACAGCACAGTTGAAACAAAGTTATATTATTTTTTTCTGATAAATTCAATTGAACATTATGCAGTTATTTTAAAAGGGTCAAATATTTAAATCATCATTAGACACTTTTGTTTTGAAAACGCTTCACAAAACCATATGTTGTCATTTTGAATTAACTATAAACACTAATGAGGAAAAAATATATTTGATTTATTTTCAATCATTAGTGATTTTTTTAATTTTACAATGTTTTTTTTCTGAGTGTACAAAAAAGGGAAATACACAGAATACACAGAAGACAAGTTGGATACAAACGTATGCAAAGAAAAATAATGCAACATTTAATACAAGCTTACACACTTAATCGAGATATAAATTCGTTGTTAATTTTATAAATAACCCAAAACTACGAACATCTTTCATTTTGTCCGGCAATGCGTTGAAAAGTCTCAGACCGTCGCCAAAGAGAATTTTCTGCAAATTACTGGATCTTACGAAATCGGTATTATAATTATCTTTTGATATTATATCACACCAGTGTTTTTCAGATTTGTCACTTGAAAATTTTGCAGGTACTTTGGAAATTTCTTATGTCTGATTTTGTAGATTAAAGTGACATTTGCCTTATCAATGTTTTGCCTCACGGACAATCATTTCAGTGATTTCAACATGGTTAAAGTAAGGGTATATTTGTCACAATTTAATATTATCCTCATTATTTTGTTTTGGAGCACCTGTAATCTATTTATATTTCATTTGAACAGGGAATTAGTAAAGAAATACAGTAATTAAAACCGCTGCCCAAGGAATCACTACTTCCACATCCAGATCTCTCATAACGAAAAAATTTTGTATGTGGAAATAATTGTTTATAGAACTGTAATGATATAATATTTGGAATCTTCTACCCCAAAAACCCATAAAACGATATCCCACACGGTAGTGGGGTGAGGGTGGTGACAGAGGGGTGGTAGTGGGGTTGGATGAAGTAAAAAAATATTTTGAGGCTTTTGGTTCTTGTACACACATTAAATCACATTTTTTTTCATCCCCTTTAATAATGGGGTGGTAATGGGAATAGCTAATGCCAAAAATGTTTTGAAACCTTAGCTTCTCTTGTATACACTAAATACCAATTCCACGGACTCTTACCTGCTTCATTTGCCCATTTGCCCCCCATTTACCCCATTTTACCTCCCAACCCTTCGACGGAATAAGATGCAAATATAATTTAGTTCCAGATCCGTTAAAGTACATAGGTGTACCAAATTTCAAGTCAATATCTTAAACATTTCCAGAGTAAACGTGCGCACCTAAATAAGTTACAGACAAACAGACAGGCAGACGGACGGACGGACAGACAGACAGAATTTTTTTTTTCGCACAAATTTAAAATCTCGACGTTTCATGACACTCTAAACCTATTTGAACAATAAAAATTTTCAAAATTCTTTCTGTCGTTAGTATACTTCCACTGGATGTGGAAGTAAAATGAGATGACAGAATTGTATTTTATATAAACAATTTACTCCATTTTGACAGGTTCCTAGAAATACGATAGAAAAACCAATGTTTTCCTTATTTTTTTAAAGAAATCATCAACATTATGTGAAAAGGAAAGTTGCTCATCCAAAACAACTCCCAAATACTTTATCTCAGACACTACTTCAATTTTATTATTTTTTTATACATACATTAATATCATCTCCGGAGTATTTTTGGCAATTATGTTTAGGTCCAATTACACAGCCACACACACAGACACACACACAAAAAAGTTCTATGCAACGGACCAAATAATATGGGTATGGTGTATTTTTCGACACTGAATCCGAATCCTTGGTCAAAAAAAAATCTATCGTGTCAGTTTTATTTTTTAGTCAAAAACATCCCTTAAAATGGTGTAAAATCATAAAAATAACGTAATAACTCTTAATGAAGTTTGAAAAATGGTAGATGTTTTGTAGTTGAGAGTAGAGAATATAAATTCGAGCCACAGTAAGCTATTTCTATAAATTAAACCGAAATCCGCCCTTATGGGACGTGAAAACTACCGCTAAAACTCAAAAGACCCAGGTGGGTGTAAATAAAATGTACAAAGGCCAAATTTTTGTATCTCTTAGTGCAAAATATTTGACTCTGGTGCGACAACCAGCTATTACTCTCAAACGGTAGGGATTCAATCTTATGGAGGGTTAAAACTACCCCCACCCCTCATAGGTTTCAAAACGGGAATAAAAATCCAGGAAGGGTGAAAAAATATGGAGTAAATTCATTCCAACCACCAATACATGACTCTAATCACTACCCTTAAAGGGTGATAAGAGCTACCTCTATGCTGAAATGTTACATATGCGTGCTATTAAAATTCGGAAAAGGTCAAATATTTGTAGCTCATTATGCCAAATATATAAATCTGGTACGAAAACCACCCAATCTTTTTAATAAGGTTGAAAATCACCTCTTATTGGGGTAGGGGGGTAAAAACTACCCCCACATACGGACGGAAATAGATAGACGGAAATTTAGTTAATTTAGGTATATAGTTTACATAGATAGAAAATATGGGGGGTAAAAACTACCCCCACATACGGATGGAAATAGATAGACGGAAATTCAGTTAATTTAGGTATATAGCTTACATAGATAGAAAAAAATGGTCACTGAAGAGATAACATCCTATATCTATGACTAAAAAAATAGAAAAAGAAAACCACGGAAAAGATATTTTGAAGATATGAGAGAAAAATCATAAGTAATAATAATAATAATAATAATAATAATAATAATAATAATAATAATAATAATAATAATAATAATAATAATAATAATAATAATAATAATAATAATAATAATAATAATAATAATAATAATAATAATAATAATAATAATAATAATAATAATAATAATAATAATAATAATAATAATAATAATAATAATAATAATAACTAAGCGCAGTTTGGTTCTGCTTGGCACTAAATCCTCTCTCCAACACGCTAAATGACAAACAAATAGGATACACAATAGGAAATAGAGACAAAATCGTCCTCAACCACCTTCTATACATGGACGATATTAAACTATACGCAGAAACAGAGGCGCATATACAACAGCTGATAAGATACACAGACAAATTTAGCAGAGACATCAATATGAAATTTGGATTAGACAAGTGCAGAACTAACACAATGAAAAAGGGGAGATGGGAGAACACGGAAGGATGTACAGTTGGCCAGGCAGAAGAAGAAACGATAATAGGAATGGAAGAGGATGAGATGTATAAGTATCTGGGATACATGCAGGCCAGAGGAATCGACCATAAGACAACCAAAAGAACACTCACAAACACACTAACAACTAGAATAAAACAAATAATGAAGTCACAACTATCGGGAAGAAACAAATGTAAAGCCATTAACACCTATGCCATACCTGCACTAGTCTATAGCTTTGGAGTGATCAAATGGACAAAAACGGAACTGGAACAACTAAACAGATTAGTCAGAACATTACATACAAAATACAGAGCACACCATCCAAGATGCTCACAAGAAAGGTTTCACATGCCAAGGAAACTGGGTGGAAGAGGAATAACCGACATCGCCAATGCCCACTACACACAAGTAATTAAACTAAGAAAATACTTCCACGATAAAGCAACATCTAGACTGCACGAAATAATAACGAAAATGGACGACAAAATGACACCGCTTAACCTAGCAAATATACACTACGACCCAAACATCAATATAGATACGAATGACGCCAAAATAGAAAGATGGATGAGTAAAGAAATGCACGGCAGGTATATAAACCAACTCAATAACAACAACATTGATAGAGAAAAATCATGTGCGTGGCTAACACATGGGAGTCTATTCGCCGAAACGGAAGGGCATATGATGGCAATCCAAGACCAAATAGTCGCCACGAGAAACTACAGAAAAGCCATCATCAAAGAGCGAGATATGCCAACAGACAAGTGCAGAATGTGCGACAAAACATCAGAAAATATCGAACACATAATAGGGGGATGTACAACCCTGGCACCAAAGGAATATACCAAAAGGCATAACAACGTAGCCAGAACTGTCCATCAAAAAATCCTAAGAAACTTAAAACTAATAGATGAGGAAGTACCCTACTATAAATACACCCCAACATCAGTTATAGACACAGAAACCTACAAGATATACTGGGATAGACAAGTGATAACAGAACACTTCACAGAACACAATAGACCAGACATAATAATTACAAACAAAATAGAAAAAAAGACATTCCTGATAGATATAGCCGTACCTCTTGTACACAATATCATGAAAACAAAGACAGACAAAATACATAAATATCTGGAATTGGCACAGGAGATAAAAAACATGTGGCACCAAGAAGAGGTAACGATAATACCAATAATAATAGGGGCAACAGCAGAAATACCAAAATTCACCCTAGACAGCCTAAGAACACTAGAAATAGCTGAACATACAATATATGAGCTCCAAAAAATAGTCGTGCTAGAGACATGTTCAATAGTGAGAAAGGTCCTCAACAACAATAGCTGAAATACAATTACATCTTGCTCCACAGCCGATGTAACTGCTCTACCGAAGCTCAAGCTTCGTGAACAAAGAACGAAATATAATAATAATAATAATAATAATAATAATAATAATAATAATAATAATAATAAATAATAATAACTGATTATAGGAGCCCTCGGTGGAACGAGACACACACTGCTTTCGGAACTTAAGATCATACCGGCATGCCGAAACTCGGCAGAGGTCTTAGCCGGCAGAATGCAGAAGGCCGTTATTCTCGGTTCATTACGTCTGCTCAGGGCACACGATTCACGGACCCAGTAGTCACTCACCCCACGGGCGTGGGGAGTGGCTACTGGTACTACCAGCTCCCCTCTGTGAGGGTCGGAGCCACAGAGAAGGGTGACTGGTTTTTAGCTAGCTAAAAAAAAAATAATAATAATAACCCCCGGCGATAGGAGGCACAAAGTCACCCATCTGTTTTACATGGATGACCTTAAACTTTATGCCTCCGGAGAGAGGGACCTACACCAGTCCCTCAGGGTGGTACAGGAGTACACGCAGGCTGTCGGTATGGAGTTCGGGCTGGACAAATGTGCACTGGTCCATCTCAAGAGAGGACGATGCGGGGACTACGCAGCTCGTGGACGGAAGCATCTTACATCATCTAGATGCCGGAGAGTCCTACACTTATTTGGGTGTCGAGCAACGCTCCACCCAAGAAGTGAGTGTAGTGAAAAACGCTCTCCGCGGCAAGTATCAGCACCGACTCCGACAGATCTGGTCTTCAGAGCTGTCGGGGAAGAACAAGGTGTCTGCTACCAACATGCTTGCCGTTCCGATCCTTCTCTACTCCTTTGGAGTAGTGAAATGGACTCGAGAAGAGTTGCGTCAACTCGACGTAGGAACCCGCAAGAAGATGCATCTCAATAGGAGTTTGCATCCTAAATCGTCCGTTCCTCGGCTATACCTCCCACGACATCGGGGAGGCCGTGGACTCTTGAGTTTGGAGAGTCTCCATAATAGGATGGTTCTGGATGGAGCCTGTAAGGTCATCAGGAGTTCGGATCCCCTCCTCTGCATGGTCCGAGACCATGAAAGTGCAGGAATAGGAGCCTTTTTGTTTAAGGCAGCACAGAGAGCAGCCGATGAACTTGGTCTCTCCTTCGACGTCGAGCGGGTAAATCCCGACTCTGTCACCGAGTTGGAACCTGCTCGACGAAAAGCCCAAATTAAAGCTGCAGAACACAACATCTTTCTGCAGCTTCACACGGATAAGCCAATGCATGGAGTTTTCTATAAAAATATAGAAAACCTTGGCTTATCCGAAAGGCTGACCTTTGCCTTCTTAAGGTCAGCCGGGCTGAAGTCTGAGACCGAGGGATTCATAATGGCTTGCCAGGATGGTGTATTCAACACCCTCGTCTATCGTAGTCGTAGTCGAGACTCTTATGCACTTGCTGTCGGCTTGCCCGACATATGCAGTCTCGGCCTATATCCAAAGGCACGACGGAGCATTACGGGTGCTTTATTACCATTTAAGGCACTCGTATGGGATAGACGAAACACCAGTGCTGCCTTACGCTCCGGGGGATATTGAGTCCGTTGTGGGAAATGAGAGGTGTCTAATTTATTGGAACTACTCTTTTCCCACCGTCAGGCAAATACAAGCCAACAAGCCTGACGTAGTACTCCTCGACCATCAACTCAAGACAATGTTTGTCGTGGAGTTCTCGGCTCCCGCGGAGAACAACATTGTCTTGAAGGAGGAGGAAAAACGGACAAAATATCGAGATCTGCTCTTCGAACTCCGGAGACTGTATCCAGACCATACTGTTAAGATAGTGGTACTGATTATAGGAGCCCTCGGTGGAACGAGACACACACTGCTTTCGGAACTCAAGATCATACCGGCATGCCGAAATTCGGCAGAGGTCTTAGCCGGCAGAATGCAGAAGGCCGTCATCCTCGGCTCATTACGTCTGCTCAGGGCACACGATTCCCGGACCCAGTAGTCACTTACCCCACGGGTGTGGGGAGTGGCTGCCGGTACTACCAGCTCCCCTCTGTGAGGGTCGGAGCCACAGAGAAGGGTGACTGGCTTTTAACAAAAAAAAAAAAAAATAAATAATAATAATAATAATAATAATAATACACACACTTTGAAGCTTTTTGCCAAGGGCTCCAGCAGCCTCAAGCAGTGTGCCAACCGATAACGACGGAAGAGGTTCGAAGAGCCCTAGAAGGCTCCAAGAACTTTGCTGCTCCTGGACCCGATGGGATTAACACCTTTTGGTGGAAAAAACTTCCGAACACCCACCGCCATTTAGCCAGAATCTTCACCTCGTGGCTAAATGGAGAGCAGCAAATCCCTTCCTGGATTATCGAGGGGCGAACCGTGCTACTCCCTAAGAACGGAGATCTGGCAGATCCAGCGAACTACAGACCGATAACCTGTTTAAACGCATGTTACAAGATATTCACACGTATCTTGTACATGCGGGTACTTCAAGCAAGCGGCCCGGTTTACGAACGGATATACGAGCAACGTGGGTCTAAGAAGGGTGTCGCTGGCTGCAAGGAGAACCTGCTTATTGACAGATGTGTCACGCAGGACTCCGTGCAGTATAAGCGGAACCTTTCTATGGCCTGGATCGATTACCGCAAGGCATTCGATATAACATCTCATGAGCTAATTGTTCACTTGCTCCAATGTCTTGCGGTGCCCGGTCCCGTAGTGTGATGCATAGAACAACTCATGCCGCTCTGGAGGACTCGCTTTACTATAACATCTGGTAATGTCAGAGTCCAAACAGAGCCGGTTATGTTTAAGAGGGGTGTGTTTCATGGAGACTCTCTCAGCCCCCTTCTATTTTGCATCTCGCTACTGCCGTTATCCGTTGAACTTCGCAGAACCCGTGGTTACAATTGCGGTACCCCCGGAGATAGGAGGCATAAGGTCACCCATCTGTTTTACATGGATGACCTTTAACTTTATGCCTCCAGCGAGAGAGATTTACGCCAATCTCTCAGGGTGGTACATGAGTACACTCAGGCTGTCGGTATGGAGTTCGGCTTGGACAAATGTGCACTGGTTCACCTCAAGAGAGGACGATGCGGTGACTACGGAGAGGACGCGCAGCTTGTGGATGGAAGCATTTTGCACCACCTAGATGCCGGAGAGACGTATAAATACTTGGGTGTTGAGCAACGCTCCACTCAAGAAGTGTCAACAGTTAAAAACGCTCTCCGCGGCAAGTACCAGCACCTCCTCCGGCAGATTTGGTCTTCTGAACTGTCGGGGAAGAATAAGGTGTCTGCAACTAACATGCTTGCCATTCCGATCCTTCTACACTCCTTTGGGGTAGTGAAATGGACACAAGGCGAGTTGCGCCAACTCGATGTAGGAACCCGAAAGATGATGCATCTCAACAGAAGTTTGCATCCAAAATCGTCCGTTCCGCGGTTATATCTCTCACGACAGCAGGGAGGCCGTGGACTCTTGAGTTTGGAGTATCTACATAGCAGGTCGGCTCTGGATGGAGCTTGCAAGATCATCAAGAGTTCGGATCCCCTTCTCTGCATGGTTCGCGACCATGAAAACCCTGGGACGGGAGCGTTCTTATTCAAGGCAGCACAACGAGCAGCCGATGAACTTGGTCTCGACTTCGACACTGGGCGGGTAAACCCGGGTTCTGTCACCGAGCTGGAACCCGCTCAGCTAAAAGCCCATACAAAAGCAGCAGAGCAACGTAAATTTCTGCAGCTGCATAAAGATAAGCCCTTGCATGGAGTCTTCTACAAGAACATCGAAGACAGGGGCTTATCTGAGAAGCTGACCTTTGCTTTCCTAAGGTCAGCTGGGCTGAAGTCTGAGACCGAAGGGTTCATTATGGCTTGCCAGGATGGTGTCTTTAACACACTCGTCTATCGAAGTCATGTCCTGGGTATAGAGGTCCTTGATGTAAACTGTAGGGCCTGCCGAAGGGCGCCGGAGACACTTATGCACCTGTTGTCGGCTTGTCCGACATACGCTGTCTCGGCCTATATCCACAGACATGATGGAGCATTACGTGTGCTGTACTATCATCTGCGGCATACGTATGGGATAGACGAGACACCAGTGCTGCCTTACGCTCCGGGGGATATTGAGTCCGTAGTGGGGAATGAGCGGTGTCTAATTTATTGGAACTACTCGTTTCCCACCCTCAGGCAAATACAGGCCAATAAACCTGATTTAGTCCTCCTCGACCACCAACTTAGGACAATGTTTGTCATTGAATTCTCCGCCCCAGGGGAAACAAACATTGTTCTGAAAGAGGAGGAAAAACGGACTAAATATCGAGATCTTCTCTTCGAACTCCGTAGACTCTATCCGGACCACACTGTTAAACTAGTGGTTCTTATCATAGGATGCCTAGGTGGGGTGAGGCGCACACTGCTTTCGGAATTGAAGACGATACCGGCATGCCGAAACTCGGCAGAAATCTTAGCCGGAAGAATGCAGAAGGCCGTTATCCTTGGCTCGTTACGCCTGCTCAGAGCACACGATTCGCGGACCCAGTGACCACTGACCCTACGGCGTAGGGAGTGGTCTCTGGTATTACAAGCGTACCCTCTCTGGCATCGGAGACAGAGAGAAGGGCGACTGGCTTCACAAAAAAAAAAAAAAAAAAAAAAAAATAATAATAATATTTTATTGACCATTTCAGATACAAATGTATATATGGCAAGTCATTCATAAAAACAGTAATGCATAATATAATTTAAATATACATTATATGAATATTAAGTAAAATATCTAAACAGAATAAAGAAACTAATATAACGTACACACAAGTAAAGATACATATAATAAAGAACATTAAAATTATGTACAAAAGTATATATCACAGATTTAATTTAAAGTCCTATAAGGCCACAGATTCTCTATTCAGAAAGTCCTGTATACTATAGAAACCACCTCTAAGTAAAATGTCTTTAACCATAGTTTTGTATTTTTGGTAATTTTGCATATTTCTTATTTCTACAGAGAGAACTATTAAAAAGCAAAATGCAATTGTATTGTGGAGAATGTTTTCCAATTGGCTGTGTGGTGTAATGGTATACTAAGTAGATCTCCATGTCTAGTCTATATGAATGACAATCTTTTCTTTGTGTGAATAATGCTATATGTTTCTTAGCTCTCGTTGTATCCCATGTTAAATATAAACCTAATAAGTCTTTTTTGGCAAATAAATACCTGTCTTTCGAAAAGAAAGTATTTGGATTGATGATCAAAAGTATGATATAAATAACAAAAAGAATAGCTTTACACAGATTAAAAGATAGATAAGTTGATAAATGTTAAGATAAACAGTTGAATAAGCAGGTATGGTATAATAAATAAAACACAACTGGTTAATGCTTAATGTTCGAATTTACTTCATTTTTATCTACCCTGACTAAAACTACAAATGCCTGAATTGTTGTTCCAGGATATTAGAGGTAATGAAGTCCGTCCATCTGTGGGGGTAGTTTTTACCTCTCCCCCCAAGATAGGTAATTTTCAACCCTATTAAGATTGGGTTGTTGTCGTACAAGATTTGTATATTTGGCACGATGAGATACAAGTATTGGACCTTTTCCGAATTTCAATAGCACATATTATATGCATCATTTGAGCATGGGGGTAGCTCTTATTAAGGGTAGACTCTAGTCATGTGTCGGTGGTTGGAACGAATTCACTCAAAATTTGTTCACCCTAAAACTACAGAAGCCTCAATTTTTTTTCCCGTTTTGAAACCTATGAGGGGTGGGGGTAGTTTTAACCCTCCATAGGGTTGATTCTCTACCCTTTGAGAGTAATGGCTGGTTGTCGCACCAGAGTCAAATATTTTGCACTAAGATATATACAAATTTGGCCTTTGCACATATTATTCACACTCACCTGCGTCTTTTGAGTTTTAGCGGTAGTTTTCACGTCCCATAAGGGCGGATTTCGGTTTAATTTATAGAAATAGCTTACTGTTGCTCGAATTTATATTCTCTACTCTCGACTACAAAATATCTACCATTTTTCACACTTCATTAAGAGCTATTACATTATTTTTATGATTTTACACCATTTTAAGGGATGTTTTTGACTTAAAAACAAAACTGACAACAATAGATTTTTTTTGAACGACGGATTCGGATTCGGCGTCGAAAAATACACTATATCCATATAATTTGATCCGCTGCACAGAATTTTTTTTTGTGTGGCTGTGATTACATTTTGTTTTGGCCGAGTTTAACTTTAATTTATTCACACATAATCAGTTATACAAAATATCAAGTTCTGCATTTAAAGTTTGTACTATAGCTTTCAGTTCGTACCCTTACACAGATATGAGTGTATCATCTGCGAATAGACTAACAAATGGATTTTTTTAAACTTTACTAATATCATTTATATATGACACAAAGAGAAGTGACCTTAGTCTTAGTACACTTCCCTGCGGATCCCCATATATAATATCCACCGAGTTTGATATCTTATTATTAACTTTAACTTTATGACACCTACTTACGGAGTAAGGTAAAAGTAAAGTAAAGTAAAAACAAAAATCTCGATATCTATGCAGTACCTTACAATATTTCAGGATTAATTGGTCCCAATATACTAGGGTATAAGGAAACGTTAAGACAAGGAACTGTCAGCCATTCGATTGCCATGCTTTGTGACAGCCAACCAGTGCTAAAGGCAGTTGGTTCCACGAAGGTCGATTGGAGACTAGTATGAAGCTACTTAAATGCCCTTATGGACCTATTAAGTCAATATAAAGTGAGAATAGCGTGGGTAATAGAACACGAGGGACTCAGGCTAAATGAAAAGGCTGATGAACTGGCCAGGGAAGACTTTAGTAGGACTTGAACCCTCTTGGAATGTGGTTAAGCTATGCACACGACTAGCCTTTAATAAGTGAGTACAAAATAAATCTAAGGAATGGTAGAAAAGTGTCCCGCGACGGAAATAGGCCAAAGAATTCATTAAAGAACACCGACCAAATTTACGAAAGACCTGCTATGGCATTGGATAACGATGGGTCCTCTAACCAAATACTGTCCTTAGTAGACATATGAGTCTAATAGGACTGGTAGAGGACACATCATGCAGTTTCCATGAAGAGCAAGCCTCAGTCCATATGCTATATCAGTGTAAAGGCTTAGTTACACTGAGATTTCAACTACTTGGCGGGGGAATACCAAGGACTGATGGCTATACTTACGGGACCTTATCAAGGCTGTGAAGTCTGATGCAAAGGATAAAGCTGAATAAGGAATTCCAAGGAAAACTAGAACAGCAGCGCCATAATAGATCCAGAGGGGGCCGCGGTGGTTAAGGCCAATCAGCCAGCTTCTTTTTTTTTTAATCTAGTACCTAGAACCTGCACTTTGGTAATTAATTTGCAAAATTAAGGGTATTTCTTGCCCTTTATATACTCTCATTACGTTTTCTGTAACTCTCAAATAAAATTATAAAAAAATCAAACCGGGTTATTTTGACTCTCGAAAATACCTTGCATCTGAATTATAAAACCATTAGATAAATGTTAGAAAAATGACTACAGCACTGCAATATTCAAAACAATTATTCAAATTAGTTCCAGGGAACCTGGACATAAAAATAAGAAATACCTCGAGTTCATCGTGTTCTTTCAAAGAGATTTATTATTCTCTAAATACTAATTTAACATAACAAAGTAACGTTTTAGTAAAATTAATCACACTTAATAAATTACAAAGTAATCGTTTTACTTCTGTATTTGGTTATATTCGCTCTCTTCAAAGGATGTCTCGTGACCATATATGGTGTGATTAATTGAACCCAATTTAGATAATTCTTTTTCGTAATGTACCCATTTAAATCTTTAATATATCACATGCGCCGAGAGAATTTGCGACAACTTAAAGTTATTTTTCAATTATCAGTGTAGTTGTCATCAATCTGTCCCAGTCGTCTGCTAAGTTTTTATTTATTTTCAAAACGTTGCGCCCGTCTGTAAAAATAATACAGTCTTACTTTACGTCCCATGAAATAAATGGTTTACTTAGTTGGAATTTAATTTTCAGCGCAGATAGATAGCAATATTTTGATATAAATCGGATTATTCTAATTTACTAAAAACATAGGGAAAGAGCATTCATGTCACAGTTATTGGGTAGGTTGAATTTTTTGTAACGAAAATCCCCACTAACTAGGTTATCACCACTAAAAGGCAAGATATTTCGAAAACTAATGTTTAGTGTGGCGTATGGGATGATCTGATTATTGGATCCATCATTTCGAGATTAAATGGGCAGGCATTTTTGAATTTCTTGTAAACTGAAATCTGTCAAGATGTAAGAGGAAACCTATATTGTCAACTTCATGGTTCTCCAGCTCACAAAGTGTCCGTTCTCTCACCACTTGACTTTTATTTGTGGGATTATTTAAAATATAAGTTACAAGAACAGATCTCGTAGTCAAGAATAGTTGTGGATAAAATTAAACAAGCTTGTATCGAAATCACTCCGTCTAAGATAAGAATAGTTATGCGGCATAAAAGAAGAAGGATTGTGCAAAGTATACGTAATGATGGTGGTTTCATAGAAATGCAAAAAATTATTTAAGTTTATTCGGTTCCTTATTATTATTTATTTATTCCATGCAAATCCAACAAACATACTCTTAATTAAAGGATAGAGTACATGTACTCAGAATAATGACGTAGTAATACAAATATACATAAAAACAAATAAATATGAACGATTACATAACAATACACACCTAGGTATAAATAAATGTAAAACACTAATACTACAGGGAAGTAAGGTTTTTGCCAGGACACTAAACCATCCAGACATCTGATAAGTTTTTCAGGTAATATAGACCTATAGGAACAAAACCTACACTTTTCCTGCAGTGAATTTGGCGTGGATTTTTAGTTATTAACAATTAAAGGCCAGAAATTGTATATTTTTGCACATTTTTGCCTACTAGTAAAAAATAAAGTATTTGATCAACAATTCGGAGAAACTATCTTGTAGGGAATTAAAAAAACCTTTAAAATGGCTTTTTGAAAATGTCGATATGATTATTTGTTGCTTAGAAAATTGCAAAGAACGGTCTATATTCGCATAATATTCAATTAACAATAAATATTGCAAAAATCAACCTACGACTTTGTTATTACGTGAAAAATTGGATCTTGTAATACTTAATATATGGTAAAAATTTCAAATCGATTCATTGAATAGTTTTTGCAAAATTATAATTGTTTATCCCAGAGACGTTTTTTTTGCAATAACATTATACGCACAATAATGAAAATACAATGGTCCTAGGGGTATCTCATGAAAGAGGAAGTGTTTTATCGAAATAAATTATTAGATCTAAAAAAAATGTTTTCATTGTTGCAAAATCTCATTCTCTATATTTTTTAACTTATAAACAAATAGAATAACTTCGTTGCTATTGCTCGTAGAAAAATGCCTTTTTCATATTCGATAAACTGGCATTTTTACACGAATTAAAAAAAAAAATTATCCCAGCTCAATATGGGGCATAGTTAGCCGGTTTTTTTTAAATTCACAGCTACTTTGTTTATAACAATTAAGAAACGTAACTAGCGCCATTTTAAAGATAAAGAGCTGAAGTTTTTGTGTGAAAAAATTGAAAACGATTGCACTTCAACAGGGTCATTGGTGAAGAAAAGCGGCCTAGGTACCGAGCCTTGCGAAACCCATTTGTCTAAAGGAATTTAACGGATCTGAAACCATGGTATTGAATAAACCGATACCTAGCATGTAGGTAATCACCAAATAGTTTCATTAAAAATGAGGACAGTCCAACCAAGCAAGTTCATATTTTTAAACAGAATACCAACCTGTTAAATGCCTTCGAGAAATCGATATATATGACATCTACTTGATTTTGATGAACAAGCTTTCATAGATGAAGTCTTATAGTTCGCAACGATGGACCGTTCACTCATAAAGTCTTCTTGATCACTAGACAGCATCACTGACATATGGCTGTACATTGCAGACTGAAGTAATATTTCAAGAATTTTACTGATGTTACAAATTATCGTTATTGGAACATAGTTAGTAAGGTCGTCTTTATACTCTTTTTTAAGAACTGGCTAAATATCGCATAGTTTTTGTGACTCCGAAAATGCAAGAGGTTTTCAGTGTAAGATTAAATATGTCTGTGAGTACTTTAACAAAAACCTAGGAGCAATCTTTGAGCAATAATGCAGGTATTAAGTCGGGTCCCATGGTCATTTTCGCCTTTAGTTTTCTAATTGTATCCAAAACATCCTCAGTAATTGGTTCATTGAAAGTATACGAAATACTCAGCAAAATTTTCCACTATTTTTGAGAATCTTCGATTACTTCGTTGTTACATATAATTAGTGAAGGAGTAGAGGAAACATTATTCGATTGATCCTAAAATCGTTCTCAGCAGGAGCAGGTATGCAGGAATGTGACATAGATAGTTTTTTATCTATTTATGCACGCAATGATTTAAATGTTTCAAAATATTCAGAATTACATGTTTTCTTATGTTTATTGAAAGCCATGTTTTTTAGTCTTATTTTGTAACTAATTTGATTATAGAACCTAGGTGCATATAACTTGAAAGTTGGCTCGAATATATTATTTAGTTTGTCATAAAAAGCATCCACAGTCATATTTACCTTGCTAAAATTCTCATGAAAAGTCCAATCGATACTCAGTAAATCATGATATAACTACATATGAAATTTGCCTTGCGGAAGTTAAAGTTTGAATTTGCTCGTAAGGAAAAATTTTTCTTGGGGGCTTTCTCAATATGTACAGCAGGATGATAGCAGGATGATAGGAGTCCCCCGGTTAAATAATTTCAGGCACGGCATCTATCACACACTCTGTTACAAAAAACTAAATAATAGTCAACCATGACACCATGATGATTAAAAATATAATTGTACTGCCACAAATCAAAGAAATTACAGAAATCCTGGGCCAAACTGTATGTTGCTGTATCATTTTTCTTTTTCTTGGTCTTACATTTGGCAAAATATTTTGACAGGTATTACTATTTACGTACAAAATTATAATTTTCGTATTATTAAAACATTTATAATTATATAAAGCATTATTCTGAACAAAAGACGAGAATACATTTTTTCCATTTGAACAACCACAAATAATCCCAGGTGCGAGTGGAAAAACGTAATAAAATTATACAAATCCGTTAGGAGCCCTCGATAACAATAATTCGTAATGCAATTTTTATTACCATAAAAAATCAAAATAGAGCATTTAAGAGGTTTGGCTTTTTTATAAACCACACAGAGTGTGTACCCACCATTTAAAGTTATAATGCCAATTAAATACAAAGGGCAACTGCCACAGAAATTATCAGTCCATATCGAGGCTGACGTTCAATCATTTCAGCCACCCTCTTTGACGGGTGTTAAACTAAATTCCCACCAAAGTGGGCCTTGGGGGCTGAACAATTGAACATCCTAGCATCCCTCGATAGGCCAAGTATATTGGCAAGAGGTTAGCTCACTTAAAAATGCTACCAAATATATATTTATTGCAAGACTAACTAATGGATTTTCCTATTTTTCAAAGTATGTGTGGCAAGTAGAAGATAATTTTCTTATTTAGAAATATCACTAATGATAGTTATCTTATGGAAGTGCTTAGCGGTTTCACCTTGTTTAATCATCTTGGTCCGAGTCAAAACTAAACAGTATATCAATCAATGTCGATGATTCTCATCTATTTGAGCTGGTAATTTTGTTGTTATTTTAGTGTATTTTGGACTAAGTGATAGCTACAGACGTTGATGACTCGGCGCTTTTCGTGAGAAATTTGAATATTTTTATCATTTATTTTGGCGAAAATCAGATGTATCATTTACCACAATGCACATGGCATTGTGGTAAACGAGCATTCTATGTCTTTCAAGCTGCTCACGCTTAGGAGCTGAAATAATTTGGGGGAAAAGTGAAAATTTATTAGCAATTTTCTTTATAAAACATTTAAAAGGGAATTATCTTAAAATCGGAAAATAGAACAACAAATTTTTCATTTTACAGAAATATGCCAGAGAAATAAATTTTTTCGCTAGCACAGTGTATTAAAAAAGTAAATGCAAAAAGATCTTTTTTGAAAACAAGCCTTTGTTATTATTTAGGTGTACTAAAACGAAAAAAAAATAAAATGAAAAAAAATTAATTGTCTTAAAACCTTGTGGCGCGCGAGAAGTTCATACAGGCATTAATTTTGTTTGACACAGATTGTAAGTACCTAAGTAAGTATTTTTTTTCTATTCACACGACGAGCTTTTACGACAATTCATTTGTTTTATTTTTTTCGTTTTAGTACACCTAAATAATAATAAAAGCTTGTTTTTAAAATGTTTGCATTTAATTTTATTTTTAAATTTTTCAGTAACTTGTTAACCTAGGCTACACCATTAGACCTTGAATACCATTCATGACCAAAGTACTTATCGAGGCAAATTCCACGAGCCCAAACTCGAAATGGTTCTATTCTTTTTCGGTATCTGAGTGATATAGAATCAAAATCCGTTAGAAACTCGAAATCAAATTTTTAAACGAGTACAGTACTTTCTACACTGATGGTAAAAGGATATAGCCCAATAAGTAGAAATAAAAACATAATTTTTAAATAGCCAAAGTTTCGCCAGAATTTATTGGCATCCTCAGGATTATTTATGTGTTTTCCTTTGACCACGTGTTCAATATTGAAAAGAACTTAACACATTGATAAAGGCAAACAAATACCACATAAACTCAGTCAAAATTTCAAAGATAAAGGCCTTCCAGCTAAAGCTTACAGATTACAAATGAAAATTTCTTCCGTAGAAATTTTTTAGAAATTACTTTTTCATGAAATTAGTGGCATTCCGATAAGACGCTACGCAAATCTCAAAAGTTTATCTTAACAATATCACTATTATAAAACATTTTCAAGATTTCATTCCAAACAATTTAACCTTGAATTAATGACTATTCTATTTTAAATAAATTACTGACAAATAAAAGTGAGACTTTGAAGAATAACTTACAAAAAATTATTTGCATATAATTAAATTTTTACATATGGGTGTCGACATACAGTTAATTTAAATATGGACGGCAATTTATAGACCTTTTTACCCTTAAAGAATAAGTACCCTCACTGAAAGTTACATCTATTTGCATATGAATTAAGGATCAGACAATTATAAAGCCACGTGTTGCTTTATTCACTCAATTATTTTCTTTTGTTTATTAACGTTGATGTCCAGTGAATTACGATAATTATTTTGAAAACGACGCTATCATAGAGAGTATTATCTAAGAATAACCGTTAGAAAATATAAATTTGAACCATATATATTTTACTCCATTTATCATATTTTCCATACTTTTCTGTAGTGGATTTTTGAATAAGTTGAATACAAAAAGAAATTGTAAATTTCTCAAGAAGCTAAAATAATAGTCATTAAGTGAAATTTTTACAAGTTAAAAAAACGTATGCCATACCAAGTGTACATTCTAATAAAATCATATCTAACTGACCGCTATTTCCAAGTTAAATCTGAGAATACTTTATCGGATCTACATCATATAAAAGCAGGAGTACCACAGGGCAGTGTTCTTGGGCCATTTCTTTATTTGCTCTTTACTTCATATATTTCATTGTCAAATTCTACTACAATGGCTACATTTGCGGATGACACGGCGATCCTTTCATCAGACTTAAATCCAGATAGAGCATCCGAAAATCCACAAAATACAATACAATACAATCCGTTTATTGAAAAAATGAAGTGTATCAACACTGTTGTTTTTCAACACTTCCCGTGTACAAACATAAAATATAAAAGTATAAGCACATATATATAAATAAAAGTAAAAATAAGAATAAAAATAAAAATAAGGAGGGACATGTAATAATAAGTATGAAATTAATACAAATAAATACATAATCTTGATGAGATTATGTCTTCCTTTAGTCTACGTTTTACTGTTGCCACTGACATATTGTGATATTGAATTGGCAGATTATTAATGATATATGCTGCTATGAAGGAGAAGGACGATCTAAAAGATGAATTTTTATGAGAGGGAATACAAACTTTATTTTCAACATGTCTCAAATCTCTGCTATGAATGTCTGTACGTCTTTGTATCTTATTAAATAAATAGTTAGGTTCTGAGGTTCTGAAAATATTTAGAACGAATCCTACAATGTGTATGAATCTTCTTTCACACATATTTAACATGTTGAAAGCACGTAAATGTGGACTAATGTGACCGTATTGGGGTACAGTTGTAAAATATCGAACACAGCAGTTTTCAATTTTTTGTAAGCGGTATTTGTCTTCTTGTGAAAGACAGGGGCCGTATACAACATCTGCGTAATTTAAATGGGATAGAACCATAGTTTCAGAACGCAATATTTTAGTATTTGTATCCAAATATTTTTTAAAGGCATATAACTGTTTTAAGCTGTAAAAAGCTTTTTTGCAAATAGTATTAACATGACCGGAAAAGTTTAACAGAGAATCAAAATTTACACCAAGATTTTTTACGCTGTTGGTTGATGTAAGGACCTCATTATTTATTTGAATATTTAATTCTCCAAGGTTGAGCAACTGCTGAGGAGTTCCAAAAACAATATTTTGACTTTTGTTAGCATTTAGTACAAGAGTGTTTTGTATGGTCCATTCGTATATAAGACTTAAATCATTATTGATGCAGAATTCTGTCATTTGAAATTCTGAACGAGAAAAACTATGTATTAATTGAATGTCGTCAGCGTACATGTATAGTTTTGAATATAGCGGAAGTCTCGAGATATCTGCAATAAATATATTAAAAAGAAGTGGTCCAAGGATAGATCCTTGCGGAACACCTGATGCAACTGATCTATTTTGTGATATAAGTATTGAGTTTCCTGAATTAACACTAGTAAATTGTTGTCTACCATTGAGATAATTTTGAAACCAGGAGAAAGTACTTCCAGATATACCATAGTAACTTAATTTTGCAATTAAGCAATTAATATCTAAGGAGTCAAAAGCTTTAGTCATATCAAGTAATGTCAAAGATGTGACTTTTGTGTTGTCAATGGCTTGCAAAATTTCGTCAGTTATGTTACTTAATACTGTTGAAGTACTGAAGCCTTTTCGGAATCCGGACTGATTAGAAGGAATTATTGAGTTTTGAAAGACATATTCCGAAAGTTCTTCATATATAGCTGATTCTGTAATTTTTAAAGGAACCGAAAGCAGGCTAATGGGGCGTAGATCTCCAAGTTGTTCAGGATTTTTTTTCTTAGGGATAGGCTTAACACAGGATATTTTCCATTGAGGAGGAAGAACACCTAGTTCTAGTGACACATTAATAATATGGGTCAGTGGAGCCGATATCCACTGTAAAGCAAGTTGTAACATTTTAGCCGATAATCCATCAGGGCCTATGGTGTGAGATTTTTGATTATTTATTATATCTATAATTTTTTGAACAGTAACCGCTTTAAAAGTAAACAGAATGTCATCCATAAATTTAGTTTCTAGAAATGTATCGTTATGCCGTTCATTCGATTTTAAATTTGGTATGGAGTCCATGAAATAATTGTTGATCTCGTCAGCATTACAGAAACCTTCAGGAAGGTTTGGTGGAATGTTATCTTTAACTACGCCCCATGACTTTAAGTTAGTCCACATTTGTTTAGGATTATCTTTAGTGTTGTTAATATGGAAAGAGTAGAATGCGATTCTTTCTTGAGTTATGGCATTATTATAATAATTACGAATTTCACAAAAATATTGTCTATGAACAGTATTTCTAGTTTTTTTATATCTTAACCAAGCTTTCCTTTTAATTTTTTTTAACTCATATAAAGTGTCTGTGAACCATGGTTCTTGGCGTTTGTTAGATTTAAAAGTAACTCTCTTTAAAGGAGCATGGTGATTAAAAAAATTTAATAAGTTTTCGTTGAGAAAATCAACTTTATCTCCTAGAGAGTTAATATTATATATCGTATTCCAATTAATAGCAGAGGCATCCATATTAAATAAGTCAATATTGAAGTCCTTGAAATTACAGAATTCTTTTACTATGGGTTTGCATTCGTAATCACTTAATTCAACATCACAAGATGTAACGTTGTGGTCAGAAAAATATAGATCTAAAACTTCTACGTTCCTAACTTCCAGATCAGAGTTGGTTATAATTAAATCTAGTAATGTTTCGCTCTGAGCAGTTATTCTGGTGGGATCACCAATTATTTGCTTACAATCAAAAACAAGTAACAAATTATTTAGATAAATAGTTGCAGGACTGTTAATTAACATATTAATATTTAGATCACCCATTAAAATAAAAGTATATATATTATTTTCTAATAGAGGTGATGCCCTTAATGTGCATGGCCCAATATACGTTTTTCTTGTTATTCTCCTAAAAAGACTTCCATTCAATGAGTAATTTTAAACACATTAGTAACTTCGGAACTACCTTTTCAATGATGAGGTACCTATATAGAACCAACCGTTAAATAAAAATTATGAGCCAATACATCAAAAGACAAATTTCACATAAATTTTTCAGAGCATATTTCTGTAAAAAATAAAAAGTCTTTTAGGTATAGGTATAATTTAGGTTTCTTCCGATGATGTACTACCCCCATTCCCACTACTGATGTGAATATCGATTTAAAATATTATGTTATTAAAGTTCTATGAACAATGGAAGTGGTAGTGGAAGTGTGAAGTGGTAGTGGAATGAAAATGGAGTATCAATTTTTTTTCCGTTATAACAACTTTAATTGGAAATCTGGATGTGAAGTAAGTCGGGTACATGGCTAGAAAAGCCAAGAAGCTACACTTTTTTATTGGAATGTGCCACTTTCTGTGGCTATAGTTAATGGTAAAAGGTAACTTTACAGATAGGGAGCCACTTGAAAATCCGTGCAGAACATCAAAATGACGACCATTAAAGATGGCCGCCATTAGCCACTTTAATCTTTTTTTGTATCTCAGCTCCTAATGGTCCGATTTCGATTTTCTTTTTTTTTTTTTGTTTGAAAGGTCTTATGAAGAGGAAACTTTCTTGTTCCTATACATTTATCACTACACCTTAAAGGTCCTGCGCAATTTTAAAAAATCTGAAAATTACACTTTTCTCACGAATTTTATTGATAGTAAGTTTTTAATTGTGCTCAATATCCCTTTCTCTCCCTACAAAAAAAAAGTTTATGTTTATGGGTTCAGATGTCAAGAAAGACTTGTTTTCGTACACAACAGTGATTTTAATCATTTTGAAAACATTGATTACATTGTGGAAACAAATTTTTACAAACAAAAAACGATTAAATACTAAGAAATACTCATGTAAATGAACGGCTTCTATACAGCTCTTATGGCCCTAGATTACACGATCATCTTCCAATTCATCCCTGGAACAAAATAATTATATATTATTATTATTATATTAAGGCATTGCATCAACAAAGCAATGTTATGATCTTGAAACTGTGAAACAAACAATTTAAAAATAATCATTTAAACGCATACCTTTTATTGTATTTAGTACTGCATTGTCATTGTCAATGCAGTTCGTGCAAAGTAGCGTGCGTGGAACCTTGGCCTTTGAACAGGAGCATCGTGTATGGCATCCGGAGCAACTACACTTAACCAATTCTCTGCAGGCTGCCTCAATAGAAGAAAGAGAAGACCAGACCTGCATCCACTCCCCAGCAACCACGGTCCATCTCCATCCTCCTGGCCCTGGAATGTTATCCATCACTGAGCCGCACGACCCCGAATTTGTCATATCTGGTATACTGATCGAAAAGAAAGCTGCCTTAGTGTCTCTTTTGTTGGGGCAGACTTTGTAGACTGCGACTTTTTGAAGAGAAGCTTTCTAACATGATTGACTGAGAAGTCTTCTGCGTCTTTGTAGAAAAGCAAAATAGTAAACTTCTTCAGAACTTGAAGAGTCTCGTCAGCAATAGACTGTTGTAGTAAAGAGATAGTTTTGGAAGATTTCAGTAGCTTCAGGAAATGATTTCCATACTTTCCAGGCAGTCTGTTTCCCTTCCATTGCAAATGATGACGGTACATCTTATTCAGTGAATGCATAGAATCCTCTCAAACTAACAGCTTTATGTTCACCCATACTTTCAAACATGGCATTAATGCTCATGTATCTCTGACCCTTCCCTGCACCAATCCACATCTCCTGAAGTCCCGCAATTTTGAGAATGTGAAAGAAAGATATTGCCAAAATAACTACATCAGACAGATTTTTGAGTAAGTATCCCAAGAAGCGTGTACTCTGTTTGCATAGAACATCTCAATAACATTCAGAATTCTGTTTTTGAATTCCGTATCATAGTATTCTCCAAAAGTCCGTGAAAATAAAAACAAAATCTCTGAAAATTGCGCAAAACCCTTAAGGTGTAGTGATAAATGTATGGGGACAAAAGAGTGTCCTCTCCACAAGAGCTTTCAAACAAAAAAATAAAATCGAAATCGGAGCTGAGATACAAAAAAATTAAGTCTGGCTAATGGCGGTCATCTTTAATGGCCGGTATTTTGGTGTTCTGCATGGATTTTTAAGTGGCTCCCTATCTGAAAAGTTACCTTTCGGCATCAACTATAACCATAGAAAGTGGCATATTCCAATCAAAAAGTACAGCTTTCTCTGGTGTACCCGACGTATTGATCCCTTAGGCAGCAGTTTTCTTGCCTTCTTTGAAACAACCTTTTATAATGCTATTGCAGTCGATATTTTCCATACTCTTGCTCTCTATATATAGCAAAGAAAGCGTCTATAGTTTGGTTTGTCTCATGGCTAGTCTATAATGCTTCCAATATATCAAGAGTTGCACATCATCACCATAAATATGCTGAAGTTAAAGAGTACCAACTGAAAATTAAATCAACATGCTAATTTCGCATACATATATAGAACACTTAAGTTGGTATTACGCCAGATACTCCTACGATTTTGTTTACATGGTATATTGCTATGTATTCCTTCGAATAACTCGGCTTCGCTTTTATTTTAGTTTGTTGGTTTAAGTCAATTAGGTAAAGTTTCGATAGTGTATTTTCCTTATTAATATTATTGTGATGGTTTAATCATAGATTTTATGTAACCATCAAACAATGTAAACGTAATAAAACTATGACGTCAGTTTAGAAGCGAACGCTAGATATATTGTTTTTTGTTAGTTTTAATGAGTCAAAATTTTTCGCATTCGTCAACCACTGGCATAACGTTGGGGCAGCCTCCCACGACTTTTTCCGCGGCCAGTGGTAGCAAATATATATGTAATAGCGCTACAGGAATAGTAGCGGAAGTGACGTCAGGGTCTGGCAAAATCATATAAGTCAAGTTTCGATATTTTTTCCGCTAGGTGCCAGCACGCCTACTGACAGCGTCTTGGCCCCTTGTGGCAACAAAGTGTGCATCTCATGAATAATCCGTCACTGATGTAGGTAAACGTTGAATCAAGTATGGAAAATATAACAACTGGACTTAAAAATCTACTTTGATTTAATTTGTTGTAGAAAACACAATGGATGCGTATGTCTTATTTGATACCAACCCTACATATGAATGTACTGGTAATTTGAATTCAATGAAGCCTCTCAATGGTGGTACTGAATGAAACCATTTTTTACAGTTTTTGTTTTTAGTTCTGTGGTGGCCAAAGCTCGTTGAGTTATATCAATGTCAAATCTTAATGGAACAGATCGTAGATAATGTCCAGTGCTAATTTTAAATGCATGCTTTTCTGGTATCACTTCTTTGGTGTGTGACATTTATATTGATGTTTTATCTACTTTCAATTTGTTTTATAAATTATTGTTTTGAAAATCAATTAAAATATTTCTTTGACTCATAAAAACACTTTTCCTGCGCGTTATTTACCTAACAAAACAGTGCTCTTTCCTAAGCACATAAAAAGTAACACATTTAATTTCAACAGCCAGCATTCTAACAAATATACAATGACGCGTCTTTATTTCTTAATAATTAAGTTTATCTCTCGACTGAAGTTTGGATTAAAAGAAAGCTTCAGTTAAGGACTTAGCTATAAGTAGTTCTAAGTAAATTATCCTACACACAAGCAAAAATATGTTTACAGTACAAATTTGAAAAAAAAAAAATTCAAGTTGCAATATTACAGAATTTACAGTACAGCTTTTAAGCTATTTAATTTCCATGATATATGTAATCCATTATTTTTCATAACTGAACGTTTTGTCAAAACAAAACATTTCCGTAAAATTACTATTGGAAATCGTTAGATATCTTAATATAATTTATATACACAAATACACATTCTAAACTGCAATGAAATATATACCAAAAACAAAAACAAAGTCATGTGATAAATGGTTCTCTTTAATACAGCAACCACAGAGAAGCTTTATTGAATTCAAATTAATAGTATATACATCTGTAGAGCTGGTATAATCCAATACGTTCGAACAAGACGTGTTCTCTAGACAGACATGAGTGAAATTTCTAAGCCTGCTGCCCGCTAAATAATTCCATTGTACTTGTTACGATGGATTGAAGCAAGTTTGACTTTTAAATCTACTGGTTATATTTCTATGTGCAATCCATCATGTATACTGGATGTTTTCCAGAGTTAGTTTATTTTGGTAGCAAGCTATAGTTTTAAAAAATATGCAAGTTTGTAGTAAATCTATAACTGTTTTGTTCAGAATTTTTTGTTAGAAAGGATATTATTACTATGCTCGCTCTTCTTCATTTTCATTACTAGTGGTCTAGATGTTAATCGACAGTTTCAGTTTTACAAATACAAGAAATCTATATTTTTTGATCAGCGGTTTTGTTTATGGCAAAAAATCTCACATCAGTCCAAAAATCAGAGTAATGTACGAAACGATACCCGCCGTGACATGTTGCTGTCTGAAAGGGTATAGCCGGAAAAGTTAGGGAAATGTGCCCCCGCACTTACTTAGTTAAAATGGCTTCCAGATGATGCAGTTTATAGAATATATTACACGGTAAAAATTTTAACCCGCTACGAAGGTGGAAAAAAAATAATATGTCTTTAATTATTATATATTTTTTTTCGGTTTCTATGCAACCGATCGATTTGAAATTTGGCACGAGTTTTGCTTGCGTGGAGATAACTTACTCCAAAAAATAAGGTCATTTTATGACCATTTCAACCATCGGAAAAAAAATAGAAATTTCTTTTAGATGACAAAAGGGTGGCTACCCTTCGTGGTACAATCACCATTCTATGATATATTATGTCTTGACACTTCGTAATTATCATACTAAATTGTCAGATTTTTTGCTGTGGTGGAACAATATGGAAAAAAATAAAATTAGGTAAAATAAAATATTTACACTTGCCTCTTAGTTCCAACAGTTAATACTTGCAGCCTTACAAGGTATTGTTGCATATCTACAACCGACCGCGGATGCCAGTGCGATGTTGCCAAGTCTACTTATTCCCCAGACGTACGGAAATTCGGCACAATCTGGCAATACCACTTCTGGAGGTTCCAAGTATTAACTCTCTAAGAGCTTGGAGAAATGTTTAGCAACGAATGATGTTCTTTGTAATTACTGTCGCATTACGACATCTGAAAAACGACGTACAGATGAAGAAAGGGAGGGAACGATCGAAGAAGACCAGCCTTTTGTGCCTTCGACATCTTCTAGCACTACGATTAGTGACTGATAAAATAATGGAACTACCATTGCAAAGACTCGTTGCTACACATAAATACTGTCGCATATGTGGTGATGGTAAAGAACTGTCCGTAATACCCACTACTGCGAGACTACAGTGCTATTGAAACAAACAAATATACATCCCCGAGGCAATCGTTGCTGTAAAATACATTTGATTTTTTTCCCTCATTTTTGGCCTTGGATGGGTTCCATCAGCCAGCTACGCAGATGGATAATTTTTTATCTCAGTATGGTACAGTTGTTTAACATTAGTTGTCGTTTGTCAATAATTATCCTGACTTGTGATATTGATTACTAATATGCCTTTGTTTTTATAACTTACTATCCGTGGTCCAGTCTATGTGTAAACTTAAATCGCCCTGATGGATTCCTGGGCGCGAAATGTATCTACATTTGATTAAACATCGTTTTTATGTATACGTTGCACATCTGGATCCATATGTCAATTGTAGCTCGATTTCTAGATCAGATTTATGCATTCTATTAAATTCCTTAACCCCAATAACATAACAACTCTAAAAGGCTCTACAGACCACCCCGGTTTATCAGACTATCTTATTAGGGTTACTAATTACAACCTTAATAATATACCAATGATACCATTCTGAGGATGGTCAATTTGTTCAGCAAGTGCGCTGCACGCTGGCACCATATCGAACAATTTAGTAATAGGTCATTCTTTTATCATTATTACTACCTGTTTTCAGACCGTTAAGCCTGTAAACGTTAATAATTGCTTCTCTGATAAACCGCAGTGGTCTGTAGAGCCTTTTAGATTTGTTATTGGGGTTAATAGAATTCATAAATCCGATCTAGGAATCGAGCTACAATTGGCATATGGTTCCAGATTTGTAATATCGTCTTCATAAAAGCGATGTTTAATCAACTGTATTTTACAGCAACGATTGCTTCGGGGATGTATATTTGCTTGTTTCAATAGCACTGTAGTCTCACATTAGTGGATATTACGGTCAGTTCTTTATCATCACCACATATACAACACTATTTATGTGTAGCAACGAGTCTTTGCAATGGTAGTTCCATTATTTCGTCACTAGTCGTAGTGCTAGAAGATGTCGAAGGCACAAAAGGCTGGTCTTCTTCGATCGTTCCCTCACTTTCTTCATCTCCTAGAGAGTTAATACTTCGTCCCTGGGACCTCCAGAAGTGGTATTGCCAGATTGTGCCGAATTTCCGTACGTCTGGGGAAAAAGTAGACTTGGCAACATCGCACTGGCACCCGCGGTCAGCTGTAGATATGCAGCAATAGCAATACCTTGTAAGGCTATAAGTATTAACTGTTACAACTAAGAGGCATGTGTAAATATTTTATTTTACCCAATTTTATTTTTTTCCATATTGTTCCACCACAGCAAAAAATCTGAAAATTTAGTATGATAATTACGAAATGTCAAGACATAATATATCATAGAATGGTGATTGTACTACGAAGGATAGTCACCCTTTTGTCCTCTAAAAAAAATTTATATTTTTTTTCCGATGGTTTAAATGGTCATAAAATTACCTTATTTTTTGGAGTAAGTTACCTCCACACAAGCAATACTCGTGCCAAATTCCAAATCGATCGGTTGCATAGAAACCGAAAAAAAAAATATAATAATTAAAGACATATTCTTTTTTTTCCACCTTCGTAGGGGTAGTAGCGGGTTGAAATTTTTACCGTGTAATATACTCTATAAACTGCATCATTTTAACTAAGTAAGTGCGGGGGCACATTTCCCTAACTTTTCCGGCTCTACCCTTTTTTTGTTTTATTCATTGTGCTATTCCAGTTATCAATACTTTTGTAGATGAAAAGCTATAGGAATGGAGTTGTTTGTTTCCAAAAAATCCTGAGATTGTGAATTCTAACTTGGTCAAAAACCTATACAAATTTATTGAAAAAGGTATACGAAATTACAAAATCATAGATTGTTCTTTCTATTACACCATACGGTAAAGTAACCATAAGAAATGAATATGAAGCTGAAAAAAATCTGCGAAAAAATGTTTTAGTCCTAATACTTTCTGAGATGTGCACCTTAAAAACTCCAGTTTTTTTTTAATTTTTGCACAACAATCAAATTATTCAGATTGTCTAACGGTGATTTAGAATGGAGCGGAGCAAATGTCCTCAATTTCCTGTAAATAGATTATAAAAAAACAAGCTCTAACTGTGATAGAATGCGACTTACGACCTCTGAAAATGAAGAGTTTTCTACCGTTTCCAAGATTATTTCAAGCCTGTTTTGTAAGTTCCTCCTTTTAAATGCATCCCATAAGAACGAATCAAATTCTTCATAAAAATACAAAAAAAATTCTATTCCTCTATTCATTTACAAAGTATGTCCTTTGAAGTAATCCGATTTTGTTGTACAAACATTTGCTTGATACGTGTAGTGCAGAATGGAGAATTTTTTAAAATGTATCGATGAAATGCATATAACATTTTTGTAAAGAACTTTATTAGCTTCTTTTTTATATAAACATATTTTCGATATTGCTAATGGTTAGAGAGATATAAGCAAAAAAAATCAGAGCGCCATCTTACCAAGATGGCGGCTCGAGCGCAACTGTTTGAGCTGGAGACTTTTAGTATGTCTAATAGTAAATCTTTATGAACATCTCCGCCAAGTTTCAAGACTTCATAAGTTTTTTCCTCTTATTTTCCCTATTTGACTGTACGCGGTCTCAGAGCTTGGTGAACAGACAATCGAGACCATTTTCTGCTTACCGCTTTTCAGAAAAAAAATTATTAATAATAAAGGGTCTAGCAGGATAAGTTAGGGTCAGTGGCCCCAGAGAGGCATTTTCCAAATAACTTGTGTGATGACATCGGTGTGAGTAATAAAGTTACCATTGACACAAATTCAGCCTCCGATCTGCCTGCGTTCTTGAGATAATTGACCATATATAGGCTAGAGCGGGTATTTTTGAAAATTATTTTATTCAAAAACTCTTGCAGCTAAACTAATAAAACGAAAACTATTTGTTAGATAATACATTGTTCTATATTACATATTTTTTGTAGAAATTTTCAACTATATTTACTACTTAAAAAAATTAAAAATAAAAAATTCTTAGTTTTTTTCATAGTTTACACAAAGGTACAATCACAGAAAAATATATAATGTAGCTTACTATATAGCATTAACACCAAAACGTGCATTCAGATAAAATGGGTGCAACACTTTTAAGAAAATAAAAACTCGTTATGACCGTCCTGGAGTTCTTACTACTTTATACCTCTTTTTAATATATATTTGCTCATAAATGTATAAACAAGTAGTTATGTGTTTGTAATTTAAATAAATAACGAGCGGGGGGAGAAAATCTTAAAAAAAATTTTTCAGTAAAAATTGTCATCTGGCATCTCAAATTTCCAACTTTTATCCAACTTTTGCCAAGTCTAACAAAGTTGGGGGGTAACGTAGTAAATGCTCTGAATTACAGTTATTATTTACGTTAAGAATAAGAAAGGTGCAGTATAGATAAAAATAAAATCCAAGAAAATATTATTTATTATGATACAAATTATAATTATTACAATATAATTAATCTTCGTCTCTGCCCCCATGAATAACTACGTGAATATTTTCTGATGTAAATATATTAGATTATTTCACTCATTAACGCTATAGCCAATGAGAGCCCGTTTTTTCACAACACTGCACCAATCAAACGTCATTATTAGTGATAATTCAAGCTAGATCTGCTTTTGACAGGACCAACATGCAAAATTTATCGCTCTAATTTTTTAGGTCGCTGCAGCGGCAAATATTGCGAAAATTTTTTGACGTTTTGTGTCGTGACATGTTTTCGGCAAATAGGACAAATCGTGCTTTTAAATGTTATCTATAAATATCTTCTCTAGCTTATTACTAATTGTTAACGTAAATTGTAAATTGTAGTACTGTATTAATAACCTAAAAAGCCAATGCAGTGTGGAACTTAAATAGGTTCGGGACAAGTTATAGGTACACAGCTTTCAATGGCTTAATACCTAACATAATTACAAAATAATTTTCCCAACTAAAATTAAATATGAATATCTACGAAGCAGACAAATCAGTTATTTCATGATAAATACACAAATGTAGGTACTTACTTATAGTAATTCATCAATCATTACAAAGCAGCTAACACTTATTTGGAAAATCAAAACTCTGCAGTATCACTATATACATTATAATTCATTGTACTTAAAGTCTCTCTACTTAAACAAGTAAACCTTAACTTAACTATCAAACTTCTCAAATTAGAAACAAGGATTAAATACATAAATATATATTAATAAACATTTTAATATAATAATTCAATTCACTGTTTAGTAGTGTTTAGGCTAGTAACTAAGTTAAGCTAGCGTTACTAGATGGCGGTACCATACCATCTAAGCCAGCAGCCTTAGAACGTAAAGGGGATAGATTGGTAATATGCAATTTGTGTGATTTCACCCGTAATGTGATTGGTCGAAGCGTGCTTTGTTGTGATGACTAGTCTTATAAGTCACAGTACCTATGGTTTAACGTATATTGTTTTTCTTGATTGTCATAATTTAAACCTACTTTGTTTTTTATTAGATGAGTCGCTTTGGAAATGCATTTTTATGTGACGTAAATGATGAAATTGAAGATAAAGGTGAGTAATCTCTAAAAAGCAACAAGGAAACGTCTGAAGGCAATTAATTACTGAACATAATATCAAGCGCGGATCTAGAAATTTCAATAATTTTTTTCTCGTCTGTGGCGCATGGGACCCATACGAAATATGGGAAATAACATCTCGAAAAGCACTTCTCTAACGACGAATTTTTGAAAAAGCAGTTTGAATTTTTTCAAAATTCGATTACCACCCCCCCCCCAGGTTTAGGGATTCCTGTTTAACATTATTTTTTTCGTCATATGCATTTTACTTTTTATAAAAATACAACAATCCGTTTTGAAGTTTATGAAAATATTTTCATTACTAACTGAGATACAACGAATTGAAATTTTGTGATTTGTTAAATTGTAAATCACAAAATTTCAGTTCGTTGTATTTCAGTTAGTAACGAATATATTTTCATGAACTTCAAAACACAGTGTTGTATTTTTATGAAAAGTAAAATTCATATGACAAAAAAGCTTTTCGAGATGTTATTTCCCATATTTCGTATGGGTCCCATGCGCCACAGACGAGAAAAAAATTATTGAAATTTTTAGATCCGCGCTTGCATAATATTGAAGATATACTTAATGAATTATTTATTCGTGAAATATTCTCCATAAATACCACTCGTGCTTTAAATTTTATCTAAAAATTTTTTCTCAAGCTAAGTTGCCCCTAGTTAATATAACTCGTGCAAATTGGCAGTTTATTATCAAAGATTAAATCCCTCCCGCTAAAGCGGTCGGGATTTAATCAGATAATAAACTGTCAATTTGCACTCTTTATATTACCAGGCAACACGCTTTCGAAAAAATTTTCGATAAAATTTTAAGCACTAGTGATATTACATACGATAAAACTTCTACTGGACGTACTATGCGGGAAAAATATCGGGCATGAGATAAGTTATATAAGGCTGCGGTTATATGTGAACAGCATTCTACCGTTCTTATTTCATTGGGACAGTCGCAGAAATATAGGCGTATGCTTTAAATTGTTGTTCCATTAGGTATATAATCAATGTAAATGGGGTAAGTTTTACTGTTAATATACCTTGATCTTACTTCCAGTTCTAATATATTGGGCGCGACTTTAACAAAAGTAATCTCATCTAATGTCCGCTTAATATCATTGAACTTATTTTGGTTCTATTTTTAGTCTATTTCTAGAATTTTTAAAAATCGTTATCAACATATCAGCATCAACTTACGTAACTACAACTGACTGACATCTATATTTCCATTATTAAGTTAATTTCAATAATTTACTGTCAAAAGAACAATTTAGACAACTAAAAAAAGGCCATTTTTTTTCTAAGAGTTGTACTACTTTTTTTGAAATCAAGTGTACTTGCAATCTCTGTCAAACAAAATTAATAGTTCAGCCCTGAGTACCCGTCAGGCATAAAGCTGGAAAGTGTCGTATTTGATGTGAAATTTTCTGTTGAATACGAATCCGGAGGGCGCACAGTGTGGAATTTTCGTAATCTAAGCGGACAAAATACCATTTTGGCAAGTGTATGATATTTTAATAAATATCTTAATTTCTGAAAGTAAAATGATCAAACTTAAGCATAAGCATACCTATATATATTTTTTTATCAGCAACATTCAAAACATCCAAACAAGTGTCGTAAACTGTCGTGTTTCCTTGTTCACGCTATACCAAGTAGGGATAAACTGAATTGACACGCTCCAACTTTTTAGTTAAGTACAGTGTTCCTGCGGTTGACATATGTTTTAGTGACAATATTATTTTAATGGTATTTGAAGGTAAGTGGCCATATATATATTTTTTTTTTTTTTGAAAAATTATTCTATAAGACTAAAAAAGAAGATAAAAGTTTGAGCTTGAGATAACATGGAAAAATTATATTTTATAAATAAATAACTGAACTTTTAATTCATACCTCCGCAGACTACCCTCAACTTCCTATATTAAAAAAAAAGGTTAGTTTGTGTACTACTAATATCAGAAAGAAAAAGTTGCACGAGCTTACGCTCTCACTAGTTTTTTCTTAATTTCAGAATGAGTGCCGAAATTTCCCGGAGGTCAATTTTCCCAGGCAAAGCAAGTCAGATGCCATAATATCTTATATTTTACAAAAGTTAGGTAACAACTGATTCTCAAATAGTATTCTGAGCAACATTCGCAAGTCAGTAAACCTTGTTTGCAGCATAATAGGGCAAAGATGGGCTAAGTCGGATAGACATCAAGGAGCGATTTTTAAAACATAATGGTTCTTGGCACGATGGTTGTTATCTGACATTGTTTACCAAGCTATACCCTCTACTTCATGCGATAGGCCCCAAAAAGATTTGAAGAGTCCAGCTACAAAAATAAGAAACGTAAAATTCTTCATCTCGTTTATTCTGCTTCTCACGAAGAACTATCACTTGTAAGTGTAATAAAATTGCATAAAGTAGGAGGTAAAAGGGATTCAGCGTCGATATTTAAAGACCTCTCTGGTGCCCCAGCAAAGCAGGGCATATTAATAAAAAAGACCAAGGAAGCAATGTCAGGCAGACACAAACTACCATCAAGCCAAGAGCCATTATGTTTTAAAAATCGCTCTTGATGTCTATCCGACTAGCCCGTCTTTGCCCTATCTTACTGCAAACAAGGTCTGCTGACTTACGAATGCTGCTCATAATACTATTTGTGAATGGGTAACTTTTGTAAAATATAAGACATTATGGCATCTGACTTGCTTTGCCTGAGATTGGAGACCCATATTTCAAAAATTGACTTCCGAGAAATTTCGACACTCATTCTGAAATTAAGAAAAAATTAGTGAGAGCGCAAGCTCGCGCAAATTTTTCTTTCTGATATTAGAAGTACACAAACTAACCTTTTTTTAATATAATAAGTTGAGGGTAGTCTGCGGAGGTATGAGTTAAAAGTTTAGTTATTTATTTATAAAATATAATTTTTCCATGTTATCTCAAGCTCAAACTTTTATCTTCTTTTTAGACTTACAGAATAACTTTTCAAAAAAAAAAAAAAAAATTATATGGTCACTTACCTTCAAATACCATTAAAATAATATTATCACTAAAACATACACCGCAGGAACACTGTACTTAACTAAAAAGTTGAGGCGTGTCAATTCAGTTTATCCCTACTTGGTATAATAATAATAATAATAATAATAATAACTTTAGAGAATATTATTTAGGTATTATGCAAATCACAACTTACACACTTTTTATTTATTATGAAAATACCTACTTTCTGTATATTGTTGCCCTAATCTGGGCACGCTAATATACTAGTCAGGTAAATACTTTAAAACATTCATTATTGGAGAATCAATCAAAACAACTACTCTTCTAGCTAATACTGACGAAGTATTGAATTACATGATAGGATTCTTAGCATTTTAAAGAAAAAAATATATTGAAAATACTTAAATCATTTATTCAAATTTAATCATTCACACTTTTTTATTTAATATGAAATTATCTACTTTCTGTATATTGGTGCCTTAATCGGGTCACCCTAATATACTACTTAGGAAAACACTTTAAAACACTCATTATTGGAAAACCAATCAAAACAACTACTCTTCTAGCTAATACTGACGAAGTATTGAATTACATGATAGGATTCCTGGCATTTTAAGGGAAAAAATATATTGAAAATAGTTAAATTATTTATTGAAATTCAGTCATTCACAACAATTATTGAACCATACATTCATTTCAACTCTAGAAAAGTTGTACAAGTTTTTTCGAACTCGTTAGTTCTCATCAGTAGAGTATAGAAACATTCATTCATTATTTACAAGCCTATTCTTGATTTATTTTTACAATTAATTATTTTTTATTTATTTGCTTTTATCATGATTAGAGAATATTATTTAGGTATTATGCAAATCACAACTTACACACTTTTTATTTATTATGAAAATACCTACTTTCTGTATATTGTTGCCCTAATCTGGGCACGCTAATATACTAGTCAGGTAAATACTTTAAAACATTCATTATTGGAGAATCAATCAAAACAACTACTCTTCTAGCTAATACTGACGAAGTATTGAATTACATGATAGGATTCTTAGCATTTTAAAGAAAAAAATATATTGAAAATACTTAAATCATTTATTCAAATTTAATCATTCACACTTTTTTATTTAATATGAAATTATCTACTTTCTGTATATTGGTGCCTTAATCGGGTCACCCTAATATACTACTTAGGAAAACACTTTAAAACACTCATTATTGGAAAATCAATCAAAACAACTACTCTTCTAGCTAATACTGACGAAGTATTGAATTACATGATAGAATTCCTGGCATTTTAAGGGAAAAAATATATTGAAAATAGTTTCTATACTCTACTGATGAGAACTAACGAGTTCGAAAAAACTTGTACAACTTTTCTAGAGTTGAAATGAATGTATGGTTCAATAATTGTTGTGAATGACTGAATTTCAATAAATAATTTAACTATTTTCAATATATTTTTTCCCTTAAAATGCCAGGAATCCTATCATGTAATTCCTGGCATTTTAAGGGAAAAAATATATTGAAAATAGTTTCTATACTCTACTGATGAGAACTAACGAGTTCGAAAAAACTTGTACAACTTTTCTAGAGTTGAAATGAATGTATGGTTCAATAATTGTTGTGAATGACTGAATTTCAATAAATAATTTAACTATTTTCAATATATTTTTTCCCTTAAAATGCCAGGAATCCTATCATGTAATTCAATACTTCGTCAGTATTAGCTAGAAGAGTAGTTGTTTTGATTGGTTTTCCAATAATGAGTGTTTTAAAGTGTTTTCCTAAGTAGTATATTAGGGTGACCCGATTAAGGCACCAATATACAGAAAGTAGATAATTTCATATTAAATAAAAAAGTGTGAATGATTAAATTTGAATAAATGATTTAAGTATTTTCAATATATTTTTTTCTTTAAAATGCTAAGAATCCTATCATGTAATTCAATACTTCGTCAGTATTAGCTAGAAGAGTAGTTGTTTTGATTGATTCTCCAATAATGAATGTTTTAAAGTATTTACCTGACTAGTATATTAGCGTGCCCAGATTAGGGCAACAATATACAGAAAGTAGGTATTTTCATAATAAATAAAAAGTGTGTAAGTTGTGATTTGCATAATACCTAAATAATATTCTCTAATCATGATAAAAGCAAATAAATAAAAAATAATTAATTGTAAAAATAAATCAAGAATAGGCTTGTAAATAATGAATGAATGTTTCTATACTCTACTGATGAGAACTAACGAGTTCGAAAAAACTTGTACAACTTTTCTAGAGTTGAAATGAATGTATGGTTCAATAATTGTTGTGAATGACTGAATTTCAATAAATAATTTAACTATTTTCAATATATTTTTTCCCTTAAAATGCCAGGAATCCTATCATGTAATTCAATACTTCGTCAGTATTAGCTAGAAGAGTAGTTGTTTTGATTGGTTTTCCAATAATGAGTGTTTTAAAGTGTTTTCCTAAGTAGTATATTAGGGTGACCCGATTAAGGCACCAATATACAGAAAGTAGATAATTTCATATTAAATAAAAAAGTGTGAATGATTAAATTTGAATAAATGATTTAAGTATTTTCAATATATTTTTTTCTTTAAAATGCTAAGAATCCTATCATGTAATTCAATACTTCGTCAGTATTAGCTAGAAGAGTAGTTGTTTTGATTGATTCTCCAATAATGAATGTTTTAAAGTATTTACCTGACTAGTATATTAGCGTGCCCAGATTAGGGCAACAATATACAGAAAGTAGGTATTTTCATAATAAATAAAAAGTGTGTAAGTTGTGATTTGCATAATACCTAAATAATATTCTCTAATCATGATAAAAGCAAATAAATAAAAAATAATTAATTGTAAAAATAAATCAAGAATAGGCTTGTAAATAATGAATGAATGTTTCTATACTCTACTGATGAGAACTAACGAGTTCGAAAAAACTTGTACAACTTTTCTAGAGTTGAAATGAATGTATGGTTCAATAATTGTTGTGAATGACTGAATTTCAATAAATAATTTAACTATTTTCAATATATTTTTTCCCTTAAAATGCCAGGAATCCTATCATGTAATTCAATACTTCGTCAGTATTAGCTAGAAGAGTAGTTGTTTTGATTGGTTTTCCAATAATGAGTGTTTTAAAGTGTTTTCCTAAGTAGTATATTAGGGTGACCCGATTAAGGCACCAATATACAGAAAGTAGATAATTTCATATTAAATAAAAAAGTGTGAATGATTAAATTTGAATAAATGATTTAAGTATTTTCAATATATTTTTTTCTTTAAAATGCTAAGAATCCTATCATGTAATTCAATACTTCGTCAGTATTAGCTAGAAGAGTAGTTGTTTTGATTGATTCTCCAATAATGAATGTTTTAAAGTATTTACCTGACTAGTATATTAGCGTGCCCAGATTAGGGCAACAATATACAGAAAGTAGGTATTTTCATAATAAATAAAAAGTGTGTAAGTTGTGATTTGCATAATACCTAAATAATATTCTCTAATCATGATAAAAGCAAATAAATAAAAAATAATTAATTGTAAAAATAAATCAAGAATAGGCTTGTAAATAATGAATGAATGTTTCTATACTCTACTGATGAGAACTAACGAGTTCGAAAAAACTTGTACAACTTTTCTAGAGTTGAAATGAATGTATGGTTCAATAATTGTTGTGAATGACTGAATTTCAATAAATAATTTAACTATTTTCAATATATTTTTTCCCTTAAAATGCCAGGAATCCTATCATGTAATTCAATACTTCGTCAGTATTAGCTAGAAGAGTAGTTGTTTTGATTGGTTTTCCAATAATGAGTGTTTTAAAGTGTTTTCCTAAGTAGTATATTAGGGTGACCCGATTAAGGCACCAATATACAGAAAGTAGATAATTTCATATTAAATAAAAAAGTGTGAATGATTAAATTTGAATAAATGATTTAAGTATTTTCAATATATTTTTTTCTTTAAAATGCTAAGAATCCTATCATGTAATTCAATACTTCGTCAGTATTAGCTAGAAGAGTAGTTGTTTTGATTGATTCTCCAATAATGAATGTTTTAAAGTATTTACCTGACTAGTATATTAGCGTGCCCAGATTAGGGCAACAATATACAGAAAGTAGGTATTTTCATAATAAATAAAAAGTGTGTAAGTTGTGATTTGCATAATACCTAAATAATATTCTCTAATCATGATAAAAGCAAATAAATAAAAAATAATTAATTGTAAAAATAAATCAAGAATAGGCTTGTAAATAATGAATGAATGTTTCTATACTCTACTGATGAGAACTAACGAGTTCGAAAAAACTTGTACAACTTTTCTAGAGTTGAAATGAATGTATGGTTCAATAATTGTTGTGAATGACTGAATTTCAATAAATAATTTAACTATTTTCAATATATTTTTTCCCTTAAAATGCCAGGAATCCTATCATGTAATTCAATACTTCGTCAGTATTAGCTAGAAGAGTAGTTGTTTTGATTGGTTTTCCAATAATGAGTGTTTTAAAGTGTTTTCCTAAGTAGTATATTAGGGTGACCCGATTAAGGCACCAATATACGGAAAGTAGATAATTTCATATTAAATAAAAAAGTGTGAATGATTAAATTTGAATAAATGATTTAAGTATTTTCAATATATTTTTTTCTTTAAAATGCTAAGAATCCTATCATGTAATTCAATACTTCGTCAGTATTAGCTAGAAGAGTAGTTGTTTTGATTGATTCTCCAATAATGAATGTTTTAAAGTATTTACCTGACTAGTATATTAGCGTGCCCAGATTAGGGCAACAATATACAGAAAGTAGGTATTTTCATAATAAATAAAAAGTGTGTAAGTTGTGATTTGCATAATACCTAAATAATATTCTCTAATCATGATAAAAGCAAATAAATAAAAAATAATTAATTGTAAAAATAAATCAAGAATAGGCTTGTAAATAATGAATGAATGTTTCTATACTCTACTGATGAGAACTAACGAGTTCGAAAAAACTTGTACAACTTTTCTAGAGTTGAAATGAATGTATGGTTCAATAATTGTTGTGAATGACTGAATTTCAATAAATAATTTAACTATTTTCAATATATTTTTTCCCTTAAAATGCCAGGAATCCTATCATGTAATTCAATACTTCGTCAGTATTAGCTAGAAGAGTAGTTGTTTTGATTGGTTTTCCAATAATGAGTGTTTTAAAGTGTTTTCCTAAGTAGTATATTAGGGTGACCCGATTAAGGCACCAATATACAGAAAGTAGATAATTTCATATTAAATAAAAAAGTGTGAATGATTAAATTTGAATAAATGATTTAAGTATTTTCAATATATTTTTTTCTTTAAAATGCTAAGAATCCTATCATGTAATTCAATACTTCGTCAGTATTAGCTAGAAGAGTAGTTGTTTTGATTGATTCTCCAATAATGAATGTTTTAAAGTATTTACCTGACTAGTATATTAGCGTGCCCAGATTAGGGCAACAATATACAGAAAGTAGGTATTTTCATAATAAATAAAAAGTGTGTAAGTTGTGATTTGCATAATACCTAAATAATATTCTCTAATCATGATAAAAGCAAATAAATAAAAAATAATTAATTGTAAAAATAAATCAAGAATAGGCTTGTAAATAATGAATGAATGTTTCTATACTCTACTGATGAGAACTAACGAGTTCGAAAAAACTTGTACAACTTTTCTAGAGTTGAAATGAATGTATGGTTCAATAATTGTTGTGAATGACTGAATTTCAATAAATAATTTAACTATTTTCAATATATTTTTTCCCTTAAAATGCCAGGAATCCTATCATGTAATTCAATACTTCGTCAGTATTAGCTAGAAGAGTAGTTGTTTTGATTGGTTTTCCAATAATGAGTGTTTTAAAGTGTTTTCCTAAGTAGTATATTAGGGTGACCCGATTAAGGCACCAATATACAGAAAGTAGATAATTTCATATTAAATAAAAAAGTGTGAATGATTAAATTTGAATAAATGATTTAAGTATTTTCAATATATTTTTTTCTTTAAAATGCTAAGAATCCTATCATGTAATTCAATACTTCGTCAGTATTAGCTAGAAGAGTAGTTGTTTTGATTGATTCTCCAATAATGAATGTTTTAAAGTATTTACCTGACTAGTATATTAGCGTGCCCAGATTAGGGCAACAATATACAGAAAGTAGGTATTTTCATAATAAATAAAAAGTGTGTAAGTTGTGATTTGCATAATACCTAAATAATATTCTCTAATCATGATAAAAGCAAATAAATAAAAAATAATTAATTGTAATAATAACTTTATTGACCATTTTGGGATACAAAATTATGCATATATGGTAAGTCAGAAGTTTCAAAAAAAAATATATATATATATATATAAAAGAATATAAAAAATATTTAAAATAGGTACAGTGTGTACATATACACTTAAGTAAAAATTACAGTAATATAATAATTAATAAAATAAAATAAAACAAACAAAAATTAAAAAAATCATTACAAATTGTCCTCAAGATATTCTCTTAGAGAGTAATACGATTTTTCTAACAGCAAGCGTTTTATCGTTGCTTTATAACTATTTCCATTTAGCAACTTGTAACTATTGGGTAATTTGTTGTAAACAGTTATTGCTAGATATTTTGGACTCTTTTTATATATGACTAGATTATGTAAAGGTACTTCTAAGGTTAAATTATTTCTGGTTTTGTAAGAGTGATTTCTATTTAAGGTATTGAAACTACTTAATTCCGATTTGGCATAGAGCAGCAGCTGATAAATTAAAATACATGGAAGAGGTAGCACTCCTAATTCTTTAAACATTTCCCGACAGCTAGTTCTTTTGCTTACTCCCTTGATGTACCTAATTGCATTTTTCTGTAGCCGGAAAACCCTTATACTTTCATGAGAAATGCCCCATATAGCGTGAACAAGGAAACACGACAGTTTACGACACTTGTTTGGATGTTGTGAATGTTGCTGATAAAAATATATATATATGCTTATGAAGTTTAATCATTTTACTTTCAGAAATTAAGATGTTTATTAAAATATTGTATACTTGCCAAAATGGTATTTTGTCCGCCTAGATTACGAAAATTTCACACTGTGGGGCGTATGAAAATCGGGGATTGCCTTAATCCTCGAATTTCAGAGATCGTAAAATATTTAATTTTTAAAATATAACTTGCGCTTTCTCCCACAAAAGATAAGCTAAAAATCCGCTATTTTGTTAAATTGTAGCTTATAGTGTATTTAATGCAACAGTCTAACCAAAACACATCTAATATTTATAGAAAAGCTGCGCCAAACATATTAAAACTGGAAATAAGATCAAGACATATCAACAGTAAAACTTACTACACTTACATTGATATATACCTAATGGAACGATAATTCCAAGCATATGCCGATATTGCTGCGACTGTCCCAATGGCATAAGACCGGTAGAATGCTGTTCACATATAACCGCAGCCGCATATTACTTGTCTCATGCCCGATATCTTTCCCGCATAGTACGCCCAGCAGAAGTTTTACCTAATATATCTACATCAGAAAATGTTCACGTAGTTATTCATGAGGACAGCGACGAAGATTAATTATATTGTAAAAATTAATAATTTTTATCACAATAAATAATATTTTCTTGGACTTTATTTTTATCTATACTGCACCTTTCTTATTTTTAACGTAAATAATATAATTCAGAGTATTTACTTTATTTATTTAAATTACAAACACATAACTACTTGTTTATACATTTCTGAGCAAGTTTATATTAAAAAGAGATATAAAGTAGTAAGAACTCCAGGACGATTATAACTAGTTTTTATTATTCTTTTTAAAGTGTTGCACCCATTTTATCTCAATGCACTTTTTGGTGATAATGCTAGACACAGTAAACTACATTATATATTTTTTCTGTGATTGTACTTCTCTGAGAACTATTAAAAAAAAAATAAGAATTTTTTATCATTAATTTTTTTAAATAGTAAATATATTTGAAAAATTCTACAAAAATGTATAATATAGAACAATGTATTATCTAACAAAAAGTTTTCGTTTTATTAGTTTAGCTGCAATAGTTTTTGAATAAAATAATTTTCAAAAATACCTGCTCTAGCCTATATCTGGTTAATTATCTCAATAACGCAGGAAGATCGGAGGCTGAATTTGTGTCAATGGTAACTTTATTACTCACCGATGTCATAACACAAGTTATTTTGAGCCGCTGACTCTATCTTATCCTACTAGACCCTTTAATAATTTGTAAAACACTTAATATTCGACAAAAGTTTTTCCCTTTAAATATGCTGAGGCTTCACACGTAAATTTCCGCTAGATTAATTTCCATATTTATGACATTTTATATAAAATGCTTGTTTCATTCACACATCTGTTTTATGTGCTTTGAGTATGTAAAAATCTGATAATAAAATCTGCATTCATTTGTTATTCACAATTTACACAAAAGTCAGTGGACACACGTCGTATGTCAATAATCGGCCAAATTACAAGACAGATCGCTTTCCGATAGCCCCATATCTAAATGAAATCCTATTCAAATAACCTTTTGTGGACAACAGCCTTTGAATAGGTGCGCTGACCATAACAATGGCATTAACAAGCCCTTCAAAAATGCCACACTTTTATGTATTCGCAAATATTTGTGGGGAAAACATTAGAAAATATGTTCGGCTTGGACTGCTTGGTAAATTTACGGCTTCACTATCAACTATTTATTGTTGAATATGTATTTTGTATTTGAACAAATAATATACTACTAAGTTGCATGTAAATAAATAAGTCTGGGTGATAATGAATGGAGGAATGAAGCGAATGTAATGAACTATACAATTTTTTAAAAATTAACAAAATGGCATACGCATTTTTCAAAAGCTTACTTGAATGTAATATAAATCAGTTCATTAATGATAAAATTGAAAGGTCTTTATTCATTATTTGTGGTATTCAACATCTCAGTGCAGAATATCTAGTAATTGAATATTATTTATCTAGTATTCAATATTTTGTAACATGATTTTTTAATAGAATGAGCTATCGCCTAGGAGCTCTACTGCGATGAGGAAAGTTTAATTTTCTCATGTTATTTACATACAGAGTGTTTTCAAAATCCACGAAATTTTCTCTTTGTTGATGTCTGTCAACAACTTAGCGCTTAACATGTGCAGTTCGTGATATTACTGTCACTCCTAATTTTGCTTAACTGGCAAGTTGGTGTCAAGATCGGCAACTTGCCCGTTGAGTAAAATATAGCCTGACAGAGATATCAAAAGTCTCACAAAGATCAGAATCGCTAATGCCCTGGCTATCTGCATCTTTTGACGTCCCTGAGACATGGATAGTTAACAATAATAACAATAACAATAATTTTTATTTATCCAATATATCATCAAATAATAATATAGGACAAGTAAAAAATCAAGTATAAAGTATAAACAAGTAAAATCATAAAATTGAGTAGGTATAAGTTACAATCTGAACAATAAAATAATGTACAATTAGCACAAATATGTTATAATATTTTCAATTTTCGAATCAGGAACTGAAAATAGAAACGATATTTATTTGCATTAGAAGATTTCTTTAAACAATCAGAAAACTCTCCATCAACATCATCAAAATTTATCACTTATTTATTTATAACATCAAAAAGTGGATCGAGAGATCGTTAGCGGTTAATTAAGAAGTTATAATTAAATTTTTATTGTTTCTGTTTTTATCGATTATATCTCAAGGCTTTCTAGTTGTTGTTAAACGCTAGAATTCGGTTATTATTGGCCTTTAACTTGTTTTATTTTGCTTTAATGGTATTTCTTAAGATCATTTGTATTTTTTGTTGAACAGCCTCCCATGTACGTTTTAATTGTGCATCATATCATTATCAAAAGCAAAGTCGTTATTTTTAGTAGGAGAAACGTTAATTATAAATTTAGATCAAATATTGACTAAAAAGTTGCCAGATTCATTAAGACTTTTTATATAACAAATATGTTGCAGATGCTAGTGCAGATATGTATTAATGAACAAAAGCAAAAAATCCATTGTGATATATTGGATTGAATATAACTCTCTTTGATTTAAAGGCCAAAGTGCACTGCTTTTGTATAGTCACTCAGACTCTTCAAATAATTAGAAAGTATAGTTATGCCAGCATACTTTCCATTTTGCTGTAACCATTGACTATCTGCAATATTATTGAGGGAAATGCACAAAACAATAGGAGGACATAAATACAATAGGAAAGGTGCCGAGAAAGATTTTATTTTTAAACTTACCAAATTCCAAGTATTACATGTATAAATATTCCCAACAATGTTAGCTGCACATTTTAGAGCTGATTGAACAACAATTAAACGTCACGGTGAAAGAACATGTCCTTCCATCGCTGAATGTTACATTGAAAATCATATTCAACATAAAGTAAATATTAAGAACAACACAGCTGACAATATCTCTCATGAATGAGCAGCAAAAAAGCTCTTCTAAATCATTTTGAAGTAATTTTGTCGCGATAATTTATACTTGGAACTTTTTGAGGTCACTGACCACACATATGGTAACTAAATATTGTCGACTTAAATGAAAAAATCACACAAAATTCATTTGAAAAACTTTAAAAATGGCTTAAGGGTAGTTATAGGACTATAGGTTTTCCAGACTTCAGAATTCTCTGAATTTTCCAGGTTTTTCATGAAAAAAAAATGTTTTTCAATGACACATAACAACAATTATAATTATATTAAACGTAGTTTGAGATAATAATAGCTATTTGTGTATTAAGAGTGCAAAGTGCCTCATTTTCGCTCGATAGTGTAAGTTGACAGTCAAACACTCGAGAGCGATAATGACAAAGGGCTCGAATTACACACATGATTTTATAAATTAGGTAATTACATGTTACTCTTACATCAACTCTCATTATATTAATAACAGTTTTGGGACATTAGTATTTCATAAAAATACATTGTCAATATTCCGACCAAACTTGTGTAAGGACAGATGCACTCGAGCGAGTGTAAAGGTACTGCTCATTGTCATGGGAGACGAGCTCCTTGGCAAACGTCAACTTGGCGGTCTCAATATGTGAGCAAAAAGCCTACTTTATATGTCGATTGTTGATAAAATAATTTTGAGTGGGGTAACCAACTTTTTGTAATATATTAAAAAAAATTTAAAGTCGCAATTTAAAAATAATTTAAAATAACAGTGGGAGCTCGTAATTTGTTTATTGTTTTTCCTATACCGATAAGAGATAAAGCAAAATAAACGTAGTTGAATAAGTTTTCGAACTTTCTTAACAAATTTTTCTTGGAGTAAAATATAAATCGTGCAACAAAATATACACTTATTCGAAAACAGTGAACTGCCGGCATTTAAAAATTTTCATCGTACAAATACAAACAAGAAATTAAATAGGTAGTTTAATAAGTTTTGAGGTTTCTTAATATTTTTTAATAAAAGCAATACTTTTTGAGGCATTAAAAAAGTATTTTAAAATTTATTTGTTTAATAAACAAATGAAGCAAATAGGCTCGGAAAGTAAACTTTTCATTACAATAAATTACTTCATTTAAAGTATATTATATCCTCCAAAATTTAGGAGACAAGGATTTTTTGTGAAGCAAAAATCTAGTTGTAATCCATTAAACTTTATCTAAAAGCACTCTATTAGTAAAATTTAAATTTTCACACGACTAAATGCTGGTAAGTTATACCTCAATAAAATTATGACGAATGAACGGCCACCAACAAACGTTGCGAATCAAGAGTGCCATGAACGCATTACCATATTTTAATTGTCAACTGTTATAAATATATCTGGGCCCACTTGATCGTACCAAACATTCACACGCTCCGATCTCGATGTTCAATTGTTAATAGTCAGATAAAAAAGCTAATGAGGGTTCATCTATTAAAATGACACTGGTTTTTTTTCTTTTTACATATGCTTGAGCAGAGGGTGGTTCATTATTTGGGGTGGTTTGATTTAGCAACATTGTGACCCGAGATTGATTAATGTGACGTTAATTTTGGAGGCGGGAATTTCTTCTATTAAATTAGGGCGTGAAAGTGATGCCGAGGCTGCGAGGATTCTCAGATCAGGAATATATCGTATAAAACCTAAATTAGAATATTAGGAAATATTGAAATATGTACACAGGCATAAATACAGGGTGTCCCTCTTAAAACTTACGTGACCGGAGATATTTTAATTATGTAAGAGGTATTCACCAAAATATATAAATAACTTTTGAGCAAAACCGATCTTTCTAAAAATTAAGGTAAAGATGGTTTTGAGACACAAAGAAATTGTTCGATCTTAAGAACCTTGAAAAGAGGTGGTTGTAATTAACGTTATATTCTAAGCAACTTCTGCGATACGAACAATTCTCGAAAATACACTGATTTTGGAGATATTTGATCTGCAATATAAATTTTTTAAGTAATAAAAAATGCCGTAGCTTTTTTTAGTTCTTTCAAATCAGACTGATTTAGATAGTAAGAAGAAAGTTTACTTCAACTTCTCGTTTGATCGAAAATTACATTATTATTTAGTTTTGAATAGGACAACCTGTACATTTTTTATGAAAGGAGATATTATTCATTTTTTCAGGTATAAATATATATTTACAATTGATAATAATAAAGAACCCCGCACAAAACAAATGGAAAGTGGGTTACAGTCGATTTGCCTAAAAATTCAATATGTTATAGTTCTTGACTTTCTGAACACAAGTTCTCATGAGCCCAACTCGATCTTATGTCTAGTTCCCGAGATACAGCTCAAGAAATGTACAAGAATGATCTCTTGTACAATTAAAAAAATTTCGAATTCATGATTTTTTTTCATACATTTTATATTGTGATATTAGTCTAAGAGCTACTGAACATTTTCTTTCATTACTCAAAGTTGGCTAAAAATTTGCCAAAATTTTGCCATAGGGGTAATGAGTTGCCATCTCGAACATTTCGACTTGACGATGGGCAGCAGGGGGTGTAAGAACACCCCTGAGTCGTAAAATAGAAGTCGAAATTTTCATTACTGCAAGTTGGTTGAAACTTCGTATTTTGCTTGAATTAAGATATATGAGTAACCATACAAATTGTCGGACAAAAATTTTAGGCAGCAGGGGGTGTAAGAACACCCGTCGTAAAATAGTCGAAATTTTCATTATTGCAAGTTGGTTGAAACTTAGTATTTTGCTTGAATTAAGATATATGAGTAACCATACAAATTGTCGGACAAAAATTTTAGGCAGCAGGGGGTGTAAGAACACCCGTCGTAAAATAGTCGAAATTTTCATTATTGCAAGTTGGTTGAAACTTCGTATTTTGCTTGAATTAAGGTATATGAATAACCATACAAACTGTCAGACAAAAATTTCAGGCAGCAGGGGGTGTAAGAAGACCTCAAATGTATTTTTTTACGTGAAATTTTTATTATTTGCTCCTGTCTGACAATTGAATATGTTATTCTAGAGACCTTTTTGACCATGTAATTTAATTGTCAGACAAAAATTTGGACCAGCACACCTTATAAATACGTTGCAAACTTTCCTCTTGGCCGGCCGCCAGTGACCTCAAGCGCGTCATATATTTCAAAAAGAGATGTCGATTTCTATGGCGCAATGATTTTTTTTTTTTTATATTTTGGAAGTGATTTTAAACAAAAAAAAAAGGAATAAAAAGTATTGATATCACGCTTAATTTTGAAGATACACTCGATTCTCCGATTAAACAATTAATCCACGTTATTTTTTTAACTATTTTATTTATTAAAAAAATGCATATGAGCATTTACGCTGGTAATTTAATTTTCTATAAAAAATATTCAATGAATTTTTTTGTTATCTCACTTGATTCTCGAGATGTAAGCTGAAGTATAAAAAAAAACGGACTGAAATTTTATGATGGATCAATCAATGCACAAAATTTTCTAAACTATATATTTTATTGAAAAAATGCTCACAATCTTTTTTACATGATGATGAGTGTTCCACAGCGACTGGAGATGAAGACGAGCCTGCTTAACGTTTATTTTTTTTTTTAATTTATATACGTATTTTCTTTTTGTCACCGTAAACAATAGATTTTTTACGATAAATTTTCTTTAAAAAATTGAAAATTCTAATCTTAATCTTTAATAATAATCCCTCTTTCTTATGAATAAAACTTACTTTAAAAATCACTGGTATGGTAATACTGCGCTTTGATTGATCCATTATAAAATTTCAAAGTCCGAAAAAATTAAATCGTGTTTTTTTTATACTTCAGCTTACATCTCGAGAATCAACAGAGATAACAAGAAAAGTCATTGAATATCTTATAGAAAATTAAATTGCCAATGTAAATGGTCATATGCATTTTTTTAATAAATGAAATAGCTAAAAAGATATCGTGGATTAACTGTTTAATCGGAGAATGGAATGCATCTTCAAAATTAAGCGTGATATTAATACTTTTTGTTGTTGTTTTTTTTTTTGTCTAAAATAACTACACCCCCCTGTTGCCCATCGCCAAGTCGAAACGTTCGAGATGGCAACTCATTACCCCCAAAACAACCTTTTGGCAAATTTTTAGCCTACTTCGAGTAATGACGCGAAATGTTCACTAGCTCTTAGTCTATATGTTCTAACAGCCCTTTATAATATTTTGCACTAAAAATATTTGTTGTTTCAATAAAAATAGCCTAAAAAAAATAAAATAAATAATAAAAGTTTGGAAAATGTTGGTGAAGGCGCGCCGGGAAATCTATATAAAAATAATTAGTGAAAAAATATTCGGTCAAATTTTCTAAAACATTTTCTACATAAAGTATGTGTCTTCCTGATCAAAAAACTTTAATTGAAAAACTTTTTGAAATTGTTCCTTTGATCTCTGATAACCCCATCAATAAATTAAAAGTTCAATAAGAATTTTACAAGAATTTATAGTTATATCTCGGAAACTAGACATAGAATCGAGTTGGGCCCATGAGAACTTTTGTTGAGAAAGTCGAAAACATACTGAATTTTCAGATAAATCGACTGGGACCCTCTCTCCAATTGTTTTGTTCGGGGTTCTTTAATAAAACGATGAGTTAAATAATTTATATTACGCTATTTATTTCAAGTAAAACAAATGTGGCTGCAAGTGTTATTTGAAAATTAAATATTTCGATATTTCTTTTCATTGTGTACTGTCTTACTTCCATTGTATGTTTCTGTTATATGTCCAACTGAATTTTATATCGTAAATTCGTTTAATATTTTAATCACCATCAAAACGGTCATTCACAATAATGCAGATAAATATAATAGTATGTCAATAATTTATGATGAATGTCATAAAAATTCAACTGAGTATACGCGCATTTTAGGAATACGTTTCCTACAAAGGCGCAAACCAACTCTCAGTACTTGTTAAGTTTCTGTTAAAATTTTTAAAATTACAGCAGTTTTAAAAGCCAAAACCTCTACCCAAAGGAAAAATACAAAAAATGAGAAAAACGTAGCATTGGTATTACAAGTGGTCAATAATAATCCTTGTACTCCCTTAGAGTACAGTAACTAGAGGTTTTAACTTCGGAATAATCTCATATGAAACGGATTTCTTTCATTTTTGCCAACTTAATCATAAATGCATCAAAGAAAAGTTTCTATATTATGCGGCGGCTTGCTAATTCATAGGTGGAGGATGCCACCCCTTTTCAGGGGGTATCAATAAAAAAAAAAAAATAAAAACATTGAAGCTGAAAGAGAATCAAATTTTAAGAAGAAGAGGCTCTATGCAACTTTTCATATACCTACATTGATAGTCTCTAACTTATAATGATTAGAAAATGGGGTTTTTGGCTTAAGAAAGAAGTATTTTAAATGAGTTTTCGTCAAATAACTCGAAAGATATTATATTGAGCGAAAACATGCTAGAGACAAATAAGAACGCTATTAAATCGAGAATGAATGTCTTTTGGTTTATCCGATATAAACTTGTCCACACTCCTGGAGAGTCGAGTTCTTCTGGTGACTTGTATTTAGAAAACTGTTGTCCGATTTTCTGTTTCGCGTTGTATATTACTTTGACGCTCTTATTTTCTAGAATTCTCCCGATTCTCTTTGTATATCCTTGTATATATGGCTACATTCTGTTTCATTTTTCATTGTGTGGCAAAATACATCATAAATAAAACATTTATTACACATCAAAGTTAAGAATTATTAAAATAAAAATAAAAAGAATATTAAATCTCACTCAACACATGTCTTAATAAATAAAATATTCCCTTCTACCGTTGATGAATTTCAAGCTACCAAAAAGTTGAAACAATTTTTCATTCACATTTGAAAACTTCAAGATGGCACATACCATTATTCGAAATAAAATTACAATCACAAAATAATCTGCATTTTTTTTTGCAACACTGAAATTAACACTGCAATATTTAGATAATTTGATAGATATACAACAAATGATATGGATAGATGAAAATGGGTCGGTTGAAATCAAATTGAGCCAGTTTGTATTCTATTGCTTTCTATCGTTGTTTATTGATAATTTTTTATTTATGGTGATTTCGGATATGGATGAATGACAATATATCAATGCATGGGGGTCAAGGCAGTTTGTGTTCCTTTGCTTTCTGAGGTGTTTTGTAAACAATGTTTTGGTACGTATTTATATAAATTGATGTAATTAAGTCCATCGGGGTTAAACCAAGCTAGTTTGTGTTTCATTGCTTTCTGTCCTACGTTACAGATATTTTTTACTTAAGGCACCATCAATGTACTTTATAAATGTATCGTAGAGATAGCTGAACTTCCTCAATGCTAATAGACCGTACGATATCGATATCGAAAGAGGAACAAAGGGAACGGTCGGCGTATCGCGAAACCCGTATTTGAATCCAAAAATTCTGTACAGCAGGAGAATACAAAGAAGGTCATTTTTTGACCAGACCGTTTGTTACGAGGAGGGCAGTTTCCTCTGAAACTATCGTTTTCTGTTATGACAACTAACAAATCCCATGGTTAAATGACTCGTCTTCAATACAGTTTCTAGAATCATTCAGGTTTTTTTTAGTGAATTTTGAAAAAGCATTCTCTTAATCAATTGAAAATTTTTATTTAAATATATTTGGACATATATTATAACTGAAATAACCCCGATAATTTCCCAAGAAGAAATAATTACACAGGTCTACAAAAAAAAAGTCTTGTCTTAAGATTCTCATCTAACTTCTTATAGTGCAGGCAAATCCAGTTTTGAGTATGAACTATCTGGGGACAGCTATTTCTTTATCGAAATGGATAGCTCTATTCATGTAGAATGAGGATATAAAAGTCCCGAAAAATCCCGATGTGAGCTAAAGCCACCATTTAGAAAAAATGGCCGCCAAAACCGTTTCTTTTAGAAGGACATATCTCAGTAACCATTGCTCCGATTTTAGATTTCTTTTTTTTGTTCTCTTCCCCTTTTTATGTACAATCGAAAGTATTATTACGTCTTTGGGCATAAAATAGAAGATAACTGAAGAAAATAAGACTTGAGTTATTGGAAATATACAAGGTGTCCAGTTAGTGCTTCCTCGGAAGATTGTGCAAAAACGGGTGACTTTATAAAAAAAAATTTTTAACAAAACTTTCGATGTTTCATTTCTACTATAACGTGAAATTATTTTCAGTTATACAAGGTGTCACAAAAAGGAGTTACACAAGAATGTATAATTATTTTAATGGAATACTCTCTAGCCAGTTAAGCGTCTAAGAGTCCTGAATTACACCCTGAAATATTTTGCCAATCGGATGCAGCGTTGCCAAGTTATAATTTTTTTTCTGTTTTTTTGGCAAATTACAAACATTTTTTTGACTACCATATCTCCGTGATTTATTAACTGTTTTTTCTAAAAATGTAGGGTGTTATTCGATAATGATGCATTTACTGAAAAATATTTTTGAAATAAATTATTATTATACCGGGTGTCCAAAATATTTGTTTACATTTCTTGTTATTTAATTATTATTTTTCTCAATTTTTTAAAATGGAATGCCTATATTTTTTTACATGGATGAATAATGCATAAAATTTTCCACATTCTAATATTATACACTTAATTTTTTTATTTCAAACCGTTTTTGAGACATGATTATTTCATTTCAAATAAGTTTTGCGTAAATTGCGGTGCTTTTTATTTTAGCACTAAAATCTAGTATGGCTTTGGTCTTTTGTTTTGCGCTTGTTTTTCACTCTATTCTATGACATTTCTCTAATGTGTTTAAGATTATCGTGATTAAGTTGAATTAATATTGTTAATATTTAAAAATACGAATTATAATTATTTGTCAATAAGATTTAATATCTATGGTAAATGTTATGTTATTGGTGAATATGATGGAAATTGTTTATTGTCATCAAGAATGTATGGTCAAAAATATCCCTATAGCAGATGTCCTGATGTGAGGTCTCTAGAAAATTTAAAAGAACGTTTTGAACGTACTGGAAATTTTGCATATGAAAAGAAGGCGAGACGACCAAATGTATTGTAATGAAGAAAATGAGCTCTCTATAATTTTAGCGGTAATCGAAAATTCTATGGCAAGTGTTCGGGAGTTAAGTAGGGATTTAGAGGTCTGTGAATCTAGTGTTTCCCTATGTCTTCGTAAAAATATGTTTCACTGCTATCGAGCTCAGCTGCATCAAGAGCTTTGGGATGTGGATTTAAATTGTAGATTAAATTTTTGCCAGTGGGCTCAAAACCAAATTGGAGAAAATGAAGAATTTTTCAAATTTGTATTGTTCACGGATGAATCAAATCAACGTTTCATCGCAACGGATTTGTGAATAGGCACAATTTCTATTATTATGCCAGAGAGAACCCTCATGTTGCACAGAAAAATCAGAACCAGAGTTTAAATGTAAGGGAAGGAATTGTACATGATTATGTTATTCATCCTCGCTTTTTTGAGGGAAATGTGAATGGAGCAGTCTTCTTAGATTTTACGCAAAATAATCAAGCATATTCCTGATTACATTACAAATAATATGTGGTTACAACTTGAAGGTGCACCACCACATTTTAGTAGAAATGTTCGTCAGGCCATTAGTAATCAGTTTCCTGAATGGTGGATAGGAAGAGGAGGTCCAATATTTGAATAAACTGTTAAATAATATCTAATTTATTATTTTATTAAATTATGTTAGGTCTCATTACATGGCCGCCTAAGTCACCCGACCTGACTTCATTGGGTTTTTTCTTTGGGGATTTGTGAAGTCAGACGTTTATAAAGTAGAACTAACGACTCTAGAAGATATGATGGAAAGGATTCGTCGGTGTTTCAATCGTATAAATGTTGATATGTTACACTGTGTAAGGCGCTCATTTATCAAGAGACCTCAGTGTTACCTGAATCAAAATGGTGGACATTTTGAGCAGTTGTTAGGTTAGTTTCAATGTCGTGAAAAAAAATTATTGCTCAAGAACCGTTCATAAAAGAAAGTGTACGATATCAAAATGTGAGAAATTGTAAGCGTTACTCATCCATTTAAAAGAATTATAGGCATTCCATTTAAAAAAATCGAAAAAAATGTAAAACAAAATATAGATTTTAATGCTAAAATAAAGAGCACCTTAATTTACGCAAAAATTATTTGATATAATCATATCTCAAAAAACGTTTGAAATAGAAACAAAGAGATATTAAAATGTGAGGAATTGTATGTTTTATTCATTCATGTAAAAAAAGTATACTTAGGCATTCCATTTAAAAAAAAATGAGAAAAATAATAATTAAATATCAAGAAATGTACGCAAATATTTTGTACACCCGATATACTAAAGATTTATTTCAAAAATGTTTTTTAGTAAATACATCATTATCAAACAACATCCCACATTTTTAGAAATAACGATTAATAAATCGTGGAGATATGCCAGTCATAAATGTTTGTAAACTGCCCAAAAAACAGAAAAAAATAACTTGGCAAAATATTTTAGGGTGTAATACAGGGCCCTTGGAGGCTTAACTGGCGTTAAGGAAATGCAGGCTGTTCTATTTAAAAAAATTGTGTGACTCGTTTTTGTGATACCTTGTATAATTGAAAATAATTTTAAGTTGTAGTAGAGACGAAACATTGAAAGTTTTGTTAAGAAAGTTTTTTTATAAAGTTAGCCGTTTTGCACAATCTTCCGAGAGAACACTGACTGGACACCCTTTATACCTTAATGTACATTATTAAAAATGATTACAATTTTATATATAAATAACTATTACTCCATTAATATTTGAGTTAGTATCATCGGCCAAAAAATAAATGAAAGCTAATTGTGTGCTCTAGAACTTTTATTAAAATTATTTTTTCAAAAATTGACTAGAAATTTCAGTACAAACGTCTCGAGTTTACAAAAGTTTAAATTTCCGTAATATTTAAATTATTTTTAAGTTTATCGTTCAATTTATCGTAAAATATGTAATCATACTTTCTGTAAAATGTGAAGTGAGGAATGGAACAAAAAAAATAAATCTAAAATCGGAGCAACGGTTACTAAGATATATGATTTTAAAGAAAATGTCTCTGGCGGTCATTTTTTCTAAATGGCGGCTTTAGCTCACGTCGGGATTTTTTGCGACTTTATGTACTTATCCTACATTAATAGAGCTATCCATTGCAATAAACAAATAACTGTCCCCAAATAGTTCACGCCAAACCCATTTTACACTGAGATTTACCTGGTCTATTAGAGGTATCTTGACGCGCTGAAGCCAATTTTGGGGGGGTAAATTTTTTCTACCGCTTCATTTTTTCTTTACCACCCCTGTTATCCCCTAAAAGGGGCAAAAAAATGGTCTTGTCCTAAGGTTCTGATGTAACTTTTCTGAAGTATTTTGATGCGCTGAAGCCAATTTTAGACAAAAAGAAATTATATCGTGTCAGTTTCCCTCTACCACCCCCTTTTATCCCCTAAAAAGGGCAAAAATGGGGTCTTGCTTGTCCCAAGGCTCTGATCCAAATTTTTCAAAGTATTTTGACGCGCTGAAGCCAATTGTGGACAAAATATTTTTTTCTACCGTGTCAGTTTTCCTGTCCCTTAAAAAATGGAAAAAAAGATCTTGTCCGAAGGTTCTGACCTAACTTTTCTTAAGTATTTTGAAGCGCTGAAGACAATTTTGGACAAAAAAAAATTTCTACTGGCTCAGTTTCCCTCACCACCCCCTTCATCCCCTAAATTTTTTTTGTCCAAAATTAGTTTCAGCGCATCAAATTACTTCAGAAAGGTTAAATGAGAATCATAGGACAAGATTTTTTTTGCCCTTTTTAGGGGATGAAGGGGGTGGTAGAGGGCAGGTTCCTCTGAAAGCCGGTAGAAAAAATATTTTTGTCCAAAATTGGCTTCAGCGCATCAAAATACTTAAGAAAAGTTAGATTAAAACCTTAGGACAAGACATTTTTTTTGTAGAGCAGTGAGTGTTATCCATCGTTTTCAATGGCCAGTACACTATTACAACAAAATGTAAATTAGTAAATTATATAATTTAATGGATTTAGATCAGTACTTTGGCAAAAATTAATGAATAAAATTATTAAAACTAGAATTGCGTCATACTTACAAAAATATTACATACTTTCAAAAAATCACTTTGGGCTCAGAGAACACGTGTCAACTGAAGATGCGATGGCTAACTTGACAGCCAAAATATACAAATCTTTAGATGAGGGTAAAAAATTTGTCGATTTAACATTTGATACTGTAGGCCATAATAAACTACAGGGCGTATTGGAACATATTTGATTTAATGGACTTTCGTTAAAACTTTTGGAAAGTTATTTGAATAATAGAAAACAGTGCGTGAGCTCAATAATGTCATTAGTTCTGAACTTATCATTAAATATGGCGTACCTCAAGGCACACTTCTGGGCACGATGTTATTCTACATTTACATTAATGGTCTATTTAAAGTCCCCACTAATAGTCAAATAACCTGTTTCGTAGAACTACAACGAAATATTCTACGAAGTCAAGAGAGTTGGTCACTGTTAAAAAATAAAGCTGAGAAAGATTTTAAAATATTATAAACAGGTTTAACAGAAGCCTACTAACCATAAATTTTACAAACAATTTTTTATGCCTTTTGGATGCCATGCAGATTCACTACCGAACTTCACTTCACTTACAAATGAAATAATAAAAATATACAAATGAAAAGTGTAAATAATATTAAATATCTAGGTATAATAACATATTCGCATTTAAGATGGAACTATCACATAGACCATGTCGTAAAAGAATTAGATGCATGCTAAACAGATTTTTACTCTATACTTTAAGAAATTTTCGACATCAATCAATTAAAAATTCTATACTTTGCTCTAGTACAAACACATACAACATATGGAATCACGGCATGGTGGCGTATCTAACATTTATTTGAAAAAGTTAGAGTGCATCAAAAAATGGATTCTACAAATAATATTTGAAAAAAACATTTCCTATTTTACTGATGTGCTCTTCGAAGAAACACGAGCGGGAGCTAGGTGGCTTTTTCGGCAGCTCATCGTTTTATGAACTTTGAGATATTTTTATGGTTTAATGAATGATAACGATTCATAAAATCGACTTCTGGCGGGGCACCTCCTGTCAGGAGTGTCACGAACACTGTTTAAAAATCAGTGAAATCATGTCATCGTTACAAGGCTCATTTTTTGTGTGTGTACACATTTTATGTTTAGAACCAATACAATACATCTGAGGGCACGGTACGGAGTCAAGTTAGCCGAAAGTATTAAATTCCTGTACATTTAAGAGCCTATGGTACTTTTGTTGACACTAAGAACTTTACGGGAAGCCTATTCTATTATTGAAGGAGCTTATATTTACGTTTTAAAACGGAGGCAGAACTTGTAACGATGAGTTCAGAGTCCTGAGATGAAATATGCGAAAAAAAATCCAATTTTCTTCAAAAATCCTAAACATTTTCTTTCTGGCTAGCCTTACTGATGGGAGTTTCTTTCTGGGAATTTTCAGAACATTTAAATAAACATGCTCAACCTTAAAAAAGTTTGTAACGATGATGTTATACAACTTCGTTAGTTTACCTCTTTGACCTTTCTGGTTGCGCCCCTGATGGCCTACACTTTCTGGCGATCTTATTGTATTCATTCTAAACACAAAATGTGTACACACAAAAAAAATTGGCTTTGTAACGATGATATAATTTCACTCATTTTTATATCTTGAACCATGGCCAACTCGACGGGCTGACATATGCCAGAATTCTATTTTGTCGTTATTTAAGTTCGATAGAATTAATCAGCGCAAAGAAAATGCTTGTAACGATGAGTGTCCGAAAAAGCCACTTAGCTCCCGCACCACAAATAATTGATGCGAGACAGCTATTTTTTCAAAAAATAATTTTCCTTCAATAGGCATGTTTACAAAATTTTAATTTTAATTGAAATGCCGATTTATCGGCATTATATACTAATGTAACAATAAAATAATATACATGTTTTTATTTTGCCAGTTATTCGTAACAAAAATGACCCCAATGCAGCGAGGCTAAGAAACGTTCCCAGGCAGAGGCTAGAGGAATATGACGTCACTTACTTATAGGCACGCCGGCCTATGTGTGTAATGTGGGCCCGTTGTTTTTTATTGAAAGACTAATAATATAATATTATTGATCAGCATGTTTTAGAACCCCTATATCCAAATTTTGAAGATTTTGATTCATGATTTTCGAATTACGCCCCCCTAAAATTATATTTTTCAAATATTAAATAATTAATAACTTTTAAGCGAATTGTTCTTCGAAAAAACGTCATTCTACATTTTCTTTTTAAAATTCACTTTTTCTACAACATGGCGTCATCCGTACTTTCAAATTTCATAAGCTAAGAATTTTCATTGAAAAATTGTCAACATTTTGAACCAGCAGCCCTGTAAACTATTCGAGCATTAAAGATTGCCGAATTTGAAAGGATGGACGACAGTGGGTGATAGAATAAGCGATTTTAAACAGAAAAAGAGGAGTGACTTCTTTTCGAAAAGGAATTCGTTTCCAAGTTATAAATTGTTTGATATTATTTTTGGTAATTTTTCAAGAAAATTCTTAGTTTATGAAAATTTGAAAGTACAGATAACGCTGCGTTGTGGAAAAAGTGAATTTAAATGGAAAATAAAGAATGACTTTTTTTCGAAATACAATTCGTTTAAAAGTTATTAATTATGTAATATTTGAAGAATATGATTTTATGGGGCCGTATATCGAAAATTATAAATCAAAATATCTTCAAAATTTGGATGTAGGAGTTCTAGAGCATGCTGATCAATAATATTACATTCGTCTTTCAACAAAAAACAACGGGCCCTCATTACACATACAGGCCTGCGTACCTGCAAGGTAAGTGACGTCATATAACTAGCCTCTGCCTGGGAACGTTTCTTAGCCTCGCTGCATTTGGGTGATTTCTATTACGAATAATTGACAAAATTAACATATTTATTAATAAAAAAATGGCTTTAACTAATATTAATGAATATTATTTTTTTTTTGTGAACATCCCTAATCAACAAAAGATTAATGTTCCTCGTATCCAATATAATTACGAAATTGGAAAAAAGCTAAATCGGCAATTGTACCAAAAAAAGTAAAAACAATTGATCTGAGATGTTCACTTACCTCAGTCTCATATTTTATATAGAAATTCCTACTAAAGAATATATTATATTGGCTTATTAAAAAAGAAATAAAAAACCTGGCTTATTGAAACACCAAGGTTAAAAGTGCATTAAATTATTGACAGAAAAATAGATATCTCATCTAAACTCATATTTTTTATTAATTAAAATAATAAATAAATAATTAAAATAATGTGTAAATATCAAAACTAGAAAAAACTAGAAAAAAAACACTGTATGTGTGAGTTTATTTGTATATATCTATTGTCATTATTGTGTATGTGTGTACATATTCTAACACATATGTAACTAGAAATCCTTGCTATTCTAATAAAAATATTTGTTTCATTGTCTTACCCACGATCAAGGGTTTGCCATTTATTTACCCAGGTAATTATATAAAATTTGTATCTTTGCGTGCTGCCATAAAACCAATTTGTATCGCTCATTCTTTTTATCTTAATATATATTTTATTATGTATTTTTATAGTATGCATTGTTAATTATATACACTCTTGAATTGTTACATTTCTTAATTTCTCTAATGAAAATGATGTTTTATAATATAATATGGTAATATTCTGTAAACAGTAATTTTTTGGGAAATAAATTATTATTATTAGTATTATTATTTGTTAAAAACCAGTCACCCTTCTCTGTGGCTCCGATCTCACAGAGGGGAGCTGGTAGTACCGGCAGCCACTCCCTACACCCGCGTATTATTATTTTTATTATTATTAGGTGCATGTGTGGTTTATTATCATTTAATATTATACGTCTGATCTGAATATATCGAATATTCATATTTAAATGGATACTTACAAAAAATAAATCGCAACTAAAATACATAATATTTAAGAAATACCTCACTATTAGTTCTTTAAAGGGTGCTGTGAAACGACGTCTGGTGTTTAGTTTGATGTGTGTGTAGAAAACAGAAGAAGCACGGCGTAAACATGAGAATTGTCAGTTGCAAATCCAACGAAGCAGTAGCAACCTTTGATTCCTTTGCTTTCATCACATCCTTTGCTTTTTAAGGGACCAGTGGAACTCAAAATGTTTTAAATTAAAAACATTTAAAGGACAATATTTGTATTTTCCTGTATTTTAATTTTATGGCATTCTAAAATGTGCTCTGTCCTTTAATCCTCTACACACGTTTATGTATTTTACTTACTAAATTCGCATAATCGAAAAATGATTTAATGATACTTAAGATGGAAGAATGTAGTATGTAATACAACGTAATGTAAACATATTATACGTAATAGTGTCACGACGGGGGACAAGCACTTCTAGTAACATGGCCATGCAGAGAAGAGTTAGTGTTAAAGACAGATAGTGTCTTTTAACAAATATCAGGCACTTATATATTCATAGCGACAGTTAGACCATTAATTCTAAGAAGTTGTCTACAGATTTAGCCTTTCATATTGAAACCTTGATTTCAAGCTCATTTTGATATTGTTTAAATATGCAAGTTTTTGAAAGTTCCTCATTACAATAGAGATAATGATTTACATTATCTCCATAAATATGTCTGGTTGCGTTATATTTTTATTTTTACGACAATTTTACAATAAGTTCCAATTAATTGTGTGACTGGGTGAAATTTATAATCATTAGTTACCTTTTTTTTTTTTTTTTTTTGGAGATGGTTCATTAAAAAAACTGCAACCGTTTTAGTGAAATGAGGTGGACAATTTCTAATATGGATATGCCTAAAACTTTTCCACAAACAGTGAGATTTATATAGTGAAGTGGTCGAAAAAATCAAAATTGAATATCTTTTCTATAAGGAGTATCAAAGGTGGCAAAAATAAAACTCATTTATGGTCAAATAAAATGCACCAATCCCGGACGCCGTATGTCAATGAACAATCGGGAACAATATGTGGAATAAATAAATCACGTAATACCGAAAGAATAGTAGGCTATGGTGTGACCCAAGGTACCATACTAGGTCCTATTATTTTTTTGTGTATTTAAATAGTTTACTAACCCGAAACTCTAGAGGAATTATTTTAAGGCATCTTAATGATACAGCTATTTTTTATTCAGATTATTCTTGGGATAATCTGAAACAAGTGGAGAATGATATCTCTAAGTTGATAATATTGATTTAACTATAACAAATTCATAATTACTTATAAAATACAAAATCGTACCTTTTCTGTTTATAAAAGTAACTTACCAGAATATAAAGCACTAACAATTAAAAGTAACTCCAACCTAGTTGGTTTCAGTTCAGAAAAGGGCAACCTTTCACACTACTTACGAAATATCGGATTTGTTGCAATAAAAACTTTCTAGCTGTGTCATTTCATGCAATGACAGTCAAGATTGGCCACCGATATAATATCGTTTCACTACTTTCTATGGGATTTTGTGTTTTTGCCTCAAGCTTACGTCAACAGTTCAATAACAATTCCTGAGCGCAATAACGAGGTCCGACGCGTCAATGGCGAAATTGAGCTGCATTTATGTGAAAATTTAATTACAATTTCCTCCAAAAGAGCGAGGGTGTGCCAATTAAGTCATGGCAGTTGTTTGTCGGATAGTTTCACATTTAACTGCAATGTGTGTACTTTATATTGAAACAGAAATATCAGAAAATTTACAATAAATGAAGCATTATTACAAAATTAAATCGTGCTCTTTTGTACAAAATTATTTATTTGTATAAGTCATTTTCTAAGAAAGTGGAGGATGATTCGATGATATTTAAAACCCTTGTAAGCTTTTCATTCCACTTTCGTGCTTACTCCTCTACTTTGTGATTGTGGTAATATAGTCTATTACCTTTCCTGGCTGATACCCATTACAAAAAAATAAATCACATTCAAATGAAAACCAGTAGCTTTGGAGTTATGGAGCGATGAATATAGGAATATGAACAGGCACCAAACACACGGACCTACATGTAAACACACAACAGAGATGAGAATCTTTTTTTTTTTCGGTTGAAAATAAGACATGATAAAGGCACTTTATTATACAGTTCATGTTAATTTCGATTTTAAAATATAACAGATTTAAGATATTGGAATAAAATTGATTTGATTCTGCAAATACATCTAAAACTTTCTTTCTAAGTTGTAATATTTAATAGTAATACTAATCGTTGCATTAGGCAAGCTCTTAAGACCAAGCTAAACACCAAGAGCAAAATCGCAGCAATGAACACTATTGCTGTACTCGTAGTTACCTACAGCTTTAAAACTACCTCGTGATAACGGATAGGAAAACGAGAAAAATTCTAACACAGACAGAATTCATCATCCGAAAGCAGATGTGCACAGGTTATACCTTAAGAGGAGCGGCGGCGGCCGTGGATTAATTGAATCTGCTCACGATTTCACTATCATGGGACTGAGCGCGTATATCAGACAGGGGAAGGACACATTTACGCGGCTAGTCAAAGTTCATGGTAAGGATAAGAAGCTGTATTCCATCCAGAAGGAAGCGTATACAATCCAGAGAGAGTACTTGCGCGAACCGAAACCACTGACGAGAACGCCAAGAGGAAAATTAAAACCAGTATCCAGATGAGGATATAAGTACTCCGCGCAAAGCCGATGCATGGACAATTCTTCCGCCACCTCGATCGATCAGCAGTAGACAAAAGGCATCTACAAAGTAGCTGAATAGTTCGGATCTGAAGGGGGAAACGGAAAGCTTAATAATAGTGTAATAGTAGCGCAAGATCAAGCACCAAATTCTACATATCACCGGAGAATGATCTTGATGTGGCCTATTGACAGCAAGTGTAAAATGTACGGCCTAGCAGAAGAACATGTCAGTGGTGGTTGAATTTACTACTTTAGAAACATCAGAGTAGACTCACTGACACAACAGAGTGATTAGATATCTCCACTGGAACATGTGCAAGCACTTCGATATACGGGTGCCGTAAAAATATATATAAGTTGTCAATACCAATGACGTCACACTTACGTGCCGATTATAATGGACAGAGAAATTCGCGCCAATCGACTAGACATGGTCGCACACAATAAAAAAGAGAATTCCTGTTTGCTAATCGATGTATCCTTCAAGGAAGTGGAGAAGTACAATGTACAAAGACCTCCAAATAGAAGTTAGTAGAATGTAGAATACAAAGTCCATAATCGTATCAGTAATTGTCGGAGCCCTTGGAACTACCAAGAAGGGCCATGGCTGGAATCTACAACAATTGCCCGATTAATTGATCACACAAGAAGTGCAAAAGATCGAACTATTGGGAAAAGCGCATATTTTAAGGAAAGGATTGGAGTCCCTGCGATCCCTTGTTGAGGCCTGAACTCTGAGCTATTTGAGCAGGCACCAAAGGATCCATAAACCTGGAACAGGCTCCAATAGAGCCGAATTCCAAATGCACGTGAGGGACAGTGAATAATTTCCAGATGCAGCTGAGAAAATGCGTCTCATTCAGACAGTTAATTTATTTTAATAATTTAATATTCATCGCGAAATATTAATTTGGTAATTTAACTTCCCGTGAGAACTAAACAAATTATTCTGTAAAAATTTCGCAGCCTCGGCAGCAAAATTAAACTGTTTGGAAATAAATTTTACAGAAATTTCTCCCCAAAAAAATTAACTTTTGGTCCATAATAAACTTTTTCGTCATACCTCCCTCGTAAGTATAGTCTAATTCCATTGTTTTGTCAATCGTAAATGATGCTTTATGTACCAAATACTTGGCATTGGCAAGGGGTCCTTATTTTTCATAAGGGAAATAAAGTAAATTTGGAAAAATCTTCTGTTTAAGTATTAAACGTTTTAACTTTTTTGGAAGTAAATCCAGACTTACTTGCTATATCTTCTATATCAGACATTATTTTCAAAAATGCTCAGAGCTACTATAATAATATGATTTAATTTATCTCGACAGTAGTTGTCATTTGAATAGAAGCTGCGTCCTAAATTTATTTTTCGCAATATCTCCCTCGTAAGTATACTCTAATTCCATTGTTTTGTCAATCGTAAATGATGCTTTATGTACCATTGCCACTGGCAATGGTCCTTATTTTTCATAACGTCTCTAGGGAAATAAAGTTTTGGAAAAATGTTCTCTTTTATGTAACAAGTATTATGTTTTAACTTTTTTGGAAGTCAATTCAGACAAGCCTTACTTGCTATATCTTCTATATCTGACATTATTTTCAAAAATGTTCAGAGCTATTATAATAATATGATTTAATTTATCTTAACAGTAGTTGTCATTTGAATAGAAGCCGCGTCCTAAATATATTTTATTGAGGATTGCCATGGATATTTGAAGCATCGCTACCTTTACTATTTGCTTAACAAATATGAAACCTGTCTCAAATAATTAGGTATAGTTTTCCACTAGTTTTCTAAAGTTTTTTTCTAGTTTAATGATTCTTGGGTATGACGAAAAATATAACATGCACCGCGGGTCGTACAATGCGGTTTTTTGGTCTCGAATACTTGCAAACCTCGGCCCTACGGGCTTCGGCTTACAGACTGTATTCTCAATCAAAAGAAATGCTCTTATGACCCTTGGTACATGAATAACTATCATTGACGGTTGTCAAGAATATTCCAAGCATCGCTAAGTTTACTATCTGCTTAGCAAATATGAAATCTTACTCAAATAATTATGGTTTTTCTCAAGTTTTTTTCTAGTTTAATGGTTTATGGATATGACGAAAAATATAATATGCACCGCGGGTCGTACAGTGCGATTTTTTGGTCTCGAATACTCGCAAATCAAAAAAAAGTGTACAGACGACCCTTGGTACCAAAATAACTATATTTCATAACACTCGTTTACGCAAGTATAGATTAGAAGTAGCTGTACGAAAGTGAAATCAGATGATCAGCAGTGAAGTACTTAAAATATATAAAAATAATATAAACATCTATAAAATGTAAAATAAAACACAATTTATAAAACTAATTACTAAAATCTGAATTAAAATATTCTGTAATATGTAACATACAATATTTCTGATTACAGAAGCAAATCTCTCATCACACTCAAAGGATATGGTAGCATCTAGCCTATTAGCCGACTTATTAGAAACCAGTTATTAACTACTTTTATTTTGTCTTAGTAAACACTGGTTTTTCTAAGATATATAGTATGTTATTATTGAGTCAAGTCCCGTGCTTGAGTGGTTTGAAAAAAAGTGAATTTTATAGATGGCTCGAGGTTTCTGTTTTTAGTCATTTTTATGCTCCTTCATTTTAGATCATGCAAATTTCTAATATGCGTGTTAATTACACTTTATGAGTCTACAATAAACGCAGCAGTTACACCTGCTCGACTTGTTACGGTGGAATTTTGTAATACTCGTGTAAAGGTTATCTCATTTTGATTCTAATTATCTCAAGCTTATGAAAGGAAATTTTTCCTTTTCTACTTTTTGGAATTTCTATCACATGCTTATTTATTCTCTTTATGTATCCGTCTAGTATCTAACAGGCACTCGATCCAACTATAGAATAGATGTTTTTGAAGAATTAAGACCTGAATATAGCTTATAACAGGAATTACATTACTATATAAAGTGTAAACAATAATAGTACAGTCGGATTGATATAATTCAATTTTTTTTCAGCGATAACATTCCACTAAAAGTTTTATTGTTGATTCTCATGTATTATGACCTCCTGATTACAAAAAAAATTGGAGGAGGTGAATTTTTTACAATTTTCAAAAATGCATTTTCTTTGGTCCTCCCTTTTTTCGTATATTATTATTATTACCATACATATGCTTAATAAATTTCCTTTTCAAATTACTGAAGTTTCATTTTATATTAAATTTTGGAAGTTATAAGAGACTTTCTATAGTTTCATTTTGTTTCGAAGAAAAATGAGGGAAAAAAAGGAAGGTCAAAGAAAATGTACATTTTTCGAAAATAAAAAAACAAATAAACTATATGCCCTTAAAGTATATAAAAAAAACTAGAATCCACAAAAAACGTGACGCGCAATGCCTTCTTGATACTTGACGAAGAATTAAAACATTTTGTTTCACCCGCTATCCTTGACCGTTCGATTTGACTTACAGCGTCCGGGTTGGTGCATTGTGTTTGACCATAGATGAGTTTTATTTTTGGCAACTTTGGTAAAATTACTCCTTCTTAACGAGAAGATATTCAATTTTGATTTTTTCGTCCATTTTTGGGGTTTTCTATTTTTTTCCCAGATGGCGGATGGACCTATACATATTGGACCAGTCTATATTTCTTAACAATTTTATTTCAAGTAAGCCAGTATTTTTAAGATTCATATTCGACTACTAGCACAAGATATATTAAGCAGATAAGTAGAAAATCCGCGAAAGCGCGTCAAAAAGTGCATATAACTTTTGACGCACCAGGAATTTTTGGGCGCAAAAATTTTTTTCGTAATCAGGAAGTCATAATACATAAAAATCAACACTAAAATTTCTAGTGGAATGTTGCTGACAAAAACAATCAATTCAAATGTAATATAAAGATAAAGACAAAATAGTTTACTTGCGTTACTTGCGCAGAGTGATCCATTATAAAGCGGACCACCTCTTGGTATTTAATTTCATAACGAAATTTTAATTGTCAAGGAATACTATGATTTTTTTATTCAATGGAAAAAATTTAGAAAAACAGATTAGCGATTTCTTTATTTCAAATCTGACTACACCACTGGATTAAAATAGGTATGTATAAAATGTCATAAAACATATTTTAGTTTTCAAAAGAGATGTAGACTCGAAAATATTTATGATGCTACTGACAGACGCACTTAAATTTGCAACAACAATTTTTTAAATAATATATTTTAAAATAGACCTTTGGATCGTTATCAGTTAAATTGTATACATTTTTCTCCAAAAGTTAGCCATAATATTAGCAATTAATTCTATAGTTTCTCTAAGTAATTTTTGTTACAGGTTCATATTAAATAAAATGTTATTATTACTAAATACCAAAATGGAGTTATTGAAGCTTTATCATTAAAAACAATGGTTCAAATCGACCAAAAAATGACGGCTTTAGAGGGGTGTCCGCTTCTGAATGGGTCACTCTATATATGTTAAACAGACAGGAAAAAAATTGAAAATGTAATCTAACAGTAAGGTCATAATTTTCGCCAAATAAACGTAGATGTATTAACTATTTGCAATTTAGTACTCTAAGTTCAAATTATTTCTTTTAATCATATAAACTTTCAGATAACTATAAGACTGGGATTAAATTTTTGAAAAAGGAGCACAAAATCCTGAAGCTCTTTATGTGGAAGAACACATGTCCAGTTATTCACAAAAGGTGACCAAGGATCAATTCTGGATTACATCATCTTTATGTTTTTTATGTAGGATCTGCCAGAGAAATAAAACTTAAATTAAATCCAGATACAGATGATTCCCAAATTCTCCAACGGATTCAGCTGAGATAGAACAAACAATGGTAAGAGCTTACTAAAATTTGCTTTTAATATAACGAAAAGATGTACAGCTTTGAAAACTTTTTATTAAAACGATAAAAGGCACAAACATATCATAATTTGCAGTTTTTATTTGAGTATATCAGCAAATATGAATAGAGAAGTACTCACAATTATAAATGAAAGTGTGATCAATTTACCTTCAACACTAGAGGCAAATGACATACGAATTTTCTAAAATTATGTATATTTAGTGGTACTCACTTACCATACTATTACTAGGAAAATATTTAACCTAAAATAATTTAACAATTTAAAAACATAGCGCCCCATCACATACTTGTCACGTGGTACATTGAGCGCCTACGCTGATATTCTCCATGCTTGTAACTTATAAACATTTATGAACACCTTTATTTGCAAAAGTCATATCAGTTAACACAAGACAAATTCCTTGACAAAGTGCACTGATCCAAAATAATATAAGATTGCAAGACTTATTCATTCATATTTATAAATAAATACAAATTGTGTATTAGTGGAATGATTATGAACAATTAGCAATGATTGCATAATATTAATATTATTATTAAATCCTGAAAGAATCATCAATGTTCAGTAATGATGATTCTTTTTGCGTGTCTATACGTAATCTGACGCATTTTCCCAATACAATTATAGAAAAATTTGGTGATTATTGCAACAGTAATAAATCAATTTTAACCCATTGCAATATATAATATGTGGATTTCACAGAGAATTACTATACCTCGAGTATAAAGTATTGACAGTGGAAGGCTGCCAGTTGGGGCTACCACCCACATCAAAGTGACCTTGTTGGGCGTCATTGATCTCCAAAGCTAACAGGATTATATGCCTTCAAAAAATACCAAACTATGACAAAGTAAGTTTTTACAGCAAAAGCGACGGCCATCTATGAAGCCCTTACCTTTGTACTTACCTCGAATTTTCAAAAAGCCGATTCTGATTCTGATTCTAAATCAGTTTTTATGGTTTTAAAGATTACCACTACATTTAACGTTAAAACAAATGCCTTTAATATATTCATAAAAAAATCCAATAGAAAATGTCTTTGACGAAGTAGATCGATATATTTTGAATGGATAAAGGCATATATTACAGAATTAAAGGATAATAAATACGCAGATGATCTAGCCAAAGAGTGAATTGAAACAGAAACCAATTCCAACTATAAATTTTGTTCGATGGACGGAACTGATATACTTAGATCTAAACTAAGCAATAATTGGAATTTTACGTGGAAAGAATCAGGTTTCATAAATCCTACTAAGTAGCCACTAATTCACTTGAATTTGTCGTATAAATTCTGGCACAAAAAACTATAATTGCTCACGAAAGTTCATTACAGTGATATCCGATTGAGATTTGATCATGCAGGCTACCATGTGCCATGTACGTATATTTAAACTTAAAATTTATAGCCATATTGCAATGTTACAGGTCTTGATCATGTATTTCTTCAATGCAAAATTCTCGCAGAAGTCACTGGTTATGTATATAACATTACAACAAAACATGGCAACATTTCAACATCTTTCAATGTATTTTATCGGTTCCTAAATAACAAAAATATTTTTGACTATCTCATTGACCTCTTGAAAGAGACGGAAATTAAGTTATAGGTTAGCTTTTTTGTCTTATGTTTTACACCTTTATGTCATATATATTACATACCTAACTGTGTCGTCAGAGGGCCTTAGTGTCAATCCGAACAAGACAGTTATTGTTCCATTCACCAAAAGAAGAAATCTAAATCTGAACAGTACTGAATTTTTCCAGTGAAGTCAAGTATCTAGGAGTAATCCTGGACTAAAAACTTACCTAGAAATCTTAGAAAGGACACTTACCAAAGCAACGACGGATATATGGACGTGTCGTAGGCTGTTTGGTAAGACTTAGGGTCTGAAACCGGAAATGATACATTGGTCCTAATCTTTCGGTTGTGAGACCCATGGTTACCGATGCATCATGTGTATGGTGGCCAAAAACAGAAGAGAAAATAGCACAAGGAAACTTGCAGAAACTGCAATGCCTTGCCTGTCTAGGGACTACAGGAGCAATGCGCACAGCAGCTATGGAGGCAATGCTGGACTTACTTCCTCTGCATTTGCATGTAAGGAAGAAGGCAGCACTTAATACCTTAAGGCTGCATCATTCTGGAGCTAATCCAATTCGAATCCATGACCAATGATTCAATGCCAATCAAGCATGACTTTGACTGCTCGTTTGATATGCTGATTGAAAGTCGTCAGGCGAGCAGGGTAGAAGTACTGTGGTTGGAGAAAGAGTCACACATCTGGTACACAGATGGATCTAAGATGGGCGAAGGGGTTGGTGTGATCCTAGCAGGGCCTAAATGTAGGTTATCTAAAGCCCTTGGTAACACACCAACCATCTTCCAGGCAGAAATCTTTGCTATAGATCAATGTGCCCAGGAATGCCTAAATAGAGGCACTCGAAGGGCAAAGATCTATAAACTTTCGGATAGCCAGGCAGCATTAAAGGCTCTTAGGTCCTATACTTTCGAATCAAAAATTGCCTGGAAATGCAGACAATCCCTCAAGCAGCTGGCAAAAAACAACAAGGTTATCTTGATTTGGGTGCCAGAGCACGAGGGAATAAAAGGCAACGAATTGGATGATAGCCTCGCAAGAAAAGGGGCTGAAGCCCCATTTTTTTGGAGCCGAATCTTTCTGTGGCTTATCTAAGGGACACATAACGGAGAAAGTCTAAAATGGGAAAAGGAACAAAAAAGAGTCCTACTGGAGGAATACTCCAGGTCAAAGACAAGAGAAAAGGTTTATAACCTATTCAACAAAGAATGCCACAAGGCTTCTTGAACTTGAAAAGTTCGACCTAAGGCTGATCGCAGGTTTTTTAACTGGCCATTGCCCCTTGAGATATCATCTCAAGAACATGGGCATGGCAGAAGATGACAAATGCAGATACTGTGAAGCTGCAACTGAAACTGCGGGACATACACTTTGTGAATGCAAGGTACTAATCCGCATTAGGCTAAAGTACCTAGAACAGAATTAACGTCTGAAGACATAGGGAAATTAGCTCCTAGGAAAATCGTAAGCTTTGCAAAAAGTCTTGGAATCCTGGGCAACAACTAGTTGCAGGGTAATTCACAAAACACCTTTTAAGTCGAGGTGAAGAAATGCCAACCCAGGGCCAAGCGACCCCTTAAACAATCAACAATCTACAATCTATCTAACTGTAGTCTGATTATATGTGTTCTGATAAATGTCCTGCAGGACCCCCTGTACAAGACGCTTGTCACTCCTGTACATCCTTCGTCTTGTCGCCGACATATACATTATGTATTTTTTTGGTAGATATTACATTTTAATCCAATTAATTCAATATGACTAATTATTATGTTTCCAAGTACTTGTATGAAAACTAGTACTGTTGCAACTCTGTACCGCCTGACTATGAGTTGATATGATCCAGAGATGTTTTCAGAGAGTAAACTTAAAATAAATTGAGCCGATAAATTATATTTAGTGCATCGCATATTTTGCTATTCCGAAGCAGGTGTAGGTATATAGAATTACTTTCAACTGCAGCATGATTTGCACGATAATACTAAAGACTACTTGACTATTATAATGAGATGCTGACTAAAAGATAGTTTACAGAATATATTGCAGATGATTACCTTCAAATGTAATAACAGAACCCACGAGAAAAGTTGAATGTATGGTTATGAAATTTGCATACATCTTTGTTGGATGCTGCTATTTAAAACGAAAAACTTGGCTTTGCATCATATCAGATTAGTAGGGAGGGACTTTTATTTCATAATAAATAACGGTATTAGCACTTGTATGTGTGCACCATGACCAATTTGATAAAACATGGAATGAAAATTATAGTAGACGTCAAGCGTTTAAGACAAAAAACTCGGAAGAAGCTCTGAAAACTAGTTTACTAATTATTACAACTTCGTGAAAACCTTAGGATAAAAAATATTAACAAATGGATATTTAAATATTACACGTGAGTGTAATTAGTTAAAAATCTATAATTTAAAGAGCAAATATTGTCCCAACATTAATTGTGGTATTCTCTTCGAATGTTTAGTATATTTGACAACATTATGATAGGTAGGGCTGATTTAATCTTCGGTTACAATATGACAAAAGTTCTTCTTATGTGACATCGCTCCTGACTTTGTAGCTATATTTATGAATTAAAGTCTCTGAGCTGTTCACCATATGTATTAAAGTATCATGATTTAGATATGGGAGATGACCCTATATAGAGAGATTTGTGAGGAAACTTTCTGCACTAGGTGGGTAAATCTTCCAAAGTAATTAAAAAGGTAAACATTGTGCTAGATTGTTTGAAAATTTTAGTCCCTGGTCCATCCAAAAAATGTGTGGCCAGCACCTGCCTCCTCAATATTACACGGCTAATTTCTCGCAAAAGCTTAGTTGCTAACAAGGACTAGGAGCAGAATTATGGTCTCTTTTGGGAACAAAAATTGAGGACAAAATAAAGATGGAACAAAATGAGAACAAAAATGCAGTGAACAAGACCAAGAACAAAATACAATGAGAACGAAAAGGCGAGAATAAAACTACGATAACAAAACAGAAGTAATAAGAAAGTTGGAGTAAACGACAAAGATGGATGCATACAGAAAAACATAGTGGCTCACAGAAAAACTTACTCAGAGTAAGCCTTCGGTCGTATTCGATTAAAGAATTATTGGATCCTGGTAACTCTTAATTAAGAATGTTTTCAAGAATGTGTGAAGCAAAGGGAAAAAAATGACCATGCCTTTTATAAACGAAGGTAGTCCTCGAGGTATCTTCAGGTAGCTCTTAGGAGCAGAAACAAAATTAATGTAAGGTTTTAAGAGTATCTGATTCAATACGATTCGAAATCTATGTTTAAAATTGTGATTTTTCAAATGATCAAACATATTTATTAATTATGTAGTCTTGAATAAATTCTTCATGGTGCTTATAACTAGGCAGTAAGGGCAGCTCACATTATTTTTGTTTGAAAATAGTGGAACCGCAACATGAAGGTAGGTTTTGTGATTTATTCAAACGGGCTGTTCCTTTACTTTTCATATACAATTTTTAGTTTTCTAGAGACTTTTAAAAGATATATATGTTTATTCTACCTATGGCTTATGATACTTGAAAAAAAATGATCAAAGGTCTTTTTTTCCACTGCCTTTCCCCAAAGAAAAACTTTATCTTTAAAAAAACCTTCTCTCTCTGTTTGGTTCCATTTATTTATTAATTATTTTTCCAGTTGGATGACCACCGTGTTTTTTTTTTTTTTTTGTAGAATATATCAAATTTTCTTCCTGGCAATACAGGCAACTACATTCCATATATTATTTTCTTCCATCGTTTATTTATTAATTATTTTCTTTGAATGATCACACTGTATTTTTCACTAAAATATTCCAGATTCCCTCCTTGGTAATAGCGTCAACTACATTCCAAATATTGTTTTCACCATAATTTCTTAATTAATTATTTCTTAGGTGACCATCCTGTAAAACAGACTTTTTGTAGCTGTATTAACTACGTACCAAATGTTACTGTTCTCCGTCACATTTTTCCTTAATTATTTTCCTTAGGGTATCCACGTTGGGTATTTTTCACTAAAAACATATTGGGTTTCCTCCTCAGTCATGTAATAGTTTTAACTACATTCCAAATATTTTCACCACAGTTATTATTTCATTATATATATTCTTCTCTATATTTTTCACAAAAAATTCTTAAATAAAAATGTAACTCTTATAAATTTTATATATTTCAAAATTCTAGTGGTGAATTTTTAAAAATTTTGAGGAGTGGTAGAATTTAACGAAAAATTGCAAAAAATACAGTTATCCATCTTCTCTTATTAATGCGGGCAAAAATAGGTAGTCAATGAAAAATTGGGGGTTTGTAGCTTTCATTCTTGATATTGAGAAACTGATGAATCTCTAACTTGAAAGGGTGCGGGGTGTCTTTTAGGGGTGCAAAGGGGTGAAAAATGCGTTTTTTAAAATTATCTCGGAAAATATATATATTTTTTTAAGAATTTCTTATTTTGCTGTTTGTCAACCTTGAATTTGATATTGTACTGACCTCTGAACAATGAAAATTGACAGAGAAACAGGAGGTTGAAGTTGGAGTACTTTCACATCCCCATTAAAACTATATTTTTTGCGAGTTGGGAGTGCGGTAAGTTTGTACGCATTTGCGTGCGTGTATGTGTGCACGTACGCATGTCTGTGTGAGTCATCTCATTTATTTTCAAGTGCTTCAAGACCCACCAGAGAGTGTGTTGAATGTATTAGCCGAATTGTTCCATCTACACACAAAAATTATTAGTTTATTTATACTATAAATACTAGCCAAAAATTAAGAAAAATTCAATTTATAGTTTATTTGTGAAGAGGTGATTTTAAGTAGCAGTGTTGTGCCTGGGACAGGTGCTATTGAAATAATAAAAAAAATTGGTCATAACAAATATTTACAGAAGGCTCTGTAATTGTTGTTCATCGCTGTCAAACTGAATATACGAAATCTTCAAATGCATTAGAACATTTAATAATACTGATTCCAGTGCCGATAGAATTCATAATTTTTGCTGTTTCAAAAACATTTCAAAAATATTTATTAAAAAAATGTGGAAAATGGAAATTATTTCTTCTTATTTCTGCAGCCGCTGCGCCACATTCCTACAGAATTTATGATCAAATACAACAAATGGTTTGATAATAAGATGTCGCCAACGCAGTGGGACAGAACTAGGATAAATAGATTCTTGCAACATATAAGAGCAACTTTAGAAACCGCATCTAAGTCCATATTAAATCTAATATCATGTAACTGCATAAACAGAGAGCAGGATGAAGCACTCAGTTTGATTGAAACTAATGATTTTGATATTTCTAATGAAACCAACGATGAAAATCAAAATGAAAATTACGATGGACTTAACACTGATGCTGAGACTACCGACACTGATTGTGAAGAATAAAATTATTTTTGTTTTTAACCTATATTAAATCCAAATAATTTTTAAATAAATAAATATTTTTAAAATAATTGTAATAAAATTTCATACATACAAATACGTCCTGATTATCTGAGATATCATACATTATTAGCATTTTCTAAAAAATATACACGCGCACACAAGCAATTACAAACATGCGTATATACTCATCGCACTCTCAACTTTCTAAGAAACGTAGTTTATAATGAGAATGTAAAAGTACCCCACCTCAACTCTCTGTATGTCGGTCAATTTTTAGCTTACAGAGGTCAGTAAATAAGCAAACTGAAGGTATTTGGCTCAGCTATCAGCTAGAAAAGAGATTTTTTTTTAAATATTATTTTTCAAGATAGTTTTAAAACGCATATTTTTCACCTAGAAAATGCCCTTTTGCACCCTTTAGAGTTAGGGACACATCGGTTTCTTAATACTAAGAGTGAAACCTACAAACCCTCCTTAATTTTCCCTTTTTTAAATCTATTTCTTCCGTACTATATTAAGACACCGCTTTTATGAACACTTTAATATTTGCAAAAAAAATTAAACGACGCACCACCTTATATGTACCTAGTGAATTCAAAATAATTTAAAAAGATCTACATAATCTTGTTTTTCATGTCCTTGAAGTCACCGAGTCACAATATTTTCGTATAATTACCAAAACTCCTACTGTATAACGCTGACCAATTCGACGTAGCATCTTTGTAACAAGTTGAGAACCGCTGCTCTCAAGGATTTGCCAACACTGTCTCAGCTCGGCAAATATTTTGAGTTAATTAAAGAGCAAAGGAACAGCTATTTGTCGAGTTGGTGGAAGAATACAAGCCGAATACCGATCATTGTCAGAAGAAAAGATGGAACGCAGAATTGAATAATGTTTCACTGTTCTACCTAACATTAAATCAATACGCGGGGAAGTAATGCGGTGTCATATAAATAATGGTGTTATAACAATTTGTTTATTTTTTATAGCGGTTACTTGGATTGCCGATGATCGTTTCCAATTTGCGGTTAGCAAGGTAAACGTTTGTTTATTTGCATATAATTGCTTGATTATTCAATCAATATTTATCTTTTTAAAGGCGCCGTTGGCCAGATCAAATGTTATGTTAATTTTATATACCGGATAAAACAGGATAATATTTCCATATATTTATGAAAACTAGTCTTCGGGATTAGAGTACATTTTAGGTGGGACATGGGAAAGCCGCGGAAAAGTGATAATCGTAACCCACGGGGGTTGCATTTTTTCAAACGATCCTGTACGGCTTACGTTTATTTGGACTGTATTTATATCTGTGACTCTTAAAAAGAGAATGCCGTACAAAAATAATGGGACAGAAGTACAGGAATAATTTTCGTTTTCCGAAAAGTGACCTCTATGTACTAAGGTGATACGATACCGCACGGCTTTTATGAAATTTGATTTTTATATTAACAAGAATGTACTTTTTTGCTATGCCGTACAAATCAGTTGGACCATGGGGTGGCCAACGCGAGATCAACTCCCTTCCTAGATCTCTATTAAGGGTGGTGATTTGATACCACATAAAGCTTGATTATTTTAATACTATTTTATATAATAATAATTTTTATACCATGCAGACATTTTAGTTGGTACATGTGTCTGGAAAATTGAATTTTTCATCCCAGAGTGAGCTTTTCTGAATAAAAAATTATTGTAAGACTGTTACATTCGAGCAATACTTGATATTGTAATTATTCGAAACCAATAATTCAAAATTAATGGACCTGAAACGCAAAACGATTTTCTGAAAATTTTCCGCTGTATTTTCGAAACAGTGCGTAAATAAATTATATTTTATAAAAATGAATATTTATCAAAAGATGTAATAGAAAAGCTGAAAAATATTATTTTCTATTAGTCGGAGAGCGAGACAGTGGCGGATCTAAGGTAAAAGGCTCAGGTGGCCTTGAAGGGCCCATTTCTTCGGATGATAACCTATATATAATCTACAGTATAAGGGCCCTGAGGTGGCATTTGCTCATTTGCCGCCCGGTTAGATCCGCCACTGGAGCGAGACCCCTGAATTCGACACATGCTATACAACTCTTGAACATACAAAAACAGACAGTTGATTCTTATGTAAAAACACTTCACAAAACATATTTTTGAAGTCGGGTTTTGTTTTGGAATTGCGAAATTGGAAAAAATTGCACTTTTTCATACTTTTTACGAAAATCACGTTTCGCATTTTTAATGTTCCCACTCCTCTATATCTGTTATTCGTTGTCATAAAAATAACGCAATCAATTAGCGACATAGTATTCTTTCGAAAATTTTGCCACAATTTTCTAGTTGGAAAAAACGTTTGCCTAAAAATAAACTTATGAAACATGCTAAAATTTTTACATTGCAAAGACTGTAACACATAATTTTTTCATAAGGTTTCCAAATAAGTTAACCCAAAAAAGAAAATTTTGGGTAATTTGTACACATTTTTTATAATTAATTACGTTACATTGTATTTTAAAGTTTAAAAGTGATATATACCAATTTCTTACTTTACTTCAAGAAAAATTCGTCACTGAAAAATATATTTGGTTCTGGTATTTCATTGCTGCTCATCTAAAATGTACGGAATTGTGATTGTTTATCAACTTTTGCTATTTTCAATGATATTTTGCAAACGCCGTACGGTATCTAATGACCATTAAGGGTCGTGCAAATCGATGAAAAACGTAATCTAGTGTCTAAAATCCCAACAATGAAAATGTACGGCATGGACATTTGTATTCTTTTATAGTTAAGGAAAGGAAAAACGATGTAAAGTTGAAAATATATCCATTGTATTAAAAAATAGAGGATTTTTAATTTGCAAAATTTTCACTTGTTTTGCAATTTTCTAATTTTATTATTGTCCATTATTTTTTGTACGGCTACTAAATAAAATAAAAATTCTAACCTATATTAATTCAAAAAATAAAAAGCCGTACAGTATCAAATAAACTTACCCTTTCTCGGGGGTGATTTTTTTATTTACATTGATAATACCCATTCTTCTTAGACGGATCATTTTTTTTAAAGATTTTAAATGTCGCGTAATATTTTGGAATTGACGCCATACAGGATCAAATCACCACCTTTAATAGAGGGCTAGGAAGGGGGTTGATCTCGCGTTAGCCACCCCATGGTCCAACTGATTTGTATGACATAGCAAAAAAGTTCATCCTTGTTAATATAAAAATCGAATTTCATAAAAGCCGTACGGTATCGTATCACCTTAGTACATAAAGGTCACTTTTCAGAAAACGAAAATTATTCGTGTACTTCTGTCCCATTATTTTTGTACGGAATTCTCTTTTTAAGAGTCACAGATATAAATACAGTCCAAATAAACGTAAACCGTACAGGATCGTTTGAAAAAATGCAACTCCCGTGGGTAACGATTTTCACTATTCCGCGGCTTTCCCATGTCCCACCTAAAATGTACGGCACAGGGCTCAAAGTGATTTATTTCTGTATGACTACAAAAATTATGCCTTTTCAAGCGGTATCATATGACCTCCTAAAAATTTAGCATGGGCTTGTGGTCTATACGTTTCAGACTATACAGATGACGAAAATTAAGGTCTTGCAATTCCTTTAGTTTGACTAGCTGTCGGTCTGGTGTCTGTCTGAGAATGGCGGTATCTACAAAACTATTTGATGGAGAAAAATAATATGTGGTAGGTAGTTGACGCTATTACCAGTGAAGAAATTGAATGTACTTTTAGTGAAAAATGTACAGGGTAGACACTCTAAAAAATTTTTAGCGAAATGATATGACGCAAGACAATCATATTTGGCATGTAAATGATACAACGGTCCAGAAGAAAACCTACTATACTTTTAGCCAAAAATATACAAGGTGCTTGTTATAGAACCTCCCAGAATCGACTTAAGTCGAAGACAAAATAAAATTTCGACTTAGGTCAAAATTCATTTAAAGGCATTTTGGAATGTAACGTACTAGGCATCAGAGCGAAAAATTAGCACAAAACAACTTGTATATGTTCGTTAAAACATAAGGCACAATTAGGTGAAAATTCGCAGAAACATCGAATTTTCACTTAAGAAAATATGTTTTGGTCCAGGCCATTGGAGTGAAAGTATATTGTGGTCATGGAAAAATGTACTAAAAATAAAAATATAATTTTTGGTCAATTAAAAAGAAACAATATACCTTTACGAAACACTTCGAAAATATTTGTGAATATTTTTAACTTTTCCAATCTCTTCACAAAAGATCATGAAAGCAAAGATACAGTCATTATGGGTGTCATTCAAAATAATGAATATAAAGTTTTAACGATGCGACGTACTAAAAATACAAAGACGCGTAGCGTCCATAGTTATTAGTAAAAAATAGCAAAAATGGACAAGGACGGTTTCTCACATAAAACAAATTTAGATGAATGCCTTGAATAATCAGTAGAAAGCGATAGTAGAAAAGCCAAATGCAGGACTTTCCAAATAACAAAGTTATAGAGAAACCGCCTTGTGCATAAATATGACAAAAAACCATTTTTCCAAAAAGTCGCTCGAAGGCGAAGCGGTGTCAAATCCCCTATATTGAACCTGCATAGGGACAAGTACGTCGTGAGACTCACCGAACGTTATCTAACTTATGTATTAGTTGAACACACTTTTGAACTCCGTTTGTGAATGATATAATCACAAACGAGAACCTTAAACCTAATCACAAGCGAACCTAAATTTATTTTAATAAAATATTTTTATATTAAACCTAAATGCTTGCATTAAATTCTGGGGAAGTTGCATGAATCTTTTCGATTGTTAATGCACGCTCTCAATTTACCTTGCCTTAATTGGAGAGGCGATCATTTCAAATTATATAATTTATTGGATAGAATATTGCACAATTTAACTGTACTTATTTTAAACCTAGTAAATAAATGGTATTCTTCGAACTTTTTGCATTTTATTGATATTTTGACTTGTTGCTAGTCTTAATCCCTTGAGGGATTTCGTTTGGAAGACCCGAAACATTGAGTTAATCGGAGTCTTATGATTCAGCAAGTTTAAAACTCAATGTTCTGGTCGCCTTACGGGAGCTCGATAGGGATATTTTATGCGAAATCTCAGAAATATTTGGGTGTAAAATCCATTATTAGTAGGTAAATAAGTAAAACCCCGTCAGAAAAACCAATTTCTTATTAGAGAGGTAAAAATACATTTTTATTAGAGAGGGAGCGTCGCTAAAAATCTAAGGTAGTGCAGTCTTGGCCTATTACTTATTCTATCGAGTTGTATCTTATCTCGAACCCAACTGGGAGTGGAAGAATAAGGGGAGAACGCGACTGGCGCCCTTAATAAATAAATTGATGTCACGTTACTCAGACGCAAGGAGGTGAGTTCTTCTACATGCTCACCCAAGAAAATAATTAATTAACATGATGAAAAACAATATTCTGAATATAGTTAACACTGTAACACATGAGAAAACTTGATATACTTTTAGTGAAAACTATGCAGGATAGTCGCTAAAAAAATAATTGAGACGATGGAGGAAAATAATATTTTATCGGGAAGAAACTCTGTTATACTTTTACTAAAAAAATATATACAAGATAGTTATCTAACAGAAAAAAACGAATTAATAAATAAAAAGTGCCAAATGCTTCGAGGCTTGGATCTGTAGATGTTGTAGATTCCCTGCGCAGCCTATCGTACCACCAGCTCGATTCTCTAAGAAATACGTTCCCCAGTGCAACGCATCGTATTCCACAGAGTCCTATCATCCCTTGAACATATCTCTTGGAAACAGGACCATATGGGCAGTTGATAGTTCAGGGATAACCAGATAAAAGGAGACGAAGAAGACGCTCTCTGGAAAGTTTGACTGGTGTTACCAAAGAACTGATGGGCAGGAGACTTAGTAAGATCCCACACCAACTGCGAAATATGCCAGAGTGCCATACAGTAGGGGGAGGTTAACTATAATAATGAGTGGATCGCACAACGCCTGTTAGGGTGATCTGAATAAAAAAGGGCATGTTATTTCACACATCTGTTTTACAAAACTGACTTGTAGGCTTGCTTACTAGAGAATAATTTAGCTTATTATTTAAGCTATATTATATAGCTTATTATTTAAGCTATATTATTAAGCTATTATTTATATTAAATTTTTCTAGAATGCTACTAAGGGCATAAACAGACATGCGAAATTTATCTTCACAATAAGCTCAATCAACAACATATAAAACTATTGGGGGATTATACCTGAATGCATCTAATGTAATCGGTTAAACTGTGTGTGTCTTATAATTTTAAAAATTTATGATAACTTTAAAAATGGCATGGAATTAGGAAGTTCCCATTTTTCTCATTTTCTCGTAATAAATAGTCGTAAAAATCTAAAAAATATCTGTAATTTTTTTTTTAAATTATCTCTATAAATAAAAAAGTTATGGTCCTTCCAAGTTTGAAATGCTGCGATCATCTGGGCTGAGGCTCGATTACGTCACAATACATGATTCCGCCAACAGCGTGCGGGCGCGGGCACCTTTATACTCGCTGGCAGGCACTGGCAGTTTATAGCCAGCTTGCATTTGAGAGCCGAAAAAATTGCTAAAACATGCAATTTTGACACGTTCATATTTTTCGAAAAACATCATTGGGACGACCGTATGATGTCGCTACGTAAAGAGGAAGTCTTCCAGATAAACCTGATCGTAAATTGCACGGCGAAATTCGACTCGGCACGAACTAATCAAAAGTGACATTTTGTGACATTTCAGAAAATCGAGCACACACACTAAATAAAACATACGGCGGGCCGCCGGCATGGCAAGTCAGCGCGTTGTGTATTGTGACGTCACGGTGGACTTCAGCCGAGGCGAAGTATTCAAATAAGAAATTGAATAAGTTCGTGAGTTTTTCAGATATCGAGATATTTTTTTTTTGTTTGACTAGTTATCTGAAAGACTACTAAATAAGGTTGAATGTACATGATATTTCTAAAATAGGAAACTTCCTAAATACACAGTTTGAGTCATTAAAATTGATGGAAAATGGATATACCGTGAGATGACCTTCCGGTCGCCATTTATTTGCTTTTTAACTAATCGAGATAAAACTAGATATTTGTTACATTTTACCAAAACGACATTTTTTATCTATCTGTCAAGTTTCTACGACTTCCGGTTTTACCGGAAGTAACGCCTATATTTGATTTTTAAATGCAACACCCTATATATTTTTGGATTTTTGGAATCTAGAAGTCATTCTGCATATAGCCGAACTAGTTTCTTGGCTCTTTCCGCCATTTTGAAATTTTTGCAGCCAATTTTAAATTTCAATTTAGTGTGGCGAGATCTTCTAGAAATTGTTCTAATATTTGTAAATAAATGAAGAAAAATACGAATTGAAATTTTTCGTTGTTAGTTTGTGTCACAGAGAGGTCGAAAGTTTATAAAATCACTTTTTCGAAATTACTCAAAATTTTCAAACGAAAGTATACCACTGTAATACTACAGCTAAATGTAATCTTTTTAAACCAATCTAACGGTGTATCACAACACATCCTGGTGGGTCAATTTCCGGTTGGTATTAGGACATTAGATTAAAAATTAAAATTGGCTGAAAAATTTCAAAATGGCGGAACGAGTCATGAAATTAGCAAAGTCATATGCAGAATGTCCTCTAAATTCCAAAAATACGAAAACATACAAGGTGTTCCATTTACATATCAAAAGCAGAGGTCACTTCCGGTGAAACCGGAAGTCGCAGACATTTGATAGTTGTATCAGAAAATGTCGTTTTGGTAACATGTGAAGATACCTAGTTCCATCTATACTCGTTAAAAAACCGCTGCCCAAGGAATTGTTGTAGAACTCTCCAAAATCGTCCTAAGTTGAAGACATAATCAAAATTCGACTTAGGCAAAAATTTCATTTAAAGACATTTTTGGGAGTCTGCAGAGGCGCAGATCAGTCCACAAGGGCCGTTTTGGGTTCTATAAGGCGTTGGAAATGACCAGGTGAAAATTCGAAGAAACACCGAATTTTCACTTAGGAAAAATGTTTTTGGTTCAGAATATGAGAGTAGAAGTATATAATGACAAAGATTTATGAATAATATACTTTTTCAAAGGTACCATAAATTGGACTTTGAAAAATAATATTTTTGGAAGGGCGTCAAAATTTGGCCCAGGAATCGATTTATCGAAAGTACGCCAAAGTTTCACTTTCAGACTAATTTTTCAAAACTGCGTTGAAATTTGGCTTGAAGATCGATTTTTCAAAAGTACGCCAAAATTTCACCCGCAGATTAACTTTTCAAAAGTACCTTGAAATTTGGCTTGAAAATCGATTTTTCAAGAGTACGCCAAAATTTCATCCGCGGATTAACTTTTCAAAAGTACCTTGAAATTTGGCTTGAAAATCGATTTTTCAAAAGTACGCCAAAATTTCACCTGCAGATTAGTTTTTCAAAAGTACCTTGAAATTTGGCTCGAAAATCGATTTTTCAAAAGTACGCTAAAATTGGTCTTAAAATGGATTTTTCAAAAGTACCACGAAGTCAGTTTAAAAAGTACCACGAAAATATAATTTAAATTATTTTTATTTTTTATTCCACAACCAAAGACATTGACCTTTGAGGTACGGTCATTGAAAGCCCAATTCTAAAGTATGAGCATAAAATTTTAACGATGCGCTGCATCCAAAAGGCAAAATAGAAGATTTTGTCAAAGCCGGCGTAGTGCCGATAAGCAAAAAATTGATAAAAATCAATGCACATGTACAAGGCCGGTTTCTCGCATAGAAAGAGTTTGGATTGACCCAGCGGCTCGCAATTTGGTCGAGCGCGTTGAGTGGTCCAGACAAAGCGATGGTAGAAAAGCCAATAACAGGGCTTTTCAAATGACAAAGTTATAGAGGAAAACGCCTTGTGCATAAAAATCCAAAAATTCAATTTTGCCTAAAAGTCGCTCGAAGGTGAGACGCTGCCAAATCGATAATATTAATCGACTGTGATAAGGGTTAGTAAGTCGTGGACTGATCGAACGCCACTCAACTTATGCAGTAATAAGTCCTCTGAATGTGTTTGAGTACGTGAATCTCCACGATACAAGAACTTTAAAGCTAAGTAGTCTCTAGCGAAACTAAATTCATTTAGTAAAACTTTTTTAAGTTAATTTCAGTCAGCTTTAATTATTCATTTACCCAGAGTCTGAAATGATTCTAAAAGCTCACATTTTGATTCTGAGAAGGTATGTATGAATCTTTTCTACCTAATCGATCGTTAGCGTGAGTGCTCTCGCTTGTATGGTCTGAAAGTCACTACCTTGATTGGGGAAGGCACGATTCTTATCTTGAGAATTTTGTATAACCAATTCTGTTAAATAAACGGATTCTTTGAACTAATATTTCTTAATTGATCTTGAGGCCTGTTGACGGTCTATAATCCCTGGAACTTTCGTATAGAAAACCGGATGTGTCGAGTTAATTTGCATTAACGTTCGACCTTCTGGTTGCTTTACGGAGGTTTGATAGGGATTTTTTTATGCGTTTTTTGAGAAATATATTCCGTTATTAATGGACCAAAACGTGATTTTCGCGTACCAAAACTAATCCCTCCGCAGAGAAATTCTTCGGTTGGGATTTTTTTATGCAAAAATTCAGGAAATTAAGAGGTGCCTAAACCCCTAACGAGGGAATTCGGGTCCAGAGAGAGCGTAGTTTCCGATCTGTGGTAGTGCAGCCTTGGTCCATTACTCGGCTACCGAAGTGCATCTTATCTCGAACCCGCCTGGGAGGTAGAAGAACGGGGTAATACGCGACTGGCGCCCCCTGAGAAATAAATTGGTGTCGCGTCATTTTGACGCCCGGTAGTGCGTTCTTCTACAGAATCACTACTTCCACATCCGGATTTTCTATCCAAGTCACACAACGAAAAAATTTTGTATCTAGAAATAATTGTTTATGGAACTTTAATAATATAATATTTGAAATCCTCTACTCCAAAAACCCATAAAACGATACCTCACATCGGTAGTGGGGTGTGGGTGGTGACAGGGGGTGGGAGTGGGGGGTGGATAAAGTAAAAAAATATTTTGAGGTTTCTTGTTCTTGTACACACACTAAATCACATTTTTTTTCATCCCCTTTAATAATGGGGTGGGGGTGGTAATGGGGGTGGCTAATGCCAAAATTTTTTTGAGACCTTAGCTTCTCTTGTCTATACTAAATATCAATTTTATGAACTCTTACCTGCTTGATTTACCTATTTACTCCAAATTTACCAATTTACACCCCAACCCTTCGACGGAATAAGATGAAAATATAATCTAGTTCTAGATCTCGTTAAAGTACATATGTGTACCAAATTTCAAGTCAATATCTCAAACGGTTCCAGAGTAAACGTGCGCACAAAAAAAGTTACAGACCGACAGACCGACAGACCAACAGACCGACAGACCGACAGACATAAATTTTTTTTTCGCTCAAACTTGAAATCTCGACGTTTCATGACATTCTAAGCCTATTTGAACAATAAAAATGTTTAAAAATTTTTTTGTCGTTACTATACTTCCACTGGATGTGGAAGTAAAATAAAGAAATCCCGGTATCTAAAAATTATTTTCAGAAAAAAAGTTGGTAGAGACAATAAAACGCACAATTTTTATCTTAGTAATATTTATTTATTTCATGAACATTTAAACTGCAGCTTTTTGAATTATCTTTGTTTTAAAAATATAGGTACTTTGAAATTTTTTACACTAACAATTGAAACTAAGTATCAGGATTGAGTCGGTGAAATCATTTTTTTAAACGTCATGTTGTACAAATTTCACATATTCCATTGGTTATATTTATAATGGGAGTAATAATCGAAATAAGACACATAATAGTATATTATTCAAGGAGTGAGTAATAGCTATTACACACGAGTAGAATACTTTATTTTTTCTACGACTATTCTCACAGGAAGTGGCACTTTAAGGTAAATTTGACGATAATAATAACTATGACAAATGGCGAGATATTTAGGGAAAAACTCGAATGCGCACATTGTATCAAGCATAACTTCTTTATTTTTTAAGCAGGAGAAAAAAAATAAAAAATGACTTTTAGCTTAATGGATAATAATCTTTAATTTAGTTTCTTAACCTTTTTAGTAGTTAGTGTATAGTTTCTGAGATATTTAACTTTTAAAGTCGTATTTTGACATAACTTGTGACATCATCTTTAAACCTCCATATCTCCAAAAAAAAAAAAACAAAAAGTTACGGATATTTTAAAAACTACAGTTCAGTTCAGCAACTCAGTTTATGAACTTTTTCTTGGAGATTTGTATTTTTTAGCCAGGAGTGATACTTTTCGATTTATTCGACGAAAACCGTGTTTCTTTAAAGTTCAGAACTTCTTTTGATACATGAGTTGTAGGGCCATACCATGTCATTATGGAAAGGTAGAAAATTGCATTTGATGCACGTCGTGAATCACACCGGCGAAATCAAAAATTCAAGCCTACAGGAGCATGCGAAAAGTGATTGTCAGGCATTGATATCAACGTTTAAAAGCAGAGTAAAACGGTAAACTTCGGAGAAATCGATGACCTACTTATTATGACAAACCGAACTGAGTTATGGCAAATGTGATGTTTTTGAATTTTAAATCGTCTTTTGTGATTGTTTCACAAAAATTGGTAAGTAATGAATATGAATTCTTGTGATTGGTCCTAACCCACTGAGTAATGAATTATTACCCACAGCCGTGGGTAATTATTACTATTATTATTACTATTACTTATTCAAAAACACTTATTCTTCTATTCAAAAACATATAGATAATTAATGAATTATTCAATAATCGTAAAAAAAATATTTACTTAGTGTACAGACCAGATCGAAATGCGGAATTGTTGGTTTACGTCAGGAGTTGCGCTTTTAAAAGAAAATTAACTTTTAGAATATTTCTTTATTATTATCTTCTTCAGTCTTTATGAGTCACTGAGTGAACTAAATTTTTTGTATAACATCACAACATAATTCCCTGCATGTACACTTGTTACCAATGTTACCTCTTAAGATGCGTGTTCTATATAATATTAACTTTTTGCAATCAGTCCGGTATATCCACATTGAACATGACAGATCTCCCATGCATTTGATTCAAGTTTTTCAAATTGTCTTTTTAACATACTTCGATGCTATCTGAACTATTATTCATATACGTAACAAATAGAATAGTAAATATATCATGCATCACACAGACTGAACAAATTATAATTCCGTTTTATTATTCTATTTTAGATATGTTTCATGTTATTACTAGATGATGATTTATTCTATAGGTGTTTCAAGCTAATATTTTATAACTAATAAAACGGAATTTAGAAAGCAGACAAATCTGGCTTATATAGTTGTTGTAGACAATAATAGCCTCGTGGAAATCTTCTACCACCATATAATTATAATGTTACAAGAAAATTACATTTAATAATGGCATTAAAATATTCAATCAATTACCATCTGAACTAAAGGTGGTAACTAGTCTGAGTAAGACAACTCCTGCTGAATAATATTTTCTATTCTTTGGAAGAATATTATGCGATTTGTTTTTAAGTAAATCATAATTCAATTGTTACTAATAAGCTGCCATATAAGTGTGATATTTTATTCAATTCCAAATATTTCTTAATATTAATGTAATATTATATTAATACGAAAGCTGGAAGGTAAAATTATGATGATAACAATCAAAATTTTCACTGATAGAAATCAGTTCATTGGGTATGTCGAAACGGATATATGTCATATCAACTTATAGTAGTAATTAATTTAAATATAAGTCAAATTAACACAGTTCAAAATTTGTCAGAACTGTTTATTAGCCATCAAAGAACACAGAAAAAAATTATTACCCAACTCCATGCCATGTTTTTTTGGTGGTGAGGAGTTGGGACAAAAAGGTTTTTCGTAAATAACTATAAATCTGTAACACTTGATATTTTTACTCATCTCTCTACAATAAAATCTCTCTGTGATATAAATTTTTGAAGTTGAGGCGGTTTCGAAGATTTGTACAATAACCTCGACAATAACCATCTCACAAGTTCAATAATAAAATGGAAGATTAAGACTGAATGGTACACATATATTTACTCGTTCATATTTAAAATGTAACCCAACCAAGTTCAAGAAATATAGTCCTCCAAAGTCATAGCTAAAATTTATTGCTGACTGATATAATTTCACGAAACTATTTTAAACTGTATTATTTTAGATTAAGCAGAATTTAGTTTTGAAACTTATTTACTTTTGGAAATCCTTGAAAAAAAGCAAGTAACCAATGTTCTAAAGTCTGTAAAAGTATTTACACACATACTTCTTTCTCTATTTGACACCTTTTATATTAATATTAACAATTATTCATTATTTTAAACCCATTAGGATTACGATTCTACTCTATACCGTATCAACTACATTTAATAAATAATAAATATATTATTCCCTGTACATTTTAAACTGAAATTATAGGAAGCTTCTTTCTTGGAAATTATGTTAACTACATGACCTCCATCGTATTTTTTTGTAATTATTGTTTTATCTTTCTGTATATTCTTCGTTAATAGTATATCAAGTTTCCTCCTTGACAATAGCGTCAGTAGCGTCAACTATTTTGTATGGAAGAGCATATAAATATCTTTCTCTAATTTGGTTATTTTCTAAAGACATTATTATAACTACTTTCCAAATATAATTTAAATATTTTTTTAGTTATAGCACCAAGACTCCTCACCAGGAACCGGCGGGGTTCACCCCAAACCTTTCTCAAAATGTACCGAAACACTGTGCAAGCCCCTTGCTAAAATAATGCAAGAATCGACAAGTCAAGGCATTTTACATGAGGATTGGAAAATTGAGATTGTCACTCCAATTCTTAAAAAAGGCGACAAACTATCCAACCACAACTAGCGCCCCATTAGCTTAACCTCTGTGCCTTGTAAAGTTATGGAGAGAACCATATGTGAAGAGCCAATTGCCGTTTTAGTAGGTAACTCCGTAATTCCGCACCATCATCATAGGTTCTTACCAGGACTCTTTGTCACCTCTAATTTACTCCAAGCTTGCAACGAGTGGACTAAGCAATTAGATAGCAGTTAACTCACTGACATTTTGTACTTAGACTCTTCCCGCGCGTTTGACAAAGTGTGTATTCCGTTTTTACTATATAAACTAGAACACGTCGGAATGCGTCGTAAACTGTTAAAATGGACCGAGTGCTTTCTGTAAAATGCACAATTTAGTGTAAGAGTGGGAGATACTTGAGTGGAGTCCCTCGGGATCTGTAATTGGGCCTGTTCTGTTTTTAGTTTATGTATCTGACCTCACCCTGAGCTGCTCCTCGAGTCTTATGTGGATGACTTAAAAATATTTCAGTCACCATCCACCAACCTACAATCCTATTTGGACCAGATAGGAAGTTGGTGCTCTAACTGGTTAATTCCATTAAGTCAAGGAGAATGCTCGGTGTTACCATAGGGAAAAACAACTATAAACATATGGATTAGTTAAATATATATATCTATAATTAAAAGTTCCAATTCATATTGAAAATGTGTATTTTCGAAGACTAAAGGTGTTTTTTATTTAACATTTTAATAATACATGTTATTCTGTTTTTATTTAAAAATTGTTATTATTTTGTTTTTTCTTTTTTTTCCCTGGTTACTTGAGGCTCTAGAAACTTATATTTACTCAGCAAGTGAACTGATCGCCACACTACTCCCCCGCTAAGAAAAAAATCAGTCAGTCATTCAATTCGTCAATAGCAAAACGAACTTTCTTAATCAACGGTGGAGTGACATCGCATTTGTCAGTTAATAAATATGCTGGTTTAATCCTGTCAATATTTACCGTGACGGTTTTAGTTCCTTTAACAAAGGTAACCAATTTATCTGTACGGGACAACACTTTAAAAGGTCCTTCGCACAGCGGAGTAAAAGATTTCTTAAAACGTTCTTTCCGAACGAAAACAAAATTACAAGTCAATATGTCTGAACTGACGAATGATTTGTAATTAACATGGTGAAAAGGTTGAATGAACGTTAAATTATCAAAAGAAGTACGTAATTAAGTAATAAAACAAGGAATATCCGTACAAGTATATGATTTTATGAAACATTCACCTGGTAAACGTAAAGTTTGAACAAAAACGAGTTCTGCGGAGGAACATTGAAAATCGTCTTTAGGGATGGTCCTGAGAGCTAATAGTATGGTAGGAAGTTCATCTACCCAATGTGGTGTAGAAGCTTTAGCTCTCAGAGCAGTTTTAAGACACTTATTAAACCTTTCTTTCAATCATTTCGTTCGAGGAAGGATGATATGGTGTCGTACGAATTCTATGAAATCCCAAAAATTTTGAAAATTCTTGGAACAATTTCGATTCAAATTGAACCCCCTGATCCGTTGTCACTGTGACAGGGACACCGAATCGGCAAACATAATTCTGAAATAACGTACGCGCTACAGTTTCTGCAGTAATATCCTGAAGAGGATAAGCTTCGGGCCATCTAGTAAAACGTTCGATCACAGTAAGAATATAAGAACAACCTTTAGAAGGAGGTAATGGTCCTATTAAATCTATATGTATGTGGTCGAAGCGTCCTTTAGGAATATCAAAGTTAGCTACGGGACTCCTTGTATGTCTTGTCACTTTATTAATTTGACAGCTAATACAAGTTTTTGCCCAGAGATTACAATCTGAGGTCATTTTGGGCCAGAAATAATTTTTAGAAACTAATGTTCTAGTCGCTTTGATACCAGGGTGAGATAAACCATAAAATATATCAAAAATTGTCCGTCTATAAACGATAGGAACGTAAGGACGAAGTTTAGGGCGGGAAACGTCACACCAAATAAACTTGTCAGAATATGGAATCATAATTTTCTTTAAATGAAAAGTTCTCTTTGTGTTCGATGAAGTATCTGATAATAAAAATTTAAGGTCAGAATCATCTTCCTGAGCTTCGCTCAATAAATTTAAGTCAAAGTTAATATCAACTAGGTTAGACTTTTGGGTAACAATTGGGGAAATGCATTGTTGTAAAGAAGACGTATCATGCTCTCGTGATAAAGTGTCAGCAACAATATTATTTTTCCCTTTGATATATCTGATTTCGCAGGGAAATTGAGCAATGAATTCTAAATGTCTAATTTGCCTGGGAGATCTTTCAGTATTAGTGAATAATGCTTTGACCAAAGGTTTATGGTCAGTAAAGCAAATAAATGTGCGACCTTCAAGTAAAAATCTGAAATGTTTAATCGCTGTAAACAAAGAAAGAAGTTCCTTGTCAAATGCACTGTATTTTGTCTGTGCTAAGGAAGTTTTTGTGAGAAAAAGGCTAATGGAGCAAGTACACCTTTGTCATCGCGTTGTTCAAGAACTGCCCCCATAAAGACATTTGAACAATCAACTGTCAGTGATAAAAAAGAGCTATTATCACAACGAGGATGTGCTAAAAAGGTTGCACCAGCTATTGTAGCTTTGGCTTTGGAAAAAATGTGAAGACAGTCGACGGGCCAATCATTTATTATTTTAACTTTATCATGCAGTAAGCTAGTACAAAGTGCATGTAATGGAATTAAGATTTCAGCGAAAGAAGGTATGAAACGGTGATAAAAGTTAACTATACCTATGAAACGCTGAAGTTGCTTGACTGTAGTAGGTAAGGGAAAATTATTTATGACATCAATACGTTCAGAAGAAGGTAAAATACCGGCCGAAGAAATATTGTGTCCTAAAAATGTCAAATGACTGACACCTAATATGCATTTTGAAGGTTTAATATTTATGCCATATAATTATAACCTCTGAAAAACAAGTTTCAAGTACTCTAAATGTTCTGAACTAGATTTACTTGCAATCAGAATGTCGTCTAAATAGACGAAAATGAAGGACAAACCTACTAAAACTTCGTTCATGAAACGTTGGAAAGTTTGACCGGCGTTACGTAAGCAGAAAGGCATACGCTCAAATTCAAACAAACCGAAAGGAGTAGTAATTGCTGTTTTAAATACGTCACTTTTTGCGACAGATATTTGGTGATAAGCACGTACCAAATCTATTTTTGAAAAAATAACACAATCATACAACTGTGAGTTAAAGTCGTGGAGGTGGGGCAACGGTATCTGTCAGGAACAGTAATTGAATTTAGACGACGATAGTCTCCACAAAGCCTCCAATCGTTACTTTCCAATGATTTTGTTTGCTTTAAAAATATAATTTCATACTTCATGCCAGAGAAATACCAATTTATAGACGTTCCTATTCGGGGTCACTGACTTAAAGGTATTCTTTCTCGGAGTCACCAATTTATAGGTATTCCTTTTGGGGGTATTCTTTTTGGGATATTCTTTTTCAGGGTATTCTTTTTCGGGGTCACCAATTTATAGACATATGGGTTAGTTAAATATATATCTATAATTAAAAGTTCCAATTCATATTTAAAATGTGTATTTTCGAAGACTAAAGGTGTTTTTATTTAACATTTTGATAATACATGTTATTCTGTTTTTATTTAAAAATTGTTGTTATTTTGTTTTTTCTTTTTTTTTCCCTGGTTACTTGAGGCTCTAGAAACTTATATTTACTCAGCAAGTGAACTGATCGCCACAACAATCTTAAAATGCAGTATAAAATTGACAATCACAATATAACACAAGTATCTCAGCCAATTGACCATCATGATAACTTATCTTATGGTGTCACCATAAGGTAAGTTATCATGAAGCGCACATGTTACGATAGTCGTCAACAAAGTCAACCAAATTTTGTGCATAATCAGAAAGTCCTTCCAGGATTTGAGTGTAAACTCATTCCTAAAAATTTACAATTAATATATTCGTTCTCACTTTGAGTTTGCAGTCATTATTTGTTCACACCTAGTTAAGCGGGATATAAATAGGCTGGAAGGCGTGTAGAGAAGAGTTAAAAAGCTGCCTTGGGGTTGTAAGAATCTGCCATATAAGAAAGGCTTCGCCTACGTAACCTCACGTTACTGAAAGTTCTATGACATTTTAGGAGTGTAAAATGGTACAAAGCTAAGCTAGGTTAAGTCATCATATCTTGACCTGATTTGCACGGGGTTACTCCTTGTCGATATTGTAGAACATAGAAAAATCGATCAAAATAATAGAATAACAAATTTTTTCAAGCTACTCTAAAAAATCGAAAGGCTTTGAGTTTCAAAAGACGATAGGTCCCCGATGAAATAAAATTTTGAAAACTACGCTAAAGTTGGACCAATTTTAGAGAGTGCAACGAAATTGAAACAAACATTTTGCGTCGCCCAGCAACAACAAATTTTAAAATTTTTTTTCGAAGCTGCACAAAGAAATGACTTAAATGAACAGTCTAGTTCTTTTTGGAAGTGTCCTCAAGATTGATTCTTGTTACGAAAAATCCAATTATTCAAAAGGGCGGTTTTTAACGTTAATAAAACTTAACTTTATCCAACGGTAAGATCTTTACAGAAGCATTGGATGAGGATTGAGTAAAGTTTTGTTCATACCGAGTGGCCAATCATTAATTTCTAACAAAATTCTTGCAAACGGAGAACAGCATCGTAAAATGGACACACGGATATCTAAGGGTCGCTCGAAAACTACGCGAAATAACTTCATGCTTATTGGGTTATACGTTTTGCAAAAAGCTGAAAAGCCTCGTATAACTTATATATTGCCAATAAAAACATTTAGAAATATTCAGTCCCGACGAATGATATAATTGCTCATAGGGACACAAGCGACTTAAAAATTTTGGGATATACGCTATTACCTTCAATCCCAATCCTTTCAATCCAAAAGCCAAGATTGTTAAGAATATTTTTCAGGGAGTTATTTGAATATTTCTGTGCCAGTCGATTGAACATTCCCTATGGGATGACATGTTTGGTATGCAGATCTGATTTGTCTTATAAATAGTTGGTTAACCCTACAAACACTAAAGGTCGGCTTTCCAGCGGGCCATCACGGGCTAGAAGTTTGATTTCCGGCCTAATGATGACCCGTTGATGGGCCAACCTTTAAGGTTTGTTGGGAAGCATTTTACAAATGGTTGTACTGCATATAAATTGAACTTTTGATCAATGTATACTCGTATTATTTGATTTCTGATCTTACTTCTCGACTAATTATCTTTAAGTTTAACAAATTGTGCGATTCTCTGTGATTGATCGACAACTGTTTTTAAAAAAACTTCACAGAGTTCTTCACGTCTGCTTCCGGAAATCGATAACAGCACAGATAGACCAGGCAAATCTCAGTGTAAAATGGGTTTGGCGTGAACTATTTGGGGACAATTATTTGTTTATCGCAATAGATAGCTCTATTAATGAAGAATAAGTAAATAAAGTCGCAAAAAATCCCGACGTGAGCTATAGCCGCCATTTAGAAAAAATGACCGCCAGAGACATTTTCTTTAAAATCATATATCTCAGTAACCGTTGCTCCGATTTTAGATTTCTTTTTTTTGTTCCATTCCTCACTTCACATTTTACAGAAAGTATGATTACATATTTTATGATAAATTAAACGATAAACTTAGGAAATTAAAAAATAATTTAAATATTACGGAAATTTAAACTTTTGTAAACTCGAGACGTTTGTACTGAAATTTCCAGTCAATTTTTGAAAAAATAATTTTAATAAAAGTTCTAGAGCACACAATTAGCTTTCATTTGTTTTTTGGCCGATGTTACTAACTCAAATATTAACGGAGTAATAGTTATTTATATATAAAATTGTAATCATTTTTAATAATGTACATTAAGGTATAAAGGGTGCCCAGTCAGTGTTCTCTCGGAAGATTGTGCAAAACGGCTAACTTTATAAAAAAACTTTCTTAACAAAACTTTTAATGTTTCGTGTCTACTACAACTTAAAATTATTTTCAGTTATACAGGGTGTCACAAAAACGAGTCACACAAGAAAGTATATTTTTTTTAAATAGAACAGCCTGTATTTCCTTAACGCCAGTTAAGCCTCCAAGGGCCCTATATTATACCCTAAAATATTTTGCCAAGTTATTTTTTTCTGTTTTTTTTTGGGCAGTTTACAAACATTTTTGACTGGCATATCTCCGCGATTTATTAATCGTTATTTCTAAAAATGTGGGATGTTGTTTGATAATGATGTATTTACTGAAAAACATTTTTGAAATAAATCTTTAGTAAGTATATCGGGTGTCCAAAATATTTGCGTACATTTCTTGATATTTAATTATTATTTTTCTTATTTTTTTTTAAATGGAATGCCTAGGTATACTTTTTTTACATGAATGAATAAAACATACAATTCCTCACATTTTAATATCTCTTTATTTCTATTTCAAACTTTTTTTGAGATATGATTATATCTAATAATTTTTACGTAAATTGCTCTTTATTTTAACATTAAAATCTATATTTTGTTTTACATTTTTTTCAATTTTTTTAAATGGAATGCCTATAATTTTTTTAAATGGATGAGTAACGCTTACGATTTCTCACATTTTGATATCGTACACTTTCTTTTATGAACGGTTCTTGAGCAATAATTTTTTTTCATGATATTGAAACTAACAACTGCTCAAATTGCTTACCATTTTGATTCAGGTAACACTGAGGTCTCTTGATAAATGAGCGTCTTACACAGTGTAACATATCAACATTTATACGATTGAAACACCGACGAATCCTTTCCATCATATCTTCTCGAGTCGTTGGTTCTACTTTATAAACGTCTGACTTCACAAATCTCCAAAGAAAAAACCCACCGAAGTCAGGTCGGGTGACTTAGGCGGCCATGTAATGAGACCTAACATAATTTAATAAAACATTAAATTAGATATTATTTAACAGTTTATTAAAATATTGGACCTCATCTTCCTATCCACCTTTCAGGAAACTGATTACTAATGGCCTGACGAACATTTCTAATAAAATGTGGTGGTGCACCTTCAACTTGTAATAACATATTATTTGTAATGTAATCAGGAATATGCTCGATTATTTGTGGAAACGTATTTTGCGTAAAATCTAAGAAGACTGCACATTTCCCTCAAAAAAGCGAGGATGAATAACATAATCATGTACAATTCCTCCCCTTACATTTAATCTCTTGTTCTGATTTTTTTGTGCAACATGAGAGTTTTCTCTGGCATAATAACGGAAATTGTGCCTATTCACAAATCCGTTACGATGAAACGTTGATTCATCCATGAACAATACAAATTTGAAAAATTCTTAATTTTTTCCAATTTGGTTTTGAGCCCACTGGCAAAAATATAATTTACGATTTAAATCCACATCCCAAAACTCTTGATGCAGCTGAGCTCGATACGGGTGAAACTTATTTTTACGAAGACATAGGGAAACACTAGATTCGCTGATATCTAAATCCCTACTTAACTCCCGAACACTTGTCGTAGGATTTTCGATTACCGCTAAGCTCATTTTCTTCATTACAATACATTTCGTCGTCTCGCCTTCTTTTCATATGCAAAATTTCCAGTACGTTCAAAACGTTCTTTCAAATTTTCTAGAGACCTCACATCAGGACTTCTGTAGGGATATTTTTGACCATAAATTCTTGATGTCAATAAACAATTTCTATCACATTCACCAATAACATAACATTTACCATGGATATTAAATCTTATTGACAATAATTATAATTCGTATTTTTAAATATTAACAATATTAATTTAACTTAATCACGATAATCTTAAACACATTAGAGAAATGTCATAGAGTGAAAAACAAACGCAAAACAAAAGACCAAACCGATACTAGATTTTAATGCTAAAATAAAAAGCACCTCAATTTACGCAAAACTTATTTGAAATAATCATATCTCAACAAGGGTTTTAAATAAAAATTAAGTATATAATATTAGAATGTGGGGAATTTTATGCTTTATTCATCCATGTAAAAAAATATAGGCTTTCCATTTAAAAAAATTGAGAAAAATAATAATTAAATAACAAGAAATGTAAACAAATATTTTGGACACCCGGTATAATAATAATTTATTTCAAAAATGATTTTCAGAAGATGCATCATTATTGAAGAATACCCTACATTTTTAGAAAAAACAATTAATAAATCGCGGAGATATGGTAGTCAAAAAAATGTTTGTAATTTGCCAAAAAAAACAGGAACAAAATTATAACTTGGCAGCGCTGCATCCGATTGGCAAAAAATTTTAGGGCATAATTTAGGACCCTTAGAGGCTTAATTGGCGCTAAAAAATTAGAGGATATTCCATTAAAAAAATTATACATTATTGTGTAACTCCTTTTTGTGACACCTTGTATAATTGAAAATAATTTAACGTTGTAGTAGAGAAGGAACATTGAAAGTTTTGTTAAAAAAGTTTTTTATAAAGTTGCCCGTTTTTGCACAATCTTCCGAGGAAGCACTAACTGGACACCTTGTATATTTCCAAGAACTCAAGTCTTATTTTCTTCAGTTGTCTTCTATTTTATGCCCAAAGATGTAATAACACTTTCGATTGGACATAAAGAGGGGAAGAGAACAAAAAAAAAAGAAATCTAAAATCGGAGCAATGGTTCCTGAGATATGTCCTTCTAAAAGAAACGGTTCTGGCGGCCATTTTTCCTAAATGGTGGCTTTAGCTCACATTGGGATTTTTTGGGACTTTTATATCCTCATTCTACATGAATAAAGCTATCCATTTCGATAAAGAAATAGCTGTCCCCAGATAGTTCATACTCGAAACTGGATTTGCCTGCACTAAGAAACTAGTAATTTTCTAAAAATAATTAGAATTTAAGGCATCGGATAGAGTCCATCGAATCAACGAGGACACACATATTGTAAAGAAGTAAGTGCAATTTGCAGTAAGAGACTTTCTTATCTTTTTCGTTTATCACAGGATTTCGATCCTAGGCCATCTATTAAAAATTATAAAAACAAGCTGAGAGTAGAAAGATATCGTTAAACGTTGCAGAAAATGCTATTGGCGCCCTCAGCATAAAAATTCTTGTTGTGTATCTCAGACGTACGGTGGTAAAATCTTCTACATCCACAGAGATTTTAACATTAGTTTGGTGTATGTTACTGAATTTTCTAGGAACAAACATTTAACACTCTCAATCTTTTCCTGACCTACAAGTGCGTGCGTGCCTTTTGCGTAAGCAGACATTGGCACTTTAAATTTGGTTGCATATATTTAATTTTTATCTTTTTACACCTGACATAAGATATCACGAGCCACATACATAACTTAAATCAGTTAATTGATCTTCCATTATCGCGATTACAATAAGAAACGTCTCTCATACAGATTAACTCAAAGATTACCCTGTATAACGAAATTAAAATCCAGTAGTAAAAAACAAAGAACCACTGTCAGTAACATAGTTAATTTTATTGGTCTCAGTGTACGACTTATCGTAGGTAAGAAATGGATCAATTGGCACGTGGATATAAGCCCAAGTTATACGGGTATCCATCCATCTCTAGCCGTAACTGCAGAACATAGCGAGTGGTTGTTAGCTCGTGCCCAGGGCACGCTTGCCGCACCGGCCACAGGCCCAACACCGGGCCCTCCGCACGAGGGAGCCACACTCTCGTTCGCATCTTTTGCCCCTACCTGACTCGCCTGCCTTCGGTCATTTCTCTCAACTAACCACCTGGACTTCAGGTATGTCTTTGCCATCTATCTATGTTTCTGCTGAATTCGCTGTGCAATAGCAAAAGGCGTGTTAAAGTTTTAAGCCGCATCTAATTTATTTACTATAATTTTACACACTATAATATTAATAATATGTTTATCTTTACTATCTGACCACACATGACTCCGTCAATAAACAACATTGCAAACGAGAGATACTGATGTGAATATGTTTAAAAAGACTGATACATATCTAAAACCAGACGAACGCAAGCTGCAGTCAGGCGTTGCCGTTGCCACTTACACTATCTGAGGAGCAGCTATGCAAAAGCCGATAAATCCGTTTTTAAACTTTTTTCAGTTAGATACGGAAGTCGCTTGTTAATAATTCAATCTACGGCTTGGTTACATCTAGATTGAACAAAGAACGTTAAATCCAGTGAGAAACAGCATATTAAAAATAAGCGACTAATCAAAAGCAAATAAATCCATATTTCGACCAAGCAAAGAGCGTTAAATCCATGTATATAAAATTAACAGATTTCTTTAAAAATATTTTTTATTATTTTTTAATGTCTTCGTAGTTTTATAGTTCATCGTGAGATGGTGCAATTTCCACATACATGCAATACGTAAATATGAAAGATATTGTAGTAAGGCAGTTTGCTTGTATAGTGTACAACGAACGTATGATTTTCTAGTTTTAAAAAACATTAAAATGGATATGAATGTTGACATCGCCGTAAAAGATGGAAATAGCGGATGCCGGAAAAAAGTTCCCAAGATTTCCAAACGGAGGATGGACAAGAATAGAAGGTATGTACCTCCAATTTTTAGTGTTGTCATTTCTATGGTTATGATTTCCTAAAATACTAGTAACGTGTGCGTGGACTATACGCACTATATTTTTACCTATGTACCTATATTTAGTTTTTTATATTGTTAGTATCTCGGACTGGATAATAAAATAATATTTTTTTTGTTTTTAGATACATTGATAAAAATCCTGAATTAAAAAGTTTTAGAAGACCCTGTAATCATGATGGTAAAAGTTTCAAATGTAATAAGTTGACGCTGAGTGATATTAAACAAATTAGAGAACAATTCTATGCAACATCGGATAAGTCAGAACAGGATATAAAATTAAGTTATATGATTTCCCTTAACCCTGTCGAACGAAAACGACCCTGTAATCAAAATCCACGGGAACGTAAATTTAATACATTGTATTATTTGAAGAATAAAAACTCAAAGAGACCTGTTAGAGTGTGCCTTACGTTTTTATACACAGCTTTGGGTATTTCAAAAGACCGAATTAATAATTTGTGCAAAAAAATATATAATGGTGATGTTGTTAAGGATCGCAGAGGCGGCGATAGGATTTCCCACAAGTCGCAGGCCAAAAAAGAAAAAATAGTGGAATTCATTGGAAATTTACGGGGTTGCGAAAGTCATTATAATAGATCGAAATCGAGAAGAATATACTTACCGTGCCACTTAAACATTGCCAAATTACATAAAATGTATAACTCTCAGTGTACTCAAACTACTGATTGTTGCAGCTTAACGATGTTTAAGGTAATATTTAGAACCAAATTTAATATAGGATTTTCATCACCAGCATCTGATTGCTGTGCTTTATGCACTAGATTAAAGTATAAAATTAAGAAGGAAAAAGATGCCAAGAATAAAAGTGACTTAATGATTGAACTACGTATCCATAAGAAGAGAGCCAACACTTTTTATACAATCATGAAAGAAACTCCAGAAAAAACATTATCACTTTGCTTTGATATGCAGCAAGTCCAGCCCTTGCCACGCACCCCGATAAATGACGCTTTCTATGCTCAACAGATCAGCTATTATGTACTTTGCTGTGTGGATATGAAATCGAAACGTCCCACATTTTATACATGGACTGAAGATTTAGCTAGCAGGGGATCCACAGAGGTTGCAGCGGCTCTTCTGACGCATTTAAATTCTTTAGATTAAACGCCGGATATACAAATTCTTCGTCTTTTTTGCGAGGGATGTGGGGGCCAGAACAAAAACTCCCATGTGGTGCACACTTTGTATTTTTGGCTTAAACGTCATGCGCCAAAACACATATCAGAAATTAAAATTACTTTCCCAGTAAGGGGACACACCTTTTTGCCCGCCGACAGAGTGTTTGGTAGGGTAGAAAAGGAATTGAGGAAACACCCATCTATTATCAAAAAGGAAGGATATGAAGAACTTTATTCTAAATTTGGAGAAGTGAAAAATCTTGGGACTGAATGGTTTTTGTATGATGTCAAAAGTCTTAAAAATATTTTAAAAATGATGGAAGGCATTGCGGATGTAAAAAGAATAGTGTTCAGCAAATCTATGACAAATAGAACATCTTGTATTAAAATTACATGTTTTCAAAATTTTAGATATGAAAGTGACGTGGAAAAACCCAAGAGTATACTAAAAAAGGGTAAAAAGGAATCAGAGTTGAAATTAGAATTAATAGAACTCGGAAGGGGTATCAAAGAGAAAAAGAAAGAGTCACTAAAAAAATTGATTTGTCAAGAATTTGGTGATGGATGGGAAAGAGAAGAAGATTTGACTTGGTACAAAAATATTCTATTTGGCAATGAGATGGTCTACGAAGGACAACAGGAAGAAGAAGTTATATGTGATTGTTTAGAAGACGATGTTGGCTTGTACATTTAGATTTTCACAATTTTTTTAAATTTCGTTTTGTATTAATATTTTTGTACTTTGAACCGTATGTGTATAATTTAAATAAAAATGTATGGAATATTATGGTGTACTTTTTATAAAATAAATAGAGGTTAAACAGAAGTCGATATATCCTAAATCTGATTTAGCAAAAACCGATAAATCCATTTGAATTGAGCAAAAGTCTATATATCCTCATTATAATTGAACAAAAGGCAATAAATCCAATTTAATAAGTGGAATAAAATTTACATTTTATAAAACTGAACAGTGTAAGCAAAATATTTTAAAACTATGACTAAACATATAAAATCAGTGCATAAAGTTTAAGATTACAGTAAATAATGTTCTAGTTATAACTTTTTGCTTGTTATCTCAAAATCACATATTATGGATTTATCGGCTTTTGCATAGCTGCTCCTCATCTATGGAATTACAGACATGACTAGTGTCTATTTTTTTAAATTGTCTCAAGGAGATAAAATTATATTCAAAACGTTTGATAGTAGACGTATGATAAGTAGCGAAATAAGTTGGGACTTTACTCGATGTTTTATGAAATTTTAGAATAAAGATGGTTAAAAATATTCTTGATACATTGGGAAACATCGTCCTATGTTTGCTGTATGTCCTGTAGTAAAATCCAATACACAATTCTCTAAATATTTTGCATCACGGAGTAATTTCACTCATAGCTCAATATTTTTATACCTATTTGATTTAGTCAAATAGGTATATTATAAGCTAACAAACATTTTTAATAATCACCTTAGAAAAATTTTGTACAAAAATTCATTTCATAAGAGGCTACACTCAAATATCGAATAAAAAATATCTGTATGTATGTGTGTGTGTATATACGTGTATAGACAGTTTGTCGTAAACATGATAACTTCTTTTAGGCTTAAAATTTTCATTTCACATTTGGCACCTTTGTAAAATAGCATGGTGGAGACCCTATTGAAATTGGGCCACAAATATTATTGAGGTAATACGACTATTACGAATGAAAGTTGCAGTTGAGAGCTACCGAATGCGAATACCTATTAACCTATTGTCGCGTGTTTCCACCCTTAGGAAACTACCCCTTGCAAATTCCGTGGGTTCCAAAAATTATAACAAGAGATGTCCACTAACACACTTTATTAAATATTTACTGGATACTTCACAATACTATTATTAATTTAAATACACTTTACTGACTAAAAATCACAATGTTTATTACTTTGTTTATCTTTGAACTCTTAACCTCACTTTCTATACTTTCTGAACTTCTGAACTACTCGCCGAGAATGCGGTCAGTCTTTTATACCTAAAAATGACAGATCTCGATTGTTCTGTGATGACGCCACCATTCTCTCGATAATTCCAGATGTCACTTTGGAATCTTCTGGTAGGTTCTTTTTCGAGTAGGTGCAAATACATCATTCTAGGGGTTGTAACACATTACACTGCCCCCTCCTTAAGCCTGAACGTCCCGGTCAGGCAGTTCAGCCTCTTTCACGTACTTCGCCAGTCTATCCAAGTGTACGATCTTCATCTTGGACTTTTTGTTTCGTTGAATCCGATAGACGACATCATTAATTCGGGTAATAACAGTATACGGTCCATCCCAAGGAGGTTGAAATTTCGGGGATCTCCATTCCTTCCGCTGTGGGTTGTACAGCCAAACCAGATCCCCCACCTTGAATCCCCCTGTACTGGCATTCTGATCATAACGAGCCTTCAAGCGGTTACTAGTTCTGTTCATCTGCTCTCGATCATTCTTTGGCTGTTCTCGACTTCCATTTCTGTAGTTGCTCATGGAAAATGGTTCCCCACGGGCAGCACAATTCTTACACTTGCGACACCAGGCCTCCACATCCTGGCGACTATTAACCCAATAGAATTGTTCCCGTGCTCTACTCAATGTCTTGTTTATGCCGAAGTGTCTGCTGGACGTTTTATTGTGCGCTTTCTGGAGTACTTCTGGCACACGACACCTGGGAATCACTAGACGCATGGCAACCTGCTTCCCATCTGGGCTTTCCCATGCTCTCCTTAAAAGCCCGTCTACGACTGTAAGTGAATCCCATTGTGACCATAAAGCCTTCAGCCCCACTTCTGTGTCGGAAACATCCTTCTATGCTGGACGCGTTCCCTCTTCTTTTGCTCGCAACATGGGTCCGATTTCTACATCACGCAATTGCTCTTGCCTCAGAGTTTTCTTTGACCAACTGTCTGGAAGATCGACCTTGACAGTGTTGACTTTAACCATGTTCGGCAATTTTCTCACCTGAGGGTAGCGCTTGCAATCTTCCTTGTCTGGTTTTCTGGATAATGCAGGAGTTTTGACTGCCTGCGTTGTCAACAGCCTGGTTTTCTCGCATTGGTCGTTCACTTTTGACAGAATAAATTGTTCGTTCCCAATCCTTAACATTCGCTTTCCTACGTTAACAATAAATCCATACTGTTCCATAATGTCCAGTCCCAAAATGAAGTCATCCGTAATGTCAGCCACGATGACCCTGTGGTCGAACCTCAAATGCCCAATCTGCAAACCCAGGTCTACTTCTCCATGAACCGTAGCCCTGTTCCCCGTAGCTGTCCGGACGATCACTTCTTCATTTTGCCTCTTGGTAATCTTTATGCCCGATATAAATCCTGGACGTACTATTGATGACGTAGTACCTGTGTCGATGGTAAACAAACATTTCCTTCCGTTCACATATCCATGCAACAACAGTCTGCTTGCGATTCTTCGAAGCTGGGAAATCTTAATTTCTCTGGGGGCACTGCATTTCCTAGCCAGAACAACCCCCCTGGTACTGTTTTCCTGCTCCTCTTCAAGATTCACAGCATTTACTCGACTCTCCGAATTCTGCTGTCGACAGTCTCGCTTCATGTGTCCTACCTTGCCGCAGTTGTAACATTTAATACCACCACTCGGCTTTCCTTTGTTTTTCTGTTTTTCCTGCTTTCCAAGGTCATCTAATTTATCCAATAGTTTGGTAAACATTTTCTGCATCTCAGTCAACATAGGGTTCTGGTTCATTTCTGGTTGCGATTCTTCAAGAGTCACAGCTCGCACTCTCCTTGGAGTATCCCTGTAAGCGGCTTCTACTTCGAGTGCACGCACCAAAGCTTCGCTAATACTTTGATGTCGAGTTAACCTAAGAACTCGCCTGACCTCTTCGTCCCTTATACCATCTAAAAAGGCCCCCACGGCTAATTGTTCCTGGAATTCTTTAGGTGCACTCGGATACGCCAGGTGTGCCAGTCTCTCTATCGCAGCTTCAAATTCTTGTAAACTTTCCCCAGCTTTTTGCATCCGGGATTTCAGCTGAGTCTGGTATAATTGGGCAAGGTGTTGATCGCCATACCTCAAGTCTAATGCAGCTTCCAAGACTTTAAAGTCCCTTTGTTTCTCCACCGGGATAGTCTGAAGTAATTCTGAGGCCTGGCCCCTTAACGCCAGAACTAATGCCATGGCCTTTTCCTCGTTATCCCAGTTGTTCGCACATGCTGCTGCCTCAAACTGCCTCTTGTACGTTGTCCATGAGCTTTGGCCGTCAAAGGAGGGAGGTTTTAACCGGTGACCTGATGATACCACCTGCTGGCTTCCTCTATCTCTCAACTGTCGTTTAAGTCGCTCCACTTCTCCTTCGAACTCACTCATCTTTCCTTTGATCTGACTGACTTCGGTCTCAACTACATCTACTTTGTCTTCTACCTTATCTACTTTTTCTTCTACCTTGTTTATCTCTTCTTTAACTTCACATTTTAGTACTTCATTGGCAGAAATGATAGTGTCTTGTTGTATTTTCATTTGTTCATTCAGAATTTTCCTTAATTCTTCTTGGCGTCTTTCTTGTTCCTCTTTCTCCTCTTGACGTCGTCTTTCTTGTTCCTCTTTCTCATCTTGACGTCGTCTTTCTTGCTCTTCTTTCTCCTCTTGCTGTCGTATCTTCTTCCATAATTTTTCTCAATTCGTTTTTTTCTTCTTGACGTCTTCTTTCTTCATCCTCTTTTTCTTTCTGATGTCTTATTCCCTGATCTTCCATCATTTTCTTTAATTCGTTCCTTTCTTCTTTTTCTTCATGACGTTTTTTCTCCTGTTCTTCTTTGTCTTCCTGCCGTTGCTGCGCCATCATTTTTTTGAATTGTTCGAATAAGTCCTGTATTTGTTTATCGGATGCCATACTTCTAGTTTTTATAGGCATAAGATTATGTTAAAATAAAATAAATTTAACTGTCACGTCAATATCGGTAATGGAACTTTCCAGACAAATCTCGAAATAGCACGAAAAAGTCTTATTCAGAGTCTTTTGTCACCATCCAGTTTAGAGAATTTACTAATCTCCACCAATGTCCAAATAGAAAAGTTCTAGAAATTTTCACGCACTAAATGAGTCTTTTTCAGTGTCTCTATCACTTCTCAGTTCAAAGGAATTAATTATCACACTAATGTCCTAATAAAATGTTCTACAATGTCTCAAAAATGCACTTAACACTATTTTCCTGTTCGAAAATAACCCTCGAACAATGTCCAGTAAATGAGTCCTCCGTGTTAGCACTAACCCTCGAGAATACTTCTCGAACACTCCAGCACAACTTCAGAGCTCCTCTTGTCATAAAATTCCGCTTTCTGACACCAATTTGTAACGTGTTTCCACCCTTAGGAAACTACCCCTTGCAAATTCCGTGGGTTCCAAAAATTATAACAAGAGATGTCCACTAACACACTTTATTAAATATTTACTGGATACTTCACAATACTATTATTAATTTAAATACACTTTACTGACTAAAAATCACAATGTTTATTACTTTGTTTATCTTTGAACTCTTAACCTCACTTTCTATACTTTCTGAACTTCTGAACTACTCGCCGAGAATGCGGTCAGTCTTTTATACCTAAAAATGACAGATCTCGATTGTTCTGTGATGACGCCACCATTCTCTCGATAATTCCAGATGTCACTTTGGAATCTTCTGGTAGGTTCTTTTTCGAGTAGGTGCAAATACATCATTCTAGGGGTTGTAACACATTACACTATTAAATACTACCAATACTATTAAAAGCGATAACTTCTGTTAGACTGAAAATTTTTATTTAAAATTTGGAACATGTGTAAAATAGAATGGTAGAAATACTCTCTACTCAAATTGAACCATATCAATTATATAGTGTGATCATTAGAGGCGTGTAAAAAGTCAGGTTTTTTTCATATACTGTATTATATACAGTGTTTTTATTTATCACGCTTACCGAAGGGAAGTATTGTAATGGTGAAGAAGAACTCTCCGATATTTCTTAGGATTTTCATGTTTTAGATTATCTAGATTATGAAAATTAACATTTTTCAATTCCATCAATTTGTCTGTCTGCCAGTCTGGTGTCTGTCTCATGGCGCTATATCTACAAAACTTTTTGATGAAGAAAAATAATATTGGGTAGGCAATTGTAGGCTATTGAAAACAAAAAAATTAAATGAAAAATTTACGAAGTGGACTCCCCTCAAAAAAAAGTAAAAAAATGTCACGGAGGACAATATATTTGTCATGTAGCCAACACAATTGTCAAAGAAGAAACCTTCTATACTTTTAGTGGTCACCTTAAAGAAACAGTTAATTACGAAGACGATGGAGGAAATTGATGCTTTGACTGTGGTTAACAATATTAGAAAGCAAGAAACCATATATTACTATTAGTGAAAAATATACAGCGTCGTCGCCCATGATACTATCAAATAGGAGATACGCTTGGTAAGAGTACCAGCTTTTGACCTGCTGTGCGCATAGCCTCACTCACTGAATGCAATTTTCACGTCTTCTATCCAATATGGTTGTCAGTTTCTTATTTACGTAATTACCTCCCTGTGCATACAGTGGCCAGATGCATACTTTGACATTTTGTGGTACGTTATTTATGGATTATTTAGTTGAAGTTAGTAGAAGAAGTAGACACATGGTATACACAGGGTATTGTTTTTGCTGCTGTGTAGAACATATTCATGTGTAACATGGGTAAAATTATTTGTGCTATATAATTTTTGTAGGTAGTTCTATAATTAATTAGTTTTTATTCATTTACTTTCATCATGATTAGAGAATATTATTTAGGTATTAAGCAAATCACAGCATTCACACTTTTTTATTTATTATGAAATAGGGAACTTGCCCAAAAAATAAAATTGAATTAAAATACTCAAAATCGTAAACTAACATCATTAAAAACCCCATAGACAACAAAAAATTAAAAAAAAAAATTCCTCCAGAAATATAAGTGATTAAAATCTGCCGGATTTTACCCACTCCTGAAACGTGACGTCAGAGGGTGAAAGTCGGATGACGGCATCAAGCGACACCGATTCTGCTTTCGCATGCTCATTTGTCAGAAACAACTAGCAGTGGACACAACCTAACCTAAAATTCGTTGGAAAAACATCTTCAATATTCTGAAATGTCACAAAATGTTACTTTTGATTCGTTCATGCCGAGTCGAATTTTCGAATTTCGCCGTGCAATTTACGATCAGGTTTATCTGGAAGACTTTCTCTTTACGTCACGACATCGTTCGGCCCTCCCAATGGTGTTTTTCGAAAAATATGAACGTGTCAAGATTGCATGTTTTGCAATTTTTTCGGCTCCGAAATGTAAGCTGTTTTTTGTTATTTTTCGCAGATATCTCCAAAACGGTGGGAGTCAGCTCGAAATAAAAAATAAGGTCAAACGAGTATTTTCCACTACGAATCTTTTGCTATCACCAGACTACAGAAATGTCGGCCACGTACGGCAAAAAATCGCAAATTTTGGCAACTTTTTAATCTTTGCTCCTACGCCAAAACACTACTCTAGCTAATTTAAATATAATTAAATTTGCTAAAACTCTTTTTTTTATTTTTTGAATTCCGACAAAAATTAAGGAATTAGAGAGGGCGGGATTTGGGACTTTTTTTTCGGTAAAATTTCTCCATTCTGTCACCGTAATTAATCGGTAATTAACTGAAATCGATCTCATTTACGATGTTCACTTAATATCATGTACCATTTTGACGCTCCCTTAAACTCGGAACTTCGAAACAAAGGTTTCTGAGAAAAATTATTTTTTTAAGATTTACATACACTCTATAGGAAAACGTGTAATTTCCTACATTTCGTCGAATATCTCGATAATTATTGTTTTTTTGAAAAATTTGTAGACAGCTTATGTAAAGAGAATTAATTGAGCTTTCCGACACTTTTTTTTATTTTTTCTCTAACATAAAAAACAAAAGACTTATGACCGAATATGCGGACGTCTCAAAGCTAACCACCGCCCAGTCTATTAATAATTAGGGTGAATGGCTAAAGTACGCCATCTGTTGGACCCACGCGAGACCAGTTTTCACCCGGTGACGTCACAGTGTTTTTCGTGAGGAGTGGCGAGGATTTCAACTTTAATTATTTATTGCAAAGTAAGTACTGTGATTTAAGAGCTGATATTCGGTGTGGCGTGTTTTTATACATAAATACACACTTTAATGAAATAAAAAAAAAATGGGCAAGTTCCCCATTACCTACTACCTTAATCTGGGCACGCTAATCTACTAGTTAGGTAAATACTTTAAAACACTGATTGTTAGCATTTTAACACAAAAGAAATTATATATTAAAAATACTTAAATCATTTATTTAAATTCAGTCATTCACACTTTTTTTATTTAATATGAAATTATCTACTGTATCTGTATATTCGTACCTTAATCTGGTCACGGTAATATACTACTTAGGAAAACAATTTAAAACACTCATCATTGGAAAACAACAATATACAGAAAGTAGGTAGTTTCATAATAAATAAAAAAGTATGTATGTTGTGATTTGCTTAATACCTAAATAATATTCTCTAGTTATTCTATGTACGTCTATTTCAAACATTTTTTAACTGAAAGCAGGGTTGACAAAAAACACGTTTTTGAAATGTCAGGCTCAGTGGACTAAACCGGAAGAAACCACAAGAAGAAGCGAAAAAAAAACAGTGGTTAAACTGGCTCGGTGGCGCAGTGCTTAAGGTGTTAGGCTGGCGACCACGAGATCTCAGGTTCGAATTCTGGTTAGGGTATGGATGTGTAGTGGCGTTTTCTACGTATTGCTGAGGCGGTAGCAGTGGACTAGACTGCGATTGTGCCTAGTCGGCTTCCTCTCCTGTGTTCGAGTCTCATCTGCGGAAGATGGCAATGTCGTTGTGATGTTGTCTGTGTGTGATTGTGTCCGTCATTGTTGAGTGGTAGAATAGCCTACGGCTAAACTCCGCCAGGACATCAATATAAATAAGGCGATAAAAAAAATCATGATGCAACTTATTATACAGAAGTTGATTTCATGTTCATAATGTATAGAGTTTTTAGAGTTGAGTTCATACTAATCATAGTGTTCATATTACCTACGTTCAGAGCTGGGCAAAGTACTCATTTAAACTACTTCAAGTACTTTACTTGAAGTAGTTTCACCATATACTTTGCACACAAAACTATTTCAAGTACTTGATACTCGAAGTAGTACTTTGCCCAGCTCTGCCTAAGTTTTTACTTCCATCGCCTACATTGGCGCAACTAGAGGGGGGCATGGTGCGCCGGGCCCACCCCAAACTAGCCACGGCCCACCCCAGGGGTATTAAATTATTAAATCTTTTACTTTTAAGCGTCGTATGGTGTCAACATCACGATAAACCATTAGAAACCAATAATATTTACATATTTGTATAGTTTTGGCCGTGTCGATGAAATAGCTAAAATAGGATTTCCCATCTAGGTATAATGGTAATTCAGAGGTGGTTTCTTCATAAGTGCTGCAGAGCTGCAGAACTAACAAAAATTCTGACCATAATTATTAATAATTATGTTTAAATTGTGTTAATTCCGAGCATCGAAGGTTCAATGTAACATTAAATGACCTTGAAATGGCAAAAAATTTTCGCCTGTGACGCGTTTGCCCCGTGTACACATATATATATCTACAGAACACCTAAGTATCTTATGCACGAGCCGCCACTGAACTTTGCGTTTCAAACACAAGGGGCCTGGCCACCCCCAGAAAAATTCTCTAGTTGCGCCAATGATCGCCTACCGAAGGGAAGAATTGTAATGAAGAAATTACCTTCCGAAATTTAACCGGATTTTCACGTTTCAGAGTACGTAGATTATGAAAATTAATGCCATTTAATTCCTTCAATCTCTCGGCCTGCCGGTCTGATCCCTCTCTGTTGGCATTATATGCACAAAACCAATTGACTGAGAAGAATTATATTTAGTAGGTAGTTGACACTCCTACCAACTTCCGATGAAAAATATATAGAGTTGACCCCATAAAAAATATAATTGTGGAAAAAAAATTACGAAGGACAGTAATATAATTAGTTAACACAACTGTCAATGGATAAAGATATGAAAAATATGCAGGGTGGTCATCATAAAAAAATAATCAGAAAATATGATGGAGGGCAATAATATTTCTCATGCAGTTAACACAACTGTCAAGGAAGAAACATATGAAAAATATACACGGTGGTCACTCTAAAAAAATTATGAGACAAATGTGAAGGAGTGCAATAATATTTCGCATGTAGTTAATACAACTGTCAAAGAAAAATATAAACAAATATACATGGTAGTCAGCCTAAAAAAAATGAAAAAATGTGACGGGTAAAATTTCGCATGTACGGGGAAGAAAAATCTAAAAATTATACTATTACAAAATAATTATGGAGGAAATAATATTTGGATTGTAGTTAACAAAATTACCGAGGATGAAACTTGACATTTTTTCAGTGAAATATATACAGGGTGAAATAACTAACTGAGAGCATAGGAAAATAATATTTAGAATGTAGTTGTCACTATTGCCAGATAGAAATATACAGGGTAGTCTTCCTACAGAAAAGATAATTAATAAACAATTGAAGGTATTAAATAGCGAGGGAAGTTTTGCCTAAATAATTTTACAGATTTTTTAGATTTTTATGTATTATATCTATCTGCTTCAATCAAATAGGTATATTTATAACCAGACAAAATGTTTAATAACCTTCGTTTTTTTATAGAAATCAGTGTTCACTACTAACTTTCCGTTAAAATGTAAATACGCATCCACACATAATGATTGCCACAAAAAATGTTTAGCACCTTCTTTGTAGGAAATCCCATTCTGAAGACGTTTGCTTATGTTCGTTTAGCCACAAAAATGCGTACTATTTGAGATATTTGCATTCAAAATAAAAAAAACACGAAAAAACACGTATATATATATTTTTCAAGTCGCTTTTCAGGAAAAGCCAAAGGGATAATCAGAAAAATGTATAGCACTTGTTTTGTAGGAAATCGTATTCTGAATGCGTTTACTTATGTTCGTTTAGCCTTAAAAACGCGTACTTTTCGAGATATATACGTTCAAATGAAAAAAAAACACGAAAAAACGTATATATATGTATATATCTCAAAAATCATGTTTTTTCTCTGCGAATAAGCAAAATCTTTTTCTAAAAGTTGAATACTTACTTCCTCTGCAGAGAAACTGCTGTTCAGAATTTTTCTCTGCTATTTTCCTAACTTGAGTGAACTATATCATCAATCATCATGTTACTAAATGAATGAATGAAATGAATTTTAATATGTAGTTAGTCTCAAAAGTATTGAATAATTTAAAGAAACAGTGTTTGAAAAATCTGGCGTATCAATTTCTGTTTCCATTGTTAGTTACCAAAAAAGATTTCAATTACTTTTACATCAATAAATTCTATTCTCTATTATTCTCCGCAACATTTTTTTATGTTAGTTATCAAAATGTTTACAGTATTGTTTCCACAATGATAAGGTCTACCAAATGCAAAAAAAACATTCGTGTGGAATTGGGAACCCGGAAGTGCTATTTAAAAAAATGTATATAAAAATTTTAGTTTGGTACTAAAATAGGCATTTTAAAAAAATATGAATCATGGTTATTACCAAACACTTTTTCTTTCAATTTGAAAGACATTATTTCGTATTTTGAAACTCATTATATTAATAAATTTGTTGACTTAATACCCATTGCACCAATTAATTGTACTGTTGTACTGCATCATAAAAAAATTACCAAGCAGCTCGTTCTTATTCCTTCAACTTGATAATCTTAATGCCTAAATATTTTACGTATGTTCCACCGCTGACCTTTGCTGTTTGGTGGCAATCGATCACACAGTCTGCGTAGAATCCTCATACTCTATTTTTCCTAGTCTAAGTGCACTTATGCATCTCTTTTCTTACTCATACGTCACTGGCACGATGACTTGTGTAAGAAAGCAGTGTTATAGATTATATATACTCTATGCCAGTGTTTAATCATTTATTGAAGAAATTTCAGGTAGGTATTAGATCATTTTTCTACCACATTTCGTAGATCGTAGGGACGTTTGGTGTTGATTTTAAAAAGCACATATAATGTAATAACAACTTTGGATAATCATTTTTATGAAAATGAATGGATTAATAAATTATAATAAGAAAAAACTCTATTAATATAATAGAAATAACATTATCTCACAACAAACATACCATTATATAATTTTTGTAAATAATTCGCTATACAATTTATCGGAACGCATACGTGGGTGAGAATTCCTATTATATACGGATAGATAATAAATACATATCATGGGTTAGTGGGGTGTTAAACGTCAAAGTACAAAGAGTTATTAGTGTATACGTTAAAAAACCTTATACGAAACATAAATATAACATTAACACTCCATGGAGCTGCTGAGATCTTATTAAGGATAAGGAAATTTTTTAATTAATAAACTATAATCGGCATGAAATATTGTTACTTCAGACTGGAATGTCATACAAGTACATTAGTAACCATCCGAGGAATCCAGGTAATTATTTAGTTAGTTAGTTAGTTAGTATCTCATCTGGATTGCAATTGCAAATTTTTTATTACTTAATAATTGGTCTGATTGGTACTCCAAAGGTAAGAGTGTCATTAGGATGGCTAGTGCATTTAAAAGCTGAAGTTGCTACAACTACGATCATAATCCTCGGGCATACCTAAACCGTATACGTAATAATAAGTAATTATTACGATTTTATCTACAACAGGCTATTATTTCTCTTCTGACCACAAATAAACCATATATCATCCCTTGGTTTGGTTGTTCTATCATTGTCATTTTCTGCGTGACTTAGGCATTGATACGCTGATAAAACAGAATGTCTCATATCTAAAATCTAGCCTGAGAAATCATTGTTAGGGGGGAGAACTCGTAAGATTGCTAAGGGGAGACAGGCTTAGACAAGAATTTGAATTTTTGTCTTAATACATACATTTCGAAACTATTACAAGAAGAGTTAAGTAAATAATTACAGCTTAAGTCTAATGATATATCACATTGACACAAAGTAATCTTGAATGCAGTACAATTACATTATTTTTTAAAATAAAAACATTATGAAAAATTGTCTGCGTCTCCAAAAAATAAAAAAAACACTGAAAAGTGTGAAATTGTTGATAAAACCAAAAGTGTACACCCCGCTAGCTGTTTCTTCCAATAAATCCTATGCGTATACCACCAGATAATAAATCTGATCATAACTTAATTTTTGCCGTGGTTAAAATACCCAAAGTTAAATCTGAACTAAAATATATTTGTTTTAGAGAATATAATAAAATTAATATGAAAACGTTTGAAGAAGATTCCAATAGGTTAAATTGGGACGTAATATATTATGTAAGAGATGTGAATGAGAAGCTGAATATTTTTAGTAACAATGCTCTGAGTTTATTAAATAGACATGCTCCACTGAAACAAATTAATTAAAGAAAAACCTTTTACACCATGAGTTACTGATAATATTAAGCTTCTTATGAAAATGAGGGACAAAGCTAAATTAATATATTTAAAAACAAAACTCCTCAGAGTCTAGATTACTATAAACAACTAAAAAAATTATACAAACCATGCCATACAGCTGGAAAAGTCTGCTTATTTTGATGCATTGTCTAATAAAATTAAATGACAAATTTAAAAAAAAAACGACACAAAAATATATAAATATAAAAAAAATAAATTAACACAACTTTAAAAATTATGAAATAATTTTGATTCCATGTCTGAACTAAAATATATTTGTTTTAGAGAATATAATAAAATTAATATGAAAAAGTTTGAAGAATATTTCAATAGGTTAAATTGGGACGCAATATATTATGTAAGAGATGTGAGTGAGAAGCTGAATATTTTTAGTAACAATGCTCTGAGTTTATTAAATAGACATGCTCCACTGAAACATAAATTAATTAAAGAAAAACCTTTTACACCATGAGTTACTGATAATATTAAGCTTCTTATGAAAATGAGGGACAAAGCTGAATTAAGATATTTAAAAAACAAGTCCTCAGAGTCTAGATTACTATAAACAACTAAAAAAATTATACAAACCATGCCATACAGCTGGAAAAGTCTGCTTATTTTGATGCATTGTCTAATAAAATTAAATGACAAATTAAAAAAAAAAACGACACAAAAATATCGACTAACTAATATAAAAAAATAAATTAACACAACTTTAAAAATTATGAAATAATTTTGATTCCATATACGAACTCTTATGATTTTTTTAAATCCAGCCTCAAATCCAGCTTACATTTTCTTTATGTCCTCGAGATTTGGACACAAAGAAAATGTAAGCTGGATTAGAGGTTGGATTTAAATAAATCATAAGAGTTCGTATATGGAATCAAAATTATTTCATAATTTTTAAAGTTGTGTTAATTTATTTTTTTTATATTAGTTATTTAGTCGATATTTTTGTCGTTTTTTTTTTTTAATTTGTAATTTAATTTAATTTTATACTTTTTAAACTAAACATACATACAACATAGCGTATTATTATATCACGAGTCCCACACAGAATTTTTTAACTTTTAAACCGACGCGGTTCAATTTTGTAATCTACTAGTCACACGCGGTCTACAAGACCGGTTCTATTATAAATATATTTATGTTTTATATTTAATTTTAATAAAAACTGCATCAAGATAGAGAGAGATATAAAGCCACAGACAGACAGACAGACAAACATAGAAAAACATACAAACATACGAGTCAAACTTATAACACTCCTCTTTTTGAGTCGGGAGTTAAAAAACTGAAAATTTGTAAAAACTCCCGATCAATGTATCCAATTGTACCAGTTTCATATGACCGAATCAAAGTGAGGCCGAAATCATATTCGGCTACCATAGTTGTCTGCACATTTTCAATTTTACTTCAATTGGACAATTTCTAGAGAAGTTCAACATGGCGAATTCAAGATGGCGACCAAACATCAAAATCTAATATGGCCTAAAACCTTCTCGGCAAAATACTCTTTCAATAAAAAAAAGTGCATCAAAATCGGATCACCCGTTGAAGAGATATGAAGCCACAGACAGACAAACATACGCGTCAAACCGGAGGTTAAAAATTAACTAACTTCAAACTTTTGGTTATTTTTTGGTGGTGCGTTAATTTCTTAGAGAAGTGTATATTCATTTCGTTTTTCCTATCCGATATAAAACTTATAGTTTAAAGCGAATCCTTCACCATTCCTTAGAATGCAACGTATGAGCGAATACACTATACGATCAAATTATAGTCTTAAAATTAAAAAATTGTGTCCGCCATATTGAATTTGGTGTGACGTCATTTTATTTTCGTCTTCTTCTCAGCGAAACCCTTTCATTTGATACCCATATCATGGGGGTGCATAAAAAATAACTGGTCCGCCATCTTTGGGAGTCCGCCATATTGGATTTGGAATGACGTAACTTAGCTAACCATGCATTGTCATCCAAACTAAACGTGTATGCAAAATTTCAGCTCAATCGGTTGGGGATAACTATTTTAAAATTCAGTTGCAAGATTTGACCCACAAGAACAAGGCAAGTTAAATAAAAGCTTGTAATCAAGATGGCGACCAAACATCAAAATCTAATATGGCAAAAACCTTCTCGACAAAATACTTTTTCAAATAAAAAAAAGTGCAACAAAATCGGAATCACCCGTTGAAAAGATATGAAGCCACAGACAGACAGACATACAAACGCGTCAAACTTATGACACCTTTCTTTTGGATCGGGGGTTAAAAATAGACGTATATTACAAATGTACGGACTCATTTATAAAGTGATGACTACTGGTGAACCCCGCTCGATCTATAAGACAAGTTCTTAGTCCATAATCATGATCAAAATACAAGGCATATGCAAGATTTAAGAATACCGAAACACAAATCCTCCGCTTAGCAAAAGTCATTCACATATAATGCAATCCATATGTGGAATAGGCTGGATTCAAACATTAAAAACTTATCTGCAAAAACATTTAATTGTAAAATAAAAAGTATGCTGCATGCCGATCTAAATGTTGCCACCTAAAATCAACGGTACCCTTCCCTGCATGCACCATTTTAATAACAAAATTTCTCCCTTAAATTGTTCTGATTGATCTCTCTCCCCTGCACCAGTGGCGTAACATCGTATCACACTTTTATTCTTATTTTATTGTACTTAGTTTAAACTATAGATTACTTTCTTTTTGTTAGGGCCATTGGAAGAGCACCATCTAGATGAAATGGTACCTGTTTACCATGTATGTTTTATTTTTATGGTAAATAAAGCTATTATTATTATTATTATTAGTTGATTGGTCAAAGTATTATCATTTTTTTTGTGATTCATTTTTGTTGCGAAGAATTTACCAACAATGATGGAGTGGTACCATGGAAGATTGAAGTTAATAGAAAATTACATAATAATAGAGACACAAATTCATTCAACAGAATAATACTAATATTAATATGCACATCATATAAAAATAAATATGTAAATCTAATTTAAATATGAATAAACGAATTCCAAAATTAATTAGTTATAGTTATTTTTATAAAAAGGTCGAGAAATAGGTATTTCTCGAATGAGTGAGATTTATTACAGAACGAGCAGTAGCAAGTTGTTCCAATTATTGCAATTATTATTTGTGATTGTTATTAAATTTTGTATAGAATTTTCCGAAATTTTGGCCATAGAAGTACAATATGGATAATATTAGTGACGAATTAACTTATGAATTGATTCCTGCCAAAATTCAGATTGTCGCTGATTTTATTAATCAAATTGCTAGGAAAATCTAAGGTGAGGTATGAACATATGAACAACTTACAGTTTGTGAATGGTGAAAAACAAAAAGTTTAAAACTCTTTCTAGAAACAGTGGTTCTTGGATATTTTGGTAAGAAAGATAAGGTACTCCTCTACTCTGGGCATATTATTCTATGTTCAAATCTACGTTAATGTTGAATACCGACGGAGATATTAGTAAATATAACAAATTAATAACTTTCTAGAAGCGCCAGGGTAAAAATTTTAAAGTCGGAAAGTCTAAGGTAGTAACTAGAGCTTAATTCAATCAATCTGTGTGATACTGAAGATGAGAAATTCCCGACATTGAAGCTAAATCATTTCAGTACCTCCCATATTTTTTCTTGAAAGATTAGTTATGATTTGTTTTATATTGCTGTCTTTTTAATAAATGCCGTGAATCAAATTCTGATCCTTATATTGCCTTGTTACAATATAGAAACACGCCCCAGTGTGGTGGTAACTTGCCAGCTCAATTATTGATGTCTAGGTCACTTAGAAGTGACAATGTACTTAAACTGAGAGTTATTGATTACGATCAATATAATAAATTTGTCAAGGAGAAAATAAAAAAAATGAAAAACTATCATGACCAACATTCTAAAGTTTTACCTCAATTAAAACAAGGGGATAGCGTATTGGCAGAAATAACATTTACCATAACAAATCGAAGGTATAAATAACCTAGATATAAATACGTAAATATGGAAGTCTACGTCCTCTCAATCTAAACCACTAACGTTTTTTACGTGTTAAACTGGCGGTTCGATTTTAATACTAACTCAACGTTGTTCAGCATGTGGGCCATTATTTCAGACGTTCTTGTGTTTCATTATTGGCAGGTACTGGAGCTCATATAGCAAATGTTAAACACCATGGTAGTTGGAAATCAACCATCGTGGGATATGTCGAAAAATCAATCGAAAATAAGAAAAATTTGACGAACAAGATCCTGATTGACTAAGAATATATTCTCATAGATAGTAACAAAAATTTGGCGAATAAGAACCCGATTGACGAAGGATGTACTTCCATGAATATACCTCCGATTTCTTCTGAAAGCTATCCTGTTGCCTCTTCAAGTACTTCCAATTCTGCTTTCAGTTTAGCTAATTTATAAAAATGTGTAATTAATATTTATCATAAATAAATATTTCATATGAGTTTCTTTATTCTCTAAATGCGGCCTAGAAAATATTTTCCGCACCGTTTGGGAAAAATTTCCCTCACGCCTATAAGAAAAATATATAACTCTATTGATCAAAGTCTTCTCACTATTTTTGTTTTTGTTGAACTTGCTGAGGTGTTAAATGCGAAACGTACAAACAAATATTAGAGAAATTTTGAAATAGGGACTTTATAGTACGGGAGGCAGCAACATTTTTGACTAGTAGCATTAGTAATCGTGAAATGTAATTTAATTATGAGCTTAGGTATGGTACAAAGTAAAACCGGCGTCAGCCACGCGGATCGCATCGGGTTTGATAGTGGGCGGGCGCGGGAGTCCATAATAAAAGTTCAAAATGAAGTGGCATTAGTAATCGTGAAACTTATATGATACATTATTTAGAATTACTTAGGCACATTTAAAGTTGTCAGTCGCTATTCTGAGAGTGCGAGAGAAGATGCACGTAAAAGTTTGATTATTAAGTGGCATTAGTAGTACTGAAATTTTTTTATAGGTGATAATTAACACCATGAAACACTTAAAAATGAACGTCAGTCGTAGCGGCAACTATGGATAGTCCGTCAGCTATGCTCTCGAAGCGGCATTTTTGATGGTCCAGCTGACGGGTTTTCCATCACTGTAGCGTTGGCTGACGTTCAATTTCATGTTTATCAGTGTGTTAAATATAACGTACATTAATTTCAGCAGTACTAAAGTCAATTTACATGAAATAATACCAATAAATTGACGACATGCAGAATAAACTTCATCAACATTGCAAGTTGTTTTTTTTTTGTCAACGATTTTTCAACTAAGTATATTTCAAATGAAAAAGTTTTATTCATTCACAGTAGAGGAATAATATGAAAATTCATCTTCAGAACTCACGATTTGTCCCTCGGAACTGTTATCACTTTCGTCTTCTGAACTCTCGTCACTGGAATTTTCAATTTGTTCATTCTCGTGTAAGCTTTCCTCATTTTCTGGAAATTATAAAAACTAGTTATAAATTATTGTACATAACGTTATCATTCATGAATATAAAAATACTCAAGTAAAATACCTGTAAAATCTTCGTTGGAAACTGTTATGCTATCTAACGTTGATGGTAATTGTTCACCTTCGAATCATTTGAATGTCAAGTGTCCATCTTCTTCTTTCCATCCGCATTCAGATGGTTAAAGGAGAGATGGAACTGTTTTATGAGCACGAGTCCATAACTCTGCTATATATTTAGTCCTTAAATAATTTTGATAGAGCTCTGTTGTATATGGCGGTAGCATGGAACCTTCGAAATTACGTTTTAATTTCAGAAGATCATTGTTTTTGCCTACTTTATACGCAATGTTGATGAAGTTTATTCTGCATGTCGTCAATTTATTGGTATTATTTCATGTAAATTGATTTTAGTACTGCTGAAATTAATGTACGTTATATTTAACACACTGATAAACATGAAATTGAACGTCAGCCAACGTTACAGTGATGGAAAACCCGTCAGCTGGACCATCAAAGATGCCGCTTCGAGAGCACAGCTGACGGACTTTCCATAGTTGCCGCTACGACTGACGTTCATTTTTAAGTGTCTCATGATGTTAGTTATCACCTATCAAAATGTCAGTACTACTAATGCCACTTAATAATCAAGCTTTTACGTGCAACTTCTCTCGCAGCTGACGACTGACGCACTCTCAGAATAGCGACTGACAACTTTAAATGTGTCTAAGTAATTCTAAATAATGTATACATATAAGTTTCACGATTACTAATACCACTTCATTTTGAACTTTTATTATCAACTCCCACGCCCGCCCACTATCAAAGCCGACGCGATCCGCGTGGCTGACGCCGGCTTTACTTTGTACCATACCTAAGCTCATGATTAAATTATATTTCACGATTACTAATGCTACTAGTCAAAAATGTTGCTGCCTCCCGGACTATTAGGGTACACAGCTATTGACACAACACAGCTATTTGCACAACTTGTCCCAGTAGTTGAAGTAGGAGATGCATTGAGTGATCTCAGGACCGACTTTTACAGTTTACCACAGGAGGAAGTTGTGGGAGCAATTTTATTAGGATATGTTTGAGCGACCCACTCAATTCATCAGTAAATGGCTTATTTGTTTCTTTCGCACATGACATAATAATATTTTTCAATGCATTATCTTGGTAAATACTAGTACAACTTGTACGTAAGAACCTCAAGATCGTAATAAACTGGTTTGATAATATTCATACGATTATTCTTGAGTTCAGATGGAATTTTTACCGCGAAGCTTATTAACTACAGGCCAATATCTCTTTTGCCAACATTATCAAAAATTATAGAAACTGTAGTAAAAGTTCAGAAAGTTCAGCTAGCACAGTACTTAAGTAAAAAGGAAATACTCACAACAGCTCAATATGGATCCCAAATACATCATAGCTCCTCAGATGCCGCTTTTGTACTTATAGAAAATAAATAGCATTATGGAACAAAAAGAAGCAGTAAACGGTATATTCTGTGACATATCAAAGGCATTTGACTGCATATATCACCAAATATTATTGGAAAAATTACATTTTTATGCCACTAGGAGACTACCGCATCAGTGGTTTAAATCATATTTGACAGATCGCAGAATATATGTAGAATTTACTGATTCCTCTTCGGATCCCATGGAAAAAGTGGCTTCTAGTAAGCAAAAAGTAATCTGCGAAGTACCGCAGTACCGGTTCGATGCTCTGGCCCGTTCTTTTATTATATATTAACGACTTAGTATTTAGTTTCCAATCAATATATTTCTCCCTATTTACTGATGATATGAGTATTATAATAAACAATAAACATTATGATAACCTAATAAGATACACCCAAGATACGATGAATAGTGTAACAGATTGGTTCATATCAAATAAATTATTTCTAAACATAGAAAAAACTTATAATATTATTTTCCAACATCCAGGAAGACCTTTACCAAATCAATCAATCAAATTAAACTCAGGTGAAATATCAAATACAGAGCATTAAAATTTTTGGGTATCCGAATTAATCAAAATCTAGATTGGTCAAATCATTTAGAAAAGGTAAGTAAGAGATTATGTAAATCTGTTTTTGCCATATCCGTAATAGGAGGAGAGCTGGGCCAAAATGCAGCTCTACACGTCTATTTTGCTTATTGTCAAGGAATTGTGCAGTATGGAATTGAATTTTGGGGTTCACCAAGCCGAATTGAAACATTATTATTAACGCAAAAAAAGAGAAATGTTTCAAATAAAACAAACTGAAACATGTAGATCTCAATTCAAACAATCACAAAGTCATACAGCAGTTAATCTGTATGTATATAAAATAGCCTTCATGATGTATAATAGACGGCATACTTTATTAATATCATCAAATCACTATTGCTATAGCACTAGAAGTAAAGATATTCCACTTCTGCCTAATTATAATTATGAAAGAAAGAGAAAAGGGCCACTACTCTGGAATAAAAATTTTTAATAAACAGCCTTTATTCATAACAGAACAAAATTCTTTAATTTCCTTTAAAAAACATTGAAATCTTTTTTATATCAATACACGTTTTACAGTATGAAGGAGTTTTATTCTACTAGATTCACAGCGGCATGAAAATTTAGTTTGGTACTCACCCTCTACTATTCTATTCTTGAATTTTTCTTCTGTCCCTACGGCCTTAATAAGATATTGTAAAGTTTATCGATTAGGTATGTATTCAATGCATTAATGTATAAAAGTATGTACACCTTGTATGTAGACTTTATTTGGGGAAATAACTGTTGTTATGTTAATTAAGAAATATATTGAATTACAACTAAAATTTGCTACTTATTTCACAATCACGCTACTCCATTTCCACTTTCTTCAAAATAGATTTCTGCCAATCACCAAGGAGTTACAAAATGTCCTCACTATCTCTGTACATATTAAACTAACAAGTCTTATCTTCTTGCTTAACTGTCTGTTCTCTTCTGTTCTCCTGGGTCTCTAAGCTGTTCAGTGATGTATCTAGGTTCGATTTATGACCAAATTCAAGGACAATAACAGTGTAGAGACAATCGCGTAGGCATCAGCATTCGCCATTTTACAAACTCGTTTCCTTGGAAGACTATTTTTCGGTAACTGCTTAGCACGATACGATTCTTGAACTTATAAGTATCCATATGACAGTTGAGAGTAGTTTAATTATGCAAGACAATATATGCCCACACCCTGCAAGAATTCTAGGATGGTCCATAGGAATATGATGTTGCAGTCAGTTTCACCGTTTTACCTCCAGATTTCAAATCCGTATATGTAGGGCACACTGCAAATACATGTTTTAAGACATACTTGTACTCCAGACCATGCAACAACTTTCCGAGTATCTTTTGGATTTGGATAACCTCTGTAGAATTATATTAAACATATGTAGAGCTGCGATTAATAATAGCAGTTCTTCACTCTTTATTATTTATTTTGACTTAATTTTCTCATCCATTAGGGTGGGAGTTAGAACCTTTCGTGTAAATCTTTCAGCACTACATTTTATAGGAAAGTGATTTTTAGAAAAATTAGTGCATTATTTGAAACGCAGCATTCTGATTTTTCATTTAAATTTTTATAGAAAAATAAAGATTTTCATGTTGTATTCGATATTGTAAAAAAAAAAGAAAACAAGGAATGAAGTGATTTTTCACATGTCCCTGAAATAAATTGATGTGCGTATTTCAATTGTTCAATTGTAGCTGATTTTATTATTTCTAAATAAATCTCAAAATTGAATAAATTATATTCAGCATGTGATATTTTTTACACGTTTTGTCTCGTTTTGTCCGTTTTTATGTCTTGGATGTGTACATATTTTTATATGCACATAAAACAGACTAGCTCTTGTAAAGACTTGTGCTAGAGTAGATGTAGAGCTAATATTTACTTCAAAATTTTAATACGACTATGAATGACTATAGATACCTAATATGCTATAATTAAGTAAGTAAGGAAGTAAGTTAAGTATAATTAAGTAGCACCTCTTCCTAATATTTCAATATTTTTAATGATAAGATATTCAGTGTTGATTTTAAAAAACTTTGCATTACTGCACTGTTTTTGTCAATATAGAGAGATCTCCCGATCTCCGAACGGACGGAGTTGAACGAGAAAAATACGGTTTTGTTTGGGTGCGAAATCTTAGAAAATGACAGGTTTTCATGTGCTTATCATATATAAAAAATAACTAATTATTAATAGCAAGTACAACTGTAAAATTTAAGAAAATATTTAACAAAATGGGGATGTTCTAATTGATTCAAGATTTGGTTCTAGAATATTTTAAATATTATTTTGCTTCACTATAATTGCTTTGTTTTAAAACTTCAAGTAATATATTATTATGTAATTATATACTTGATATGTGAAGTGAAGAAGAAGAAGCATTTAATCAAATGCTTTTTAGTTTTAGCCAGGAAGGCAATTGTTTTGTTCAATTAAATATAATAGACTATATAATAATTGTAGCATTTAGTTTTGTATGAATGCTTAGATCACAATTTACCAAAAATACATACGTAAGCTATGTGGCATTTATTTAATGCCTAATATTACCAAAAACTGTGCAGAAAAATTGTCGTTGATTACAAAATTACATTACAACAGTCATGTATGCTACTAATGTCACAAATGTTACTAATCAATAATATAAGTGTTAATATATAAAATGAAAAAACTGATACATATACACCCATATTTTCAGAAAGAGAATGATTGAGAAAAAACATTTTTAATTAGGTCTAAATACTGTATATTACTATTTATTTTTTAATATTAAAAAAACAGTCTCTTCAAAAAAATATGTAAATTTTCATGATTTTGTATTATTATATTTTATAAACATAAAGTATGTGCAATACATTTACGAAAATTTGTTATTGTTTATTTTTAAACTTATATCATACTAACTTTATGTCTGTTTCCACAACGTTCTCATAATTACAACTTTGAGAAAAAATCAAAAATTCCATAAAAAAGTATTAATCCCACGCGATTAACTACCCAGTATCACTTTTAAAAATGTTTTATTTACCGCCGAAAACAGAAATAAATCTTCACCTACTTTCCACTCCTACTGTAGTAATTCATTCAAATATTTGCTTACCACACAGAAGATAGGAAATCTAAAAACATAAAACTCCATCCTTAATTTCACAATCGAATCCTACCTTATGCTGAAAACTTTCTTTCATGAAGTATTTCAGCCAATGAACCTACGCATTAGTATCAGGTGTTAGATACCGGAAATATGGGGGTGGGCATATCATTACAACCGTTATCTATTGGCTAACGCAGCGTTAGATGTGTGGAGGAAGGGAAACGAGGCGTGGACTTCTATTTCAGAGGCGCACATACGCTAGTAAAGTTTCAGTTATCCTTGCAACTTTCTAACGCTCGGTTGTGCTGGTCCTGCCTTAGAAATAGAATAGGGAATACGATATTTGCTCTTTGCAAGTTACTTGTTAATGTTTCTGTATAGACTGTTTAGAATTGTGGCGTTCATGGATTTTAAATTTTAGTACTGTGTTTTTGGACTTACAACTGCGTGTCTTGGAAGATATGGTAATTCTGTAAGTACAGGTTTTATTACCGCTTGCCTTAGTGACCTCTTGCATTTATATTATGTAGATTTTGTAACACACGCTTAAAAGAATAAGAACCAACAATTTTCACGTAGTCATTCGCCTCAAAATTAAAGGTATTCTGTTTTTAACCTGTTAAACGTTTTATTTACCATTAATAATACAGGAATATACCATGTGGTGAAAATGCCAGTTTCATCAACAGTATCTTAATAAAACAATAGCATAGACGAAAAAATATAGGACCCAACTTTCGATTGTATAAGTATTTAAAATCTTAATTCCATTGTCATCGTAAAATTAAAGTCGTTTTATTAAAAAATAATAATCTGTTAAATATTGAATGAGGTTCGTCGTCTCACCGACTATTGGTGTCTCTAGAAATACAACCTTCCCCTGTAATTATCCTTTTATATAAACACAAATACCCTTATTAGGGACGCTTAACGGGTGGAAAGGGATGTATCGACTACCCCCTTGAGGATCAGTGGATTACAATACATGTTCATTCAGATGGAAATTATATTCACTGTTGAAATCTGTAAAATTATTAAACGTTATTTGGTGCGATATTATCAATCAATCACTTGATTTTTATGGTGGAGTTATTTTCATCGTTAAACACATAAATGTGAATTAAAATATTCACTAATTAATGGTCTCGTCTCAACGTTCTAAATAATAATAATTAATTGAAGAAACTAATTCGCTAAAACTATTGTACATATTGTTTTGATGTTAAGATGAATAAAAATAATTACAGTTGAGTGTTACGGCTTATAATTAAAAATGGACAGATATTTATAAGTACTTATAGCAGAAAATTGTGTTAAATATAGTGTTTTTTCAATTTCTCTTGATGTCTGAGCAATAAAAGAATCTGTTACTGTCCCTATATTATATGTTTCTAATCATGCAATCTTAATTAGAACGCTTTCAAAAAGGCTTCTTTTCAAATTGTTTGATATAGATTGAGGCGTTTGCACATTTTTATTATAACATATTTTTTAGACATGTTAAGACTATGTTAAGAACTTATTTTGCAGTAATTGCCTACGTTATAGATAATGTCTTTATCCACAAAAAGCATATCGGCACATTAAAAATTTGTTTATAATAATAGAGGCAGCATTATTTTTTCTTGTTAAAGCAATTTATCATACATAATTTGCTTTGAGTTTGTAAACAAAATTTATAAAACCAGTTTCATTTAAGTTTTTCAGTGGTGTGTAATAGGGTACATAGGTGGTTTATATTTGTGTATTGCATTATTAAATGTACAATAAACTAAAAACCCCTAACATTCAAAATGTTTAAAAAGGAAAAATTTTGAACATTATTGAAAATTAAAAATTGATATTATTTTTATACAGAGTGTCTTATAAAGGAGTGAACTAAGAACAACTCTATATAGATCAGCCAAAATATAACAATTTAATTTACGTTTGTACCAAGATATATGACCCTCCGAGAAATCAATTAGGTTCCAATTTATACAACTTTTTCCTCTGTCTATTAGTCTCCAAAAGTTTAATTTCAGATTACAAAGAATTTAATTTTGAAACTTTTTTATAGTTAGGAATTTTTATGACAATCTATATCATGCGTAAATAGTGCCATAAAAGCAATGAAGTTTTCATCGAACCACAGCAACAATTTCCCATTTTTCCGATAATTTCCTTTTGTAGATGTACAATATTTTTTGAGGTTTTACATTTTACTTCCACATCCAGTGGAAGTAGTGTCGACAAAAAAAAATTGAAAATTATTATTTTTCAAATAGGCTTAGAATATCATGAAACGTCGAGATTTTAAATTCTGTCTGTCGGTCCGTCTGTAACTATTTTTGTGCGCACATTTACTCTGGAACTGTTTAAGATATTGACTTGAAATTTGGTACACATATGTATTTTAACGAGATCTGGAACTGGATTATATTTTGATCTTATTCCGTTGAAGGGTTGGGGGGTAAATTGGGGTTTGGGGTAAATTGGGGTAATAAGTAAATCAAACAAACAAGAGTCCATAAAATTAGTATTTAGTATATATAAAAGAAGCTAAGGTCTCAAAAAATTCTTTGGCATTAGCCACCCCTATTATCAACCTCCACCACACTATTAAAGGGGGTGAAAAAAATAAAATTGTCATTTAGTGTGTGAACAAGAACCAAAGGCCACACATTTTTTTTGCTTTATCCAACCCCATCCCCACTACCGATGTGGCATATCATTTTATAGGATTTTGGGGTAGATGATTTCAAATATATTATTAAAGTTCGATAAATAATTATTTCCACTTACAATTTTTTTTCGTTGTGAGCGACATGGCCGGAAAATCTGGATGTGGAAGTAGTGATTCCTTGGGCAGCGGTTTTATAATTATTCTCAAATCTCAATTTAGGAAAATTTTAAGCACTTAACAAAATTCAATAAATTGTCCACCGAATATCACTCGAGCTCAAATTTACAGTAGTGTGTTAGTGTTGTTCATTTCCATTTTTATTACCAAGGAAAATGGAAATTCGTGACACTGTCGTGATTGTAAAGTTCGAATTCGATACATCTTTCGACTGGAACAGTGGAGTAGCAATAGCTGGACTCAATACGTTCTGACAATAAGCTTAATGGTAGGTGACTGAGGGAGTAAACACCTTGACGCCCTTGTAAACAGTACTGGCAACAGCGTATATGAGATTTGGTCAAAGACAATTGAAAAAAAAATGGAGACAACCCGAACGATATAAATTTACGAACCACATTTAAAATATACAGAAATGATCTAAACAGTCATATAAAAAATGCTATTATAAATCCCAGATTAAGAAAAATAAAAGGTGTCCTAAAAATATCTGAAAATGCGTAAAAAAAATTGAAAATAAAAATAACTCTGTAAAAATGAAATTCATTAAAACATTAAATAATACAGTCGCTTCTGAAAATAATGAAATTTATGAAAACTTTAACCAATATTTTAACACTATAGCACATAAGTTAGTAAAAAATATTAAACCCGTAAAACGAAAGTTTCCAAAAACTATTTTAACTAATTGGATCTTTCTAGCTCAAACTGAATGAAAAAAAATGAAAACAGTCATTAGTGAACTGAAGTCCAAGAAGACACCTGGTATGGACAAGATCAGAGCTGAAACACTAAAGAATGCGTTGATTACCTAGTAGGTTTCATTTCAAATACAATTAATAAATCTCTCGAGGCCGATATTTTTTTATCTGCTTTCAAAATCGCGCAAATATATTTTGACAAAGATGATGTCTAGAGTCGGGCAGGACTATTGCCCTTGACCCTCGTATATCGGTGTAGACCTGGACCGACCTCGTGGGGGGGGGGGGGGGGGGCGAATGAGCTTATTTTACATCAACCTCACTCGCAAATGTGAGCGGTGTGGATGATTGAAGCTCACCTACCCTGATCCTGGCTGTTGAACCTTGCTCACTAAGGCTGTTTTCTACTAGCGCTCTTCTTGCTTGGTGTCCTTTCTTCGACAGCTTGTCACTTCCGGAGGTAGTCATCGGTCTGTTGGAAAACTTTGGGGTATTTTTGGCTGGAATTGACTGTCGGTATGCAGAATGCCAATTGAAATCCTGCCATCCGGATCATCGACTAGGTAGGGATGAGCTTGTAGCTAGAGGAAGTGTAGACCTAAGTGCTTTGGTAGCACTTTTGGTCTGCACGAAGCTAGGTGACTGCGGGTACTGGACGGTAGTTTGTCCAGTACCCGCAGTGTATTGGGTGGGTGGTTGGGTGATAGTCATTTCTCTTCTGTTGTCTTCATCGGTGGTGATATGGTTCTCATACTCACCCGTTATCCATGATCTGCACTTCGGCCTCTTGTGCCTCGGAATGTCAGCTGGATCGTAGTCAGTGGCCTCTTTGATCAACGAATTCCTATGCTCCTCGGTAAGGGTGTATATCTTCTTGGCTCTATCTCGGATGATTTCCCTGAAGATGTCCGGAGACAAACTTGAAATTTATAATTACCGACCAATATCCTTACTACCTACTCTGTCAAAAATGTTTGAAAAAAATAATTAAAAGTAGAATAGTAAGCTACATAAATAAATACAAACTACTTTCTGACGGGCAGGCATTTAAAGAAAGCAGATCAACGCAAGATGCCGTAGCATATTTAACAGTTAGAATTTACTAAGCTATGGACAATTTCAAACCTGCTGTGTGCATCTTCGTTGATTTCGCCAAGGCTTTCGACACATTCAACTGTCCAGACTTATTAGAAACCCTGGAAGGTATTGGATTTCGAAAATCTGCCTACAATTTAATGCGAAGTTATTTAGCAGATAGGTTACATTACAAAATTAAAGAATTTTTGATCACCACTAACAGAGTAAGTAATGAAGTCTCACAGGGTACAGTGTTGGGACCCCTTCTCTTCAGTCTATACATCAACGATTTATTTAAACTTGAAATAAATGGTGAAATAATTAGTTTTGCGGACGACACCGTATTGATTTATATAGCGAAAGTTGTCAAGATTTAAAGCAGATAATTGAGAGCAACTTTTTAGTAGTCATTGATTTCTTTCGTAGTAAACTACTAACTATCAATACGGAAAAAACACAATACGCACCTTTTACAAGTTATTTCTATTATCTACCATGGTTTGATCATATAATTACAAAAAAGAGGAAACGGAGATCAAATTAAATTTAACAACAGTTAAGTACTTGGGCATCACAATGGTCAGCCATCTTAGATGGGATGCACAAATAAATAATCTAATCAAAAAGTTGAGATGCCTTCTACGTAAATGTAAGTACCTTAAAAGATTTTTTGAGTTAAAATCTATTTGTGTGTGCACTATCTTGACAGAGATGCGTAATTAAGTACAGAGACATTCGCCAAGTAGGCAGAAAAATCAGAGTTGCCAGGGTAAAAATTCTACCAGAAAGTCCATAAGGTGATTGTGACAATGCAGAGAATCATAAGATATAGGAAGACACAACCTCGAAAAATCTATTAGCCTGTTCACGATAGATTTCTGTATTGCAAGGGTTGTGGAACTGGGTACCCTAGCTACTAACAATCATTTGACAATAGGGAATGATAAGAACTTTTAGTTTCGTAGCGGCCGCCAGAGGTACCACCGTCGGTTTTATGTATTAGAATATATATATTTGTGTTAACTCTGTGTCTATGAGATTGTTATATAACATAATATAATACCCATTACATGCAAGCAGAATACTATACGTTATCTACGACTTAATTGTTTAAATCGTTTGAAGTTGAAAAAATAAGGTTAGTTCACAGTAAAAATTAAATGAAAAAATAGACTCCCTCTTGGAAATAATGGACTCGTCTGTTGTTTATGACTGGTCAAAAGTGCGTTATATACATAAAGCCGATGATAGCGCCCCCTAAATGTCCACAGCGTTACTAAAACTGACCAAACTATGAAAAACAGCACATTTTCATAATGTTGCAATTTTGTGTCGGAACGAAGTAGGGCAATTGAACTGGACAGAAAAATATTGGAATTGGCAAATGTTATTGAACTTTTATGCTACTGAATGATTATTAAAGTGAAGAGACAAATGGCCAATGTACTGTTTAAAACAGTCCCCGAAGTGGATCGTTCTCAGGGAATAGTTTAGGAAAGATTAGCTAGTGTGTCCTTCAGATATAGTTTTCGTAATGGGATTACTGATGGTAACAGCTTGTTGCAATAAGAATCTCGAATCTTTCTCCTCCTATATGGGCCTGAAATTTATCAGTTTACAAATATATAAATTCAAATAATTAAATGAACAACTTTGCTCGCATTCTATATTTCTGTGCTTATAGCGCCACCGCTTCAAACTCTACATCCACCAATACGTTGGACCACAGAGCAAAGAAACACTTTATGAGTATTTTTTGAATAATCACGATTGAGTTAATTGGAATACCACAGGTAATAAGACTTCCCGTAACCCAGAAGGAACCTGGTGCGAAATGGAGCTGTAAATTTAGAAACAAGATACACATTAAGTATCTGAGTATATTTTCAAAGAAAGCCCAGTGACAATGGTGGTTCATACTCGACGCTCTAGGATGAGACTCCAAGTGTGCCGTCTCTACCAACCAAAATGACAACCTTATTAGAACCACGTTTAACAGATGTAGAGTTTGATTATTAGCAGAGGTGATTTAGTCTTTTATTTGTTTAAATGTATGGTTAGGATTTTTTGTCTAAATTTTTAGAGGTAAAATAGATTTACGTTATTTCGTTATATTTGATCATGAAAATATATAAGAAAGCCCAGTGACGATCGGGGTTCAAACTCGACGCTCTAGGATGAGACTCCAAGTGTGCCGTCTCTACCAACCAAAATGACAACCTTATTAGAAACACGTTTAACAGATGTAGAGTTTAATTATTAGCAGAGGTGATTTAGTCTTTTATTTGTTTAAATGTATGCTTAGGACTTTTTGTCTAAATTTTTAGAGGTAAAACAGATTTACGGCTATTTCGTTATATTTGATCATAAAAAATATATATATGAAGCTCGAAACCAGTGCTTTTTGGATTGTCATCATTAAAGAAACAAAATTTTTTTATAGACGCTCAGTTCAGAGCATTCTTATTATAAAAAATAACTACTTCCATTCGTTTTTAAGGGCACATGTAAATAATGAAATGACACATTATTGCAAAATACATTGCAGAATGTACGTTATTTTAAAATGCACAATACAAATAAATTTGACTGCAATTAGCGTCAGCAGAAATATTTAACCTATGCACAGTGGTTTCGCGTATATGAGAGATGCGTAAAAAATAGATAGCTTCGTAAATATGTGATTATGAAGAATAAAAACTACTCAGTTTCATATAAAGTGTATGTACAATAAAATATCACACAAAATAAAAAAGTGTAAATTTTCTGAGGTTTCTCATATACAGGGTGATCCACTTAAAACTCCCGGTGCCATTTTCTCGATAAATAAAAGAGATATTTGAATTCTGTAAAAAGTGTTCACTAGAATATATAAATGATCAGTTTTGAGTAAAAATGTTCACTTTACAAATTGAGGTATAGATAGCGTTACGACGCAAAAAAATTATTTGATTCTAGAAACGTTGAAATGAGGTTGAGGCAATTTTTATAATACGAACAATGTTCTAAAAATCAGTGGTTCTCGAGATATTTGAACATCAATATAATTTTTGTAAATATAAAAATCGTCATAACTTATTTAAAATACATTTTAGACGATAAGTCCTTTGGGACATTTTTCATAGTGAATCAGGCTGATTTAGATAGTAATGAAACATATATTTCAAAACACAAAATAACTTTTTTTTTCAAGTAAAAGGAGGGGCTGCAACTACTATTTGGAAATTAAAGATTTTGACATTTCTGTTTATTGCGTATTGCCTACTTTTTGCGTCATGTTTATGTTGTATGTTCGACTAAATTTTAGACTGTAAATTGTAGGCATATGAAAAAAAAGATGATATTTTTGTTACTTGAAAAATGACATTGAAGTTCAAATATCTCTAAAACCAGTGATTTTTCAAAAATTGTTCTTATTAAAAAAAGTTGCTTAGAATATAATTCTCCATCTTACGCACCTCATTTCATCGTTCCTAGGATCGAACAATTTCTTCGCATCGTGTCGCCATCTATACCTCAATGTGTAAAATAACCATTTTTACTCAAAACTGAAGTCATATTCTAGTGGATACTTTCACAGAATTCAAACATCGCTTTTGGTTATTGAGAAAATGGCGCCGGGAGTTTTAAGTGGGACACCTTGTATACTCTCATGTATTTTTGACCGCTGAACACGATCCTGATGTCAGTTTTGCTCCATCAGGTCAGGATTGTTTTTAACCACGAGAAACGGGAAAACGGGACAAAATATTGTTTAAAATATAAATTAAAGATTTTAAATAAGTAGACGATAGATTCGATGTATTTTTGACCTCTGAACACGATCCCGATGTCAGTTTTGCTCCATCAGGTCAGCATTTTTTGTTAACCACAAAAAACAGGTTAAAACAGGCCAGCATTGGGTTTAAAATATAAATTAAAGATTTTAGATAAGTAGACCATGTATTCGATGTACACGGATGTATTTTAACGAGATCTGGAACTAGATTATATTTTGATCTTATTCCGTTGAAGGGTTGGGGGTAAATGGCGGGTAAATAGGTAAATCGAGCAAGTAAGTGTCCATAAAATTGGTATTTAGTATATATAAGAGAAGCTAAGGTCTCAAAAAAATTTTACCACCCCGTTATTGAAGCGGGTGAAAAAAATAAAATTGTGATTTAGTGTATGTACAAGAACCAAGGGCCTCAACATTTTTTTTTACCACAACCACCACCCCCTACCCCCCACCCCCACTCCCACTACCGATGTTGGCATATCGTTTGATGGGTTTTTGGGACAGACGAGTTCAAATATTATATTTGAACTCGTCTACATGTACATCAACATTGTTTTAAAAAAATTGTAGCATTTTTATTTTTGTTTTATGGAGGAAACCACTGTGTGCTGTGTGGTAAATATTATACCATCTGTCAAGAAGCTTGTCAATAATACGTGTTAACTATAGTACAAGTATTTTCATGTACTGGATCATTATGATGTGTGTTTCAAATTAATTTTTTCGTAATTTTTACTGACGGTTGTTCTAAAGTTAACGGTCCGATAGGTTTCGAGAGAGACTTGCATATCGCAGATCTTCAAGAAGGCCAGGAGAAATAATACATGTTTATCTTGATGTTCCACTAGCGCCGATAGTGCCGTTTTCCACTTGTATCTTGTATATCCAGTTCCTCGGCCTACTGGTGAATTATTTACGATTCAGAGATCAGATATCATATAATTAATCGAACACGATAATTACCGGTCTAGTGACAACGTTAAATTACGATTGTTTAATAACTATTGTCCTAAGGGCTCTTTACGACCGATTCATTGTAACAACTCGATAACTTACAAATAAAATTTATTGCTCACTATGATTTTACAAGCTTTCATTTTAGATTTCAAAGAAACAGCACCATGCGTGGGATGAGTGAATTGTTTCAATATATCTGTTATTGCATTCGATTCGATAGAAACAGTTATAATGTATTAAGGAAATATTTTAAGTTTTCTGCTTATTATCAAAAAGAACTGTTATTTAGTTTCTGAACTGATATAAGCTGCCCAAGAATTTCAACTTTTCTTACCCACATTGCGAATTCATGTCACCTTGACGGTGTTTTTCCTAACATTTGGAAAATTTTTCTTGTGTGTTACCTTTAAAAAGAAAGATTCTGATAATGATCCTCGCCCAATAAGTATACGAGCAGAGGCGTACCTAGGCTACACGGCACCCTAGGGTGACATACATTTTGGGGCTCCTATAGACAATAGTGATACGCAAGGAAAAGATATAATTTTTTTTTAATTGAACCGCCTTCAATAAATCTTCAAAAATATCTCTAAAAAGTAAGAATACTAATATCTGACTACTCCAGTCACATTAGAATCCGTCTGCCAAAAAATCCAAGTGAGCTGAAATTTTGCATACAACTTTATTTTGACTTTACAAATAATGCCTCAAAAGTCCCCATCGATATCGCGCTTGCGTCTTCAGTTATTCAAGGTCAAAGGTCAAGGAAATCAGTTTTTCGCAATTATCCTGCTTCCTATGGGTCGTATGACTTTTTTCGTCTAGTACAAAAATGCAGATTAGGAAATTCTCTACAAAAAATATTATATAAATATTTTACGAATAACCAACCGTTTTCACGTTTTTCACGCTACACGTTAGAGAAATAATGAGCAGTAGGCATAATCCATGTTTTTCCTTGTTTTAATTACCTTCTATAGCTCGTCCTCGTCCTCGTCCTCGTTCTCGTCCTCACCCTCCCCCTCCATATGCTTCTCTTCGTTATCTTCTATCTCTTCGTTAACTTCGTCCTCATCATTTTCTTTTGTAATCTGTAACATTTTCTGTGAAGAAATCAACGGGATTAATTTAATTATATTCTTCATCTTGAATACTTTCTACTGAGTCTTCGATAGCACTATCGACATAAGTGACCGTGACAGTGACCACAAAGTATTGAACAAGACAGCCCAACTTTTCTGCACCTGCAATTTGTGTTACGTCCTTCAGTGTAATTGCAAAATATGGTGTTTAGAAGAACATTTAGCGCAGGTGACCATAATGTCTTAGTGGCCTCCAAAATATGATTATTGATCGTCCACCTCTACTGTTCAGGATTTAAATCATTACCAAGCCAATTATGTATCTGATCATAAACTCGGCTCAGATGTTAGTGAGCGGCAGCGGCAGTAAGTGGAAGTGAAGACAATTTCAAAGCAGTGCGGTGTTGAATCTTGTTGACTTCGTGAATGTCATGTATCGATAATTGTTAATGGATACTTCTGAATTAGGAGCTCTATACATTACCAGAAGAATGCGTATTCAATTTTGTAAAATAGTTTCTACTGGACAATTTTCCTGCTTAAAAACTTCTGCTGATTGCTGCAAGTCTGGGCATTTTTCGAACATTTTAAGAACTTTTGTTTTTTCTTTGCTGACGAGGTGCAGATGTTGTGTCGCACCCGGTGATGGTATGTAGAAATAATAGATGATTTTTATAAATTAGGAAACTTATCTGTACTAGAAGAAGAGTATATCTTTGATTCTATTTTTCCTCTACCCGGTTTGAGGAAGAAAACTTGTAAATAAGCACGTTCCATTAGGAGAATTCAAAGATCTACATCTTCTGCAACAATAGTTGTGATGTTTTGTAGTGATTTTTCAAGCGCCGTTTCATGCCCCCGCTTCTACTTCGCCGCCGCCCATTTACACCGTCGCGCCGTGTCTAAAATTTGCATTTTCTCTCTAGTAGCTACATTTTTAATTAGTCATGAAGAGTTGTGTACCTTGGTGTAAAACTTAACAGTGTTTGTTATTTACTGAATGGTTAGTTGTACGCAAAAAACCTATATAACCTTTTTTGTAGAGAATTTCCTAGTCTTCATTTTTTGTAATAGCCAAGAAAGTCATGTGACCCATAAGAAGCGAGATATTTGAGAAAAACTTATTTCTATGCCCTTTGAACTTGAATACCTGAAGACGCAAGCGCGATATCGTGACTGGAGTATACCTATTAGTGAAAATTAGTAAAAAACTGTCCTTATTACCTGGTGCCGATTTAAAATTGATATTAGGTAATAGGGTACAGTTCCCTGCTACTTTCCACTAATAGATAGACAGCTATTAGCAAAACTGTGAAATTTTATTTCTTACTTTTTAGAAATATTATTTGAAGATTTCTTGAAGGCGGTTCGATTATTTTTTCAATCTTTTTAGTAGCTTTAGTAGCTATTATTTATTTAACTTCTACATAGTGAAGGAAACTATTATGATATTCTCTTTATGTTGAGCATCATGTAAATATTACCAGGAAAATAATACCCTGTTGTTTGCGAATTAATTAAAATTACCGGCTACTCCGCCAAATCTTCGAATATGGAAAATACACTCCACTATTCGTATATGGAGGCACACTGATACAAGTGACACGACAAAAAGCAAAATTGTTTCTGACTGACCCGCATCAAAAGTGTCCCGCGATGCACTCGCGTTCACTCGAGGAAGACGTGAAGTTTCGAGTTGGTATATACAGTAGAAACCACATCGCTGCGAATGCAAACACGATATTATTATTAATATTTCGGGGAAATCACACCGCTGCGATTGCGAACGGGGCCACAGGGGTGGGGGGTCTTAAAGCCTGGAGGCCCGGGAAACTGTCCGAATTGCCGTGCATAGCTACGCCTCTGTATACGAGAACATTTGAATACCTACGATATTGTAGATATTGTACAGGGTTATTCATTATATTTGGGCCACCCTTCAGTGTCGTTATTATTGGAGATAGAAAAAGTTTTGGGCAAAAGTTGTAGGGCTATAACTGAACCCTTTTAGTAAGTTAATGAAAGCACAGGGGCGTGCAGAAAGGGGTACAAGAAGCAATAATATATTTTTTAATGGAACGCCCTGTGTATTGTTGAATTTTCGAATTACTCTTTTTTTCTGATTTCAAAAATATGACATACGATAGTCCTATCTTTAACCGTTTTTGAGTTATTGAACATTCAAAATCGTATTTGAGCTATTTATTATACGAACGGAAATTACAATTATCAAAGAAAATGACAAGTATGCTGTTATTAAATCTATCAGCGTTTCATATAATAACAGAATACGTCATTTTCATAGACTACTTTAATAATTGTAATTTCCCTTCGTATAATAAATAGCTTAAATACGATTTTCAATGTTCAATAACTCCAAAACGGTTAAAGATAGGATAGGATTATCGTATGTCATATTTTTGAAATCAGAAAAAAAGAGAGTAATTCAAAAATTCAACAATACACCGCTGCCTACGGAAGCACTACTTCCACATCCAGACTTCCTATCCAAGTCTCTTACAACGAAAACACTATATTTGCACTCCACTATGTGGAAATAATTGTTTATGGAACTTTAATAGTATAATACTTGAAATCCTGTACCCCAAAAACCCAAAAGTAGTAGGGGTGGTAGCGAGGGTGAGGGTGAATGAAGTGAAAAACATTTTTGATGACTGGTTCTTGTACACACACTAAATCACAATATTTTTTTGACCCCCTAGAATAATAAGGTGGGGATGGTAATGGGGTTGGCTAATGCCAAAAATTTTTTTGAGAACTTAGCTCCTCATATATTCACTAAATACCAATTTCATGCACTCTTAACTGCTTAATTTGCCTGGTTGCCCCCATTTACCTCATTTTACCTCTCAACTCTTCAACGGAATAAGATAAAAACATAATCTAGTTCCAGATCTCGTTAAAATACATACGTGTGCCAGATTTTATTAAATCAGTATCTTAAACGGTTCCAGAATAATCGTGGGTACCAAAAAGTTACAAAACCAACAGACAGACCGACGTGACAGACAAATTGTTTTTAATCAAACTTAAAATATTGATGTTTAATGACATTCTAAGTCTATTTGAACAATGAAAATTTTCCCATATTTTTCTATACTTCAACTGGATGTGGAAGTAATACCTAGAAAATGGCAGGACAAAGATATAAAAAATCATTCTGTGCCGTGGACTACACGATAGAAGTAAAGCCTCTACTTCAAGCATTTTCTTCGGGGAAACCTACTACGCATTCATACTACTCGAGGTAACCCACTGCGCATCCGATTTACTAGAGGAAAGCCACTACTCGTCCATACTACTGGGGGTAACTACTGCGCATCGATGGTACTCGAGGAAAGCCACTGCTCATCCATAATACTCGGGGAAACTTACTGCGCATCCATACTACTCGAGGTAACTTTAATAACATGATATTTGAAATCACCTACCCCAAAAACCTGTAAAACGATATACCACATCGGTAGTGGGGGTGGGGGTGTGGTTAGAGTGGTGGAGGTGGTCGTGGATTAAGTAGTAGAGGCCTTAGGTTCTTGTATACACGCTAAATTACAATTTTATTTTTTTCACCTCCTTTAACAATGGGGTGGGGTAGTAATGGGGAGCCACTCCCATTACTACCCCCACCATGCTAAAATTTTTTTGAGGCGGTAACTCCTTTCATGTATACCAAATACCAATTTTATAGACTCTTACCTGCTTGATTTACCTATTTACCCCTAATTTACCCCCAACCCTTCAACGGAATAATAATCTAGTCAAAGTACATATGTGTACCAAATTTCAAGTCAATATCTTAAACGTAGAGTAGAGTAGATCCCAGACTAAACGTGCGCACAAAAAAAGTTACAGACCGAAAGACAGACAGACAGAATTTTTTCGCTCAAATTTAACATCTCGTCGTTTCATGGCATTCTAAACCTATTTGAAAAATAAAAATTTTCAAAAATTTTTTTGTCGTTACTATACTTCCACTAGATGTGGAAGTAATATATTATTGCTCAATTTCTGCACGCCACTGTGCTTCCATTAACTTAAGGGGCTCAGTTACAGCCCTACAACTTTCATGCGCAACTTTTTATTCTATCTCCAATAATAACGATAATAAAGGGTGGCCTAAATATAACGAATAACCCTGTACATCATAATCAACGTAGGTTTCGCCCAGGCTATATCTGTGCTACAGTGCTGTTCAAAATAACTGATGATATCATTGAAGCTATAGATCAGTGCAAAACTATGGTACCTGCTGACACTTTTAGATTTGCCAAAGCATTCGATTGGTCATGAAATTTAGCTGTCTGCTTTGCATTTCATCCATTTTCTGAAGAGTACAATGTGGCTCTTGGTTATTTACCAAGTAGTGTTCAATTTGTGAAACTCATACCGGTCAATCTTCCAAAGCTAGTGTATCACGCGGTATGCCGCAGGGCTCAATACTTTGCACAATTTCTTTTTATTATTCTGGGTGTAACAGGAACATGGTATGTCTCCAATTCATTCCTTATTTTTGCAGATAAATTTTTGAATCTTGGTACATCGTCTGTATACCTGATAAACCTTTTGACAGATGAACTAATTTTTTTCCCATTTTCGGTTTTAGCGAAAGTGGTACCAATTTTTAATTTTCAAATAGAACATCCTGTACATTATTATTATGTCTTCCGATTCTACACGATTTTCTGAATTCAATGGTACCATATTTCAAATGTTAAACTTTATTAATTCATTTTTTTTTTTAGTTCAAGTGTGCCATGACTATTCCGATTTATTGCAATCAACTCAATAGTAATCTTAGAAAAATCGAGATGATATCGAAAATAATATGTGATTCATGAGTAAGCAAAAATATTCAAAATGGCTTTTTGGATGGGAATTATTTTTTTCAAATGGAATCGTATTGGTAGCAAAGTACCACTAGATGCTACCATTAATAAAGAATCTACCGTCTTATTTAAATGTGCGACTAATACAATCAAAAGTTTATTTAAGAGAAAATGAAAAAAAATCTACTTTATTGCAATTTAATTGTAATTGCACATATAGGTTACTATAATAGTTGTTCAAAATGTTATCCATTCTGCTCTTGCATAGCTATATTTCTATATAACTCCAATTCCTGGGCTGTTAGACTATTTATCGCACATCTTACTCATAGCTCTAGGTTTTTGGCACGTTGTAATGGATGTTGCATAAAGAGTATTTTTTAAATCCAAAGGAGACATTGGATGCCGTCGTACAGGACCATTCGTTGCAATGAAATTTTCTCTGAATTTCTTTTAAAAAAAATTAGTCACTATTCTGTTCTATTCTGTGTAGTTACGGGGAGGTGCGATAACTTGCTGAAAATACATTTTCCGTTCTAAATTTAAAGATAATTCCTCCAAAAAGCCTTGAAACTCATTTTGTAGGATGATTAAGCACTACCGGTATATCGAAGTGCTTGCAGTGGAGATATCTGGCGACTCTGTTGTATCGGTGAGTGTCCTCTGATGGTGCCAACGTAGTACACCCGTCACCACGGGACTGACATATTCATCTACTGGACTGCACATTCTGCACCTGCTGACAATATGCTGCCTCAAAATTATTCTTTGATGGTATCTAGTATTTAACGCTTTGTCCTGCGCTGCCATTAGCAAGCTTTTTTAAAAATTTTTTAATGCCTTATTCATATTAACGTCCAAGCGAAGTTTAGCTAATGCTACTCTAACATTTACCTAGGAGATGAGATACTGTTACCCATTCAAGTGAGGTCTCGTCACTGAAACCGGTACCATACCTCACCTCACCTTTTTTGTTTCCTTCTTTAGACCTGAGCTTTTCAACCACATCGATGATGCCTTTTTTGTCTACTGCTGGTCAATCGAGGTAGCGGAAGAATTGTTCATGCGTCTGCTTCTATTTTCCTCTCCTCGATGCTGCCTTTAATTTTCTTCTTGACGTTAGTGATTTCAGTTACTAGGCATTTTTCTTGGATTTTCCGCGCTTCCTTTTGCATGGAATTCAACTACTTACCATTATCATGCTCTTTAACTAGCCGTGTGAATTTGTCCCTGCCGAATATACGCGCCTAGTCCCACGACAAAGAAGTCATTAATCCACGACTGTTGTTCTTCCTCTTAACGTATAAGCTATGCGCATCTGTTTTCGGATTATGAATTCCGCCTATTGTTAGGTTTCTTCTCATCTTACTGTCCATTTTTGCGATGTCGCTTCGAATCCAATCGACAATTTCAAAGTTGTAGATAACTACAGGTACAGCAATAGTGTTTATACTGCGATTTTGCTTGGCGTTTGCTCGCTCTTAAGGGCTTACCTAATGTGACGGTAGTAGTCTCTGGCAGCTCCACATTTTATCTCGTCGTTATCGATTCCAGTGCACTCCTCAACACACTCTTCAACACACTCTTTAACACACTGTAAATTATTACTACTGTTTTAGTTATTATTAAGCAGATATAAAATTTTCTGCATATGATACAAAATAACTATTATTTAGTTCCTTATTGAATTAATGTAATACTTTTATTTCAGGCACACCCCCTCCTCACCTGGCATGACGTGCCGGGCCTATTCGAACACCACCGACTGGGACATAAATGACAGTGCGATACCGCGCATCAACGAGTATGACCCATTCTCAGAATGGGCCGACGGCCATTGCCGGTTGGTGTATAGGGCCGATAGCGAAGAGGCGAAAAGACACTCATCGGGATGGGCAATGAGGAACACCAACAATCATAATGTGCACATACTGAAGAAGAGCTGCCTGGGAGTCCTTGTGTGTTCGCTAAGGTGTACCTTGCCTAACGGGGATAGTGTCCATCTAAGACCCGCCATCTGTGATAAAGCTAGGAAAAAGCAACAAGGTAATTTAGTGTTATGTTATTAATACTTTAACTCAAGAAAGCTAGCCACAAGCTTTTAAGTCAGTGTAAAATTTTATTATCAAAAGTTAAAACACACCATCTTGTATTAATTCACCCTATTCATTTTTTAATTACAAAACATCAGTGACTTTTGAGAGAACTCAAAGATAATTTGTTTTCATTAAAAATGAACAACAAGAAAAATGTGATAAAAAAATGTATAAAATCAGTTCATAACATTTTCATTTAGACAGTTATTTAACTATAATGTTGAATTGATTGGGCCGTTACTTGATGAAAATCCATAATATAATAACAATTATTGAGAAAAAAAACTACGTTAGTCTTGATTTTCACTTTTTTTTGCCAACATGACAATTGTTTCGCCACACAGTGACTTCTTTGGATGTTGAGTACTATTATATTAATTTTACAATACGTAAAATAATGGTTTTATTCAGTTTTGATATAATTCTAATCCTAATTATACTAAACGGAAGATGCAGGTAATTTATTATAAGTTTGAGGAAATAAATTTAGTAGGGCAGATGAGTTTGTTTCAATTTGATTATTTAGTAAAATATCAAATGACCTTTTTATTTATTTCTAGGGATACTAATAAACTGAGTTTTAACCGTTTTTTCTCAGTATGTAAAATTTGGAAATCTTCGTTGAACACGTGACCTTCTTCTATTAGATGGTTGGCATATGTCGGGTCTGTTTTATTTTTGGAGTAACTTCTTTTGTGTTCTGCTGAGCATTTACCGTAATTTCTTCCTGTTTGTCCAATATACACCTTAGAACAAGTACCCCAAGTCAACTTATATAGACGCCTGATTTATTTTCTACTGAAACTTTATCTTTTGTATTTTTTATATATTTTCCTAATGTGTTATTAGTTTTGAAGGCTACATTAATATTCCGTTTCCGTTTTTTAACAAAATTTGTTAATATGATGGTAAAATTTTAATAAATATGGAAAATATGATTTTCTTTCTAAGGCTATTGAGTGCAGTATTGTAATGCAGTTGAAATGATTTTTTTCGGCGACAATATTCCACCTGAAATTTTATAGTTGATTCTTGTGTATTATAACCTCTTGATTCCGAAAAAAATATTTGTGTCCAAAAATTCCTTGTTTATCAAAAGTTACATGCACTTTTTGACGCGCTTTCACGGATTTTCTTCAACTTATCTGCTTAATATATCTTGTAATAGTCATCAGATGTTAATTTTAAAAATACTGGCTTATTTGAAATAATATTCTTAAAAAATATAGAACTGTCGGATATGTATTGGTCAATCCGCCATCTTGGAAAAAAATAGAAAATACTAAAAATAGCCGAAAAAATTGAATATCTTTTCTATAAGGAGGAGTAATTTCAACAAAGTTGGCAAAAATAAAACTCATTTATAGTCAAATATAATGCACCAATCCCAGACAACGTATGTCAAATTGAACGGTCAAAGATGGCGGACGAAATAACATTTTCAATTACTCGTCAATTACACAGCCACACAAAAAAAATAAAGTGTCTTGACGCCAGAGACTGACTAGGTAGACTTTATGTTTTTTGGGTCGCTGAATCCGAATCCGGTCCATTTGATCCCATGTCATCAGGTTTAAGGTCATTTGAAGATCAAATTGAGATATGACCGTGAAAAGTTCCGTAAAAAATTTATGTTTATGTTTTTGAGGTTGCTGAATCCGAATCCGGGGTTTATTTGATCCCATGTCATCAGGTTTAAGGTCACTTGAAGGTCAAATTGAGATATGACCATGAAAAATTCCGTAAAAAATTTATTCTCATGTTTTTGAGGTTGCTGAATCCGAATGCTGGGTTTATTTGATCCCATGTCATCAGGTTTAAGGTCATTTGAAGGTCAAATTGAGATATGACCGTGAAAAATTCCGTAAAAAATGTATGTTTGTGTTTTTGAAGTTGCTTAATCCGAATCTGGGGTTTATTTGATCCCACGTCAACAGGTTTAAGGTCATTTGAAGGTCAAATTGAGATATGACCGTGAAAAATTCCGTAAAAAATTTATGTTTATCATGTCAGAATCAAGGTCAAATGAAAGTCAAACACATGAAATTCAATAATACAATCTTTTTTGACCCCGGATTCTGAAAAAGCAGAAAATTTTACATCCAAACACATCCTGAACGGTTTATGGAACCGATTTCTTAGGTCATTTGTTGGTTATCAAGCGGTCAAATGCTTATTTTCCATTTCTTAGCTGATAAATCGATTGTAAATCGAAAACTTGCGTCTATGAGTAGTGACCTTTAAGTTTTTGTGGTCGCTTATCACGATCCCGGTATCCATTTGATACCATGATGTATAAACTGAGGTCAAACGCTATAATTCGAATGATATAATTTTTTGGACCCTGAAAGATCATCTGCAGGTCAAATACAGATTTCTTTTGAATCTTTCAACTGAATTGTGAAACCATCAGCATTAGCGTTACCCAATGTACACCACGAGGAGGTTGCGTGAACGGATTTTGTACATCATAACGGGCTTACTCCGTTGCCCGCCGTCACCGCGAGGAGATGCCCTGGATGCAGACACAAGTGCTATGCTGATTTGGGTGTAAAGGTTGTTCCATGCAAAGAAATTTCATGATAAGTTGCAGAGCGAGAAAATGAGTTACATAATTACAGTGGCATGGTTTGGAGTTGTGAAGTTCAACAACTTTAATTATAAAGAACAGAATTTTTGCTATGAGAGACTAAGTAATAAAATTATGGGGTTACTCGGTTATGAGATTATTGAGCAATGTGGTCATTCGAGTAAACGGATTCATCAGCTTTCCTCGTCTGTAATCCCCATTTTATAGCTACGCGATCAGGTTTTTAGAGCTATTAGGTTATTGAATTTTGAGGCTATTGAATTCGGCAGATTTGGATTTAGGTCTTTGGACTTAAAAATGTAGTTTAAAACATCTCAAAATAGTTTAATACCTCCTTATGAAACCCAAAGTTCGGTTGGACTCAGATCAAGACGTATTTGGACGTAAGATTTTTTGTTCTTTGAGAATACGGGGTTAAAAAATTTATATCATTCGAGTTATGACGTTTGACCTTCGATTGACCTTGATTTATACGTCATGGTATCAAATGGATACCAGGATCGTGATAAGCGACCACAAAAACTTGAAGGTCACTAGTCATAGACGCAAGTTTTCGATTTACAATCGATATATCAGCTAAAAAATGGAAAATAAGCATTTGACCGCTTGATAACCAGCAAATGACCTAAGAAATCGGTTCCATGAACCATTCAGGATGTATTTGGACGTAAAATTTTCGATTGCACGTTATTTTATGTACTTTTAGGGTTAGGTATAGTAGAGTTCATTTTTTTTAATAAAAAAAAAAATGCATATAACGAAAGCGTTTGTTAGAGTAACCAAATTCACTCACGCCCCAAAGCTTTCTCGAATATTTAGAATACTATTAATGATGGTTTCATTTTAGGTAAACCGTGTCCAAACAGACAATGTACGGGCCGTCTAGAAATATTACCTTGTAGAGGGCACTGTGGTTATCCAGTTACGCATTTTTGGAGGCACACAGAACACGCGATATTTTTTCAAGCCAAAGGTGTTCACGACCACCCCAGACCCGAAGCCAAGAGCACGTCTGAAGCTAGAAGAACATTAGGTAGTGGGAGGAGAGTTAGGGGATTGGCCGTATTATTGGCAAAAGAAGCTGCCTTAGGAAATAAGGTTGGTAAATAGTTTTAAAATAATATTATTATTTTAATCGTAGCTGCTGTTAAAAAGGTACTCGGTATATTAGCAATTTGGCATTCATGCAATTTTTGCTTACTTGACTTTCACCATACTTATTCAAGCATGAACAATATATGGAATAAAATCCATGAGATTTTTCTGGCGACAGTGAAAAATCAACCTACTGTGTGAATGCCAATAGATCGGAGTATCAACCATGCCTCAACCACTGTTATTAGTTATACAAAGGTGTATTTTACAGGGCATTAGGGAGTACTGTAACTATATGTTCACCTCTGTGGCATATAATTTTTTTTTATTTTCTCATTATGCTCATCTCTGCCAAAATTAATGGCTAATACTAATAAAAATGTTCTATTTAACTCACAAATATCGAATTAGCCAACTTATGAGGGAGATTTGAGAAAACAATTTCATTTGTAGAGGGAGGCCACTGGCCCCACTTGATCAGACACAATCAAAGTCAGGACTAGTTCATAGCATTGTTTTCTGACGAATTCTGATTCAGCTCAAATACCAGCGATAGGTGAAATGAAATGTCCTGTCCAACAACGGGGAGAAACATCTTTGAACGTATACTCAAACTGAAAAGAAAATAATGTAGCACGTAACAAAAACTGTAAACAAAGAATCATTGGTAACAAGTGAAATAATTGAAAGAAGCAAAAACCTAAAAAAATTATTTTGGTTACAAAAAATACTAATAATATAAGAATCATCGAACGTTCTAAAAACCTGAAAAAGGAATATAAAACATTAATACAAAAAGCTAAAACAGGATATTGTGACAACGCCATTGAAACGTCATCAAATAAACCTAAAAAAAAATTGGGAAATAGTTAATGAACAAACAGGCACAAATAATAAAAATAAAATAATTAAGCTTAAAAATGAAAGTCAGTATATAACAGCTGACACCTTTGGAGATTACTTTGCTAATATAACAGATGTATGTTTGAAACATCATTACGTTACATTTTGTTCTAAAAACTGTACTTCTTTAGCTTCCAATACAAAAGCATTTTTTTACATCTACTGATAGAGAGGAAATTTTAAAAATTATTTCTCCATTAAAAAAAATAATGAAGGCGTCGATGGTATTCCAACTAAATTAATCAACATTGTTGCTGAAAACATTGTAAACCCACTAGTTTACATTATAAATTTATCTTTTGAACAGGGACAATTTGCCTCATTGTTGAAAATTGCATCAGTAATTCTAGTATATAAAAACAAAGGCGGTTCTAATTGCAAACTATAGACCTATTGCAATTTTAAATGTGCTCTCAAAAATGTTTGAACGACTTTTTTATAACAGATTCACAGCTTTCTTAAAGAATCAACATCTTAACTCACTATCAACTTGGTTTTTGGATGAATAGATCAACGGAAACTGCAGCTTGCCAACTCATGGAATGTGTCAATATAAATCTAGATCAAGGAAAATTGGTAGCTGTGGAATTCTTTGATCTGCGAAAGGCATTTGACTCTATTGATCGCTTTTTCTCAAACGAAAACTTTATACAATAGGAATAAGGGGCTGTATTTTATCATGGATAATGTCCTACGTATTGTTCACGAAAGAAGCTGCCTTAGGAAATAAAGTTCGAAAAATATGTATTATAGTTGAAGAAAGTACTTCAAATTGTTATAGTGTATACAGAGGTGTACTTCAGCTGGCCCATAACTATTTATTTTGTACGTTAACAAATTGCCAAATTTTATTAAATCTATTTTTTAGATTAGATAGATTTACTCAAAAAATTGCCTTAAGAATGTGTTACTCGATTTTCGGTTCGACACTTCTTGATAATTGAGATATAGATGTCGTCCAAAAATGCAAATTTTTCAAAAGCGCGCTCTGTAGCTCGGTAGTCGAAAAAGATAGACGATCGCGGTTTGCGCCATTGCTTGTTTCTCGAAAATCGAGCTCAGGATACCAATATTGGTTTTTGTCTATCTGCCATAGTTTCAGAAAAAACCTCAAATCCCCTCTAATTCAGGCCTGTAGCTAGGGGGGGGGCAGGACGGGCTATGCCCGTCCTGGAATAATTTTCGCCCGACCTACGGCGATTGCAAGGGGGGCAATTTTAATTATCTTCGTCAAAATTTCTTTTTAGATTCTTGCTTCATCAAAAAATTTTCTGGATTTCTCCCCCCGCTCATCAAAAAATTTTTCGAACAAAAATATGTGGATTTCTCTCCTCCTCTCATCAAAAAATTTTTGGCTCAGCCCCCCCTGAAAAATTATTTGTCCGACCTGAAAGCACTTTCTAGCTACGGGCCTGCTCTAATTTGGTCCACCCTTTACGCTATGTTCGTTATCCTAATTATGTCGCAGAGTATTTGATTCTCTGCTACATTTTGAAGCGTCGCTAATGTCGGAATGACGGTAGTAGACCCGCTGTGCTATGCTTTCCTTTTCAGTATCTTCCTTTTAATGTTTAATGTTTTAATGTTAATATTCTTTAAATTTAACTTCATCTTTACACAACTGCGTTATCCGGTGATGATATTTTCCAAGCTTTACTCTTTATATGTTCACTTTGTCTACCTACTTTATTATACTTATTTGATCTAATTAAATAGGTATATGATAACCGGAAAAAATTTTTAATAGTCATCATGGATAAAAAATATATGTACAGAAATTTATTTTATAACACGCTAAAGAACGTTTATGTGTATGTCTGTATCAATGTGTATGTGAAACCTAAAAAATTAGGCACTTTAAAGAATTTCTTTCATTATATTTTTGACAAACGACTGACTGTATTAGTTTTAGGCCTTTGTGGGCAGCATTATTTTTAAACATGTTATTAATTTTAAACCTACGCTAGGTGCGTAGGAATTTTAATTGTTCTTTTTTTTATCATTGTCGCCAAGCCGAGCTAAACCTGCCTCACCCAGCCCTACAATCACCACGGCGTTATGCGCCGTGGTCGTCTGGCCGGCTCCGGGCCAGATTTCGAGGAGGCGCATATGTATATATGAATGTTAATAAATTGTATTTGCTTGCTTGCTTGCGAGCCCTCGATCGGCGAAGTTAAGGCACGCCGGGCGAGTCCGGAATTTAGATGGGTGACCGTATCTCATCCCGCCGTCCTGGTTAAAGTGGTGGATTAGCATTAGCTTAACTTCGCCAGGGAGTTAAAATAAATAAGGTAATTAAAATTAAAAAAAAAAAAAATATTTGAACACCTATATCTGTTATTTTATTTATCATAAGCGGTTTATTTTACCCTCATTTTACTCACAATTTTATATGTAACAACACCTTTTTTTTTTTTTTTTTTTTTTTTTTTTTAAATAAAATACAAATCAGAAATGACCTTAAAAATGATAGTTCTTCATTGTGTCATGTCCAACTTCAAACTGTAGTTCATTTATGAACTTATTTTAAATTTTAAAGTTGCATTAGAAAGCTAATTTATGGTTCTACCTAAAGCACGTAAACTCCATAGTCATTAAAAAAAAATGAATTTGAGCCATTTTTTTATAAAATATTAATAAAAGAACCCCCACAAACCTTATGGAAATTGGCTTTCAGTCGAATTTTCTGAAATTTGGATATGTTGTTTTTGCTTTTCTGAGCAAAAGTTCTCATGGGCACAAATCTCGGCTATGACTGCTTTTCAAGTTATGAAACACAATAAGCATAAAAATTTGGCGGAGTGAAGATAGCAATCTTTTTAGCAATCCTCTTTCTTTTACGTCGTATAAATAATTTTCAGTGAAAAGACAGTTTTATACATATATTTCAAGAAAACAGAATAAAATCCGATACAGATAGGGGCTGATGGGGTAGCAATCGACAAAAAGTAAAATATTCTTTTTGAAACTTTTTAAATATCGTTTGTGAATTAACCCTTTTCGGTGGAATAATTCATTTACATATATTTCATGAAAACACAACAAAATTCGATATAGGTAGGGGCTGAGGGGTAGCAATCCAGAAAAACAAAAATTTTCTTTTTGCAACTTTATTAATATCGGCTATGCATTAACCATTTTTAGTGGAATAATAGTTATATAGATATATTTGAAAAAAAACAGAACTAAATTCGATCTAGTTAGGGGCTGGCGGGCTAGCAATCCACAAAAGGTAAAATATTTTTTTTGCAATTTTTTTCCAACGAAAATGGTTAATGCATAAACGATATTAAAAAAGTTTATTGTTACCCCCCTACCTATATCGAATTTTGTTGTGTTTTCTTGAAATATAGGTACATAGTTAATTTTTCACCAAAAATGGTTAATGCACAAACGATATTAGAAGAGTTTTTGTAGGTTGCTACACAGTCAGCCCCGACCTATATCGGATTTTGTTTTGTTTTCTTGAAGTATATTTATATGGCTATTATTTCACCGAAAATGGTTAATGCACAAACGACGTTAAAAATGTTACAAAAATAATATTTTAGTTCTTGTGGATTGCTGCCCCATCAGCCCCTACCTATGTCGGATTTCTGTTTTCTTGAAATATGGAGGACTGTTAAAAAGATTGCTGTCTTCACTCCGCCAAATTTTTATGCTTATTCTGACCTTCAAGCTCCCATAACTGAAAAGTAGTCATAGCGGAGACTTGTACTCATGAGAACTCTTGCTCAGAAAAGCAAAAGCTACAATATACCCAAATTTCAGAAAATTCGACTGAGAGCCAATTTCCATTAGGTTTGGGGGAGGGAGTCCTTTCCATTTCTATTTGTTCTGGGTCAAAAATGTTTAAAAATACCTTTCGATTAAATACTCTGGGCATTTACCAAGTATTTTAAACTATATGATTCCATGATCACTGAGTAATTACCTGCATACAATTTCATTTTTCAAGATTTTATTTTGAAAAAGACATTGCTAAGGTAATTCAAACCTCTATCAGATAAGATAAGAAAATATACAGGCTGCTTTTTAAAATAAAAACAGTGTATTTTTAAGTCTGGTTAGGTCAACAAATTTTGTTCAGTTTTTGAGAGCTTGGCTGTAGGATTATTATAAATCGAAATCTAAGTTTTTAATTCAAATGACTGGCGCATTCGCCAAATTTTAGAATTTGCTGATTGTAAAATATTTTGTTTCCAATTTTTGTTCACTTTAGAAGTAGCTTGATGAAACAATGATATCAATGCAACGACAGTTTGTAACATGTTTTAAAAAATTTGCTTAAATTGCACCAGAGTATTCATTGAATATACCACAAAAAACATATACGAGACGAATTTAAAACATCCTCATTTTTTACTTTCCAGTTAAAACAATATGTACTTAAACATTTTTGATGTGGCTTTTGCTGTTCCTCTCTTATTAGAGGAAGAACAGCTTCGATTTTAGATCATTTTGAAGACATCTTTTTGTTTAATTTTTTTTTTCATTTTTATATAAACTAACTATTTTGTGAAATAAAATATTGTATCTAACTTCCTATTTTAAGTGACTGGTGAATAAAGGACAATGTTAAAAATAGCTGATTTTTTGGCCCCCTTCGCGGAATGCATAAGACTTAGAAAAAATGGTTGGAAAAGGCTCAAAATTAATAAAAATACGTCTTCGTAGTATCAAAAGGCTGGGGAAAATTCTATTTCACCTCTAAAAACATAAAAATAACCCCTAAAATTGCTTTGACTAGATTACACTGAATGAAAGTGTTGATATAATATTTTATTATGATTCTATATATTTCATAAAATGAAAATATATTTTTTTCTAATATTACATTATCTAAAGTGCCTGTCATTCCTAAACTGGAGTAGATTTTGATTCATTTTTGTCACCTTGTTTCACATTATTTAGTATTTGAAATGGTGAATATGATTCTACCACCTGAATAGGGTATAGTTTGGTTGTTTTCGAGATTGCCAAATAACTCGCTACTTGGTCTTTATTAAAAAAACGTGTTGGTTAAAACCATACAGATCTATTGTAACATTAACATTACGTGCTGTAAATATTTTTCATATTCATACAGAGGTTTTTCATGATAAGGATACTCACGTCAAGACAAAGTGGATGTCTGTCCCTTTTACTAGTAGAAAATAATTTGGTGCATTACTAAGTGCCATGCCGTGTCATTTTTTTTAGCATTTGAGACTGTGAATAGATGTGCACCCCAGAATGGGGTGCAAACTACCCCAGAATGGGGTAGTTTGGTGGTTTCCAGAGTCGCTAATTTTATGGGTTGTTTTATGTTTTTAGGGGTGAAATAGAATTTTCCCCAGCCCTTTGATACCACGAAGACGTATTCCTATTATTTTGATCCTTTCTCGGCCATTTTCTCTGGGTCTTATGAGTTCCGTGATGGAGGCCAAAAATCAGCTATTTTTAACATTGCCCATTAATTTCTGCGTTTAAATATTTTCTACCAAGTCTGCTAATGCAGGTGTGAAAATTTTAATTCCATTTTGAAAAACCCTTTCAGGCTACTTTCATATTTTCCTTAAATTATGTTTCATCTAGTGATATGTAACTTCATTTCGATTGTAATCTTCATGAGTCGATATATAGTTCTACTCGATATATACTTGTACCCCTTCTCTAACGCATTTAATATTTTAAGTTGTTTTCTACCTTTATAATTATTTGTATTGTATTAGATATATTGAAATATGTGAAAGTATTGGCTCTAATTCAGGGTCTACTACAGGCCTTAAGTAAACAGATGATAATAATCAAATGCGGAAATTTACTTGCAGATGTAAAACAAGCCAGATCCACGCTCTTTGTCATTGTTGTTATTTCTCACAGGCGCTGCATTAATTGCTACTTTGAAAACGTTCCTCTGCCATATAATTAAGTATGTGTGGTCGATTTATCAGACGCAACTCTATTTATTTTGAAAATATTGATGACTGGAGATGCTTAATCGTGTGTTAGACAAACTAGTTATTATCAGATCCCCTAGGTTTTTTTTTTCATCTCGTACTTGAATTTATTTACTTGACTGGAATCTGTGCGGATAAGGATGTGAGAACAAGTTTTATTTTGATTTAAATTATTAGTATATATTGCCACCAGACAGGATTATTTTATGGTGTAAGTGAATAAACTGATGATGCCGCGTTCTAACATTGCCGACGTTTGAAGCTAATACGTTAACATTTTGTACATCAATAACTTATACCGGGTCTTCGAAATACATTGTTCTTGTCAACATTAATTGCACAGGCACACACAAAAAAAAAAAAGGTCATATACTTTTTTACCGACAACCACATCTATATGTATTTTGGGGAGTTGAAACCGAATCCGAGGGAAAAATTATCACATGTCGTCAATATTTTCATGTAAGCTCAAAAACAGCTTAGAACAAGCTTGAAACCGGGTAAAAAGTAAATGGGGAGATTAAACGAGTTTACCTATGTTTTTATACGTATCTTGCGCTCTGAAACCGAATTCGATGTCAGAATTGACACATGACGTCATTATTTTCATGTAAGCTCAAAAAACAACTTAGAACAAGCCTGAAACCGGATAAAAAGTAAATGGATAGATTAAATGAGTTGACCCATGCTTTTGTACGTATTTTGGACCGCTGAAACTGAATCCGAGGTCAGAATTTTCTTATTATGTCAATATTTTGACATAATCCCAGAAAAATCACATCATCAAAAACACCTCAAAAATTCGGTTTAAGCGACACAAAATACATATTCATATGATGGCCTACTCCTTTTAAGTTTTTTATTTTATCTGTAAATGTATTTTTGACAATTTTTAGTTCATTTCTCGGGTTTTATTGAGGTTATGTCAAAGTTCTGAACGATAGGTACAATCGGCGTCACCTTAAACTCACCGCCATTAGAGATGCTCCCTTTCTAACCTTATTTGTAGTGACGCGCGTTAGAAAGAGAGCATCTTCAATAGCGGTGAGTTTAAGCTGACGCCGATTGTACATTCTGACTTCAGAGTCGATTTTAGCACCCCAAAATATGCACCCGTACGGTGTAATCAGTTTAAACCTTCTTTTAAATATATTTTCGAATATATTTTTAACCATTTTTGAGGTGTTTTATGATGATTTCTCTTCGTTTTGTGGAAGTGCGTTCAGGAATCGACTTGTTTGATAGGTATATCTTTGTCGCCAATCACCAACACTTACAACATGGATGAGTTTATGAACCCACGATTTTGAGCCCACCACTCATCAAAATTCAAAAAATTTTGTTCCCATCTTGCGCTCCCTGCTTCTCAAAAAATGTTTTACATTTTTATTTGCAACTGCCAAATGGAAGTGAACCGTTTTTTCTCTATTAAAGAAAATAACAGGAAAAAAAGGCACTTCAAAGATTTCGCACACAGGCGCTGCCAAGGGTCGGCGTGGCCCTGGAGGTTTGTTATTTTCCCTAATTTCTCGAAATATGAGAAGTTTATTGATGAACGAAAATCGAAAATCACGATTTTTCTCGAAAACGACATAAAATATTTTCTTCATATTTCGTCAATGGGCGTCATTAATTACCCTACAATAATCCATTACTCATGTGTCGCGAAAAAATTCAGAACTGGTAATTTACTGAGTTTACACCACCACAAAGGTATTTACTGTCATTTCAATTAAACATAATACGACTAAACGGCGAAAAAGTCAGTGTAACTACATTGTATCATTTATTGTATATAGGCATAAGCATTTTTTTTTAAAATATCAGGAAAAACATTCATTATCATTCTTAGAAGGAGGCAGTTAAATTGTTTATAGAGTAAATTTTAGAAAAATTAAATATATCTGCAACATAATTCAAGTTTTTAAAACAAAAACTAAATTTTTTGAAAATTCGTGGTTAATTTTTGTTTTGACAATTTGCCATGCTGTTTTTGTCATATTATTCCAGTGAATACATTTAAACTCACTGCATTTCTTTTGGCTTATACAATTTTCACGATGATTCTTTTTGGTTGTACATATGGAAGTTTATGTATTTTCTTTGAAAACATACTCACATTTATGGTACTAAGTTATCCACTGTTTATTGTCCTCAGATCTATTTATTATTTTACATGACTCTAATCGAAAAGCCTTATCGGTAAAGAGATATTACAATAAAAGATTATCAAACTTTCTATACAGCTCTGATTTTGCTTCGAAACTACAATTTTTGAGGTAATTCATAATTGTCTGTCATTTAAATATTATTAATAGCCTTTTTGTCTTGCAGCTTATGTCATTGAGAGAACCAAAGCGGCAGTGTCGAGAAATAACAAATCAAGTCTCCAGGAATATAAACCCCACTTCGGTTTCTGAAATAGAGAAAGGTATGTATCTATTATTAAAATGTGTTAATTATCTATGTATGTATATATTGTGTATACTGCCAACGCGACGTATGAACTGGATATGTTAATGGAGAATAAGAGTAGTGGCGTAAGCAATAGTGCTATGTTATCCTCTGTGAACTCTTTTAAAAAGGCTTTAGTACTCTGGGTGCGGGGACATATAGTCCATACGAAACTTGCAAAAAAAGTGTAAAGCCCCAAAAGTGCAGGGGTAACGACCAAACATGACTATCGCCCCGGCCAACACGATGGTCATAGTCGCGCGGTCTCTCGAATTACCCCTAAACGCAAAACACCACCCTTTTTTCGATTTTTCGTTGTCAGCCATGCGAGAACTTGTTGAGTCGTTTTTTTTTTGAGGAAACTCAATATGTCCTGTAAAATTTCGCAACCAGAGATCCTAACGACTCACGCGGGTTGAAACCACCCCGTCCCTCAATACCGAAACATGCAAAAAATATCCAAACGCGCTGAAAATTGTTTTCCACGCGTTTTCAAAGGCGGGGAATATGATGCTGATATTATTAGCCTCCTATCTCTAATCAACTACCTCTAAATGCATAAAACCACCTCTTTTCTCATTTTTCGTTACCAGGCATGCGAGGACTTGTTGGATCGGGGTACGCCTTGTCTCAATCCTGAACCTCTTGTAACTTACATACCAATTCTGAGTCATATTTATGTATGCGTACAGTTAGTCCTTAACCGATATATATTGCGTGTAATTACATATCTTAAAGGTCATCAATACTGAGAACATGTAACAAATGGAAGGTTTATACAGAGAATACACAACCGACGGCTACGGCGCATATTTTGTGCGTCGATCCTCCCTGGATCGCTGTAGAGGAAAACGTCTCTCTCTCTCTCTCTCTCTCTCTCTTTCTCACTCCCTCTCTCTCACTCCCACGTGTTTCAGCATCAACGTATCACATCTACTCCGACAGTTTGTAAGATTATATATATATACACGTTGCCTTGTTATGAGACTTTTTTATCGCTCAAGTATTTTTGATTGTTGGATGTTGATTATTGGAAAAAAGTTTGAGTAAGTACTTTAAATTGTCTTTGATAATTGAGATAAGTGAAGTAGAAGTTTATATACCAAGAAACATATATTTTGTATGCCCCTGTCGTATACCGAGGAAGAATATAAGCAATGTTTCTTTGTTTTGGATAATTATAAAAGAACGAGTCAAGATATTTCTTCTATCCGCGTGTGATATTTGAAAATACTAGATGAATATTACATATACGTTTATCTGTTTTTCACAGGTTTACTCGAACCAAGTTCAATACTGTAAAGCCATGGTCTTGGGCATGTAAGGGTAGTTTTTGAGGACTAAGAGAGAAACTGATGCAACTATCGCGTTCTCCACCCTTGAAAACGGGGGATACCTTCTTCTCTTTGACGAATACTTCAGGATTCAGGGAGGGCGTTAGAATGCCTGGTTTATGTTTACGTTTTATGTATTTAGGGGTAGTTGGTTAGGGATGGGAGGCTAAATAATATCAGTATCGATTCCTTGGCCTTGAAAACGTGCAGAAAACAATTTTCAGCACGTCTGGATGTTTTTTGCATGTTTCGGTATTGAGGGAGAGGGTGGTTTCAACCTCTGTCGGTGGTTAGGATGTCTGGTTGCAAAATTTTACAGGACATATTGAGATTCCTAAAAAAAAACCCGATCCAACAAGTCCTCGCATGTCTGACAACGAACAATCGAAAAATGGGGTGGTTTTTTGCGTTTAGAGGTAGTTGGAGGCGCGACTATCACCATCTTGTTGGCCGTCCTCGAAAACGGGGAGGTAGTCATGTTTGGTCGCGCCTGCACTTTTGGAGTTTTTGCAACTTTGGCATGGACTAATACCAGTATAGACGACAACGGAAAAGCTGATGAACTTGCTAAACTAAAGGTGATCAAGGACTGGGTCAAAAATAAACATAACCATCACTAGAGAGATATTCCAGGAAATCGACATGGGAAAACACTTATTAATGGACCATGCCCAAAACAAACTGAAGAAATGCTCACAAAGAACAGGATGCAGGATTATAACAGGTCTTCTGGTAGGACACTTCTCTGTTAAGAAGCACTTGTACACAATCGAAAAGTTTGCTAGCAACCTTAACTGCAGACTGTGCAGCAAGGAACCAGACACTGTGGAGGAGCTGGACCGCAGAAGATATAATATCTACGGGCAAACATAAACTGACCCGAAAATTATCAAAATTCGCCTATTCTCGGACCTGCATCACATTGTCAGCGGCCCAAGAGTACTAAAATGGGCAGAGTAAATTAAGGGGGAGAGCGTAATGAACCCAGGAGGCTGCAGTCCCCTCGGAACACTTTACAGGCGAGTCCTGGAGGGACGGGTATTAGTCAGTAAGAGTCTGACACTTCCTATACCAGCGATGGGAGCCCAAGAGGGTTTCCCCTCCTCGATAAAAGAGAAGGCTTTAGCCGGTTTTCTGTAACAGAATTTTAAGATCGTGACTGCACTTAGTGCAGCATCGCCTTAAGCCTCGACTGAGGCTTCAACTCACGTAGCGACTAAACACCTGCGCACATAGTAATTCATCCGTGTTGAACGCGATTGGTAGTTTAGTTAAAAATATCGCCTGACAATGATTTTGAAATGTACCTGGTGCCATGGTAAAATGACGGATTATGAGTAATAACACGGGAATGGAATTTAGTACCGTCCAACAAACCAAGTGAGCTAGGAACTTGGTGATTATTATCAGCTCTTTAAGAAATAAAAAAGAACCTAACGTCCCGTAATATGTCCATGTTTCTTTGTGCTACCTCAAACCTTCACATTTTGAGAGACACTAACCACATGAGACAAGTACATGCTCTTGATGTTACCAATCTGAGGTTGCCATTTGAGGCATATCAACACTCACATCGAGTCTCCAAAACAAACGCATTTGACTTTTTTTCGAGCCGACACGACGGTGCAATCTTCAGAAGGATAATTATAATTTTGATTTATTTCGTCAACAAAAAGTAGGATTAATAATAACAAACTTACCATCTTGAAATCTCTTGATGTGCTTCTTCAAATTTGTGTTTTGAAAACTCTTTTCGACACGTACCACATCTTGTCACAGCATTCTCTTTGTGTTTATGTGGTGGTAATTGATTGACATAACCTACATTACATTTGCAAACAATTAAAATGTTTATTTTCTTACCAGGATTACACGTTTTTCTTGTGCCCTAAAATTGGAGAAAGTGGAGAAAGTAACATTACAAGTGAATCAGTGAACGGAACATGTTTCACTTGACATTCCGTCTGCATGCTGGAACAGTCTAGGCGTTTTGAGTCGACGCTTCACTATATTATCTGCGCGTGCTTTGAGTTGAGGCTTCAATCAAGGCTTAAGGCAAGCTCCACTACTGAATTCATCATTTACATTGGGACCACCGTGTCAAGGGCAACTTAGATTCATTTTTCATAATTTTAGACAAAGCGAATCTATTAAAACATATCTATTTTTTGTTGCCAACTATTCAAATATGTGATTATTATTTGAAACGTCTTATTCACTTGTCTTATATCAATTTAACGAGAATTTTATATACTTTCAAAAGGCTTAATAAAAAAAAATATATTTGCAGCATATTTTTGTTTCAAAATTTATTTGTTGGCTATAATATTTTTCTGGTTGGCAGTAAATAAATACATAAAAATTACAGCTTAATCTATAACTAGAGATTTTAACTTAAATAGATTGTAATATGAATTAAATTTCGTTTTTATATTAACTTTATAAATTGCGTTAAAGAAACATGTCTATATTTTGCGGGGACTTGCCATTTTATACGGGGTGGATAAATATACCAGATATTTTCCATGGCAATAAGCCTTATTTACCTGCCGAATATTATTTTTCTCAGTCAAATATTATTTCCACATCCAGTAGAAGTATAGTAACGCAAACAAAAATGTTGAAAATTTTTATTGTTCAAAAAGGCTTAGAATGTCAAAAAAAAATTTCTATCTGTCTGTGTGTCTGTATCTTTTTTTGTGCGCACGATTAATTTGAAACCGTGTAAGATATTGACTTGAAATTTGGTACACGTATGTATTTTAAGGAGATCTGGAACTAGATTTTATTTCCATCCTATTCTGTTTTTGGGTAAATTGGGGTAAATGAAGGTAAACAGGTAAATCAAGCAAGTAAGAGTCCATAAAATTGGTATTTAGTATATATAAGAGAAGCTAAGATCTCAAGAAATTTTTTGGCATTAGCCACCGACATTTAAAAGAGGTGAAAAAAATAAAATTATGATTTAGTGTGTGTGCCAGACCCAAAGAAATTTTTTTAAATTCATCCACCCCCAACCACCCCCTTATATCACCCCCACTACTGATGTGGCATATCGTTTTATGGGTTTTTAGGGTACGCGATTTCAAGTATTATATTATTAAAGTTCCATAAACAATTATTTCTACATACAACATTTTTTTCGTTGTTGAGAGACTTGGATAGAAAATCTGGATGTGGATTCCTTGTGCAGCGTTTTTTTTTAGAGCCAAGAGACCGACCGACTGAATTGAAATACCTAAATTTTCATAATCTAAATCTGAAATGTCAAAACCTAAGTAATCTGGAATAGTGATTTTTTCATTTTTTCATAATACTTCTCTTCGGCAAGCGAGGAATATAAAAAAAATTGAAAAATTATTTACACAAATCTCCCCTCTATTTGACATGTTCTATTCATTAATTATCTTATTCCTTTCAGTGATCATTTTATATATTTTTTTTACCAAAAGTGTATCAGATTTTCATCCTTGTCAGCCGCATTCTAAATATTATTTTGTTTATTGGTTTAGTTTTTTAAAGTATCCAACCAAAAATATTATTTTTGGTTTCTATCGTTGTTACTATAAATTGACTAAGCGTATGAATTTTATTTTATTTTTTATTTCTATAGGATTAAAATTTCCAGAGAGTTGGAAATTTAAAAACGGCTTCCAGACCTTTATACAGACGAAGCTTTAGTTTAAATGTTAAATATCACAGAAACTATGGCGCTTACGTCAAAAACACTACGACAAAAATTAAAGACTGTTAGTAATTATTATACTTTCAAATATTTTTTTTGTTTCTATTTTATAAAAAAACAAAGAAGTTTCGACCGAAACAATGTGCGTCATCCCATTTTTTAAATAAAAATGTCACCATCTTGTTACTCTAATTAACCAAAGTAATTACAAACAAAATTTTCAAATACTTTGTTTCGTTAGTATCAGTGGGTGCACGGATGGACTTAACTATACTTTTTTATTTTTGGGTTTTGGGTTTTCGATAAAAAGTCATTCCTAATCAAAATTTCTGCTTATTGTGAAGAGTCCTTAGCCATTCTCAGGATTACGACTTACTATACGGGATGATCAAAAATGAAAAAAATATAAAATTTTACCAAGAGTAGTATTTCTTTTAATGAATATACCTAATCAAATTTCATGAAGAAGTAATGCCAATAGACGGCGGCGGTCGCATAAAACCCTACTTCATAAGAAACCAGGAGAGCCTGGAAAGTACCCCGTGGTTCTTAAATATATGTCATACTCTTTTGATGAAATACGTCATTTCGTGAAAAGCCTAGGTAGTACATGAACTGCCGGCATATCATGTAAATTCTTGAAGTTGCGCAATCTGCCTAGGCATTTCGTGAAACGCCGTGGTTGTCTCGGCACATAATATGTTTATAGTCGTTCTACACGATCCACCGCAAATTAGATGTTGACTGTTCATGAAGAGACTAATACCCGGCAGGTTGTGTTATGTGTTGTGTTGTATGTTTGAGGTTAGAGTTTTTTGTTTTGTTTATTATGGAAATTAAGAGTGAAAAAGAATTGTTCAGTGATCATTACAAAGAGAGAAAGGTGGAGCTTTAATTAATTTTGAGGTTAAGTTCAGATTTACTTGGTACGTTTTGAGTTTTAGCGTGCTAACGAAATAACGAATTACGAATTCTGATGGTATACGGTCACTTATTTGGCTTTGCATCACAGTACTCTTTGTAATGATCATTGAACAAGTCTTTTTCACTCTTACTTTCCATAATAAACAAAACAAATATGCAGCAAGTAATGGAACACAAAGTGCCGTCTAATTTGTGGCAGACCGTGTAGAATGACTTTAAACGTCAAGTGTCGAGACGACCACGGCGTTTCACAAAATGCCTAGGCAAGAATTTGCAATGTATGCTGACAGTTCATGTACTGTCTAGGCTTTTCACGATATTACGTATTTCATCAAAAGACTACGACATATACATATAGATCACCAAATTTACATCACAAGATAAACGAATGAAATTTCTATGTAGCGATAAAAGCCAGTTAGACGAATAAAAAAACAAGATTTCCTAGACATTTGCAAATGGTTGAGGGGGGGGATCTACAACTGAATTACAAGACTTTCTTGTCACCGACTGCGGCGGCTGCAGTATTTTTTAACGTGAACTCTCATTTCATGTGGCGCGAAAACGTTCCACATTTATTAGCTACCAATATTAATTTAGAAAATTATTCATGCTCTAATATTACCAATAACTATTCTAAAGTACGTATACCTATTTGCAATATAATTTACTTTGTTTTAGGATACTGCTCATGTCCGCCATTCGAATGCATATGCAACTACCAACAACCATTAGCGACATCTCTGCATCAGTTCCCCCCATCCCCAACAACATACCAACAACCCCAAATCTTCGACTCATACTGGACGCAAGAACCTGCACACGCTCAGTCCTATCCCACCGAAATGGGTTCTAGCTTGAACCAGCAATACGATTTTAGCAGTATATCCACGGACTTATTTCAACCAGAGGAAATTTTCCAGATGGATCAGCCCGTTAAACCTGATTTTGTACAAACAAGCGACTTAGCCAGAAGTCCATCGACGTTGCTCGATCTGGGAAGCGGTACTATACATAGAGAATTTAAGACAGAGGATTACTGGAGTCCGAATATCAGTAACATGTTGATAAATGACGACAGTAATAACAGTAGCAATAGCAACAGTAGGTTCAATTTGAGTCAGAGTCCGGATACTAGTCATCTGGTGCTCAACAACAATTTACCCCAAGTAGATCAACATTTGTATATTGAATCCAAAATTGACGATTTGCCTTTTTCTTCGCAAAAACCGCATTACTACCAACAGAACGCGATAGAGAACAGTTACAAAACCTCCAGTTTTGACATGGTGGATAATAAAACTGCGTATGTTATAGAAGACAAGGGTTTCCAGAACTTCGATGTATATCCCAACGCGAAAATTTACACCAAATCGAATTACCAAGAGGAATACATAGATTTAGGACAATACAACGAATATAACAGTCTTTTATGTGCGTACGATAATAAGATGGTAAACGATAGTGCAGCTATGTTCAATGATCTCGACTTTCGAATCAACTCTTGTGTTTCTAGTATAAATAATGTACATAATTATAGTCATGACACTTTCGATGCGATCTCGCATCAGTAGTGTGTAGTGTGTATTTGTTCACTATTTGAGTGCCTTGTTCACTGTAAATTCTTTCGATGATCTTCATTATTTTCTATTGTTGATTATTAGAACAGTTTTTTTGTTATTGTATATACTGTGTATAAAATATAGAGTTGTGATATTAAGAGATTAAATTAAATGTGTAGATTTATTTATTCCTATAAAGAAATTACTTAAAAAGAAATGTTGCTGGTCTATAAATTATTATGTGAAAGGATTACCATGCCATGAAGAAAAGCGGGATCTAAATATATTGTAAATGGATAGAAACCTTGTTATGACGCTCAAATTGACACCAAAACAATGTACACTACACACGACAATAGTTGTGCCAACAAATTTAGTATTATCGGGTGATAGGCGATACTACCTTGGCTGGTGAAACTCGCGTCTACGGTAGCAGTCTTTTAATGTTCGCGAAAACTCTTTCAAACTTAGTAAACAACAAATTTGAACTTCACGAAATGGTTACTTCTTCTTGTACTTACTTTAATTTATTCTCTATTTCTATCAGGCCAATCATGATTGCCATTAATGACAATGAATTGAAAAAAATAATCTGGACATTTTTCTGACCCAACTCCCCCTCCACTTGGGTGTGAAGAAAAGATTATTAACCCTTCTCTTGATAGAATATTTTCCTTTTTTGACTAAAGTGTGGCAGAACAAAATAGAAAGTACGAAGAAAAGCGTTTGAAATATACCGGATAAGCCATTTGAAAAGGATGTGTGACTGATGTGATTTCTTCGTAAATGAATAACCAACTTTCAGTTGTTCAGTAATAAACAGCTCAGACACTTGATCTCAATAAATAATAGTATGCATTTGTTATTTAATAAAATAGCTTTCTTATGAACTTCGCCAGCTTCGCCTCTACATTCCATAGCGGTTTATTGAATCATTTTTGTTGGAGGTAAGTTGGAATTAATTGTAAGTTCTAATTTGGACTTAAGAAGACGTCGTAACATGTGGTACAAACTTTTCACACATACCCTGTATAGTGCGATCTGTATAATTAGATATACCGGGTGGTCACAAGTCAATGTATCCTTACAATTTTCTGATTGTTTTTTAATTTAAAAATTTCGTTTTCATGAGTTACGAACAATTTTTAATTTTGGCAACGTCAGATGAACGCGACGTAAGAAAATTACTAAGTAGGCTTAGTAGACTTGTCTCTAAAGAACAAAATAGTTATTTGAATTACTGCTTATGTTTTTTCAAAAGGCGGAATTCAATTTTCATTTTCATTTCCGTGGAAAATTTTTAAATGGGACCGTGCTATTTTCTTTTATTAATCAGAAATGAACTTTAACTTTTTGGAAATTAATCATTTCTTAACGATATCCTTCGTAATAATGAAGTATTTTTAAAAGGTAAACACAAATAAAACAAGAAATAATTTTAATAAAACGTAATCATGAATAAATAAAATAATAAAATGATTTAAAACCTAAATTATAATAAACCATCATAAAAATTATTCAATCTGTTCACCGTTTTGATTAATACACAGAGTAGCAGCATTCAAAGTGATGGGAACTGGCATCTGAGGCATCGGAACTTTAATATAGTAGGAATGACATAACTGTTACTAAATTTGTGACTTTATGGTAATATTCACTTTGTGGTATGCATTTATAGTGACAATTATGTAGATTCTACTGAATTCAGGATACTACTCTGCATTACTTTGAAGCATCCTCAACTGCAAAGTGAAAATTGATTGTAATGTCGACCGCACAGCATTACCAAAGGGCCACTTCAAAGTAACGATAACTTCAAGTGTGCAATTTTAAGTCCCTGGTACGTTGTTGGGAAATTTTCTTCAAAGTTGTCTAACTTATTAGTGACATCTCGAGTAAAAGTGAGGTTATTTCTACGATAACAGGGGCTCTGAAGTTATTTTTACTGCTCTCCACTAATTGAAAATGACTACAAAGTTACATATACCTCGAAAACCTACTATAAAGTAATATTAACTTTTATGACAATTTATATAATTATTGACATTTGTGACGTATACTTTCCGGTGAGACCGGAAAGTGGTCACTTTTGGCACCTTAGCAACGGTTCGGTTACTCGGGCGCCACCTTTACAATTTTTTACGTGGGGCAAAGGTCCCACACTAGCCTCTTAACACAGCCTGTTACAGTAGGGCTGGGATAGCTACAGTGGAGAAAACAATAACTTCCAGTGGGTCAATTTGGGAAAATTGGACTGTTACACAAACAGCAGTAAAACACAGAGTTCGGTAAAACAAAATATCTATTTATTTCCTATAAGTTACAGTGATAACGAAACTATTTACAGCTTAACTAGTTTAATATATACAGTACATTCATAATGCACAAAAGAGCAAACCCAGGCTGTGACGTGCTGATGATTACGGTAAGTGCTACCATGCGATACGGTGACGTTACTAAGGTAAGCAGGAGTGAAGCAGCGATATGACGCTAAAAATGGCGGTGACGTACAGTTTGACAGACAATGACAGGTTAAAGGAGTGAATTGCCGAGTTAATCAGGTTACGGGTTGTCATTAAATACCAGGAAGAAACAAGCAGTTACCAAACAAAGCAGCAGAATTAATTCTTTTAAGGGTCAAACTTGGCTAATACCAGAAATCTCAAAGCTGGAAGAGAGGAATGATTAGTCAAGCGGCATTCTGCAACTCCTGGCCTGTAACAAGGTATGATTAGAGTGGTATGCACACCAACGGTCTCTGGGAAGAGCGGCTAGACCCCAGAGTGGTTAGTGTGCTAATCCTATGCCCACGACGTACCTTCAGGGAAGCGGCTAGACCCTCGGGTACCCCGAGAACACAGAACTCTACCTAACTAAAAGAATCCTGGAAGCGGCAACCCAGCAGATGCTCTCGTCCTCCTGGCCTGAAATAAATGTATGATTAGGGCGGTACACACACCAACGGTCTCTGAAAAGAACGACTAGACCCCAGAGTCGTTAGTGTGTGGGTTCCATGCCCACGACGTACCTTCAGGGAAACGGCTAGACCCTCGGGCATCCCGAGAACACAGAACTTTGCCAGTAACAGTGTTATAGGCAACAAAGAATTATTGAAGCGGCAAACGCACCAACAGCCTCTTAAAAGAACGACTAGACCCCAGAGTCGTTGGTGCGCCCAACCTATGCCCACGACGTACCTTCAGGGAAACGGCTAGACCTTCTGGTACCCCGAGAACACAGATCTTACCAAAACAAAGAACAGAAAGATATGAATCCCTAATATCAGCCAAGTTGTTACCTGTACCTATTATTTATGAACCTACTCACTTTTCGTCCTGGCCCACGTCCGGTCTGGTAACGGTCTCGAGTCGCACTCCTCGTTCCGGTCTTCTCAGCGGTGACTATAACAGAAGATTCACGGTTAGAGTAGGGAACTCTATATTTGCTGCGTGCAGTAATGACGTAGTCGCGGTAGGAGCAATCTTTAAGGATCGGTACTTGCACAGTTGGCGGGGCTCCTGCTTACTGCTGGACGCCTCTAGAGTCGTGGAGCGGCCGACCACGACTGTTTGATATCACGAGTTTTAATAAAGACTTTCCTCTTTCAACAAGCCGGTAGAGGGGGAAAATGTGCAGACACGGTGCGTAGCGGTAAATGAATACTTGTATTATTTTCAGGTGAAACGGTTAAATGAAAAATATTTTACAAGTCAGAAATCGCGGACTTTACCATTATTTTCTGTCTCCCGGTCTTAGAAAAATTTCACTTACTCTTATTTCCGGAGCTGGCTGCAGTGGGCACGTCTGGTCGCTGTTGGAGCTCGTGAGGAACTGAACTGTCTGCTCTCAGTGCCTCGGGTATCTAGTCCACTATCCCCTCTATTCGCGGTAATGACGGGGGAACGATGCGCGTGGATATTGATTGCCGTAGGCGCAACTTAGTACAGTGTCGCGGAAATATAATTCAAATATTGTAACTTACGTCTGCTGGCGGTTTCCCTGGAGAAGGCACTTCTGCTTGCTGTTGTTCACTGGTAGCAACTGAATGCTTTCTGCGGAGATCACGGTTTAGTATGCATTTTCAGTTTCGGTTGGGCCTGGTGGGGCCTATTAGTTTATGCGGTGATATAATTATTTTTCACAGCCTGGTAACTTTTATTAAATAATTCAACAGAAACATATCTATTTTTGGTAAATATAAATGGTTTATTGGGGTTTAAAATATGCTTCATTATACATTGAATAAAATGGCGGCATCCGAAATGCTCAGTAAAAGCGAAATAAAGTTTATCGGCACTCATCCACGTTTTATAGAAAACTGAAGAAACAGTTAAACAGTAGTGGAAATAGTGATTCTTCAGAATATAATGCACACATGAAAGATTATTTCGCCACAGCAAAACCATCATTTTTGGCAACAAGAAATGTAAAAGTGTTCCCATCAACACAAGGAGAAGAGTAATCGAAAACTATAACAGTTTATAGTGATATTAATGATACTGTGTACTGCACGAACGTTACAACTTGTCTTTAAAACACAGATTGACCAATAGTTCAGTTAGTGATTCACTGAGCATATTAAATGAATTTGCCGATTAAAAACTCCAAATTTAAAAAATATTGTGTCGATGGGGAACGGACAATATCGGTATAACGGCATAAGACATTGTTTGTGTACACTGCGCGGCTTATAAATATATGGTACAGCACTTGCGAACTGAAAACCATTAACTAAATTTATTGGTAGATTGTGATGTTCTCTCAAGCTTCTGAATATTACTTAACTGTCTAGACATCGTTATTATTTGAAATACTGATTTGTGACAGATTTTATTATTGTCAAATGTGACCAGTCTAGTCTTCTTTGCATTGATAAAATCGAAGTGTACTATGACGCGCAGTGTACAATAAATTGAACTGAATGAAATTAAATATAAAAATATAAACTGATCACTAAAATATGAAAACTCTTATGTATTCTTTCCATTATTATTATTACACACCTTACGTTAATAAATACGTTTGCAAGACATACATTGTACAACATCGTTTTCAGTAAAAAAACAAATATTTTATTTGCACAAGTTTATTAACAACTTAATAATATCAGATAATAAAAAGTACTTTGTAAAAGTATAATAATTCTTTTTAATCCACATCACACACAGTGACACTTTAACAATTATTACCGTGTTGCCAATTAAAAAAAAAAAATTACCTATCTCGTATCTGCCAATCGTACCAACATGAAAATAAGTTGGTAGCAATGGTTACCAAGATCTTATAGCGTCATTGGTCCCATTTCCTACATCTAGGTAAATATAACTACACAGTGAAATTGTTGTAGTCCCCGTCACCACTTTTAAAGTAGCAACAACTATAACGTTGGTGGCATCTGCTACTTTATGGGAAATGTAACTCGTAGGGAAATAATTTTGGTTTTTGCCAACTCTAATATGTGACAAATACTTTGCTGACATATATACCCCTACAAAGTGACTTCAATTAAAATCCCCATTTTTCTATTGTTGAATGAAGACACCATATTGACACAGATAAAAATATAATTCAATATTTTTTTTATTATTATTATGGCCATTTACAAATATGTTTTATAAACAGATTATTACTTTATAATACATAAAATTTAAAAAAAAGCGTTTTCCATAAAAAATTTTGCAGTCTTGCTTGTACACATAATTTTTGCAAATTTTTTTTTTTTTTTCGAAAAAGCCATTTTCTCGAGGGGGCGTCTTTTTTATCGAAGCATCATGATAACATTTTACAGAAAATAAGTGGTGGTTTTAATATCCACACCCAGGGTAAATGCAAAACATCATGATTTATAATGCTTATGCATGTTGTATATTATCACCTTAACTTGGACCTTGGACATATTATGTGCTCAAACTCAATAAGTCATTAATTTGCTATTCGAATAACAGAGAGCCAAATATACAGTTTGCGCTCTCATTCCGGTCAGCTGAGCTGTTCCAAAAGTTAGTAATTTCTACTACTTGGTTACATCCCGTTTACGTAATAACCTAGTCCTCAACACGGTAATGGTAGAAGTACCGGAATAGTAACTTGCTACGTAATTATTATTCCCCATTTTGGTGAATGCTTAGTAGAAGGATGGTTCCCATTACGTAGCAATCCTTAGTTGTGCGAACCTTTAAAGTTCCACTAATGGTAACTACTACGTAGAAACTACTAAAATTGCTGTTTGGGTATTGTTGCACGTCTAACATTCTGTAGTTGTAGAGATGTTATTTGCGCAATTTCGTGTCTACCTATCTCTTCCAGGTCTTGCCTTGTGATTGAAGCAGTTGCGTAGACTCAAATGCGCCCAAATAAAAAAATCAACTGGTGTTAAGTCAGCAGACCTTGCAGGCCATCTGGCTTGACCATGGGTCCCAATCCAACGATGTGGAAACAATTCATTTAGCTAATTCCTAACGATAATAGCATTGTGTAGTCCAGCCTTGTCTTGTTGGAAGTAAACCTCGTCAATATTGGTATTGGGAATTTGAATAATCTGTGAAATTATTATATTTTGGAAAAATTCTCGATATCTTAGTCCAGTTAGATTTTCGTCAAATATTATTGAACCCAGTACGCCTAACCAAACATTGAAGCCGAACCGCTCCTGAAACCGCCCCTGTCTCATAATATGAAAATTACCCAATATTGAACAACGTTCCCATTAAATAACCCAAGGTCTGTAAATCTCGATTCGTCAGACAACAAAATGTTTTTGACAAAATTCTCATTTCTTAATTGGTGAAACTTAACCAATTATAAAAGGTCGTTGATAATCATTTTCACACACAAATTGATGTAATTGATATTTATAACAACGATAGCCGTGTTTCTTTAAAATTTTCTTGGCTGATTCTTTGGAAACTGGTAATTCATGTTCAATTATTATTTGTCTTATCGAAATATCTGGGTCAACATGCACTAAAGCTAATTTCCGTTTCTTCATCTACAATAAATCTATATTCAATTTCTATATCAGGTTCTGTTCTTGATGCTCCAACCGGCCGAAATAATTCTCTGTCTGTCCATATTCCATAGTTCAAGTCCATAGTCCATAGTCCATACAGAGTTTGTGCTCTAGTTGCATTACGTTGAGTCTCTCCATAATCCAAGTAGCACAATTAATTCCTCAAGATATCCCGAGGATAAAAATTTAGGAATTAGTAAATATCTTCTAGAGGTCTGTAAGAGTTCCCTAAGATGGGCAAATGTCAGCATATCAGTATTAAATGGTACTTCCCATGGTAATTAAAAAAAGCTATTAGTATAGAATCCCGTGAGCAGCCTTTTGCATACCTATAGAATTCCCATAGTACCTAATCTTTAGGATATCTTATCGCTTGCCAATATAAATGGTCCTGAGGACATCTTTATAGGATTTCTTCGCATCGATCCTGCAAACAGATTTAATTCCTGTAGTAATCTTTCGGGTATTTTATCGCTTACCAATATAAACGGTACTGAAAATATCTTTATAGGATTTCTATTAGATGTACCAACACACACTTCTTATAGAATTGCCAGCGGCAGCTGGTGAAATGTTGGTTAATCAAAATCTCAGTATGAGACATCAGCAGAGAACTTATACCATAGAGAAGCGACAGCAAGGCTTCCCGCGTGTACCGTGGCATATGACAAATAGGTTGTTTAGTTGTCAGTTCCACATGTTTATATTGTGTCAAAGATGACCCAACCACCATTGGTCTAATTCTCTGAGTTAGAGAACAGAGCACCAGTGGTGTGTCCTTTGCTCTGAAAGTTATCGTCAATCGAGTATGCATATATCTAGTGATTTCCAAAGATTTTTTAAAATATTTCAAGAACGAATCTGCGAAATTTAAATCTGATTAATATAGAGGTATATTTAGGGAACCTATTTTAATGTAAAAAAAGTAAATTTAGGTGAGCAATATGTTTTTTTATTATTTTTTAAATGTGGGGATGTATTGGAAAATTGTATTTTTCCATTTAAAATGTGTATATTTTAATAATTTTTCGATATAGAATTTATTATACACACGAATCGGATAATTTTGTTCAAAAAAATATAGGTAAATGCTATTAAAAATAGACTTGAAGAGAGGGTTCCTTTAAGAGGAAAGTAAAAAAGTAAAATTTAAAAGATATTTTATTTTAACACATGTACAAATAGAAGTAAAAATCGATAATCAAAAACTATTTTCATTCTGATCACATGAATTGCATTGCGCACGATTAATGAAGAGGAAGAAGAGAAACCTCCTAAAGCCCTTGTTCTTCCTGATTACAGCTATACGAAAGAAAATATATCCACGCAAAATAATTTTCACTTATGTTTGCGGATATCTTTTGAAAAAACCCTTGAAGTACACTCTTGCGATATTTGTAAATCTTTTGGGAAACAATGCGAGACACACTAAATATAAATAACTTATTAGTTTATTTCAAAGCTGTTAACACCGAAAAAATATTTACGGAAACCTGCTATCACCTCCAGAGGAATTTGTCAATTTTATTTACAAATTAGAACATATATTTAATTCTCAATTTGAGGAAATTTGTATTGGACGAGCAGTTTCTAATACGTTATTTAACATAATGAACAACATAGATTTTATTCATCCATGTTTAGAATTCCCAAAAGTATATGTTAAAAATTTATTTATAAGAATGAAGATTTTTTATTCCATTAAATACACAAATCGGGATTTAAAAACAACTAAAACCGACAAAAAAGTAAACAGAAAGGTTAAAATTTTGTCACATTTATAATTTTTAGTGTATATATCGAGTCAATATCAAGTAGATTATTGGTTTATATAAACTAATAGGGTATGTGCATCATATAACTAACATAACCTCAAATTTTAAGTTTTTTAAGTTTATTCTTATTTTTAATGTTTCTATACGCATTTTTAGCTTGGAGCCATACTGGCTCCAAGAAAATATTTAAAAATTCACGCAATTAATTTTTCAATATTGTTGACTAATAAAAATAGACTTCTAATTATAGGTTATATTTCTAACCTGCAAAAAGTGTCTTATTTTATTGGGACAAACTATTTAAAACTTCATAAACATTACATTGAACTAGATTTTGGTTGAAAGGACAGGAACCAGGCAGACATTTTAATAATAGCTACGTAATACATATAAATCTTAAGAAATATATATTTTTAAGGTTAGTTGTGACGTCACGTGCACATGCCCTATTAGGCAATCCAACGACCTGTCAAAATTATTTTTCAATATGGCGCTGAGGGCAAACATGGGGTTTATTTTAATTAACTCGCGGAAACGTAGCCAAGGCAACCGAAAAAAAACTCATTTAACGAATGAAAATAAAGGATTGCCGGATGTTTGCCCTCAACGCCATGTTAAAAGTCATGTGGTTTGGATTGCTTAATTGTAGGTTCTAAGTATGGAAGATTGTAGATACATTTTATAGCTTTCTTATTTTGTAATGTTTTTAAAAGTTTCATAACAGAATTATTGGCTGTGGCCCAAAGAAGTTAAATATTGTAAGTGTGAATATAAGAGGCAATAATATATATTTTTTAAATATTTTCTAGATATAAAAGTTCGTATTCTAAAAAGAATTCCAATAACAGGAGAAATTTTTTTTTCTGTAACGCATCAATATGATGACAATTTTTCATCAATGCGAAGTTCTAAAAATCTTTTTTGTAAAACATGTTGTTTGTTTAATTTTTAGAATTATAAACAAAAAAATATTAAAATAGAATAAATTGTAATATTATGTACAATATATTATTCTAAAATATGTTTTGATACATTCTGTTATATGTGAATGTAAATATTTGATATTTAATATATTATTTATATTTTTTTACGTTTTTTTCAGCCTTTTTTAGAAACTAATTGTATTTAAAACATAAACTATTATTTAATTATATGTAATATGTGGTATAGTAACATATTATACCGAATTACTTTCAGTGTACATCTAACTTTAAAGTTCTGTCGGTGTAAGAGATTTTGTTGAGTACATATAATACTGAATTACTTTCAGTGTACATCAAACTTTACAGTTCTCTCAGTGTAAGAGGTTGTCTTTCACTCATATCAATGTCATTAGAACCGGGCCATAAAATGTCGAAGGAACCGACGATATTGTCGTTTCTCTATGGTATAAGTTCTCTGACATCAGGTCCAAACCAAACCAAAGATTAGAGATCGTTATAAGATTCATCCAAATAAATCGATGTTCCCTGAGAGAATTTGAACGTTGCAGTAATGTTATTAATGTTCTATAAATTCATGAGTATAAGATAATGCATGACTGATTATCGTCAGTGGTTTGTACGTGGCGTCATCTAGGAATAATTTCTGTAACAAACTACGTGGTAAGCAAACAAATTTTATGCATTAAAAGAATTTCTTCTTGCGATTTCTATAGGTGTTCTATTAGCGATAATAATAATATTTCCATTTTAATACTTTATTTGATCTCTGTAATACATAGAAAATTGAGCTGTATGGTAATTCCCTTTTAGAACTTCTAGAAGATGTCTACAAGTATTCTGTTGAGGATAATAATACTATTTTCCCTTTTAATACTTTATTTGATTTCTATAAGGCTTAGAAAATTGAGCTGTATGGTAATTCCCTTTTAGAACTTCTAGTAGATGTCTGTCGGTTAACAAAAGTTGAAATTCCTATATAATGCCTAGTTTACATTTCCCCAGTGCATAAAAGTTGAGCACATATAAAGATTTCTCATTTTGATTTCGGAAGGAGATACATACATACAAGATATCCTCGCGGGCGGTAAATAGAACTTCTTAAAGATATCTTAAAGAATTCTGTGCTACTTGGGAAGTAATCAACATGTCAACTTTATCATCTGTTGAATATTCTTCAGCCAAAAAATTAAAGTTTATGAATCATTATTTCTGATTAATAAAAGAAAATAGCACGGTCCCATTAAGAAATTTTCCATATGACTCCTCCGGAAATGAAAATGAAAATGAAATTCTGTATTTTGAGAAAAACCTAAAAAATGTCGTACCATCAGTAGTTCAAATAAATCAGCTTGCAAACTGTATTCTAAAACAAAAAAAGTGAACTTTGGTACATAATAGTTATTTATCCGAGGTTTGCACGTAGTCGAGACCAAAAAATCGCACTGTACGACCCGTGGAGCAAATTATATTTTTCGTCATGCCCATGAATTATTAAACTAAAAAAAAACTTGAGAAAAATAGTGGAAAACTATAATTACTTGAGTAAGATTTCATATTTGCTATGTAGCCCAGACGACAGAGAACATTTTATAGTGAAACCCACAAAAATTTGCAAACTGAATAATTTTTTTTAATGAGTTTGTGAAAGTGTATAGAATAATATCTTGAAAAGTTTACATTTCGCACGGATGCAGAACATAAAAAAAGTGAAAAAATAAATTTTTTTATCCATTTTTTCAAAATATTGAAACTAAGTCAGGGTAGCAAAAAATAAAAAATACCCGAGGATAGACCACGTGTTTCTGAACAAAAAAATATCCTAATAAAATATATCGCTAAAGCCACGGTATTCCTGGAATAAAATAGTGAAGTAACTCTGCGCGGCCAGCGCACGGTTAAATGGTTATAGTCTACGTGCCCGCGCACAAAAATGCAATTTATACATATCCTCGTATATTCGGATTCTACATATTTTTATTAAGCAATCTTGAAAAAATCAGCTGGTTATCAATAAATGTTTTAAAGTTATGTTATGTTATGTTTAGGGTAGTAGACACCTTTAACGTTCCAAAATTTTTGTCGGACAGTTTCTAGAAATATATAGAATATATATGTAGAATCCAATTCTCAAATTGTCCCACAAAATATATTTGCCGATTTTCCAGTATGACGTGTGGAAATCGTCTTTTTCATGCCCAGGAGGAACGCCGCGTTTACGAAAATTTTCGCAGAGGAAAAAAGTGATAGACTAGGCGCAATTATGCCGTACAAGAAGTTATACGAGGATATGTATAAATTGCATTTTTGTACGCGGTCATCTAGACTATTACTAAAAGTTCTTAGTTGTTCTATCGAGTAAAATAAAGCTTTTTTCTCTTTCTGCTTACACATTTTTAACATTTTTCTTAGTGAATAGGAGGATAAATCGTGAGTATGGAGGGAAAATAAATAATTATGAATGCATACACCGACACCAGACATTTTTACGTGCCTTTACTGTATTGTATTTTTTACAGGTACACCTATTCATATTTCAGCTATATCCAATGGATTCCTTATACATTTGTTAATGTTTTGGAAAAGTTTTAGAATTTATATTCAAAACAATCAAAGATATTTTCATAGTTATAAGGATAAGATCGTGAAAATCGTAAACGATTTTGTGTTTGAACATTCGAAAAGTATACATTTTTTTCAGAAATAGTGATATTTTATTTTTTCCAATGGGTCAATTTCTCGACAAGTTACAGCCTCCAATATATATATATATATATATATATATTTGAATCCTCGTTCTACAACTTAATAAACCATAATAATCATGAAGTGTACATACTTTTTAACAGTTCTCAATGAAGGACTTTTATTTTTTTTCATATTTTTTATTGCGATGATTGAGTTTGGGCGTGATAATATATATTTTTCCCATCCATCCTTTGCTTGTATTGTTTAAAACAAAAAAGCATCAGAGAGCTACAATTTCCATCTTTGAACCAACACTAATATGGATTGAACAAATTCTGATTTAGTGACATGTAATTCAGTGCGTCGGTGTCACAGTCATACGTATTCAAGCGCGCGCACCCATGAATCTCGCTCCGAGTTACAACGTTACACTTGACTATTTTTTTCCGGGAAAACCATGGCTTTAACAATAAATTTTTCTTAGGACATTTTTTGTTAATAAATACGTGATCTATCCATCTGTATTTTTTATTTTTTCTAGCTTGATTTAATTTTAAAATTTTGAAAAAATGGATGAAAGACATTTTTTTTTACTTTTTTTTTATGTTCTGCATCCGAGCGAAATGTAAACTTTTTAGGATATTATTCTATACACTTTTACGAACTCATTAAAAAAAAATTGTTCAGTTTGCAAATTTTTGTGGGTACATATCTTCATCGACTGGGCCAATGCCAATAGTAAAGGTAGCGATGCTTGGAATATCCATGGCCCCCGTCAATAAGCGCAGCTCTATTCAAATGACAACTACTGTCAAGATAAATTAAATAATATTAATGCAGAGAAATTAGCCAAAACAAGGAGGAAACCTGGACAAAATTAGTAAAAATCTGAATTTTTGCATAGACGTTCTTTGAGGTGTTCCAAACCCAAATCCACAAAAATCACAAAAATCCCAACATGGCTACCCAAGATATTGAAGATCAAAATTTTTTGCAAATATCTCGCGTCCTATGCATCGGATGCCCATGAGGTCAATATGAATGTTGTAGAGAATTAAATTATCTAATAGTTTGTGTTTTTTATTTTTTCCACCCCCCCCCCTCGAGATATTTAAGGTCAAAATTTCAAAATCATGGTTTTTCGCAAATATCTCGCGCCAAAAAAATCGCACAGCAATAAAATAACATGAAAATTGTAGAGAATTCAATTATCTACAAGATTAGTATTTTGAATTTTTTTCCATTCGCCCTTTTCGAGATATTCAAGTTCAAAGTTTAAAAAACGGTTTTTAAAAATTAATTAATTTTTTGTTAATATACCATTTTTATTACTTTTTGTTTGAAAATAATATCAAATAATATCAGTATCTCTTCAGCTAAAATGGTAAAAATGCCGATTACTCGAATAACATTAAAACCTCCTAAATAAATCAAAAATGTAACACAAACGTTTTTGTTTAGCTATGAGATACCTCACTATTTATGCCTCAAGCTTCTCATCCTGTTATTGACTGACACGCAGTCGATCATTAAAGATTTTGCATAAATGAAGGCCGGCATTCATTCACAAAAAATTCAGAATATTCAGAACATTGTTATATCAACATACCATTGTATTTCATTGTAGATAATTTACTCTTTATAAAGAAATAAATGGCAATTCGTTTTGTGTGAAATATTAAAATAATAAAGAGGAACCTTCCTCTAACTAAACTTGAGGCGGTATGGTCCTCTCTTTATAATAGCGTTCATGTAGACAAAAAAATGTATATTGCAAATTAATTATTATTAATAAAATGTTGTAAATGCACATTGATGTGTAAACATATATTACTTGTGAATGGTTTATGGAAATGCAAGAAGAAGAATTTTTTTTATTTCTAATGAGCTGAAAATTATTTTTTTATAAGAATATTTAGAATAGTCCAGTCGAATTAGACATCATAAAAAATTTTGCGTACTGCGGACTTTTTTTTGTGGAAGTTGTTTAAGAGGGCATAATAAGCAAGCACAGAAAACTACACCCTGCTACACCATGTGCGTCCCCTATTTTTAGGGGTTGAAACTTTGAAATTTTACGTATCTGATTCCCTATTGCCCGTAGGGCTCTTTACCAAGTTACACTTTTTGAAGATTCATCCCTCCTCTACATAATATATATACTACACATTTGCCGTAAGACAAACGTTTTTGGCTGTACGAGGCCGGAAAGGTCGCGCTGTCCGAATTTGGGGGTCTTCCGTACAGGACAAACGGCTATTATTTCCAATCTACAATACTACACATACTAATGCCCTTAAGGAGAGATGATGATTTGTGGAAAAACTTTCATCGAATACCGCGCGGTTTTCATGATACGGGATGTTGAAATTTTATTTAAAAAAAAGTGAACCTACTTTTTTTCGCTCATTTTTCTTTCATGCATGTACGACCCTAAAATAAGAAAATTTACGTTGGTTTCATTTTAATACAATCGTTGGTTTAGGAGCTAGACAGCAAAATATGCCAAAAATGGTTATTTTGGTATTGTTGCATTAAAAAAACCAAAACCAGTATAATTCTGGTAAATGCTTTTGTTTATCCTAAAAGTCCAATTCATTGCGCATAGAAAATGTGTTTTTGTATTTAAGTAGAATCAACACTTATTGTGTAATAACGGTTTATGTCATGTGTTCTCTAGTCTCCTTTTTCACAATTTTTTTTTGCGGCCTTATGGTTCATAGTAGGACAGAAAGCATTATACACGTAGACAGGACACATAATAGGGTGTTAAAATGGATCTCTTGTTAAAATGCGATAGTACGTACCGTTTTCGAGTAAAACGCACTTGTTTGGTTCTGTTTGCTTTGAGTTTTCATTGTGTTCTGAATTGTGATCTGATAAATAAATTCTACATTTTGGTGTTTTCTTTCTTAGGAGTTTGTTTTTTTAAATCATTTTCCGATGAAATGGACATATAATAGCTGTTTCTCGAGGAAGGTAAAATTACTGTGGATTTTGTTATAGACACAAAATAAGTTGCAATGATGATTCGCGACAAGCGTGAACCTTCAAATAGGGGAGTGAAAACCCCCTATTCCGTCCGAGTCCCTTCATTTTTTCATTAGTAATGTCCCTCATAAACAGAAAAAGCAAGAAGCGACACATAGTTTTATTTTTTCGTAGTCAGCGGTGAGTATTTACTAGACAGTCGACGAAAAGTGTGATCTGAAATAATTTTTTGCAAACAAGTGCGTTTTACTCGAAAACGGTACGTCCTATCGCATTTTAACAAGAGATCCATTTTAACACCCTAATATGTGCCCTGTTTAGGTATACATTGCTTTCTGCCCTACTATGAACCATAAGGCCGCAAAAAAAAATTGTGAAAAGAAGACTGGAGAACACATGTCATAAACCGTTATTACACAATAAGTGTTGATCCTACTTAAATACAAAAAACACATTTTCTATGCGCAATGAATTGTACTTTTAGGATAAACAAAAACACTTACCAGAATTATACTGGTTTTGGTTTTTTTAATGCAACAATACCATAATAGCCATTTTTGGCATATTTTGCTGTCTAGCTCCTAAACCAATGAATGTATGAAAATGAAACCAACGTAAATTTTCTTATATTGCGGTCGTACATACATGAAAAAAAAAATGAGCGAAAAAAAGTAGGTTCACTTTTTTTTTTAAAAAGGGGTTTTCAAAATTTCAACATCCCGTATCATGGAAACCGCGCGGTATTCGATGAAAATTTTTTCACAAGTCATCATCCCTCCTTAAGGGCATTAGTATGTGTAGATTGGAAATAATAGCTGTTTGTCCTGTACAGAAGACCCCCAAATTCGGACAGCGCGACCTTTCTGGCCTCGTACAGCCAAAACCGTTTGTCCTACGGCAAATGTGTAGTATATATATTATGTAGAGGAGGGATGAATCTTCAAAAAGTATAACTTGGTAAAGAGTACTACGGGCAATAGGGAAAAAGATATTGGCACATAAGTAAAATTTCAAAGTTTCAACCCTAAAAATAGGGGACGCACATGGTGTAGCAGGGTGTAGTTTTCTGTGCTTGCTTATTATGCCCTCTTAAACAACTTCCACAAAAAAAAGTCCGCAGTACGCAAAATTTTTTATTATGTCTAATTCGACTGGAGTAAAATATGTAAAAAATAAAAAAGTTACAGGTAAAATACCGACAGCCACCCCCTAAATAAAAATAAAAAAGACAACTTGTGGATAATTTAATTCTCTACAACTTTCACATTGACCTCATGGGCATCCGATGCATGGAACGAGATATTTGCAAAAAAATTTGACCTTCAATATCTTGGGCAGCCATGTTGGGATTTTTGTGATTTTTGTGGATTTAAGTTTGGGATACCTCAAAGAACGTCTGTGCAAAAATTCAGATTTTTCACTAATTTTGTCCGGGTCAAATGCTAATATCCCCAGACTATATTGTTATAATAGCTTTAAATGTTTTTGAAAATAATGTCGGATATAGTAGATATAGCAAGCAAGGCTTATCTGGATTTACTTCCTAAAAAGTTAAACATTTAATACTTGTTATATAAAAGTGGAAATTTTTACAAATTTACTTTATTTCCCTAGGGACGTTATGGAAAATAACGACCCGTTGCCAATGGCAACAAGTATTTGGTACATAAAGCGTCACTTACGATCGACATAACAATGGAATTAAAGTATATTTACGACGGGGGTATGACGAAAATAACTGTATTTAAATCTGTGTAAAAATTAACAAATAACGAAAAACGTACTTTTAGCCGCCTCCAATGTCGATATTAGGTAAAAAGGCTCTATTAACTGGGAGCCAGAAATGTTCATAATTTCATAATTTTTAGCGATCTTTTTTGATGGCAGTTCAAATTTTTGTTTAAAATATTTAATATTATTAGTAGACGTATCAGAAATAGCTTTAGATGATTAATTTCTTCATTTCTTGTTTATGTTTATTTAAAATTTTCCATATATTAAAGAGAGTTTACTTCTGAATTGTTATAGAAAAGAAATATATATCGCAGACCATCCTACAAATAATTAAACGTCTAATATCAAACTTACGATTAAAGCCAAAAACATGAGCAATGTGGAAGACACAAAATTGAATTTTAAAACATAAAATTTTATAATTTCCTCGATTTATCTAGGCCTCCAGACGGATTCCGATTTTTACGCGTGCTGTGAAGAATAATAATCCATGGGACTTGTAGAACTTCTCGACGATGATGGCGTCAAGGGCATCGAGTACTGGACGCCACTTCTTCATAGTTAGGTGACACAGATGGAGTATAAGTACTGGGCACCTGCAGCATTATGTGTGATACTTTATCTAGTTTCTTTAAACTGTGGCCGAGATTGGTCATCAGCTTCGTTACTAGGTTGACGCTAAACCCCTAGACACTTCCTTATCACAAGTGGTAAAACCAGCACGAAATATATCCGCCTCTACGGTGGGATTCGTCGAGAGTCGTTTTTTAACTTTTGAAGATGAGCCACAGTCAACTCTAAAATATAGTCTTTTTCCAATTTTGATACGTTTTCACCATCGGTGCGAGGGCGGACACTATCAATTCTTTAAGCTCGTCGAGGCAGCGGTGTATTCTTGCTCTTCATGTTCTTTCCAGCATCGGCTTGATGACTTTTTCTGTACTGTAAAGTCCTTGAAATCTGCTGAACGAAATCACTGAAGCAAATTTTACATAATCAGCTGGGTACTAAAATCGACCTTAGTGGTCGATTGACGCTCACGCTCTATTGCATTAAGCACAAATTATTTTGCTCACATTCAGATGCTAGCCGCTGAGATAAATTAAACCCCACGTTCCTAAAATTATTACCTACTTCTGAAATATGCTTGATCATAAAATCAAACATTAATATTTTTGAGAATTACTGTTCTAAATTGCAGGCTAGTTATTTATGAAGCAGTAAATTGTTTAGTGTCTATTCTTCATTACGCAGGTGCTGGCGAATAGGTACCTACTCTTAGTTTTATCATGCCAAAGCTATAAAATTAGCAGGTGTACCTCAGGCCACATCATAGAATATGTTCAACTTCCCCACATTACGTGAGTTTACTTTTTTATTTTGATAAGTACTTCATAGTCCAGTTATATCAAAGGTTTTATCCTTAGAAAAAGGTAGGAATGGCTGAAATTCGGCAAACGTTATACTCAGTGTATTATTTAAAAAAATTACATCTCTGTAAAGGGCGCTTCATTGAAAAAAGTTAGTTTGATTTTGAAAATACCGTTTTACTTAAATATTTATTAAAATCTTATTCAGACAAAACGTTAAATCTTTCCAAAATAGGATATATTTATACAAAAATAGTCCTATGATTTTTTTTCGAAGGGTGAATAAGTTTCGTGTAAAATGAAGTAAAAGTTCGCGTTGATTTTATGAATTTACTCTTGCACGGGATGCTAAAGCATGAAAAATTTCAGACGCAATTTCATCGTCATGAACAATAGAATAATTTAAAAAAAAAATCATTTTAAATTGATTTATTTTTTAAAAGGTTACTTTTTACATTTTATACATTTTTGTTTAAAATTGATCAAAATATGTAATTTTTGTTGGGTTATGTTCTTAATGCAATACATTTTGATTTAATAATATTGAGAACTGTATTTTGTTCACTGAAAAGAGAATTTTTTGATATTTGTGAATTTCGACAATTTCGAAATTAACCATAAAATTTCAGTTAAAAATAGTTAGCTGAACAACGTTCAATTCAAACAACGAAAAAAGAAATGTATAATGAAGCTAAAACTATTTGCTATTTACTGCGTAACATAGTTTTACTCGAGGTTTTACTTTCACATCCACTGGAAGTACACAGGGTGATTTGCGTAGGTCGTGCATTAGAAGTTTTTCAACTTGCAGTTGGATTAGAAACTTGAAATTTGGTACACATCCATAATCGATCATAAATAAATAAATAAATAAATAAACACTTTACTTGCCCAACAGGTACAACCCAATTACAGGGCAAAAGTTATATTCAAAGTTTAATCAACAAAAATTATCAATTAATTTAAGTTAAAGATTTGTATGATTTTTTTTTTTAAAGAGGAAAGTAGAACAAAATGAAACTTAAAAATAAAAGCTAATTGTAGAAAAACATATCTATATCTACACATTAATTGTATACTTAAACACACATATACTTATAATTTCTTAGTGGAAAAAAAAACTTATATACTAAAAATCTGTCTTGCACAATTTATCACTTCATTTTGAGAACACGTGTTTATATCACAAAATTCACTTATTTTATTATAGTAATTACACATGCAGTGTACAGGTGATTTTAGCATCACATTTGTATTAGCACTTTCACAATAAAACATTATATTTCGACGAGAAGACAACCTTGGAACGTAAATATTTAACTGAAAAAGAATTTCTGGGCAGTCAATTTTATTACGAATGGTTTTAAATAAGAATACCAAAAAATAACAAATTCTTCTAAATTCGAGGCTCTCAAAATTAAATGTGCTTAATAAATAATTGTTGTTCACACCTCTTTCCGGATACTGTCCTGTTGATTTGAATGTAATAAATTTTAAAAACTTTCTCTGAATTTGCTCTAAACTGTTTTTGTGAGTTTGATAATGTGGATTCCAAATTATTGCTCCATATTCAAGTTTTGATCTTACATATGAGTAGTACAATAATTTTAATGCCTCCAGATTGGTAAATGATTTGCAATTTCTCAAAATGAAACCAAGCATTCTAATTGCTTCATTACATTTAATTCTAGTATGTTCTCCAAAACTAAGTTCCGTGTCGAAGTAAATACCCAAATCTTTAATCAATGTATCACGCTCTAGTATCGTTTCATCTATAGAATAATTGTAATTAAACCAGTTTTTCTTTTTCGTATATGATATAACTTTACATTTTCCGACATTCAGATCTACTGACTGACTTTGTCAAGTTCCTTTTGAAGTACTCTGCAGTCATCTTCAGATTTTATTCTTTTAAAAAGTTTTAAATCATCTGCATATATTAGTTTGTCACATTCTAAAGTTTCGCATAGATCGTTAATAAATAATAGAAACAGCAAGGGTCCAAGGTTACTACCCTGAGGTATTCCAGATGTAGATGCACATATAGATGATTTAGAACCGTTATAGAATACAAACTGATATCTATTTTCTAGATATGATCCAAAGAACAATAACAGTTGGGTATTAAAACCAAAATTCTCCAATTTGTTTAGTAATGTTTTATGGTCAATTCTATCGAAAGCCTTAGAAAAATCTGTATACAACACATCCACTTGTCCTTGCGCATCTAAGGAATTTGACACATATTGAGTGAAAACTACTAAATTTGTTACGGTTGATCTGTTAGTCATAAAACCATGTTGATATGGTGATATAATTGTTTTGGTAGACGAGTAGATGTGGTTATACAAAATCATCTCAAAAACCTTCGCGAAGTTATTCAGAATAGAAAGTCTGTAATTGTTTATATTAGCTGGATCTCCCGCTTTAAAAATTGGACAAGCCTTTGCTATTTTCCAATCTTCCGGAAATGTTGATATTCTTAACGACAGATTAAATATTATGTACAATGGAACTGATAGCACATAGGCACAATCTTTGACCAAAAAGGAGGGTATTAGGTCCGGACCGGATGTCATTTTGTTTTTTAAATTTTTTATAGCCTCTTCAATTTCTTTTAATGATATATGAGTCGTCTAGAATCAAAACTCACATTCTCCAAAATCGCGAATTTTTACATAAAAATGCCATCTATCAACGCTGCCTGAACTTTATAACGCCATATATTTATTAAGGTCAAAACTGCCATTATCTCTGCGTAAAAAAATTACAAAGATTGATGTTGGAGTCAAAACTCACATTATCCTTTGGATAATGTTAGTTTTGAAACAAACAAACAACAAATTTAACTTTAATCAGTTTTACAAACAATTGTTTGTAAACAATTACTTCAAAATAAAGCCATTTATTTGCACTGATTGTTTTATTACCTTTTACAGCTTAAAACTTATTTCAACATTTTTCAGTTACCGAAGTAGGGTAAGGTAACCTTGCTTCTGTCTTAATCTCCTATAGAATAGATGATAGTCTTAATCTCTGATGAGCCATACCACAGTATCAAAACTCGGAAAATCCACTTATTAAATTGTCAAAACTCACATTATCCATAAATAAGAGTCAAAACTCACATTATCCAAACTTTAGTATTTTATTCTAAGTTTATGGAATCATTTATTGTTGTTTTTCACAATATCAATTTATTTTATTGTAAATTCATTTAAGCATATACCAATAGAATATTTCCCAGATAAAAGGTTGCTTCCAAACTAGTTTTTCTGTGCTAGCCAAAAAGTCAGATTTTGGATAATGTGAGTTTTGATTCTGGACGACTCATATGTGTAATATTAATGTTCTCAAAAAGGTTCTTCTTTCCAGTGTTGTTAATATTGATATTGTCATGTGGCTTGGAGAATACTGAGCTGAAGAATTTACTAAATATGTCAAAATTTCTTCAGAAGTTTCATAGGTTTTATCTATATATGTCAATTTACCTGGAATCCGTGTTTGTTTTCTCTTTGAATGTACGAACGACCAAAATTTTTTTGAGTCTGTAGATATAGAATTCTGGGTTTTAACTAGCTAGCTATCATATGCTTTGTCTATTTGTTGCTTGATTAACGATCAAAATTCTTTGAATTTATTTAAATGATACTGGTTGTTTGTTTTTTTATAACTGCGATGATGTCTATTCTTTTTTTTAATATTACTGATAATTTCTTTTGTATACCACTTTGGATAAGATCTTTTATAATATTTGTATTCTGGGACGCAATCATCTAGTATGTTATATAATTTATCATAGAATTGCTTAGTTGCTATATCAACATTTGGAAAATTTTGCAAATAATATCAATTCGTGTCCTCTAGAGCACTGTAGAGAGCTGGGTAGTTCGCCTTTTTAAAATTATATGTTTTCTCTGCTTTTTTTGCCGGATATTCATGTATGGACATAGGATATCCATACTATGTCCTTGGACATGCGGACTTGATATGGACAAGAAATGGACGCCGTATGGATATCCTGTGTTGTCTGGAAACCGTGTATACCAGTGGCGGATGGTGAAATTTCAATAATTTTTTTCTCGTCTCTGGCGCATGGGACCCGTACAAAATATGGGAACTAACATCTAGAGAAGCACTCCTCTAACAACCCGTAAAAAATTTTGAAAAAGCAGTTTGAGAAAAATTTTTTCAAAATTCGGTTGCCCCCCCTAGGTCTAGGAACTCCTGTTGAAAATTATTTTTTTTTGTCATATGTATTTTACTTTTCATAAAAATACAATAATACGTTTTGGAGTTTATGAAAATATTTTCATTACTAACTAAAGTACAACGAATTGAAATTTTATAATTTGTTATATTGTAAATTACAAAATTTCAGTTCATTGTAATTCAGTTAATAATGAAAATATTTTCATAAACTCCAGAACCTATTGTCGTACTTTTATGAAAAGTAAAATGTATATGACAAAAAAAAATAATTTTCAACAGGAGTCCCTAGACCTAGGGGGGGCAACCGAATTTTGAAAAAATTTTTCGCAAACTGCTTTTTCAAAATTTTTTACGGGTCGTTAGAGGAGTGCTTCTCTAGATGTTAGTTCCCATATTTCGTATGGGTCCCATGCGCCAGAGACGAGAAAAAAATTATTGAAATTTCACCAGCCGCCACTGGTGTAAAATTGTCTCTGGATGTTTATGTGGCTGATAGTACATCCAAAAATAAAGGTACTCTAAATAGATAATAAGGAAATGGATGAAGTAAAAATATTTTGAGGTTTCTGGTTCTTGTACACATACTAAATCACAATTTTTTTTTCGTCCCCTTTAATAATGAAGTGGGGGTGGTAATGGGTAACGCCAAAATTTTTTTTGAGACCTTGGCTTCTCTGGTATATACTAAATACCAATTTTATGGACTGTTATCCGCTTGATTTACCTATTTACCCCAAATTTACCCCCCAGTCCTTCGACGGAACAAGATGGGAATATAATCTAGTTCTAGATCTCGTTAAAGTACATATGTGTACTAAATTTCAAGTCAATATCTTAAACGGTTCCAGAGTAAACGTGCGCACAAAAAAAGTTACAGACCGACAGACAGACAGACAGACAGACAGACAGACAGACAGACAGACAGACATTTTTTTCGCTAAAATTTAAAATCTCGACGTTTCATGACATTCTAAGCCTATTTGAACAATAAAAATTTTTAAAATTTTTTTTGAGAGTTTTTTTTGTTGCTACTGTACTTCCACTGGATATGGAAGTAATTATGTAAGATATGAAATACATACAACTAATGTTGGTATAACAATTTTCTGAATATTCTGATTTTTTTCTGAATGAAAAGTGCACTTTGCTTGTCTTCAATTATGCAAAATCTTTAATGATCGACTCCGTGTCAGTCAATAATAGGACAGGAAGCTTGAGGTATGAGTTGTGAGGTGTCTCATAGCTAAACAAACATATTTGCGTTACATTTTTGAATTATTTAGATGGTTTTAATGTTATTTTACTGTTCTGCATTATTTTAATTTAAACTGATATAGATTCTATTATTTCATATTATTTTCCAACGAAAACTATTATTAAATTGAAAAAGGTATCTATATTAAAAAAAAATAAAAAATTTTGGCCTCAGTTTGGCGCCCCTCCAAACAGGCGCCCCGGGCAGTCGCTCGGGTTGCCCGGCCCTTAAGACGTCCCTACAAATCATGATACCAAATGCCAAACTTTTTTATTTTTACTTCCACGTCCAGTGGAAGTATAGTAACGACAAAAAAAAATTTAAAAATTTTTATTGTCCAAATAGGCTTAAAATGTCATGAAACGTCGAAATTTTAAGTTTGAGCGGAAAAAAAATTTCTGTCTGTCTGTCGGTCTGTCTGTCGGTCTGTCTGTCTGTAACTTTTTTTGTGCGCACGTTTACTCTGGAACCGTTTAAGATATTGGCTTGAAATTTGGTACACATAAGTACTTTAACGAGATCTAAAACTAGATTATATTTTCATCTTGTTCCGTCGAAGGGTTGGGGGGTAAATTGGGGTAAATTTGGGGTAAATGGGTAAATCAAGCAGGTAAGAGTCCATGAAATTGGTATTTAGTATATACAAAAGAAGCTAAGGTCTCAAAAAAATTTTTGACATTAGCCACCCCCATTACCACCCCCACCAGGAGATGAAAAAAAATTGTGATTTAGTGTATGTACAGGAACCAGAAACCTCAAAATATTTTTTTACTTCATCCACCCCCCGCTACCACCCCCTATCACCACCCCCACCCCACTACCGATGTGGGGTATCGTTTTATGGGTTTTTGAGGTAGAGGATTTCAAATATTATATTATTAAAATTCTATAAACAATTATTTTCACATACAAAGTTTTTTCGTTGTGAGTGACTTGGATAGAGAATCTGGATGTGGAAGTAGTGATTCCTTGGGCAGCGGTTTTTAGTATAAGTATGCCATGATTGTTCCAGTTTATTCCAAGTAACCCATGTATTGCTAAAAAATCGAAATCACGTTATGTGATCTATAAGTAAACAAAAGTCTTCTAAATGTTTTTTTGGATTGGTACTGAGGTACTATTCTATAGAGCTTATGCTCTACATGGGCACAATTTTTTAGTCGAAGTAATTACTTTTTAATCATAACACCAACACCCATTGTAAATATTTTCTTTAGGTTATCAACTTTTGCTTCTATGAAATAGATAGCGGTATTTGCTTGCCAAATATGAGTTTCTTATAAACACAGAAGTGAGCTACATAACGATGACATAACTTCTTTGTTTTACTTCCACATCTAGTGGAAGTATAGTAAAAAATTTTTTTAAAAATTCTTGTTGTTCAAATAGGCTTAGAATGTCATGAAACGTCGAGATTTTAAGTATGAGCGAAAAAAAACTTTCTGTCTGTCTGTCGGTCGGTCTGTCTGTCGGTCGGTCTGTCTGTAACTTTTTTTGTGCGCACGTTTACTCTGGAACCGTTTGAGATATTGATATTGTACTTTAACGAGATCTAGAACCAGATTATATTTTCATCTTGTTCCGTCGGGTAAAGGGGGGTAAATTTGGGGTAAATAGGTAAATCAAGCAGGTAAGAGTCCATAAAATTGGTATTTAGTATATACTAGAGAAGCTAAGGTCTCAAAAAAAATTTTGGCATTAGCCACCCCCATTATCTTGAACGGTTCCAGAGTAAACGTGCGCACAACAAAAAGTTACAGACAGACAGACCGACAGACAGACAGACAGACCGACAGACAGAAATTTTTTTTTCGCTCAAACTTAAAATCTCGACGTTTTCTGACATTTTAAGCCTATTTGAACAATAAAAATTTTTAAAAATTTTTTTGTCGTTACTATACTTCCACTGGATGTGGAAGTAAAATGAGCAGTATTTTAATCCAAGGAAATAGTAGGCTATCCTTTATTATTAATAGATTGGAATCTTTACCGTGCTTCCATCTTTGACACCTTAACGTGACTATTTTAGTAGTGGTATAAAATATTCCTCATAGATGGCGGTGAGTGTGCGCCTTTTGGCACTTTAGATATTGACATTTGTAAGGCAACCAAATATACATATTTTAGCTATTTTCCTTCGTGTTGAACAAAGTGAACACAATCAGTAAACAACCAATAGAGATCAAGGATTTCAAAAATACCTCGATGTGATTGGCTGTTTAGTGATTACAATCAGTTCGTTCGCCCGAAAGAAAACAGCTAATGAATTTAATAAATAACAAAATAAAAGCTGTTTGGCATGTAAGGTTATGTTTATACTTTAATGACCGTGGTGATTATAAAAGAAAATGTTATATTGTCGAGGTTATTGTTCAATTTGAATCGAAACAAGCTCTAAGCAGGGCTCCTAAATGGAAAGTAGAAAATACCTTAAATGAACAATTTAAATATGGTCGATTTTCAAAGGAAAAATCGTAACAAGGTAATTAAACTTGAGCAAATAATTGCAGATCTCAAACAGCAACCACAACGTGATCAAAATGATAATTATAGACGAAATCAACTTATCGAAACTGAATTGTGTGGAAATAAAAATAATGCAAGAGATATATCGAGATGTTTTGGCGAGGTTTCCAAGAAAAATAAAAGTGGTAGTCAAAATACGCAATCAAATATAACAGATTATTTTGCTGTTGTAAAAACCAAACCTGTTAGCAGTTCTATTAGAGATATCACTATTTGGAGTGTATTAGATACTTTAAAGGCAAGTAAAGAAAGCTGTCTTGTAACAGCTTTTGAAGATGAAGGTTCTAAATATAATACAGATACTTCTATAGATATTAATAATTATCAGACCCAAAGCCATTCATCGAACAGGGGAAGCGATGTCAATTTCAGTAACAGCAGTGGTTGCAGATTTATTAATGATAAAAATGAAAGTGACAGACAACTTAATACAAGCACAGAGGTCACAAGAAAAACACATAATTCCCATAAAAGACAAATTAATAAAAGGATGAAAATATGTAGCGATACTAACCAGTCATCTGTTACAGATTTCTTTAACTTGAATCACAGATTCTGTTCAAATAATAGTGAGAATGATACCGCCAGTGGCACGATAGTTGAGGAGAATTTTGTAGGAAATACCACATTTGATAATATGAGTGTATGCTTTGATACACCAGTCAAAGAATCAATAACTGAAAATGACAAAAAATGTAAATTAGTAGGTAACTCTCAGCTCCCTATGAATAAAGAACCAATTAGGAAACCAGAGCTTAAAAGTCCCCCTAGAAAGGTTGACACTAATTCCTCGCGGGGGAGTCATAACGATTTATTAAGCAAAGAAAAAAATGAAAAACCGCTAAATGTTTTCAGAAGCTTTAAAATAGAAGATAAACAAGACAGTTGTACAAAACGAATTCATGGAAACAATTCAGATATGGATGTTAGAAAAAAAGTTATTTTCCATAATAAAGAACCTGTACGAAAAGAACAGAATCAAACCACTTTTGACGATTTTTGTAACAATGTGGTTACAATAATTGGACAAAATTCAAACGAAAATAAAAAAATGGAGACTGAAAAAGATAAAGAAAAACTACAATATATACATTCGGCAACTAATTTTTTTCCAAAATCGCGTAGTACGGGAACATTGATTGTAAAAACTCAAACAAACAGCTGTAAAGATAGAAGTAGCTTACCTGTAACTGATATGGAAATAAAAAGTAGGAAAGACAAATTGAGACCAGGTAAAATTTCATTTGATGATTTTATACAAGATATATTGAAAGATCTTAGTGGTAGCGAATCTGACAAGAAAGATTACGAAAGTAATATAGAAAGTATCCATAACCCTGAAGAGAAAAACAATGTTAATAATGAATCTCAAAAGAATAATATCAAAGATCTAATAGGAAGTTTAGAAAATGATAAGCAAGTGAAGTCAACAGTAATGAACAATACCTCTAAACTTAACTTGTCAAAGTGCCATAGAAAAAAACTATATCAAAGCGATCATGAAACTATTCCACAAAAATCAAACAGCACTGATCCTGGATTTTTTTTAACGAGAACCGAGAATAATTTAGAAAACTTTGAATTGTTTTCTACAACAAATTATTCTGAAATTTGTAACGATGACACCAATAGAAAAGAAAATGATTTAAAACATAATGTGATTCTTGCGCAATGTAGCGAATCTAAAGGAAGTGAAAGTGAGGATTTCTTGTCGTATTTTCCCAAAAACTGGAATGCAAGCAGTCAATTCTTGAAAGAACCTGCACAACTATTATTAACTGAGGAAGAGAATTTGACTAAAACAAACTGTAACAAACATAATGATTATGCTTTCCCATCATTAGAGCATTTCCCAGTAGATATCTGCAAGGAAATTTCACTGGAAGTCCCTCAAGATGACCCGAATGCAGTGCAAGCTACCAAATTAATAAATGAAAAAGAAATCAGTTACAAAGATGACAGTTGTCCCACACATCGTACTTGTATTGAATACCCAAACTTTACCAAAAGTAACACTTACCATATTGACAGTAACAACCAGTATGTGGAAAATGCCAGTGAACAAGAACCTCTTTACAATGTATGGAACGATAATTTGTTAGAAAACAATTTGGTAAATATCTTAGTATCTAAATGTGACCAAGTAAAAAATAATACTAAACAATCTGAAGACAATAAAACAGAAAAATTTGATGATTTCCTTGAAAAGCTATTAAAACAAAATACTTTGAAACATGATACTAATCGTGGTGAAAATAAAGTTGTTCCAAAAAGAACATATATTAAGAGATTTAGGAAGGGAAAGACGAAAATTTACAGGTTAAAAAAATTAACAAAAACATGTCCAAAAAGTGATATTGTAAAAGCAGACCACGAGGAAAATTTGAATTTTGATGATATATTCAAGAAAATAACACAAGATGTATGTACCAAAGATCTGAAAAGGTCCAAGAGCATGAGTTCAGTATCCACTTCATCTTCATATGTTACTGATGTTACCAGGTCAGAAATTTTGTCAACGGGATCCAATGAATTGTCATCACCAAAACAAAGGCTGAGGAAAGGTTTCAATGAGTTGTCTAAGAATAAATCGCTACTTTACTGTGAAGAACAATGGGAAAATACTACAGAATACGATAAGGAAGAAATAAAGATGAAAATTCAAGATATCATTTTGAAAGTTGTGGAGGACTTTTCAGAGAAGAACAGCTGCTCTCTGAAATACAGAAGGCAAAGCTATGATAACTGTATCTTTAAAGATGGAAGGTAAATAAGCCTTTTTTCTAATATAAATTAACCATTAGTTTGGTATGTAAATTGTTTCTTGAGTTGGTACTTTAGCAGGCTGCTCTCATATTGACATCTATTTTAGGTTTTACTCTCGGTCTTACTTGTTGATGACATTGGACGATGAATAAAGACATTTCTGTAACGTTATCTTTTTGTCGAAATTTTGACAGTTATGTCAATTTAATGTACTGTAATGTCATTTTTTGAATTTAATGTTATGTATGCGCTAGTGGTTTGTTGTAGCAATTATTTCTGGATGGCGCCACATATAAACAATTGGCCATAAGAAGTCACTCTTTATCTTATATTCTAATGAATTTATAAACACTTTGAGCTGTAAAGTTTGAATTTTAAACATCGAGTGCCTATATATTTGTATGTCGTTGTGACGTCTTAGCAGAGGTAAAAATGACAAAGAAATTAAAAAATGATAACAAAATGACTACCTTTCAACACCATAACTTTTCAACCTCGAATTAACCTAGAAGAACGAATCCATGACTTTGTATTAAAACTGAATAGGCGTTAAAGCCTGGACCGACAGCGACACATGCGCCACATATATTGAGAACGATTACCTAGACTTAGATAAATAACAGCGACCTAAAACCACATGTCTTGTCTATGCCCAAAATCTAAATAACTACTGAAAATTCTTATTCAAAGTAGCTGTTTGTATCCGGTAGCGAGATGTGGATGGAAAGTATTTGTTTTACAGACAATAAAAGCCCACTTTGACATATGTAGATATTGCTTTTAAAATAAAGAAAACATCCAAAACCATTAAAATTGCAACCAGGAATAGTACTATGTATTGTCTATTCAAAATAAAATTGGTATATCATTTATCTATGTAAAGTTCATTGCATCTCGCCTCTCTGTGAAAAATTTCTCGAGCCGGTGCTGGGTAAAATATCAGAAGGAAAAGTGGGTCTGATGCACGGTCATTGAACTCTAACGGTTACTTCATCCAGCAGCTTTTAGACGAAGGAGCGCACAGAGCGGGGAACCAGGGTCTAGCGCCTACATCATGTATGCCTTAGAACCCACCGATATCTTTGTCTCTATCTTTTGCATGGGAATAAGATATATTTGTCTCTTTTGGACATTTTATTTGTTTAATTAGTCAGATCAAGGTCAAAGTCTAGGTAGATCCAGAGCCGGGATTAGTTGCCGTGTGTCGTGTTTTCAATTGTCTGGCATACTACAATGACAGTGTGTTTATTTTTATATTGTTTGTCGCACATCGCACTGTCACTGTCCTGTGTAATAAACTAGTTTTCTGTCGTCCCAGTGTATACTATTCGTTTATATCAGTGTTTATTAATTGAGTGAATAGCAAAATGTCTAGTGCCGGCCATGGCTGGGTCTAGAAGCTACGTCATTTTCGGTTCCCCGCTCCGCGCGCTCTTTCGTCTAAAAGCTGCTGTATGAGGCAACCGCTATAGTTTACTAACCGTGGGTTAGTAATATAGACAACCGCATGATACCTATCAGAAAACAATTGAATAAGTTTAAAAAACAAATTTGAGTAGCAAGTAATAAGTAAGTTGTAAGTAGTTCTGTGATAGTAGTTTATTGACATGGCAAATTTTTCATCTGGTAAATATGCCGACGGACTTGTCGCCGGTAATGGTTCAGAAGCCAGACGGCTTCTCCATCCTTTCCACATCCAGAAAGTTCATGCAATGTCCCTGGACGACTACCCTGCTCGAGTTCAATATGCTAATTAGTTCCTGCAAAAGCAACAGGAAGACCGCAAGTTTATTGGCAGTGTTTTGTTCATGGATGAAGCAGGATTTCGCAGGGATGGTATAATAAATTCTCACAATCTACATAGTTGGAACGATGAAAATCCTCATGCAATTATTCAAACTCCTCACCAACGACAATTCCAAATTAACCTCTGGGCAGGAATAATTGGAAATTATTTTATTGGGCCATTTGTTTTGGAAAATCGGTTAAATGGGGAAAATTACGGTTTATTAAGGTTTCTACAAGAAAATCTAGATGGTTTATTGGAAGATGTACCATTAGCAACTATAAGAAACACGAAGTACATGCATGATGGAGCTCCTCCTCATTTAAGCATCACACTCAGGGAATATTTAGATAAAAAATTTTCCCACCAATGGATTGGTCGAGGAGGTCCAGTACCATGGCATCCTCGTTCTCCTGATCTAAACCCATTAGATTTTTTCTTTTGAGGTTATCTCAAAAATTTAGTGTATAAAACACCAGTACAAACAAGGGAAGAGATGTTACAAAGAATCACTACCCAATGTGAAGCCATTCGGAATAACCCTGGAATGCTATTTCAGATTCAGCGATCCAACTTATCTTGCTTACAAGAATGTATTCTTGTACAGGGTGCTCAAATCAAACATTTATTTTAGTTATGTAGTTATTGTAGTTATTTACTTATTTGTTTATTTATTCAATACATTTGTACAAAAGAACCAGTTACAGGACGAGAAAGTGACGGAAAGAAAGAAAAATACATAGCTACATACATACATATGAGTAACAAACAATATAAAATTAATTACAAGTGCACTACATGTTTATATTATTTTAAAATTATGGGACGCTGCAATTCTTAAGAGAAGTATGAATTGTATTGACCGTTGAATATATCACAAGTATCACAAATTGAATTGTAGTTAGCGCAAATAACGAATATAGGACACTTCAGGATTATATTGGTTCGTGGCGGTTGACAATTGAGAGGGTTGCGACTGGCGGCTCTTGGAACCAACAAGTTATGTTTGTATTGTAGTTGTAGTATGTAGTTACGTGTTGACGAAATGTCAGTCTTTGTCCCTTATCAGTAAAATAATTTTTTCGATGTCAAACCACTGAACTCTACTATATAAATGGAATAGAAGGCCAGTATAGGTACATGCGCGTGAACAAAATACGGTAATTACGGATTCAAAAAGTGTAGGCCATGCGTCGACGCAGTAGAGAAATTGATGTTTGTGCTTGAACCAAACGACTGTCTACAGGGAGTTATGCGCTGATGCAATTCTGTGTTTCATTTGTTTCCCATAGATTCCGTAGTGTAAGTCTTGGATTAGATTAAATTTCCAGAGTCGGTGTCACTCATTTTATTCTTTGTTTATTTCTGTCGTTTGTGTAAAGTTGTTATAAATTGACTATTTTGTGTAATATTTTGTGACTTATAAACAGTTAATTGAGACAATATGATGCAGTCCTGTATGGTACTGTGTTGCAAGGATCGGGGCAAAGTTCCGGGTTTTAAACAGTTGCAGTAACAATAAGACCGCTTTTGGTGTATTTCGTAGTGCGAATGCGCTCCTCCTGATGGTCACCATACTTGCACGGGGTTCATTTTCACGTAAAAATTAGTATGGATATTGACCTTCCATTTATATAGTAGAGTTCAGTATGTCAAAAAAGAATATCTTTTTTTAGAATTGTTTAAGGAATTTAAAAATGTGATCTTAATTTTCAAAAATTAATTTATGTCAAAATTTAGGGACCTGATACGAAGGGCGCCATATTTCTGGAATAAAGGTACTACTCATTTAATATGTACACGGTCCAAATTTTATTAAAATTGATAGAATGGTTTGGAAGCAATAGGCAAAAAAATCTTGAATATGTTACCTTTAAAGGGTAATATCTCCGTAGGGAGGCGCCCTAAGAAAAAAAATATAGGTACTTTTATAGTGTTATTTTGACCCGAACTATACGTTCCTGAAGTATTGCTCCCCTTAGTGCCGGGACACCCTGTATACAGACCCCCCCATCAAATCATGGGCCCCGGTACTAAATTCACTGGCGGGCCCCCCGCGCCTAGTAATTGAGCAGGAAAAAATTTGTTTGTCAAAATCTCTGGCGGGCCCTCGCTACAGGCTTCTCAGAAGCCAACGGGCCCCCGCGCTTAATAATCGTTGAACGGAGGGGAGAAATTTGAAAAAAAAATTTTTGCCAAAATCTGTGACGGGCCCCCGCTACGGGCCCTTTCAAAGCTAACGAGCCCCCGTGCTTAATAATTGATGAGCGGGTGGGCCCTTTCAAAGGCAACGGGCCCCTGTGCTTATTAATTTAATAATTGATGAGCGGGTGGGAGAAATTTGAAAAACCAACGGACCCCCGTGCTTAATAATTGATGAGTGAAGGGGAGAAATTTGAAAAAACATTCGCCAAAATCTTTGGCAGGCCCCTCGGAAGCCTGGGCCCCTAAACTCAGTACCCAATAGACCCCCCCATACGGGGGGGGGCTGCCTGTATAAAGCTACTGCCACAATCAGTAACAATTTATTCTAGCATCTGATTGCTGCTCTGAAAAAACCTATTAAAAAACAATTTGTGTTTTAGATTACAACTGAAGCCTATGGCAGAGTCATCGATGACTGTGATTAACTCCAAAGCACAACGAAGCCAATCTAAATTCAATCTAATATGTTACTTATTGAAAAAAATTCAGAACTTATTGGAAACTGATACTAAACTTACAAAAAGGTAATTCAGTTCAATTAAATTGCAATCTGATGACAACTATAATTGCTATATTAATATTTTACTTTTGCAGGGAACTCTACTATCAACTGAAAACATTAATAAAAGACCAGCAAGTAACAGACAGAGCCATAAATACCATAAGTTGTTTGTTAGATGTAGGCATGTGGGCGCTCAATATAGTGGCTCAAAAGGGGCTGGTCTTTGGAAATTTGAAAATTTTGATGTCATCTGGAGAGACTTTAAACTGTAACATACCTGGTATGATATAAGCACTACTAAAATGGTACCTATCAGGAAATTGTTACTCCATCGTCCATCTTTACCGTTTTGAGTAGATGGTAAAATAAATTATTTTTATTTTAACATTGTAACATGTATTTTGCAATTTTAAAATTAGAAACTAAGGGCTGTAGCAGAGCAGAGTGCTCTAAAACCGTAATTGAAGAACAAAGCACAAAATACTTTTTAAAGAGCTTTCATGCTACTAGTATAAAACTCCTGGAAAAAATGCTTGGCTCAAATTTAATAACAATCACTCCAACAGATTGAAATACATAAAACATTAAAACTAACATCTGCTTAAAGCAATATCAGAAATTCCCCTGGATTTAAAACTAAGTAGTTATGATTACTTTTAATAATTGTGAGCAAGGTGTCATAAGTGTATGAAGGAGGCAGCCTAAGTAGCATTTTTAGTAGTCTTTATGTTCTAACTACCAGCAGTGGAACTTTAAAGTTTTCCGCGAACTAATGACGGTTACGTAATGGAAACAATCTTTCTATTTCTCATTTTGGTGAATACTTACCAAAATGAGAAATAGTTATTATGTAGAAATTACTATCTATTACAATCCGGCTTTCACTTGCTGATAACTAGGTTATTATGTAAGCAGAATGTTGCTAATTTGAGATCAGACTATATTTTGATAATTTTTTTTGTAATTAACACGAAAACACGTATTTTAGGTTAAAAGATTATTCAAATGAATTATTTCAATATGCGTGGCAAGTGTTTAAAATTTTATTTAAAATTACAAGTATTACTCTTCCGGAAGCAGAATTTCCAAGGCGACAAAGTATTGCACAAATGCACAGTGGGCCAGAATATTTTGAAAGCGGCCAAAAATCGTTTTTTCTCAAAGTGGTCATTTGACTTCAATACATATAAAAGTTATTAAATAGATTGTCAGGCCATCATTTCCTAGAATATCAAAGGCCTGCGACAAATTTGTCACTTCGTTCTGGGCGTGTTTAATGACCTTTCGTATTATGTTAGGTGTACAGAGCTTCATCCGCATTTTATAACAGACCAGACCAGACCAGATGTGATTGTAGCTGAAAGTTTGTGTTCTAAGTGAAATTCACCAGAAATATTCTCTAAGGTAAGTATTTTAATACTGATAAATATAAAGACAACTACATGTTTATGTGCCGAAATAAATTTTATTGTTTACGGAATTGTTATATTAGTACAGTACCTAGAGGTAAAAAATATGCAAAACTTTGGAATAATGTCATATTGAACGGATTTTGTTTTTGACAGTATAATAGTAAATGCTTCACAGAAAAGTTTCTATATTGTGCGGGGGCTTGCTAATTTATAGGGGGTGGATGCCACCCCCTCTCAGGGGGTGGCACTTAAAAAATATATATTTATTGGAGCTGAAGTAGAATTTAATTTTAAGAAGAAAAGGTTCTATGCAATTTTTCACATAAATTGATAGTTTTTAAGTTATAACGACTTCAAAATTGCAATTTTAGCTTAAAAAAAAAGAGGTATTTCCAAACGGCTTTCGTCAAGTATCTCGAAAAGTATTACTTTATCGAAAAAATGTTACAGACCAATTACAGAAAGTACAAACTGGGAATTAATTATATTTTTTGTTTATTGATGTAGGATTAATAATTTCGGAGATATTTAAGTTTACACTTGGCATCCAAGTGTTCATAAGGTAATTATTTAGAGTGAGAGTTAAATATCTCAGAAACTGTGACTACGTCAAGGATGCTAATAGGTAGAATAATAGGTTATTAATTAAGCTTTCAACTGTTTTTTTATTTGTTTCTGTAGCATAAAATACAAAGAAGTTATGACCGAAGAAATGTGTGTCTACACATTTTTTTAATAACAACGTCGCCATTTTGTTACTGTAATTAGCCAGTAATTAAAAAAAAGGAATTTCAAACACTGTTTCTCATTAATATATATCATGACGTAGATGCTCAAATTTTTTGGTTTGTATACAGCACTTGCTTTAGAAAAAAATACAGTTTAAACTATAAAGGTATTTTCGATAAAACGTAATTTTTTTTCCTTTTCCAAATATCTCAATGAATATTAGTTTTATTGAAAAATAGGTAGAGACCAAAAATAAAGCTCATAAACTGATAATGAATGTAGCTTGTTTATTTATTGACATAGATTTAATAGTTTCGGAGATATGAAAGTTTGCAAATGGCGTCCGAACGTTTATAAGACGAAAAATGCAGTTTAAATGTTAAATATCTCAAAAATTGTGACACCTACGTCACGCATGCTAAGAAATGAAATTAAAGACAATTAATTGCGCTTTCAAATTATTTTTTACTCGTTACTGTAGGATAAGAAATAAAGAAGTTATGACGGAAACATATGCGTATTTATATTTTTTTATTATATAAAAAGGTCGCCATTTTGTTACTCTAATTAGCCAGTAATTTAAAAAAATTATCTCAAATACAGTTTTTCGTTAAAATGTAGCATTACCTAGATGCTCAAATTTTTTTGCTCATTTAAAGCACTTGCTTTAGAAAAAAATGCATTTTAAACTTTAAAGGTAATTTCGAAACACTTGGATACCAAATATAAACTTAAATATCTCCGAAATTATTAATCCTACATCAATAAACAAAAAATATAATTAATTCCCAGTTTACACTTTCTGTAATTGGTCTGTAACATTTTTTCGATAAAGTAATGGTTTTCGAGATACTTGACGAAAACTGTTTGGAGATACCTTTTTTTAAGCTAAAATCGCAATTTTGAAGTCGTTATAACTTAAAAACAATCAATTTATGTGCAAAATTGCATCGAACCTTTTCTTCTTAAAATTTGATTCTATTTCAGCTCCAATAAATATGTTTTTTAAGTGCCACCCCCTGAGAGGGGGTGGCATCCACCTCCTATAAATTAGCAAGCCCCCGCACAATATAGAAACTTTTCTGTGAAGCATTTACTATTATACTGCTAGAAATGAACGAAATTCGTTCAATATGACATTATTCCGAAGTTAAAACCTCTAGTTACTGTACTATATTAGGAGTTTTATTGCATGAAATAGCTAGGTGTAGGAATCCAAAAAAATTACCACTAGTTACCGATTTCAAAAAATAATTCAAATGTACCTTAAGTATTTCTTAATAATGCACATAAAAATTGTAGGCACATTCTAGCTCATTTAAGAGAAATTCTTATTTCATCAAGGCGATGTCTAGCGAGCGCATCCGACCATTGAATTGAATGATGTTTCAGATGAATTTTTCAATTTTTCTCTACTCTTATTAGCAACTTGATACCAATTATCGAATAAATGAAGCTTCGGTAATTATCGTACTGCGTGTTCAAAAATAAGTATTTAATGTTTTTAACGAGGTTATCGTAGAAGAATATTTTTTAATGATATACAAAAAACACTTTGTTTTTTAACAATATTTCTTTCTTGCAGATAAATTAAGATGTTGATGAGACAGCAGCTCTGATAGTTTACTTCGAAAACAAGAGGAAATATATTCTGACGCAAAATTCTGATCGGCTCGATAAACCTTTCTCATTAGAATTTGAAGAATCTAATCTTGACCCACAACCAAGCACATCAATTGGAATAGGCCTGAGGCCTAAAACTTGACTAGGCCACTCTGTACAATATATGTTAGGTATATGCTTATATTTACTATACGTCCTAAATAAATAAAAAAATTCATTACAAATGTTTGTATTTTTGTAAACAATCCACTCCCAAATGGCACCATGTGATCCTGACTTTAAAAAACTTTTTTCTTCAAGCGTATTAAAATGTTTAAATTATGTCACCAAAAACAGAAGTAGAAGTAGGACATTGTTTTACTAGTAACAAAATGTTAGTTCCGAAAGCGCCGCCGTAGTGGGTATTGTTTTACTAGTAACATAATGTTAATACCGAAAGCCACCGGTGGCGCGCTATCCACTAGCCACTTGTCATATTGTGTCAACATGTAAGACTGTAGTTTGAATATTTGTACATTTATGATAAATAAATGAATTTTTGCATTTTAATACGCTTGAAGAAAAAATAGTATATATTACACGGAGTAGAACGCCTTTTTTTGTGTTTCGCCCAGTTTGCAAATCCTGGGCTCAACACAAAAAAAGAGTGCGTTCTACTCCTAGTAATATAATATACTATTTCTTACACCTCATGAATGATTGTAAATAGTGTCTAGCTGAAAAAGCTTAGAAAATATAACTCGTGCCAAATTATTAAAACATAACCCTTGGTTGTTTTTAACTCCCCATTTTAAAAAACAATCTCTGGGGCATAATTTTTCACACAAAATTTTCTATATTACGCAAAATCAGATTTTTGGCCGCTTTCAAAATTTCGTGGCCTACTGTGAAGTGGTGCAATTTCGAAATCGCTTGCATCAATTTTCTGATACTGAAAAAAAATATTTTTGGTGCCATTCGATTGAGCTCAATGATAAAGTCGCTGTGAGTACTTTTAAGGTCTCCCAATTTGTTTAAACAATTATAGAAAAAATATTGAAATTTGGAAGATCGTGCTTCTTGTCCTTTATTACATAGCAATAATGATGAATGATACGACCATGCATATGCATTTCTTAAAGAGCATCCAATTTTGTACAAAAAAGTTTGTGAGAGCATATTTTTATCTATTAACGTTTCCATGTTAAAAGCACTTGCACGCAAACATCAAAATGACTTTTCGCGCTACTCAACAAAAAGAAACAAGCCGAAAATTTTGAAAAAATTTATGGAACTTGTAAATCGCATGTAGAGATTTTCTGAAGATGCTAATCGCTCGGTCAATATTTTCACTGATGTATTTTTGATCGCTCTACAAGAAGGCATCCTTTATTACTTCCACATCCAGTGGAAGTATAGTAACGACAAAAAATTTTAAAACATTTTTTATTGTTCAAATAGGCTTAGAATGTCATAAAACGTCGAGATTTTAAGTTTGAGCGAAAAAAAAATTTCTGTCTGTCAGTCTGTCGGTCTGTAACTTTCTTTTTGTGTGCACGTTTACTCTGGGACCGTTTGAGATATTGACTTGAAATTTGGTACACATATGTACTTTAACGAGATCTAGAACTAGATTATATTTTCATCTTGTTCTGTAAATTGGGGTAAATTTGGGGTAAATAGGTAAATTAAGCAGGTAAGAGTTCATAAAATTGTTATTTAGTATATACAAGAGAAGCTAAGGTCTCAAAAAAAACTTTGGCATTAGCCACCCCTATTACCACCCCCACCCCATTATTAAAGGGGATGAAGAAAAATTGTGATTTAGTGTGTGTACTTACAAGAACCAGAAACCTCAAAATATTTTTTACTTTATCCACCCCCACTTCTACCCCTCATCACCACCCCCACCCCACTACCGATGTGGGGTATCGTTTTATGGGTTTTTGGGGTAAAGAATTTCAAATATTATATTATTCCATAAACAATTATTTCCACATATAAAATTTTTTCCTTGTGAGTGACTTGGATAGAAAATCTGGATGTGGAAGTAGTGATTCCTTGGGCAGCGGTTTTTTTCTTAAATATTAATTTATCAATACAAAAAAAAATGTAAATTCCACCTCTTTTGGAAGTGAAGAATGTAACTGACCAATATTAAAAGACTTTTTTCTAGAAAATTCAATGCTGTACATAAAAAGTCTAGTGCATCTTTGTCGTATCTATTACCGTTCTCCCTACGTGGAGCCAGAAAGGCCAAAAAACACCGTCCTCGAAATTTCAATTTTTTTCTAATTTAAACAAATTGAGAGGTCTTAAAAATACAAACACTATTCGTATTGGGCTGAATCGAATGGCACCAAAAAAAATTATTTTTTGGGGAAGCAAATAATTACGTGAGAGATTGTCTAATAGGCCTTTCCCACGTAATTGAACTTGATGTTTATTTTGTCATAAATCATTTATTAACACCTAATAAATATTGTATATACACGTCATATCGACTAATATTTTAATTTTAAATGGATATTTTAAAAATAAAAATACTGTCTAATTTACTCCATATTTCAAACAAGTAAACGCGCTCAAATTACGTCATGGGCGGAACCTCCAATCAAAATTAAACAATTTCCGGCTTCATACGAATATTAACCGAACCTATTGACATTTCTGAATTTTACATCTCGTCTGAAAACCTGCCGATGAGACTATTTCCATGTTGCCTAATATATATGAATGTTTAACGTTAGAGTAAATGCTTTAATTATTTTACTAAAGAATGTCTACTTTTTCTCTCCACTTTTGAAAATAATGAATTTCCATTGAATAATACCACCCACTAGAATAAAAATGATAATAATTAACAGAAGAAACACACTTTATATGTCGGCTCTCAACAAATAACTGACACTTGGCAACACTGATGGAAATAAAATAAAAGATAGGTTCTCTTATTTATGTTGTGATCGTACGTATCTAGTACTTTGACTTTATAACTTTGTTTCTTATTAATTCTTTAAAAGTGTGTGTATGTACTGTGTAGACATTAAAATGGAGAAAGGTTTTGAGAAGGCAGCAAGTGATAATCTTCCTGTTATTGACAGTGAAATAAATGGTGAATGACTTTTAAAAACTAAGCGGTAAGTTATTAATTAACACCTAAACTTTCATTTAACTTAAAGGGAACACTAAGATAGAGTCTTGTTTATTCAATATAATAAAAGAAGTATTAATAGATGAAAATGATGAAAAAGTGTTATCCTATGAATGTCATGTCATATTTCTCAATTCGGTAAAGCTAGAAAGAGACAAACAGTTATACGTACAATCTGCTCATATGTAGCCTCTACTAAAGAGGTGCTAGAGTATACTGATTGGCCCGTCCGCCCAATGCGTCATCAGTGGAGAAATATTGCCGCCAATTTTAAATTCATATAACATAATAATTTTTTCTGTAGAAAAGAAGCAAATTTCGCAAAAAAGAAAAAATACGGGTGAATTTTTTTAAAGAGAACTCAAATATTCAATAAAAAAAAACACGGGAAAGGCCCATTGCACTCGTCTATAATCTTCATAGAGAATTAGAACTTTTAAGGGAGTGTGGGGAATTGAGATGAGGGAGACAATTACACGTATAACTTGCACCTTTTATATAAAATTTTTCACTCAACTGTATAATTAAAGATAACTTTGACATCATGTAAACAAAGTAAAACTGTGACGTCAGTTTAAGAGTGACGTGCACCGCTTGATATATTAGAACCACTCATTCATATTGACTCCATATTAACCTAATATATTTGTAATGAATTAATATATAGGTAAATTTTATTTTACTTATAAAAATTTAAAATTTTTGTTGGACGCCAGATGATTCTATGAAATATCAATTTAAAGTTTTTTTTTTATTAATGAAGTTCATCAATAAATTGTCAGTATGAGTATCATACAACGCATGAACTATGTACTTAATCTCAGGAGTCTGTTCAATTATACTAGATTATTTAATGTTTTAACTAAGTTAAAATTCAGTAGTTCAACAAAGAAATTACATTTTTCTACACCTATTTAACTACATGACAATTATTAGCATTTTTTTGGTGAAAAATCATACCTATAATTCACTGTAGTGAATTATCGATTCATAATTCACTGCATCCGGCCAATCACAAATACAAATTCAAAAATCACTGTTTCGCTGTTTCAATGATATTTTAAATCGACCGCGATCAACTCCTACTGCTGTGGTTGACAATCAACTCGCGTGACAGTGACAAGTGTACCGCCATATTGTTTGTTTACGTTTTCGACTTCTTACGAATAGGTACCGATTAATCTTATCAAATTTCAGTCCAATTTATTTGTTTAATAGGTGTAGAAAAAGCATAGTATTACATTAGCGATTATGACCATTATTCACTCAGATGATTTGCGCCACTCGCCTACGGCTCGTGGGCTCAAACATCATCTTCGTGAATAATGGCTATCATAATCGCTCATATAATAATATACTATTATTAATTATAACTTGCAAATTAAAAACAACTAAACATGTTATTAATCTTCTGTGACATAAATTAAATTAAAGAACAATAGTTTTCAAAACTTCCTTACAGAAATTATAACTATAATACACTGCTCGAGACTTACCTATTTACTTTACAAAGCTACCTTTTACGTTGTCTAAACCTGTCACACCTCGCTAAACCAGTACACTTTACAGCCTATCATCGCTGTTATACTGAGCCCTCTTCCTCGATATTACAAATTTTTCTCCAGTTTTGTTCCTTTCAAAACTCTCATTTCTAATTGGTTTACAAAGTTGGTATAAACTGCTATAGCCAATCAAAAACAAGAATTAACCGAACAGATCTGATCCAAGTTTGCAAATAAAAAGTACCTTATTATATAAGCGTTGTCTCAATCTTTTCAAAACACCCGGGGTGTTGAATTTCTTCGAACTGGTGTGTGACAAAGTTGTAAATCGCTTTTTTCTCTGAAAGGGTGCATTTTATCGCGTTTAAACAAGTACACCTTTTCTTTAGGAAACTAAATTGCGTTTCAATTATAGTAGAAGACGATGTCCAAAACCTAACCTCAAAAAAGTTAGGGCTTAAAGTGTCACGTAAAAGTCATGTAACTAGCGCCATCTATAAAATATGGCATCAGTAATAGCACCATTTTAATTAGCGACGTGAAAAACATGACGTTACCAACTTTGAAGTAGATACGTATAATAGTCTCTAAGATAGAGACAAATTACGAATACAATTTTTTTACTTTGCCACCCTGTATCTTGAAAACGAAAAGAGTTAGACCACTACTTTTTGAGTTAAATCGACTTGTTTTGATGTCAAGAATCTACGGCTAAGCATTGTCCCAATCTTTTCGAAACACCCTGTATATATATTTGACATCATATTTGTTAGCATTAATCATTAATCTATATTATGTAGCAGCTATGTTTGTCAGCGTGAATAAGAACAGAATAGAATAGAATAGCATGGAATTGCATGAATTTGTTTGGGACTTCCAAATATGAAAAATTTATGGACCGCCATTATGTGACTAGTTTACTTTTTGTTTTATAAAAATCAGTCAAGTATTTTGCAATATACACATATTAAAATTTATCATTGTTAGTTATCTTGATGAACCTCATAGTGGAGCATGGGAATTTTGCCTTTCAGGATAATTTACTATAATCATGTTTTTTTTAGGTACGCTGATCCCCCAAGATATTAATGATATAGTAGAAATTGCGTCTCCGGCCTACTTCATTCTTGTGGTGGAAAAGGAGTCGATTTTTTATAAATTAATAGAAGAGGATTTACCGAACAGACTGACAAGACCTTTCATTATGATTACTGGCAAAGGTTTCCCCGATTTAAACACCCAGCTGTTCTTGAAGAAATTATGGATGATAATGTCAGTTCCTGTATTCATTTTGGTTGATGCAGATCCACACGGCATAAATATAATGCTTAACTATAGATTTGGTTCAGTGGTAAGTTCTCAAGGGAAGGGGTCATATAAATAGCCTTAAAAGTTAAAATAGTTCGATAATTTCAAATAAAACAAAATTGCAAGTATTACCTGAAGAGCATATTTATTACAAGCTTTTATTTAACGTGCCTTGTATGTTAGTTAGTTAGTGAGTATGTATCGGAGGATTCTTGCAAGTCAATTTTGAACCACTTAGTGACATCCAATTGAGCTGAAATTTCGCATATGTGTAGTTCTGGTGACAACACAATAATATGGTACCAAAAAGTGTGTTTTTAGTTTTTAAATTATAATTTAATCGTATAGTATATTCACTCACACATTGTATTCTAAGAAATGGCAAAGGATCCGATTTAAACTATAGTTTTTATTTCAAGAATATAAAACTACTTCGGTTTTTTGAGGTTGGGGGGTGAAAAACGAGCGAAGCTGACAAATCTGACTTTGGATTCGGTTTCAGCGGGTACATAAAGATACACTGATCTGGTTCACAGGCCAGACCACTTTTGTTTAAGATTGTTGGATTGTAGGGAACATGGTTTCAAATTCATGTCACCTTAAAATGGCTATAACTTTGCGAGGAAACATCATAGATGACCATTCTAAAGCTTATTTTAAAGATGATGTGTTTATTAAAAATAAGCTGAAAAATTTTTTGAGTTCAATACATAACTTCAAAAGTTGCTAAAAAAGACATAAGTTAAGTACTTAACCTTAAATATTTCAAAATCCTGACGTGATGGGCCAATTACGAGGCCAGATTCAGATTCAGCGCGAAAAATTACTTTGAAAATGACCCCCATCTGCCCAAAAACAAAACCTCGCAGACCTGTGTTATTAAAGAACTACGAAATAACTAGTTTCGTCTGGGTGAAGACAATAGAGGGTATTTTTCTTCAAACCTCATAGCACTTCTTTGGAAACATATCAAAAGTTTCCCCAGCAACTGCATATATGAAACAATTGTTTGACTAACCAACTCTGGATAAAGCCGCCCACATATAGAAAAAAACACCTTTTCCAAAATTGGAGTATTGTAACTGATAGATCATTCCAATTTGATCCCATTACTTTAACCCACCACCGATATACTACAGATGTGACAGCGGTCAATCACTTCATATAGTTATTAAAGCCAATGAACAAATAAAAATCGTTTTCTTACTCTCCATAAAGTTTTGAAAGATAATTGGGCTGATTATTCTACCCAGTAACAGGAATTGGATGATCCCACGAAAACATCCATGTTTGATAAACCCCAGGAAAATATGACGATGAGTTGATCACTACATTTATATGTATTGGAGAAGTGATTATCATAGATTAAAGAATATTATATGTATATATAGATAGGCAACTCTCAGTAATTTTTCAAACTGCAAAACTTACGTCGCTGATAGCGCTGTATTCCCGCCTTTTTGATACAGGCGGGATTGGTACAGGCGGGAATTTCAAACAATTTTCAAACAAATTGCTTAGGCCATCATTAGACTATAAAAGTTCTTCGACAAAGATCTTTTATAAAAGATATTTTATGAGACAATGTCTATCAAATTACTCATAAAATATCTTTTATAAAAGATTTTTGTCAAAGAATTTTTATAGTCTAATGGTGGCGGTGGCCTTAAAATTAAATAAGTCATTTCGAAACTAGAAATTGATCATTTATTAATTTAACGGAAAATCATTACAATAAATACAATAACATTTAAAAAGTAACTAACATAAGTAAAATTATTACAAAAGTATTAAGATGTTGAAACTGCGTTGAAATAAGTAAAGTATTAAAGTAACTAATGTATCAAAATACCTGTAATACAATTAAATGATATACATTTTCACGTCCTTATTAGAATTTTTAGAAGTAACATAACAGTCGTTTTTTGGCAATTTCTTGGGAGTCACATTCTTTAAAAATCAATAATATGCATTTTCACATCCTTGTTAAAACAATAACACAACACTTAAAACCCATTACAGTTTTTAATACTCAACAGAACAGCGTCGTTTCTAGTCAATTTCATTGGAAACTTGCGTTATTTACAAATAAGCAAACGGACTCCTGCACTATCGATTTAATAATTATTAGCTGAATGTCCAGCACACAAACACAAAGCACAGATATGTAAACGGCTAAACAGCTGCTTGTTTGTTCGGCCCACAACTGTAAACAAGCAAATTATTAATCCCCGATTCTCTTGGCTGGTACAAAATAATGTGTTCGGTAGGGGATGCTCTCTAATATGGCGTTTAGTATAATTTACGTATTGTTTACTTCCATGTTCTATTGTGTTTTGTGGGTGTTTACTATGCCTCTCGCGTCCCTTGCCCATATGTGTTATGAACACACATACGCATTGTTGTATAATTGAAAAGGCACCTCTATTTTCCCTTATATGCTTGAAGATAGTGACAGTCAGGCAAGATGCAGATTTGCACAGCCGTTGTATGATTCAAGTACAAGTAGCGCACGAGCGGCGTGATGGCCAACTAAACACAATGATTTTGTAAAACAATAGGAGTGCGCAGGGCCAGGTGATTATGGAACTGGTTATTTACAATGCGGATGTTGTATTGCATATGTAACAATTTTATAGTTATACTTTTAATTATCAATTTATTTGTTATTAACTGGATATTCTATTTTCAGAAAAATGCACACGTGTCCCATCAATTGGCCGTGCCAAATGCAAAATGGCTGGGCGTATACCCCTCAGAAGTCATAAACCTAAACATTACAAGAGAACTGCTTTCCGAAAGAGAGCTGAAACTAGTGAATCAACTTTTAAAAACACCTTATATGGACTGCAACCCAAAAATCGTTGATGAGTTGAAGGTTTTACTGGAAACAAAAAGTAAGGCTGAAATAGAAGGACTCATTAAAAGTGACACCTATTTAAGCGAAGTATATTTACCTAACAAATTTTTTACGCACAATTTTATTTAAAAATGCCATAGAGTAGTATTAAGTTCCAATAATATAATCCTTTTTTCCATTTAGTAATTACAATCATGAACTTAAATTTTAATCAATTGAACTTGGAAATTGTGTGATACTTGAATAAAAATGTATTTGTAAGTATATTATGAGGATGTTTACATTTATATCATTTGTACCTAGTTGAAGTTGGAGCAACAATAACATTGATAAAATTAATGCCAAATTTCATGAACTCGTTTCTGCAGGCAAGTTTTGAATCATTCTAGATTGCCTGAACTTCATCATGTCAAAGGTGCTTCCAACTCTTGGGAAGTCAAGGGTCAAGATAAAAAAACAGTCAGTGTCATATCATGAGCCAGTCACGCACGATTGAGGAAAGATCCGGTGATTTTGCTATCCAAAGAAGACTATCTACCAAATTTGACAGTTCCACGTACTCTTTTGTTAACGGTAGCAATCTACAACTGAATTAAGACCTTTTTTTGGCGACCAGGTACAGCGTTTTCACGACCGGTTGCAGTGTTTCGGCATCATATGAAATCAGAGTTACGTTAAAAAACGCTGCAGCCACCACAGCCAGTCGCAAAAAAAGTCTTTTAATTCAATTCATTAATTTCATTGAAGTAATAAGAATTTGACACAAAATTGAATTTGACAATGCAATTTTCCATAAGCGGAAAAACGAGTTTGATGTCACGACATCCTGTCAACATACTTTCAGTCAAACTTTATTTATTTTTGACAAAGGCTTAATAAGATGAGATGTTAATCACATTTCAGTACTAAGCAATATTTAAAATATTTAATTACAGATTTATCCACCTTAAACCAAAAGTTAGGACAAATTTACAAATAAATAACAACTGAAAACGCTCATTTTCTTATGCCACTGATATGAGTAAATAAATTGTCTGAGGTCACTACATGTTGATTGTGAATGTTACGTCAAAGCCGTTTTACTGTATATGTAAAATTGGACTATTTCAATTTCAATTTTATGCCAAATACAGTATATTTCAATGAAATTAATAATTAAAACTGTTATAGCAAAGAGAAATCTAATTGTATCAATATTAAACAAATTAAAAAGAAAAGGGTACATAAGCTATACATTTAAAATCATTAAACGTTATTTATTTATAGTTGAACATATGAGCTTTATGTTTCTGTACGTTTTATAATTAAAAAACAACAGTAAGTCGTAATAACAGCATTTCAAAGTAAGCATGTTTGCAGTTTATTTGTAATTTATGACGTTTTTCCGAACTTTTAATGTATATTTCAATTTGGTGCGCTCGATGAAATAAGAAAATCTATATCTCATTTCATTGTTGAGTATTTAACCTTTTAAATAATGGTCAATTTATACTGGTTCATCAAGCGCTTCAATGTATAAGTCATAGTAGTATCGACATTCCATGTGAATTTAAACGTGTCAGCACTCAAAACCACATATTCTAGTGTGTATTGAATAAAAATATTTTTATTCACGACTATCGTGTATCGTATTGTGTAATCACTGCATTCTACATTTAACAATTGACAGATAATGATAGTCATTATTTCAATCTAACGTACAATGAACATAATCTCATTCTAACGCATCTTTTACCAATCAGGAACTAGCTGTTTTTATTCTAACACACCTTTGACCAATCAGGAACTAGCAATTTTCATAAAGAAATGGTGAATCCATTTTTTCCATGTTTTCGTGCATATTTTCCTGTTTGACGTTTAACACGTCAACGTTTTACTTTTAAACAATTAAAACAGTTAAAATATATGATAGTCGTGGATAAATTATAGTATTCAGCTCGCATATTATGGCTATTGCACGCTCGGATGATTTACGACACGCCTTCGGCTCGTGCCGTAAACATCACCCTTGCGAGTAATAGGCATCATTATAGGCTCACTGAATAGTCTACTATTCCAAAGAACTTATTATTACTCGTCAAGATATATACTACTCGGAAAATATAATGACATATGACATGGCCGATGGGCGGAAAAAGGCCCATATCTACCCTTGTCCTTTGTGCGCCTTACCATTGTCAAAGAAGTACCACTTTATGCACTGGTTGCATAAACAACTATTATTTGATAAACTGTAGTTGTATTGTTGGTGGCAAACATTTTCTTATTCATGTACGAACGACATAGATGTAATCAATATTTAAAAATGACATAACTTTAGCGTACTTTGCTTTGCTTAGCCCCCACCTGATTGGGTACTCTTTGCTCACCGTTTGTAGATATAAAGTGGGTATGTCCAGTCATATATGATTGCATAGTACAGGGTGGACCAAATTAGATGGGATTTGGGGTTTTCTCTAAAACTATAGATAGTAGGGTGGTCCTTAGCTATACTTGACGATATTTTTTGCTTACAACTTTTTCGGTCTTATCCCCTAAAGTGGTTCCAATTATTTAAAAAATGAAGTGTACAAAATTTTAATTGGATCGGATAACGCTAACCCGTGCCCCAAGGCAATTAAAATTCACCATCAGACGCAATTTTCATCGATATTTTTTTCTTGCAATTTTTTCGGCCTCACTCCCTAAAGCAGGCGCGGATCCCGGGGGGGGGGCAATGGGTGCAATTGCCCCCCCCTTGAGCCTTCCTTGTGCTGTGCGAAAATCTGAAACATCCGGTCCGGCGGCGCCGCTTTGTCGATAAGTCACCCAGCATATGTTTTTTTACACCGTTCCCTAGTAGCAAAGTAATTTTATGAAGGTTGTATAAACTACTATAAAATAAATTATTTATTTTGCTACTTGGGTTTTTTATCAGGTACTTTTCAATATTTGTCAATTTGTGCAAGTGCCCCCCCACCTCTTAGAGAGCTCCTGGATCCGCCCATGCCCTAAAGTGGTTCCAATTATTTAAAAAATGAAGTATACAAAATTTTAACTCGATCGGATAATGCTAACCTGTGCCGCAAGGCAACTAAAATTCACCATCAGACGCAATTTTCATCTATTTTCAATAGTATCTCTTGAAATGTTGATTACATCGAAATGTTATACTTACATAATTGGAAGAAAATTTATTTTTATAAAACGTCGTATCTTTGCATTTTCTCATACATTTAATAGTTGAATAGGAATAACGAAGCTTTGGTTAGCACAAACAGGCACCAGAACATTCATGATCTCGTTGATATGCCAGGATACACGTTTTGTGCCCCATGAATTAATCGAATCAGCTTCCCTTTATTGTAAGGGATGTCTTCGTAGTTACAAAGGTAAGCAAATAATTTATTATAAATGACAAATAAACACATTCGCTTCGGAAACAAACTAAAAATGTAGGTACTTACATATGGTAATCTATCAAAAAGTAACTAGTTGAATCAAAGCTGTGCAACATTTTAATTTGTTGTATTTAAAATTCTCTCTGCTTAACAAAGCAAATCTCAACATAATTTGTAAACTTCGTAAGTTAAAAATAAGGATTAAATACGTAAATATGTACCAATGAACATGTATAGATGGTATAGTATATATGAGCGGGACATCGGCAATAAAGTAGTGCTCACAGATAAAGATGTAGTGCCCTCTCTATCGTTCCTCGTCATATTGCACCTCAGAAACGCCTGAACGGTGTTAAGCCAGTCTATATATTAAAATATCTAAGGTTTCAACTCGTTTTATTTATTAGTTGCCATAGAAACGTCACTAGATTATGTTTAAAATATAACGTTATGCGTAGTTTCTACTGCGTTTGTTTCAAATTTGCTGTTTTGACAATATGAATCGGTTTGGAAATATTTCTTTATATCTAATTAATGATGAAATTGAAAATAAAGGTCAGTAAACTCTAAAAAGTGACAAGAAAACGTCTGAATGATAAAACATAATATTGAAGATGTACTTAATGAATTATTTATTCGTGAAATATTCTTGCCAAATACCACTCGTTCTTTTAAATTTTATCTAAAAATTTTTTCTCAAGCTAAGTTGCCTAAAAGTTAATATAAATCATGCAAATTGGCAGTTTATTATCAAAGATTAAATCCCTCCCGCTAAAGCGGTCGGGATTTAATCAGATAATAAACTGCCAATTTGCACTCTTTATATTACTAGACAACAACGCTTTTGAAAAAAAATTCGATAAAATTTTAAGCATTATTGATATTACATACGATAAATATGACATATGATATATCGTTGAATAGCTAATTTAAGATGTGATGTAATAATGAAATAATTTACGTTCCATTTAAAAAGACAAAAGTTATGTCTATATCTCGAAAACTGAGGCATGCACAATTTTCTTCTTATCAGCAACAGATTCTATTCAAAAAAGTACCTTAAGAATGTGTTACTTGATTTTCGATTCGACACTTGGTAATTGAGATATAGAGGTCATCCAAAAATGCCAATTTTCCAAAAACACTCTGTAGCTCGGTAGTCAAAAAAGATAGATGATCGCGGTTTGCGGCATTGTTTGTTTCTTGGAAATCGAACTCAAGACACCCATATTGGTTTTTGTCTATCTGCCGTAGTTTTAGAGAAAACCCCAAATCTCATCCAGTTTGTTCCTCCCTGTACATGTACCGGCTCGGTGGCGCAGTGCTTAAGGTGTTAGGCTTGCGATCACGGGGTCCCGGGTTCGAATCCCGACTAGGGTATGGATGTGTAGTGGCGTTTTTCAAATGTTGCCGAGATGTAGCAGTGGGCTAGACTGCGGTTGTGTGAGAGACAACACGGTCTAGTCGCTCTCTTCTCCTGACTTCGAGTCTCAGCTGCAGCAGATGGCAATGTGCAGGGAATGGGTGTTGTGATGTTGTCTATGTGTGTCTGTTCATCCTGGTTGAGTGGTAGAATAGCCTATGGCTAAACTCCGCCAGGACATTAATCCAAATTAAAATAAAAAAAATAATAAATAAAAAAACATGCATAAGGCAAGTTATATCCAGCCTTGCAGTGCATAGAGATGTTTAATCCAACTGTTATTAGAGGCTAGTTAATGAGAAATAAAATGTATACATCTTTAGTACGGTTAAAATATGTTTATATCAGATAAAGGCTATAAAAATATCTATTGGATAATATTCAAAGGACCATCGATCGAAGTCTATCACCCACTTACAGAATATACATGACTCAATAATAACAAAGTTTATATTTAAAAAAACAGTTGATACAGGGAACTTGGGATATTAACATATGGGATTTGTTTTTTGCGAGTTAACAAGTTATGATATTGTCAGGACATTTTAAAATTCAAGTGGACTTAAACGAGTTTTCTTGTTTTCTTCTTGTTTGTAGGGTTTCTGGAAAATTTATTGAGGAATTTTCTTTGCCTAAGATTAATGGTTTCAGTGATCCTCTTTCCCAGACATGTTCATTAGTAACTTCAATGTTTTTTCATGCAGGTGCCCCAAAATACCAAAATAAGATCAATATTCTAAAAAAGTTCGTCATATATTTTTTGGTTGTTGATTTGATGCCAGTCATTTTTTCTAGTGCAATCATTATACGTTAAACTGAGGCCTTTTAAAAAAAAATTCCTACAAATGAGGGAATTTTTACTCATCTGTAGCCTTCTGATTCAAATCTTACAAATTCCTCCTAAAAAAAGGATGTGCTCAAGACGCCATCTTGAAAAATGGCCGGATAAATACGGTTTTTGTCTTTTTTTCTTTAAAACCATCCGTTTTACAAAAAAAAGTTCAAATAAAAATTGTTAAGCAAGTACCTACACCCTTTGTCATCACCTTTAGATTAGATTTAGATTAGATTTGAAAAAGGTGCTGGCTGATTGGTTTTATTGACCGTGGATTTATGTGGCACTCCTTGTCCAATTTTCCTTAGAGCTCCTATCCAGCTTTGTCTTATGTATCAGACTCCATAGCCTTGATAAGGGTATAGCAATAAAGCTATAAATAATTAAAATTGTTGTTGAAATATACGTATATTTATATATTTATAATCTTGTATTGTTTATAATAACATTATATTGATAAAATATATTTGATTTTTATTTTTATGTGTTGTTAAGACTATATTATTTTTGTTGTTTTTTCTCTTCCATTGTTTTTCGGGATCTCTACCGAAACTTCTGATTTGGTAGTAAGTGAGTGAGCGAGTGAATCGCTATATATACCCTCTCGTTAAAAAAGAAAAGAGTCAATCAACCAACGTGTCGATTGCGAAACTGTTTTAATCGGGGAAGGCAAAGTGTCACATCCGTCAACTAATACAAAAGCTGGTTTAACTCTATCAATATTGACAGTTATGACATTGTTTCCTTTATTAAAGGTAAATAACTTATCTGCATGTGATAAAACTTTAAAGGGTCCTTCATATAAAGGAGTAAACGAACGCTTAAACCGTTCCTTGTGAACAAAAATAAAATCGCAAGAGGAAAGGTCTGAACTAACAAAAGTTTTGTAATTGACAGGAGAAATTGGTGGAACAAATTTTAAATTATTAAAATAAATGCGTAATTTGTCAATGAAATAAGAATTATACGATTCAACGAAAAATTCCCCAGGTAAACGAAGGGTTTGACCATATATAAGTTCAGCAAGTGAACATTGCAGATCTTCCTTGGGAGTTGTCCTAAATGCCAATAAAATGATGGGTAATTCATCTGTCCAATGCGATGTATTGGCTCTAGTCAACAAGAAAGTTTTAAGTGAGCGATGAAATCTTTCAATTAGGGAATTTTATTGAGGGTGATATGCAGTTGTACGTATTCTATGAAAACCTAAGAACTTTGCAAATTCATTAAATAATCTTGACTCGAATTGTACTCCCTGGTCTGTCGTAACCGTCAAGGGGACACCAAATCGACAAACAAAATTTTGAAATAAAGTACGCGCAACTGTTTCTGCTGTGATATCGTGAAGAGGATACGCTTCCAATTTCTTATGTCAATTACAAAACTTTTGTTAGTTCAGACCTTTCCTCTTGCAATTTTATTTTTGTTCGCAAGGAACGGCTTAAGCGTCCATTTACTCCTTTATATGAAGGACCCTTTAAAGTTTTATCACGTACAGATAAGTTATTTACCTTTAATAAAGGAAACAAAGTCATAACTGTCAATATTGATAGGGTTAAACCAGCTTTTGTATTAGTTGACAGATGTGACACTTTGCCTTCCCCGATTAAAAAAGTACATTTCACAATCAACACGTTGGTTGATTGACTCTTTTCTCAGATAAAAAGGAAAATGTACGTTAATTCACTTACCAACAAATGAGAGTACTTGTAATGTTCAACTTTAATTGTGAGTAGGAAATGACCATAAATTAGAGGAACATCAATTCAAAAGTAAAAATTTATCAGTAAATTTCCTGTGTATTCTTCTCTACGTTAAAAGATTAGCATCATCTGGATTCAACTTATAGTAGTATGTAGTATATGGAATCTCTTCTTGGAGTCATCGATTAAAATGGTTCTAAATCAGGCACGTGGATGTGTGCCAAATTATATCAACTTCTTTATAAAATTTTTGGTATTTTTATTATAAAAGTTTTAAGCATTTCATTTCCTTTTTAACTTCTTTCAATCGGTTTGGTAAGTTCTTATATTCTCGAAGTTGGTTTATATCTTTATATTCTTGGAGTTGGTTTATATTTTTATATTCTTGAAGTTTGTCTACTGGTCATTATGTCTGGATATTCTGCGAGCTTCGAGTATAGAAATAATTTTGCTCTTTCTTTAATTTATTTGATTATATAGGAGACCCCATCACGTCGGATCAGAAGGTTATGTGTACGTCGGGGTCACCAAAATTATAGCAATAAAGCTATAAATAATTAAAATTGTTGTTGAAGTATACGTATATTTATATATTTATAATCTTGTATTGTTTACAATAACATTATATTGATAAAATATATTTGATCTTTATTTTTATGTGTTGTTAAGAGTATATTATTTTTGTTGTTTTTTTCTCTTCCATTGTTTTTCGGGATCTCTACCGAAACTTCTGATTTGGTAGTAAGTGAGTGAGCGAGTGGATCGCTATAAATGGTTCCTTAGTATAACTATCTGCCTTTGGTTTTTCTTCGCCAAGTAGTTGGAACCTCAGTCTGGCTAGGCCTTCGCACTGGCACAGCACATGTGTACTGAGGTTTCCTCTTCCCCTTGACAGAATCTGCATGTTGCATCCTCTGCCAGGCCCATTAGACTCCCTGTCCAGTTAGAAGACCTACCATTATCCTAATAGCCTTTCTATTTTGGCGTAGTAGGACTTCCGTGAATTTGGCCGATCGTTCTTTAATGAACTTTTTGGCCTGTCTCTGTCCTGGGAAATTCTTCCACCACTCTAGAGATTTATGTCATCACCATTACCATTTCTCTCTCTGGGCCAACCCAGGAGGTACAAAGTGATGTTGAACGTTTCTCCCGCACAACTTATCTAAGTCATTATTAAACAATTTGATCGTTATTCCAAGCCTAATAAAATACATGAAATATACATTATTTCCCTATAATCTGCGGCCTTCGTCCATCCCTTTCCTGCCTTATATTGCTATCTCTTTCTCTCGTCCCCACCACTACAAGCATTAATTCATTTTGTTTTTTATATTGAATCCGGCGTTTCGTAAGATGTCTGAAAGGAGTAAATATGGCGGAGGGACACTTTTACTGTACAGCGTGATTTACCCCGATATGCGGAAAATGAAATGGTGTACTAGTGTTCAACGTGTGAAAGCCCCTGCAAAATTTTAGAATGCTCCGAGGTAATGTAGTATATTAAAAAGGGTTAAAACTTACGAAGACAAGCTACTGTTACGTGTCTGTGGTCAGTAATAAGGCGATGAACTTACTTGTGAAAGAACATATTGGAGATGTTTACATTTACTTAATTGGCATAAAAAGTGAAGCTGGCTTAACTTGTCAAAGTGCTGCATTTTTTGCTTTTGATCGAACAATCAGACACCGGCAGGTACAAAGCACCGGCGAAGTTGGTGTTTTTGTGTTATTGAAGGGTTTAAGTAAATATCTCTTATATATACTTGTTGTTGTAGAGTTCACTAGCATAGGGTCAATGTTTTTTTGATTTATTTCGCTATTTTTGTAGTGTGATTTGATTAAAACCAAAAAGTCACTTCTACCCTCTCCAGTTTTGCTGTCAATAGTGTCAATCCCAAGTTTGATAAGGTGATATGGTTGTACCGCGTTACGTCAGATTGGTTAAACTCATTGGCGGCGCATTTCTACAAAAAAATAAGGTAATTTTTTTGTCATATTTTTTTGATTTCTAATTTTTTTAACTCCTTTTCGTGGGACAACCTACTGATAAATTTTCCGCATGTCATGGTAGATATCCCTGTATATATAAGATTACAAGAAGAGTGAAAGCCTCGATGAACTGAGGAACTACAGTAAAATAATATAATATCTAAACAGCAAGTGAATCAGGCATTCAATCTTGTAGCCCTGACTCCAACCAGCGATGTGGCTAAATAACACTCTTATAATGAAATATGTTGGAGCCAACATTATGGGCGTGGAGTAATAAAAGTTATGTTCTGTTGTCTGTTCACCAAATTCTGAGACCTCGTCAAAACAAACAAATATATGTGCATTACGTGACCATGCCGTAATGTCTCCTCATTGGTTGCATCTTACATCTGGTTGCATTTGATCACAGTTACAATAATGCACATATTTGTTTTGACATGGTCTAAGAGCTTGGTGAACTGACAATAGTACCTGTGATTTCTTTCAAAAAGCCTGCACCACTCGAATTAGTAAAACTAGTGTCATGCGCTTGCAAAAGATCATGCCCTAACAAGCGGATGAGATGCGTGAAAGCAGGACTGCCATATTTGTAGTGAAAACAATATAGGAGGTTTTGGTTAAGGTTTTGAGGATTACATTGAGAGATTTTTTATTTGTTTTAAAGAAAATACAAGTATTTCACTTTTTTAGATTTTTACACATAATCCAGTCAAATTAGACTGAAAATGCCCGATCTGAATAAAAGCCAAGGTTACGGTTGTTATGACAATGGCAACCATGGATTTTGATTTTGGATCAAGCTGAACTTGGCTTGAACTGAGTGTTTTTTTTTTAAGAGGAGTGAGTGCTCCTCATGGGCTCCAATCCATTCCATCCAATTGGAAGTGTCAGACTCTTACTGACTAAAGCCCCCTCCTCCCGGGCTCGCCCGTATACTACTCTGAGGGTGCTGCAGCCTCCTGGGCTTATTGTGTTCACCCTATATTACCCTAGCAACTGTTTCGCTTCGCAGTGCCCCTTAGGTGGTCCGATCACCAGCCATCACCCATCCAAGTCCTCACCGCGCACTTTGGTGTTCTCGTGTAAGTCCGGTCCAGTACCCACCTAACGTCTCACAACTTAGTTCTTACAATTAGAGAATATTATTTAGGTATTAAGCAAATCACAACTTATACACTTTTTTTATTTATTATGAAATTGCCTACTTTCTGTATATTGTTGCAGTAAATCTGGGCACGCTAATATACTAGTTAGGTAAATACTTTAAAACACTCATTATTGGAGAACCAATCAAAACAACTACTCTTCTAGCTAATACTGACGAAGTATTGAATTACGTGATAGGATTTTTAGCATTTTAAAGCAGAGAAATATATTGAAAATTCTTAAATCATTTACTTAAATTCAGTCATTCATACTTTTTTATTAAATATGAAATCATCTATTTTCTGTATATTTGTACCTTAATCTGGTCACGCTAATATACTACTTAGAAAAACACTTTAAAACACTCATCATTGGAGAACCAATTAAAACAACTACTCTTCAAGCTAATACACGTTAGAGAGATATATATTACAGACATCCAAATTTTCTTGTAAAGCTTGATGGTCCAGTGGTTCAAGCGGCCAATATTCTGCTGAAGGCTCACATGGCCCGTGCCACGGCGTATTACGACAAGTGGAAAATTTGAATCAACTCCGAGAAATCCGATTCGATCCTCTTCACGCGCCGATTTACCGAAAATCGGATTTTAACACCACTTTCGATCGGGGGTAGACAAATTCCTATCAAAGGGTGCATGAAATATTTGGGGGTTAACTTAGACAAACGACTGACGTTTAACACCCATATTAACGAGACTGTAAGTAAAGTCTACTCCATGTATCCACTCCTAGCCAGGGGCAGAGGACTAAACAGACAAAATAAAAAATGTTGTACACAATGGTGATCAGACTGGCAATCACATACGCGGCGCCGGTATGGTGCAGCATCCCGGCCACGACAATGAGAAAACTTCGAGTTCTTGAGCACAAATTTATGCGCCTCATCTCTCTTCCTCAGAGATCTACACGCAAATTGTCACGACATAACCCCACTAGTGGACTATGTTCAAGAAATTTCACAAATATTCTATCAATTCAAACTGGGCGATAGTCCGCTAACCCGCAACATAACACGAATCAGACAGCATAACACAATACTTTTCGATATCAGACACACCCTGCCATACCAGGCGTGCCTATTTTACAGCAACTCCCTTAGCCAAACTTTCCCCTACCATAACTTATCTCTACCCTACTCTTTATCTTTCCTCAACTTCGCAACTACAATCCCCTCTTCTTTATTTATATTTGTTCAGTTTTGTCCTTGTCCTTTTTGTTTCTAAATTCTGTCTAGGCCGAAAAATTCCCTAAAAATCCAAATATTTTAATCCACACCTTTTATCCAGCACACTTTCCTGACAGGAAGACCACAAGGGTGGAATTGTTTCGAACAAGTTTTTTTGTTGAGTTCTGTTTTCCCGTGTCAGCAATCAAAATTCCAAAATGTTCGTCTGTGCGCGAAACCGCTAGTTTTTTAAAGTGCTAATTTTAATTATTTTTTAAGTATTTTTGTGTACTATTATTGATTCAAATTGTTAATTTTAAGCTTTATCCTTAGGCAGGAGTTTTAACCTTTTATATTCAGCTTTAGCCAAACCGGAGCTGCTCCGCCCAGCCTAACACCCACCACGGCGCTGCACATCGTTGTTGTCTGGCTGGCTCCGGACCAGATTCCGGGGAGGCATATTTTTAATAAACATGTTATTGCTTGCTTGCTTGCTTTGGCCTTCCAATCCAAAGATCGTGTGTTCGAATCCGGTTGGATGTTTTTTTTGCTTTTTTTTTTCATATTTTTTTTTCACATCAAAGTTGGTGTCATAAAATTTAGGATGTCCAAAAACTAACATTATTTACAAGAAAACTGCGAAGAGTATCCTATAGAATGTGTAACAATTATATAAAAATGTCAGTAAATTGGCGAAGAGTACCTACGTTTTTAGTTTGTTTTGATTTAATTCGTGAAATTAATTTAAGAAATCAGCTGATTTAAATCAGGGGAACAGACATTTTGGTTTAGTATAGTAAATTTGAGTTTATTTCTGTTGATAAAGAACCTCTAATAATCTTCTTTTAGCGGGGCGACGCAGGGTCACCGCACTCAGGCCTTGTGGCCCATTGTACTACCAGTACAAAGAGTGACCCAAAAAACCCCCTATTTTTCGCCCTTTTTGGGGACCTCATGAATTTTATTTAAAAGTGGTCTAAACGATAGTTTATGGTGATACTTTAAAGTAGGTGAAATTTCAAGTTGAGCATAGTTTTGTTTTGGAGATATGACGAGTTAAAGTCATTATTTGATTCGTCCACGCCAAGGCGAATCCGACATTCTCGGTGACCTCTTGGGTTATCTTAAAATCCTCAACAAATACAAGCAGTACCATTTTTAACGTAGTGGGAAATATCACATTTTTATCCTAGTCGATAAGGCAAAGGCAGGAATAGATTCGATTTGTGAGTATTACTGTACCTGTGAAAGTGGTTCACGAACCGTCGGTTGTTGTAACCATGTTATGACAATCGTTTGGTATCTCGGTTATGCACAGTATGAAGTTCATATAGGAATATGGCTTAGGTAAGCCAGATATTTGTGATGTATCTATTTCTATACCTAAGTAAAGAAACAGATTCGCATAATTAAATATACTTGATATTAAGATTCGCTTCAGAAATTAATTTATTTGTGAATTACAAAAAAAATGAGGAAAGGCTAAAAAAAAAATAAAGCTTTTCCTGGATTAGTACCGTGACGTGGTGAAGAGGCTTACATATTATTGAAATACATTTCAGTAATATAACCAAACCTAATCTTTCTTAGAAATACACATTTACTTTTTAATTCAGAGGCCGTCGGATACAAGGTTTGGAGTATATATCGAGATTTGCTGTCTCCAGTATAAAAATACTGATTAATCAAATATTATCAGCAAAAATCCTGATTTTTTTTCTGTAAAATCGGCTCACTTGAACAACGTTTTTGATAAAATACAATGATAGATTCGAAAAGAATGGAAGATTTTGTATAGAAAATGATACACTTTGCGTACTTGAGAATCTTGAACATAATGAACGAGATTTCCAAGAATGTTGGATTCATCTTGCCATGAACAGGTCAACTAACAGGTTCGACTCGTCATATCTCCAAAACAAAAACTATGCTTGACTTGAAATTTTTCCTACTTTAAAGTATCACCATAAGATATCATTCAGACCACTTTTTAATTGAATTCATGAGGTCTTCAAAAGGGGCGAAATTTTGGGTCACTCTTTAGGAAATTCCCCCATTCAGGTCGGATTCTAACTCAAAGGCCAAAATCCTTCCTATGGAGGCATTCCCTATTTCCTCCAGCACCAGAAAACCAGTGCCGAAGTGTTTGTGCCTCTAGTTCATAAGATTAAGGCAGGAAGTTAGAACATGGATGAAAGTTTTTTACTCATCCCCGCAGAACCTGCAGTCGGTTGTCAACCATTGTATGTAAGTGTTTTCTGAAGGAGCCATTGTCCAGTCAAAAGATCTACTATGATTCTGACCTGTTTCCTGCCCAGTAGCAGGATTTGTTCTGCTCGTTTCGGTAAGGGCCCTGAGGTGAGTTTCGCTTGTCGGAGTCCTGAGTAGAAGATCCAGAAGTCAAAGAGCTGGGAGCAAATCCAATATTTTATTGGCTTTTTCGCATCTGATCTAGGAAAGCTGAGAGCCAGTATGAGCCGCTGAGAGCCCCAGAGCATCTGCGCGCTCCTTACCATCAATGTTGCCGTGTCCAGACACCCAGAGAAGTTTGATTCAGTTGGATCCAGAGAGCTTGTTTACAGTTTTGAATCAGTGTTGATTTGGTCCTGACTGATGCAAGGGCCTTGAGTGCCGCTTGACTGTCGCTGCATATATATATATGTTTGTTAGAATATTTCCTGCGGATATTCTCTTGTAGGCATAAGAACTTTCAACTCTGAGTCTTTCACCATATATCTCTGCTCCAGCACTTTTCTCATACCTCAATCCGTCTATCGGCAGGTCTTAGTAAGTCCTCAAGTGGATTCCAGTCACCCCTTTTGGGGATGACAACCTCAAAGGATTCTGAGAAGGAGAAGGAAGGCACCGTATCATCACACCTGCCTCCAGAAGTGAGCAAGTCTTTATCACGTCGGATAGGGCCCTAGTGTGACCTAATTCTTCTCCTCTGGTCTTCCTCTGACCATCGCAGCTCAGCCTGTAGGCTACTTTCCGAGCTTTGGCCTCAATCACCAAGTGAAGGGGCACAAGGTTCAGAAGGCCTCCAGGGCTGCTGTGGGAGTCTTGCGTATTGCTCCAGTGACTCCCAAACAGGCGAGTCTTTGTGTTAGCTTCTGTTGAATGTATAGCCTGTTTACCGCAGGCCACCACACAACAGAAGCTTAAGTGATCATTGGTCTGACTATCACAGTATAGTACCACATTGGTTCCCTGGGGTCTAACCCCATGTTTTACCAAAAGTCCTTCTACATACCTACTTTTAATAACACTTGAAATTTTGTTTTCTACAACCTTGTTACTTAAATCACTACTCATCACTATTGGTTAAATCATCCGCCATACCAGTCACAATGACGAAGTTTACAATGCTATCCTATGGTAATAAAAGATAAAGGTAATTGATTGCTTGCTTAAAGATTTGAATTTGAACTTTTTTTTTTGTAAAAAAAAATATTTTACTGAAAATTTTTCAACATGGCGGTTTGAGAACAACTTTTTTTTTGAGGAATTTATAGGATTTCAAATATGGACTCGATTCTTGACTTGAGGGAATAGTCTTATTGAAAGAAAGGAAAGGGACAGAAATAGGAAACTTAATAAAATCAAAAAAGATAAAATTCTAATTTTCCATTGGAATAATTTCGAGAATTGAACCCCAGAAGGCTACATGTAGAGACTATATGTCTACAAATTCCTTTGCCTGTATGAGTTTTTTCCTGAAATAACTATGTACTGTCGTGAGCAAAAAAAAATAGGACAACTATTTTTTTCTAATGTCAATTTGTCTCTATTTGCACACTTGCGATGAATTTTGACAAATAACTGACAATGTCACAAAAAAGTTAGATGTACACAACTAGATTTTGTCCCATTTTTTTTGTGCACGACAGTACCTATAATAATTATGTACCTGAAGTTTCGAACGTTCACTTGAACGAATTTGATATGAGAATGTCCGAATAATCGACTTAGGCGTATAATTTTTCTGGTAATATTTGCTAGCAACGATAGTATCGTTGCCACCAAATAATACCAGAAAAATGGTACGCCTAAGTCGATTTGCAGTTTTTATTAATTTTTCCTTTTCATATGAAATCCGTTCAAGTGAACGTTCGAAACTTCAGGCACATTAATAATTAGACTATTATTCTGCAAATTGTAAATTTTGATTTTAATATGGATTTTGAGACTCCAGTATTGTTTTCTTTCTTTTTTTTTTTTTTTCAGATAATTTCTGTTTGTTTAATGAAGAATTATTTATATTCAACATAACTATTTTCAATGATTTAAAAATACAATTTAAGTAGTTTAACTAAAATTTATTGTAACATAAAATTTTTTTAAAAACATTTTAAATAAAAAAAACTATATATGATCAACTTGATCTTTTGATACTACGGGATATACATGACATATTTTTTCTATGGATGTGTCCGTATCTAATGACGAATTATATCCTGAAGTAGAAGGGGACAATGAAAAGTCAATATCTTTTTCAACATCTAAAATCCAGTCAATCATTTTGTAGTCACTAGAGGTCAACTTTGCCTTTTCATAAAAGGTAAACTCTGTACTTACATCGGGTGCATCCAGGTATTCCTCTGGAAGATCCAAAACGGCTAACTTTTCTCTATACCCAGAATTTAAAACAGTTGTACTGTTATTTTGCCTCCTGGGAACCTTATGCTTTTCGAAAACTGGTAAAGCAACTAAAGAAGTAGTAGCCATCGACTTCTTCAGTTTAATATTGCGATCAAAATTTCGAGTAGGAAAATAAATAGTTTTCAGTGGTTTTGAATGCCGCACGCCAATCGCTTCATGTAAACTCTCTGAAGAGGTTTGCGTTAAATCTATCACTGGTCCATTTATTTCCTGATTTTCTTGGTAGCTGCTGACATAAATGATAGAGTCGGTTGAACAAACTTTCTTTATCTTTCTTAGAAGTTTTGGATTCTCATATATTTCTTGTCTACTGGACTCATTCTCTGCCCATTCATTCAATTGGTTAACATTTCTAACTACTTTTTTTACTTTTGCCAAATCTTTTCTAACACGTTTGCCCTTTTTGCAGATAGGCGGACACATGCATTTTTCCTTCTTCCGTTGCCTTTTATCTTTAGGACTGCTGCAGTTTTTTAAAACCGACTTTTTCGTTACCTTAAACATTGAAGCCATTATTTTAGTGAAACCACTACGTAAATCCAGTAACTTACCACTTTATTCATTTTAACACAAAATAATTGTTATCCTATTACTCTCGCTATTCTGCACGGTGATTTTTTGCAAAGTACTTGCACAACTTATTAAATTTTATTTATATTGAAATTGACGGTTCTTTACATAGCGCCAACGTCGATTTTTTAAACAAACGCTAAGTTGTTTTATGTTGGTAATACTCCTTGTTTTTTCGATTGGCTAGTCGTCGCTGAACATTTCGGTTTTTCTAATTTTCCGGACTGAAATCAGTGAAATCAGGTTGAATCATATTCATCTGTTTAGTTGGTAATGCAGTAACGAAGGTCGTTGTTATTTCTGTGTTATTGTTCATGGTGGTTGTTAGTTGTGAATAGCGAATATTGTTTTTATTATTTCTTGGGATGGTGGTTAATGGTTATTAGTCCTGTCAATGAATGGTTTCTAGAGGGAAATGCCGAGATCACAATTTTTGACTTGTGTTCGGAGTATTTAGGAGGTAAACATACCAAAAGTCCCCGAACACAACAGATGCGGTGGTGCAGGGGGGCACGAAGAAGGTACCGGTTTTTATTTTTCGCTCATATCTCGAGAACGGTTAGTCCTAATCAAAGAGTGGCTATATGCAAAATTAAAGTGACTAAATTTTCTACAATAATGTTTGTATAATTTTTTTTTGTATCTGTTATGGTTCAGTAATGGATTGTACCTATATCTTTTAACTATATTCCAACTTTATTATAAATTTATTATAAATTGAAAACAAATTTTAATAATCATCATGAAAAAAAAAATTGTACAGATATCTGTTTCATAGCAGACAGAACTATATCGAATAAAAAATGTCTTTGTGTCTGTAAATGTGTGTGTGCGCGTATGTATACGTATATGGGCTATATTCGACTGGGACCACCCTGGGCACGCCCATAGTGGACGAGGTCGAACGCTTTCACAGTCGTATCATAAAACGTGACCATGTCGACCAACTTCAGACCGCTGATTAGAACGCTTTTTAGCAGTCCGACCGTGGTCCGCCCGCCAGTCGAACGGGACCATGGTGTGCAATTGCAAGAGGGAGATATTAATAACATATACCAACTAAAAAGTGATACAACTTCCCCTATAAAAATTGAATCCGTAACATTCCTAAAAAAGGACTTAATCTTTAAAAACTGTAGCAAGTTAAAAGGCACGAAAATATTTATCGCCCACGATTTATGCCCTGAGGATAAAAAGGACCAGAAAGTACTATCTGACCATCTCAAAATTGCAAGATCTAAAAACTACTCAGCCAAGATAAAAGGCAAAAAGCTAGAAATAAACGGCGAGGTTTACACGACAGAACAACTCCAGCAACTAGAAATAGAGAATTCAACACAGAAAACGTATGAAGAAAACCTGTCATTAGTAACGAGCCGAAGAAGTCGTAGTAGCTCTCCAACATCTATAAAAAAGAAAACAGCCCACCTAAACTAGTAATAGATAACCAGGACAATAATAAGAAGGCAGAAAAAGGAGAAACGTCACTTGAACATAAAGCAAAAGTAGAAGGGAAGAATAGAAATCAAAGGACTAGTTCGGCAGGCAGTGCAAAAAGTGACAAAGGTGAAAGACAATTAAGGCCAACAAGGAAGTAAGAATAACTGAATACCTGTGAATAATAAGGTATAAAAAAAGGATTCAATATAAGTTTTTAGTTTATCAATTTTTTTTTACTTTTAATTCTTAATTTTTACTTTTTCTTTTCCCATATTTCTTTTTTTTCTTTTTCTCTTTTATTATTATTATTATCAATTGATTTGTTCCTCTTGTTTATTATTAAGTTGTATTAGATTTACGATTAGAAAATAATGGACAATTATATGTACGAGATTTTCATATTGAAGAAATAACAACGACTGAAACAAGTACCATACCAGAATTAAAACCATGCCTTACAGAAACAACAAATTGTCTCACAATATTTCATACAAATATAAGAAGTATTTCAAAAAATTTTAATGAGCTTGAAGTAATACTCAATGAATTTAATGAATTATATGATATAATTGTTTTAACAGAAACATGGTTTGCAGGTAATGACGATTTATTTAATATACAAAATTATAAAAAAATTTATAATAAAGGAAACGTAAACAAAAACGATGGTGTTATAGTATATGTAAAAAACAAACATAAATTTGAGGCAAAAATAGTTAATATTTCAAATATAAATTGTATAAGAATAACAATAGCAACTGATAATAACAAGAAAACGTCAATCACAGCTATATGTAAACCACACACAATTAATACACTCTCATTCATTCAAGAACTAGAAACTTTTGTTACTAACAAAGACAAGAATAATACGGAAATTATAGTAGGAGATATGAATATAAATATATTAGAGAATACGGAGGCTAGCCATGAATATTTAAATGTTCTTTACGAAAATGGTTATAAATCACTAATCAACAAGCATACTAGGATAGAAAATAACTCCCAATCCTGTATTGATCATATTTTTTTTTAAAGTAATTACATCACGGTAGATGAGTTTCTGCCAATAATTTAACACTCTAAAATAACAGATCATTTTCCAACAATATTAAAAATTAACGATAATAACTTCAAATCAAGACAAACACAGTTGACAAAAACATTCCTAGATTATAAAAAAATATGTACAATAATAAACCAGAACACATTTGAAAATATTTACATGCAAAATACAGTGGAGGGAGCCACCCAAATATTCATAAATACAATCAAAGAAGCTATAGAAATGTCAACACGAACAATTACAATAAAACAAACGGTAAAAAAAAACCTTGGGATCACAGAGGGTTTAATAAAGTCGATACATGTCAGAGATAAATTGTATAATGTGTAAAGAAAAAACCCAAATGTAGATTCGCTTAAAGAATACAAATATTATAGAAACAAACTAAATAAATTAATTACAAAATCGAAACAAAATTATTACAAAGATGTCATTATCCAAAATAAAAACAATAGCAAGAAAATTTGGCACCTAATGAGAGAATATACAAACAGTCCACAAACAAACAATAACGACATAATTGAAATAAAAAATAAATATAGCATAAATGTTACGGATGGAAAAGAAATTGCGCAAATATTTAATAATCACTATGCTAAGTAGGTACTGTTGGTGAAAAAATGGCACAGAAAATAAAAAAAGACTGGCAATCCGATCAAAATGAATAAACACAACCCAATAACTCTTACACAATATTTTTAAACCCGGTTAATGAAAATGAACTGATTGAGATAATAATGTCACTCAGCGCCCGGTGCTGATGGTATAACAACTAAAATTCTGAAAGAGTTATCTCAAATCATAAGTAAACCCCTAACATACCTGATAAACCTTATTTTTGAGACAGGGGATTGTCCATCCCAATTTAAAGAAGGTCTGATAACACCAATTTATAAATCAGGTGACAGTCAAATAGTTGATAATTACAGGCCCATTAGTTTGTTATCCAATGTTGCTAAAATATTTGAAAAAGCATTAAAAACTAGGCTAGTTAGTTTCATGGAATGTTACAACTTAGTGTCTAAGAAGCAATATGGTTTCCGTAAGAACATGTCAACCAATGATGCAATAGCCAATTTAACGAAAAAAATGTATAATTGTTTAGACTCAGCCAAACCATGTGCAGGAGTTTTCATTGACTTGGCAAAAACTTTCGACACGGTAAGCCATGAATTACTTCTACGCAAAATCCAAAATATGGGAATACGGGGACAGACTTTCAAGTCACTTAGCAACTACTTGGAAAACACATATCAATCGGTAAAAATAGGCACCAACATCAGTGATAAACAAAAAATAACATTTGGTATCCCACAAGGAACTGTTTTGGGACCTATTTTATTCATAATATACCTAAATGATCTTCTTAACCTAGACTGTTACGGAGACATAGTGTCATATGCTGATGACACTGTACTATTTGTAGAAGGAGAGACTTGGGCTGAAATAAATAAAAAAAATAAAGGAAGATTTAAACAAAATAACAAAATGGTTTGATAGCAACCTGCTAACGATTAACTTAAATAAAACAATGTATATACCATTTTCGAGTTACAAAAGGGGTTTACAACTATCGATGTTGAACTCAAACATAGGAATACTATACGGAATTTGGAAAACTCAGAATATGTTAAATATCTTGGAATAATTGTAGATAATCATTTAAGATGGAACCACCACATTGAAAACTTAGTCAGGAAGCTGAGATGGCTATCCTACATGTTTCAAAAATTAAAGTACATTTTGAGTATCCACGAACTTAAATCCGTTTACTATGCGTTAGTACAATCACTGCTTACTTACGGTATTATTGGCTTGGGTGGAGCATACTCAAATGTAATAAAACCTCTGGAAGTCATACAAAAACGAATACTCAAAATCATTTTTAATTTTCCGGCAAGGTTTTCAACTGAGGAGCTTTTTAAACATACCAAAATATGTGACGTAAGAAACCTTTTTTATTTAACTGCGTTAACAAATATGTCAAAACACAAATTAATAACGGATTATATCTCACATACATAATACAAGACACAAAACACAAAAAAATCTATTATTATCCAAAAAAAGTAAGACCATTGTACAGAGAGTGTACCACTACATTGGCATAAAAGTGTACAATCTTCTACCACCCGAATTAAAGCAAATAATATATAAAAAGTCCTCAAAAATAAAATTTCGCCAGTGGTTAATTGAAAATAAACCTACACTTTTATGAAAGCTCATCATTATATCCGCTTTTCTTCTTTTTACCTTTTTCTTCTATGGTGTAAATATACATTTGACAGAATCGTTGTTATTTCTTTATATATATTTGCATTCCTTATGTTTATGTTTATATATTTTGTCTTTTCCCTTTTCATAAGATATGTGTACTTATAATGTATATATACATGTTTACGTATTGTATAATACTTAAGTATCACTTTAGTCACCTATTATTATTTGATTTTTTTTATTGTTATTTTAGTATTTTATTACATTTAATATAGCAATAGCGTTGAAAGAATATATTACTCCCCAGGAATTCGAAAACTTAAGGAAGTCTCGGACACCTACTTTTAGTAACTATTATAGTCTGCCACTATTTTCAATATTTATTTACACTGTTACCAATAATTAATATATGCGTATGTACTATATAAATTAATGTAAATAAGTAAATATTATTATTATTATTAATATTATATACGCACACACACATTTACAGACACAAAGACAGTTTTTATTCGATATTTGAGTTCTGTCTGCTATGAAACGGATATCTGTACAATTTTTTTTTCCATGATGATTATTAAAATTTGTTTTCAATTTATAATAAAGTTGGAATACAGTTAAAAGATATACAATCCATTACTGAACCATAACAGATACGACAAAAATTAATAGAAACATTATTGTGGAAAATTTAATCAGCTTTAATTTCGCATATAGCCATTTTTTGATTATGGCTAACCGTTTTCGAAATATGAGCTAGAAACCAAAAACCGGGAGCTTCTTCGCGCCCCCCTGCACCCCCGCACCACCTATGTTCGGGGATCTTTGGAATGTTTACCTCCCAAATAGTCCAAACACTGGCCCCAAGTCAAAAATTGTGATCTCGGCATTTCCTTCTTGACAGGGCTACATCATTTCTAGATACTTAAGGTAGGTGTCATTACATTTTTCGAGGTTATTGGTTATTAAAACTACATTTTCCAAATAACGATTTATTGTAAACATTTTTTGCTTTTTATTTTAATAATAAATACAAAAACGAAACATGTAACATTCCATTATCTAACATTGCTGTCTAAAATTAATATTTAATTGGTGTTCTGCACATTATTCTTTAAATTTTATACAAACACTGATGTGTACAACAATTTTTGTTAGGCAACCGTTTTTTGCAATAAATTTGATACTGTGATATTGCTATTATATATAAAAATAAAGTCTAATTATGGAGACAATAATATATTTGGAAGATTCGACCAGGAATTATTTTTTGTAAACACGGAAGATTTATATGATACAGGTTGTCCCATTTAATAGCCCTTTTCCTCTCTAATGCGTTCATTAGTGCAAATAAAAACTTTCATTGTCTTTGACACCTTTTCGTTGAAACTTCCGATTAAATGTACCTATAATAAGAATATTTTAAGAATAAATTTTTGCCTTGGGAATTTTGTTTTAATGAATGTGGGAAAATATAGTAAGTATACTGTTTTATTAGGAGTAAAACTGGTACTTTTGTGATGAGTCTGTAGGATTGCAATTGGCACTTACAGACGAGTCACAATAAACGGCTTTTACTCCGAATAAAACATGCTATTTTTTCTTCAAACGTCGATTAGCTATATAAAAAAATAAAGATAAAAAATCTCGAATATCACCACCAAAAACGCATTGTGTTAATATCGCATGGCCGGCATATTAAATAAATGCTATGGATATTACTTTTTCTGCCACTCACAGCGTCAGAAAAAGTACATTTACCTCCGTTGTTAATGGCAACGCATAGCCATCAAACTTTAATGTCGTGAAATGAGTTAAGAAATGTAATGTTTTTCTGACGAAAAATATATTTCAATCTCACCAGATATTCGCATTTGTTTTGTAGGCATTATATGGCATACCAAAGTAGTAGTGTCGTCATTATGACGCCAATTTTTGGTCAGTGATGACAGCGAGCTGACGTCTATCATGACGTGTTTAAGACGTGAAAATTACGGTCGTAAGTCACATACAACTAGTATTGGTAATAATTCCTTGGGCGTCCTAGTAATTTGAGAAGTGTATCTTGGTTTTGCGATGCAAACCTTTCACTATAATATTTTTCCGCAATTATTAATAAAGTTTTTAACGGAAAAAAAAATCGGAATGTGTAGGGATCGAACCGTCGATCTCTTGACCAAATTAATTACTAAATTAATATACTTTTATTTTGTTTAGCTAGTTTTATATGTTATTTCATTTATCTCATTTATTTTTGTGATTACAATTTCTGTAACCTTGCGTCACAGCTACGCGGCTAAGCACGTGGATATGACCAACGGCCAGGTGTTGTGGGCAGCAGATTTTCAGATCATGTCTTGTATTTTGATTGACGATCTTCTTATTTAGTTCAATCGTATTTTATTTTTTTTTTGTTATAGTCTTAATTTCCATATAAAGCCGCTTTAGTTAAAATGCTGTGTTTTGTGTTATTTCTGTGTTATGTAGGGAAAAGTTCTGTAAAAAACTCTACTCCAAGTGTCAGCGTTTAATAACAGATTTGCAGGAGCAAACCTAGAGGTGTATAGGAGTTTAGGACCTCTTGACAACGCAACGTTTAACTCACTGAACAACTGAATAGTTATATTTTAATTTACATAAAAACTATTTAAGTAGTTGGAAACAGTAAAACAAAATTTATATTATTATTATTATTATTATTATTGCAATGCCAAAGTGTAATATATATGTTCACTACTTAATTAATTTGTAACGTGACTTACATCATTTAACAGTGACGTGTAATCGACGTCACCATATTACCCTACCACAGCTACACCCAAAAATGACGTCTAAATGACAGCATTTTTATAGTGTCAATATGACGACCCTAATGTCACGTGATTATTACGTCATTAACTGGTCGAATGACGTCTACGGCGTCATAATGACTACACCTTGCTACTTGGGTAGGTATGTGATGAAATTGGTGTAATTCGTATTTATAGGTAGGTAGGTACCTAGACAAGTTTTGTGCGTAATTAAAAGAGCTATATTGCTCTCTTATGAAAGGTAGTGCTACTTACATCTACTGGATAAATTTAAATAATGGGCTTACATATTAGTGATGCACGGGTAGTAATCATTCGTTACTTTCGTAATCGTTACTCGCCAATACCCGAAGTGCCAGTGATTACCTGAAAAGTATTCATTAATTTTTCACATATGATTGCATGCGTACTTGCCATGTCCCCCGCTCATTAATTTGTTTTCCCATTTTTACACCTTCCCGTTGATCAATGCATAAATTATTAGACAAAGAAGTTGCCCGGCAGCAAAATGGTTTAGTCTGGGCTTGGATACAGTGAATAAATAATTTGGTAATTAGTAAGACTAATAATTATACTACTAGTCTTTGGTAAGTCTAAGAAAAGTAACGATTACCATTAATTAAAAAGTAACGGGATTTGCATCACTAGCTTACATGTAATAATTCGGATTATTTTAACTACTATTTGCCCATAAAGGAAAGAAGCTATACACCTAAAACATACGAAGGCAAGTTAGGGGAAACACAAAGGTAGAAATTGGATAAGAACACACATAGTTCAATAAAGTTTTCGTCGTGTGATAATTTTAACACATTTTCTTATATTCTCTTGTTAGTCCGTTATAATTCCATTTGAGTAAATATATTATATAACTTTTAACTTAATTTCTAACAATATTTATGTCAAATTTACCGGTCGAGTAATTTGGTAATTAGATGTAGGTACAATTCTCGAGACAATTTTCAATTCTCTATGTATACTTACTCAAAGAAACAAAAAAAGCAATGCAGAAATACCAGAAACATTGACGGAGGTACCTAAAGCATCCCATTCACAGGTGATGAACACAGGCCTGTCGAGAGGGGAGCCCGGACCCGGGCCCCTTTTGAGAGTGCTCGGTTTTGAAATTTGTATTATTAATTTTTTTAGCGTATTTAAAAAAAAATCCGCTCATCAAAATTGTTTCTGGATTTCTACCCCCCCGTTCATAAATTTTTGGATTTCTGTCCCCGTTCATCAAGAAATTTTTTGGGATTATCGAGCCTCAGTTAGCAGCCGAATGTTGCATGCAATGAGTGAGTTTTCAAAATGACTGATATAATTCAATAAATTTAGTCCAAATCTTTTCTATTCAAGGACATTGTAAATTAACTATATCGAGCTGGTAACTTGGCGACATGTCGACGAACTTAATCATACACAGGGAGTCACTTGGAGTTATACTGTTGTATGTAGCCTAAAGGGCCCCGGGGCTGCTTATTATTGAGGGCCCCTTTCCTCTTTCAAGGTTTTGTCGTTTTATTGTTCCCATTAAGTTCTAAATTTATTAAAAATATACCACAGTATTATGATAGTTATGAATATGAACATCCAAAAGGCTAAAATTAATTAAAATTGAAACATTATATAATTTTGTTTTTTTGAGAATCGCCAAATGTGCACAACTGAATGCCTAGCCTATATGACGCAATATAACCGGATCCCCGGCCCCCCTGCGGGTGCCCGGACCCCGGGGATTTATCCCCCCTGCTTCCCCCTGTCGGCGGCCCTGGTAGCCTAAACTTTACCCTTGCAAAGTTTTAAAAGTGTACATAGATAGCATCCTAAGATGTAGGAAACCAAAAATAGGTAGGTACATAGTTGTATCGGGGTGAAACAAATATTTTTTGCAATAACTCAAAAAAAGATAATAGTCTAGGAGATAGTTACATATATGGGGCCTGGGATATAACCCATTGGCATTGCTGTTATGTTTCAGCAAATATTTTTCTGAGTATTTTATCTTATGTAAATCAGACCTCTCCCCCTGACCGTTTTGGCGCTAGCCGTCCCCGAAAGTATTCAATTGTGAAACAGAGTATAACACTTTGGTGAAAAAATAAAGCTAGTTCATAGTAAACCTTTGTTTGACGTTTTAAACGTCAAATGAAAACGTGGACTCTCCCTTAGAAAAAATAGACTCGCACGTTGATTATAAAAGTTGCTAGTTCCTGATTAGTCAAAGGTGCGTTATAATGAGATCATAATATGTTAGGCTGGAACTATGACTACCATGATTCTTCAGCTATTACATGTATTATGCAAGGATTATACGATAGTCGGGGGTAAAGACGTTAAGAAACTAACTCCATTTAATACTAAAAAACCATGATACTAAGAAAGTAAGATACGCTCTCACGCATACCTCCCCTTACCGCAGTCTCCGCTGTTACGTCACGTAAAAGTCAGCTAGTTCAGCGGTCAATTTTTGTTTTAGATGTAAACTAGAATTACCTTAACCGAAGTGTTTGGACGCTTATCCTTCAATGAAATAAGAAATTACGATTCTTTTGGTTGATCGAGACAAAAGATAGAACCAAAAATGTGAGAAAATTGTAAAATAATAGATACAATTATTCTTTCGTTTAACTTGCCTTAACTCAGAAACGGGCCAACGAATTAATCTCAAATTTTTACTACGTCATGACTCTATATCTGTTAATAAAATATGTTACTATGAAGGTAAAATTTTAATAAGTAAAGAAAATATGATTTTTTTTCTAAGACCATGTCGATAAACTGTGAAATTTTACAGGCTCGAATATGACAAGCGAAAAACTTTTTTATCTTTCGAATTAGATACCAAGTATATTGAGGACGTATGAAGGTAAAGGATGGAGCTAACTTTTTTATTTGAAACTTTTTTTTCTAGGACTAACAGTTTTCGAGAAAATTGCAATTAAGTATACGGAACGCCCTCGCGAACGATACAGCAGCGCAGAGAATGCGGTGTGAGAAATAAACGTACGTTAGTGTTGTTTAATGAAATCTAATTAATATTTTCTTGAGATTTTTCAGCAAATCAATAGAGGGTTATTAAATATTTGTAATAATTACCATGAGAGAACACATTGATATATCCTGCGCTATTGAATTAAGTCATACTGCGAAAACAGTATTTTGCAGATGCAAAATGTTTTTCATAATAGAAACATTAAAGAATCCGGCAATTTATTTGGAAATAACAGAAAAAAAATATTTTTCATTCTTGACTGTTTGTCTATTTTCCTGAATAACGTTAGATAAATGCACTGTTTCATAATTAAACTAATTAAAGTAGTACATTATTTACTACTACTATTTATTGTGTTTAATTAAATGAATTAAAATTTAATATTAAATAAAAACAAAATAAATAGTTTACACGTTGAAACATCAACGGTGCAAAAAGATCATACGTGCTTGCATCAATAATTATTTTGGAGTGTTTTCACAAACATTTAAATCCACAACGGCCTTATGCAAAATGAAAAGTGCTGACAGAAGCAGTCATAGAATTCTATGATATTAAAAAGTAAAATTGCCTGCAATCAGCTTTCTAGGTCTTATATTACGGTTTTCGATGTATTTTTAGGTAGATATTGGACACGGGAGTGTCGCGGGCGCGGGCTCTATTTGAAGTTGACTAGAGGGTGACGCTATGCGCACAATAGGTCAAAAGCTGGTACTCGTACCGAGCGTATCTTATATTTCATAGTATCATGCAAAAAAACTGAGTAAAAACCATAAGCCTCAGCCTTTCATCCATTCCTACATAACGTCATATGGAATTTAATTTTTTCTTATTAATCTTATGTAGCATACCCAGCAACTAAAAAGGGACTCCAAAATTTTTTAGTTGCTACACAAAATGAACATTTTGCATGCAGAATGTTGTTGGGTGTGAAATTTAGTCTATGTAATGAAGGAAAAAATAGTGTAAATATTTCGTGCAAAGACGAGAGTACCTTCTCTCTCCATTTTCGTAGGTGCTGAACACGATGAAAGTGGTTGGAGAAGTTTTTGACCTCCGTAACCCCCTGAAACGGCCAAAAACTGCCCCTTTTATGAGGATCCCTTTATGTTTTCATATATAAACGGGTTTGGGGAGTGATTTATCGACGGGTTATATATATTTAAAATAACATGGAAAGGGGTTATACAGTGAGTGGAATCCAGACAGCAGGCCTAGGGGGTTGATTAAACCCTCCCTAGGGGTGGAAAATCATTTTTTTTCAAATGATTCGGTTCAAACGCGTATCTCCCGTTTTTGAGGTCGCTGATCACGGGAAAAATATTCATTTTTAGCTCCAATCCCTCCTCATCCCTCACCCGCCAGAAAGCATGCTATCCAGAATTTAGTTTTTCGGCACATGATCGTTATTCCTGTGTATATCCCTTCATTTTTCACGGAAGAGAAGGTAGTAGCGACATCGGAGATTGCTCAACCCTTCCACGAGGTGTAAAATTCACTAATTACTGGTTGGATCGTCAATAACCCCTCCCCCGTTTTCGCAGGCACTGATTACGATAAAAATATTCACCTTTATCTCCTACTTTCCTTAACCCCTATAATGATAAAGATGTATGTACAGAAGAGAGAGCAGATGACGATGACGATAATGATGATGATTTTTATTTTAATTTAATCCCTGAAATTGGTTTAAGCGATTCCGATTCAGATTCGCTCACTGAAACGGCGGATGAAGAAGAAGAAGAGATCACGTGCGATGTGCGTTATGAGGAATATGAGGATTGTTATGCTATTTGTAAGCAAATAATTTATTTTGTCATAAAAATATTTTCATGTAATTTTTTGAATAAACAACATTGCTATTGACGACAAAATTTATTATTCATTACTCCTCTTATGAAGAAATCATTATACCCTACTCAGCAACCTACACAATCTTCGCCCCAGCGATAACTGGTGGATGAGGGTAAGTTTCCGTCCATTAGGAATGAAGAGGGATTGAGGAGAGTCGGAGATGAAGGTGAATATTTTTATCGTGATCAGCGCCTGCGAAAACGGGGGAGGGCGTATTGACGATCCAGCGCGTAATTAATGAATTTTACACCTCTTGGAAAGGTTGAAGCAACCCCGAGGTCGCTACCATCTTCTCTTCCGTGAAAAATGAAGGGATATGCACAGGAATAACGATCATGTTTCGAAAAACCTGTAAATCCTGGATAGCATACTTTCTGGTGAGTGAGGGGTGGTTTCTGCTCGTTTAAGGGATCAAGAAGGGTTGAAGCTAAAAATGAATATTTTTCCTGTGGTCAACGACCCCGAAAACGGGAGGATACAGGTTTGAACCGAATCATTTGAAAAAAATGATTTTCCACCCATGCATCGGGAGGGTTAATCAAGACTGGTTTCCATGACCTTTCTGTCTGTTTTAATTGAGTTTTTAAATCATGCTTATTACTTAATACCAATTTTAAAATATACAATATAATGATGTTATTCATGAAACTAATGATCGCACGTTTATTAGTTACTGAAATTTCATTTATAGAAAGGAACTGCTTAAATGAAACAACCTGTATAAATAATTCCTAAAATGTATGTATTTTTGATTGCTTTGGTAAATTTAAAATGTAATAACAACTTTTTACAAGGATGTAGCCTGAAGAAAGCCGTTGAAAGTTCAGTTATATTTTTCAACTTTAACTAAATCATTGTGGAAACCTTTAGAATTTGATTTTTTTAAATTTGCGTTATATAAAATAATTAAATATTGTAGAGATAAATGTAAATTCTTTTAATATTTGTGTGACAGTGACAAAAGTACTGATGGAAAAATTTGAAAATTAGTGTTGTCCTTGATTTTTAAATATTTAGAGTGTTTCAGAAAGTGTGGAAATAAGCGACAGAATAAATTCATCATGTAAAAATAAGATGCGGCAAATCTCAAGATAGAGATCATTTACTTTTTCAGTTTTTCAATTTTCTCGTAAATAATTCGAGGAAAGTTTGTCCAATTTTTAACAATTCAAAAATATTTGATACCCTCCAACGATTTTCATATTTTTTATTATCAAAACCTGCGTTTGTTTTCCAGCTAAAAAACTTGTACATTTTGGTACTAGCAGCTCTTTAACTTCAAATGCAGCTGTTTTACAGGCATATTGATTAGTTTATTAAACGAAAAAAATACATTCAATAACCAAGTTTTGCACATTAAGTTATTTCTCAATTCTTAAGACTGTATGACACTCGGTATAACATTATCTCAAATTCTTTATATAAAGTTTGATACAAAGTAGATTAGTGCAGTAAAATTAAAAGTTGACCCGGCACAAATTTGTAACAAGCTGATTTCTTCAGGATTGTATCCATGGCTATCCAGAAATCTCCGACTGAAAATCCCAAAAAATCTGCCATGCAGAAATAAAGAAAAAAATGCGCCGCCATGTTGAAATTAGGCACTTGTTTTTTTAATCGGGAATAACCCGCACGGATGACACTTTAGGAAAGAAAGTATACAGGCAAAATTTTGAGAGAAAGAGTTAAGTTTTAATGTGATATAAGTAAAGTTTTTTGCAACCGGTTAAATATTAGCAACAACAATTATTACTGGTAATACTAATGAATTAAAGTAATACATTCGTAAAATAAAATTCATTTTAAAAACAAAAGAACGTAAGAACAAACACAATAACAGAACTCATAAATAGTGAAAAATTAACCTATAAACTCTTTAAAAAGCATGAATAAATTAAATAAGCATAAAAAACTCTCAAATAAGAGCTTTAACTAAAAAATAAATAAAAACTAGCCTCACTCTCAGAAAGTAACATCTATGACGCATTGTCACAGTCCTGTCCAATGCACTTTACACAGCTGGTACTGCACTTAAGGTTATATTTTTTACATTTTCACGACTGTTTGCAATTTTTCTTGCAACCACAGAATAAAATATTTAAAATGAAATCAGGGGCAGACGTTTGTACTGTTTTTATTGGTTCTAGATAACCGCTGTTTTTCCAACCCCAGTTCTCTGGATTAAGAATGTCGCCTAACCAGACTTGAATTTGCCAATACACTCTATAAGTATGATATTTAGTGGCATCGAATGTTGGCGGAAGAACCGTTAGATCGAAGTGCTGGAAAATATTTTGCCTAGCAAAAATCTTAATATTCCTAACGAACCTGAATCATTTAAACTATTAGTTTTTTTACTGCTATACCATCTTAAAATAAATTCTTCCCCAATTAGTGTAAGCTGATTTGCTTCAGCAAAACTTTTGGAAATTGCTAGGCTGTTACTTAGTTCAGTATTATTTTCTAAAACTGAAAATACTGTTTCTTGCCATTTTTATAGAATGCAGAGGTGGTATCGCATCCGAATATGGCATGTGTAAATAGAGTATTTTTTTACTACATTTTCACTTAGTTCTGAACGTAACTTGCAGATATTCGTTATTTTATCAGATTTGCCTCAATCACCGTCTTATCATGTATACATTTTTTGTTTTGCAATGCTCAATAAGTAACGTTATTTATTAAGTCTGTATCTTGACGAGCAACTATATCAGCTGAGCAATCAATAGCAGCTTTTACAATTAAATAATCAGCATCTGCATCCGCACATTTGACTGTGATATTATTTTGATTGAAATTTGATGTTAGAGGTTTAATTAACTGATGTTTATTTGACACTGATGCTAAAAATTCGTCTTGAGATATCTCTATTACTTTTTTGTATGTCAATATTAATTTCTTTCTGAAATGCATTTTTAGCTCTTTTTTGATATTCTGTGAATTTAACGGAAGTGTTTTCATTAGAATAGCCATCGAAAATAATAATTCAATTTAAACAATAATGATAACGAACAAATGAAATACAGTGATTAACAATATCTTTACACCGAGCCGGGTGTTGCTACACAACTTTTCTAAGGAGAAACCCCCCCGTCTAGTACAAATTGTTTAGCACTTTCAGGCAAAGTTGGACTTGATGTAAGTTTTTTATCAAAATATGTTTTTGTTGTTTTTCGAAACGAAATATCGTCAAATAAACTAACCGGTATATGTTTTATTTCATATTTAAATAAACCATGTTTAATTAGTATTACCAACAAAGGTTTTTGTTGACTATTGTTACATTCTTATGGTGTAAAAATACAAAAAATACCCTTTTTTCAAAAGAATCTGTCATTTTGACAATCATAACTTTGTTAATATTTAACCGATTTATACCATACCATTTATACCATCTCAAAATTTTGCCTCTTTACTTTTTTGCTAAAGTGTCATCCGTGTGGGCTATTACCGATTAAAGGAAAAAAGTGCCTAATTTCAATATGGCTGATCATTTTTTCTTTATTTCTACATGGCGGATTTTTTGGGATTTTCAGTCAGAGACTCCTGGATAGCCATATAATACCGAAGAAGTTAGCTTGTTACAAATTTGTTCCGGGTTTGGTCCAAATTTAATTTAATTTGACTGAAGTAATATCTACAGGATGACAACTTAAATAACAACGTCTCAATAATTCCGAAATAATGGAGATGTTGTCATCTTGCAGTTTGTATTAAAATTTATATAAATTTTTATATGCCATACAGCCTTTAGGTTACCTACTCGGAAATGACTGCTGGTAACATTTTTTTTTTAAATAGGGTAGGGTGGAGTTATTACGTAGTGGGGCTATTCCGCTAGTGACCTCCTTTTTCTCATTTAAATAACTGACATTTTTGTTTTCAAAGACGTTTAAATGGATATTTTCTTATTAGTATTCAGAAGGCTTTATTATTCGTGACAAATAAGAAGTTTGTTAAAAAATGTTAATTTAGAATAAAAATACAATGATAGAATAGATCTGTCAGAATAGCCCTACTGTGTGGCAATTCCGCTGACATTGATATCTCGTTATTTTTTCCTGATGAATTGAGTAGTTAAGACTGATTCTACTGCACTTGCATTGATAGTGTCAAAGGCACACACGATAACCCCACCACTGTGAGTTCCAAGAGGGTATGTCCGGGGATATCTGTTCGACCTGTTCATAGCTACCTGGAGCTGTTCGAACAGCTACTGAACAGTTCGAACATACTATTAGCTCCACCCTTCCCAGGCAGCAGACTGATGTCATTTTAACGTCACATTGGTCTACGACGTCACGTGACGAAAAAGTGACGTCTCAGTAACGTCATATTGTGACAAAATTATGACGTCATGTTGAAACGTCGATGCGACGTTTGGCAACGTCATTTTTTCATTGCAGAAATTATTTCTAGATGGCGCCACATACAAGCCACTGAAAATAATCAGTCATTCTTTACCTTATACTCTAATGAATTTATAGAAAATAAATAATAATATAAATTGCAATGTTCAAATACATTCAGGAAACATTGATTGATTTGGATGGATCCTATAATGGTCAGGTTGAAGATCATTATTATGTGGCTGGGCCGAGATAGCATAAAAACCAGTGAGTGCTTCATCTATTAATTGTCCATTCATCTACATCGTACGTGGCAGCTTATCCTGTAACGCATCGTATGATGGAAAATGGATCGGAAAACGGAAACTTCCTAGAGCCCTTAATATTTACATGCCATATTGCACCAAATTGGCTTCTTTATTATATTTCTCAAATGTACATTTATTTCAATTAATCAAAAATAGCTTGCATATGGTCCGATAAACGTCGTTAAATGACGTCGCTGGACATAATGACGTCATTTTTACGCGCCATTGTTATGTCATTTCAGAGGTCAAAATGACGTCAGTCTGCTGCCTGGGTTATGAGCCATAATCTTAGATCTAAGCTTAAGCATTGGTCCTAAGACTCTTAGGTCCCCTTCCCACTACTCCGATACTAGGACCTAGATTCTAAAACATAGAACCTCACCCGTGGCACTCACATTGACGGGGGGGGGGGGGGGGATGCTGAGTGCTTCTCAGACTACTAATGCAAGTGGGGCAGTGTCGGCCTTACTTATCTACTGATTTAAAACTGATAAAACTGGAAAAGTTGGTAATTGATTTAGTGGCATTAAGAAATAGGGTTTGTCTGTGGAATAGCTCCACCCCACCTTAAATTCTCTTGCACGTTTGTATGCTCGTTTCAAAACTGCAAATATTACTCGTTAATTAGAAAACTGGACAGAGGTAATAAATTATATATCAGAGTTATAACGCTCTCTACCTCAGTAACTGTATCGGAGATATGACAGATATCTACATCAGTTGTTCCGACATTTTTTATATGAATTGTTTTGTCTATTTCCAACCACCTCACGTTAATTGAACGTCACCCCAACTTAATTATTTTAAATATAACGGGGTAAACTCATTTGCGGTACTCTGAATTCTGAGCTTTGATAAGTCCATACACTTAACAGGTAACGCCTACAGATGGCGTGATGTCAGACGTCTTTCACAGCAGCAAAGGAAGGCCAACTAGAATAAGGTAAGGATCACAAAATGTGTGTCAAAACGTTTTGAATAAGAATAAGAGAATTTATAACACAGTATATTTGGATATTGTTTATAATTCATTATTTGTGGCATATTCATGATTTATGTTTGTTGGGTATTTTGCCACTGTAAAAATATTTAAAAATTTTGATGATAAAAAACCTCTGCTCCAAAAGGATCAGATAGAGGCTTTTTAATACTTCTACAATACAAAATGTCTCACACCTAAAAATATAGAGTGTGTGCTATTTAATTCTGCAACACCCCGTTATTTTGGAACGCATTGTCCGATTATTTTTTTTTTATTTGAGATGTAATGCTCGATGAGCTTTATTTGACTGTTTTGAAAATTTTTTTAAAGCCTACTAAGTTCTTCTAAATGGGTGGGCATTTCGAGATCGACTATTAACCAATTTTTTATCGGAAAATTGGATAGCGTATTTGATTCGCAGTTGTTTCAAATACCTCTATACAAAATTTTAGCTCGATACCTCATATACGGTGTTTGTTATTCAATTCAATAGCCAAATGTAAAATTTCTCACTTTTCGACCGGCCCTGTATAAAAGACGGTTAGGTTTACTAACTCATTCGACTTAAGGGACATCAGATACTAAATGAGGAAGAAAAAAGAAAAGTTATTCTTTAAATAAATAGTGCTTTTGTACATTATTCGGTTGCTGGACGTAGGTGCCTTAATGAAAATTTTTCAAACAAATGGATTGGACGGAATAGCTTTTCTTCTTTCTTTTTTTTCGCTCATTTAGTAACATCAACATTAGATGCTAAATGAGGAAGAAAAAAGAAAAGCTATAATGTTTTTTAATAATGATGTAAGCAGAAATACAAGATATTCATTTTTAAACACGGTATTATTATTATTTTATATAGAAACGGAATAATATACCCAGAGTGTTGTATTGAAAAAACCAAGTTGGGGCTGTTCTAGCAAATTATTGAATGCGTTAGTTACAAGATGATTTTAAGTTATTACTATATATTATTTTTCTTATATTCTTATAAATTAAGATAATACAAAAATGTAAAAAATTTGTATGGTGTATATCCATGTTTTACTACGAGACTGAAAATGTATACAGGGTTATTCATAAGAGTGTGGATAAAAAGTCTTTAAGCCCTTTTAAAAATTGAACGCCACATATATTATTACAGATTTGTCTACCAATATATTTTGACTTGAATATAAAACAAAAAGATGGACCATATATGGTTGAATGGTATGAGTTAGAAATAATAAGAGTTAAGTTAAATATATATTTTTTATTTACACGCGGTCCTGATCCACCATATTTACAGTTAATGGCTCGTCTTTTTTTTATTTTGAATGATCGGGATCTGCCTATTTTGATTTAAAGCTTTTATTTGTATTTTTTCCAAATAGATACTGGGTGTGCCAAGCCGTATTCGTATTACTAGTAGTCCACTGCATTTAGTGAAACATGAGCCGCATCTTCAGACCAATTCATACAAAAGCAAATGTTGGTTTTCCGGGTGTCCTTAATAAGGTCTCAAAAGTCCCCGAAGTGGGAGTGTAAGGATAAAATTTGGCAACGCTGTAAAGGGCTAAAATCATGCTCGGAAACGAATTTTTCGAGATATCTCGGCTTTCATTGCCTCTAGGACAAAAATGCATCAGGTCAAAAAGAAAGCTATAAAAAAGATACAGGGTCTTTTTTCGTATACGCAAAAATTGGCAACAATTTCTGTGATATTAAATTCTCACGTGCAGATAGAGTGCTTCCACTATTAACTGTCAATAGCAATGTTAAAGTCCATGATACCACAATGCCCATTGATCCATTATTGTTGTTTCAAGGGATTATTGTCATGAAGAGAACAAATGAAGAGCTTCGCACCTACTTGGAGTATGAATTAGCTCCGTATCCGGTGTCACTCTTTGACGAAGTTGGTATGCACAAGACGAACAAGTCAGCTTTCTATGACAATTTCCAGCCATCTGAATCAGAACCAGATCTCCAAAATGCCACTTATATCGTTGATGGGGGATTTCTCTTGCACCGAGTTATATGGCATCAACATGAAACCTACGATGCTATTTGGCAAGCATATGTTAATTATGTGCAAAATCACTTTGGCTCGAACTCTATTATTGTTTTTGATGGTTAGGAAAATATTAGCAACAGTGTGAAGGCTATGGAGCAGCTTCGCCGGTCCTCAAAAGCTTCATCTGTTGACATTTACTTTGATGAGCAGATGGTTGCAACTGTAAGCCAAGAGAAGCTCCTTGCCAATAATAAAAATAAAACCAGATTGATTTCAAAGTTTGAGGCAAATAATTCTATTGTTAGACATGCTGAAGATGATGCTGACATTTTGATAGTCGAAACAGCGCTCGAGGAATCATGTAAAAATACTACGGTTGTGGTTGGGGAAGATGTGGATCTTCTTATAATTTTAACTGCTCGTACACCTATTAATAAAGAAATTTTTCTCCTCAAACCAGGCAGAGGGAAGGTCCAACGAAAAATTTATTCTTTACGAAGCTTTGATCACCATAAAGATATTCGAGATCACATATTGTTTCTGCACGCATTCTCTGGGTGTGACACTACATCTGCTCTGTTTAATAAAGGCAAGACTGCAGTTTTGAAAGTGATGAAAAAACGGCAGGACTTGAAACTTGTAGCTGAAATTTTCAGCAAGACTGGTACTTCTCCTGACATAGTTACTTCGAATGGGATAAAATTTTTCCTCGTAATCTATAACGCTCCAGAAGTTTCCATCGATAACTATCGGTATTCTTGCTTTATTAAAGCTGTGAGCAAAAGCAAACCAGTGAAATTGAATTCATTACCACCCACCATGACGCAGCTCAACAGCATCTATTTCGTGTTTATTTTCAAGTACAGAAATGGTTGGGTAATGTACTGGATCCTAAAGAGTGGGGATGGATGTTGAAAGATACCATATTGTGGCCAAAAACAACATCCCAACTTCCTGCGTCTGATTGCCTTCTGAAGATGATTTTCTGCAACTATACGAAAGGTTGTGGACTATTGTGTGGCTGTTGGGACTTAATTGCTCGCCAGTTTGCGGCAACTGCCATGAAAAATCTTGCTTGAATGCTGAACCGATTGAAAACTCGTCAGAAATAGATGCCGACACTGAAGCAGAGACTGAAAGTTCTCAGATTGACTCGGATTTCCTCGAACGAATCGATGAATTTATAGAAGGAGAAAACGGACAAGAAGGAAATTATTAATTTGACAACATTTCAATAAGTACGACAGTTGTGGATTAGGCCTACCGGGAAAACCACATAAAAAAACGCGCCTAGTACTCAACCTCAAGGGTGGTGTGGAATAGAGTACTTAAATTATCCATAATATCCCATAAGTTCAAATTCAATGCAAGATTTTCAAGAAAACTATTGCGTATACGAAAAAAGACCCCTCTATCTTTTTTATAGAGAATTTCCATAGCTTTCTTTTTGACCTGATGTATTTTTGTCGTGGAGGCAATGAAAACCGAAATATCTCGAAAAATTCGTTTCCGAGCACGATTTTAGCCCTTTACAGCGTTGCCAAATTTTATCCTTAGACTCCCACTTCGGGGACTTTTGAGACCTTATTAAGGACACTCGAACCTACCTGGAAAACCAACATTTGCTTTTGTATGAATTGGTCTGAAGAAAAATCCTAAATGCAGTGGACTATAGTCAAAATAAAATTTTATGGCGAATACCAGTTCGTAAAAATTTACACGATATTTCATTCAGAAAACGTTGCGCTTTCATTGACCACCCTGTGCGTAGTAGACCGTGCATATTACTTATACGTTCTCTTTAACATTTTTATAATATCTAATTTATCACTGAAACATCTTAAAAAAACTAACAATTTAAAATGAGAACAAATACTTGTGTGTGCGCGTTTTTAAAGTTTTGTAAAGGTTTCCACATGCTAAGTATATACATTTCAAATTAAACGCTATTTTACTATTTGAACTAATAACGATAGGTAACATATGTACTATCGAGTATTATATATTTTAATGAAAATAAATGCTAAGAGGCAAAACGCAAACTTAATTTTTTGTATATATCTAGGTTTTCTTTATATAAAATTTATTTTATTGTTTTATCGAGGCAACTGTTATTGTCATGCTATTATTATTATTTTACATATTCGCTTGATTATTATGCATTATTATGAATTAAGTGCAAGACTGATAGAAGCATTAAATTATTGAATTAACAGCAACATAATTTCTTGCAGAGATAACTATTAGCGCTGGTGCTACAGTTATTAAATACATTTTTTTGATTAGTTGTTTTTGAAAAAGTTCACAAGATCCATATATCTTTTGGAAATTCCATGAAAAAGGGTGTTTCAGTCGGAGCTTATCGTTTTTATTTTTATTTTTACCATAGGTGTTCAGATTGGTTGATGTAATAATTTGGTTTAACAACAAAAATCTAAAGGTTATACAGCTATTTGCAACAAATACAGAACAGATTGTTCGGTGGCGTAATAGACAAGGCGAAAACCTCGCCTTCATATGAAAACATTTTCCCATTCGATTTTTTTGCATATTCACGTCCGGGACATGCCTCACAAGGATCAAGGATTTGCCAGATAAAAATCTTGTCCCAATTCGTTTAAACTAGGTAATTGTTTTAAAACAAATTGCAATTTAAGTTTTCTTGGTTATTTTAAACAAAAAAGGTCTCTTGTCATTTTTTCGTAAAGTTGACCGTTTCCGACTTATAAACAATTTAATGTTTGAAAAAACGCAAAAACGGCCATTTTCAAGGTTGAAACACAATATTAAAAAATGAATTTTTTGAGTTCACCAAACTTCTTATATAATCTAGTGAATAATAGAAGTTAAATAATGTGGATGAGTGTATGCATGTATGTATAATATATGCATTTTTGTATGTAAAAAACTTTATTCTTAAGATTAGGTAGATACATAGTATAAATATTGTGGACTAAAGCATTATTATTAGTTTATCCTAAACTGTTATATATTTTATTTCACTATAATGAATCGCTATCTCACTTGAATTAGTTATATATTAACAACAAATGTTAGTGGAGCACAACACAAATTTTTTTAAATTTAGGTGCTCCAATTAAAAAAATTACTGTTATAATTTTGTATATATTTGGAAAAAAATGAAATGAAATAAAAAATCTTTGAACATCCATTAACAAAATCATGAAGCTTAAATTTTTAATTGTTAAATAGACATTCTCCAATATTAAATAAAACAGGTGAAACGGCAGTTCTTGTATTTTTTTCAAACATTAAATTGTTTATAAGTTGGAAACGGTAAACTTTACGAAAAAATTACAAAAAAAACTAAAAAAATCATTCGGGTCAAAAAAACGATTTTTTCAATTTGTTTTAAAAAAAATTAGTTTAAACAAATTGGGATTGGGACCAGACATTCGTCCGGCAAACTCTTGTTCCTTATTCAGGGGCATGTCCCGAACTTGAATATGCAAGAAAATCGAATGGGAAAATTTTTTCATGCGAAGGCGAGGTTTTCGCCTTCTCTATAAAACCATTGTTCTCCACATTGCAGAAGAGGCCCATGTTCTGGGACGCTCGAATTTGTTCATTTAATAACTTACTCCGATGATGAGATAATGGTCAACTTCTGGTTAAACGCACTACAATGTGCTAAGACATAGACTGTCTTTATAGTGAGAAGTCTTGTAGACAGTCAGTCGCATTTCGCATTGTGATATTGATCTATTAAGATGATGAACAACCCAGTGACCAATTTTATTTGTGGCTTTAGAACAATTTAGATATTTGAATAGTTATAGAGCGGGAGCCCGTAACACAAAATCATATTCATCTGGAAAACCACATAAGTTTGCTATTTAAACAAGGTGGCCACTTTTTTGGAAAACAGGGAAAGCCGGGAAAAGTCAGGTAATTTTTTTTGGTCAGGGAAATCAGAGAATTTGTAGTAATTTGAACGTAAAATCAGGGAATTTTAAGGAATGGTCATGGAAAATTTATTTTAATATATTTATATTGTTGCTTGGACCAAAAATATTTTATTCAGTGTAAATTTTATGCAAGTCAATCGGAAGTTATTTTTCGCAAAAAATTGCACAACTAGGCAACACAGTTTATCAGTCAGGGAAGTCATTGAAAAGTCAGGGAATTTGAAAGGGAGTTTTAAGTGGTCGCCCTGTTAAATGCCGCAGCTTAAGAATATCCAACTACCTGTACAGTGGGGACCAGTGGCGGCTGGTGAAATTTCAATATTTTTTTTCTCGTCTGTGGCGCATGGGACCCATACGAAACTTGGGAAATAACATCTAGAGAAGCACTTCTCTAATGACCCCTAAAAAATTTTGAAAAAGCAGTTTGCGAAAAAATTTTTGAAAATTCGCTAGCCTCCCCTGGGTCTAGGGACCCCTGTTTACTTTTATTTTTTTTTGTCATATGCATTTGACTTTTCATAAAAATGCATCGACAGATTTTGGAGTTTGTGAAAATATTTTCATTACTAACTGAGATACAACGAATTGAAATATTGTAATTTGTTAAATTGTAAATTACAAAATTTCAGTTCATTGTATTTCAGTTAGTAATGAAAATATTTTCACAAACTCTAAAATCTGTCGATGCATTTTTATGAAAAGTCAAATGCATATGACAAAAAAAAATAAAAGTAAACAGGGGTCCCTAGACCCAGGGGAGGCTAGCAAATTTTCAAAAATTTTTTCGCAAACTGCTTTTTCAAAATTTTTTAGGGGTCATTAGAGAAGTGCTTCTCTAGATGTTATTTCCCAAATTTCGTATGGGTCCCATGCGCCACAGACGAGAAAAAAAATATTGAAATTTCACCAGCCGCCGCTGGTGGGGACCTCAGAACCAACCACTGGAAGTTGGTTTAAGGGCTGAAGAAAATGCAAAGATTACTGGAAACTAGGTGCCATACTAATACAGTGAATATATATTTTTATTTTTTACAATGTCGCGATCTATATACGCAATAAATAAAATGAAATTGCAAAGGAAGCACACGAAAAATAACAGTTTTTGCTGAAATAGACTTGACGTCTTGCACGAAAATTGTTATTCAATGTTTCGGTATGAAAATTACATGTTTGGCTCTGTGTGGCGGACACTTGTCAGGATAAAACACACAGCATTTATTAACACTTTCAGAGAACGGTTCTGAGGTTTGCACCCACTGTACAGTGTACAGTGGGCAGTTATTATTACTATTATTATTACAGTGTACATGTAACCGGGCTTAAGCAGCATATGTGTGCATCTGTGCATGTAGATATATTTTCTGAAATGTCAGGGTTTCTTTTAAAACGAGGTAGATATGAATAAAAAAAAACTTCATTGCTACTATGCTAGTATTGAACAAACTAATAAACAATATTTTTCGTCTAGTATGGAGCATACTAAAAAATAGGTTTGCTCTTTTTGGAAATAAAATTGTAAGGAATGTCGTCGATATCACTTTTAATAAGATTTAATGGAAAATATCTTATTTTTCTTAATATAAAGAATTTTGATACCCTTCGTTAATATACGTTGAATATATCCTATTTGTACGTTTCATTTACATATTTTTCTTATATTTGTGACTTTTAAAATAAACTCTATAAAGATAAATGTGCATGGAAAAACTATTTTTAAATTACGGCTATAGAAAATTGAAAAAAGCAGGCTCTGTGTGTTGGAACCAAGCTAAATTGAGACAGCTACTATACAAATTATGCGTAAAAAACCAATTTTGTTTTTGTAAGGTATATTCTTTTTGAGGACTACATACCTGCTTGCAAGTGAAAAGGACCCCGCACAAAATACATTGATTTTTGCTTTCGGTTAGTTTTTTTTTAAACTTTTATTTGTGGTGGTTGATTTCATGTGACAACCCTCGAAAACCGTTTGTTTTGGAGCTACAGCTCTTTTAAGGGCCAAAAACGTGTATTTTTCGTATGTGATATAAATATCAATATAAAAAAATGCATTAAAAAAAAAACACGAATGAATGTGTGTGAATTTAAACATACATATATATTTTTTTTCTTAGTTGTATTAACAACTACAACTACTTCATAAATAAACAAATTCGCACATAAAATATATTTTTTTATCTAATATATAAGATTGACTTTTAGTGTCCATCATCAATTATTACTTTCTTAAAAGTAATAATCTTCATCTTGTATGAACTCTTAACCCACCTGGCTATTTAATGTTTCTTTTTTATAGATTTTATATCACATATGAAAAATACACGTTTTCAGCCCTTAAAAGAGCCATAGCTCCAAAACAGAGCTATTTGAACATTTAATCAGCATCAAATTAACTACCAAAATTCAAAGTTTCAAAAAAATGTAACCGAAAGCAAAAATCAATGTATTTTGTGCGGGGTTCTTTGAGATCATGGCCTACTTCCTGTGTTATACCAAAAATATTGAAATGTGCCGTACCCTAATTCGCCCTCAAGTTTATTATATTAAGAGATACATAAAGCTTATTTTCGTGGAATTTTGATGTTAAATTAGAGCTCTCTCACACTGTACGAATAGAATTTTATAATTTAATAAATGTCGAATTTTTTTATCAAAATAAATTAATTGGAAAGCACTGTATTGAACTTAAGAAAATACCATATTTTAAAGTACGACGTTTATTAGATTTCAGAGTACTGCAAAGCAAACAAAAATTTTCGTTATTCTGCCTGTCTGTCTATCTGCTTATCAAGCTGGTGTCTTTCTATGTGCTGGCGTTATCCACAATACTATTTGACGGAGTGAAAAATATACAGGGTGGACACTAAAAAAAGATTATGGCAGAAATGTGATATAGGATAATAATATTTGACATGTTAGTTTTGTGTAATAATAATTTAGGTTACAAGACCGCAAAGAGTTGTTCTAAAAGATCCCTCACGAGCTTTTTTGATAATGCATTAATAGAAGTTGGTTTACATTTTGATTATTGATTTAAGAAATTGCTTTTTTTCTTAATCCTCAGTGAAATCAATATTATAAGTAATAAGAAATCAAAATAAAGTTGTAAAAAAATTTAAAAAACGCTTGGTGTAAATTTTACATTTCAATGAATTTTTTATAGCTTTATTTTGATTTATTCTTACTTTAATATTGATTTCACAGAGGTTCAAGAAAAAAGCAATTTCTTACTCAAAAATCAAAATGTAAACCAACTTCTATTAATACAGAGTAATTTTTATCAAAAAAGCTCGTGAGAAATAGTTTAGAAATTTTCTAAGGAAATTAAAAAATATATACAGCGTGATCTACCACGACATGCGGAAAATTTAACAGTAGGTTGTCCCCACCGAAAGGAGTTAAAAAAATGAAATATTAAAAAAAATGATCAAAAAAAGTACCTTATTTTTTTTGTAGAAATGCGCCACCAATGACTTTAACTAATCTAACGTAACGCGGTGCAACCATATCACTTTATCAGACTTAGGATTGACACTATTGACGGGGATAGAAGTGACTTTTTGGTTTTAATCAAATCACACTACGAAAATTGCGAAATAAATCGAAAAGACATTGACCCTATGCTGAAACGACAAGCAGATATGTGAGATATTTAGTTAAACCGGTCAATAAGACGGCGGTGTCCCGATTGTTCGACCGAAAGCAAAAAAACGCGGCAACACAGTTTTTCGGTCATGTAACATACAATATATTTTTTTCGGCCGACACTATCATACAAAATCAATTTTGTATTCTTTTTTTAATAGATTTTCTAACAAATATAACGACAAACAATAACAACTAATTAAATAAAATATTTTTACGACCGACACTATTATACAACTTCAAGTTTTATTATCTCTTAATAAATTTTCTAAGAAAAATACAACTACAAACAATAATTAACTATAGGTAATAACTTGTGAATTGACTTTTGAAAACTCGTAAAATAGTCTATTGTCCATGTACTGTAGAAAGGAACTAAAACGTTAAAGGGTTTTTATTGTTTCTTATGTTCAATTGACCCCACGATATGAAAAAACCGCGGAGTGCTACCATTTAAAGTGGTGCGTTTTTGAGATCGAAGTAAAAATGTCCACTTTTCATATTTTTTTTGCTCGAAAACTATGAATTTTTTCTATAAACACGTCAATAGAAAAGTGTGTAGAGATTTAAATTTCCAATCGAAATGGCACCTTCAGAAGTAAAAAAATTTTTTTTTACAAAAATACGTCCAAAAAACAAAACAAAAAAAACCAAAAAATGCAATTTTTTATTTTTTTTTTATTTTAGCCTGTAACTATTTTTCGGGTACATTTAGGCATAGACATTGCTGCATAACAAAAAAAAGCTGGCGTTTTACCCGTTAAAACGAGATTTTGTAAATAGTTTTACGATTAATAGTGACCGAGATATAGCGTTTCAAAGTTTGCAACTTTTAACTTTTTTTGCTAATTTTTACTATTTTTTTTTCAAATTTCGTCCTGTAACTTTTTTCTGAGTGAATTTAGGTGTAGACATTATTATATTAAAGTGAAAGCTGACTTTACGCCCGTTGAAATGGTGGCTGGTAAAAGTCTCTACGACAAATAGAAACCTAGATACAGCGTTTCGAAGAGTGTTGACTTTCTTCCAATTTTTACGTTCTTTTTTAAATTTCGGCCTATAACTTATTTGTCAAATACAGATATTGCTACATGGAATGTACTCGCAGCATTCTTGTTTAAATGGTCTGCAATAGAAGTTTATGTGATCAATAGTAACCAAGATACAGTCTAGATATACTAGATTATTGTACTTAAAAAATAACTTTTTACATTTTTCCACTTCTGTTTTTTTTTGTTCAAATAACTTAGATTAATAACTTACATTATGAAATTACTCAAATGTTGGATTTAACATATTGTCAAAATCAAAGTCGATTTCTTCATCGGCATCTATGTAAACATCGTCTTCCATTATTTGAGGTACATCAGCGTTTTCATAGTTCATTCCCATACATTCTTTGCAAAAATGGAGCAATTCATTCTCAACTTCCTACAACCACAGTTGCCTCTGCATCCTTTGGTGCATTTACAGGCTATTTTTTCCAGCAAAACTTGTGGTGCGGGAGGTTTATTTGTCAAAATTGGTACTAGTTCATTTTCTGAAGTTTTCCAACCCCAGATGAGAGGATTTACAATATTTCCTTTCCAATGTTGCATTTGCAAGTAAGTTCTTAAACCATGATGTTTAGCAGCATCAGTTGTTGGAGGCAATCGGGACAATGAGAATTTCGCAGCTGAAATAACTTATAGCGACTGGTTCTTTGGCCATCAATTTTCATACAATACATTCAGAAGCAGAATCGATGGCTGCTGGACTTGCATTTTCACACAAAAATTCATTTAAATACTTTTCCAAAAGCAAAATATTCTTATTAATGAAACTCAAGAATTTCTTTTTACCAATACCAAAAAAGGAAGAGGTTGTTTCACAGCCACTGAATGCATGGACGAAGCCAAGGTATTTTTGTAGATGTTTAAATTTGAAACTATTATGGTTATATAATTTGGCAGTTACATTTCCTATACTAGGTTTAAAAAAATATATATTTTCATTTTCTTCTGGTAATAATGATAGGATAATAAGAAGATCGACATCTTGACCAACTATAACAACATTTTCTGATTGGGATGCCTTATCTTTTCCAGTATTTACAATTAGTACGTCTGCATCCTCTTGGAAGAAAGTTAATAAAAGTAACACTCTTCGAAACGCTGTATCTAGGTTTCTACTTGTAGAGACTTTTACCAGCCACCATTTCAACGGGCGTAAAGTCAGCTTTCACTTTAATATAATAATGTCTACACCTAAATTCACTCAGAAAAAAGTTACAGGACGAAATTTGAAAAAAAAAATAGTAAAAATTAGCAAAAAAAGTTAAAAGTTGCAAACTTTGAAACGCTATATCTCGGTCACTATTAATCGTAAAACTGTTTACAAAATCTCATTTTAACGGGTAAAACGCCAGCTTTTTTCTTTATGCAGCAATGTCTATGCCCAAATGTACCCGAAAAATAGTTACAGGCTAAAATAAAAAAAAAAATTAAAAATTGCATTTTTTCGTTTTTTTTGTTTTGTTTTTTGGACGTATTTTTGTAGAAAAAAAAAATTTGACTTCTGAGGGTGCCATTTCGATTGGAAATTTAATTCTTTACACACTTTTCTCTTGATTTTATAGAAAAAATTCATAGTTTTCGAGCAAAAAAAAAATGAAAAGTGGACCTTTTTACTTCGATCTCAAAAACGCACCACTTTAAATGGTAGCATTCCGCGGTTTTTTCATATCTTTGGGTCAATTGAACATAATAAACAATAAAAACCTTTAACGTTTTAGTTCCTTTCAACCCTCTTTTTTTGTACATAGACAATAGCCTAAAAGTTAAGTGTATTTATCTATTTCACACTTATCTCAACAATTAACACAAGTTCGTTTCCAACGAGAAAGCAAAGCCACCTATACCATAAATATACCTATACCAGAGCATGTAGCCCTCAAAAACTAGATACCTTACTGAAACAGTTTTGGTCTGTGGCGCATAATATGCGACTATTTTGTGGACCTCTTATAAAAGACAATCTGTATAGATCGAAGGATAGCTGTCTCAACTCACTTTAGTTTTGTCGAGAGGAGCAGACAGAAATGTCGATTCCAGTAGCCATTATTTCAGAAAAGAAAAGAATTGTTAGCGACGAACGAAACGGTTCAGTTATTTATTGATTTTCATTAAAACATATAATACTCACTTTCAGGCAAATTTCAACAATTAATGAAACGAAAATATTGAGAGAACTTTCAACTATTTAAAGATTGTCTCTTTTTTGCCGTGAACAAAGCACAGCTCTATTAATAAATCTAAGCAAAAATTTACACTATATATATTTTATTTATTTAAATGCTTAAATTGTTCATTAGTCACTTGTCACAACCATTTTATTGATTAGATTTTTTTTAATATCGAAGCTCAAATTTGAATTAATTTATAAGTCGTATTTTATTTTACATAATTTTTTCCTATTTAACATTATTCGACGATAATTTTGAAACAGTAATAATTGACATTTTCTGTACTATTTTTAAACGCAAGTTTAAGAAGGAAACAAGAATTCGTGTTAGATAAGAGGAATTTTTAAATAGGTTTTGTGGGAAGTGTTTGCTGGTGCAACATATTGCTTTTTGAAAATTAAATATTTGAGGTATTATACCAGTAAGAATGCATTTCATTTTCTATGAAATGGCGAAGGCGCAAGTAATAATGTGCATAAAATATAGAACTTAAAAATTCTATCATAATATAAATAGAATAGGCCGGGTAACTTGTGTGTATTCAATCTGAAGCATGCAATTTGTAAAAATATATTAATATGTCACCCCCTCCCTTTCTGTAAACAAATTTAAGTGACTAAATTCAGTGCGGTTACCGCGGAGACAGTGAGAGATAAAGTATGTTTGCACGTACGCTATAAATTTTTTGGAATGTTCAGTCTCCAAATGACAATTGTGATATTAGACTAGTAGATGGTGACAGAAAATCAGAACCGTCTATAGGTAATTTAGTCAGTATTATGTATATAATAAAACCCAATTTGGGGTAATTTCAAGGTTTGCACACATGCACGGGATGGGATGTAGGAAATGATTTCCGGTTTGCATGAAAAAACAATGTTTTCAACTTGGAAATTACCGTCTGCAAAGTTCATAATTCGAAATTAAAGGAATAAGAAATATGTCGGAAGCTCATTTGCAGACAGTTTTGTCATGCACCAAACTTATACAGGGTACCTGAAAATGTATCAAATGTACTGTAAATACTGTCTGCAACTTGGTACAAAGCAGGGATCGAAAATATCATGATATTTATATCAATATCAGACAAACTGATATATATCACAAAAAACGTGATATATATCACTTTTTGATATTTATGATATTTATTTTTATCCAGTGGAAGTATAGTAACGACGAAAAATTTTTTAAAAATTTGTATTGTTCAAATAGGCTTAGAATGTCACGAAACGTCGAGATTTTAAATTTGAGCGAAAAAAAATTTCTGTCTGTCGGTCTGTCTGTAACTTTTTTTGTGCGCACGTTTACTCTAGAACCGTTTGAGATATTGACTTGAAATTTAGTACACATATGTAGTTTAACGAGATCTAGAACTAGATTATATTTTCATCTTGTTCAGTCGAAGGGTTGGAGGGTAAATTGGGGTAAATTTGGGGTAAATAGGTAAATCAAGCAGGTAAGAGTCCATAAAATTGGTATTTAGTACATACAAGAGAAGCTAAGGTCTCAAAAAAAATTTTGGCATTAGCCACCCCCACCCCATTAAAGGGGATGAAAAAAAAATGTGATTTGTTTGTACAAGAACCAGAAACCTCAAAATATTTTTTTACTTCATCCACCCCCACTACCACCCCCACCCCGCTACCGATGTGGGGTATCGTTTTATGGATTTTTGGGGTAGAGGATTTCAAATATTATATTAATAGCAGCGGTTTTTTTAATTCATGTAACTTATTCATGCAAATAAAACCACAATTGAATTTAAAAGAATGCTTATCATATTTTAAATCGTTTTTATTCAATGTTTTTTAAGCTTATTATGTCTTGGCTCTGAAAATGTAACAAACAAAACATAAATTCTAACAATTTAAAATAAAGTCAAATTCTGTTCAGCTGCCTCGGGTGCCCAAGGTACCCGCCCGAAAGTTCTCACGGCCCAATGATGTAGACTAGTATTACTATGAGAACATGCCAGGGCGGAGCCAAAATGCGCGAATATTTTTACCAGTGGCATAGCTGTATCTGGGGTATAGGAATGTGTAATTGCAATAAAAGTTTCGCGGTCAAGGAACTGTGAAAATGGAGTAGATTAAAACTTGCCAACTGTTACGAGGAACCTTTGTTCAGGAGAAGTGTAAGAATAGTAAGTTCTACTAAACTTTGCCTAATAAAGTTGTTTTATTATTATTATTACCGTCGCCGTCGCTCTACTGCAGGGCACCGCCGCCACTGGTGTTGACATTGAGTGTCACGTAATTCTTTCTCATTGGTTTAGAATGATGGAGCGCACAAACTCGTTTCTGCGCATATTTTTTGCTGGCATCTTCTCATAGTAATACTACTTTATCACTTTACCCGGGTTACCTCCTCTATCCTCCCAGCTGCATTTGGGTATCATTGGGTTCGTACAAGTAGGAAGAGAATCATGAGTTTTGTTACATCAAAATTAAAATGACGATCTTGCCCCGTCCAACTGTAAAGCTAAGCAGCTGAAAAGAATTTGGCTTAAAAAAACATAACAAAATTGCTCTCATAGATGTTCAATATTAGTATTATAAGGACAATAAAGAAGTACCTATAAGTATTAAAATGAAACTAATTTAAAAAATATACATATATATTTTTCACCAATGGCGTATGTGTTTAATCGCGCACCATAGGCGTAGGCGTTTTATTTTTATATTTGCGATATATATCATATTTATGGTGATATTTATGGTGTGATATTTTCCATAAATATATATATATATCATGATATATATCAAGTGATATATATCCTCGATCCTTGGTACAAAGAAAGGTTATTGGTTCAAATACACAATTAGTTAATTTGCAGACAATGTGCACATGCACGAGAGCCACAATGGAGTGTCAGCGAAATCCGTTTGATATATCCGCGATATGTACCAAAAACAACTATCTACCATCTGCAACTTGGTGCAAAGGAAGATTACTGGTTTAAATACACGATTATTGAATTTGCAGACAATGCCCATATGCACGAGAGCCACAATAGTGTCAAAACTCGGCGAATTCCGTTTGATATCTCTTCGTGTGCGATATGCACCAAAAACAACTCTTTACCATCTACAACACGAAATTATGATTGCATAACTTATGCAAGTATACTGTTTCGCATGGGCAGACAACATGCTCATACAAACGGCCCAGAATTAGTAGTGGTATTCGATAAAGTTGGTCGGTAATTCGCATCTTAGTCAAATTCAATTGAAAAAATACTATTTTATTACAGTTGTAATAAAAATCTTATACATATTATTATAGTAATAATTGAAGACACAAGTGGATGAAGGGTCTATGTCACATTTTCGAAAAAAACGAGTTTTTTATATAAATAAAGGCTATAAGTACACAAAATTCCCTCAGATACATTACATTTGTTGCTGCTGCAAAAATATCTGATTTATAAATTTATAAAGGATCTATGTACTGTTGAAGTTGGTAGGTTGTTAAAAACTTTGAGATAAATTGTCTCAAAACTACTTTGTTGAAAAAAACGAGTTTTTTATATGAACGAAGGCTATAAGTACACAAAATTCCCCCAGGTACATTACATTTGATTCTAACGCAAAAATATTTGATTTATAAATTTATAAAGGATATATTATGTACCTACTGTTGAAGGTGGTAGGTTGTTAAAAACGTTGAGATCAATTATTTCAATATCACTTTGTTGTTACATAGGCCCTTCATCCACTCGTGTCTTCAATTATTCTTTAAAAAAAAATGTGTTCATCGTCGGTTTCTTCTTCAATATCACCCTCAACCACTGACTCCTGGAACGCTTTCCGATAATTCTCCGTTTCTTCCTCGCTGTCACTGATATGTTCTAAAAACATGTTTTCTTCATCTGAATCATCATCAGCGTTGCTGTCGCTGAGCATTATTTGTTATCCTCATCGACCACACTGCTGTTCGCAATTACGACTGTAATTTTAAAAATTCATTAACATTTGAAGTTTATTGGAATTAACAAGAAAAGAAAATTTTCGTACCGTTGTCGTTATCAGCTACAAAAATTTATTTGACGGTTTGTGGCATTTCATCTCCTTCAAACCAGTTAAATGTATTACTGGAGTCCTCCGAGTTGCACCAGCCATACTCCTCAACTTTTAAGCTTGATGGCTTAGCCAAAGATGCGTTGTTCCATATTTTTGCCACATATATTGTCGAGAGTTGCACGTTGCACCTGCACGGGGCACAACGTGGAGCCCTTCGCAGGTGCAACGTGCAATTCACGACAATATATGTGGCAAAAATATGGAGTAACGAAATCGTTTGATATTCGTGATATGTATCAAAAACAACTATCTACCGTCTGCAACTTTGCACAAAGAAAGATTACTGGTTTAAAAACGCAATTATTTAATTTGCACACATGCACGAGAGCCATATATTTTATCTCAAACTATAGAGTTTGAGATGAAATATATGGCTCTCGTGCACGAACGGAGAGATGTCAAACGATTTCGTCAAATTTTGCCACTTTATTGTGACCCTCGTGCATGTGCGCATTGTCTGCAAATTAAATTATTCCATATTTGAACCAATAATCTTTCTTTGTACCAAGTGCTTTGTACACGTTTAATGTATCTGCAAATAATGCTTTATCGAAGCTCTATATTTAAATCATCTTTTCAGCTGCAGACGGTAAACAATTGTTCAAAGTTGTAAAAAAAAATAACAAGTTGATATGACGATCTGGTGATGTGCATATCGTAAACGTCTGCACTTTTCCCCTACCCGTTTCATGAACCAGAGTCACCGTTTGTATTGTTTGCAGACGGTAATCTTTTTTTTTTTTTTTTTTTTTACTAAAGTTTGACACGTTTTCGGGTACCCTGTATAAGGTTTGGTGCATGACAAAACTGTCTGCAAATGTGCTTCCGACATATTTTTTTCCCTTTAATTTCGAATTATGAACTTTGCAGTCGGCAAGTTCTAAGTTAAAAACATTGTTTTTTTATGCAAACCGGAAATCATTTCCTACATCCCGTGCATGTGTGCAAACCTTAAGAGTACCCCAAATTGAGGTTTATTATATACATAATACTGATTAAATTACTTGCAGATGGTAGGCCATGAGTTCTGATTTTCTGTCAGCATCTACTAGTCTATATATTGAACTTGAAATACAGTGATTCAAACATGACACTTACGAAAACTGGTGACCAAAAATCCTTATTTTTAGTTTCCTCAAGGCAACTTTTTTTCTATGCATTGAGCGATAAAAATACACGTAGGTACAATTATTTGATTTGATGTACATTTTTTATGTAATTTTAAGTCTCTACAGTGTCTACAAGACGTAGTTTCAAGCATCATCACTCCCAACATATTACTCGTAAAAGGTTATATTAGCCCATTCTTCCCGTTATTTGGTGTACTTCAAATCATTGTAGGTGGATCTTGGTCGCCTTATGCATAATGCATAGAAAACAGTTGCCTTGTAAAAATTACGGAATTTCACTCACTTTTAAAATTCGTTTGTACCATATTTGTATTGCTGTATATTTTTTATTTATCGCAAGTGGTTTATTGCAAACTCATTTTACTCCCTCATTTATACAACAAGTATATACATATTTATTTGGTATAGCTTTTACTGTTCTTCCTGTGTAATGGAGCAGCTGCTAAAACGTACCTTTCATTGGTAAAAAAAAAATGTTAGTATCTAATTTTTCCTGTTCTGGTACTTGTTCACTAACTGATCCATTAGAAAATTATTACAAAAGAAATCTCAAAATTCCGAAAAATACCGAATGAAGATGCACATATTGAGAGAAATTACCTAATGAATGAAATTGTTTTGTTACAGCGATTTTATGGTTTTAATTTATTTTATGTGATAAGTGCAGTGAAAAGTTTTGGATTAAATTTGTCCATTCTGTGCATTAATATGCTTCATATAAAACTTGAATTATTTATTAAACAAAATTAAAATTTTCAGCTATTTTCCTTATTATATCCGGCCCTAATAATCACATCACATAAATATTTTTCGCAAACCCTGTGAACAAATTTAGACCTACTATATAATATATCTTCTGGTCATTTGTTAACTTACAAAAAATAAAAATCATTAAAAATTCCCTTTTTGGATAATTTAAGAAATATAATGTATCGATCGTAGCAGTTCAACATTTTTTTCAAAATATGGGTTTTTACATGTACTTTACATTTTTTACATGTATTTAGAAATAAATATTTTCATTTAACGCGTTTTTTTTTAAATTTGTTTACAATTTTCGAAATTGTAGTTACAAACAGATTCAAATAATGGTGGATTTTTTATGACACCAAAAAGGCAAACGAATTATGGAAGTAGACGAAATAAAAACATTAAAAAATAATAATGCCAAGATACCAATTTTCGAAATTGTAGTTACAAACAGATTCAAATAATGATGAATTTTTTATGACACCAAAAAGGCAAACGAATTATGGAAGTAGACGAAATAAAAACATTTAAAAAAAATAATTCCAAGATACTAATGCCGCAAGATAACTTAGTTGCACTTCAATCATAAATAAACAAATTGATAGTTCTTGAAATTTGAACTGGTTCTTCTCCAATGCTTATATTTTTGTATCTGTTGGTGGAGTATAATCAGAACTGCAAATTTCATGGAGTGAAGCTTCTTTGTGGACATTGTTGAACACTGTTGAAAAATTTCACTCCCCCGCTCCTTGAATTTTGCTACTAGGCATCTAAGATCACTAATGCAATATCTTCCTCAATTTTCATCGTATCAAGACTTTTTTTAAATTAATTGTGTTTCTTATGTTTTCATTTTTTTATTTAATTTGACATAAAATAATTTATTCAAATTTTGTTTTTAAAAAATTATACACTTTTAATTTTTATTAATAAATTTTCCAAGTTTTGCCTTATTGGAACGTTCCTTTTTTAAATTCCGCTTTAATTTAACGTAAACTAATTTGTTTAGCCTTTGCTTCTAAAAAATGAAATAATTTTTTATTTTTTTATGACCTTAATTATGTCGCGAAAAAGAAAAACCAATCTAACCCGAACAACTAACCTTAAGTGTATGTACACAGACAGCATTTTTAATATTACCGATACCATACAAAAAAGATGCCATGATCTGGATTTGAACCCGAAACATCATTTATCATTTACCACTTAAGAAGTTTATTTCTATTTCATGCCCTATTACATTACATACATTACATTATATTGCAGTATTGTTAATTTTAGCATATAATTCATTAATATATGTAAAACTAGCCAATCTCGACTTCAGATGCAAGTAGATCATTTTTAAGGTTGGTTTCTTCATCTACTTTCATAATTCGCTTACCGTTTTTGGTTTCGTAAAAAATTCACAGAGTGATTTGAATTTGTTTATAATTACAATTTCGAAAATTATAAACAAATGTTAAGAAAAACATGTTTAAATGATTTTGTTTCTTAATACCATTGAGAAAACCTATAAAACAAGTTTGCAAGTTAACAAATTGTCAGAAAGTTTCTTTGAAATTTTATTGAGAACATTTTTTTATTCTTATTTTTGCGATGCGCTTACTAGAACCAGAGATAATAAGGACATTAACAGCAAATTTTAATTTTGCAACATAAATTATTGCTTAACTTGTATATGAAGCAATAACTAGATTTAATCCAAAACTTCTCATTTTACTTGCCGCATCTAAAACAAATTAAAACAATAGAACTGCTGCAGCAAGATAATTCCTTATTCACATTTTTTGGTGCTTAGTTTAATTCCACTATAACTAATATAATATTATTTATGTTAAGCATGTTTTTATTATAAGGAATTATCTTTTTACACATTACTAATAGTCTCAGCTCCCATGGTACAAAAAGGTACCCCATCGAACACCTCAAACTTAAAAGGAAAATGGTTGGAAAAGATGTAAAAAACATGTTACGCCCGCCAGACTAGTAAAAATTTCTTCATTGCTATTTTTAATGAATCTTTTAAATTAGCTAAAAAAAAAATGAATTTACTTTTCAAAACACCTGCTTCGAATTTACACAGTTTATGGTAAATAATATATCGTTTTTGAAAAAATTTGACTGGCTGACGATATTTGTTAATTAACATCTGACAGACCTTTTGTTATAAATTATTTTTTTCATGAAAGTACACTTCATAATACCATCTCCTTCGTATTTGATTTAAAATGAAGTTTGAGATCTTCCTTATCTATTAAAACTTGTGTTCATATAACAAGAAAATAAATATATTTTGTACAAGGATTTGGTTTAGCTGTTGAGTAAACTTAACCTTATTACATTTTTCTTCCTTGTACACTATTGCGTTTGTAGCACCATTATTTTCTCTTTTAATACTTCACTTCTGTTGTTTATATTCACTTCAAAGAATATTCCTAAGAAAATTTTTACAATCTGCATTATTTCTTTAAACAATAACATATTTACATATTTTTATATTTTAAGTACATCAAACTGCGAAGGAAAATCATTCTCTGAAATTCAGAATATTGGTATATGTATAAATGAACGTGAAAATGAGTATACAGGATAATATATTTTTGATATTCTAACATAAACACATTTTAAAACTCTCTCGTTTGTCCATTGCGTAAAATCTGTGATAATAAATTAATTAAACAAAAGTGAGGAAGAGGGTGTCTTCATTATTTTAAATGTTTGCTGTTTTATTGTTAAGAAACTGTGAGTTAGTTGAAAAGAGGTCGTGTGACGTGTGATGTATTTTTTTATAGTTCATAGAAAAATATGCATATTATACTGTACTGAACAATGTGTTAGATAAAAATAAAATTAAATAAATATTTATTAGTATAGTCAAGTAAACTCTAAGCTGGCGCGTCCAAAGGTCGCTTCATCATATAAACTAAGAGAATAAGACATACGCAACTAGTTCATCTCTATGTCACTGCGGTAGCTTTATATGCATCGCATATCAAATCGTACGTCGTGTTACCAACTCATACATAGGCCACCTCAGAGTTTACCGGACTATATCTTATAGTCCGGACATAAAAATATGTACCATTTTTTACAATAATAATTCTAGGTCTTTTAACTTAAAAACTAAGAGAAGCCACGCACCGGCCGTAAATTTTTTGTTGCGCAACGAAATAATGCAATAATAATAATAATAACGTTGCATGGCACCGTTGCACGCGGTGCGCGCCCGTTCCATCTGATTCCAAAGCAAATTTGGAGCGTGCAACGTTGCGCTACAAAAAGTTGCGGCCAGTGCGTGGCTGCTCTAAGTATATGAAGTAATTTAACAATAATTTGCAACGTATCTTTTACCCTGTCGTGTAAGGCTAAAAATGTATACATAGAGGGCAAAAATATTAAAGTTATGCCTATACCTAGTTAATAAAAATTATAATTAATTCGGCCCTCTCTGTATAAGAGTACAAAGGAATATGTTGCACCCAGCCTGAATTCAATCCCTTTCATATTCTACAACATTTTCGAATGTTGTCGTTTAGGTTAGTAAAAGGAGGAAAGACTTAGATTATTCAAACTACATTATAAAATACGATTTCAGTCCAAATTTTTTAACATGAAAAAAAAATTAAAACTAGTTCATTTTTATACTAAACACTGTCAACTCACTATGTTGCGCTATTTTTGATATAAACAAGATTACTGATTGTGCTAGCCAACTGGGGAGTTGACCTTCTCACTATACATCCGCCTCACTGTCCATACCTAAACCCCTAGGGGATTTTTGTTTTACGAGACGGCGGTCATAGTGATACAGTCTTTCAAAGGCCATCACGTGATGGTAGTGGAGTTTTTTCACAACTACTTCTTAGCTTCTTCTTTCTTCTCTTCTCTCTCCTTCACTTTCTCCTCAGTGTCAAGTTTAAGGCACTCTTCAAAAAAATTTTGCATCGACCGGTATACGTGTTCTATGACACCTTCCAGTTGATGCCCTTCATCAGCATAACTCTGAAAATATAAAGGCATTAATAGTGTGAACGTCAAAGGGAATAAAATAGGGTCCCATATGCTCCTGAATAAAACAAGTTGGAAAGTTGTATGAATACATGGTGTAATTAGTTTCATGTCATTAAAAAAATGGTGGTGGGGAACGACTAAACGACCAAAAAAACATTATATAATATCGGGTCTAAAACTCATAGTTTTAGAAAAAAAAAATAAACAAAAATTTCGAAAATTTTCAATAATATTGTTTGAGAACTGCTGGAATGTTAGGATAGGCTTTTATCTTCGCGCATGTCAGCGTCTCTAACCATCAAATACGCTAATACGGCTCTTTCAAAGTGTCGCGCTCCTTTGTTAGAGACCGCGCGTCGAGGACACAAGTTGATAAACACACTTTTTTATGGTTTTTTAAAAGTAGGTAAAGTAAGGTCTTTAGTGGTGCGGTAAAGGTGAAAGACGTCGGCGTTTTATAAGTGCTTAGTAGATCTGAAGAAAACTATACTCTCCCTTGTGCTATATTTTAGTTTCTGTGGGCAATTCGTTAAGTACAAATACAAATACAAATACAAATACATTTATTGGTCTCATAAGCTACAAAATTTGTAGATAAGACAAGTCAATAGAGATAGTTTAAAACAGTAATTACGTATATATAGAAATATAAAAATTGTAAAAATTGGACATTACGATAAATTAATTAAAATGTTTAAAAGTAAACATCAATAATTTACTTACAGAAAATCGTACGTTTATATAAAAACATAAAAATTGTAAAAATTGGACATTACGATAATCAATTAAAATGTTTAAAAGTAAACATCAATAATTTACTTACAGAAAATCCTGTAGACTGTACGGTTCAAGATTACATATATAATCAAATGTATAATTTTTAAACTTTTTAAAATTTGTACACCCTTTAATGTGTTGGGGAAGCGCATTATAAAATTTCAGACACTGATAACGCGGACAATTTTCAAGAAGTGTTAGACTGTGGATGGGTAATGCATAGTCGCCCTTGCATCTGGTATTATAGGGGTGATGTTGTTCGTGCTCTTGAAACTGGTTACTGTGTTTTTTTACATATAAAATGCATTCATAAATAAATAAACCCGGTATGGTTAGTAAGTTGTTACTTTTGAAAACTCCCCTGCAGGAAGCTAAAAAGCCCATTTTATATATGATTCTAATTGCTCTTTTTTGTATAGTAAAAATTTCCCCAAGATTAGAAGAACCACCCCAAATAGTTATTCCATACTTAGTTTTGCCGTAAAAGTTTGAATAATATATGGTTTTAAGCACCGATGTATCAAAAGACCTTGAAAGTACTCTTAATGCATAGCAAACGGAATTTAACTGTTGACTTAAATTTTTTATATGGTCGTTCCACTTTAAGTTCGAATCCAAAGTTATTCCAAGGAGTTTTATACTATCTTTGACAGGTATTTGTAAGTGCCCTAGTAATAAATCAGAAGGAAAGTTCAAATTCGATTTGTCAGTTCTATAAAACATACCATTGGATTTGGATTCGTTGAGTATCAGTTGATTGATACAAAACCAATCTCTCAAATTTTGCCAAATATCCCCGGCAAACTGTTCTATGTCAGAGATATTCTTACCTCTAATGAGGATATTGGTGTCATCGGCGTAATTCACAAGTCTGAAGTTGTTGTTGTTTGGGCATACGTTGGATAGATCATTTAGATAAACGACAAAGAGAAGGGGCCCAAGCACACTACCTTGTGGCACTCCTGTGTTATTAGTGACATAATCAGAAACGTATTTTTGCCCATGAATCAGAATTGATGTTTGTTGAGTACGATTTTTTAAGTAGGAAGAAAACCATTTGTGTGCTGTGCCTCTGACACCAAGTTTGTTCAACTTATCAAGTAAACATACATGGTTTAAAGTATCAAACGCCTTAGATAAGTCAAGAAATAGTCCGCAGGCAATTTCCCGACCATCCAAGGCGCTTATTATTTCATCAACAAAATTAAAAAGAGCGGTATCTGTGGCCTTATTCTTCTTCTAAGTACATACGTCAAACCCGTTCGTTGTTTTTGTATGTTGCTTTTGTTCTTTTTGAATTTTGGGCCGCGTATTTACAGTTAAGATTTATTTTATTGACTTACCGTTCAAGTCGTTAAGTTCTTGATTACTTACAGACACTATTTGTTCGTTCTTTTTGTGTTGCTTTTTGGATTTTGGACCAAATTTTTATTTTTATTTTCTTTATTGACAACGTTAGTTGATAGTTTAGTGTAGTATTTTAATGTGCATAGAAACCATAAAAAATGATCCTAATTTACCAAATGTGTTGAACGTGTATGTCCTTAGTTCGACGTGCCGAAAAGTGTATTGATGCAGGCGGAAGCCATTTCGAACAATTTATGTAAATTAACAATAATTTATTGGTAAGTTCTAAATTTACCGAATATTTTAGGTTTTGATACCTGATCGGCAATTCGTTAAATAAATCAGATTTTTTCATCAATTAAAATACACATAATTGTTTTCTGTTATCGTATCTCAGACGTCTAACTCTTTATTTCCCAATGTCGCAATGATTTCTCATTTTTTAAGCTTTTAACCCAGAACACTCATTTAAGTTACAAATGTTAATAAAGCACATTTAAATTCTGAAAAATTATAAACAACAATAAAAGCTCCAATATTTTGTTCTAAATTAAAAAAACACACATGTAAAGAAATGCTGTGTTTAAACCTCTACGCCCATCATTTGCTTGCACATTTTTATAATTGGTTCTGTTGAGGCGGTCATCAAAGGTGCCGCCCTTCTTTGCTTTGAAACCTCGGGCCGCCGCGTGCCGGCGAGAACGAGTCGGTCGGTAATCATTGCACTTTTTTATGACAATTTAAAAGTTGTATAATTGGGAAGTACACGTCCATTGACCCAGAAAGGCAGTGGTTCTCAAATGTTTCCTACTCTAATATTCAAATTGTTGACCTCGGTCAGTGCCCCTAGAGGACGTTTCTTTTTTAATGACATGAAACTAATTACACCCTGTATATCTATTTTATAATTATTTTATATGAAAACTTGCTGGCCATTTCTAGAACAGTGCAGACTTGATTTCTGACGCAATCAAGAGGTGAGGCGTTGCGTGTGCGAATGCGAGTGCGCCTCATTATTCGTACTGTTCTTACAGTGAAAACGAATAATGTTTCTATTTCTTTATATTAATCTAACTGATTGATTATTTTTCGAATGTTTTTCCAATAAAAACCTAAAAACCTAAATAGTATTTTCCTATTTTTTTTTTATTGAATAATGTCATAGAATATGTACAAACAAGCCTTCCAATACAGATTTCCGCGAAAAATTATCAATTTTTTGAGAAAACAGAAGTTAAAATAAGTGAAGCAGCAGGTGTTTTAAATTGGTGACGTAGGTAGTTTGGCCGATGACGTAGGTAGACTGTATGGATTTGTTGATAGAATGGTTGCCAAGTTGAAATTCCTTCTCTAGTTCTAGTAATGATATTTGAAGAAAACAGGAGTATAAAACTTATTTATTAAATCAATTTTAATATATTTATCCACGAAATTGAATTTTCTCGTGTAAAAAATAATAATAGGCGTGAATTATTAAGTATTTTAAATAATTTTTAATGCCGATTAATTTTTAAAAACATATTTAGCAAAACATGACAACAATGTCAATGGCTAGTCAAATGACATGTGTTCTAACGTCGTCGTTGTGTTGATTTGAAGCATTTCAGTTTCTTTCATCGGGGTATTTGCTGTAATTTACAAATAGTAGATAATGTCATTTAAAAGGTATTTTATAAAAAGTTGTGGAAACACAAATATAAGTGCTTCGAAAAAATTGATATTCGAAGAACTTGGTGGCAAGTTTCTAATATTTTTGATCCCATCTCTTCAAAAATCCAAATTTTGTTATAGAAAGAATCTATCAAGTCATAATCAACTTTGGGCAAATTGGACGAATCTCCTTTCACAAAATTCAACTCCATCTTAATAGTTTGATAAAATAAAAATCAAAAGCCACATAAACAAACAACAAATAAATCTAACCAATATATCTCTTTCACTTGTATTGTGACAAGAATTGACAGCTGGCGGCACGCAAGGAATGTTGCCACATAATCCTCGCCGTGAGTTTTGTTTACATTTTTAAGATAACTTCTACATAATAACAAATATAAATACCTTTTAATTCCTTCTAAATATGTACATGTATATAATATTTATTGATATCCAAGATATTGAGAAAAATAGAAGTGTTATAGGTAAAATAATGTAAAGTAAATACTCAATTTGGCATTCATATAAGATAGTTACAGTCTAAGCGAAAGTTACATTATTTCCCGCCAAATAAAATCATTTGAAATCCTAGACGGACGTATTCTTATTTCTTATTTTTATTTAAGAAATTATTGTTTTGGTTTAAATTGATTATGCAGTAATCGTTAAAATAATAATATTACTTGATATATATCACCAAAACTGAATTTTAAAAAATGGAAAATACCCCATTCTGATAAGTTTCGGCCTTAAATTATTGAATATGTAAATTTATACATTTACATTAAATGAATAATATCCTTTATTTTCGAAATAATTACAGGATATAACATATACATTATTATACCGTGCGTGTAATTGTCCATTAGGCATGTAAATTCACGTAGTGCGGGAGATATGACAACAAAGCGCTGTAAACTCATCCGTTAGCGGAGTATCCCAGTTCTCAGTTATTTCATTTCAGCCAGCTGGCACAGGCGATGTTGTAATTCTTACTACCTATGCCTAGCGAGCCGCTACACACACGGTATACATTATTGAGTGATACAGTTTTAGAATGCAATACATTTATTTTTATTTGATTAGACATAGACACGGTGTTAATACTTCCCTAACTTACTCATATACGTATTATATAACTAAAAACAATGTTGAAAACTATATTTTTAGCTTTTGCGTTGATACACTAATCCAGGAATGTATATCTTTTTTTCATTACTATAGTCTGAAAAAAAAATAATTACAAGGCCACTGCGCAAACTAAGGAGAATTTGCGCTAAAATAAGAAAAACAAATGAAGATCTATCCTATAACGCTTCTTTTCCGAGGTACAGACTGATGAATTTAAAGTAATATATACAGAGTGTGATTAGTTTCATGTCATTAAAAAAAACTGGTAATGATGACCGACTAGAGAAACAAAAAAACTGTATGACTTTCCTCCAGGGGCACTTTGAGAAAAATTGACCTAGGTCAAAAATTTGAATATTAAGGTAGGAGACATTTGACAACCACTGATTTTCTGGGTCAATGGGCGTATAGTTTCGAATCATCCAAGTTTCTCACTTACTTTTAAAAATTAATAAAAAAGTGTAAAGATTACCGATTTGTGTCCTTGCCGCCGCGCGGTCTCGAACAAAGAAGCGCGGCACTTTGACGGGACCGCTTTGAACTGAACTTCTTATACCAATTACAAAATGTAAATAATTCGTTATCTCTTTCTGCAGAATCGCAAACACCGGATGGCTTTGTTTACATGTTTTTTAATGTGGTGGACAGGCTTATTCGAGAAATCTAGAACTTACCAATAAATTATCGATCATTTACATAAATCGTTCGAAATGACCTCCATCTATATCAATACACATTTCGGCACGTCGAACTAAGGATATACGCACTCCGTTCAACACTAAAAACACTAAACTATCATCTAACGTTGTCAATAAAGAAAAAAAACTGTCCAAAATCCAAAAAGCAATATAAAAAGAACGAACAAGTAAGTTGTGTCTGTACGTAACCAAATACTTAACGACTTGAACGGTGAGTCCATAAAATAAATCCTAACTAAAATACATTGGCCCAAAATCCAAAAAAGAACAAAGCAGCATGCAAGAACAACGAACGGGTAGGACGTGTGTACGTACATTTCTGTGCAATAAAATCCCGTATACCTATTTTTCGCTATATTAAATCATTCTTTATTTATTTGTCAGTGTCAGTGTCATATTTTCGAAATGCCTAAATTAACTGAACATGCAAAAATTCTAATTCTCTCTAAAATTGAAGAGGGATGGTCTATCAGAGCAGTTGCTAACCATTATCACTCAACTTAAAGTACACTCTATGAGTGTGAAGAAAAGTTGGGTGGAGAAAGGACGGTTCAGGCCGACCGAGAAGTTCAAATCTCGCTCAAGGTGATGGCTATTTGAGGGAAAATCCGTTTCAAACAGCAGTAGACGCTGTGTTCATGACAAATTTTCCAACATCGAAGTCAACAGCTAGCCGAAGGATAAGTAAATCGGAATTAAAAAACTGTGTAAGTGCCAAGAAGACCATATTAACAGAAGAACATAAGCAATCCCGCATTCTGTTTTGTTTTAATTATGTCTATCGCCCGTTGGAGTTTTGGAACAACGTTGTGTTTACCGATGAAAAAGTTTTTCTGTCTTCTAATGATGGACATATTCGGGTGTACCGTCCTGCAAATACCAGGTTTCACGAACGGTACGTAAAATTATCACAGGCACACGTGCAGAGCAGCCGTGAAGAAAACAGCTTTTTAATGTTTTGATCTTTCAGAATCTGGCCTTATCTCGGACACAATTTTTCAATGTCAATTTTTACATTTGTTACAAATCGAAATCATTAAATCATTAACATTTTTCTAAATACCTTGCTTATGACATTTCACAATCAATGTAACTTTTTTATAACCTATATGATAATAAAAAATCTAAATTCCAAGAAGACTGATTCACATCACTTAGTATTAGTAAAAACTGGATTACTTGATTTTTCAAGTGTACGGGATTTTATTGCACAGAAGTGTACTTAACCAAATTACGACATAACCTAAAATATTTCTTGAGAATATCACAAGGGAGAGTATAGTTCAGATCTACTAAGCACTCAAAAAATGCCGGCGTCTTTGATCTTTACCGCACCGCCAAAGACGCCGACATTCTATACCTATCTGCACAAATGTCAGATTATCATGCGCGACCAGACGCGACGATATATATAAATATCCCAATATTCCAGCAGTTCTCAAACAATATTTTTTTTTCTATCCAAAACTATGGGCTTTAGACCCCATGTTATATAAGGTTTTTTTTGTTTAGTCGTTCCCTACCACCAGTTTTTTAATGACATGAAACTAATTACACCCTGTATATATGATTTTATCGGTCAAATAGATACGCCAATGTGTTTTTTAAAAATCTTTAATTCTGCAGCTTAATCATGTAAAGAGAAATTTTGGCAACTTTGTCCATTGAAATTCGCGTCTTTCCTGGAATTCCCTAGATGTAACAAAGTTTTTCAAGAAACGGTAAAACTTCCTGTTGCAAGATTTTTGACAAAGCTCATAAAGACACGTTATTATGTCTAATTTGGCTCAGAGGCATTTGTCACTATGCTTATATACCCTTTAGAGCAGTGTTTCTCAAACTTTTTTATCTTTTTCTAGTAGAGCAATAAAAAATACATATTATTATGTACTTTAAAAGTTACTATAGTAGGTACAGGGTCAGAAGTAATATGAAATATCTTTTATAAAAATTTCGTTTACCGACATGGCAACACCAATCAGTCTAATAAAATCAGTATCGGTAAAGTATAGATATTTTTTTACCGTTAGCCATTCGCGTACCTCTTAAAAATTTTCGAGTACCCGTTGGGGGTATACCTACACAGTTTCAGAAACACTGTCTTAGAGCATTGTTCGTAAAAATGGACTTTGTAAATTAATCCGTTTTTATTTTTTTTAAGTATTGCGTACTACATCTTTTCATGAATTTTCGTGTCATTATTATCTAAATTTTAATTATGGATAATCAAATGTATGATTAACTTTAGATATACGTGTATTTTAAAAGTGCCTCGCATTATGCTGAATATTAAGTTCATCAAAATTCCTTTCGGTTATATCCATTCAAGCAAAATGACTTTTTATCTTCTCTTAACATGCCTAGCATATTATATAATCTTATATTTTTATAGTATGATCTATTCGGGACGCCCCGTAAACTGTGGAACAATATACATACCTGATATCTAAAAAGGACTCCCGCTTCGGCTAGAGCCCTCGCGAGAGATATCCCGTGTTGATAAGGGGCTGTAAGGTCAGCTAAGCCGTGCATAAGGAAGAAGGACTTTTTAGGGATGTTCCGCGCTCGCTGCGTCGCATCCGCTTCCACGTAGCCCTTGTAATTCTCGGTGGGGAGGCCCAGGATTTTCTCCGTGAATGCTGAATCTGGAATAATGATTTGACCATATACGGGCGTTTAGGACAAGGCCATTTCTTAATCACTATTACCGCAGTTTAAAATAGTGCTTTTATTGATTCAATGTACTCAGATAGAATTTATTGCTTAAAGTAAAAATCCTGAAATTCGTAGCACGATAAAAAAAATATTTTATTTATATTTTCATCATATTTGATATCACTCATGTGAAAGTTGTTACGTTACCGATATAAGTCTTATAAGGTCAGTTCTTTTCGTCTGCACTATATGCACCAGTGCAAATGTATCTCTTTTCAACTCATGTATAATCTTTATCTGTCTCCTTCTATCATCTGCACTGGTGCAGATAGTGCAGACGAAAAAAATTCACCTATTTACTTTTGAATTAACCGATTTCAAAAAGTAGGTTCTCAGGTAGATTATCCTAATGTCCTCGTGGATGTACATCAAATCAAGAACCGTAAACGCCAAGGATAGCCAGCTCAAGCAAATCTGCCTACACGGTCTCGCCATTATTATGACGTAGCTGCGCGTCCTATACCAGCGCACTGCCGCTTAAAATGCATTGTGTGAGCATATTCTTTTAATAATATTAACGCACACGCACAATTTATTGAAATAATTGAGGCATACAACATTTTCAGCATTCTGTATATAAATATCCTGAACTAAACATATGTGGAAAGTTTAAAAAATGTATCAATTTTTTCCTTTTCCACTCAATGTCAAATTATAATATATTGTTGATTATTCAGTTCGTTGTTTTACTTAATTTTCGATTTTTTTTCTGCTTAAATTAGAACATGCATTTTCCCTCTTCATTGTTTTAACCTGATTAACTTTTAAATTACTGAAGTTCATGCGAATTACAGAGCAAACAGGCAAAGCGTGAAAGCTTCTGTCAAAAATTGACAAAATTATGTCAAATTTATTAGAAGCAAGTCATGGAAATGAAATGCCTGATTCAAAGAAACATACATTTTTGTTTTTCTATACGGCGAATATTGATCCTTGATTCACAGAAAAATATGACAAAAATGATCTAAACAAAATATTAAAATATGAAAAATATGCATTATAAAAATTAACACCCAGCATAACAATACATCTTGGAAATGTAGGTACAACACATTATAACAAAAAAACGTTGTTTTACCTAGTAATTCATTTTGCAAGTCTCGTTCATAGTCAGTCTCCATAAAATAAACCGAACTAATCCTACTTGCATCTGGGTTAAATTTATCATGCCTTTTGCATCTGTTTATCCATTCACCTCTTATGGTTTTGGACACCATGGCACACACCTGCAGATCTTTGAGTTTTGGAAAAATGTGGAAAATAATATTTTGACCAGTAGATTTCTTTGTACAATACGTGTTATTGCGCACGTTGTTGTCGACGTTTTTCTTCACTTCTATTTGAATAATAACAATATGTAAATCTAATACAAGAATTATTTAGTTTCTTTTATCCTCTATAATATACAAAATTACCGTAGATCACTCATAATAATAAATACTATAAAGGTCCAAAATACTGCAAGCAATAGTATGTCCCTGTTTCTGCATACAATTTCACTAATCAAGAATGTTTTTATAACTCAAAGAAACGTGTAAAACACACACGAAGATGTACATATGAGATTTACAAAGAAAAACCAGTAAATAAGTAGACAAAACTTAATAATCACACCACTAAACACAGAGAGACAATGCCGTCAGAAACGTAAACAACAGATTTAGGACTCGCCGTGAAGTCACAGCTTTGCCGGCAAGTGACGAACGTTGCAGTATAAGGAACTGGCTATCCTCCCTCACCTTACGGTTCTTGGATGTATGTGTCTTCATAACTTCAAAACTACTGGCCTAATTGAAAGTGGTTTTCACTAATTTGAGAGGTAATGGCTTCACAACCAAAAAGTAGCGGGGTAAATAGGAAGGAGCAATAACATTTTTTTAAAAGAGTAGTGGTCTGTCAGTTCTAATTAACTGGGCGATTGAATGAAATTTTATTTAAAAAAATATTTAGTAACCTTTTTTGAAGACGGTTCATTCAAAAGAAAATTGAACTTTTTGATGATTTCTAAGCAAGGATTATAAATAAATGTTTTTTGTTTAATATGCAGAGTGTCCCACTTAAAACTCCGCTGGTCATTTTCTTGATAACCAAAAGAAACATTTCAATTATGTGAAAGACATTCACTATAATACATAAATGACTTCTCATCTGAGTAAAAATCGATCTCTCTATAAATTGAGGTATAAGTGGCCTTGCACTGCAAAGAAGTTGTACGAAAAATTACGAGTTTTCGAGATATCTGAACTTTAATATTAACTTTATTATTTTTTAAGTAACAAAAATCACATTTTTGCTCAAAATTGAACTCATTTATATTTATATATTATAGTGAGTACTTTTTACAGAATTCAAATATCTCTTTGGGTTATCGAGAAAACGTCCTCGGGAGTTTTAAGTGGGACAACTTGTATAATTTCCTTTAATAGATACATTTACAGCATTCCCCAAAGATGTCTCATATATTCACATATTCATACAAGGATATTCATAATTGTCTCCCGATATTTTTAGGCTCATAGTTCACAAAAAAAGATGCTATGCACAATTTTTCCAAAAGTGAAAAGAATTGGAAATAAATCTATATTATTTTTTAATGTACAATATTAGCTCTAAGAATATCGGGAGACTATTTTGGACCACCCGGCATAATTACTTACTATAATATAACCAATCAGCTATTGGACTAACAGCAATCCCACACTTAAACACTTTTTGCTGGTTCCCCAGTCCCAGCACCATAGCGGTCACGTAACCGCCATACCCCCAACCCCAAAGTCCCACACGCGTTTTGTCGAGGTACTTGTATTTTTCTAAGAGGTGTTCTAACACTGTGACCTGAAAAATAAATTTATTTATTTTTAGAAGTGCAAAGGTCACTCCTTAAATGAGTACAAAAGGTACTACTTATTTTAAGGAGCGAGATATTATAAAATAGAAAAAACCGACGAACGTCAATCAAGAACTAACGCAAGGTGTTTGGCAAATCCAAAATAAAAAATACCTAAATATGGGTGCAGCAAAACTAAGCCATTTTAATTGATCGTCATATTTATTTTACGTATTTGCAATGGTCATGCTTTAACGGTTGAGCAGGAATTTGTATAGAGCCGTTACATGATAGACGTTGTATTTCCAAACTTATTCGAGTGTTGCATGGAGAAAATCTTGTTCAAAATTTCGCAATCGTCTGGCTCCAAATAACATAACACACCACACATATTAAACAATCCCCAAATCCAGAGCCAAGGCTGTTATGTCCGGAAGGTAGTTACCCATATTAAAAAAACGCTCATAACAGTTGAAGTATTGACGATTTCACTAATCATTTTTTAATTACCTTGTTGACCCTCTGAACGCTCGAGTGAAGAGACTACCCGTGGGCAGGTTTTTTATTGACGTCATCGGCAAATCCCATCGACCTTCGCATACACGTGTAGATGTGTACATGTGAGTGTAGAACGCGGGTGGGGCTTTTTAGTCGGCGTCACTCGTGGCTTGTAATGGAATTTTTTGACATGTTATCATGTTTTATTTAAGTAAGGCTTTTTGAATGCAAATGCAATCTCAACATATTTTTTTTATCAGGCTGGTAATCTGCTGTATTATCTACACACCTATATAAGTGAGTATTTATTTTTCACCATAGAGACACGGTAAAAAGCGTGTCGCTCTGGTGAAAAATAAATACTCACGTCTTCCGTAAAATCGGACGTTGACAATTACCTAACACCAAACACAAAAACAATATAAAAGATCGCATAATTGTACAAAAAGACTTACTTAACTAAGATATGATTACATGTCAAAAAATTCCATTCTAAGCTACCAGCGACGCCTACCTAAAAATCCCCACCTGCGCTGTAGACTCGCATGGAATGTGTAGCATACACGTACATGCGAAGGTTGATGAGATTTCCCCATGACGCCAGTAAAAAACCTGCTCGCGGGTGTAATGCGTTCAAGGTTAACAAGTTAATTAAAAAACGATTAGTTAAACCGTCAGTACTTCTATGCAATCTGTTGCTCACCGACATTACCAGTATCGGAGCTGGGACCGGAACCCAGTACGAGATAGATAGTGTGCGTGCTCGCCAAGCAACACGCTTGAGCACAATGCGCCACGTCATTTAAATTTTTAAAGAATGTAGGTGGGCAAGATTATCCTACATTCCAAGCTGCTTGCTAGAGAATGATTGTCACTGAAATGAAATACTCAATGAAGCAGCGTTGTTAAAATCAGCAACGATGTTAAGGGTCTATTTCTATTCACATTTATTTTAATATATTGTCACGTTTCTGACCCACAACAAACCATGGAGATAGCCTTACGGAACATCTTTTCCAACAAAAACACGATCAGAATATAAATTAAGATGCTATTTACAATGGTCTTATTCTCATAGAGGATAAACCACTTGCAGTTGCTAATATGTCTTGCAGCCGGTTTTACAATCGCAAGTTAACTTTCATGTTAGTTGACTCTTACTTGCAGGTTAACTACAACTTTACCGACACTTGCGTTTTTCAATATAAAATTAAGTCATGATTTGTAAACGAGAGGTTGTGAATAAAATTTATAATGTTGGCAGTAGAAAAATGGGTAATATACATGAAAAGTATGGATTTTTGTCAGTCACACGTCACTTACTGTCAAATATAAAAAATATCAGAAGCAACTTATGAGTTAGTGGTTTATTATTAAGTACATAAGTATGTAGTATTTAATGTTTACATATGTTATGAATAACATATTTATACAATTTATTCTATATTCTACTACAAAACAGAAACGTTTATTTTAACAATAAAAATGTTTTATTTTAAGTATTACATCATGGATTATAAAAGGTGCACAAATTTTTCTGCCGATGAGGAGGATATTCTCGTAAATTTAATAGAAACATATATAAGTATTAGAGAATAAAAAATATATTATTAAAAAAATTTAGGTTCTATACTGGATTACCTCGGGCCTTCTCGGCTCCGCATCACTACTATATGCATTTACTTCGTATGTATCCATTTTTAAACGAAATATCAAAACATTATTTTGTACCAGTTATTTTATAGGTTATATTGCTAGTAAGTTGCCAACTTCTAGTTTACTCGCACCTCATCTGCTAGTAAAGTTAACTACTAGATAACTACAACCTTGAAAATGACCAGCTATTGTAAAACCCAATTTCTATAATAACCTGAAAGTTAACTCTGACTGGCAGTTAACCAGCGATTGTAAAACCGGGTGTTAAAGAATTTGGTTCCCGTACATACGATTTTTAATATTTAAGAGTAACATTCTATAAAAACACTGAACTTTTAGCACAAATAATCTGAACCAGCCCAAGATAAATAAGTTGCAGCTTATAAAGATGTTTTAAAAAGCGTAGAAGATAATCTCGGCAAAATATTCTTGCTTAATGCAATGGTGGTACAGGAAAAATTTTACATAATTTAATACTCGCAAAAGTTAGATTTCTTGGTCAAATTTCTATAGCTGTTGCATCCTCAGGAAGAGTTGTAACACTTCTAGAGGAAGGGCGAAGAGCACATTCCATTTTTAAAATGCCCTTTAATTTATCAAACTTCGATAATCCTGTTTGTAGCGTGAAAAGGAACCACGATGGCAAGGATTCTACAGTGATTCTAAGTGTAATAATCATATACAATGGCTAATAAATTGAAGCTTTATATAGAACTCTTCAGATCTGCGAAACAACAACAATGTTATGGGTGGAGTAAACGTTATTGCTTTCTGGAGATTTTAGGCAGATTCTTCCAGTGGCTCAGAGAGGACTAGAGCCGATGAAATAAACGCTTCAAACAAATGTTCTCACGTTTGGAATCACGATGGCATGTTGCCTTTCGGGTGCTTTTCCTAATCTTACTTTAACAATTGGTGACGAAATAATACCGGAAGTGGGTAGTGTAATTAAGATAACCAATGACATGGGGCGTCCTGTTGAAACAATAAAGGAGTTAATTTTAAATATAAATCCAAACTTGAATAATTTTAAGTCGGAAATCGCTTGGCCTTGTGTAAGTGCGATTCTTATATAAAAAATGATACTTCTTACCTTATAAATGACATTCTTTTGAATAAAATAAAATCTGACGAAAGAGTCCGTCTACACGTTTAAATAATGGTGACTCTGTTAGTTATCCAACAGAATTTGTACAGTCCATTCAACGTTCTGGATTGCCGCCCCATAAATCAAAGCTTACAGTTGGAACACGCATCATGTTGCCTAGAAACTCTCATTGTAATGAAAGAGTTGGAAGTCTGCTCGTACAGACTATGACTGAGTGTGTTCATGCCAGTATTTATTTTTACAGTAACCACTATATTAAAGAAGTTTCTAAGACCCTTATACCTCGATAAGTGTTTCAAATTTGTTTTCAGTCACAGCATTCAATTTGTAATGCATTTTAGTTCAGTCAATCTAATCTAATTTGAGTGCTAATGAATGGATTTTGATGAAACCTTGTGCAATGTGTTTGTAATGACGTTATTAAAAAAGTAAAAAAAAAAGATTAGTATAGGAAATGATTGAAAGGGATAAAAAACACCCCTTTTATCACGGGTTCCGTAACTTGTAGAATTAGGCCATAAATGAAAAAAAAAAAAAATAATACATTTAAGTACCTTTTTTGGCCCAAAATAAGATATTTTTACTCTTGTGAATTTTTTCAAAAAAATGCATATTTTCTAAAATTTCTAAAAGTGGGGGAGGGGAAATGTAAAAGTTGACAAGAAATCTGAAAAAAATCAGGTGAATATATCATCAGAATACAAGACTTTTTTTTATTTGCAACTGTTCTGTAAAGTGCGTTTTCGGCGAATTTTTCTGGAAAAACATGAGAAACCCTTTCTATTTGAAAAAATGCAGACGTATACATTGAGAACTTCTAAACATTTTCTGTCCTTTGAAATTTTTCTGTAACTTGCTAATTTTCCGACTTACAGGCAGTTTTTCACGATAAATATTGTACTACATTTTTGCACATTAAAAAATAGATGAAAATTCGAAAACGATCGTGATTTACATATATTATTATAAAAAATATGAAACCTATATAGTTATACCATTTTTAAAGGTTCAATATAATTTTTAAATTGAAAATTTTAAAAAAGTTGTCAAAAAATGTAGTACATTATTTATCGTGAAAAACTGCCTGTAACTCGGAAAATTAGCAAGTCACAAAAAAACTCCAAGAGACAAAAAATATTTAGAAGGCCTGAATGCATACGTCTGAGTTTTTTCAAATTATTAAATTACATATTTTTAAAGCGCTACAATTTCAAAGAAAGGAGTAGTTTTTCATGTTTTTCCGGAAAAAATCGGTGAAAAAGCACTTTATAGAAAAGTTGCAAATAAAAAAGTCTTGTATTTCGACGACACATTCACCTGGATTTTTTCAGATTTTTTTTCAACTTTTACATTTTTCCTCCTCCACTTTTAGGAATTTTAGAGTGGCCATATCTCGAAAAATATCCATTTTTAGAAAAAATTCACAAGAGTAAAAACATCTTATTTTGGGTCAAAAAAAAGGTATATATATATATATATATATATATATATATATATATATATATATGTTATATGCTAAACAAACTGTATTAATTCATTCAAATGCATAAGTATCTTATCCAACAAGTAACTTTATATCCTTATCTCGGTACGTGATATAATTTGATATACTTTATCTAAAGCGATAACAACTTCCTTTTAAGACAAAGCTTTCTCATGTAAAACGCTGGCACAGCATGATTTCTAAGAAATGCATGTGCCTACGTTGATAACGATGTTATAAATATGACCAAGAGACACACTTGCAGTCAGTCTACATTTAATCTTTATACCTACAACATTTAACTATTGTAACAAATATATAATCATATAAAATATTTTGTAAAACCAAGAATAAAAGTTTTTAAAAAGTGAACACAGTTCTAAGTGATATAAAAGTGGCGCAGTCGGTAGGATTGGTAATAACGCCTGGAAGAAGAGCCTAACCAACGAAAACCTCCCCGAAGAATAAGGAACACCCCAAAAAGGGCCTAACTTCAGGAAAGGATCGCCGGAACAAGGAGACCTTTGACGACGGGCGGCGGATTCCAATCCCTAAATCAAGAAAGAACCTACAAATGAATATTTATTACGTGTAAGTACTTATTGAATCATCTCGTTTTTAGTGCAAATTTAATTAAAATAATAATCATTTCTTGCGTATTGTCCGTGGAAAGAACAGTTCTGTTGTCCATTGCTATTATAAGTAAAATAAATCTAAGTTTTCAAATTCAAATTAGTTTATGCCAGTAACTACTCGAAATATGGCTCACCAACAACAACAACAAAACCAACAACAGCACGAGCCACAACCTCAACCTCAACCTCAACCAGACGCTGTTGAACCGTATAAATTGAGCGAAATATTTTCAATTATTCCTGAATATGACGGTAATCAAATAAATTTAAATACATTCCTAAATTCATGCAGAACCGCTTATGGCATGTCGATTGGTAACCAGGTGGTACTTTTAACTGTTCATATAAAAAACAAATTAAAAGGCCGTGCAGCTGAACTAGTGAACTCTAGAAATCCCACTCATTGGGAAGAAATTAAGACTCTTTTAGAGAATCATTTTGGTGATAGTAGAGACCTAACCTCCTTGATACAAGACTTGCAAAGAATGCGACAACTTCCCGGTGAATCTCCGCTCACGTTTATTGCGCGCTTACAAACCCACGAAGCAAAAATGCATGCTTCTGTTCATAAACAGCGGTTAACAGCGGCACAAAAACAAGCCCAAACGCAATTAACTGAGGGCATGGTTTTGAACACCCTACTCACAGGACTAGAACCCAAACTTGCGCATGTTGTTAGGGCAAGCGACCCTGAGAATATGCTAAAAGCAATAACGAGAGTTCGAAAAGAACTCCAATTAAATTACTTTGAAACGCAAAAAACCAATCGCAACAATAGTGCAATCACTCCCACGCGTAACCAAAACTTCCCCTTACCTGCAAGACATTGTTCATTTTGCAAACGTACGGGACACGTCGCTAATGAATGTCGTCAGAGACAACAAAGTTCTCGACCCCCAAATTTTGGTACTCCCCAAATCTATCCTAGGCCTAATTACTATAATCAAAATCCTGGAAATTCGCAAAATTTCCAACAACAAAGACCTAACTATTATAACCAAAATCCTGGAAGCTCACAAAACTTCCAGCAACAAAGACCACCCGTCATTGCACCAAACCCAAATTTCAATAATGCAAGACCACCTGCGATTCAACCTAACCCTAATTATTATAGACCAAATTCAAATAGAAAAACGCTTCACCTCAATCAAAATACTGAACCCGAAAATCTAGAGCAACAAAATCAAAGTTATTACGTTCACGATAACCCTTACGAAAATATTAACGAGGGATATTATACTGATAATAACCCCTACACAAGTCCGAACTATTATACAGCTAATACTTCGGAATACGACAACAGCAACGAAGACTATTATACTGCTAATAGTCCCTCCGAAAATTATTACACGGACGAATCCACTTTCGATACAACACCTGTATATAATCGGGATTTTCGATCAGGCCCACATGCCCAGTCGGACCCGCCTTATCACAAAACCGGAGACCCCGAGATGACAGTATTGCAAACCCAATTTGGCAAAATGAACTTGGACAATTTCAACCCGAATCTCAACTTCCCGGAACAACAGTTCCTATAAGCCCCTTATTGTCTGTCAAATCCAAAAATTTGTATTATATCTATGACATTACTAACACGCATAGATTATTAATAGACACGGGCGCAGGACTATCCATATTCAAACCCAAAATTTGTGAAAATTATAGTAGGAGATGTCCGGAAAACATTACGATCCAAGGCATAACTGACCAAAAAATAAATATTAACGAAGCCGTCTTTATCCCGTTTGACAACAATGAACCATTTAAAATTTATGTATGTGATCTTGACATAGAATTCGATGGACTCCTAGGGTCTGATTTCTTAGAACATTACAATTGTATAGTGGATATAAAAAACAAAAAACTTGTAACAAATTTCAAAACAATCCCGATCCACAAAGTCACGGACCAGGGTCTGCCAAACATACAAAATTACCCAAATCCAGACAATCGTGATACCACTCGTAATATATCAAATATAATTTCAGTTGAACCACGTATAGAACAAATTACCAAACTTAAATGTCACTTGACCAATACGGAAGCTATACTGCTAGCTACCGAAATAGACAAGGTAAGACTCCCTAACGCGATAGTTCAGATAGACGATAAAGGTGAATTTATTACCTCTATATTAAATGTAAACGCGGTACCCAAAACCGTTAATTTTTCAAATTTAAAACTAGAACCAATCCAAAATTTCTCACTGAATAATATGGACGAAGAAACCTCCCAAACTTGCGTAGACAGACATTATGAAATAAAAAACCAACTCCGTCTAGACCACTTAAACACTGAAGAAAATGAACTAATAACTCAACTTTGTCTAGAATATGCCGACATTTTTTATCTTGAAGGTGACCAACTAACTTTCACCAATGAAATTAAACACGCGATAGATACCAATAATGCGAAACCGGTATTCACGAAATCTTATCGATACCCTCAGATACACAAAGAAGAAGTCAAAACGCAGGTATCAAAAATGTTAGAACAAAATATTATTCGTCCCTCTAACTCCCCCTGGTCATCTCCAGTGTGGGTTGTCCCTAAGAAACTTGATGCTTCGGGTAAGCCAAAATGGCGTGTGGTTGTAGACTACAGAAAACTCAACGAGTTAACTGTAGGAGATAAATACCCTCTACCCAACATCTCAGATCTCCTGGATCAATTAGGCAAGTGCCAGTACTTCACAACATTGGACTTGGCCTCTGGGTTCCACCAGATCGAGATAGACCCGAAAGACATCCCGAAAAGTGCATTTAGCGTAGACAACGGGCACTATGAATTCGTTCGTATGCCCTTCGGCCTTAAAAACGCCCCTTCCACCTTCCAAAGGGTTATGGACAACATCCTCATGGGCATTCAGAACGAGAGATGTCTGGTATATATGGATGATATTATCATATATTCCCCGACAGTTCACGAACACATTTCTCGTCTCACAGAAGTGTTCAAACGCCTTCGAAATGCTAACTTAAAAATCCAACCTGATAAATGCGAGTTCCTTCGTAAAGAAGTCGCATACCTGGGTCACCTCATAACTAAAGAAGGAGTAAAACCAAACCCCGATAAGGTACAGTGCATCCAAAACTTTCCGCAACCCACTAACCAGAAGGAAATCAAATCCTTCCTCGGGTTGGCAGGTTATTATCGCAGATTTATAAGTAATTTCGCGAAACTATCCAAGCCCCTCACCAAATTGTTACAAAAGGATGTCCCTTTTGCTTTCGACTCAGAATGTCACAAATCCTTCGAGGAATTGAAACAAGCCCTCACTTCGACCCCAGTACTTATCTACCCAAACTTCGACGAAACGTTTCTACTCACCACTGATGCAAGCGCGTTCGCCATCGGCGCCGTGCTCTCACAAGGCCCAATTGGCAAAGACTTACCAATAGCTTTCGCCTCAAGGACCCTCTGTAAAGCTGAAACCAAATACTCAACAATAGAGCGTGAACTTTTAGCTATAGTATGGGCCGTGAAACACTTCCGTCCGTACATATTTGGTCGAAAGTTCAAACTAATAACTGACCATAGGCCTTTAACGTGGCTTTTTTCGATAAAAGACCCCGGTAGCCGCCTAGCACGCTGGCGACTGAAGCTTGAAGAGTACGAATACGAAATCGAATATAAACCCGGCCGCATTAATAAAAACGCAGACGCTCTTTCCCGCATAAAGATAAATCACATTCAAGATTCCTCTAACTTTCAAGCAGAATCAAAACTAGTAACGTACCCCATTCAAAGTCCCTCGACTCCAATAGAACCCGATCCTGATAGTCAGGACACGACAAGCGACACGACGGAAACAAACGAACAAGAAGATGTCCTGAACGAATTCGAAACTTTCGTAAAATTGTATAAAACAAAGTCACTTATCGACTATTCTAAAATTGAATTTTCGAACGGGCAACTCCTGGACAAAACCAACAAAAATATAGTGACCTTTTTCCAACAAAACAATCTCAAAGATTTTCATTATAAAATCCTTGAAGACTTGTTCGAAGAAAACGCAGACTTCCGAGATTTAGAATTAAATAAATTATCGAGTAAGTCGGTGCGACATAGAAACTATTTTATCGTGGCTCCACCATACGACCCCGAAACCGTAATCCAAAATCTATTCATCTCGCTATACAAAGGTCGTGAAGAGTTCGACGACTCCAAAACGTATTGTATCGAAAACAATGTCGAACTTCCTATTCTCGAAATTTTGTCATTTCTTTTATCGGAAAAAGACGTGAAACTCAAAATATGTCAAAACGTTACTAGAACACCTAGTGACGACGAAATCCCAATTATTATCGACCAGCATCATACTGGCAAAGCTCATCTCCACCGCGGAATAAATGAGACTATTCGTCGTATTCGAGAGAAATACAATTGGAAAGGATTGACAAAAGACGTCGAAAATTTCATAAAAGCCTGCAAAATCTGCCAAGAAACAAAAATCTGTCGCAAAAATTTAGATAACCCTCTCGTAATTACGGAGACGCCTAAATCCCCTTTTGAACGTATAAACATAGACGTCCTAGAAGTCCCAACGAAAAATTACGCGCTTACTATACGCGACGAACTTACAAAATTCACTCAAGCGTATCCTATCAAAGATAAATCAGCAAAATCAATCGCAAACACTCTACTCGTTTACTTCCAGCACTTCGGAACACCCCTTCGAATCCATTGCGATTATGGCCGAGAATTCGATAACGCCATCCTAAAAGATTTATGTCTCCTCTATGACATCAAAGTAACGCAGTCTAGTGTCGGACACCCCCAATCTAATGGTTCCTTAGAAAGGTTTCACGCTACCTTGTTGGAAATGATCCGAGCACACGTAGCAGAACACCCTGACGAACACCCCTTCAACATATTACCTTACGCGATAATATGCTATAATACCTCTACTAACAAAACTCACGGATTTACACCCTACGAGTTAGTTTTCGGTCACACATCCAGCAGACCACCTGAAACGCTATATAATCAGGAAGAACTAGTCACGAAATACGTCAGAGACTTAAATAATCGCCTCTCTTATTATTATAAAGTCGCGCGCGCCAGAACTGAAACACAAAAACAAAAAGCGAAAGTTCGGTTCGACGCCCACGTTTCAAAGGAAACCCCCGAATATCAGATTGGTCAAAAGGTGTATTTAAAGGAATCCCAAATCACCGATAAGTTACGTAATAAATATAACGGGCCATTTGAGATTTTGGAACTTCACAAAAACTCAGCCACCCTCCTTAATAAAAAAACAAAACAAAAAACTAAAGCTAACTTTGACAGGTTAAAACCATATATTGAAGCCTAAATTGCCTTACAGGTTCACCTTGCTGATCGGAGCAGCCATGTCCCAGTACCAAATAACACCCATCAATAACACCGTCGGAGTCTATTACCACGACGAAACGAGGATAATAATTTCCAATAATAAATGGACTCTGCTAGTCCATAAAAATCTATCAAGCCTCGAAGAAGCCTTTATCAACAACAACAAAATCTTAGAATCAATTGTCAATATATTCACCCCCGATACACGCGAAACAAAAGAATTCCTAGTCAAAGTCAAAACACACGTAACACTCTTAAACCAAGTGTCAAATTCCCTCAAAGTAAAATTTGAAGAAATCTTTGTTAACACCAAACGATTCAAGCGTGGTATATTAAATGGAGCGGGTAGTATATTTAAAGCAATTACCGGCAATCTAGATGCTGAAGATGGACAATTCTTCACAGACAGTATCAATAAATTAAACAAAGATCAACATCAAATAGAAAACCTCCTGAAAAATCAAATATCCGTTACCTCTACCGTCATAAAAACCTTTAACGAAACGGTTCAAAACATGCAAATTAATATAGTAACGTTTAACGAGGATATGAAAAAGATTCAAATCGGATTGCATAAAGTAAATGATAGAGTTGCACTGGTTCAAGCCGAACTAAAATTTATCGAAACATGTGAAAAATTGACTGAAAGTTACTTGTACCTCCAGAGCAACCTTGATGACATTTTGAACGCGATCACATTTGCTCGTCTGAAAATAATACACTCTTCAATTATTTCACCCGAAAGTTTGATTACTGCACTTCAGGAAATCTCTCAAAAGTTAGTAAAAAATAATTTACCCCTACCAGTAAAATATTCAGAAATTCCCCAATACTTAGAAATTATCGAACTAGAAGCCTTTCAATCAAAATCAGATCTTGTTTTCGTTCTAAGAATACCACTAGTAGAACAACAACTCTATACCCTGTATCATTTGTATCCTATCCCTATACTAGACAACAGAACTGGCCTTCACCATGTCTTGTCATTCTCACAAAAATTCATTGCGCGTAACGATGATTCACTAATGTACATTCCCGTCAAAGATCTGAGTACATGCAAACAACTAGATTCCCATAAGAAACTATGCTCAGACCTCTACGCCTACCCGATTGACAGCAGTGCAGCATGCGAAGCCCAGCTACTGAAAAACTTCAGAAAAATCCCAGAAAACTGTGTAAGTTCCCTCGTCCATGGACAAGGTTATAACGTTCAGAAACTACAAGGCAATGTGTGGTTAATAATTGTCTCTGAACCCATTCATATCACCATAAACTGTAATAAAATGGACACAAAAATTACCAGTGTTAATAAGAACTCTATATTAAAACTACATCCGGATTGTTACGCGTTTGTCGGTATAACAAAAGTGCAAGTAGAAAGTCGCAATACCATCAACATTACGGACAATTCACATCCAGTGGTTATACCCTATGACTGTTGTAGTGATATTCCCGAAAAACTCCAGCTACCCAAGTTGGAACCTCTCCAGTTCGATCATCTAAATGTAGAAAATCTAGATATAGCCAACCACAAACTCGAACAATACTCTAGAGATCTAGACAAACTAATAAACGAGCCATTTATATCTAAACATTTTTCCCTAAGCATGTATACGGTTATTGGTCTGTCCATCTGTCTCCTCGCCGCCTTCATCGCCTGGAAATGCAGGAAAAGATGCTGTGGTTGTAAGGAATCCAAGGACGCCACCCCTAATGAGATGCTGAAAAGAATTGGCACCCTTCTGAGAAGAAGACCTCATCTACCAACGGAAGAAGAAGAAATGGCCGATTTTCCCCAAAAAGTCGGTGAATAACACCGACTTTTCAAAAAGAAAGGGAGTTGTTATATGCTAAACAAACTGTATTAATTCATTCAAATGCATAAGTATCTTATCCAACAAGTAACTTTATATCCTTATCTCGGTACGTGATATAATTTGATATACTTTATCTAAAGCGATAACAACTTCCTTTTAAGACAAAGCTTTCTCATGTAAAACGCTGGCACAGCATGATTTCTAAGAAATGCATGTGCCTACGTTGATAACGATGTTATAAATATGACCAAGAGACACACTTGCAGTCAGTCTACATTTAATCTTTATACCTACAACATTTAACTATTGTAACAAATATATAATCATATAAAATATTTTGTAAAACCAAGAATAAAAGTTTTTAAAAAGTGAACACAGTTCTAAGTGATATAAAATATATATATATATATATATATATTGTTTTTTTTTTCATTTCTGACCTAATTCCACAAGTTACGGAACCCGTGATAAAAGAGATGTTTTCTACCCCTTCCGATCATTTCCTACTGTAATCTTTTTTCAACTTTTTTACCAACGTCATTACAAACACATTGCACAAGGTTTCATAAAAATCCACTCATTAGTACCCAAATTAGAGATTTTGGTCATTTTAGCGCTCCGTTGACTGGACTATATATCGATTTATCAAACACCTTCTCTATAAATTCTATAGAAAAATCACTTGCGAACGTTCCTTTACATTACGATATATCTATTTTAGAAGATAATTGTACAGTCGGAAAAACCTGTATAAAATTTTAATATGGAATATTTTTACATTTACTAAGAAGAGGTAGTTTCGTCCTGATGATCTTGATCCTATCGAATTAATTTTAGTCTAACCTGGTCTTGCACTTCAACCCCACCTAGTTGGTGGTATATGGAGCGGTCACTTTGTCCCCTCGCGCCTCGCACATCTAGTTTTACGTACACTACGTCGCAATGGCTGGACATGTACGTCCCCCAATCGACTTTGAATTGTTCTGTTACTGATTTGCTGCCTGGCCTGCCATTACTGAAACATAAATTTTATCAGATCGTGTGGAAATTTAAAGAGGCTAAATTTTGCGCATTTCTGTAGGTGCATTTCAATGCGCTAATAATTGCATTTTTTTTGAGAGTTGTTTCAACCTCTAGCGTGACTGACGATAAAGTAGTTTCTACAAACACCAAAACACTTTGAAGATGATTAAAACAGTTTTAACTTATCCGCAGATGCTGCCAATATGTTTAAGTATTTTTTGTTTGTGGAAGCTACCTTATCGATGGCGGTCAGAAACTAATAAAGAGAATAAGTATATATTTTCCTTAATTTCAATCTAAATTATATAATTAAAAAGTGGGAAATATACATTGTTATTCTTTTTTGTCCATTGTTTAAAAAAATCTTTTTAAGCGCCTTCCATTGTTTCTTACTACTCACAAATGTGTTTGCCTTAGTGTATATTCAGGGCGTCCCAGATTTAAAGTGACGTAGACTAATGAGAGATAGAGCACACTTTGCTGAGTTCAAAACACCCCTACACTTACCCTTGAAATTGAATGGTTTTCGAGATATCGAGATTTTATGATTCTTGACTGAAACTAAAATTCACATTTTGGAACGGGTGGACGTATTTGGATAAAAGTTGGTACACATATAGTGCACTCCTAGTCCAATCAATAGCATAATTTATTTTGGAAAAATTCCAGGACAGGAATATTATTATTTTACATTTAGGGCCAATTACATTACCCTGTATATCAGTTTTTTGTAAATGGCGGATAACTATTGAAATGTCTATGGATTATTGTGCAAAATACTGTCATAATATTTGATGGCACGTTTATGGTTACTTCCTAGCAAATTTTTGAAAATAAAAGTGAATGATATTTATATTCTACAAAATACACAAACAACTAGTTGACGTCGCTATTTTATTAATTTTATTTAAACACTTGTTTAATAATTATTTAATGTATTATTATTACTTAAATTTGATTCTAATTGCACTTAAAATTTGTACGGTTATATTAGACTAGTAGATGGTGACAGAAAATCAGAACTGATAGCCTACCGTCTGCAAGTAATTTAGTCAGTATTATGTATATATTAAAGCTCAATTTGGGGTACTTTCAAGGTTTGCATGCATGCACGGGATGTGGGAAACGATTTCCGGTTTGCATAAAAAAACAATATTTTCAACTAATAAATTACCGTCTGCAAAGTTCATAATTCGAAATTAAAGGAATAAAAATATGTCGGAAGCGCATTTGCAGACAGTCTTGTCATGCACCAAACTTTATACAGGGTACTCGAAAATGTATCAAATTTTCGTAAAAAAAAAATGATTATTTACCGTCTGCAAACAGTACAAAATGATGATTCTGGTTCATGAAAACGGGTAGGGGAAAGGCGCAGACGTTTACGATATGCGCATCACCATATCGTGCGCATGTCAACATGTTATTTTTTTTTTACAATTTTGAACAATCGTCTACCGTCTAATTATAGTTTTATTAGAAAATTTAGGTTGCAAAACTGTTGTATTAATTATTTGCAGACGAATCCAGTGTGCACGGTCGTCCATTGAATTCTATAAACTTGTAAAAAAATGGGGGTAACTTTTACCAATTATTTACTGTCTGCAACTTGGTACGAAGAAAGATTATTGGTTTAAATATGCAATTATTTAATTTGCAGACATTGGCCACATGCACGAGAGTCACAATAAAGTGTCCAAATTTGGCGAAATGCGTTTGATATCTCTCCGTTTGCGATATGTACCAAGAACAACTATCTACCGTCTGCAACTTGGTACAAAGAAAGATTACTGGTTTAAATACGCAATTATTCAATTTGCAGACGATGCGCACATGCACGAGAGTCAAAATAAAGTGTCAAAATTTGACGAAATGCGTTTGATATCTCTTCGTGTGCGATATGCACCAAAATCAACTCTTTACCGCCTGCAACACGAAATTGTGTAAGCTAACTTATTAAGTATACTATTTTCTCATGGATAGTCCAGTGACCTTAAACTGGACTGCTAATACTAACGGGCTGCGCATGGAAATAATAAGACACAAAGGAGCTCATGAAATAGCTATTGCGCATGCTCAAACCCATCTAAAACTATCAAATTTAATCTAGAATATTAGTTTCTAGCATAGGCGTAGTGATAACTGATAATTCTGGGTTCAATCAAGTGATGTGTGTTGGTTACTAGTTTTCTTTCTTGTATATGCATTTAGCTCACATAAATCTAAAAATACTTCTTTTGATTTATTTTCACTTAAACATTTCTGATTTTATTTTTCGTAAAATAAGTGATTATAAGTAACTCCTAACTTCGAAACCCAACGGTGACGCCCATGCTTGTCTGTAAACAGTTTGTCGGTAATACGCATGTGCGTAGGGTAACTTGCGCAGTTTCAATTTGTTGCAGAAATTGAACTATTGTTTTGTTTATCCATTTTATATAGAGATCAGTGGGATAGACAGCATGCACATGCACACGACCCAGAATTAGTACTGGTATTCGATAAAGTTGGTCATTTGCGTCATTCAATTGAATAAATAATATTTTATTACAATTGTAATAAAAATCTTATACATATTATTATACATATTCAGATCCAGATCCAGTAGTGTAAGTACTGTTCACGAGTGTTGTATGCTCTTATCAAAATTGAATATTTCGTGTAGTTAAATGCAATAATAATACAGACATTACATACCTATGGAACAGTGAAGTAAATGTGCATGTGATAAGAAGTGAAAGAACTATGCGCAACTATGTTGGAAACAGGACATATATTGGATAAAAATCATTACAAAAATTATAAAAAAATTTACAAAAAAGTTATTATTGCCGCAAAAAAGCTTTACAATGACAGACTGTATGAAGAGTGACAATAAACAGAAGACCGTGTGAACAATAATTAATAAATCTATTAGTAAAAATAAAAGCAGAAAGGAAACATTTGAAATTAAATTAGAAAATACTATTGCATAAGATGATAAAACTATAGCTACTTCCTTTCGTGAGTATTATGTTGCATTACCTCACAAACTGTCCAATGAACGAAGTCAAGATACTGGTACAAATGATAACCTTACACCTACAAGAATTTTTTATACTATGACGTAAGACCAGTCAATGAAAATTCCGTGTATAATGCTATAATAAATCTTAAGGAAACAAATTCGGCAGGAGCTGACTCAATTTCATCACATTTACTAAAGTTCATTGCGAATTATATTACTTATCCGCTAACTTATCTCGTAAAATCGTAAGAACAAGGAATTTTTCCGGAAATATTTAAAATAGCAAGGTTGTTACCTTATATAAAAAAGGCGAAAAAGTTAATATTGAGAATTATAGACCCATTTCAAGCCACTTAAACAGGGTATTTAAACTACAAAAAAAGACCATAAGGAACATAGCAGATGTAGGTATCAGTTCGAACATCATGCAGGCCATATTTAAAAAAATTACGATTACTAACATTACCTTTCATATATATCTTGGAATTTTTAATGTATGTTAAATCAAACCTAAACAAGTTTGTAGCTAATGGTAACTTCCACGAATATGAAACCAGACATAACCATTTACTGTCAATTCCTTCACATAGTTTGTCAACTATGAAAAAAGCCCTATTTATGTAGGAATTAAATTATACAACAAATTAAATCCAGAAATCAGGTAAATAAACAATCTAAAATCATTCAAAACTATCATATGTTACTTGATAAATGTTTTTTATAGTGTTCCTGAATATATGAATTTCAATGTATATAATTATTTATATATTGTATTTTAATATATATATATATATTAGTATATTATATTTGCTATTAATTTCGGTACACTTGTTCATCGTTTTAGGTTATATATTGTGTGTTTACATCATTCCTACGCACTTTTTAAATTTGTTATAGTCATGTCTTGTTTTAAATTTTATGTCTTAAATTTGGACACTTTATTGTGACTCTCGTACATGTGGGCAATGTCTGCAAATTAAATAATTGCATATTTGAACCAATAATCTTTCTTCGTACCAAGTTGCAGACAGTAAATAATTGGTAAAAGTTACCCTCATTTTTTTACACAAATACGTTCAGCGGCAAGTACTTTGTACACGTTTAATATATCTGCAAATAATCCTATATCGAAGCTCTATTTTTAAATCATGATTTCTTTTTAGCTGCAGACGGTAGACGATTGTTCAAAATTGTAAAAAAAAATAACATGTTGACATGCGCACGATATGGTGATGTGCATATCGTAAACGTCTGCGCCTTTCCCCTACCCGTTTTCATGAACCAGAATCATCATTTTGTACTGTTTGCAGACGGTAAATAATCATTTTTTTTTACGAAAATTTGATACATTTTCGAGTACCCTGTATAAAGTTTGGTGCATGACAAGACTGTCTGCAAATGCGCTTCCGACATATTTTTACTCCTTTAATTTCGAATTATGAACTTTGCAGACGGTAATTTATTAGTTGAAAACATTGTTTTTTTATGCAAACGGGAAATCGTTTCCTACATCCCGTCCATGCCTGCAAACCTTGAAAGTACCAAAAATTGAGCTTTATTAGATACATAATACTGACTAAATTACTTGCAGACGGTAGGCTATCAGTTCTGATTTTCTGTCACCATCTACTAGTCTATATGCAATATTCCATAGAAAAACAATTTGCTTAAAAATAAAAGTAGGCGTGTGTCAATTCTGTCATTTATAGTTTAATACATAGTAATGTAAGTTACCTTTAGAAATTAAGCTTAAAGTATTCAAAGAAGTCGTTTGAGTCATTAAAATAAGGTTTTATATTAACAAATTTAATAATCTTAAGATGCCATTCCAATTTACAAATGAAGAGTAAGCAGATATGATTTATGCGTATGGTTTTTGTGACGGAAATGGAAGAGCTGCAGAGAGAGAATATAGAAGACGTTTTCGAAATCGTCGTACACCAAATCATACAACATTTTTAGAGGTGTATCAATTTAGTAAGGAACATGGGCAATTTCCCTCACAGGCAAAACATGAACATGTTCCCAGAGATTTTCAACAGCGAGAGGAAGTATTACAGATTGTTCATACGAATCCAACTGTAAGCGTCAGGAAAATCAGTTCTCAATTAGATATTCCCAAAACAAGAGTACGGCGAACTTTAAAAAAGAAATTTTCTATCCTTTTCATGTTCAGGAAGTTCAACGACTTGAAGACGGTGACAGCGTTCCGCGTTTAACATTTTGTAGGTGGGTAGTTGCGCACAGACGAACAGTGTCTAGAATTCTGTTCAAGGGCGAAGCTCAATTCACGCGTGATGAAATAAACAACACCAGAAATCAACATCTTTGGGCAACTGAAAATCCACATGCTACGCTTCAGAAAAATTCCCAACACAGATTCAATATAAAAGTCTGGTGTGGAATATACAGTATTCACCTAATAGGGCCACACATTTTTGAAGGGAGAGTAACGGGTGAAATTTATTTAAATTTCTTAATAGATGTGTTACCAAATTTATTAGAAAACATCAATGCCAGAGATATGTGGTTTCAACACGATGATGTGGGACCTCATTTCTCTGTACCGGTGGGGGAGCATCTTAATCAACGTTACACCAACAGATGGATTGGTAGAGGGGGTCCAGTTAACTGGCCACCGAGATCTCCAGATCTCACCTCACCCCCATGGATTATTTTTTATGGGGCCGCCTGAAGTCACAGGTGTACAGTGAAAATATTAATACCCGTGAACAATTACAACAATTTTTTTAATGTATGTGACAATATTAGACACAAACCGGCTATGATCGATAGATCGGTGAAAATCCTTTTTAAACGTTTACAAAAAAAACGCGTTGACGCTCGAAAGTGTATTATAATTTTAATTAATTAGTGTCTTTTTAAAATTTGTGCTATTTTATGATTAAGCAAACTGTTTTTCTTTATTTTGTCCTTTTTTCTGTTTTTCATGTTTCTTTTTAAGTAACAATAATATATTAAATAATCATTAAACAAGTGTTTAAGTAAAATTAATAAAATAGCGACGTTAACTAGTTTTTTGTGTATTTTGTAGAATTTAAGTATCATTCACTATTATTTTCGAAAATTTGCTAGGAAGTAAAGGTGCCATCAAATATTATGACAATATTTGCACAATAATTCATAGATATTTCAATAGTTATTCGCCATTTTCAAAAAACTGATATACAGGGTGATGTAATTGCCCTAAATGTAAGATAATAAAAATTGAGTCCTGTCCTGGAATTTTTCCAAAATAAATTATGCTATTGATTGAACTAGGAGTGAGGTGTACCAGCTTTTATCCAAATACGTCCACCCATTCCAAAATATGGTGAATTTTAGTTTCAGTCAAGAATCATAAAAAAACCCTTATTTCGAAAACCTTTCAAGTGTGGGGGTGTTTTGAACTCAGCAAAGTGTGCTCTATCTTTCATTAGTCTATGTCACTTTAAATCTGAGACACCCTGTATAGGTGTATCCATAATAGACTACACACTTTAATATTTGAAGAAAATCTAAACGAAACAATAAGTTCATAGGATTTTATAATTTAGATGGATATGGTCAGTGAGCTTTGGATCTAATATTATAAGCAGACCCGGGCTCCCAGATAGTTATCCCAGGGACGGTCTTCACAAACAAATATAATGTTTTGAATTGAGAATTTTATGTTTCATGTAAGCAAATAAATACATTTTTTATATTAAACAAATATAGTTGCAGCAAGAGATATTCTGGAGAGGTAAGGTGGGTCGTCGAAAAAATTGCCGACAAAGCCTTAGTTAATGACATCAACATCAGATACTAAATGAGGAAGAGAAAAGCTATTCCGTCTAATCCATTTGTTTGAAAAATGTTCATTAAAGCACTTACGTACAGCAACCGAATAAATTGTAGAAGCACTATTTATTTAAAGAATAACTTCTCTTTTTCCTTCCTCATTTAGTATTTGTTGTTCCTCAAGTCGAATGACGACTTTACCTTTTTAGTAAACCTTACCGACTTTTATACAGGGCCAGTCGAAAAGTGAGAAATTTAAATTTGGCTATTGAATAACAAACACCCTATATGAGGTATCGAGCTAAAATTTTGTATAGAGCTATCTGAGACAATCGCGAATTGAGTACGCTATCCATTTTCCGATAAGAAATTGCCTAACAGTCGATCTCGAAATTTCGACCAATTTAGAGGAAAATATGAAAATCACAAATTTTTCAAAACAGTCAAATAACGCTCATCGAGCACTATATCCCAAAAAAATATTTTAAAATCAACCAACGTGTTCCAAAATAGCGGGGTGTTGTGGTATTAAATAGTACACACACTGTATATAAATGATTTATTTTGTTCATATCGCCTAGAGTCGATTCTGGTTTTGACGTCAAACTACCTCGGAGCCAGGGTCGGATTATAACGCATTTTTTAAGTACATTTCCTTAAAAATTGTAATTTCTAATCATTCTAGTATTGTATAATATGTGACGTAGTTTATTTCTTTCAGGGCCGTTTTTGTATGAGGCGCACATGACTCTGTTGTTTAAAATCAGGCTATTTAGTTTAAAAGCTTAAAACGTACTCACACTTCAACTAGGACAGGATAGGCGGCATCACGTAGTTCCTCCCTCCAAGACGGAGGCAGGAGTAGTTGTACTTCAGCCCAACTACCTTGGGGCAAAGGCACCTCGAAAGACTTTTGCTTGGGCATGGCGTACTGTTCTAAAAGCGGCCACCTTTGTGGCCGCGTATCATACAAAATTTGTACAACTTCGTGCGTGCTCGCGTTGTGCATTGCTGCCAATGGAAGCCCTGGCCCTTCGCAATGAAGGACGTAGAATGATGAGTTCGAAAACTCGGAACGGGGACTCACCTATTTCAATAAAATGCGTTGTAATAGCAGAGAGTAAATAAGATAAGACACGACAGCTTGATAAAAATTCATGAACAATAACCTAGCTAATCCTAAGAGCTAGGTAACTTTTTTACTCCGAGTGTGCCAAAAGCGTAATAGAATTTTCTTGATATCTTTACAGATGTGAAAAAGAAAAATTGAATTCTTCAAAAAATATGGAGAGGAACTAAAATTATGTTGTCATCGTGATTTCCACCATGCGCGCATGCCTTGTTAATAAAGTTCTCGTCAATAATAAATGTCTTTATAGGATTACGTAAGTCCCACCTCTTCTCGCTTTAAGTCTAATGCGTACAGAGTCGAAAAATCCCTTCAAAGACTCTATAAATTCTAAATCCTTTACCGAAATTCTTATATGATGAGGACTTTACCAGTATGTTTTCATTTCCGTAACTTCTCACTGATTTGAGCTAGAATGGATATATTTTTTTTGAGTTCTCCAGAAATAATATGCAACATTTTATGTTAATGTAATTTTGCTCCATCCGCAAGGGTTTCCTATTTATTACATGAGAAACGGTAAATATCTCGTGTTTGTTTACCATGGTTAGATTTTCATCGTGAAGTAACTTTTGAACTAATACAGATATCAAAAATATCTTTGAATAAAAGAGTTTGACTATTTCAATACAGTTCAAACGATACCAAAAAATTTGGAAAAATGGTAAAACTTAAACGTGTAAAGTTACTCAAACGTTAATCTTTGAATTCCAACAACTCTTTTAATATAATGCTTTGCAGTATTAACTGCTGATTTTCACAGACCTCAAATATGGCGATCTTGGTGGAATAAAATGCCACGTAATAGATACTAGCGAATAATGTTCCGATAACTCCGATTAGGTTTTGACATTCCGCAAAAGCTTGTACAATTCCTGAAGTAAAAGATTTTAAAATAGGCTAACTTTTTTATTTTAAGACATTTTTTTATATCTGTGTTAGTTGGAAAAGTTATTTTACGATGAAAATCCAAAATTATTACCGTGTCTCACGTATTAAATAGAAAACCTGTACAAGTTTCAAGAACATTCTGTTGTGCTTTTGGCATTTCCGGGTGAATAAATATTTAGTAGAAATTAATAGCCTTTTGTAAATTAGCTCTCAGTCGAATTTTCTGAAATTTAGATATGTTGTAGTTTTTGCTTTTCTGAGCAAAAGTTCTCATGGGCACAAGTCTCGGCTATGACGGCTTTTCAAGCTATGAGGGCTTGAACGTCACAATAAGCATAAAATTGCTATATTCACTCCGCCGCATAAAAATTTGGCATTCAAGCCCCTCATAACTTGAAAAGCAGTCATATCTGAGCTGTGCCCATGAAAATATTTGTTCAGAAAATCAAAAGCTACAACATATCCAAAGAGTGACCCTAAAAATAGACCGTTTGGGGGTCCCCAAATTTTCGGTTGATTTGTTGTCCAAATAATACCTTAAGATAAGACATTACACAAAAATATGAAGTTGAGCATAAGAAAGGTTTCAGAGATATTGAAGATCAATAGATTAGATTTGGATGTATTATTATTATTGTAAAATATAATAAGGATAATAATAACAATGATAATAATATATAATAATAATAATACTTCAGCCCTTTTATCACGTCACGGCACTAATTTTTTTGTATTGTTTTTCGATTTTCTGCTTTTGTGTTTTAGATTAATTTTTAATTTATATTTCATGAGTTATTGTTTCTGTATGGTTAATGATATATTACATATATCGGGATTTGGCACATGTATGTCATGATACTGTGTGTAGCCCAAGAACCATACGATTGTCATAATATGACTGCAACAGCCAATAGTTCCAGATCCACTTTCACATGTACAATAATACTCTTGAATTGAGTCTCTTCCGCTTTTAACTTGATCTATAAGAATGAATATTCTGATCCTTACTGCTGCGAAAACGAGATTTCATATAAGCTTTAATTAACAAGGGCTTTTTGATTGTGATACCATATTTAGCATAATCTAAGGCTGCAGTTGGATGCTTAGGTGATTGAATTTTTGCACAAGAAAAATTCCTTCATGTTTATGCTCGGCGTAATATGAAGCTGCGTGGTTTATATGCTCCTACCTTGCCTGCAGTCATAGAAAGAGAGAGGTCTATTGTGGTACTCATCATTGTATGTACACATTCTTTACCTGATTTTTGCTAATTACTTAGCTGCATTTGAAAATATTAACGTAATAGATAGCTTATAACCGTCTCCAGGAGCGCCCTTAAATAATGGTTATAACCGCATCGAAATCGTTTGAGTAGTTTTTGAGTTTATCGCGTTCAAATATAAAAATCGGCGAGAGGTTGGTTAAAGAAAAAGAAAAGAAAAGAGAAAAGATAGAAAAGAACAAGAGATTTTACAAAGAAATTGATATTTTTCAACGAATTATCATCTTCACTCACTGTGCTATGTGAGTCGATTTTGATCACTTTGACCCTCTATATCTTTGAAACCTTTCTTATGCTCAACTCCAAATTTTTTTACGATTAATGTCTCATTAAGACTACAAATCAATAAAATGCGGACCTCCAAACGGGCTAAAAAAAACCTGCTTTTAGGGTCACTCTTTCAGGACATTCGACTGAGAGCCAATTTCCATAAGGTTTGTGGGGGGTCCTTTCAAATGAAAAGCCGATACAATTGTCTTCGTGCTTTCCATGTTTTTTTCCATGGAGCAGCTAACTATTGTTATTTTGCCTATATTATTAATTTAAATAAAGTGAAACAAACCTGAGCACTAAAGTGAGTGCAGTTCCCATATAAATGTCGACTGCTCCAGAGGACGTCCCCCAGGTCGCACGTGATACAGTGCGTTTCCAGACGGCGGGGATCATCAGTACTGGGGTCAGGTACTACATATAGATGCCTCTGACCTGGTTTTTTCTCCTCTGTCGCTAAGTAGTAACTGGAAAAGGGAGATAGTTTATTTTTAAGGTAGTATATTTGAAATAATAGGGAACTTTTTCTTCCTTCCTGGGTGTCAAGGAAGAGTAAAAAATATCTAAGGATCACAAGTGGAAAACAGTTGTAAAATTGTCATTTTTTAGTTTCTTTTCAGTTTAGAACTTGGCAACGCTCATATTACAATTAGTGGACACAAAATTAATTTCTCTTAGTGACACTCGTTCGAAATAAACTGCTGGCGAATTGGAAGGGACCAAGTGAATTTTTAGGTTGAATTAAAGCCACATTTTTTGAGAAGGAGAATATATCAAAAGTGATTTTCAGAATGTAAGATATAATTTATTTGTGAAACAGCAAGTTTTTTCCGATTTTTTTTTCTTTTGAAGCACGTTTACTGTCTACAGGGTGTGAGAAATATCGTGTTTTTTTACCTTAAGAGTCAAAACTTCGAGATTTTAAATTTAACAAAAATAATGCTCTCTGTCGGCCTGTTTGTCTGTCTGTAACTTTTTTTATGCGGACGATTACTCTGAAATGGTTTATGATATTGATTTGAAAGGTATTGTAATGAGATTGGAACTAGATTATATTTTGATTCCGTTGGGGGATAAATGGGGGTAAATAGATAAAGCCAGCAAATAAGAGGTCACAAAATTGGTATTTAGTGTATGTAGGAGAAGCCAAGGTCTCAATGGGGTGAGGGTGATAGTGGGAAACTTGAATAGAAAGAGACTTGAATAGGAAATCTGGATGTAGAAGTAGTGATTCCTTAGGCAGCGGTTTTTTTGTATAATATATGCACAAAGGTAAAATGTCTCGAGTATAAAAAGGTGAATAGAATTTTTTCATAATTTAACGTCAAATAGAGAAAATGTTTCTTAGAGAATTAGAATTGCTAAGGTTCGAGTACCTAATTATTTCCAGTGATTCTAGGTTTTCTATTTGGAAAGTTTCTAAATCTGTGTTAATATCGAACTCATGTCATCTTTACTAAGTTATGTTTGTTTTTTATTTGTGCTTATATCCTGTATTTAGCTGTATTTAGTAAACGATTCGCAAAACGAGAAAAACCTGCGTCATATTTTAGACATCTAAGATGTTCTTTTAATCTGGTTTTAAAATTTCTATATGTTCTACTAGTGTAAACGCTTTTACATAAAAAGACAATTTGTGAGCTCCACATTTATACGCCTTATCTATAAGTAAAAGCAAAACATATAAAATGTTATTGTATCTACGTTAGGTAATATCGCTCTTGTTTTTAGTCTCTGTATTTGTGTGAAGATATAAACTTTGCCGTATCTTTGTATTAGAAATCAACTTACATTAGTCCGATTACGTAAATTATAAAAGTTTTTGACTAAATCGGTTTAAAAATTATCAAGTAATTCAGTAATATTCAAGTTATGAAGAAATCATCTCGTAAGTGGAATTACTCAAGACTATTGGTCTTTGTACTAACTGGAACACAATCCATTGGATTTCTAGTACTAGGCTAAATGAGGTTCAGTTTTCTGGAAAGCATTAGTGTGGTGCTATACAACTTTATGATACTGAATACTGTAATAAAATTTTGATTGTTAAATTTACTACATACTATTTATTCAATATTCATGTAAATCTATATCACGTCATATTAGTAGTTTACAGGGCCTTTTATAGTAAGTTGTATATTTGAATATTCACTTCATCCGAGTGACAACAATTTTATGAGTATTTTATGTCTTTATTTCCTTGTATAAAGTTGTTTACTTAATCGGGTTATATCAAACTGAAAATATATAGGGTGTCCGGAAAGTAAAGGGACCCAGCTTAACTGTAGCTTTCTGAGGTCAAATGGAGTCTGCTAAATCAAACATACCTTAGTCTAAAAGTGCTTCCTTAAGGAGTTACAGTGTCTTAAAACATAGAAATTTTATAATGGTAATATTTCGGAAAATGAATGACTAATCAAGCTGAAAATTGGTACACGTATAATTTAGGAGAGTTCGAATATTATATTATTCTGTATATCATAGATGGCGCTGCCGGCATTAAAAAATGTATTAAGGCCCTATAACTCCTTAAGGAAGCACTTTTGGACCAAGGTATGTTTGGTTTAATCGGCTCCATTTGACCTCAGAAAGCTACAGTTATGCTGGGTCCCTTTACTTTTCGGACACCCTGTGTGTATGTCGATGATGATTTCTTGTTAGCAAGATTAGTTAGGCTTGATTTAAGCTTGTTTGATATAAGTGCGCTCCTTTAAAAAGTGTCAAATCAACGATTAGTGTCTTTTAAGACATACATAGGGTATCATATGTGCTATCCTTTTGATTTTTTTGGAGACGTACAAAAAAACTTAAACGCTTTCTACAGTGGCTACCAAATTTAAAAAATTATTAAATCTAAGAAAATATTGACAACTGCGTACAGGAAATTCGGCGATGAATATAGATGGCAAGATCGATAACTTGTCAATTGAGTAACAGTTAACGTGACAGAAATATCCAGAAACACACATAGATCAGACTTGCTTGACTTAAAAAGTTTGTTAGTAGCCCAGGAATTTTAGTTTTTGACCCGGAACTAATTATTGTGAAGCTGAAAATTTGCAGGATTGTAGTTTTGGTCCAGGACAACACGTACCAAAAAGTTCCCTACTCTGCCCCGTCGCGTCGTCTGTTTTTGCGGAGCAACAAGGGCCTAAGTCGCAGAAATTGCGGAGCTGGCTATAAAGTGCAGCAGAAAGGTTGTACTCTTCCGATTTGGGTCGAAATAATCATGAAAGCCTCGGACAAGCATATCCGTTCGTATTTCAGATGTTTCATGCATATTTTGTTCGTAACTTTCCGTTCTAGTGCACTCATAATTTCAAAAATTGAAGAAATTCCGAAATGGCGTCATTGCGGATAAATGAAGACTCGGTGGGGAAAACGTACCCGAATAAACATTACTCTTCATACTTTGGGCTTTCCATTGGTATTTCTACCTTCTCTGTAGCATCAGTTGTTACGAAGCTTCACCACTCTGAGTGCCGCCGCGCGACGGCCGTGCCCAGTGGAACTGCCCTGGCTGCGCTGATGAGACTTGTTACGAATTCCTGTTTATATTTATTGGTGTTTTATAAGATTTATTGAATGAAATTCAACTTGTCAGACTCAGAAAAGGACTTTATTCGGCAAGACAATTGACATTATTGATCTAATGGGAAGTAGGGTCGACCGGATCATCGTCGATGTCCACTGACTGTCTGTTTGTGCAGCTGGATCCTCTTCAGCTCCTGCAGTACAGAGTTCGTGCACTCGCACCGGGCACCGCAGTTCACCTTGCAGGCACAGGAAATTAGCCGTAGCTGTCTATCAGTAGCTGGCTACCTTGTGGTAGGAACCGGAACCAGGCCCTGGAGTCCTGATTTCCACTCCCAGTCCTCCGGGTTGAGGTTGACGTCTAGCCATTGCTGGACCTGCAAAAAAGCACATGCACGTTTAGTTGAGTGCTGCAAGCTTTTCGAGAAATTAAATCCTCACACTCTTCTCCCTAGCGCCCCCACCTGGAAGTATGCGCGGAACGAATGTTGTTCATAGGCGGCACTTGTTAGCGGGACGCTTGCCAAATCAAAGAAGGCTGTCACAGACTGCTTCGTCACGCTCTGGTGGTATTGGACTACTCCTGGCTGATCCAAGCTCTCTTGCTCACTGCCTCCATAAAGGGCTACGTTAAACCTTTCCCCAGCGGTGGCCACAGCCCTCTTGCTAGATGCAGGATGTGAGAAGACCGTGGAGCATTTCTGTAGTTCAGGTCTCTTCTTCAGGAGCTTCCACGCCTTCTGCTTCCCCATTCTGTACAGAGCTGTCGTCTGTGTCCACCATGACTTAACTAGGATCACTCGATTTTCCCGTACCAATGAACCGATGCACACACTACTCTCACAGCTACTGAACTAAGAGGGCATAGCTCGCCGGGCGCCTGCTTGATTGTTTAGACTAGACGTGATCGACTCAACAATGAACGCACCTAACTGTCCGAGTATCGCCACGCGGCGACACTCGGAGTGGCGTAGCTCGGTAACGGGTGACGCTACAGAGAAGATAGACATACCAATGAGAAGCACAAAGTATGAAGAGAAATGTTTATTCAGGTACGTTTCCCCCCCCCGAGTCTTTATTTATTGGCATTAGCACAATTTCAAAATTTTTTCAATTTTTGAAGTTTTGACAGCACTAGAACGGAAAATTATGAACAAAATATACATGGAACATCTGAAATATGAACATATATGCTTCTCCGAAGCTTTCGTGATCATTTCGACCCAAATCGGACCAGTAACAACCGTTCTGCTGCATTTTATAGCCAGCTCTGCAATTTCTGCGACTTAGGCACTTATTGCTCCCCAAAAACAGCAAAGCCGACGTGGGATAGTAGGGGACTTTCTGGTACATGTTGTCCGGGATCAAAACTACAATCTTGCAAATTTTTAGCTTCACAATAATTAATTCCAGGTAGAAGCCATATATTGACTAAAATTCCTAGGCTATAGTGGATCGGATAAACCAAAAAAGTAAAATTTATTAAATAGCATGTTATCGTCACTGTTAAAAGGTTAGCAAAAATGCAAAACGATCTAATTTGATTAAAAACCATATAACTAAGAAAATTGTTTAATATTGATGACACTGCTCAAAAGAATGAGGGAAGCATTTGTTGGTATCTCCGTAACTTGGAGAGAAGCGGCGTGCTGATAGAACAATGAATTTCTGAAAGATACATATTTTATTCCATTATATTGATATAAACAGCTGCATGAATAATTACTTTTAAGTTGGGATTATCAAATTAAAGAAACTACAAGGAACAAAGTGAAATAAAGTCATCCATGGGAATGTTCAACATAACCAATGGTATGGATAAGTGATCATTTTAACTATTTAATATAAAATTCTTTAAATGCAATTTTTACTTACATGAAATGACTAACGGTGTCCCACGACAATATCTTGCTGACCTCATGTCTCCCATGACTGAGCACGGCAATGTGTTGCTGGGTAACAGTGACGTGCTTGATGTGAGTGTAGGTTTCCCGGCTGCCCTCCTGCACCGGAGCTAGCATCAGGAAGCTGTCTCCGTCTGGCGAGAATACGGGATGTTCCTGGACGTCAAGCCAAGCCTTTTCAAGTGCTCGTTCGGCGTGAGTCTGCAAAGCACGGGTTATGATAAATCGTTTTTAACATTTTTTGAAGTTAATAAATCATTCATACGTGTACTAAGAACGCCTTAGTTTTTTCGTATGAAATGGCTAAATTATAATTTATTCACATAAGACTGATTGAAGTTAGAGTCAAATATTTAAAATCGACCAGTTATAGTACCAAGATAAACAGTTGCGATTAATGGAATTTGTTATCTAATTTGTTTCATTATTTTTTTATATTTATTTATTTAATATACAACTACCCAAACAAATAAGCAATCCTAATATATGGACGGAGAGAACTATCATAGACTAGGAACCCACCGACCACTAATTGTGTACAATACGTTTACGCGGTCATCGAACATATTATTATTATTTTTTTTAATTGAAGGTTAAGGCGTCTAGAAAACAAAAAAAAATTGCCAGTCTGAGCAAAGGTTAGCAAAAATGCCTGACAAACTGGATTTTTGAGGAGCAGCAGATCAAAATGATTGTTGACCATACGGAATCGACTATCCAGGATGACGTCAACAATTTTGAAATTAACCAATTCTACTATCATCCTTTAAATCGTATTTAATATTCAGCTCTATTTTTTACTGTGGTTATTTAAGTAGCTTGTCATGAAGAATTTAATTTAATAACAAAAAAAATTTGAAAATAAAATGATAAAAAAAATATTGATATCAAATTTAAAAAAAATTGCAAATTCTCATGATTTTCTCCTTTCATGGTAATTCATTTAATAAATAATAAGAAAAACAAGGGAGGACAGCTGATAAGGTCGGCTTTCGGCCTAATTTATTTTTCAACAAAAAAACTGAAAAACGTTTTTTTATTATTTACCATCAATATCGAATCGATTCTACTCGAAACGAAACTTTCCCGCACTCGCCTTCCCTTTTTAGGTAAACTATTAAGTAACCAGCATTCAGTTGATTTTTTGCAGGTCATTGAATTTTTTTAACATTACTGTTGCTGAATATGGATATTTTTGATTTTGTACGTTTATTTTCGTTGTTTGGGAAGAGGCGGGAGGGGGTGACAGGGGGTAAAGAAGTGGTGGAGGTTGGGGAAAGTTTCGTTTGGAGTAAAATTGATTCAATATTGATAGTAATTAATAAACAATTTTTTTCAGTTTTTTTTTGTTCAAAAATAAGTTATGCCGAAAACCTTTAAAAATAAATCAAAATCACAGAAAAAATAAAAATTGGGATATTACAGCTCTTAAAATTCAAAATTGTTTTAGTATATATAATTATAGAATATCCTTCTATAACCACCGGATCGATATTTTAATTGGCTCCCAAATTTACACATTTTTGTCTGTACAATATAAACTATTTGTAGAATATTTACAAGGGGCCGACGTTTTTTTTTTTTGGATTCATGAACAGTTAATAAATTCCAATTTATTTGTAGTATACTAATAAGTACATCAATAGAACATAATCATTTTCGTCACTTTCCAGTCGTAATTCCAAGTATATGGAAATTCCGATCCGGTTGTCTATCTCAGCTCCACTCCATGCATTGTAAATGGTCCTAATAAGCAGAGCAAGTTTCGAAGCTTTTCTGGTGGGAAGATGGTGTTCTTTCTTTCTTTGATTTATAATAGCCATGACACAACCAAACAAATCTAATCCATCGTAATCTGATTTTTATACGTACGTACTAACCCAGAGATCCACCATATTGAATTTTTTTCGCGGAGTTTTTCAATTTTTATAACAAATTCATAATCAGCGACCCAAAAAACCCCCTGAATAAGAATTTCAAGCTATTTCGTTAAAAACTTGAAATTTTACAAAATTTTCCAATTTTCACAAAAAAAAAACAGAATTAGCAACCTAAACTGTAATAAAAAAATGGCGCCATATTGGATTTTCCTCACGGAATTTTCTAGTTTTCACATTTTTAATTTGTAATCAGCGATTCCGAAAACCTCCGTATTTTGAACTCTTTAGATGAATAATTGAGCACCTAGAAACATCTTAGGATACTTGTAGGGAAAAAATACAATTTTCCAGGCTTTCCATAACTATTTTAAAAAAATGAAAAACTATATCAAAATTCCGCACAGAGGGATTGATAGGGAATATGATGAGTATTAAAAAAAAAACTTGAATTTATCTTAAAAATTGCGTCGGGAATGTTGATTTGAAGGAAGAACAATTATTTTGTCCCGCAGTGCCCAGCTTCAGCTGGCAGGCAATTACAATTTCTCTGCACTGTCTACTTTCATTTTTTCACAAATTAGTCGCATGTTTGGTGACTAAAAATTTTGCTGTTGCGCGCCGCTTAAACTATGTTTCTGTATTTAAATTGACTGCACCTATAGTCGAGTCAATGAAGGTTTTCACTTCTTAATTCTCCGATTTTGATCATTTTTTTTAAATGTGTGTTTTTTAATATTATTCAAAATCAGAAACATACCAAGTGGCGCAAATAATTATTTATATCCTTTAAATAGTAACAACAATATTTACAGGTAGTACAGTACCTAGAGGGAAAAAATATGCAAAACTTCGGAATAACGTCATATTGAAAGGATTTCGTTCATTTTTGGCAGTATAATAGTAAATGCTTCACAGAAAAGTTTCTACATTGTGCGGGGGCTTGCTAATTTATAGGGGGTGGATGCCACCCCCTCTCAGGAGGTGGCACTTAAAAAATATATATATTTATTGGAGCTGAAAAAGAATCAAATTTTAAGAAGAAAAGGTTCTATGCAATTTTTCACATAAATTGATAGTTTCTAAGTTATAACGACTTCAAAATAGCGATTTTAGCTTAAAAAAAGGTAATTTCCAAACGGCTTTCGTCAAGTACCTCGAAAAGTATTACTTTATCGAAAAAATGTTACAGACCAATTACAGAAAGTACAAACTGGGAATTAATTATATTTTTTGTTTATTGATGCAGGATTAATAATTTTGGAGATATTTAAGTTTACATTTGGCATCCAAGAGTTCATAAGATAATTATATAGAGTGAGAGTTAAATATCTCAGAAACTGTGACCCTACGTCAAGGATGCTAATAGGTAGAATAATAGATTATTAATTAAGCTTTTAACTATTTTTTTATTTGTTTCTGTAGCATAAAAAATAAAGAAGTTATGACCAAAGCAATGTGCATCTACACATTTTTTTTAATAACAACGTCGCCATTTTATTACTGTAATTAGCCAGTAATTAAAAAAAAAAGGGAATATCAAACACTGTTTCTCATTAATATATAGCATGATGTAGATGCTCAAATTTTTTGGTTTGTATACAGCACTTGCTTTAGAAAAAAAGTACAGTTTAAACTATAAAGGTATTTTCGATAAAACGTAATTTTTTTTCCTTTTCCAAATATCTCGATAAATATTATTTTTATTGAAAAATGGGTAGAGACCACAAATAAAGCTCATAAACTGATAATGAATTTCGCTTGTTTATTTATTTACATAGATTTAATAGTTTCGGAGATGTGAAAGTTTACAAATGGCGTCCGAACGTTTATAAGACGAAAAATGCAGTTTAAATGTTAAATATCTCAGAAACTGTGACACCTACGTCACGCATGCTAAGAAATGAAATTAAAGACAATTAATTGCGCTTTAAAATTATTTTCTACTCGTTCCTGTAGCATATAAATAAAGAAGTTATGACGGAAAAATGTGCGTATTTATATTTTTTTATATAAAAAGGTCGCCATTTTATTACTCTAATTACCCAGTAATTTAAAGAAATTATCTCAAATACAGTTTTTCGTTAAGATGTAGCATTACCTAGATGCTCAATTTCTTTTGCTCATTTAAAGCACTTGCTTTAGAAAAAAATGCATTTTAAACTTTAAAGGTAATTTCGTAACACTTGGATACCAAATATAAACTTAAATATCTCCGAAATTATTAATTCTACATCAATAAACAAAAATTTTAATTAACTCTCAGTTTGTACTTTCTGTAATTGGTTTGTAACATTTTTTCGATAAAGTAATACTTTTCGAGATACTTGACGAAAGCCGTTTGGAAATACCTTTTTTTTAAGCTAAAATCGCAATTTTGAAGTCGTTATTTATAACTTAAAAACTATCAATTCATGTGAAAAATTGCATAGAACCTTTTCTTCTTAAAATTTGATTCTATTTCAGCTCCAATAAATATATATATATATATATATATATATATATATATATATATATATATATATATATTTTTAAGTGCCACCCCCTGAGAAGGGGTGGCATCCACCCCCTATAAATTAGCAAGCCCCCGCACAATATAGAAACTTTTCTGTGAAACATTTACTATTATACTGCCAAAAATGAACGAAATGCGTAAAGTTAAAACCTTCAGTTACTGTACTAAGGAAAAATATTTTAAAAATAATTTTTTCTTCAAGCGTATTAAAATGTTTAAATTATGTCACCAAAAACAAAAGTAGAAGTAGGACATTGTTTTACTAGTAACAAAATGTTAGTACCGAACGCCACCGTAGTGGACATTGTTTTACTAGTAACATAATGTTAGTTCCGAAAGCGCCACTGCAGTGGGTATTGTTTTACTAGTAACATAATGTTAATACCGAGAGCCACCGGTGGCGCGCTATCCACTAGCCACTTGTCATATTGTGTCAACATGTAAGACTGTAGTTTGAATATTTGTACATTTATGATAAATAAATTAATTTTTGCATTTTAATACGCTTGAAGAAAAAATAGTATATATTACACGGAGTAGAACGCCTTTTTTTGTGTTTCGCCCAGCCGCAAATCCTGGGCTCAACACAAAAAAAGAGTGCGTTCTACTCCTAGTAATATAATATACTATTTCGCGACATTTATAAAACATTGAGTGGTTTTTATTGAAAATTTAAGTTCAAAAATGTTTCTCACAGTCGGGGTTGATAATTATTTATATTGTTTAAACAATAATAACAACTTTTACAAGAAAAATCTGTTTTTTTTTGTTTTTTCGCGATATTCATGAAAAAGTGAATTGTTTCTATTGAAAATTTAATATAATAGATATTTTGTAAATATAATTATTTGTTCTTGATTATTATTTATATTTATTATTTATTGAAACATTATTGCAAAATATTTACAGAAAAATATAATGTTCCATTTTTTTTTTATAATAAACGTAGGTATGATAGGAAAGATATGGAATTGATGTATAAATTACGAAACGAAGAATTTTTTTTTATTATTTAAATATGCTTTATTAATTTTAATTTTACAAAATTTGAAAAACAAGATTGAATTTTCGTTCAAGTCTATAGAATCGAACTCTTGATTTTCTTCAACTGGGGGTGATTATTGCAGTCATTGCCACTACACACAATGCATGCAGGTGAGCAATGCAAACCACTTTTTCTGCCTCCACATGTTGCATCGCATCCTGTTTTGCACGATCAGAAAATTATTTTTAAGATGTTGTCCGGTGCTGCTGGTTGCGTCCTTTTTACTGGCGTCAAATAATTTTCTTTTTTCCGACCCCATTGTTCGGGAAGTATTGTAGAATTATTTTTCCATTGCTGAACTTGCAAATACACCCTTTTGATATGCTGCTTAACTGCATATTCTGTTCGAAGTAGTGACGGAATTTGTACGCTCTTATTTTTTGAGGCAAGTGTTATAAATCGTTTGTCTTAATTCATTTAAAATTACCGACGTTTTAGCTCCATACAAAGCAAGAATAGAAAATATACCTTCGCTAAAGATTATTTCTTCACGTTGATCTTCAACCATAAAAGCTTCAGCTGTTGCACGTAACTTTTCATCATCATTGAAAATTTTCACAAAATGATTTTTACCTCTTCTATAAAAAGCCAATATTGTGTCACATCCTGTAAATGCATGACTAAAAAGAAGATGCTCCTTTTTGATATTTGTAGAATCGCTTAAGCCTGTCTTTGTTGAGTAAACTCTCGGTAATACATGTTTTTTTGGTGGTCTAAAAAAATGCAGTTCTTTATTATCCCATCAGCCTTCAGTAATACCAGAACATCAATGTCCTCTGCTACAACTACATGATGAAAAAGGCAATCTAGAGTTGTTTGAATGATTAAATGATCGGCATCACTTTCTGCTTGAGTACACTCAAAACTGTTTTAAATCAGCTTCTTATAAAAAAGATTAATAAATCAATTTTTATTCTTGCTTTTCCTTAGTTGTCTGTAATCTTCATCAAATAAATAATCAATCGAGGCATTACCGATGTATCTACGATTTCTCTTTGATGCTGTAGTACCATCAGTATTGTATCCATCAAATACGACTTTAACATTGGTGCCATAGTTATTATAGATTGGCGGTACATGACAAGTCAGGTGCAACGTTTTTAAAATACATGCCAATCATATATATGAATGTAATTACCATGAATATGCCAGAAACGCAAATTTTAGGCAGTCGTCGCGTGCAGAAGGGTGTGCAAATCGATTTATTTGTGTTTTTTTTTGTATTTTTTTTAATTATAAAATGGATGCCAATAGTGCCAAACGAAAAGCCGTGAAAAAAATCCAGCGGAAATTCATTGGCATGCAGTTTCCGCGCGCAAAACAAATTTTGGTGCGCACATTAAATCGTTTTTTGGTATTTTTGATTTTGGATGATTTTGATTTTGGATTTTCTTTTCACGGCTTTTCGTTTGGCACTATTGGCATCCATTTTGAAATTAAAAAAAAAACAAAAAAAACCGATTTGCACACCTTTCTGCAAGCGACGACTGCCTAAAATTTGCGTTTCTGGCATATTCATGGCAATTACATTCACATATATGATTGGCATGCATTTTTAAAAACGTTGCACCTGACTGGTCATGTACCGCCGGTCTATTACGTAAATATCTGATGTATTGTTGGCAAATGCTAGAAAACTTTTGATTTTGTTTCCAGTTTAATCAGTGAAGTAACAGTTCATCATCAATGACATGAAAAATGTATTAACATAATGATGTTAATACATTTTTCTATATCATTGATGATGGACTGTTACTTCACAGATTAAACTGGAAACAATGGATGTTAATGTAACATCCATTGTACATTGTCGTAAAATATCATATAGCGATGATTTGGTCGTTTTCCTCATTTCGGCATAATAGGGAAAGAGGATAGGGGGCCAACTCGTAGTTAAAATATTGCCTAAGTTAGTCATTAAAAAAGATACGTTGAAAAATTAAATTTGGATCTATAGCAATTTTATTATTATCCTCTTTAACTTTACTGTTCATGCTTAATATGACTCAATATGTGTCAAATTCCTTAGATGCGCAAGGACAAGTGGATGTGTTGTATACAGATCTAAGGCTTTCGATAGAATCGACCATAAAACATTACTAAACAAATTGGAGAATTTTGGTTTTAATACCCAACTGTTATTGTTCTTTGGATCATATCTAGAAAATAGATATCAGTTTGTATTCTATAATGGTTCTAAATCATCTATAAATGCATCTACATCTGGAGTACCGCAGGGTAGTAACCTTGGACCCTTGCTGTTTCTATTATTTATTAACGATCTATGCGAAACTTTAGAATGTGACAAACTAATATATGCAGATGATTTAAAACTTTTTAAAATAAAATCTGAAGATGACTGCAGAGTACTTCAAAAGGAACTTGACAAAGTCAGTCAATGGTGTCCTCTTAATAAACTAGATCTGAATGTCGGAAAATGTAAAGTTATATCATATACGAAAAAGAAAAACTGGTTTAATTACAATTATTCTATAGATGAAACGATACTAGAGCGTGATACATTGATTAAAGATTTGGGTATTTACTTCGACACGGAACTGAGTTTTGGAGAACATACTAGAATTAAATGTAATGAAGCAATTAGAATGCTTGGTTTCATTTTGAGAAATTGCAAATCATTTACCAATCTGGAGGCATTAAAATTATTGTACTACTCATATGTAAGATCAAAACTTGAATATGGAATCCACATTATCAAACTCACAAAAACAGTTTAGAGCAAATTCAGAGAAAGTTTTTAAAATTTATTACATTCAAATCAACGGGACAGTATCCGGAAAGAGGTATGAACAACAATTATTTAATAATAATAATAATAATAATAATAATTTGTTTATTTACATAAATTACATAGACTAATACACATTACATAATAACTCTCTACATTATAGCATATATTAAAAAGTTCATGTACGACATAAAGTTGTAAGTAAATAAACAAAAGAAAGTACCACAAAAGTAACACTTGCAAGTGGCAATAATTTCTCAGTTCATCAGCACTCCATACAATATATATTCCATGTACTTATCAACAATATACATACATACACACATGCACACAAAAACACCTAAGTAAACACTGACCTTGTCTATCTAATCTTAACAATACTATAAATATATATTTTAATCCCTATTTACATTTAATAATTTGGATACCTCGTCCCTGCTCATATTGAGTACAAATTGTTTAGCCCTAGTTTTAAATTGATTTAAGAAACGTACATCCCTTACCTGACTTGGCAGTTCATTATATAATCTAGGGGCCAAAAAAGCTAAGCTTCTTTGACCCACCGATTTTTCAGCAGCAGGCGTTTTCGCTTGGCCCTTCATTTTATTCCTAGTTTCATACGTATGGTCAATTAAAACTAATTGATGTTTGTATTTCCACTGGTGAGTAACAGCTTTTAAAAAAAATATTTGTCGCAAGTCCAAAATTTTTGCCTCATGATACAGTAAATTGGAAGGGTAAGTAAGTATTTATTAAGTACATTTAATTTTGAGAGCCTCGAATTTAGAAGAATTTGTTATTTTTTGGCATTCTTATAAAAAACCATTCGTAATAAAATTGACTGCCCAGATATTCTTTTTCAGTTAAATATTTACGTTCCAAGGTTGCATTCTCGAAATATAATGTTTTATTGTGAAAGTGATGTTAAAATCACCTGTACACTGTATGTATAATTACTATAATAAAATAAGTGAATTTTGTGATATAAACACGTGTTCTCAAAATGAAGTGATAAATTGTGCAAGACAGATTTTTAGTATATAAGTTTTTTTTCCACTAAGAAATTATAAGTATATGTGTGTTTAAGTATACAATTAATGTGTAGATATAGATATGTTTTTCTACAATTAGCTTTTATTATTAAGTTTCATTTTGTTCTACTTTCCTCTCTAAAAAAAATCATACAAATCTTTAACTTAAATTAATTGATAATTTTTGTTGATTAAACTTTGAATATAACTTTTGCCCTGTAATTGGGTTTTACCTGTTGGGCAATTAAAGTGTTTATTATTTATTTATTTAATAAAGATTTGGCGGTCTTCTTTACTGTTATTTTACAGGTCTCTATAGTTAGAGCCTATTGTTTTATTTTTTAGTGTTATTTCGACATCAAACGCTTCATAACAAATCTATGGTGTCATTGCCTAAAATCCCTGTAAGAAATTCCCATAACATGTACGCCAAGGAAAGGATTGTGAATTGTAAAAAATTCGGTTACTTTATGCACGCTCGTAGAATCTTTATTTATCCTGCTATCAGTAGTATCACCATGTTGAAATGATGATGTAAATGAAACTTCACAAAATTCTTCCATTCGTCGACTACGGCTGTTGAAAATATCGTTGATTTGATCCATTTGAAAACTTCGCTTGGAGCTGCTCCAGATCTAAAAGGTCCACCATCTACTTTTATGGATTTCATTAGTGCCTGCTCTATTGTCTGGTCTATCGATATCAAAATACTATATATATTATACTAAGTTTTCAATAAAAACAATTCACTTTTCCATGAATATGGCTAAAAAACATAAAAAATAGATTTTTCCTGTAATAGTTTTTATTTTTGTTTAAACAATATAAATAATTATCAAGCCCGACTGTGAGAAACATTTTTGAACATTTTTCAATAAAAACAACTCAATGTTTTATAAATATCACGAAAAAAAAATGTTAAAAACATTTTTTTGTGTAAATATTGTTATTATTGTTTAAACAATATAAATAACACTGGACCACAAAATATTTTTGCGAGTTGCCTGGGACCAGACCCAGTGTAGCATATGTTTTTGGGGTCGCTGAAACCGAATCTGAAACTTATTTTTCCTTGTCATGTCAGGATTTTTTTTTTGACTAAGAACATTTTTTTAAAATTTCATGTTATATTCGAAGTTTTGGCGGAGTCGCCGGTAATATCAATTAATTCACAAACAGGGTATTATTTTTGTAGTAACATGTAGCATACCATTTGAAATAATATGCACTTTTAATTAAAACACACTAAACCCTTTCAATTACTTGAGTTTATTGTACAATATTTTACCATCTTTATAGATTGATCACCCGTACTATGAATGTTTTCATTTAATATTTTATTTCAGTTCAATTGTAAGCGGTGTGAAATTATATCTTTCTGTTAAATATGTATTTAATTTATGTTCTAGCCTCTTGCTACCATACCACACACACTCGTACCTCTTTACATTGCTTATATTGAAATACATTCAAATTAATTATTAAATACTAGTAGTAATTAAATAAGGTTTAAACTATATTATTTCTATTGTAGAATATTAGGTTGCCTACATCAATTAGCAAACGAGTTGAATACCGCGCAGTTTTCTTTTTAGAGGGGATATTAGTCTTCCTTATTGAGTTCGTACATTTACTAACTCATTGATTCTTTTGCAACGGTATAAATCAGTAACTCCGTTTGATAATCTAAATGGGCAGATGCCCAGTGTTAATTTAAAATCTTCATTTAGTGTCATCCATACATTTTGAAGGTAATTTATTTTCTTAAATGATTTTAATTAACAATATATTGCAGCCTTCAGCTATATTTTCCAAGTAGTAGAATTTATTCAGTTTTTTATCATAACCTTATTTTTACTACCACGTGCTAACGAAGTATTTCTCTTTCTTTTTACTTTGCCAGGAGTTCTACCGTAATAATATCAATTTTGATTAATTTAATTAATTTTGTTCGATTGTTTGTATATTACTACACCATCAATCATTTGTTTATTACATCATTATATTAGACCATCTAGTCTATTATATTACACATAAGGTCAATCACGTAATTTACAAATCAGAGACTGGTCATCTCATAATCAACCAAGAAATTTAAATTACGTGTTACGTAATAGTTAGTCAAGTAACTGTGGAGAGTGGTCATCTTTAAATCAACCAATATAAATTCTGTAGCTGATAATAAGAGAATTTATCTCATATTGCACCTTACCTTTCGGGAAAACTTTGGCAAATAGAACTTCAGGCAAATTTAGGCGTAGCAGTATCATAGCAGTACCATAGCAGTACCGAGCAACCTTACCATCAAATTGCAGTAAAGAGGGTAGAGCGTGGTATCCTAGCAGAGACTACTAGACCTCACCTAGGACTCGTCTCTTCAGTACCATCTTCAGGTGGTGAGAAAGTGTACATTGTTATAATTATTTTTACTGTGCTTCGCTCATTTCGTAATATATTGGTATATTTTTTTGTGCAGTAGCATTAAGCCAGTTTGGCCATATTTTATTACCATTTATTGATTTTTGCTTTAACTTTCATGTACAAATTTCATCTTTGCTAAAGATTTAATAGTGTATTTTTATCTTACTTCAATTTTTTATTATTTGTGTTGTGCTGTCCAATTATTTTCCAGGCTGTTCCACAGCAGCTGGTTTCGCTATATTAAAGAAAGTTGTGTATACTATTCACGCTGTGGATGGCGCCTGAATCTACATCTTTATTTTTATAGACTTTCTTTATATAGTGAAGCAATCTGCTTTGGTCAAGTTCTGCGAAATTGTTGAGTTTTTCCTCTGGTTCAATTAAAATAGGACCCACGGTTCCCCGCCCCGCACCAGATCGGCTAGTCGGTGCACGCCGTTCTTACTTGGGCGGGAATTGTTTTTATTTGTATCAATCTAAAGATATAAATATTGATAATTCTCGTTTAACTAGGTTCGAGTGTTTTAAACATTCACATGGTGCCCAACGTAAAAAGAATTTCACAATAGTTTTCTTCACTGTGGTTACTAAAAGGGTTTAAAAAAAATTATTTTTTTAAATAAATCTTCAAAAAATAACTCTAAAAAGTAAGACTTAAAATTTAATTTAGTTTTCAAATATCTGTCTTATCTATTAGTGAAAAGTGGCAAGGAACTATACCTTACTATAAACAACAAGTTTTGAAATTAGATATTTTTGCACCGATTTTAAATTGATATTATACCTAATCCAAAGTACAAAAAAGGTCGATTAGGGGAAATCATTCGTGTAGTGGCCAATTTTTGTACAGTTATCGGGGGGAGTGCCATGAACAACATACCAAAAGTCCTGACCGGTGAGGGTGTGGGGGGTGGTTTAAAGGTCCCCTTTTCAGATTTTTCTTGAATGACTCGAAAACTACGACTTCTAGGGAAAAATTGTTTTTATGCAAAATTAAACAAAATTAAACTAGATGAAATTTTCTACAAATAAGCTCCTATTCATTTTTTTATGTAGGATCAATACTTTACGAGATAAAGAGGTAGCCCAGTCGACGGAGCGCTAAAATGATCAAAACTTCTCATTTGAGAGCTAATGAATGGATTTTGATGAAACCTTGCGCAATGTGTTTGTAATGATGTTAATAAAAAAGTTGAAAAAAATATAGAGTAGGAAATGATCGAAAGGAGTAGAAAACACCCCTTTTATCACGGGTTCCGTAACTTGTAGAATTGTAGGTCAAAAATGAAAAAAAAAACCAATATACCTTTTTTGGTAAAAAAATATACCTTCTTTGGTCAATACCTTCTTTTGTCTAAAATAAGATGTTTTTACTCTTGTGATTCTTTTCGAAAAATGCATATTTTTCGAGATATGGCCCCTCGAAATCTCCTAAAAGTGGCGGAGGGGAAATGTAAAAGTTGAAAAAAAAATCTTAAAAAATTCAGGTGAATGTATCATCGAAATATAAGACTTTTTTTATTTGCAACTTCTGTGTAAAATGCGTTTTAACAGAGTTTTTCTGAAAAAAACATGAAAAATTACTTAATTTTTTCTTAATTCGTGATTTTTCCACCCTCTGTGTCTCGTAAAGTATTGATCCTACATAAAAAAATAGGAACTTTTTGTAGAAAATATCGTCTAGTTTAATTTTGAATAAAGACAGTTTTTCGCTAGAGGTCGTAGTTTTCGAGTTATTTAAGAAAAACGTGAAAAGGGGACCTTTAAACTACCCCCCACCCCCTCGCTCACCTCCCACCGGTCAGGACCTTTGGTATGTTGTTCAGGGCACTCCTCCCGACAAATCTACAAAAATTTGCAACTACACGAATTAATTCAACTATTTTTCCTTCGTTGATTGGACTATTAGATAATAAGGTACCTATAGTTCCTTGCCACTTTTCACTAATAGATAGACAGATATTTGTAAAACTGAGTAAAATTTTATTTCTTACTTTTTAGAGATATTTTTTTGAAGATTTATTGAAGGCGATTCGATTTAAAAAAAGATTTTTTTTTCAATCTTTTTAGTAGCTTCTTTTATTTATTTAACTTCTACATAGTGAAGGAAACTATTGCGAAATTCTCTGTATGTTGGGCACGATGAAAATGTTACTATAAAAATAATACCATGTTTGTGAATTAATTGATAATACCGGCGAATTCACCAAATCTTCGAAATATGAAGTAAAAGAAATTGTTATTAATTTTAAAAATATCCTGACGTGACAAGGCAAAATAAAGGGCATAGCAGGATAAGCATGTGTTAGGTGCCCCCGCACCAATCGGGTCGAAATTTTTAGCACAAGTTGATAGTAGTGTTAGATGAAATTTCCCAAAACATTATTTTTGGAAAACCATTTTTACGGGAGTTATGGGGGTAAAAAGAAAAATGGAAAAATATTTTTTTCTCAAAAGCGGATAAACCGATTTTTGTGAAAAAAAAATATATTATGGTTTTTGATGGCACAAACATAGAAAAAAATTATTGAGTCCATTTGTTGAAAAAAAGTGGTGAAAATTTTTTTTCAAAATAAATTTTTTTTTTTTTTTAGAGGATGTTCTCGAGGCACACCTACCATTTTCTTTCAAATAAATGCTTATATGCTCCTTTAAAACACATCCAATTTTCAAAGCGATCGGAAGGGTACAACTTATTCAAAATTGATAATCATTGGCATACTGCGGGCGGCGCGTAGTCTATGTAATGAAGCATTATAAGACGACTTTTTTGTAAATATTTCGTGCAAAGACGAGATAACCTTCCCCACCCCCCCGTTTTCCCCACGATGCAAGTGGTGGGAAAAGTTTCTGACCGCCGCAACCCCCTGAAACGGCCATCCCTCTTATGGATACCTTTATGTTTTGATATATAAACGGGTCTGTGGAGTGATTTATCGACGGGTTATACTTGAAATAATATGAAAGGGGGTTGTAGAGTAAGTGGAGTTCAGATAGCAGGCCTAGGTTGATTAAACACTCCCGAGAGGTGGAAAATCTTTTTTTTTTTGCAAATGATTCGGTTCAAACGCGTATTCCCCGTTTTCGGAGTCACTGATCATAGGAAAAATATTCATTTTTAGCTCCTCATCCCTCAAACGGACAGAAACCATTCCTCACTCATCGTTTGAGAATTGAGGAGGGGTTCGATAAATCACTCCTCAGATCCATTTATATATGAAAACATAAAGGAATCCATAAGAGGGGTGGTCGTTTCAGGGGGTTGCAGTGGTCAAAAACTTCTCCCACTACGTGCATCATGTTCAGCACCCTCGAAAACGGAGGGTGGAAGGTAATCTCGTCTTTGCACGAAATATTTACACTATTTCTGCCTTCATTACATAGACTAGCTGTTCATTATTACATCTTACTACCACGGTCACTGGCGGCCATTACAACCCTAAATCAGTATCAAACTTCAAAAAGTGTGGTGCAGATATTTTCAAATTCTCTGACGTCAACTGTTGGGTCAAACAAAATCTAGTTTTGCAGTGATGACGTCTGTAGTCAGCCTACGAAAGAACTAGTTTTCAAAGTCTACTACGAGGAGGTTACAGTGTCTTTCACTAGTCAGGGTGCCTAGTTATTGTGAGTACCCGTGCCTCTCACGAGTCAGGGTGTTTGTATATCGTGAGTCCCCTTGCCTCTCACTAGTCGGGGAATCCCCTTTCCTGTCACAATTCGGGTTAACTTTTTTGCGTGAGTCTTCTTGCCTCTCACGAATCGGGTTACTCTATATTGATGAGACTTCTCTTAGTCTTCATTGCTATCGTCCCTAATTACAGGAATAATATTATTCTGAGTAAAAATGTTGGTGATAATTTTAGATGGCTCCAGAACTTTCGTGGAACAGATACTATACAACTGCAGCAATGTGCGAGCTGCAGCCAACAGTTCTGTTTCCGCTGGCACAATTGTATACTGTCTGTCCCACACAAGGTATTTCTCAAAGAGAGCCAGCGATATTTTTACTCGGATTAATAATATTCCTGTAATCGAGGATAATAGCAATGAAGGCTAAGAAGTTTCTCACCAATATAGAGTAACCTGATTAGTGAGAGGCCAGAAGACTCACGCAAAAAAGTCACCCCGAATTGTGACAGGCAAGGGAACTAACAATAAACAAGCTCCCCGACTAGTAAGAGGCAAGGGGACTCACGATAAACAAGCATCCCGACTCGTAAGAGGCAAGGAGGCTCACGATAAACAAACACCCCATAATAAGTGAAACAAAATAGTATTGTAACCTCCACGTGGTGGACCTTGGAAACCACAGTTCTTTGGTAGACTGACTACAAACGTCATCACTGCAAAATGTTTTGCAACTTTTTTGAATAAATGTTTTCAAAATAAAAAAAAATTATGGGAGTTTCTCGAAGAATAAAGACTAAGAGAGGTCTCATCAATATAGAGTAAACTGATTTGTGAGAGGAAAGAGGACTCACACAAAAATGTCAATCCGAATTGTGAGAGGCAAGGACACTCATAATAACCAAGCACCTCGACTAGTGAGAGGCAAGGGAACTTACAATAAACAAGCGCCCCAACTAGTGAAAGGCAAGGGGACTCACGATAAACAAACACCCCGACTCGGGAGGGGCAAGGGGACTCACAATAAATAGGCACCCTGACCACTGAAAGGCACTGTAACCTCCTCGTAGTGGACTTTGAAAACTAGTTCTTTCGCAGGCTGACTATAGACATCATCATTGCAAAATGTTCAGATTTTCAAACTAGATTTTGTTTGACCCAACAGTTGACGTCACAGAATTTTAAAACATCTACACCACACTTCTTGAAGCTTGATACTGATTTAAACAGTAGGGGTGTAATGGCCGCAGTGACTGTGGTAGTAAGATGTAGTAATGAACCGCTCCGCCCGCAGTATGCCAATGATTATCAATTTTGAATATGTTGTACCCTTCCGATCGCTTTGAAAATGGATGTGTTTTAAAGGGGCATATAAGCATTTATTTGAAAGAAAATGATAGGTGTGCCACGAGAACATCCCCTAAGAAAATTTTTTTTTTTATTTTGAAAAAATTTTTTCACCACTTTTTTTCGACAAATGGACTCAATAATTTTTTTCTACGTTTCTGCCATCAAAAGCCATAATATATATTTTTTTCATAAAAATCGGTTGATCCGTTTTTGAGAAAAAGAATGTTTTCCATTTTTCTTTTTACCCCCATAACTCCCGTAAAAATGGTTTTCCAAAAATAATATTTTGGGAATTTTCATCTAACACTACTGTCAACTTGTGCTAAAAATTTCGACCCGATTGGTGCGGGGGCACCTAACACATGCTTATCCTGCTATGCCCTTTCAGATTCGGTTTCAGCGACCCCAAAAACATATACTACACTGGGTCTGGTTCCAGGCAACTCGCAAAAATATTTTGTGGTCCTGTGTAATTATTTGCGCCACTTGGGATGTTTCCGATTTTGAATAATATAAAAAAACAAATTAAAAAAATGATCAAAATCGGAGCTGTTGCTGAGAATTAGGAAGTTTTGACGATTTTTAAGCTTCAGTGACTCGACTACTAGATAGGTTAAAACAAGTAAATTCAGTCGGATTAAGTTTTCTTCTAAAAGTTATATTTACATTTGCTAATGTTTAGATGCAACCTATTTTTGTAGCTAGTGCACAATTCATTTAAATGCATTTTTATTTGATTTATGCCAGTTTCTTTCTAGAATATGGCGAAGGCGAAGGGATTAGATCCTTTTTATACTTTCTTATAGCCAACAACAAAATAAATAGAATAGAAAACCGTTGTTAACGTAAACTAAACATTTAACGGTTAGCAATTCGTGGGTTACAACAATTATTGAGATTTCAGAGAAAACTTTGCAGAACTAAACTACTGAATGTGAAATTAGTAGTGTGCATAATCAAACTATTACAACAGCTAGAATATAACTCATGAATTATTTTGATAACATTAAACCACCCATACTGACCTCAATGCATGTCCAGTTTGGGGCTAGACAGGCTGACACTATGCTGAGGTTTTGAGCGCGGTTTATCCAAACGACAGATACTTGCGTGTTCTTCTGCCCTATCCACCCGGCTGACGTCAAATAATAATCCCTGAAATGAACATAGGATTATTTGAAGTACATCGGAACTAACTAGGGTGACAATTTTATGTAGTGAATGGTTTATGAGAGAGTATTATAAAAGATTGTGTATTAATTAATCTAGGTTTTTGTGCTATCGTGGAGAACTAATATCAGTACTTATTTAAATCAGTAATAATAGACCTGGAAGTCGTGTTAGAATTTTTACACATGAGTTGTTGTCGGTGATACTGTCAGTTTTTATTTTAAATCAAGTATTTTTATTAATCGTGTCGGTAGTCAACAGCAAAGTTGACAAATACAGTGAGAATTTTTTTTAAATATATGTACAGTGTGTCCCAGGATAGATGTAACAAGAGGTGTAATAGACCAAAAATTTTGGAATTTTGGAGTGGTATTTGGGGATTGAGTCCTGTTTGTTGTAAAACTAAAGTATACCAAAAATGACTTGATTTGGTGTTCTACAGGGTGTTTTATAAGCAAAGTTGTAAAAATCACCACTAATAAAGTACCTTTATTTTTCAAAATATGAAAAAAATCCACTAAGAAAAGTTATTTAGAATGCAATTTTATACCTCTATACCAAATTTCAGGAATATAAAATTATTTTTTTGAAACTTCCCATTTTTTGCGAATTAAGAGTTGAATTCATATTTAAAGTTGTGTAGGAGCAAATGTTAATCATCTCAAAAAGTAGGCTATTGATAAATAAAAAATTGAATATACGAGATGTAAAAAGGTATAATGTTAATCGAACTAATTGTAAAATAAGAAACAATTACTAACAGAAGATTAATGAGGTTTAAAAATTGAAGACCTAAGTGGATAAAGGTGTTATGTCACACTTTTGAGTAAATTAAACAAAACGGTTTTGAGTAGGATCTTATTTATTTTGTCTTCGATTCAAATGAATAATACCTCGTAAAATAGATAATTTTGGGTTATGTTCTTTTATTTACACCAATATTAAAGAACAATATCAAGCTGTTATGAAACTACATTTTTCTGTCCAAAACTGTGTACATCCACTAAAATTACTGGTTGTATGTATGACATGGCGCCTTTATAATTAAAAAGTTTCTATAAAATATTACAAATTTAGAATTCACCGTTTATTGGGTGTTAAATCTATATCAGATGTGTTCAAAAATTGCATAAAGTAATTTTTTTTAAAAACAGCTTTATCCACTTAGGTCTTCAATTATAACAAGTAATAAATGTCAAAAACATAACAGATTCACAAACAAATTAATTATTGACCAATACAAAACAATATTTACAATTTTTTTATTATTCGACGTAACTACCACCCACATCCACACACATTTCGATCCTTCGCCTGAAGTCCTTAAAACTGTTTCGAATATGATCTAACGGTATGGAGTTTACGGCATTTGTAATTCTCTGCTTCAATACTGCTACATCGTTAGGAAGTGGGTCAGCGTAAACCAACTGCTTGAGGCGACCCCATAAAAAGAAATCCAATATTGATAGGTCTGGGGATCTCGCCGGCCACTTGATCGGTCCATTCCTGGCAATCCAATTTTCTCCAAAATTTAAATTCAACCACCGATTAACCATTTCTGTGGAGTGGCCATGGCAACCATCATGTTGAAAATGAATTAAAGGCATATCTCTTAAAATATTTAAATGTTCTTCAGAAAATCTTTCAAGAAGCTGTAAATAAGTGTGCTGGTTTAACCTTCCCTCAAAGAAATAAGGTCCAATAACTCCAACGTGATAAGAAACGGTACATTACACATTCACTTTTTTATAATATTGTCTTCTACAATGAATTCTAAAATTTGGATTTTCAGAAGCCCAAAACCGACAATTCTGAGATGAAACAACACCATTGGTTGTGAATGCGGATTCATCTGAGAAAATTATGAAATGATGAAAAAATCTCTCTTCCGTGATTTTTTCTCCAATGGTCAAACAAAAATCCAACCTACGGCCGTCATCTCCCTCTTCAAGCGTATGTTTATAATTTGCTTTATACGCCCTAATTTTCTTTGCCTTATAAATTCTTTGGAGTTCAGACTTGCTAATATTAATAAGAGCTGATCTCTCTCTTAGTGGCATCCTAGGATTTTCTATAAGAGAGACATGAGCTATAATAGCCCCAACATTGTTTTCATCATATGCTTTTACTTTTCATGTTAAGAACACAACCAGTAGCCAGAAACTTTTTAATTATTCTCATAGCCTGAGTACGTGACAAAGCAGTGTTTGGAAATTTCAAATTAAATTGACTTACCACTTCTCTTAGCGAGTTTTCACCGCCAATTCCGTAGCATTGCACAATATAAATTTTTTCACGCACTGTGAGTACCATTTTCACTTAATTTTTTATGCTTGGTTCGTTAATTTGAAACAGAAATTAAGGATAATATTGACTACGTTTGACAGATATGTCAATAATAAATGATAAATGCGTATCCACTGCTTTTCTCATAGCCTACTTTTAGCTTCTACATAACTTTAAATATTAATTCACAAAAAATAATTTCTATGCAGTTTTAATTGAATGGTTCAAAATAAAATACTAATTTATTGAAAAAATGGGAAGTTTCAAAAAAATAATTTTATATTCCTGAACTTTGGCATTTGATTCTATTTCAGCACCAATAAGTATATATTTTTTAAGTGCCACCCCCTGAGAAGGGGTGGCATCCATCCCCTATAAATTAGCAAGCCTCCGCACAATATAGAAATTTTTCTGTGAAGCATTTACTATTATACTGCCAAAAATGAACGAAATCCATTCAATATGACATTATTCCGAAGTTAAAACCTCCAGTTACTGTACTAAACCATACATTCATTAATTTGTTTAAAATCAACACCCACACTAATCGCTCTGTAGTAAATAACTTTTGAAACTTACATTTCTGATTGTATTTAATTGCAGTTTAAGGTAATTTAGTGTTCATTTTCAATTAGCGGAAGTGCAGCCAAATTGACGTTCAATTTCCTTTAACGCCTAATAACATCATGTGCATGCATGATGCACAATTACCCTGTACTAATAATTGTTGGGATCCCTTACCTAGTAATGTATACAATTTGCGGCTTGTTTGGTGTAAACTATTAGACCATTACTCCAGCCAAAATAGGCTTTTAAGAGGAAATGATTTAGATTTAAGTGGTTGGCATACGGAATCAGGAATACTGTACGAATAAAAACTTAAGACATTCTCTCCCGTCCGAGAGGAGTTTCATCCCATAAACTACAAAAAACATCCACGAGCAATGATCTAGAACTCATTCCACAATTATTTTGTAAACTACATGTACTCCAAAAAAATTAGCAAAAATATGGCCAAATCTGCTGAAAAATTCCCAGCAAGCTAGATTTTTGTATGGATCATCATTTCATTATTTTAAACAATGCCATTAGCCCAATCGTTGAAGATATTTACCTCCAAAAACTTGCAAAATTAATAATGAGTTCGTGAATATGTATAGAAGAACATAAAATTTTATTTTTTCATCCATTTTTTCAAAATTTTGAAATTAAGTCAAGGTAGGAAAAAATAAAAAAATACAGATGGATAGATCACGTGTTTATGAATAAAAAATGTCTTAACAAAATTTATCGCTAAAGCCACGGCATTCCTGGAAAAAAATAGTCAAGTAACGTTATTGCTCGGAGCGAAATCTATGCGTGCGCCCACTTGAATATGCATGACTGTGACACCGACGCGCGACGCACTGAATTACATGTCACTAAATCAGAATTTGTTTAATCCCTATGCGTGTTGGTTCATTTAAAAGAAGGAAATTGTAGCTTTCCGATGATTTCTTGTTTTAAACAATACAAGCAAAGGATAGATGGGGGAAAAATATACTTATATTATTACGCCCGAACTCAATCGTCGCAATAAAAAATATAGAAAAAAATAAAAGCCCTTCAAAAAAATTCTTTCTTTATTGAGAACTGTTAAAAAATATGTACACTTCATAATTATTATGGTTTATTAAGTTGTAGTAACGTGGATTAAAAAAAAAAGTACGTCTTAAATCATTTTAATTTCTTTGCTTAGTGATTTTAGCCCATCTCAGGTTAACCAATTCGATTGTAGTGAGATGGGCAGCCCATCTCGGGCTAACCAATTCGATTGTAGTGAACAGCGACCGCGAGATGGCGCCTTCGATCTATTTTGCATGTCGCAGTCTTAAGATTGTGAACATGTACCATGTCACCCGAATCTCGTTGCCAGTCACTGCGCATCATATCATATCATATCATATCATATCATATCATATATCATAGTATACAGCGATCACTGAGACTACACGCATACATAAACGTGTCATAAAAGTTGTTGTTTGTCTACTTTCGCAACCGTTTAAAGTGCACCCAAATTGAATAGCACAAAGAGTGCAGTCAAGAATGGCCACACCATGACTAGGAAAAAGAAAAAACCACCAGAAAAGGAAAATGATGAGAAAACCAATTTTGATATCCCACAAAACACCGGCATCGACATAAACACCACGAAAAAAGCAAACACAAAAACACAGGTACACACCATAAATACAGATAAACTTAACTGGGCTGATAACTTAACAACTGATATTGATATAAATAATATTAACCTAAATGAAAATTCAACTAACAATTCACTAACATCAACAAAATCATTCAGTAACACACAAACCACCATGTCTAGCCCCTACTTAACCACTACCGATATTAGTTTACCCCCATCACCACCAGATCTCAACATAGTACCAACCCTTTTGAGTTTAACCACAACTACCTCAACATTAACCTATACAACCACTACAACCTCCACATATTATAACCATTCAACCCCTACAATGACACCCCTTCATATTAGCCCCACCCCTTCTTTTCTAAGTTTCGACCTCGGCACCAGGAATAGTCCTAGTGAGAGCGATATAGATACCCAATCAGCCTTTTCTGACAACAACTCGAACAGGTCACGTTCACCCCACACCCTTAAAGTGAAAACCAAAAAAACACGTCGTAGGAAAAGGGCGAAACTAATTTCTTATGACTGTGAGACTAGAACTCCTAGTCCAAGTCAAGAACACCAATTTATAGAACCCACCCCCGCCACCCCCACCCCTACCGATAATACAAAAAAAATCGAAAATGACCCAAATGACGAGAAACGTCAGAAAAACACAAATCTTGGTCCCACCCCCGAAACCACCCCGCCGCCCCCAAGCCACAAATTACTGTAGAAGCGTTAATACACTCAGAAAACGCTTTCTCACAACTTACCACCTCTGACGACATTGGCCAAGAACTAAAACTACGAAACCTACCCTACATTAATATAGCAAGGGTCATGCTGCCAAAAAATGGGCGCAAGACAGCCTCAAACATAGTATTGATTACAATACCTAGACATTCCGCAGACAGCTATTACCAAGTCACTGACTTATGTCACTATAGAGTCACCGTAAGTGACTATCACAGTACAGAAATACCTCAATGTCATAGATGTCAAAACTTTGGACATTCTTCGGCGGTGTGTAACCGCATCCCACGCTGTGTGAGATGCGGTAAAACACACAAGGATGAGCCCTGTACTGCAGCCGCGTGCCGTTACGCAAACTGCGGTGCAGAGCATCCGTCCAACTACCGGGGATGTCCACAGTATCAAGCTGCGAAACAGAGGTACGCCCCCAGGACAACCAAAACACAAGACCAACAGCCAACACCCGCACAAAGACAGACTAACAGACAAAACATACAACCCGGACCCAGACCAAATGCAACACCTGACATCAACATACCTCCCCTGTCACAAGAGACAGCAGATATAGTTAGTAGCCAAAACGTAAAAGCCTGGCAAAATTTCAGAGCCCGCCAGCAAAAGCCGCCTCACAACAAGGGGCGGCAAACAACAACCAACAAACTGATGAAAATCCATTAAGAGAAATCTTAGAATATCTAAGGAATTTCAATCTAAAAAACATATGGCAATCAATAAAAACAATAATTACAGCCCTTAAAAACACCAGCGATCCACTAGAAAAAATCTTTATCCTATTGGAACATCTCATTAAAATTTTCGATGGCTAAAATTAAAAACCAACTTATATGCCTGCAATTTAATGCCAACGGTATTAATAGGCAACGAACCGAATTTGAACAACTACTACACAAAAATCAAATAGATATCTGCTGTCTTGCAGAGACATTCCTTAAACCACATATCCCGTTTAACCTTTCTGGCTACAAGGTGTACCGCAACGACCGCCCAGGGCGCAGAGGCGGCACCGCCATTGTAGTCAGAAACGGTATCAAACACTCCGAAATCCTTATTCCTCCCCTATCATCCCTAGAGACTACTGGCATCTTGCTGCACCTCAGTAATAAAAATGTTATGATTGTGTCCGCTTATAGAAAAGCAAAAAATATATTAGATCCAACAGATCTGGATAAACTGGCAGCATTACATCCCATATACACCATGGTGATTTAAATTGCAGACACCCGTCTTGGGATCCACAAAATCCATACATAAATGCCTCAGGGCAAATTCTGCACCAATACAAGTGTCATCGCCACAGATCTGCCCACTCACCCTCACCCAAGTCAAACCATAATAGACATATGTGTCACCAGGAACTTTAACCACCCTCACGAGGCTAAAACCCTACACGTACTCAACAGTGACCACTACCCGGTCCTAACTGCCTAACTGCCCACCACAAGATAGGAAACCTCGTGAGGAAGACTACGACTGGAATCTGTTCACCGAACACATAAAAAACAACCCACTGCGTGCACAATCATATAATAACACCAACGACATAGACAGTGCCGTGCAAACTCTTACCACAAATATAACTGAGGCACTGGATGCCAGTAAAAAACCTAACATTTCCCGTCCTTACCTATTTAAACTCCCAAAACAACTAGTGGATCTAATACACACCAAGAATCAACTTAGGAAAAGGTATCAAAATACCAGAAATCCTCTACTTTTAACGCAAGTCAACACGTTAAAAAAACAAATTGACATTGAAATTAAATCCCACAAAGCAAAAAACTTAGAGAAGCTAGTTGCATCCCACCCCGACGATCCCTATTTTGCCCCCCGACTTTTCATGCGCAAAAAGACGCAAATACTCCCACTCCAAACCCAAGCTGGTGTGGCCGTCACTGACGAGGAAAAGGCTGCTGCATTTTCCAATTACCTCTCCACAGTATTCACCCCTAACCCCATCCCAACACCCACCCAAGAACAAGTCAACACATATATTTCAACCCTTAACCTAACTACCCTTCCGACTGACACGGAGCCAATATTTTTTTTCGCCGTCTGAAGTGAGAGCTTCTCTGATGTCGCTGCACCCCAGGAAAGCCCCTGGACTCGACAATATCACCATATGCATTGCAACACTTACCAATAATAAGCTATCTTCATCTAACAAACTTATTCAATGCCTGTACCAGACATATGTACTATCCCAAACATTGGAAGATAGCCAAAATTATAAACATACCGAAACCAGGCAAGACTTTGGACAGTCCGGCGAACTATCGCCCGATTAGTTTGATCTCTTGCCTGGCTAAAATATTGGATACACTGATATTAAGTCGAGTCCAGGAGCACCTGGGAGCCGGTGACATTCTGAACAAGCATCAATTTGGTTTCCATGCCAGTCACTCCACCACGCAGCAGTTATTCCGAGTTGGTGAGATTGCCACTACCAACTTCAATCGAGGTCTAATCACCGGGTTTGTCGCCCTAGACCTCGAGAAAGCCTTCGACAAAGTTTGGCACCCCGGGCTACTATACAAGCTCCATATCGCGGGTTTTTCGACTCGTATCATTAAACTGATACAGTCTTATATTTTTAACCGCCAATTTCGAGCAGTAGTCAACGAGGCGTGCTCCACATCCCTACCCATCCTGTCTGGTATCCCCCAGGGGTCCGCCCTTGGTCCCATCCTTTTCAACCTTTACACAAACGACTTACCACCCCCTACTGACCACCGCACCACCATCTGCTTATTTGCAGATGACACAGCAATACTAACAACCTCAAAAAACGCCGACATAATGACCAGACTTTTACAATACCAAACCAACATAACAGTCAACTTCTACTCCAACTGGGGGCTCAAGACCAACCCTAATAAAACTAAAGCTATCTGCTTTACAAAAAAAAACAGCTAAACAAACCTCAATGAACCTCAATGTCGCCGGTAGTGACGTCGAGTGGTCTGAGAGTGTCGAATACTTGGGGGTCACCCTTGACACTAAACTAAACTTCAATAAACACACTACCAACACTACAAACAAATGTTGGAAACGTATGGCATCCCTATACCCAATCATAAAAACATACCCCCCTCATATAGGCACATTAATCTACAAGTCCTACCTACGACCGATATTAACCTATGCTGCTCAAATCTGGTATTTACTGATTTCCACAACCAAACAAAGAGCCTTACAAATAGTTCAGAATAAAATACTAAGATTAGCAAATAAATACCCTGGTCACTGTTCCATTGAAATACTACACCAAATTTCTGGTACGCCTACATTAGAAAATTTCATACTTAAAACTCTCATCCCCAACTTTGCGAACGCAATGGTTAAATCCACTAATCCTACTCTCATCGATCCCCACCCCCAAGTTTCCTACAGCCCCTAAGCATCCCTCTTTAAATTACATTTACACCCCCACCCCTGAATGATAAAATTGTAAACCCCCAAAAAAAATTATGTAAACTAACACATGATTTGAGAAAAAAACAAGTATCACAAAACTTCTGTTCTGAAAAGAGCCATACCACAATAATACAAAATAAAACACACAAAACAAAACAAACAAAACATAAAAGAGCCATTCAAAACATACTGAGTATACTACCAAAAAAAAAAAAAAACAACCAAAACCAAAATAAAAACCAGAAAATAACATAACAAAAATTACTAACCCTAATAAACAATGTCAAACTAAATCAGCCCAGCTACAAGCACAGTTATCTGTTACCTATCATATAACCCGAGGCAAGCAGCCCCCGCTGGAGAGCCTCAGCCAAAAGAGGCATACACTACGAAGGCAAGTCACTGCATGCCTACCTTGCACTGAAGAGAGCCAACAGCTCGAAACTGCAGCCTGCAAGTGGTGTGTAGTGGCTGACACGAGAGTTCCTTTAATTTAGGAATAAGTCTATCGGTCGGTGTTTGCTAAAATCGAATTACAGCGTTTCGTCGTAATATGTGATTATTACACTTAACACGCCAGACTTGCAATTTGTTATTTGTTGTAGTCTGGTCAATTTCCTTATTTTTGAAATAAGGATGTATAGAGGGTTGCTTCAGAGAGAAATTACGTTTAGTAAATACTCTTATTAAACCTAGGCACGGGGTATGTAGATATTATTTTTTTTTTAGCTAAATTTTTGTATTAATAAATATTAGTATACGTTAAGATATTCCATTTTGCCAAACTTTTCATTTGGCTTGAAAATTGATCGTTAATAAAAAATTTGTTAAGAGTGTGACAAAAATTTCAAATACTCAGGTTTTACTACCTATTTGTGTCCTATACAAATTTCATATCAAGTTTTAGATAAATCATATACAGGGTGAACTATCGAATACGACGCAATCCAAAAAATTTTTTTGAAACCGTCCCTGGATTTTTTAAATTTTGGATACGTATGATGGTTGTTAGGCAACAGTGTACATTGTTGTAAAAAATGGGGCAAATCCTCCGATTAAAGAACTTATATCTAGATACATAATGGCATGAATTTTATGATCCCGAAAGACTCCCATTCTAAGGCACTTCTTCCCATAAGTTGCTGATTGGCCCATCGGCGTATTCGCGGCCGCTCGTACACGATCGGCTTCAGTTCGATTATCATAATCTCAGTTGACAGTTCGGCCATTAATGTCAATAAATGTTTTTCGTGTTCTCCGACCAAAAACTGGTGAAAAAGTAATTTTATTTTAAGTTGTGATTTGCTTAATACCTAAATAATATTCTCTATTCATATTTACACAGTTTAGTGACAATATATTTTGTGCAAATAAATAGTGAAGTGCTGTGCCGTTTGCAGAAAGCAGTTTAGAAAAGAAGAAAATCGATCGTTCCATAGTCGTAACATGATGAAGTTCAGTTTACAGTTATAAAGTAAATAGCAATTAAATTTTAATATCCTTTCAATACATATTTATCTTACTGTTTTATCTCACTGTAATATCGTATGCCTACATCACGTTATATAAAGAGCCGGTAATGCAGGAATTGCGATAATTCATTTTAATGAAAATATTTACCATTCTACACATTTTCTACACACACAACGCCACTGTTGCCTATGGGATGTGATGTTCATCTATCCAATTTAATGGACATATAATGTGACTATGTTAGGAGCAAACAAGGTATATAGTGAAAAGATAGCCTGTTATGTATCTAGATTATAAGTTCTTTAATCGGAGGGCAAATCGGATTAACCGTTAAAATGTTATGACCAAAACAATTTTTGGAATAAACTCATAAATCATTCTGTATAATAGTAAAGGAAGGAAACAAACACTTTTTAATGGTCACTTGGTATTTGTCTTAGGTGCCTCTACTTACGGTAGAAGTATGTACAGTTCCTCATTACTCACCCTGTATATTTGTTAGATACTATCTTACGAAACTTGTAGGTTTTTCAGAGTGTTAATATTTTTATTATAACGTTCAGCAATTTGAATATAGGCCCTATTTATAAGGTTAATAGGTGGTGTAGTTTGTATAGATGACATCGGCATTCTCATCATATTAATTTTACTTCCCCATCAAGTATAGTAAGTATAATAGTAATGCAAAAAAAAATTGAAATTGTTCAAATAGGCTTATAATGTCATGAAACGTCGAGGTATTAAGTTTGAGCAAAAAAAAACTTGTGTCAGTCTCTTGGTCTGTCTGTCTGTTGGTCTGTAACTTTTTGTGCGCAGGATTACTCTGGAACCGTTTAAGATATTGACGTTTGTATTTTAACGACATCTGAAACTGGATTATATTTTGATCTTATTTCGTTGAAGGAAAAAATATATTAACAGGCAAGGACCATCCGGAGAATTTAGTTAAGGTTATAAAGAAGAGAAGAAACAAAAATTAAACACGAGATAAAGTGAAACTGTGAAATGAGGGTGCTGTTTATGGGTTGAAAGTGTTTTTTTGCGATTTTCGGCGAAACGTGACCTCCTCGCGGAAAATGTAAAACTTTCATATAAGGCATTTTTCATTATAACCTCAAATTTTCTGAGAAAATGGCGGAAATTATTTTTTTCTCGTAAAAATAATTAAATTTACATGAAATTTCGTGAAACTATACATTTTTTTGCATTGAATAAGCATGATTTTTTGGAATCTGGAAACAAGTAGTTTTCGAGATATTTACATTTTTCGAAAAAGAAACCGAAATCTTCCACGGAAAAATTTATTGGTGTTTCTTTCGATATCAATATTCTATCTGGGCTCATTTTAACCGTTGAAATGTCTACTTTAAAATGGTCTATACATGTTGATGGTTTATTTTCCATGAAACCGCTTAAAATTGAGAAAAACCAAAAAAAAAAGATGACTTTTCTGTGAATGTAATATTACTAAAGTTGAATGAATTTAATTGAACAAAGTTCACTTTCACGAACTCATTAAAAAAATATATATTCCTTTCGCAAATTACTGTAGGTAAACACCTTCATCGACCGGGCTATACGACTTTCAGTACGTACGATGCATTGCCACGAAAAGCTTAAGTTTCAGAAAGTTTTTGCCCACTTTCTTCAATTAAATTCATTCAACTATAGTAATATTACATTAAAGTAAATTCTTTATTGAAATTTAATCCATTATTTATATAAACAAGCTAAAAACGTACTCTTCGCCTGATCACTGAACTTTTTATATAATTGTTACACATTCTATAGGATACTCTTCGCAGTTTTTTGTAAATAATGTTAGTTTTAGACATTTTTAATTTTATAGTATGAACTTAGTTGGTAAAAGACTAAAAAAGTGTAAAATAAAGTAAAAATTAAAAAAAATATACCAAACCCCATTTGGGTTTCGAATCCGGGACCCTTGGATTCCGAGTCAATTTCAATTAAAAGCGTAAGAACTACACCACCACCTTACACGTAAAAAATGTAAATTCTTACGTTATAAGACGCGAGCTAAAATCATATTTTCACTGTTGTATATTACATTATGAAATGTATATTTGTAAAATATATAAATATTTAAATATTAAAATGAAATATCATTCCTATCATTTCTATTCAATTACAAAAACATAAAAATCAAAAAAAATTTTTTTTCAAATTTAAATCTTTAATAACATTTTTATTTACCTATCGATTTTGTTCAAAAACAATAGGGTTCTTCCTCTAGCTAACACTAACTTACTGTCCAAATTTCAATACAATCGGATTTTTCTTCCTTGAGTTATCGTGCTTACAAGAAACGTGACGGACAGACGGACATTTTGAAAGTTGTTCAGAATTCGTTTACTAGCACAATGATATGACAGTTTTTTGTCTGCGAGAGATATTTACGGTTTTAGAAATGTGCCGATCAAATACAATATAGGTACTCTTCATAATATTTTCGTGATCCGAAAAGTCATTTTTTTGGTTTTTCTCAATTTTAAGCGGTTTCATGAAAAATAAACCATCAACATGTATAGACCATTTTAAAGTAGACCAGTGGCGTCCTGGCAAATTTTAGTTGGGTCCGCGATTTGGGGGGGGGGGGGGGGCAATTTTTTTCTTTGCAGTGAGGAAAATTCTAAAATTGAAACTGATATTTTTCGTATTGCCTGCCGTATTTCTTTCAGGCAGGTGAGTAAAGCCAGGGGAGTGCAAGCTATTTTTTTTATAGTCCTCATGACGCTCATGCCTTCCAGTTAATATTATTTATTGTTAAAAAATGTCATATTATTAAGAAAATTGAAATACCTAATTCATATATTAAAAAATATTTATTTGCAAAAAAGAAACATATTATTTGGATTAAAACACATTAAGTAACAAGTAATAAGTTAAAAAATATGAAGAAAAAAACAAAATATAAATAATTCGTTTCATAAAACGAATAAAAATCACATTCAAAAACAAAACAAACAAAATATAAATAATTCTCATAAAACAAATAATAATCACATTTGAGTTGTAAATCACAGAAAAAGATAATATAAATAATAATAATAATTGACTAGCTTGGTTGTTGCTTCGTTTATTATACAAGTAATGTTTTTTTCAACTCATTAGACGAACGGGCAAAGCTGTCAATAATTTCCTCAACAGGAGGAATCTTGTGATTCTCTACACTAATCAAGAGAAGTGGTAAGTTTCTTATTCTGTAAAAGGTAGCGACAAATTATAGACGATGTTGGAGAAATAAATAAGAGAAAAATTACAAATTTTTCAATTGTTCATTGCCATGTTTTATTGATCGGATGGGGGGGCCCTAAAGGATCTAGGACCCAGTCCGCATTTGCGGACCAGCGGACCTAGCCAGGACGCCACTTAAGTAGACATTTCAACGGTTAAAATGAGCCCAGATAGAATATTGAAATCGAAAAAAAAAAAACATCAATAATTCCGTGGAAGATTTTTTTTTTTTTTTTCGAAAAATGTAAATATCTCCGAAACTACTTGTTTCACAAAATTTCATGAAAATTGAAATATTTTTACGAGAGAAAAAAATAAAAAACCGAATAATCAGTTTTCCGCCATTTTCTCGGAAAATTTGAGGTTATGATGAAAAATGCCTTATAAGAAAGTTTTAGATTTTTTTATTATCTATAACTTTTGTGAAGGACATTTTCCGCTAGGAGGTCACAGCCGAAAATCGCAAAAAACCACTTTCAACCCCTAAACAGCACCCCCATTTCGCAATTTCACTTTATTTCGTATTTAATTTTTGTTTTTTCTCTTCTTTATAACCTTAACTAAAGGGCATAGCCGGGTAAGCATGGTGTGACTGCCCCCAAGCGTCTGGCGCTTATATTTGTGCAGTAGGAAGCAATCTTGGAAAGTAGCAATTTCACAAAATATTAGCCCGAAAAAGGGACCGGTTTGGGTGAGTAAGGGAGGGTTGATTTTAGCAAAACTATTTTTTTTCTAAGAAACGGCGCATTCAATCGTTTTGTAAAAAATATATGTTAAAGACCTACTGAGAAAGTACTAAATAAAAAATCATGCTCAAATTCCGAAAACAGATACAGTAAAAAAAACATATATATTATTTTCAAATTTTTTTTAGGGTAACTTATCCCTGGGGTACCAGCCTGAATTTTTTTCTGTAGCATGTCTGGGGACTCACTTATGTTATGTTTTTTTCCCAGTCTTGTGCGAATATTACGCCATACTTAAAAAAAATGCCGAAGTGTGCAGTGTCGTATGCATATTTTTTTGTCAACAATTAACCCCTTGCACGTAAAGAAGGCCAAAATGCAAAGTAAATAAGGATACCTGAGTAGTGTATATATACTAGTGATTAGTGATTATGGAAATGGTGAACGTTGTAAGAGAAACCAATATAACGCTGCAACGCTGACAGTTAATTAGGTGATCAATAGAGTTTAACTCTCTTGCGCCGCAAAAATCAGTTTATGGCCGGAATGTTAAATATCATTAAGGGTAAAAACTAAAGTCAGCGGTACTATCGATATTACCGTCGGCGGGGATAAGAGCTTGGTCTTAACAGTCATGTGTTGTTAATAGGTAATTTGCAGCACTAAATCGTAGCATTACTAACCTGTGATGGATATGGATGTTAATCTTCCTCACTGTCATCTGCAATCACTGCACTCATGCTATCCTTCTGAAACAATAGAGAAAGAACTTCCGCCGGTTTAGGCGGATAGACATCGTCCTTGCGAAAGATAATGCACGACAGCAGCTACATGGGAACAACATCCAACAGTTCGATTCCCACTGGCACATTCAAAGAAATTGCAAAACTGCTTTTTGTAGATATTTCCAGCAAAGATGTACTGGACTTCCCAGAAATGACGGATTTAAAACTGTTTTTTACCGGATCGTATCAATATAAACAAACGATTTCGTACCTCGAAGTCATAAATGAAGACGGAAGACTTAATCTTCAGTACGCTAAGGACCAGTCCAATGTACTCAAAATACAAGTTTGTTCACGTCATATCAAAACGAAGGTTTACCGATGTTTCCTTGACTATATTCCCCACAGTGTCGGCGTTAGAAGACATTTCTGTGAATGTGCCAATGGGTATCAAACTGTTGGATGTTGTTCCCATGTAGCTGCTGTCGTGTATTACCTTTCGTACGGATGATATCTAGCAAGCATACCTAAACCGGCAGAAGTTCTCTCCCTATTGTTCCAGAAGGATAGCATGAGTACAGTGATTGCAGATGACAGTGAGGAAGATTAACATCTATATCCTTCTCAGGTTAGTAATGCTACGATTTAGTGCTGCAAATTGTTAACAACCAAGCTCTTATCCCCGCCGACGGTAATATGTGAATAATGACAGTCTTTGACAAGGTACTCCATAGTACCGCTGACTTTAGGTTTTACCCTTAATGATATTTAACATTACGGCTATAAACTGATTTTTGCGGCGCAATAGTCAACTCTATTGAGCACCTAATTAACTGTCAGCGTTGCAGCTTTATGTTGGTTTCTCTTACAACGTTCACCATCTCCATAATCACTAGTCACTAATATGTATACACTACTCAGATATCCATATTTACTTTGCAGTTTGGCCTTTTTTACTTGCAAGTAGTTAATTGTCCACAAAATATGCATACGGCACTGCACACTTCGGCATTTTTTTAAGTATGGCGTAATCTTCGGACAAGACTGGGAAAAAAATATAACATAAGTGAGTCCATAGACATGCTACAGAAAAAAATTCAGGCTGGTACCCCAGGGATAAGTTACCCTAAAAAAAAAATTGAAAATAATATATATGTTTTTTTTACTGTATCTGTTTTCGGAATTTGAGCATGATTTTTTATTTAGTACTTTCTCAGTAGGTCTTTAACATATATTTTTTACAAAACGATTGAATGCGCCGTTTCTTAGAAAAAAAATAGTTTTGCTAAAATCAACCCTCCCTTACTCACCCCAAACCGGTCCCTTTTTCGGGCTAATATTTTGTGAAATTGCTACTTTCCAAGATTGCTTCCTACTGCACAAATATAAGCGCCAGACGCTTGGGGGCAGTCACAACATGCTTATCCGGCTATGCCCTTTTCCGGCTGGTCCTTGCCTGTTAATAATTTTTTTTCCTGGCACTAGCCTATAAATACATTTACATTTTGCATAAGGAAAAATATTTATTTTGTCAAATATACTTGTTCTCATTTTGCTTATTAATCTAAATTCTCTAGCAGACTGATTCATGCGATTTGGATGAACGTCCACATTAATAATGTTTTGTGTTCCGTAACTTTGCGAGACATATAAGCCTATATAATTGTTTTCTAAAGCTACGTGGCGTGGCGCCTTCTACCGTTTCTAAATATTGCTTAAGGTACCTTCTTACCGTCTGCAACTTTTCTCCAAATAAAAAAAAATCGTAACGCTTTTGTAAAAAAATTAAATTAAACAGCTGTTTGTATAAGGGGACCCTGTGATACATAAGTACATAATAAAAATACAAAAATATTTTCCTCTCAAAAAGAAAACTCAAGAATCACAATAAAATTAAGGTACTAATATTGGCGATTAAAATAATGTAGGAATTTTTACAATTTTTCTTCGGAACACTAATTAATGTCTGTGCAAACGCATAGTTTTTTTCAAAAAAGTATTGAACACGCACTTCTTGTCATTATATACACCGAAACATTTTGATTTTGTCTTCCTTCATACTTGTGTCACACTGTAAAGTCCTTGTAGTTTTACACATTGCAAAAAGACAGTTTTCTCTGCACGTGACGTTAGAGCTATCCTCAAAAATATATGTTTCTTAAGATTTACATGTATTAAAATTTCTACCTGATCCCCATACTTTCAACCAAAATCTAGTTCAGTTTATGAAGTTTTAAATAGAATAAAACGCTTTCTGCAGGTTAGAAAAAATCTTACCTATAAGTAGCAGTCTATTTTTATTACCTAATTAACATTATTGAAAAATTATTTGCATGAATTTTTAAATATTCCCATGGAGCCAGTATGTCTACAAGCTAAAAATGAGGATACAAACATTAAAAAAGAATAAACCTAAACAACTTAAAATTTGAGGTTAGTTAGTCACATAATGGTCGTAGTTCCACTATGCACATCCCTTTGAGTCATCTTACCAAACGAAGTGTGTTTATTTGCCTATGACTTATTTTTTTATTTTGGACCAATTGCAGTAACCTCCCCATTTTTTATGGATAGAGAGGTTAAAATGAAACTGAATATGCTTAAAAAATTAAGTATAATAATAACTTACGTTAGGTAGTTTTTTTTTATATTATAAGAAACTAAAAAAATTGTTACATTTAATACATTAAGTTTAGTACAGCTTATAATTACAGTTACAATTTGGATGAAATGAAAATGCACATAATTATTGATTCATATTTACAGTTAAAATATGAATCATTAAAATAATTTAGTAGACGTCCCTGTGGGCATCAAGATCATTTATAGCAAACTGTTCATCATCTTCATAGGCATTATTGTTTATAATATCCTCCCAAATGTGATCCACAGTGACCGGTACGTTTAAGTTGTTATTCTGAATACCGAAAATCTCATTTATGGATATTTTTCTGTTATTTGCAGTAAATAACGTAGCTGCATCACAAGTTTCACTATTGACAATGGATTCAACCAAAGCTCGCATTTGCTTTTGACTGACTGGCCCATAATAACTACATTTTTTTCTGATACCAAAGTGCTTACGTTTGGACAACAATTTGAAGAATTTACAAGACTGTATTCTAATTCCACTAAAATATAAGTGGTTCAAATACTTACATCTGGTTAGTAAACGACATAAATGTTTACTTTTCAAAAGGTTTGAATTGTCAGTTCCCCTGCAATTTTCTATTTTTAACGACTGCAGATTTTTACAGTGTTGTGACAATTTTTCTGTAACAATATTAATGTCGCATCTTTCTTTAAGATTAACTTCTTTAAGCAAAGGAGAATTTTCAATCCACTTACATAATATATTAGACGGAATCTCGTTTTGGGCTGTTATTTTCTTCCAAAGGACAGGTGACGATATTAACATGTACCAACGTTTACATACACAACGGATAAGGGTGTACAACTCCTTATGTGACAAGAACGAGAATATATTGAGCAGGATTTCATCTGGCAAACTTGAAGAATAATCACAGTTTCGTAAGCGTTTGAAGGGGACGTATACTTCTGTGCTACAACTATGATTTTTACTTTGGTTGCGTAATGTGCTGTTTTTGGAATGTGAAAACATTCTGCATATTTAATGTTCTTTTTACTGAAATTTGACAGCAATTATGATTTTTACTTTGGTTGCGTAATGTGCTGTTTTTGAAATGTGGAAACAATCTGCATAGTTAATGTACTTTTTACTGAATTTTGACAGCGATTTTGCGTTGACTGATGATATGTTATTGTTTTCCAAGGACGATAAGTTTTATTTAATTGGTACAAAAGTAAAGTTGTTTCTACAAAGAGGGAAGTATCACAACTTTTATAGACTTTTATTATGTTCCATGTGAAACTTTTGCAGTGTAAAAGCATTCTCACTAATAGTCGAATAAAACTAAGCATTAAAAATATAATTTCAACGATTGTTGTTTGGCAATTTTTTCTGGAAATACAATCTGTATGTTATCAGGATGTTACAGTAAAGTTTTGTCCAATCTGGGAGTGGAGCGTTTTTTGTAAATTAAGTTTCAATTTTGAAAAACGTGTTTTTGTCTCGTTTTTCTTTTAATATCTCGGGTTTTCTTCATCGGATCAGGACAAACAAAAAATCAAAATGTTTATAAATTGCATTTGTGATTGTGTGTGATCGAGTACGTCTCATGTGCTACTAACTCCACAATATTAAAGCAGAACTCCTTTATATCTAGCCTGCCCTGCGTACGCCGGTCATACTTCATTCTGTTTTCATTGTGTAGTGTAACGTCACAGCCGGAGAATTTTACGTAATTAGAGTTTACAATGTTCATTTACGATGGAAAAACAGTCAGGCACTGGCTCATCAGATTTTTCCGAGTCCAAAAGGAGACATAGGACCCTCGGACACTAATGGCAAGGTTAAAAAAACAGGAAGGAAAATTTAAGGAACGCAAACGTCATGACCGCAAGCGCCATCGCCGTCATCGTAGTCGAAGCCGTGGACGCAGTCATGGCAAAAAAGCGAAGGCGAAGCTGAAGTCGTTCTTCTCAATACTAGCAACTGATAAGTACTCAGTACTAGATACTGACACTGAAGGCACTACGACTGATCAACAGTTAGGAGGAAACCGCTCTGAAAGTAGAGTAGGTTAGTTTATTTTTCCTATGGAAATCGTGTCTCGACCCCTGCGGGTATCTTGAACTAGTTTTAAGATGGTGTATACTATGTATACTTCGAGTTAGTTACAAAGTAACCAGTAGACACTGACAGTCCTACACTAGATGTAGGACGTTACTTGCTACTAGATGGCGACACATATCAAGCACAAGGATATGACATGCTATTTTTTAAAAACTGCCACTAGATGGCAGCATTCGTGACTAAATTTATTTGGTTGCCTATATAAGAGGTTCTCAAATATAAAATTGTCACTTACTTACGCAGATCTGGTTGCCTACCTAAGAGGCTCTCAGACATTTCAATTATTTGCCTGTTTGCAGAGCAAATTACGTATTAAAATCGTTTTTTATTTTATTCACAGTAAGTGATGAGGATTTAGAGAGCGATAATGTCATAAGCCTTTTTAGGTGAGTAAAAAAAAATGCGGGTCTGAGCTGGGCGACCCAGTGCACGTCGACATTGCAGCTTAATGGGAAGGAATTCTCAAACAGGGCCTGAATGCAGGGACTAAAAGTGCCTTGGTCATTAGGTACCCACTACTGGCCAACTGCTTGAGTATGCAAGCACCTAAGATTAATCCCGATGTGAAAGGTGACGCCACTGAAGCTGCTCTAAGAAGGGATGACCGGCTAGTCGATAAGCAAAATCAAATTGCTGCCTGCCTGTCTGCAGAGGGAAAAATTCTAACACAGTGTTTGGAAAAGCCTAGTCAGGGAGTAGAAGATCGTCATCTAATTGAACTTACAGGAGACACGGGGCGATTACTAGCAGACATGCACTACTCATCAGAGTCCAAGTCCAGAAGAATTTTGATTGACGCCAGCCTGAATAAAAAATTCAAGGGGCTATGGGAGATGTTCCTCCGGATGAGTGGCTTTTTGGAAGCGACTTGGGAGAGCGGCTAAAGACCGCAACATCCCTATAAAGATATCTAGAATTGAAGGGAGAGAAGTTGCCGACTCGACAGTCCACAAAACCGAAGAAGAATTTAAACTTCAAGCGTCCGTCCAACTACAAGTATCCTCAAAAGCGACTCGTATAGACGAACAAACCCATACACACATAAGGGACGACAATCACCCAAAATACTCGCACCAGAGTCAAAGGGAGCATCCTCATCAAAACAAGCAACAGGCCGGTCCGAGAAGACAACAGCCTACGTCAAGGAGACGATACTAAGTAAGGAGGAGACAAATGGAAGTAATCATGCGGATAGATTTCAATACTTCTATAGTACTTGGAAAGAAATCACATTGAACCATGGATAAAGGAATCCCTTTTACTCGATAAGTTACTCAGCATTCTATCCCCTCGGAGACGACTTTGTCTTCCTTAAATGAGAAAGAAATGTATATTACTAGGTATATCTTACTTAGAGAATATAGGCGCGGTCCAAAAGTGCGTCCCTAGCAAGGGAAAAGTTATTTCCGGTATTTTTTTGGTAAAAATATTGTAATATGTTGCACCCCTTAAAATTTAAGGTTATGTTACTAAAAAGTAGGCAGACTTCAACAGATCGAATGTCTGAATGAATGTAGTGTATTTGCACTTACTCGAGAAACCTACCAGAAGTTAGTTCTGGTGACATCTGGAATTATCTAGAGAATGGTGGCGTCATCACAGAAAAATCGAGATCTGTCATTTTTGGGTATAAAAGACCGACCGCATTCTCGGCGAGGAGTTCAGAAAGTTCGGAAAGTATAGAAAGTGAGGTTAAGACTTCAAAGATAAACAAAGTGATAAACATTGTGATTTTAGTCAGTAAAGTGTATTTAAATTAATAATAGTATTGTGAAGTATCCAGTAAATATTTAATAAAGTGTGTTACTGGACATCTCTTGTTATAATTTTTGGAACCCACGGAATTTGCAAGGGGTAGTTTCCTAAGGGTGGAAACACGTCACAATATCTGATAGTAAAAAGAGGTTTATATTAAATCTTAAAAATTTAACAGCACAGCAGAAAAACTTGTCACTCCAGGGTGTTTTATGGGATCGGTGGATCTTAAGAAGGCCTATTTTTCGTTCCTATTGCCAAATCACATAGGGAATATTTAAGATTTAGATTTGATACAAAATTATATCAATTCTCTTGCTTGCCGTTTGAACTTAGCACAGCCCTTTTTGTTTTCACTAGATCATGAAACCAGTAATGTCCTCCCTAAGAACAAATAAACAGCACTTATCCGTCGTGTATTTAGATGACTTTCTCCTTCTAGGCAGCATTTATGAGGAGTGTAAAAGAAACATTCAGAAAACAACTGCGGTTTTACAGAATCTAGGTTTTCACAGGACAAACAACACAGAATACAAAAACTTGTTCGTAAGTTCCAAAACCTAAGATTTTGTAAAATCAGGCTGTTTGCCCACTTGTTTGAAGTATTAATGTCAGCTTGTCCCGCAACGACTCGCGACGTATGGGTGGATTTACACCAAAAACCTTAAACGAGCCAAATATTTGGCTCTTCAGAGTAATGACGATAACTACAATAAAGTTTTGTAGTTACCGGACGCTATTAGCGCCGACCTACACTGGTGGAATCTCAACGTAATTGACACCAGTAAGAAAAATAGTCCAAAACAATTCAAACTCGAAATCTTCAGTAATGCATCAAAATCCAGATGGCACGTGGTTTGTCAGACTCAGAAAGCTCACGGACACTGGATTACTTTAGAACAATCATGCCATATCAAGTTAGAACTCAACAGAAATATGTGTGGCTCGCACCCTAAAAACATATTTAGATCGGACAAAAGATGTTAGGTCACCTAGGCTTATCTTCAGAGCTAAGCAGGTGGATTAGGTGTATTCTGAGAGAGCGGAATAGATACGAATGTTTTCTCAGCGCACTCCACGAGGCACGCAATTACTTCAGCAGCAAGCCGAAAGGGAGTGAGCTTGGATGTCATACGAAAGACAGCGGAAACTTCAGAAACATTCGCTGGGTTTTATAACAAACCAGTCAAAACGAGTTTGTTGCTCAAGCTATTCTAAAATGGAGTATACCATTGTTACAATCGTTAATGATTAGTTCCTCAGTTCTTTAGCCTAAGAATGGATTGGATCATAACACACGATGTCATATGTTTTACTTATTAAAATATTGAGATCATGAGGGAGCTTAATTTTTATCGCCGTAACAACTTTAAACATCTACAGGTATTCGATCATAGAGGGCGGAGTACAAATATAATCATAAGATCAAACGAACTTACCTTAAGTGATGTTCGATCTTGATTATATGTAGCGCTCCGCTCGAGATGATCAGTCCCACCCAACCCTAACTTGGTGATAACAACCTGACTCTGATCATCACTGTTACGGCGAATATACCTTTGAAGCGAATGGAGTATGACCGGCGTACGCAGGGCAGGCTAGATATAAAGGAGTTCTGCTTTAATATTGTGGCGTTAGTAGCACATGAGACGTACTACAGGTATTCGATCATTTCGGGCAGAGCGCTACATATAATCAAGATCGAACACCACTTAAGGTAAGTTCGTTTGATCTTATTATAAAATATGAATAAAACTGCATGAGACCAAATCCGTTCTACCATTTTATTAACTTTCAGAAAAATAAAAACCACGAAAATTTTCAATTTTACATAAACTGAAATTACTAAAAAAATTATTAATATTTTTTAATGAAACTTGGTGAAATCATAGATCCTGTAGGTGCATATGGAAAATTATAAACATTTTTTTGTAACGCCATATCCTAAAATGACCTTTATTTGGCAGTTTCACTGAATCAAAACAATGTCATTATTGACAAGTGTAAAATAAAGAAAAAGAGTGAAATAAAGAAATTTTATTTCACAGTGTGAAATAAAACTTATTGGTTTATATTAAAAAAGCAATAAAATTTAGTCTATTTTTACAAAATTATATTGTTTTCTAATTTTGAATGGCGATAAATTTTGTATATAACTCGAGACTAAAATGTGTTTTTTTTACTCGTGTGGTTTATAGCACTCGCCTTCGGCTCGAACTTGTAAAAAAAACACCATTTTAGCCACTTGTTATATAAAATACTATTAAATGATCAGATTTTCATTAATACATGAGTGGGAAGGTCGCACGATATCGATATTGAAAGAGCAAGTTCAAGCTCATCGTAAACTGCATACTCCAAATCGAAAATTAAGTCCAGCAGGAACGTACAAAAAATAGGATACCGTTTTTGTCTCGTGGCTCTCGCTGATTTCCGGAAGCTTCCGGAGGTATTCGGTTATTATTTGATTTAGCGCTAATAATCTAGGGGATTTTGGAAAATACTATTTACAATAAACAGCCTACTTTGTGTCGGTCAAATTCGTGTTATGATTTACTTTTAGATTAAATCAGGTCAAAATCAAAGACTTTTTGGATTAAAAACTCGTACTAAATAGAAATACCTATTTAATATAGAAAAGTAAATATATATTGTGTACAATACGAATTTTTAATACTAAGCAGTGAACAATAAAAATTTTCATCATTTTCTCATCAAAGATGTTTAATAAAGTTAAATACTCATCAGTATACTGCTTTTAATATTTGTGAACTGCCTTTGCCATATAAAGTTCCTATCGTGTTTTATTTTTATAAATTTCAAATCCAAGATTATAATTTGGGAGTTGGGGTTCAAATTTGATTGGTTTTGCTCAATCTACGTAGGTCAGCAATGGTGACCTGATAAATCGAAGAGAAAACTCAAATGTATTTCTTGAAAGCAGCATTGTCTATATTTGCTGGTTTTATTACTATTTCTAAGTATTACCCAAATTTGGAATTTTATATCATTATATTAATACCACCGATCTGTCAACTCTAAATAAAGAAAACGAACAGGAGGATATTTGATAGGTAGAAGAAATGAAAGCAGATCCTGTTTGAAAAAATACTATCGTTGTAAATAAAAGTTCTCAATAGGGGGCATAAATAAAACCCACAAATTAAATTATAACAAAATGCATTACGGAGAGCATGAAATCTAAATGAGAGTTACATTCGTAATAAATGCACATTAAAACTGCAATCCAAAAATATTCATATAAAATAGAAAGTCAGCTGGTCAGCACTAGATATTAGTAAATAAATTATTTGTGACATTAAATACACAATTAGACGGTACTATAAAAACGGAATCAGTAAATAAATTGCTTTACTTGCAATTTACGAAAAGAAGAGAAACTGTACTAAAAAAAAAAAGGTAATATTAACGAAAACAGACTTGTATTAAAATTACAAACTCGATATGCCTTTTTGCATATTAAAACTGTACATACATAAATAAATGAACTATACGAAATAAACAGACCTTTGACAAAAGAACACGATAAAAAGTTCATACTAAGAAAGGACAATATGGCATGACTTTGAATGTCCAAGCAAAACTAAAAAAAACACCCACGAACGAAATCTTTCTACCATAGGTTATGAAAGTCAAACAGGAATTCATATTAAACGTACGCAAGAGGCATGTAACACATAGCTACGACGTCCTCGTAGGAAAAGAGGAGCATGGCTTATAGGCGCAGCCATTTTGGTGGGTTAGAAACGGCGTTAAATAATTTTTTTTTTATTGGTACCCTATTTTGCTTATTTAAAGTACGCCTCAGAGTGTTTAAATTCAAGTTTTAAAAACGCGCGTGTTTTAAAGTTACCATGGCAACATCAAAGGTAAGCAAGTACAACTCGTTCATCTGTATCTGTTACCTTTTGCTCTTCCATCCATTTGATGAACTTGTCGTATTCTTTTTTATAAGCGTCTTCCGATTTTTGCGGTATTAACCGCGATTCTGCTTTTCTATTTAAGTAATCAATGTTAGAATTCATTTTAAAGCAATATACAATCAGTGACAACTGTAGTGACAACAATTAATCCTATGTGACAGATTGCAAATTAATTTTTGTTTTCTCATTTTCATGACACTGACAGGTATCCTGATGTCACATCACGAATTCAACCATTTTACATTCTTAATTCTTATTTCCATTTTTGTAGTAATAATACCAGTATTTATGATTTCAAAGTGTACCAATAAAAAAAAATAGCGTAAAGTATTCGTGGATAACTGGTCTTTAAAACACTTGCTCTATTTCGAGCACTCCGGCTGCGCCGTCGTGCTCGAAAAATCGCGCGTGTTGACCTTAATATCCACTTATACTTTAATATACTATTCTGTATTTACAGTTTTTTAATCTGGAACTTCGATGCACTCTTTTATATTCTAATAACACAGGCACAAAAACAAAATATTTTCCAAAGGTGAAAGGTGGGTCTGTGAAATTGGCCGCCTCAAATGAAATTTTTTATTAGTAACTATTTGTAACTTATATACCGACATTTGTAACTCACCCTATCAGTAGGTAATAAAAAATATATCTTTGGTGTAAACTTCCCGGGAACAGCACAAATATTATTTTTTTTAGTTTACAACTGACCATCATTTAGTACCTCATTTGTACCTATTTGTAACCCATAAATTAGAATTTGTAACTGCATCATCACCGAGTAATACATTATTAAATCTTTGTAGCCAACTTCCCGGGAGCGGCACAATTTTATTTTTTTTGGTTTACACCTGACCATCATTTAGTGCCTTATTTGTAACTATTCGTAACCCATAAATTAGAATTTGTAACTGCATCATCACTGAGTAATAAATTATTCAATCATGGCGGCCAACTTCTCGGCAGCTGCACGATCTTAAAATTTTGAATTTTTTTCCTGTCACCATTTAGTAACTGATTTGTAACTATTTGTAACTCGTAAATTAGAATTTGTAACTGTATCATCGTCGAGTAATAAATTATTAAATCATGGCGTTCAAATTATCGGCAGCACACGGTTTTAAAATATTTGATTTTTTTTCATTAATTAATGAATAATTTGTATCTCAACCGTTATTGAGGTAAAACAAATTTCAGCAGCCAACTTCCTGGAGATAATTATTACCTTTTGGAACTTTCTCACAAGTATTATTTAAACAAAACATTTCCTTAGACATCTATGATTTTGTTACAGTTTATTTTTTGAACAACTTTAGGGTATCGGCAGTTCCATATCACATTTTGGTCGCAAACAAATTTCAAATTAAAAATTTTTCAATTTGTCCCTTGATGGATTCGAACCATCAATGTAAATAAGATTAAGCGCTTATACCTACTCGGCTATGGACGATTTAGTAATTCATTTGTAACTACGTAACTAATTAATTTGTTTATTATATAAACAGAAGTTGCGGATTTTCCTAATTTGGAACTTCCTGTCATATAGTTGAATAATATCATCAGGTTCATAAAAGGTGGGATTGAGAATGAATTAATCATATCCAGTACCATTGAAAAATCTATTTGCTAATTCAACAAATATTGCAGTTGTTTGGTTGCCCATTGAGTTTATGAGTTTATGGCCAGCAGGCACTGTATCCATGAATAAAGTATGCTCAAAAGAATTATCGCATAGTCAAAGAAAAAGCCACCTTCAGCCCGTGTCATTCAAGTGTATGTTTCTAAAAGTTTCATTTCTAGAATCGCATTCTGGATGCCTTCAAGCAGGAATTCTCTTAGAAAATTTTTGTGAATATGAATACAGTAATGATTAAACATGTTGCATCGTAAATGCACTCGCCCGAGCTGTAATTTTACCCTTTTCAAGAACCCGCTCTTGGCTATTCTTTATTTTTTGCGTTTGCAGAGGCTTCATCTAATTGTACAGCATAACTTTATTAAAATATTTGTTTTCATTTTTTAACCGGCTTCAATAGGTTTAAAAAAGGAGGTTCTCAATTCGACCAATTCCATGCATCTTTTTTTTGCGTGTACAATCATTATTTTGGGTTTGCTTAAGTGAAATCTATCTCAAACTGTAAAGTAGGGTTCGGCGGTGGTTCCATTATAGTTTCAACCAGCTCTCTCTAGTGTAGAGTGAGGAAATATTGGAAACAAGTTTTCGTTAGTTGCAAATTTGACGAATGTGCTAGTGATAAATTTAATTGTATTAAAAATGTTAGTTTGGCATTTTCGGAATAGCTGATACAAAATCTGTTGTCAAAAGTTAAAAATTCAAATTGGTAAATGCAATATGCTGTCATATTGTCACCTCCTTTTGCTGTTAAGTTAAAATTGAAATTTAAGTGTATACAGGGTGTTTCAGCTAAAAGTCCCCGAGTCATTATCTCGTAAAATAACAAAGATACTTAAAATTTGTATATCGCGGATAATTGACACCAAAAAAGGTCTTAAATAACTGCGTTTAGAATTGTTCCTTCGCAGTGCACAGAGATGGCGCTGCGGTGAGAAATTATTTTTCAATGGCTGGAACCTTGAAACATGATTCATACGATTAATGAATAAATTGTGAATAATTTTGACTATGTAAAAAATTTTGTAAATACCAGCCGTTTTGGAGCTACATGAATTTTTTTCTCCATTTTTTTGTCTCTGTAAATTTTGAAAACTGTAACTTTTTTGTTTATCATTTTAGAACACCAATTATTTAGAACTTGTATCTTATTATATTCCATAACTTCTTATATTATTACATATTTTGAAAATTTTTATTAATTTCAAATTTTAAAAATTAGTTGCATTTGAAAAATTCTGAAAATTATAAAAATTTTCAAAATATGTAAGAAGTATGGAATATGAGGTAAAAGTTCTAAATAATTAATGTTCTAAAATGATAAACAGTAAAGTTACAGAAGTTCTCAAAATTTACAGAGACAAAAAATGGAGAAAAAAATTCATGTGGCTCCAAAACGGCTGGTATTTACAAATTTTTTTACATAATCAAAATTATTCACAATTTACTCTTTAATCGTATGAATCAAGTTTCAAGGTTCCAGTCATCGAAAAATAATTTCTCACCGCAGCGCCATCTCTGTGCACTGCGAAGGAACAATTCTAACCGTAGTTATTTAAGACCTTTTTTTGGTGTCAATTATGCGCGATTTACAAATTTTAAGTATCTTTATTATTTTACGAGATAATGACCCGGGGACTTTTAGCTGAAACACCCTGTATACACTTAAATTACAATAGATGTTGACACGTTGCAAATGGCTCTCAGAGTTTTATTGGTGAGCTGGGTCATGGATACGGATTTTGTTTTGTTTTTCGAGAAAGAGTAAAAAATAATGAGGGCGCCAATTAGTTGCAAAAAAAATGGGAGATATATAAGAAAATACAGAGCAACGTTCCAGATATTGCTATGACGTGAATCTGCTATCACCGTATTAAATACAATAAATTAACTACCACCAGTCCTAAAAGGAGATGTAACAGAAATGAAACAAATATTAAAATCTACGAGACTATATTTAAGATTTAAGAAAAAAAATATTAGACACAATTGTTGAGTGGTGTTGAGTAGTAATGTAATATATCAAGTGTCTCAAAAGTACGGATACGCCTGAATAACTCGTCAGGATAGCGAGGTATGAGGAAAATGTTGTTGAGGTTATCGGGAGCACCACTTGGTGACCTTGGATGTAATTTTCAAGGTCATTTGAAGGTCGACTTTCGTTTTTTTTAAATAGGAATCCCTTTCTTTGACCCCGGATTCTGAATGTGCAAAAAATGTTTCATTAGATTTGTAAGGGGTTAAATTGACCTTAGGATCTGGTGACTGAAGGCAGACAATGACGATCGTAATGATCTTACAGACAGATTTTAAGGTCAAATCGAGGTCATTTCATGATCGACTTTGGCGACTAGGAGGGTTCCTATTTGATAAACGGAAGTTGAGCTTCAAATGACCTTGATAATGTAATTCAAGGTCAAATCCAAGGTCGTCAAATGATACCCCCGATGACCTCATCAACTTTTATATAGGCCATTTTCTTCATATCTCGCTAGCCTGATGAGATACCAGCCTGAAAATTTCGAGAGACATTTGACCTTTGGATGACCCCTAGGGTCAATTTGACCTCTTACAACTCTAATGCAAAATGTTTTGCTCTTTCAGAATCCGGGATCAAAAATAGGGGTTTCTATTAAAGAACGAAAGTTGACATTCAAATGACCTTGAAAAAGCCTTTAATCACCAAGTTGCCTTTAATTAGTCCATTACCAATTAGTCACCAAGTGCCCCCCCCCCACGATGACCTCAACAACTTTTTTCATTTTCCTCATATCTTGCTATCCTGACGAGTTATTCAGGCATATCCATACTTTTGGGACACTGTATATTTTAAGTCATTAATTTAACTCACCCATTAAATATATTAGCGCGGCGTACATGTATACTTTGCTGTGCAGTTTTTTTCTAGGAATATTTTCAACATAAAAAAATATGCAAAATATTATAAAAAGCAATAAATCAAATAAATTGATTATATAAACAATAAATACAATAATTTTATAGATAAGAAATATTCTATGTAAATTTATTTTAAATAAAGCGTTATTAATTTTTCTTTCTGATGGAAGAATATGGCTCCATGAAACAAAAAAGGGAGTAAAGAAAACTGGTGGTACAACCTATGATATCTGGAACTAAATGTGCTTTTGTACTGGATCACCTCCGACTTCTTATAGAATGCAGCATACAGGAGATACCTTCAGATGTTGGGAAACTAGTGCTAGCTGCATAATGTGGAAGAAATTCGCTTAAAACAATATAGCCAAGCGTGGACTCAACAAAAAAAATTGCTAGATTTTCTGCATAAATTGGCAATATCCACCAAAAATTAACCAGAGAATTTATAGTATAGCTAGGTATAACTTTAATCCTACCTAACAGGATTAAAATTAATTAGAAAAAACTTTGATTAGAAACTACCTAAAATGAACAAGGAGGCATGGTACTAACCGTTGCTGTTGTATGGGCTGGTAGTGAAGACGGCTACGTTGCTCTTGAGACTTTTCTTTTGTACTGAACGGCACACAACTAAGGTTGAAGAAAAACTTTAACAATATTCACCAATAATTGTATCAATGGTCGGTACAGAAAACTCGGAACAACAACTATTAGTCGGGGAGCCCTTCCTAGCTGTACGTGAACCCCCCGCCCGATCCTTGGGGACAATGTTTTTCATAAAAATTGAAGCCTAAGGAACAATTTAAGACATATTCTAAAAAAAAAAACTGGCTGTACTTTCAAAATGGCGGCCATATGTTAAAAAAACTGTTGCCAATGTTGTTTTTGTCACTTAACACAAAAACTAAAAAAGATGGACAAAAACTTTCTTCATAAAAAACAACGTGCATAAAATTTTCTACAATTTTGTACCTATACAATATTTTGATAGGAATTACCATTTTCTAGGCAAATGAGTCCAAAATTAAGAAAACATGGAAATTCATATATCGGTAAATCACTTAGAGGAAATAACTGTGACAATTATTGTAAGGCGTATAATATAATTTTATATTATTAACATAAAAATTGAGTAAAATAAACTGAAAAAAATTAATAATAATATTATAATTTGCAGACATTTATCTCGAAAACGGTAACAGTGATATCTGGAAAACGGTAACTCCTATCCAAATATTGTATATGAACAAAATTGTAGAAAATTTTATGCACTTTGTTTTTTGTACAGAAAGTCTTTCTCCATCTTTTTTAGTTTTTGTGTTAAATGGCAAAAACAATATTTGCATTTTTTTTTAAACCGACGCCATTTTGAAAGTACAGCCAGCTTTTTTTTAGGACTTAAATTGGTCCTTAGGCTTTAATCTTTATGAAAAACATTGTCCTCAAGGATCGGGGGAGTGCACGGACATTTAGGGTGGGCTTCACTAGTGTTACGTTTTATATTGAATTTCATATTTTATTTTAAGAGATTAATCATTTATCTGGAAAATGGTAACTCCAATGCAAATATTGTGTAGGAACAAAATTGTAGAAAATTTTATGCACTTTATTTTTTGTACAGAAAGTTTTTCTTCATCTTTTTTAGTTGTTGTGTTAAATGACAAAAACCATATTTGCAAATTTTGTTTTTTTTAACGGACGCCATTTTGAAAATGCAGCCAATTTTTTTTTTTAGGACATGTCTTAAATTGTTCCTTAGGCTTTAATCTTTATGAAAAACATTGTCCTAAAGGATCGGGGGTGCACGGACACTTAGGGTGAGCTCCCGTAGTATATGTCTTATGGCAATGTATACCAAAATCTCTTTCCGAAAAATACGGACTGGGAAAAATGACAAATTTGTCAGTAAGGGACAACACCAGTCGATGAAGCAAAGGAGCTACATCTATTATTTTACTGATAGTAATAGTAGTACTCGCAATATTGGCTTTGATTTATTAATAAACGATTAGCTTAGCGCCGTGTGACCAAGTATTTTAGTGATAAAACAGAAAACTTATATTTCAATTTGACTTAAATATTGATGTTTTTATCTGTTATAGTTTAGGTTTGAGAAATTGAAAGGTATAGAAGACGAACTAAAATACGACATGTGAGGTGACTAAACTACTTAAGACTGATTAGAGAATTATTTTAGGGGATCATTTAGAAAGTAAGTAATCATCAGATGGAATGAGCATATACTTTCGTTGAATTATTTTTCAGGACAACAGCAGATTTGGATTATTCGTTTCCATAATACATATGAATTATTATAACAAGTTTTTGATGTTGTTATTATGTATATTTGGTGACGCAATGAAAGTTCGATCTTGAGCAGTATTATACATTTTCTTCTTATTACTTTTTTTCATAAAGTAGCAATTGAAATGCTATAGTAATTGTAATATTTTTGCGATTTGCATAAAATTTGATACATGGATGGTTTTCTGATAATGAGCCCGACGTGAAAACTTAAAAATTTGAAACGGTGGATGTTTTCTTTTGCTATGTAGAAGCTCTCAACCAACCACTTTTCGTCGGGCCTTGGCCCTGGAAGTCGTTTACCTATGGTATTAACTAATTAACTATTTTGTAAGTAGAATTTGATAGTGTAGTTACAGCTGCTCTAAGTGCAGTTTAACAATAAAGTACATTATGGTGACAGTAATTAGTATGGCTCAAATGGTATAGTTTTGCATTTTGGCATGGTTACAACTTATACCAATGTATGAATTCGTTTCTGTAACCATCATAGAGTGTAATCTTCAGTTCCCAGCAGTTACTGTAAGTACAAAAACAATTATATTTCACCGTTGTGTCTATCGGTAACTTGCGGTATCCAAAGGCCAAAGTCCCTTGCTTTCCTTCGTATATCGTAGCTGTTTACGCTATACTGTGCGTTACTCATCATAAGTGTTTTTGTTTAATTTAACTTTCTTCTGGAATTGTTGTAACTTTCGTGCCTATTCCTTCGTTTGAACAGACAAAAGAAAATTACTTTCGCGAGTGCGTCGTACCTTCCCTTAAAAAACTTATTTTGATATTTATTGTTTAGTACCTGTAAAGTAATATTGTGCACGAGCGTTTGTAAAGGGTCTAGCATGATAATAACCATATGAAATGTGTCCCCAGAACCAAATAAAGCAATTGTTATTTTCTTTAATAGGTTATCCATTTATACTATTATTTATATAGTTTTTTTCTCATTTATCACAAAGACAGTTAATAAATTTTTAAAAAATAAATTTAATAAATCAATAGCAAATTAATTTCCGTTTATAAACGTGATTTTTTAAAATATATTTAAAAGTAATTATGAACCAAATTTTCAATATTTTATTAAAATTTTATTGTTTACTATGAACTTAATAATAAAAAATAGTTTGATAATAAAATGTCTGATGGACAAATTGTTTATTTATAATCAGAGCCCGTATACTTATAACCATTATAACCATTTTTGACGTCAAAGTAGCCGATTCGCTGTGAAAAATCGCGTACCACCGATTTTTCGCCGAGCGCTCCAAACTACCCCCTACTCTGAAGTCGATAGCGAAAAAACGGTGGGGAGTACGCAAATCGACCATAGAACTTTTTTTATGTAGAATTTAATGAAGAATATTTTTGTTCCTATACCTGTTTTTCGTGGGAATGACGGATCCGAAGAAAAATGAGAATAACCGTAACTAAGTCCCGTCTGGGGGTGTTTCTTCGCCCCAAAAAGGTGTTTCCATCAAGGTGGGAACTCTTCGGATCCTTAATTCTATTCCTATGAACTATACATAGCTCAAATATAATTTGTATATGAATTTTTTCTTCTAAAAAGTCTAATTTGCGTGGACTATAGAGATGACTTTCAACTATGTCTGGTAGGGGGTTGGAACCTTCGAAGCTGTCTGGCTGCTTGGGAAACACCTTAAAATAGTTGCCGAAGTAACATATATAAAATTCAGATTTTATAAAATAACGTAAGTACAATTACATTTTTTTATACTTTAAAGGGGTCTGGCGGGGTTGCCACCATAGAAAGTGTCTGGCAGTGGAGGACGTGAATTATTATAGCATCTCGTAAACAATATCAAAAAATTACGCTTTATAGTATGACGATTTTGAGCAGCAATTCTATACACCTTTGCTACCTGTTACCTGTCAAAGCCACCGCGACCGACTGTTCATAGTAGCCAATTCTTCTTACCTGCAGTAGTGTACTTTCGTAGAAAAATTTTCAGATTTTATAAAATAACAAAGGTCTGGCGTTCACGGGATCTTGCTCTATTACGTTATCCTCGTATATTTCACTGTTCAAATTAGTAGCTATTTGTAAGTTTTTTACACACATGAAATAACCCCCTTACACCAGTACCATACTGTTGTAATCCATTTCGATCTATCTAGTTATCTGTCTCTAATAGGATATAACGAAATTTTGGGAGTGCCACTATGAATTGTGTTCAAATGCCCACTGCGCGACAGTGAAATTTTATTTCATAATTTTTAGCACCTTTTTTGAAGGCAGCTCGATTTATTTTTTAAATTGTTGTGTAGAGTGGTAAATTTAGAGTAGATATCCACTCCATTTTCAGTCCCTAAAAATGGTCCAATACTTCCAAGTGAACGAATACTCCCCTACACAATTTAAGTATTATGCAAATGGTGATAGCGGATTCACGTCATAACAATATCTGGAACATTGCTCTACATCTGCGTGATGTATGTAATGTAGTATTGTCTCCCTCAGAACACTGCTCCATTCTTCCTGACGATCAGTTAACAGCTTCTAAGGTGTATAAATACTGTTTAATTTTTTTTGGAGATTTCTCGCTAGGCTAAATTTGAATGCAGTATTTATCTCTGCGTGAGGCTGTATTTTCAGCCCGAGAGTGTTCGTGGAACTTGGCATTCGGTTCATATTTTAGACAAATCAATATTTTAGGTTGTGTAAAACGTAGGAACGACACAAATGTTTGTTTTTAAGAGCTTTGCATATTGCTTTTGGACGGTTTTCTTTTGTATTTTATTTACACTGTGTATTGCATATATTTATACAGTGCGGTTCTAAAGTATAGAACAACAAACTCGATAAAGTCAGCAAAAATTACTAACAGAATTCGGATGACTAAAATTATCCTAACAGTTTTGTGAAGTTGCAACGTCGTCTCGTCGATTTAGCACTATTTATGTGTTCAAGTCATCGTCTGAACCCATTTTGCGGCAATGTTCCCAAAAATATGTTTTAATTTCTATAAGGATTTTTCCTCGGGATTGTTCTTAATATACCGTGGGTCCCATTTAAATTGACGCAACAAAATATCTCGAGAACGTATTTCTATGAAAAACGCTTGAAAAAAGTTTTCCAGTTAAAGAGATCTATCCCATGGATTGCTCACATTTTCGGCCTAAGCTATATTTCGGACCTGTAAGACCCAAATCGCGTTTAAAATAGAAACAGCTATTTTATATTACATAATCTTATTACCCACAAAAAATTTAAAAAAGTAAATCTTCCTTAATTGGGCCTTACATGCACTTTTTAAAATAATCATTCTTTCCATATACTGAAGATCTAAGTCTCATCGTGCCAATATATTATGAGAGACCTCCCTTATGAGGTGTTCTTTCAAGTATCTCTATTCGTAATCAGTAACCCCGAAAACCCCCAGACATATTTTTTTTCAAAAACCGGGCTTAATATTATACAGGGTGTTTGGTGCATCGTTTGCCAAATGAAAATGGCGGATAGGAGGGGTCATTGCTATCTCCTCAGGCCTCAAAAAAAATTTTTGGCCGCACGAGATTTTTATATCAATTTTTTTAATTTATTTTTTGAAAAATTCCAAGTCAGCCTTTAAGCTTGAATAAAAAATAAAGTTATTGGTATAGCCTCCAATTTTTATTATAATGTGTAATGTTATACGGTTCTATCAAAATCAAAATTACTTAAAATAAGTATTTATCCTGCATATTGAATATCACCCTGATGTGTCCCGATACACAAAATTTGGAAATTAGTGAAGTTAGTAAAAGGTCTTTATGGCATTATTGCATATCATTAGAAAGAGGATAGACCAGAGTATTTTTAAAAAGAATTTCAAGAACATGATCTCTTTTAGTTTTTTTTTATCGCAATTCAAAATTGACCTTTAACTTAATTTTTACTTCTTGAAAAATCTTTATGAGTCAATAAAAAATAACTAGATATTACTTGCAGGTAATTTTGATTTTGATAGAATTGTACAACATTACAAATTATAATAAAAAAAAAATTGGAGGCTATGCCAAAACTTTATTTTTTATTCAAGCTTAAAAGCTGACTTGGGATTTTTCAAAAAATAAATTAAAAAAATTGATATAAAAAATCTCGTGCGGGCAAAAATTTTTTTTGAGGCCTGAGGAGATAGAAAATGACCCCTCCTATCCGCCATTTTCATTTGGCAAACGATGCACCAAACACCCTGTATAAAAACCTTAAATTTCACAAAATTTTTCAAAAAATTTTAAAGTTGTGGTTCAAAGAATTATCTGTCCCATCACTTATGTTTCTGATTTTAAATAATTGGATATAACAAACATTTAAAAAAAAATCATCAAAATCGGATCTGTTTTGAGGGTTTAGAAGATTTAATGATTTTTGTGCTTCATTTACTCGGCTATTGAATATTTGTCAAGTAGTACTTTAGTTCAAGTCAGTTACTCTGTATCTTTTTATTGACAATGCGCGTTAGTTGTCATACATTATGAGAGAAAGTTAAATTGAAAATGATTTACCCAACGTGTTGAACAGAGTGCGCATGTCCTTGGCGCGTCGCGTCGTGCTGAAAAATGTTCATGCAGATGTTTCGAATAATTTATGTAAATAAAGTAAGTTTTAGATTTCTCTTGCGTTCACTCAGACAGAAGGCAAATAGTCCAGAGAAATTAGCATTTGACCTGGACAAAATTAGTAAAAATCTGAATTTTTGCACAGACGTTCTTTGAGGTGTCCCAAACCCAAATCCACAAAAATCCCAAAATAGTACAGTACTTATAGGTAAAAGATATACAAAACTTCGGAACGGATTTCGTTCTTTTTTGGCAGTATAACAGTGCCACCCCCTCTCAGGGGGTGGCACTTAAAAAATATATATATTTATTGGAGCTGAAGTAGAATCAAATTTTAAGAAGAAAAGGTTCTATGCAATTTTTCACATAAATTGATAGTTTTTAAGTTATAACGACTTCAAAATTGCGGTTTTAGCTTAAAAAAAAGGTATTTCCAAACGGCTTTTGTCAAGTATCTCGAAAAGTATTACTTTATCGAAAAAATGTTACAGACCAATTACAGAAAGTACAAACTGGGAATTAATTATATTTTTTGTTTATTGATGTAGGATTAATAATTTCAGAGATATTTAAGTTTACATTTGGCATCCAAGTGTTCATAAGATAATTATTTAGAGTGAGAGTTAAATATCTCAGAAACTGTGACACCTAAGTCAAGGATGCTAGTAAGTAGAATAATAGGTTATTAATTAAGCTGTCAACTGTTTTTTTATTTGTTTCTATAGCATAAAAAACAAAGAAGTTATGACCGAAGCAATGTGCGCCTACACATTTTTTTAATAACAACGTCGCCATTTTGTTACTGTAATTAGCCAGTAATTAAAAAAAAAGGAAATTCAAACACTGTTATATAGCATGACGTAGATGCTTAAATTTTTTTGGTTTGTATGGGTCGCGTGCGCCGACGTCACAGATTTTGAGACCTTAGGAAAAACAAACAGCTGTCATTGAGAAATCCGCCGATTAAACGTGTTTGTTTAAAGTGAATTTTGCAGTGTTTGTGCCATTTAAGAACTTGTTGTTGGATTATTTAACATCTACAACTATTCTTAATACTGTTATATAAACAATTTTGTTCGTCAGGATGACGGTTAGTTCGTATTTTGCAGATTTGTCTCCTGATGTGGAGGTTAGGTATACGGCTGCCATCGAATTAAAGCCTTATATTTTGAGAAAAAAATACTTTGGTACAAATATTGATGTATTTCCAAATGTTACACACAGGGATGTTGCGAATTACTTGATTTTTGAAAGAATTACGTTGACAGAAGGACGAATTCAAGGCAATGCGAAGTCTTGAAGCTGTTTGTGGTTAGGTGAAAGAAGTACTCTGCAAGAAATTTGCAGGATAAAAGCTTGTTACAACGGTAAGAATTAATTATTAACCATTTTTTTCATGTATGCTTGCCTAATTAAATGTTGTTTTATAAATAATTACTAATGCAGAAATTAATTTTTCAGGATATGAACTCTTAGCATCATGAATAAAAGCCATTGACTCCTTGGACTATTGCAGATTCAGATGGTTCCTTAATGCTCACTGGGATTGTGTTGCCAGTCTAGACAAAACATGTTCACCACTTAACAGGAAATCTTTCCTTTTAGTTTTTTAGCAAATGAACATGTCTATGGTTGGAGATTAACCGCTGTAAATTTTGCGAAAAAGACACTTTATAAAATAAACAATGAAAGACTGACTGACTGTAAACTATTTGAAGTATGTAATAAGATGTACACAATTTCTTCCAGAGGTTAACCTCTCGTCTATACCTTATATACCTATATAATGGACTACGCAAACCGTTGTAATTTTTGTAAATTTTTTATTATAATATATAAAATGTTTAACATGTATTTTACTATTTTATATAGGTCAATTGTTAATTATGACTTGTATTCTTTTAAATATACTCTCCCTCCGCGCAGTTCATGCTTCGCTCAACTAAAATTTAAATAAGAAATAGTTATTAAAAATAGAGACAAACCAATATAAAATGTTAATTTTCTTTACCATGGATTGTTTATTGCTTGTTTGAGCAGTAGTTATTACTATCACAATCATTCTTGCATTGACTTAAAGCATTTCTTTTAATTGCCTGGAATTGTTTAACATAACCTCTTCTGGCTGTAAATCGACGTTATTTTATAAAAACTGATGTTGTCTCGGATTGCCACACTTCCACAATTAATAATACAATAAAAACTAGCCATTTTGTATGATATAATATCGATAAAAACTCTAGGATTACGAAAAATTTAATTCTGAGGTTCAGTCAGTCGCCATTTGACAGTTAATGACAGCGGTTTGTTTTTCCTAAGGTCTGGGACCTGTGACGTCACGCACACGCGACCCATATAGCACTTGCTTTAGAAAAAAATACAGTTTAAACTAAGGTATTTTCTATAAAACGTATTTTTTTTTCCTTTTCCAAATATCTCAATAAATATTAGTTTTATTGAAAAATGGGTGGAGACCAAAAATAAAGCTCATAAACTGATAATGAATTTCGCTTATTTATTTATTTACATAGATTTAATAGTTTCGGAGATATGAAAGTTTACAAATGTCATCCGAACGTTTATAAGACGAAAAATGCAAATAGTTGATGGTTTCGACCTTTACTTGATGGAAATCCATATTAACGTAGAACGAAATAAAACTTATATAGTTTTATGATTTTCACAAATTTATTTATATATTTTTTACAAATTTATAATTACATGACAATTGTTTCTTCAGATGTGAGTGCTAGACTAAAATTACGATACCTAACAGGGTGTATAAATGGGGAACAGAGGGTAATAAAGTTTTAATTATTTTAATTATACCTAAATGAAAGATTACTCAGGTATACAATGTTACTAGGAAAGATTTATATTAATAAATATCTGTATTGGTGTACATTATTGTTTGAAAAAAAAAAAAAAAAATTAATTTGGGAACATGTTAAACAACGGCGAATTATTAGTTTCTTTCTGATCGTTTAAAATTATGTCTGACTTTTTCAGTTTATTGATTTCAAATGATTCTAATAATGTTAATTTTGGTCCTTTATTTTCTAAATGTAAAACTTCAAAGTTTTCATTGATCTTATAATTTTCTTCTAAAAGGTGGTTCGCATAAGTAGAATTTGTATTTCTGTTATTAAAACTAGATATATGCTCATTAATTCTATTTTTAATTTTCTCCCTGTTTATCCTATATATATTTTAGGGCAAGTACCACATGTTAGCTTATAGACTCCTGATTGGTGTTCTATCTTTGTTTTGTCTTTATTGTTTTTTATTAATTTGCCGAGAGAATTGGATGTTTTATATGCAATATTGATATTCTGTTTTCTTAAATTTTTTGCGACTAATTCTGTAGGAGTTCCGGTATACGTGAGGCATTTATATTTTAAAGTGTTTTTATGAATAGGATATACAAGGTTTATAGCTTTTTTGAATGATTTTGAAGTAACTATATTATCTATCATTTTAGGGTTATAGCCATTATTTAGAGCAATTTGTTTTATAATACTTAATTCTTTGTTGTAGTCATCTTCGGATATTAATTAATCTATGAACCATGCTGTTGTAGGCTGCTTGTTTATGTTTGGAGGGGTGAGTAGATGTGTTATGTATTGTGGTATCTGTATGTGATGTTTTATGATATACTGAAAATTCGTGTAAATTATTCTTTTTGGTGATAGTTAAGTCTAGGGAGTTTATGCTGTTTTCTTTTTTTATTTCTAATGTAAATTTTACGTTAGGGTGTAAACTGTTAATATATTCTAAGAATATTTTTAACTGCCTTTCTGTTCCGGTGAAACAAGCTAATATATCGTCTACATATCGGTGCCAGTATATAAAATTTTTGATTAGTTTATTTTCATGAATCTGTTTTTCTAGGGAATCTATAAATATTTCTGCCCTCTGTTCCCCATTTATACACCCTGTTAGGTATCGTAATTTTAGTCTAGCACTCATATCTGAAGAAGCCACTGTGTTGCCGAAACAATTGTCATGTAATTATATATTTGTAAAAAATATATAAATAAATTTGTGAAAATCATAAAACTATATAAGTTTTATTCCGTTCTACGAAAAATGCAGTTTAAATGTTAAATATCTCTGTGACACTTACGTCACGCATGCTAAGAAATGAAATTAAAGACAATTAATTGAGCTTTCAAATTATTTTTTACTCGTTCCTGTAGCATAAGAAATAAAGAAGTTATGACGGAAAATTGTGCGTAAATATATTTTTTTATATAAAAAGGTCGCCATTTTGTTACTCTAATTAGCCCGTAATTTAAAAAAATTATCTCAAATACAGTTTTTCGTTAAGATGTAGCATTACCTAGATGCTCAAATTTGTTTGCTCATTTAAAGCACTTGCTTTAGAAAAAAATGCATTTTAAAGTTTAAAGGTAATTTCGAAACACTTGGATTTCAAATATAAACTTAAATATCTCCGAAATTGTTAATCCTACATCAATAAATAAAAAATATAATTAATTCTCAGTTTGTACTTTTTGTAATTGGTCTGTAACATTTTTTCGATAAAGTAATATTTTTCGAGATACTTGACGAAAGCCGTTTGGAAATACCTTTTTTTAAGCTAAAATCGTCATTTTGAAGTCGTTATAACTTAAAAAATATCAATTTATGTGAAAAATTGCATAGAACCTTTTCTTCTTAAAATTTGATTCTATTTCAGCTCCAATAAATATATATATATATATTTTTTAAGTGCCACCCCCTGAGAGGGGATGGCATCCACCCCCTATAAATTAGCAAGCCCCCGCACAATATAGAAACTTTTCTGTGAAGCATTTACTATTATACTGCCAAAAATGAACGAAATCCGTTCAATATGACATTATTCCGAAGTTAAAACCTCTAGTTACTGTACTAACATGGTTATCCAAGATATTGAAGGTCATAGTTTTTTGCAAATATCTCGCGTCCTATGCATTGGATGCCCATGAGGTCAATGTGAAAGTTGTAGTTCAAGATATTCAAGGTCAAAATTTCAGAAACATGGTTTTTCGCGAATATCTCGCGCCAAAAAAATCGGACAGCAATGAAGTTTACATGATAGTTGTAGAGAATTCAATTATATACAAGATTGGTATTTTGCATTTTTTCCCAAAACCTCGCCCTTTTCGAGATATTCAAGGTTGAAGTTTGAAAGGACGGTTTTCCGCGAAAATCTCGTTCCCTATGCATTGGACCGCGACGAGCGACGAAGTCTACATATAAGCAGTAGAGAACTTAAATATCTGCAAGACTGGTAAATTTACAGTTTCTATAAAATATTTTTTAAATTGCATTTGTTTCCACACTACCCACGAGGTTGAATGCATGGCGCGTTTTTTTTACATGGTTTCCCCTGTGTACATACACAGGGGAAACCATGCCTAATCCATTAAAGTTGCGTCGATTATTACATAAGGTACTCTATATACATTAATCCTACCATAATACATTAATCCTACTCTGACTCATACTCAACTTCATTGAGTTCCAACTCATTCTGTAAACTATCATCATCGCTAACATTATAATCATTACTGTCATAAGAATCAAAATCTTCATCATCGGTATTGATAATTTTATTGTCATTCGTTGTTACAATGTCCGATTATCTATTTCAGCAGTAAGATCTTCCAGTTCAAATATTTTTTTAATTTTTTTTTACAGTAGTAAGGTATCCTATAGCTAAACAAAAACGTTTGTGTTGCATTTTTTAATTATTTAGGAGGTTTTAATGTTATTCGAGTAATCGGCATTATTACCATTTTAGGTGATTATATATATATACTGATATTATTTCATATTATTTTCCAACGAAAAGTAATAAAAATGGTACATTAAAAAAAAATTAAACAATTTTTGCCTTCAGTTTGGCGCCCCTCCGAGCTAGCGCCCCGGGCAGTTGCCCGGGTTGCCCGGTCCTTAAGCCGCCCCTGATTGTCTGTTATTCCTTTCACCGCCACCTCGCTTCGGAGAATATTGTCGATGATAATAATAATAATGCTTCATGTACGTCTGATGCATAGGAAACGAGGTATTTGCAAAAAAACGGTTTTTTTTAACTTCGACCTTGAATATCTCGAAAAGGACGCGGTTTTGGAAAAAAATGCAAAATACCAATTTTGTAGATAATTGAATTCTCTACATCTTTCTTGTTAGCTTTTTTGGCTAATTTCCTTGTGTAGTAAAAGGTTCTCAAACATAATGTAGCTAAACTGTTCACAATATCGATTTAGGTGGTTATTTTCAAAATGCCCTTGTAGGGAAGAATGACATGGGTTTTTGTTTTTCTTCTTCCGCAACCGTTTTAAATGACAATAAACCAATTACGCCCAGTATGTTAATGTTTTTCTTAGATGTTATCATAGTGACTATATTAAAAACCTGTCAATTAGGGATCTGTTTCAGGAACTAAGAAAGCTTGTCAAACCTGCCAGTTAAAATATTTATTTCATGAAATGTGCATTTCCTGATTCCGCCCTGTTTCTATAACAGCAGTTAACTATTAAATCACTCACAGTGAAACTAGCCGCCACTTTCGGTATAACTTTGTTTACATTGGACATTTTTATTCAGTTTTTAATGGGTCAATAAATACTTTGATTTATAAAATTTTGTATAGTAAATTCAGTGTAGTGAGCATAGATTTTAGTAATAGTTATAAAATGGTAAATTGTATTTAATACTTACTGTCCTATCAAAGCTTTAGGTGGTAAAACTGGATGATATTCAAGACTGGTGAGATTAGAAATGTCTACAATCCAGAGTTGTACGGTGGGATTGGAAGTGCCAGGCTGGAAAATATACAAAATCGTTAAAGAGTCAGATACTAAGCTTTTTTTATTACGTTTACAATTTACGTGGTATTAACACGTAATAATTTATATACTATGTTTTTATTTTCTCAATTGCTCAATTAATGCTGTAAAATGTATATTAGCTTTTGATCTCGTGGATCGCTCCATAAATATATTTATAACTACTCTTATTTAATTTGTTTTCGTATGAAAAGGTAACCCAAATGATTTTATTATTCATAAACCTTGTTGATGTTCGAATTCAAAAGTTCCGCTTCCCTTTAATGAATGAAGGAGAATTTGTATATTTATTAAAAATATAATTATATGTTGATATTGCTTGATACAGGCACATACTGAGTGATTTTAGAATGGAGGTTGTTCTTTAAAGAAGATATTTGTCATGAAATTAGATCAACATATTCGTCCAAAATGCTTCGTTTTAAGAAGAAAAGGAAGAATTTATTCAACACTAAATAATATACAAATATGATTGCAAAGGCCATAGTCGGTTAAGATGGAAATTTGCCCCCGCATGGATGGTGCTCATTTTTTTGCTTGGACTGTTATCAATATCACTTAAAATTTTGCCAAATTTCAGCTCTTAATATTTTACCGTTTACGAGTAAAAAAAATCAAAAATTTTCGAATATAATTTTTATCCATTGAACGGTATAACGGATTCAAATAAAATTTTAACCAATTATAGATACTACCAGAACATGAAATAATTTTTGTGGATTTTTTTCTTAATCCCTATAAAGTTTCGGCACAACTACCAATTTTTTTTTGTACAATCTTGGATGGTTTTTTACCACACATAATTTTTCTAAAGCGATCAAATGGGTACTTGGTACGTGAAAAAAAATAAAATGTTCTTTTTATTTTTTTAAATTGATTCGCTGATACTAAAATTATCATATTTTTCTTGTAGCATCTTGGGACAGTTATTCTATAATCCCATATTTTTTGAAATCGGTATTCACAGTAAATGTCTTAAAAAAAAATAAAATGCCCTTTTTTATTTTTTTAAGGATCTACTGATAATACCGATTTCAAAAAATTAGTGATTATAGAATATTATCCCAAGATGCTATTATGCTAAACATTATTTCTAAGCATATAGTTTTTTTTCTGTTCAATTTAACGCAATTTCCCACCTTAAACACTGGAAAAAATGCCTAACTCTATGATAGTTATTGTCTAATATACAGGGTGATTTACCACCACATGCGGAAAATAAAATGGTGTATTAGTCATCTATGAGGGAAAGTCCCTGCTAAATTTTAGAGAGATACGAGGTAATTTAGTAATTTTTGCTGCCCTAAAACTTGCATAGATACGTTACTGTTACTTGTCTGTGGTCAGTACGATAGGGCAATGAACTTACTTGGGAAAGAACATATCGAAGATGTTTACATTTCCTTAATTGGGATAAAACGTTAAGCTGGCGCATGCGATCAAAGTGCCGCATTTTTTGCTTTCGGTCGAACAATCAGGACACCGACAAGTACAAAGTACCGCCGAAGTTTGGTGTTTTTGTGTTATCGACGTGTTTAAGTAAATATCTCTTATATCTATTTGTTGTTGTAGAGTTCACTAGCATAGGGTCAAACTTTCCGACTTATTTTGCTATTTTTATAATGCGATTTGATTAAAACCAAAAAGTCACTTCTACCCTCTCCAGCTTTGCTATCAATAGTGTCAATCCCAAGTTTGATAAAGAGGGAGGGGAAGTGATATGGTTGTAGCGCGTTACGTCATATTGGTTAAAGTCATTGGTGGCGCATTTCACAAAAAGGTAAGGTAATTTTTCTTGGTCATGTTTACTTAATTTTTCATTTTTTTAACTCCCTTCGGTGGGTAAAACCTACTGATAAAATTTCCGCATGCTGTAGTAAATCACCCTGTAATCTGCATAAAATCTCTGAAAATTAACTGAAGAAGTTAAGGAAGATAACACAATCAAAATCTTGTATTAATATTTCCAAAAAGCAGTTGCTGTTAACGGGACTTTACGAAGGTTGTTATTTCCACATTTGATTAAAATTATTTGAACCTATAATCCGAAATTTCTACCTCTGAAGTAACTTCCTCAACCACCAAAAACGCTTGTACACTACACTCGAACGCTATCACTCGACGCGCGTTTCGTCAACCAGTTTGGCATCGTCTGGATATTATTAAGTAGTTTTAATAATCTTTAACTGTTTTTGGTGTTGTGGAAATTGCTTCAGAGGCAACCTCACACCGAAGGTTCCAGCTCCCTCTAGAACTTTTCTTAAACTATTTGAAAAATATTTTTTTCTTACCGTTGGGTACCTTACGGTTCTAGATCCAGGGAAAGAGGGGGCTCGTTGTGCGGCTTTACTAGAGCCTAAAACTGATCCAGTTTGAAACCAAGGAAAATTTAAGATTCCTACTTCACTGTCGTTGAATGTTGCGTACAGTAGGTGCGTCCCGTCGTGAGAACTCCACAAGGCTTCGGGGCTTTGGAGGACATCCTCTAGGAAATACAGAGATCAATATTTTATTATGACTGTGCATATGGGCATATGTACAAAGGGTTTAGCCGGATAAGCATGACGAGTAGGCCCCCAAATGGCAACCTATATCGAAACTCATGTTTTAATATCGACTTGATGTATGAACGCGATTTATATGTGTTTTGCCGCCGTACTCCGCTTTGACCTTGAGATATGGAAAAAATGAGCGCATGCATGACTATCGTTCAAAGAGACATATCTCGAAAACTAATTGAGCTAGGGAGGTAAAGCCAACGGGAGGTTTCAGGTAACCTTAAACAGTATATTTTATATTTTTTTTGAATTTTTAGAATAATTACGCACATCATATAAAAATAAATAAAAAATATAATAATTAATATTTCCGTGTTCTCTGTGATTTACAATCACTGAAATAATATATGTTGTAATACTTTATATGCACTATTTACTCATAAAAGTTGCGTTAGAAAAAAGTTAGTGCAACACTTCGAAAAAAAATAAAATTCGACGCGCATATAAGGATACAAACTTGACATGGGACACATAAATATTTTATGAATTGGAATTATTGTTAAAAGAGAAATTGAATGAATAAATAATTGTCACGTAAATATCTATTTCATATTGCGTACAGTGGCACGAATTGTAATTTTTTCGTTCAAAATTATCTAGAGCACTTCGCAACCGATTGGGATTTTTTTTTTAAATACTCGTTATTTAATTTCAAAAAAACGTAAGAGTCGATTTTTTATTTATGCTAACCAAAATTATTGGGCTTCGCCAATATGTCCATTTTTTATTTAAATCTTAATAAAACTTACAAAAAAAAAAAAATTTGTTCTTATCCAATTTACATAAATTTTGTTGGGTTTTTGAGGTCGCTGATTACGAATCTGATATCCAAATTGTCATAAACCAATCTGCAAAATGGCGGCTATAAAATGCTAAAAAATTATGAAAAATGAAATATTTTTGTTAAAGTTTATGCCGAGAAGTTTTGAATATTATTGATAAGTACTTTTAAGTTAAAATAGACTAAATTTTAAGTGCCAGGAAGAAATTCAAGATGGCGGATCCAATATGGCGGCAAAAAGATGATAAACTAACTTAAAAATAAATTAAATGCATTAAACTAGATAGGCCATTCCTAAGAATTATTAGAAATTTTAAAAAGGAACAAATTTTCTGAAATTTTCAAATATATCCAATATGGCTGCCATACATTAATTATCAATCATAAATATGCGATTCAGTCCTTTACTTATATAAATAATATATTTAATTTTTAAACGATATTTATTACACTATATGTTTAATATAATATAAAAATATAAAGGACTTTATTATTTAAATGTATTTAAGATAATCAACAATTAAAAAAATTATCAACTCAATTGAAGTATTAATATTATTTAAACAACACAGATTAAACAGAGAAATTTAAAATTTAAATAATGACGAAACATTTTTGCACTAAGTTTTAAAGTTCATGGTGTAAAACTCTTGCCTTAGGTTATGTTAGGTATAGAGTTCTTGGTTTAAGGTTCTATTAGGCTTAGGTTATGTTAGGTTTAATATTCTTGTTTTAAAGTTCTTGGTGTTAGATGTTTATTATATTATTAGCAGATAAAAAAAATAAATATTAATATTATATATTCAAAATTAATGGAGGACTGAATCGCATATTTATGATTGATAATGGCAGCCATATTGGAGATATTTGAAAATTTAAGAAAATTTGTTCCTTTTTAAATTTTTTAATCATTCTTAGGAATAGCCTTTTTAGTTTAATGCGTTTAATTTAATTTTAAGTTAGTTTTATCATCTTGTTGCCGCCATATTGGATCCGCCATCTTGAATTTCTTCCTGGAACTTGTACTTTAACGAAAATATTTCATTTTTCGTAATTTTTTAGCATTTTATAGCTGCCATTGATTCCGCCATCTTGTAGGTTAGTTTACGACAATTTGGATATCAGATTCGTAATCAGTGACATCAAAAACCCCCCCGAGTAACAAGATTTATGTAAATTGGAGTAAAAAATTTTTTTTTTTATAAGTTTTATTAAGATTTAAATAAAAAATGGACATTTTGGTTAAGCTCAATAATTTTGGTTAGCATAATTCAAAAATCGGTTCTCTTACATTTTTTTGAAATTAAATAACGAGTATTTAAAAGAAAATTATCCCAATCGGGATAAGACAATTTTTAACGAAAAAATTACAATTCGTGCCACCGTATGAAATAGATATTTACGTGACAATTATTTATATTTACATTCAATTTCTCTTTTAACAATAATTTCAAATCATAAAATATTTATATGGTGTGTCCCATATCAAGTTTGTATCCTTATATGATGTAGTGCGCGTCGAATTTTATTTTTTTTCGAAGTGTTGCACCAACTTTTTTCTAACACAACTTTTATGAGTAATAGTGCATATAAAGTATTGCAACATATATTATTTCAGTGATTGTAAGTCACAGAGAACACGGAAATATTAATTATTATATTTTTTATTTATTTTTTAATGATGTGCGTAATTATTCTAAAAATTCAAAAAAAAATATAAAACATACTCTTTAAGGTTACCTGAAACCTCCCGTTGGTTTTACCTCCCTAGCTCAATTAGTTTTCGAGATATGTCTCTTTGAAAGATAGTCATGCATGCGCTCATTTTTTCCATATCTCAAGGTCAAAGCGGAGTACGGCGGAAAAACACATATAAATCGCGTTCATACATCAAGTCGATATTAAAACATAAGTTTCGATATAGGTTGCCATTTGGGGGCCGACTCTTCAGGCTTATCCGGCTACACCCTTTCTTGACATATCAGTAGGAAAATCGTGTAGCGGCGGTTGCACTAATGACAACATTTTTGTATTATATTTATAGTTAATCTAGCGTGCCATAGATGACGCAGTAGATTTATTCTGAAGTTTTTCAGTCTGGCTTTTATACTCTACACAGCAAACCATAGAACTATAAATGTCAGGAGAGCTGGTTGAAGCCAATTGTATAGCCGTTCATTTCTCAATAGTGGCAGGCGCGTTTCGCCTTTCCAGGCTCCTCAGTGCCACAAGGTAGAGAAAAAACGAAAATACAAACGTTTCAACCAGTACTCCATAACTTTCCTGTGGAGTGTAACCACTAGGCTCCAAGAACCGAAACCGAAATTTATTTCGGTTCGGTTTCGGTTACGCTTACCTAACGTATACCATTTTCTGTTTTCATAGCAGCGACAATTTGGTTTTCATTTACGGTTTCGGTTCGCAATTCGGTTTCTGTTAGAAAAAAATTAGTAATTACGGTGCAGTTTTCGGTTACGGTTTCGGTTCGGTTTCGGTCCCTGGTTTTTACTTGCCTTTTACCTTATATAATCTTTATAATGGACAAATCGATTTAGATGGTTTTCACCATACAATTTGGTATTTCTACATCACGGTTTAAAGATTTGAATCTTTGATATCAACCATATTTTTTGAACTTTAAATTAGTAATTGCGGTGCGGTTTTTGCTTACGGTTTCAGTTCGGTTACGGTCCCTGCTAAGCACTAACGGTGCCATCTATGTAAGATGGTGAAGATTGTTCAGAAGTAAATGTTTTACAAAGTTCGACTATTAAAAGTCATCAACAATAACTGCGAATGAAGATTACTAACTTCTGAAACAATCCAAGCGCAGTGCCAAGATGTTAATAGTTAATATAGCGTACCATAGATGGCGCACTAGACTTATTCTGACGTTTTTCAGTCTATCTTGTGGCACTGAGGAGCCTGGCGAAACGCGTCTGCCACTTAACCCATTAACGGCCAAAGGTGCGTAAACGCACCCTTTCGACCAAATTTTTTTTTCAAGTTCGAGACCGATATTTTACACTTCTAAGTTTTACAGAATGTATATCAACAGTTCAGAGAGTGTACGAATATTTTTGTTTTATTAAAAATATTTTTCTTTCATATTTTAAAACTTTTTTGAATATGCCACAATTTAACCGGTTATGTACATCACCATCAAATTATTTTTTTAAGTTAGCAATTATAAAATAACAGCAATTCTTTCATGCTATACATAAATAAAATACATACATTGTGATAACTATATTTTTGTATTCACTCATATTTTAAAAATGACGTCCATATTGCCATATATATATAATGGGTGCGTATACGCACCTTTGGACAATAACAGTTAACATTTTTATGTACTTTATTTCAAGTGTGGAAAAGACGAAAATCTCGGTATGTCAACATCGTGCATGGAAACAGACACAGATCCACTATTCAATCCTGTCGAGAGGCGGGAGGGCGTGCGAGGATGACCCCCCCCCCCCGCCCATAAAAAAAATCGAGCCAAAATAAATTTCTTCGGATTTCTGCCCCACCCGCTCATCAAAAAATTTTTTGGAGTAAACAAATTTTTTTTTTTGATTTTCCCCCCTCGTCCACCAAAAAATTTTTTCAGACCAAAATAAAAATAAATTTTTTCGGATTTTTCCTCCCTCGCCCATCAATTTTCAAAAAATACCCCCCAGGACCGTATTTCTCTCCACGGCCCTGCCACTATTTATTTTTTGTCCCAAATTATTTTGTCAAATACTATCGCCTTCCGCCTCACGCAACAGAAATATAATAAAATCTACTTTGATATGGCGACATTTCGCTTTCGCATATGCGTCATATACAAAGCACCTACTTTATTACAACGTAAACTGCAAGTAGATATCAACGTACCTTTTAGGACAAATCGGAAAAAACACCCGATGATGGAAACAATAAGAGCGAAACCGCCATTTTCAACTTATTTTGACTCTAGCACAAAATAGTGCGACGATATCGCTTTCAAATTCACAAGTCGATATCTTCTTCCGTTTTCGAAAAATCAACGAAAACCGTCACGACGATGGAAACTTGAAAAGCAGACCAGAATAGCATATCCTAAGATCGGCCAGCAAAAAGTCCACCTGACGATGTAATCAATAAGGACGAAATAAGAAAATCACGACAAAGCGGAAAAACGAGCCGCGTAGGAAGAAATGTCTGACGATGAAAAAATGAAATGAGGAAATGACGAATTGAGCAACGGCTAAATACGAAACGTCAAGTAATACTATTTATCTATGTAAGAAGTGCAAAATGCATCTGCACCCAGATTGCTTCGAGATTTTTCGGAAAAAAAAATTATTCATTTCATTTTTCTTTGTTTAATAATTTACATGTCGGTTTCCGCCAAAGGTGCGTATACGCACCTACATGTTTTTTTTTTCAAATATTTACATATTTTTTTTTTAATGCCAAATTGGTCTTAATTTATGTATTCTTAATGTACTTTAATAAAAATATCTTTAAAATGGCAACTTCTTATTGTCTTGGCCGTTAATGGGTTAATAGTATAAAAACCACACTGAAAATCGTCAGAATAAGTCTAGTGCGCCATCTATGGTAAGCATTGACTATTAACATCTTGGGAGTGCGCTTGGATTGTTTCAGAAGTTAGTAAACTGTATTCGCAGTTATTGTTGAGGAATTTTAATAGTCGAACTTTGTAAAACATTTACTTCCGAACAATCTTTACTATTTTACATAGATAGTACCGTTAGTGCCTAGTGGTTACACTCCACAGAAAAGTTATGGAGCACTGGTTGAAACGTTTGTACTTTCGTTCTTTCTCTACCTTGTGGAACTGAGGAGCCTGGGAAAACGAAACACGTCTGCCACTGTTGAGAAATGAACGGCTGTACAATGGGCTTCAACTAGCTCTCCTGACATTTATATATTATATTTAAGCACATTTAACTGGGCGTGCATCAAAAAGGTAAAATTATTCGGAATAGAAACCTGATTTTAAAATAACAGTCCGTTATAATGAGTGGTTACTTAAAATGTTTGTCAAATAATATACAGATTGGTCCATCGTAATGCGAACATTGTGAACACCTTAATAACATAAACATACCACATACAGTAGACAATCCTCAAAGCCAAGGCTGTCCGGAAGGGGGTTACACATTTAGAAAAACGCAGACATACACTATACCCACTGCCATTGCCAGTACCGGGGCTGGAGCTCGAACCCAGAACGCGATAGATAGTCGACCAGCATATTTGCCACGCAATACGCTTTAACCGATTGAGCTACCACGCTGCGAAGATAATATCAATTGACGTTTGCTTGTTAAAGTTATTATTGCTCTTCGCAGATTATAAGATGAGAGAGAAATGAACAGGCAGAGCAGAAGCCCTGGGTAGCAGCATTGAACACAAGCCTGCCAATGTCGCGTCTTATCTCGAATCGGCTCCAGATAGTGGACGAAAGTAAACTGGACATATTGCTTCTATGCTCGTATTTGGATAGACCGATATGTATAAATTAAAGCTTGGCTTTATTAATGGAATGCACCATGCACGACTATTTACATATAATATTTATGTACAAAGGAAAGTATTCAGTTAGTTACCCGAAACACTGTTATTATAATGGTAACATGTGTTTATTGCCAAGTTGATAAAACATTTTTGCTATTATCTCCTTTTGACATACTTGGCTGTGATAATACGATTCGAGGTGCGATCATTTTCATCTACGAAATTCCATATTCCTTTTCTGAATTGAATGATTTATCTCTGCAGAACCACTACTAGCAGACTCCCGTTTTAATTTTTGTAGGATCATATACATCATTTTATTACATTATTATATTATCACAATCTTTGACCCCATCAATATACCAGACATGTTCAATTGGCAGTAAATCAGAAGATTTAGGTAGCCACAAAAAAACGTACATTTACGTTTCTCGAGTATTTTATAATAATGGTTGATTATGATAAAGCATACACTAGTGGCACCTGGAAATCTATAATAAGATAGAGTGAAATATAAATAGCAAAATAATGTACGTGAAAGAAAGCGATATATTATCATTGATACCAGGCACTTCAGTATGTGACTCAATATTTTAAAATACCACTACTGTATGTACAAGATACACGACCACATATAGCCTGTATGTGGTCGTGTATCTTGGTTGATAACTGCGACGCTGATAATAACGTAGGCCATCTTAAGCAATGCTTATCTAAACACCAAAAGTTTGGGAGCCGAAAATAGGTTGGTACAAGTTTGAATTTTCCGCCATAATGAATATTGTGCTTTTATTGGATGAGGAGCATGGCTCAAAAAGAAGTTGTACTCATTATTTCAAGTAAGATGGATCTCTAGTGAACGATTGCGTAACCAAATTCATGCTATAGAGAGGAAAATAGAGTGGTGAGCGGATTCGTCTCTCTCTCTCTCTCTCTCTCTCTCTTTCTCTCTCTAACAATATTTTTTTAGCGCTGAATTCTATGAAATTTGAAATATTTTCTTTTCTGTTTAGAGCGGCCTGGCTCACATCATCGTTTGTCTAACAGTCCACATCTTGTAGGTTCGTCCTTAGTCTCACGCGACTTTTTCGTAACCACTTACAACGATAAAAGGTATTTATTGTAACAAACAATTATTACGTACACTTATATTTTATCAGTCATTTACCCTCATGTCTATTTATCCTGAAAACTAATTTCAATTTCTAATTTTATGTAATATTCCCTGTTTTTTATTTTTACCTTGATACAACCAATCTGGAATGCCGTTATATACGATGTCAGGTTGTCCTGTGAATGTAAGCCTGGTGTCCGTTTCGTCTGTGGGGGAACTTCTGTGATATATGTCGTTATTGAAGACAATTAACAAAGACGTCGTGTCGCCCAGCCAGCTGACGTACTGTAATCGCTCGGGTTGGGCTTTAGGGGATGCCTCCAATCTAACTGGAATGTGATGACTGGAACAAAAATGTTTATTGTAAGGACCGCATCGACTTAACGATGGAAAGGGGCGAATCCCAAGGATAGTTCAAAGAACAATGTAAACAATTTTAAATTAATTGTACAGGGTATTTCATGAAAATAAAAGAAAGATATGTGTTAAATTTCTATGTAGATATACCAAACATGATCGTTATAATTTCACAACCACACAAAAAAAAGAAGTGCTGTTCAAACGACCAAAATATAGTATCCCTATGTATTTTGGGCCGATGAATACGAATCCGATGTCAAAATTCCCCCAGCAAATCATTCCCCCAGCGAATTTTCTAACTTCAAAAACCGCTTAAAATCGTCATTATTGTAAAAAAAAAGAAACACTTATGGACGGCGAAGGACTAAAATATTGTATTCTTATGAATTTTGAAGCGCTGTAGGAATTCCCCTAGAAAATTACCAGAATTTTCTATCCTCAAAAAAAGCTTAAAGTCTACAATAGACCATTTTAGGTCACGTGGTTTTGGCAATTTTGACATTTTGCTTGAGGTACAACCAAACGCAGTTTGCGTGATTTTGTATATTTCTTTCTAGTTTTTCTTGAGAAACTGTGTGTATTTTCGTAATAATGTCAGCTAGTGAATATTATTCAACTAGCCCAGTAACTTAAGGAGAAAATAATTGGTTGTTTCTCAAAAATTCGCAATAAGCTGAATTTTTGCATACACCTTTATTTAACCGTTATAAATAATGTGTAAGAAGTCCTCATCGATATCGTGTACGCTTCAAAAGTTATACGGGGGTCAAAGGTAAAAAAATCGGTTTCACGTTAATATCTCGCTTGCTATTGGTCGGACGATAATTTCTGCAATTACAAATATTGCCGATAAGGAAATTCTCTATAAAAAAGGTTCTTTACATTTTCCGCGTAGGAGCTACCGTTTCCGCGCCGCACAAAGAGTCAACATGATGAAATAGTGCTGCAATAGTGATGCATTTGTTTCCCCACCGCCTTCGAGATAGAATGCACGGCGCGTTTTTTTTTTTACATTTTTACTCTGTGACGTGCTTGCTTCGACTTCATCTCGCCGTCTTTTGGCCTCCGCAATGCTACTCTTTCGAGTAGTCTTTACGACACTCAGCATGAATAGTTACAAAATTCACATTGTTGAAATATTCATCATTTATGTCGGCACTAGCGTTTTTCACAGTTAGTAAACTACGCTCAACAACCACAGTATCACCGACCGAGAGCGATTTATCACAAATAAAGCAATTATCTAATTTTACTATATTACACCCGAAACAAAACATCCGACGTCAACTATAATTTGCTTTATATTTTCCAAAAATAAATATATTTCTGTTTACTTATTTAATAAAAACTACCAGGCTATGAAAACAATTATATCACCTCATAAACTGATAGGCCCCACCAGGCGTTCTGAAAATGCATACTAAACCGTGATCTCTGCAGAAAGCATTCAGTTGCTACCAGTGAACAACAGCGAGCAGAAGTGCCTTCTCCAGGGAACCCGCCAGCAGACGTAAGTTACAATATTTGAATTATATTTCCGCGACACCGTACTAAGTGGACTAGACACCCGACGCGCCGAGAGCAGACAGCTCAGTTCCTCACGAGCCACCCACTGACTGGACGTACTGCAGCGAGCTCCGGAAATAAGAGTAAGTGAAATTTTTCTAAGACCGGGAGACAGAAAATAATGGTAAAGTCCGCGATTTCCAAGGGCGGATCTGGACCTTGTGCTTGGGGGGGGGGCACATAACATTTTTTAAATGAAAGTTATTAACTTACACAATCTTGGGGGGGGGGGTAATTACCCCGTTAAAAAAAAATTTCTTCCCAAAATTAACAAAAATCATAACATTTTAAAACAAAAATTGATGGTTTACAGAATCTGGGGGGGTAATTACCCCGTTACCCCCCCCCCCCATAAATCCGCGCTTGGCGATTTCTGACTTGTAAAATATTTTTCATTTAACCGTTTCACCTGTAAATAATACAAGTCGTCATTTACCGCTACGCACCGTGTCTGCACATTCTCCCACTCTACCGGCTTACTGACAGAGGAAAGAATTAGAACTCGCGAGAATAAACAGTCGTGGTCGGCCTCTCCACGACTGTATAGACGTATCCAGCAGTAAACAGGATACCCGCCAACCGTGCAAAGACCGATCCGTGACGATTGCTCCTACCGCGACTACATCATTACCGCACGCAACAAATATAGAGTCCCCCACTCTAGCCGTGAATATTCTGTTATAGTCACCGCTAAGAAGACCGGACCGAATAGTGCTGCTCAAGACCACAACCGGACCAGACGTGGGACCAGGACGAAAGTGAGTAAAGTAAAAGATAGTAGGTAAAGGTAACGACTTGGCTGGTATTGGGGACCTATTAATCATCTGCCTTCTCTCATCTTTTGTCACTGTTGGCTAAGTTCTGTGCCCTCGAGATACCCAGTGTTATCCATTTCGCTGGAGGTATCTCGTGAGCATAAGATCAACACACCACTATTCTGGGCGTTATCCAATTCACCCAACGTAGTGGATGTGAATGCCTCTCTAGACGCCCAAAAATTGCAGGTTAGGAGTACGAGAGGACGTGCCCACCGGACGCTGCTGTTACTTTTGGTACCCTCGGGATACCCAGTGTTATCCCCTTCGCTGGAAGTATCTCGTGGGCCCAGAAAAGGTACCCTGATTTCCCAGGCGTTATTCATTTCACCTGGCACGATCAGTGTATGCACATTACTGTATTCATACCTTGTTTCAGGTTGGAGTGCTGCTGCTGTCATTGTCACTTTCGTGCCCTCAGGATACCCACTTCGCTGAAGGTATCTTGTGGACAGGGGAAATGGTACACTAATTTCCCAGGCGTCATCCATTTCAACTGGTACGATTGGTATACGAGGCGCTTTAACCATAACTTGTTTTCAGGTCAGGAGCTGTGGGCTGCTATATAACTAATACTATCTCTTTTCAACTTTAGGGTTTCTCGTATTAGCCAAGTCTTACTTGTTTTGATTGTTGCCTTGTTTTGTGTATTGTTTGCTCCTTCCTGGTACCTATCGACTGAACCGTCCGTGCCCTGTAACCTATCACCTTGCCATTTTCGCGCCGTTAACCGTCCATCACCGCTTTACTGCGACTTCATACCGCTGCTTTGCTTCTGCCTGCTCTAAGTAACATCACCGTAACGTCACCGTAGCATAACCGTAACCATAATATCATAACCTCGGTTTTTGTGTATATACTGGTATATTTTAGCGTAAATAATAATAATAATAAATAAGATAGTATTGTAGAGTATAGGAAATAAATATTTTGTTTTACCGAATTCTGTGTTTTACTGCTGTGTGACAGTCCAATTTTTCCAATTGACCCACTGGAAGTTACTGTTTTCTCCACTGTAGTTATCCCAGCCCTACTGTAACAGGCTGTATTAAGAGGCTAGTGTGGGACCTTTGCCCCACGTAAAAATTGTAAAGATGGCGCCCGAGCAACCGAACCGTTGCTAAGGTGTCAAAAGTGACCACTTTCCGGCCTCACCGGAAAGTATGCGTCACAAACTGGCTTAATTTTTCGTTCAATATTTTCATTAAGTAGTATTTTTTCCATCTATCATATTATCGTCATAGATAGCGCATAATATCGTCACCCTTCTAAATATTTTTTTGTAGCCAAACTATTCAGAAAAGTGGGTGACGGTAACTAGGTACCGAAAATTTTGTAACTTTATATAGCTGTTAAAAAATAAAACAGCTTCATAATAACAATATCAATATACTTTTTATTGAACTGAAAATTTCATGTAAAAACCCTTTTATCGTCACTTATGACGATAATTGGGTAATCTGTCTTGTGGCTTTCCCTAATATCGTCACCTATTTTTTTGCTGTTAAAATTAGAAAAAAATCATATCATATAAATAAGAAAATAACATTCTTTATGAATTAGAAAATATATTCCCAAAAACTAAGAATTCAAAAATAAGTTCAACCATAAATAATATAGGTAACGTGTACTCTCCTCCTTAGAATTTAAAGGGGGCTGTTGGCAAAAAGCCTAACACGCCACTAAAACACTGTCTCTAGTTAAAAATCTAAGATGCGAAGGGTTAAAAGAGTTGTTTGAAAACATTTCCAAATGTATAAAAAAATATGTTTAATTTCCGTTGTATATGAACGAATTCCTAATTTCTTATTTTCCACAAAAACATGTAAGAACTGATAATTGGGTTAGTGACGATAATTGGGTCTTTTACTTTACGCGTTTGTATTTTAACTAGATTATATTTTGATCTTATTTCGTTGAAAGGTTGGGGGGTAAATGGAGGTAAATAGGTAAATCAAGCAAGTAAGAGTCCATAAAATTGGTATTTAGTATTATATAAGAGAAGCTAAGGTCTCAAAAAAATTTTTGGCATTAGCCACCCCCATTACCACCCATCATTGAAGAAAAAAAATAAAATTGTGATTTAGTGTGTGTACAAGAACCAAAGGCCTCAAAATTTGTTTTACTTCATCCACCCCCACTACCACCCCATCCATTCCCAATACTGATGTGGCATATCGTTTTGTCGGTTTTTAGGGTAGCCGATTTCAAATATTATATTATTAATGTTTCGTAAACAAATTTTTCTCATTGTGAGACTTGGATGGAAAATCTGGATGTGGAAGTAGTGATATCTTGGTCAGCGGTTTTTATAAAAGTTATAAAAGTTCTATTCATTAAATGGCTAAAATTTTAACAAAATATCCAGTCTGCACTGATTTTGTTCCCAGGCGTCACTCATTAGAGTAATTTGTGAAAATAGACCGGTGCTAAGTAAGTGAATTGAAAGGGCGTCCTTAAACTGTTCCATTTCTAAAAACTAACAATGATAACGTCCAATAAAAACAACGTGACAATTGAGACGCGACATAAATCATTAATAATTGTTTACTTTTCTCTAAACGCGACTAATAAATTCTCTGCGGGAGCAAAAAATACCGATGACAATCCGGAATCGACTGCGAATATCTCTATTATTAGAAAATAGATTTTATCTTTACTTTTCCATTTCATGCTTATGTTTACGAAAGATCAGAATAAATAAAAAATGTACAATCAGCCCATGACTGCATTCATTATATTATTAGTGGAGTCAAAATACATTTCGAATGGAATTGTTTTGCTGTGGCAATTTTATGATTTTGTTTTAGGTGTGACAACAAGTGTAATGAGAAGTTTTGGATTAAATCTAGCCATGCTTCATTTAAAATTTAAACAATTTGTTTCAACATTGAAATATTCTGCTACATTTCTTATTGTCTCCGGTCCTAGTAATCGCATCACAAACATAAAAAAACAAATTGTTCGCAATTATATTTTAAATAAAATTACACTTATGAAAAAACTTTTTGATAATTTGTTAATTTGAAAAAACACTAATAAATTGACTTTTTTGGATAATTTAAGAAACATAGTGTAATATGCATCAACTTTAAGTTGGTGAAATGCCCTGTATTGAACTAAACCTCTCTGCCAAATTTTATCGAGAAATATTTATTTAAACGGCTAAAAATAAAAAAAAGATTTCGATATTTCAATTGCTTATTGTTTAAGTGTACCGAGTCATAGGGCAATTTCTTTTTCAAAATATAGGTTTTTATATATCAGGAATTGCGGGAATTGCAGAGGAATTTCGGGAATTGCCAAGGAATTGCCGAGGAATTGCTAAGAATTGTGTGGGTATTACAAGGAATTAAGGGATTGCGACGTGTTATGGAAAGGTTTGCGCCTGCTCGTAAAATAAAATAAAGTTTGGTATCACCATTGCAGTCTGTGACACGAGGTACGAGACACGAGGTGATATTGTGCAGTGTTTTTCTCAGTGTTTTTTGTTCTATGAATATATAAAATGTAAGTTGATTAGGTAGTTAACTAGTTACGGCAATAATTGTTACAAAATTATATCACTAGTTATTGTTATGTATCGCTATTAGGATTTTCGTTAACCAATAGATTCCATTGGTTAGGTTATGTTTTGAGCGGGGACTTCTAGTTATTATGGTATGTGGTATCGGTTTTTATGAGGTAACATGTTTTTTTATATAATCAACCTCTCTTTTTTTTTATAGTGGATTTCGATTCTATGCCAAAAATATCAATATTTTGCTCTTTCGCTTATTTTGCTTATTTTGCAATTTTTTACTCCGAGGCCAATTTGCGCCAAAAATTTTTCAACTTTCAATAATTTTTTACGGCGGAAGTATGCGCTCTAGGGAAAATTGCAAAAGATAAAAGTTGTTTCATTTTTTATGTAGAATGTACCTCAATTTTTTGAGATTTTTCTCGCAAAAAATTTTTTTTCTCCAATTTTGGCAGAAACATTTTTTTCAAAACAAAAATTTGAAAAAATACATGTATATTCTACATAAAAAAAGAAACTACGTTTCTCTTTACAATTTTCTCTAGAGCGTATACTTTCGCCGTAAAAAATTATTGAAAGTTGAAATTTCTAGTGCAAACTGGCCTCGGAGTAAAAAATTGCAAAGAGCAAAAGATTTATATTTTTTGGCGTAGAATTGAAATCCACTATAAAAAAGTGAGGTTGTTTATATAAAAAACATGTTACCCCATAAAAACCCCATTAAACTTCATTAAAAATAAAACCCCATAATGCCATTATGTAGAAAAACTTTTGTCTCAAACTTTTTTTGATTGGACGTCATGGGAAAGCGTCTCATTCAAAAATTATTTGAGCCATATAACAAAAATGGCTGACTCTGCGTCGCTGCAACCCGGATTGCCATGACTAACTACACTCGTTCAGAGAAATGATTTAATAAACACCCCTACCAGTTTTTGACTCTCCGGCTTATGTGTTCCATTTTTGTGCTAGTCAACCATCCTAAGTTGGCAAGTAGCCGCGCAGAGAGAAACGAAATATCGTCACTATTGGACAGAGACAAACAAGCTTTTTTGTCTCTGTCCAACAATGATGATATTTCTTCTCTCTCTGTGCAGCTATTTGCCAACTCAGGATGGTCGACTAATAGGTCGTGCTATTACTCTAAATATCAATCCAAAGAAGATGTTCCTTTTTTTAACAAAAAAAGTATTTCATTTTGTAGTTATACTGTCTTTTATTATTTTGTTAAAACAGAACTTTGTTTTTTATTTTAATATGTATTTATACGAGAATTTATATATACCTATATAATTAAATATACTACTTTTATTTTTTAAATATTTATGTAAATTAATTATTTGCACTCGAATTTGCACTGTTCAATTCTACTGGAATTGGAACTGTCAATCCGAACATCGATCTTTAATTTTAATAGCTTACCCTCGGGCATACCTATAAGGAAGTCTTGTCAAATATATGCACTCTCATACTAAGATTTATCGAAGATTTATATTCACTCGAACTGTCTGTACGCAGCTAAAAACACTGCTAAATAATTTCTCATAATTTGTTTTTTTCGGAATCTGTGATGCTATTAGCTTTTTAATATATATCACAATAGTGCTCTAGTGTGATAAAAAGCTCTTTGTGGGGGATACAATCCCATACTTATTCTAAACAGAGTTTAATTTTATTAATTGGTTTGAAAGGACCCCGCAATAATCTTATGGAAATTGGGTTTCGGTCAAATTGTCTCAATTTTGGATATGTTTTAGGTTTCGTCATCCCAAGCAAAAGTCTCAATGGGCACAAAGCTCGAAAATCAATACTTTGGCTGCTACGGAGCTTGAAAGCTCCAAAGTTCCACCACAGATTTATTTATTCGTGCAGTCTTTATAGATTTTTAAATAACTTATTTTTTCGATTTTAATGTCTAAGTTTATGTTTTTGAGGTTGCTGAATTCAAATCCGATGTCAAATTGTCCAAATTGACACTTGACAGCTGTCAATTAGCTGCCAGTGCCTTAACAAAGTGCAAATCTTATTTTTATGTTATGAGTTTATGCTGTTTAGGTAACTCAGTTCACGTATGATGTGAATACAATAATTCGGCAATTGGCAGATGTCAACAGGCTGTCAGGTAGCTGTCAAAGTGCAATAACAAAGTGCAAATTTTATTTTTTTGTTATGACTTTATGCTTTTTAGGTAACTCAGTTCGTAACAAAAAAAAAAGATTTGCACTTTGTTATTGCACTTTGACAGCTAGCTGACAGCCTGTTGACAGTTGAGTTGTCGAATTATTGTATTCACATCGTGTATGAACTGAGTTACCTAAAAAGCATAAAGTCATAACAAAAAAATAAGATTGGCACTTTGTTATTGCACTTTGACAGCTAGCTGACAGCCTGTTGACAGCTGCCAATCGTCGAATTATTGTATTCGCATCATACATGAACTGAGTTACCTAAACAGCATAAACTCATAACATAAAAATAAGATTTGCACTTTGTTAAGGCACTTTGACTGCTAATTGACAGCTGTCAAGTGCCAATTTGGACAATTTGACATCGGATTTGAATTCAGCAACCTCAAAAACATAAATCTAGACATTAAAATCGAAAAAATAAGTTATTTAAAAATTTATAAATATAAAGACTGCTCGAATAAATCTGTGGTGGAGCTTTGGAGCTTTCAAGCTCCGTAGCAGCCAAAGTATTGATTTTCGAGCTTTGTGTCCATTGAGACTTTTGCTTGGGATGACGAAACCTAAAACATATCCAAAATTCAGACGATTTGACCGAAGCCCAATTTCCATAAGATTATTGCGGGGTCCTTTGCTTAGAAAGTTTCTCGTCGGTCGTGATCAGGTCGTGATGTGTTGTTCGACAAATTTTCTTGAATATATTTGCAGTACTAAAGTATGACAAGTGATGTATTATTCTATTACGTACGCGTTTGAATTTTTTTTTGCAGTAATTGTAAACTTCTACGTACAATTTATAGTATGGGTAATTGCAGGAATTTATAGAGAATTGTAGGAATTGGCAGGAATTTACAGTGAATTGCACGAATTTACAGGAAATTGCGGGAATTTACAAGGAATTGCGGGAATTTTTAAACTGAAAGAAATTGTGGTGTACAAAATTTTTTTTTGCGGGACCACTTAAACGAACTTTTTATACCAATTATAAAAATGTAAATAATTCGTTATCTCTTTCTACACAACCGCAAGCAGCAAGCATGAATTTTCCTTCTAGGGGAAAAAAAACCTAACCTAGGTCAACAATTTGAATGTTAAGCTAGGAAACATTTGAGAACCGCTGCTTTTCTGGGTCAATGAACGGTGAGTTCCGAATGATGAAGTTTCTTACTTACTTTTAAAAAGACATAAAAAAGTATAAAAATTACCGACTTTGTCCTCGCCGCGGTCTCAAAGCAAGAAGGGCGGCACTTTGACGGGACCGCTTTAACGAATTTTTTTACCAATTATAAAAATGTACATAATTCGTTATCTCCTTCTACACAATTGCAAGCAGAGGTTTAAACAGAGGATTTGTTTACCACATGTGTGTTTTAATTTGGAACAAAATTATTGGAGCTTTTATTGCTGTTTATAATTTATAAAATTTAAATGTGTTTTATTAACATTTGTAACAAATAATTGCTGCATGTTAAAAGCTTAAAAAACAAGTAATTATTTGATGAAATTGGAAAACGAACAGTTAGACGTCTGAGATACGATAACAGAAAATAATTCGGTGTTTTCACAAATTTTAAAATCTCATTGACTGTGAAGGTAATACATAATTATAACTAAAAACATCTAAATTTCCTCAAACAGTTGAGCAATATCCAAGAAAAAGTATTTTTAAATTTGAATTAAAATTTTACCGCCCAAAACATTGTTGACGTCATCGGTCATAAACACCTAACCTCAAAAATACATATTGTTTAAAAATTTCCGAGTAATATGTCGCTATTATGAAAGTTCCTGGTTGGTTCTGGTACTTTCAACTAAAATCTTGTTCAATGTAATGTTCAAAAAGTTTTAAATATCTTCTCCCAATAAAATAAGACGATTTTTGTAGGTTGGAAATCCAACCTATAATTAGCAGCCCATTTTTAGTAATCAACAATATTGAGACATCATTTGCGTCAATTTTTAAATGTTTGCTTGTAGCCACACTGGTTTCAAATGAGAAGTGCGGATACAATCAGTAAAAATGACAATAAACTTAAAAAACTGAAAGGTTGAGGTTACGTTATGCAACCGATGATGTCACAGCCCGTTTTATATAATACCTGTTCAGTCATTCAGTTTTGTTATTTATTTGTTGAAATTTTAAATTGATGGATGAAAGAATGGTGTTTAAATATTGGTAAGTGCTTTAATGTATGGAGTACTTCTTTTTAATAATATCAAAAAAGCAAATGTGCATACAGTGAAAACACCTAATTAATTATGTATATTTTAAGTTAGGAAAAATCTGATTTTTTAACGAATTGCGCGCATAATTTTTTCAATCGAGTATCGAAAACTAAAAAACGGGTCTTTGGTCTCTATGGAAATCAACAAACAATGATAAACAGATAAGAACAAAACAGCGAATAAGAATAATAATAATAATAATGACTTTGATTTGAAAGTGGCAGCATGGTGGACAGGCCTATTCGAGAAATCTAGAACTTACCAATAAATGGACCCCGGAACAAAACCCATGAAAATGTTGATTCGGTGGAATTGGCTGAAATTTTGGTATTTTGTAATTCAAGTCATGCCGATCAAAAGTTCTTATCACGATGAGCCAATCCTATGGATAGTTTTTGAGATACAGCTTGTCAACGTTAGGTAATTTGCATCATTTTAGACATTGAAGAACTTTTTACTCCTAAACTTTATCAAAAAATTGCAAGGGTCGAAATATCTTTGTTCTAGTCCAATAAAGCTCAAGAGTTTTTTTCAGAATTTTTTTATCAATTTTTAGGTTAGGTAAAATATATATATGTCATATTTCGGCATGCTTCGGTGGGATTGGCTGAAACTTTGTTATTTTGTAGTTAAAGTCATGCTGATCAAAAATTCCTATTGCACTGAGTCTATCCTATGAGTGGTTTTCGCTCCAGGAGTGTCTCAAAGTCTTAACAACGAGGTAACGGGTAATCTATATGTACGTGTTTATGAATGGCTTCCAGCGTGTTTGTGTACGTGCGTGCGTGTGTGTGATTATTTTTATCAAAGAACCTGCTCTTACTGGCACTATGTTTCTTATGAGAGCGTCCTCATTGCCAACCAGGGTGATCCCATTTTTTTGGTTTCACTTTCTATCTCTTTATTTTTACTTTTTGTTGTTTTTTAATATTTTTTTTAGTTTTTAAATATTGAGAATATCCATAAGATTTTCAGGAAGAAATGCTCTGTTTCCAGCATCATGTATCGTTCGAAGAAGAATCATTGATGGATATTTTATGTGATTTTTATGCCGTGTGTGCCCTAAAACCCATAATATGCTTGTGTTTTCAGCGGTTCCGTATCAAACTCATTAGAACGATTTTTCTCACAAACGGTCCTACGACTAAAATGAAAGAGACCATTTTTTGCGTATTTTTAATTAGTGAATGAGATTCTTGTACCAAAGTGAAAAAAAAAAAAATAAAAGACATAAGAAATTAATGCAAAATATCGACAGCCCCCCTCAATACCACCCACTTACGGTAAAAAAATGTTCTTAAAAAATAATGTAAAAATAAGTTTGTATTATTGTTCAATATGCGTATAAAGTCGCATTCCTATAAATCAAAAGGTTTCTGAAATATAAAATAATAATCAATTTTTCGGTGCCATTTTCAAAGGGCCGTTCAAGGTATTTGCGAACATATTTTTGCATGTAGAATCTGCACCAGAAGTTTGTCATCGATATTTCCGGAGAACCTTGTATACACTGGCACATACACACATACACACAAACGCATGCAGTACATAAACATGCTGGAAGCCATTCATAAACACGTACATATAGATTACCCGTTACCTCGTTGTTAAGACCTTCAGGCACTCCTGGAGCGAAAACCACTCATAGGATTGACTCAGTGCAATAGGAATTTTTGATCAGCATGACTTTAACTACAAAATAGCAAAGTTTCAGCCAATCCCACCGAAGCATGCCGGAATATGACATATATATATATTTTACCTAACCTAAAAATTAATAAAAAAATTTTGAAAAAAATTTTTGAGCTTTATTGGACTTGACCAAAAATATTTCGACCCTTGCAACTTTTTGCTAAAGTTAATAGTTTAAGAGTAAAAAGTTCTTGAATGTCTAAAATGACGCAAATTACCTAAATTTCACAAGCTGTATCTCAAAAACTGTCCATAGGATTAGCTCGATGTGATAAGAACTTTTAATCGGCATGACTTGAACTATAAAATACCAAAATTTCAGCCGATTCCACCGAATCAACATTTTCATGGGTTTTGTTCCGGGGTCCTTACACAGGCACACAAAATAAAAAAGTGGTCTTTTTCTGGTAGTCCATTCGGTAACCCATATGTATTTCGGCGTGCTGAATACGAGTCAGGTGTCCGTTTAGCTCCATTTGCCACTATTTTTTCGTAAATCGCGAAAATAACCTAAAAAAAAACTCACAATTTAGGTTATTTTCGTGATTTACTAAAAATTGGTGAGTAACGGAGCTAAATGGATACCTGTCAGCTTGTCGAAATACATAAAGGTTGCCCAGTGGAGTCCTAAAAACAGACTTTTTTTTTTTTGTATGTGTGTGTAATATATGAATATCACCGGATACTCCGCCATTTTCTAGAAAATCGCGTATGCAAATATATTACACAGTCCCAAAAAAGGTGAAAAGTGATCTTGTATCTTGTATCTGTATTTTACGACGGCATTATAAACAGAAAAATTATCTTCGTTTAAACCGTTTGTTTATAATTCTCAAAATTATAGTTGTAAACAATTCAAATAACTCCCTGGATCTTTTGTCGAACCAAATACGATAAATGAATTATGAAAGTAGAAGAAAAGAGCAGCATTTTTTTCTAAAGAAAAAATAGTAATACTCTACTCGCATTTGTGGCCGAGATACGTCAGTTTTTGCATGTTGGTCACATATAAATAAGCAAATCGATATTTCTTCTTGAAATTCGGACTGGTTGTTCTCAAATGCATATATTTTTGTCTCTGCTATTTTAATTATCCAAAACTATAATTCAGTATTTCAAAAAAGTAGTCATAATTCGAAAACCATAAATAAAAATGTACTTCAATTTCGGAATGCTGTAATATTACATTAATTTTTAATGAAAATATGCCTATTATTATTTCTTAAATATTCGCCCCTTCTCAATAAAAATTCACACCAATGATTAGAATAAGTTTTATTTCACTCAAAAGAAGTACTAAAGGTCTTCGATACTGATTCAAATTTGATTGAAATTAAATGACTAATAAAGCTGAGCTACAAAATGAGACACACTGTATATTAAAAGAACATTAATTTTAATCATTCAACATAAAGATACATTCAATGAATATGCCAATATTCACTTAAGTCATTAAATTCATTTTTCCCTGTAAAACTTAAATAAGCTATTAAGGACATCTTATTAGTTTTTTTATTTTCTCTGTATAGCCTACATCGTATCTCTCTAAGAAATAGCAGGCCGAGAAACCGGCCAGACTTAAAAAAAGAGAAGCAAGGACTACTTGGCATTTAAATATTATGTTTATTATAATTTCAAATACTTTCATATTTTAGAAAACAATTTTACATTGAAAAGAATCGAAAAAGACGAAGAAGTAGAAGAAGAAAGGCAGAAAAACTGGAGACATTATATCGAATGGCCAAATTGACCGAAATCAATGACCTCTGCCACGAGATCCCTCAACAGGCCATACAGAAAAATAGAGAGCGTAAGAAAAATCCCAAAAATAAGAAACAAAATAATACTGACAAAAATATTCAATATTCAATATTTAACATTTTAACTAATTTACCCAGCCAGCCTTAGTGGCTGGGAGGTTCTCACACTTCGGGGGACTAACCGTAACCCTGGAAGAAATAGCCAGAGCTCCCATTGACCGTATACTCTCCTTTTGGAGAGTAACGGGATTAATGGGATACCGAGACTATGGGGTACAATAAGCTCAAGCTTCAGTACAGCGGGGCTTCGGCACCGCAACCCATAAGGAAAAAAAAAACTAATTTACCTGTCGGTATTCACTGTGATAATAGCTATCATTGTTCTGGCCATGCATTCGATGAAAAAAAACCTAATTTATAAACCCGACTGTGATTGTATGGTAATCTACCAGGTAAGATGTCACAATAAATCATGTAATATAATAGTATACATACTGGACTGGCCCAACGTATCTCACCCAGTCGCTACCGCAGCTGACTGGGAGGTTGCGAATGGGACAGTGGACGATGCAAAAGTAGCCTGGGCGATCAACACCTTCCTCCCCTTTAAATTACCAGGTATGGACGGTGTCTTTCCAGCTCTACTCCAGTGGGGGCTGGAATACATACACCACCACCTGGTGCATATTTACCGGGCGTGCATTGCTTTTAAATACACCCCGGTGAAATGGAGGGAAATAAAGGTAATATTCATACCCAAACCAGGACGTACGGATTACTCCCTACCAAAATCATATCGGCCCATCAGCCTCTCCTTCTTCCTATTGAAAGGTCTGGAGAGACTGTGTGATCGAGAAATTAGAGATACGGTGTTAGTTTCACATCCACTGCATCCAAATCAACACTCACTCCGTGGTATCTCGTATCGAGAGATCGGCGGATATGAAAATGTCTACCCTGGGAGCGTTTATTGATATCGAAGGTGCTTTTGATAAAACAACCTTCGAGAGTATAGGGATAGCCCTCCAAACGCATGGTGTTCCCAACACACTTAGTGAATGGATAACACACATGCTCAAATGGAGAGCCGTCCGAATAAATATGGGGAACATAGAGACTAGAGGCATGGTCAATAGAGGCTGTCCACAGGGTGGCGTCCTACTGTGGGTTATGGTCGCCAACAGCCTCTTACAGCGCCTCAATAACTCTGGTTTCTTCACAATAGGTTACGCAGATGACATTACCATCTTGCTAAATGGAAACTTTGAGGGCTTGCTATGCGAACTTATGCAAACGATAGTTGGTCGATAATTGGTGCACATAACACTTTCTCTCGGTTAACCCCCAGAAAACTGAGCTAGTACTATTCACCAAGAAAAGGAAACTACCAAATATGAAAATGCCCAAATTATCGGGCAGTCAACTCCACATAGCGAGTGAGGTCAAGTACTTGGGGGTCATGCTTGATCGCACTCTGAATTGGAAGAGACATTTGGAAGTTAAGATAAACAAGGCATGTGCGGCATTCTGGCAGTGTCGCAGGGCGGTCGGCAGGTCCTGGGGTTTCTCACCCAGAATCTCCCTCTGGCTGTACACTGCTGTGATAAGACCCATGCTTTGTTATGCAGCCGTAGTTTGGTGGCCCAGAGTAAGGCAAAAAACAGCAGCATCTCAACTGGAGCATGTTTAAAGACTGGCATGTCTCTGCGTTACTGGTGCGATAAAAACGACGCCTACAGCTGCAGTGGAGACTATACTCTGCATCCCCCCTCTAAATCTGTACATAGAGGAGGTGGCGTTGAGGACTGCTCTGAGATTGCACTCTGTAGGCCAATGGTATATTAAGGGCACGGCTACGAGACATGCCCGTATCCTAGAGGAGGCTACAAAACAAATTCCTCTTCTGGGAATGGGAACTGACCGTATCCCCCCTATATATAACTTCAACAAGAACTTTGTGGTGAGTTTGAATGTGTCCGGTAATGACGAGCCGGACATATCAATCTACACCGATGGTTCAAAAATGGACTGTGGATCAGGAGCTGGGGTATACTCAGAAGACCTAGATCTACATTCAATAATACCGCTAGGCACACATGCCACTACCTTCCAGGCGGAACTAGTAGGGATTCTGCAAGCGGTAATAGAAACCACGAAGGCAAACGTCAGTGGTAAAACGGTGCGCATATCAACGGATAGCAGAACAGCCCTGCTTGCCCTAAACAATTGTAGGACAGGCTCGGGGCTGGTTCTGGAAACTAGAAAGGCCCTAGACGTGCTCGCACAAAACGAGAGTGTCCAGCTGCGTTGGGTGAAAGGACATGACGGAAGAGGGTAACGAAGAAGCGGATGCTTTAGCCCGCAAGGGATCTGAGAGCGCCCTGCATGGTCCAGAACCTGCAATAGCGCTCTCAGATTCAGTACACAGTTCCCTGCTAAAGAACTATACACTCAAACGCCATGCGGACTGTTGGGGTGGTCTGAGCAGCTGCAGATACAGCAGAATGGCTTTGGCCACACCCAATCGTAAGCTAGGCAAACACTGTCTCCAGATGTGCAGGAGTAATCTGCGCATTTACGTAGGATTACTAACAGGACACTGCAATCACCTCCATACACTGGGAGTTATAGACAACCCTAAGTGTAGAGGGTGTAATCTGGATGACGAGACTGCCGAGCATGTGCTCTGTCACTGCCCTGCTCTCTCAACGAAAAGAGGATCCATACTGGGGGACTTCTGGCCCAGTATGGCCAGCATAGGTGGCGCCTCGCCTGGTCTCCTCCTCAAATACATCACAAGTGTTGGTTGGCTTGAGGAATGAGAGGCTCGGTGGACATGCCACCACTTACGGGGGCAGCACAATGGGCCCTCTTATAAGGCCTGAGTGCACGTGAGTGTAAGCTCACCCCCCCGCCAAACAATCCAGATTCAGATCCAGTATACATACACTCTGTACCACTAGGGATTGCAATACCGGTTAGCCGGTTAACCGGTTAACAGGACAAAGAACACACCACGATAGTTACCGGTTATTTTAATTTTTTACCGGTTATTTCGGCAAATTCTGAACTTACGATATGTCACGTATTCAACGTTCCTATTTATGTCAGTGAATAGTATTCATTAGTGTATTTAGATACAGAGTAACTGTCCCAACACTGAGCACTTTTAACAATAAATAAATTATATTATAAAAAGTAAATTGACAATATCTTGCGACAGGAAATTGAATATTTCACTGCCGCAAATATCCGTGGAAAACATTTAGAAGTATGTTATTACCAATTCTTATTAACTTATCGACCTACCAATATCGATTGAGGAAGGGCATCTTCAGCTGGTGATATTCTATGCACAAATATCAGACATCAGACGACTAACAGATACAGAGCTTTGAAAAACTAATTCTTTTAACGGGCTATTTTTAAAAGCTTTTTCAAAAAATATTGTATCTTTAGATTAGGTATTCAGTAAATGCCTTATTTGAGTTTATGTTTATAATTTTTGTTATTTAAGTTGATACTTTTGTTATTTACAGAATAATTATTTATTTAAATTTATTTCATTTATATTTTTTCCTTTTGATAAAAAACCTTTTGTTTGTTCATTATATTAATTATACAAATATAAAAAAGTTTTTTGTTAAATTTAGATAATTTTGTACATGGAAAAAGACAATTGCCATTTTCGCCACCCTAATCATTCATTATAAAAATTACCGGTAAATACCGGTTAACCGGTTATTTACATTTACCGATTTACCGGTTATTAAAACTTCCGGTAAATTGCAATCCCTATGTACCACAACTTATTTTTATATTCTATGATCAGAATTATAAAAAAATGGGTTAATTTCCATTAGATTTCTCTTTCTTTACCTCCACAATCGATTGCCATATAACCATACTTCACGAAAAATTGTAACAAATCAATAGTTTATTTAAACTTTGGTGTACATTCCTTCCTCCAACAAATCTCTAGCTCACCACTACAGAAGAATATTTTTTATTTGATATTTATTTACATGATCTACATAGAAAAGTGCCTGCTGGGGATTTTTAAAAATATATAATAAGGAAACAATAAAATATATATCAACCCTTTCACCTTATTTATTTATAAATACACATTACACATTTTTAGTTATTTAAAATTAGATCGAATAAAGCTGCTTTGAGAACATAACGCACGTTTTCAATTTTTTTATAACTTTCTTAATTTTTGTCGCGAAAAGGGAAACTAGCCTAACCTGAACAACTATCCTTATGTTGATTGAGGGCTACAAAACGTCGCGTAGGCGTAGACGTGAAGCGTCTTGACCTGCCGATTTTACGCAGAGAGAATAACGAGAGACGCGTTGATTTTTGTATAAATCAATCTCACTCCAATAAAATGCTTCTTATGAGAACTTTTAATTTAATTTTAATGATGCTGGGTGGGATGTGGATTTTAATTTGAATATGTAGGAAAAAGTATGTGTAAAACCTACTCTACAACACGTCTGTCAGTATGATAAAACTTTGGATTTTATGTGTACAAAGCCTTACATACTGAGCTGTCTGACGACTATACATACACTCTATACACTATCTATTAACAATAATTCTGCTTCTGGATTGAGACAGAAAAATAAATATTGGAGAATAATCAGTCCAAGTTTTAAAATGAAATCTCAATTTGCTTATTTATAAGCGACTGTATGCAATAACTGACGTATCTCGGCCCCAAATGCAAGTGGAGCATAATTCTTTTCAGAAAAATGTCGGATATTTTATCTATTTTCATAATATTACTTTTCCGTTTTTGGTTCGATAAAAAAATCCAGTTATTTGAATTTGTTTATAATTATAATTTTGAAATTTATAAACGAAATTAAAAAAAAATGTTTAAATGAAGATATTTTCTGTTCTCTTAATACCATTGTAAAATACATGTAAAAACCTACACTTTGAAAAAAATATTGTCCTCCTACGGTCGTTGTACTTAAACAATAAACAATTGCAATTTCGAAACCTTTTGTTATTTTAGCCATTTGAATAAATATTTTACGCTAAACTTTAGCAGGAAGGTTTATGTTCGCTAAAATTGATGCATTATTATTTTCTTTGTGGTTTTTATTTTTTTACAAATTAACAAATTATAAAAAAGTCAGGTCTAGTTTTATTCAAAATTTCGTTGCGAGTAATTTGCTATTTTTATTTTTGCAACGCGATTACTAGGACCTTAGATAATAAGAAAGATAGAAAATTTTGATGTTGAAACATTTAATCCAAAACTTCTCATATCACTTGTTATTATACCTACAACTTTAAACAATAAAATTGCTGCAGCTAGAGAATTCTTTATTCACCTATTTTGATGTTTAATTTGACTTCACTGTATTTGTTTCCAATATCAATTTTATTTGAATGTGCCGGTGTAATAGGCATTGGAAAATATATTGGCCACAGTAGATCGTTCATTATTTACGACTAATAAAATATCGATTTAAACCAATAAATTCGCTTCCAGCGAAAATTATATTATACAATTTTATGTGAACGTAGGAAAGGTATTAAATTTGTTGATATATAGACTATTATTAACTGGTGGAAAAATAGAAACAAGTTCACTAAATTCAATAAATACATTTAGAAATTGATCGCATATAATTCCATTCGAAGTGATTAAATATGTATTTGTAATTGCAGTTGCAAACTGACCTTTCTTTTTACCCGTTCAAGAAACTAAAAATACGTTTAATTTAATATATTATTGAAAAGAAACAATACTCACAGAAAACGATCTCATAAATCCCTATTTAAACGTTTTAACTTGTAATCTTCAATTGCAATGTAAAAATGTTCTAAGCTAATGCAGCTCGTTTCTTAAAGAAACACTTGCCATTTAATCACGGAAAGCCGCACGGATTACATTATATACTGTTCTCATAATCTCATTGACGTAGTATAAGTAAATGTGGATTTACACCTGTTTAAAATATTTGGTTGCTTTATTCTGGTATAATTTTCATATAGATCCGAATCCATACCTTATGTAATTTACTATAGGAACAACAAATAGATACTCGTAGAAACTACTCTCATCAATCCTCCTGAAGGAAAGCTAAATGTGTACCTGGAATTTCCGACCATATCATAACAAGTAGTGAATAATTTGTTACTGATCCAACCTCATCACAATTATTTTTGGAATACAGAATAAATACTTTTAGAAATTGATCTAATGCAACTCCATTCAAAATGATTAAATATGTATTTATAATTGCAAATGAAAACTGACCTTTCTTTATACCCATTCGAGAAAATGAAAACACAATTGATATATTATTGAAAAGAAACATAAATACTCATAGAAACTTATCTCATAAGTCCCTACTCAAACATTATAACTAGTAATCTTCAATTGCAAATCAAAACTGTTCTAACCTCGTTTCTTAAAGAAACCCTTGCCATTTAACAACGGAAAGCCGTACGGATAACATTAGATACTGTTCTCATAAATTTTCATTGACGTGGTATAAGTAAATGGATACGGCTTGACTTATTTTGCTGCTCTATTCTGGTATAAACTGATAACAATTTCAGCAGCAACTTTATCCAACTCTTATGGAAACTTATTGACCGTATAGGTTATCATACATTCTTAATTTTAGACAATTTTCAATATGATAGATATGGACAATTACTATAAAAACTTACATATACTAATAGGTTTCATACGAAGAATTTGCAATTCAAACACATAATTAAAACTTATAGAAGTTTCGTGCTACATACTCCAGGCTCCAGTAGAGGGAGGTGTATACATGTCGCTAATTCATATCTAATTTAATGTGACCTAAGGAACTGACGTGGCTTTCTTAAAAAGCAGTCTTTCTCACTGATAATTCGTTAATTGCTTTTAGGCTAGAACGCTAGAGGAAATAATCACTTTTGCGGTATTTAGTGTTTACTACCACTATATTAGTATTTCTATGTGAAATATACAATTTAAACTGTATATTTGTTGGCATGCATATCTACATCAATACTAATAAACAGACAATGAAAATTTACAATAAAAACATGTTGATAAATGGTGTTTTAGAGATGATAGATACTGGAGAATGGACGGACTGGAGCTCTTAAGATATTACTTACAGAAAACCGATAAAAAAGTTTAGAATCTCTTTAAAATTGAATCTGTAAATTCATATGGTTGCAAATATAAGGGCAAGAGTGCATTTACACACATTTACATAAAAGGGCAACATGATAATTCCAAATAGCTCATTCTGAATTACTGTTTCATAACCAAATTGAAACTTAAATAAAGAAATAAAATCCTGTCAGTATAATACTAATATAACTTGTATGATAAAACTGCATCACTTTTTTTTATAAGTTTCTATCCGACATTTTTGACAGGGTCGGCAAATCAAAAATAAGAAACAGTGTAATAAAAAGTTTGAGGGTAAAGATAGATGTGGTGAAAACATAGCGAAACGAATTCAATAACTTACATTTTTTAATCCCACTCTATAACCAAGGAAATATTATTTTACAAAAAATTTCGTTTTTCAAATTTGCTGTAATTTTTGAACAATTGACTATGGAAGAAAACAGTTTAAATAAAAGTTTTAGGAAATTTTATAGTCTACCATATTGATAATAACTAATTATTCCAGAAGAGCAACAGAGACAACTTTCTGCAAAGGTCTAAGAAAAGTTGCAAACTTTCACTTGGCATTTGTTTGAACTTTCTAGTTTTTAACGGAGGTCAACTGTTTAAAAAAAATGTATTCCCAAAGTGTTGACGTGGGTGGGTGAAAGTGTGGGAAGTGCTAACCTAATGTTTTTCATTGCATAAATTTATCTCTATAGAATGGCATCAGTTTAATTTCTTTATCACAAAGCGAAAAAAAATATGTTAGTGGCCCGGAAGTTGCCTTTTTCTTAACAAATTCATGCAAGAATGTCAACCAACCATGTGTGTTCGATGCATGACAGTGAACTTAAAATGAAAGTCATGATTATATCTGTAATGAAGGGTTTCATGCAATCAACTCTGCTACTAATATGTGGTAGAAAACCTCAGAAAGAAAAAATAAATATGAGTTTATTAACACTCATAATCATAGTGACGCGTTTTTTACTAAACTTTGCATGTGAAATAATTCCACAATTACGCCTAGCGTATTCACAGTCTATTTATTAAAGTTAAGTACAATGTCTAATTTATAGCGCATACATATTCAAGGGCGCTACAATGCATACAAAACGAAACTTGATGAATTTCTCTCAAATATGTTAAGATAGGGGCTCCGCTGCATTTCAGAATGCACGCGATTTCCTCTTACCATTAATTTAATAGATAAGTAATACCCGGCTGCGGTTTATAACCCGAGTCTTTATAGGTTGGTCAGAAAATTAGGAAATTAAAAAGTGTAACAATTAGGATTGCATTCTTTTAACTGTATCGTTTTCTCTCTCTCTCTCTCTCTCTTGTGAATATGAATGTACTGTAAAAAATAAAATTGTGATTTGGAGGAGAACCAAAGGCTTCATTTTTTTTTGTTATCAGCCACCCCCACTACCGATGTGGCTATCGTGTTATGGGTTTTTGTAGTAGTTTCTAGTAGCAGCGGTTTTTACTTCCTCATCCACAGAAGTGGAAGTATATACCGGGTGTAAACGAATAGTGGGCCACCCCTGTAACTTCCTTGTTTTTGAAGATATCGGGATGAAATTTTGTATGGTGAAATTAGGTGAGATTTCCAACTTTTTGAGACCCATCCGCCATATTTATCACTTCCGGTTTCAACGGAAATGGCCCCAATAGTCTTTTCTAAATGGACCACCCTGTATGTTTTTACATTTTTGAAATAAAGATCACATTTTGGATACATTTATACTATTTTGAACAATTTATACATTGCTGCACGAAAAATAATTCGAATTTTAGTTATCAATCTAGATGGCTGCGAATATGTTAAAATTAATTTTGTTCCAATGTAATTCATATAAAAAATACGAAAACATACAGCGTGCTGTAAACTCATTAAAATCACATTTTTCAAAATGACTCATTTGTTTTAAATATTATGATATGGGCCACCCGTATATTCAGACAGCTCTATTTAGTAGGGGTTAAACGGTACCAAAAGTTCCGTAATGTGTAATCGTTACCGGCAGGAGTGACAATTTTTCTTAAGAAATTTATGATTTATATCTAACTTCAATTAAATTTTTATCAACCCTGTATATTTGTGTTAATATGTTATGATATGCCACCCTCCGCAGGAGACAGAATGGGCCTCTGGCTCATTCTTGTTACATATACACATACACATACTTACATTGGATATATACTTTTACCTATTTTGTTTTTTGTTATAGATTCATAGAGTATTTTGTACACATCTTTATTTTCTAAAGCTAATAAGTTGGGTAAATTTGTAGGTAGTGAAATTTTATTGCGGGCTAGTTTAAAAAACATTTCACTAATTTCCTGAAACTTTAAAGGACATTCCATCAAGCAATGTTGTAAATTGCCTTCTTCTCCACAGGTGCAGTACGGGTCCTCTCTGAGATTCAGTTTGTATTTGTATTGAGGGTAAAGACAATGTGAACTTCTGATTAGGCACATTACTCTTACGAAATTTCGATTAATTTCAACATTAAACCAAGGACGTTTAATTTTAATTTGTGTCTGAAGTTTTTTATAATTTTCTCCTGCCGGGTAATTTAGATAGTGCTGCTGCCAATTTTCTCTAAGTCGTTCCTTAATTAGTCTATTAACATCTGTGCTGGGAATTTTAAAGTTGTGATGATGTCGCCATTTTCAGTTGCTTCCTTTGCTAATTTGTCAATTCATTTTGTGTAATGCCTGCGTGTCCTTTTGTCCATGTTATTTCAAGACTCTTGTCTCGTTGTATTAGTTGATTGTAGTATTTTATAATATCAATTATTATATAGTTTGCGTCAGACCTTAGGTTACAATTCTGTATTTTCAATACTGCACTCTTACTGTCTGTGAATATAACAAATTTGTTGTTTTTCTCATATTCTAAGCAATATTTAATTGCCTCCCTGATTGCTACCAGTTCTGCTGTGTAAATAGATGAGATGGTTGGTAAGATGTACTTTTTAGACATATTTTCGTTTTCATGGTAAATAGCACAGCCAGTTTTGTTATTTTTGAGTCAGCCGTCTGTGAATATATAATCGTAGTTGATCCAGCTAGTGCTTAGTTTTGATTTAAATATTGGGTTGTTTAACAATACGTGATCTTGAAGATCTATGAATGATGTTCTAGGTAATTTTTCATAATTTGTATATTGTGGTGTGAAACAAGGAAGAATGTCCGACTGATATATTTCTTCTTTAAATTCAGATATCCATGAGTAGCTTTCCACTAATAACGGTAATTTTTTCTTCTCCCAGTATTTTGCTATGTGGCCCAGTATGGTTAATTTATGTATATTTTTAACAACATCCTTATTCCTGCTGTAGATTTTTAGTAGTAGATTATCGCTTAAATTTTGCCTTCTGAGGTGTAAAGGAGGTTCAGCATATTCGGATTCTAGGATGTTCAGGGGAGTGCTTTGAAGAAATCCAACAAACAGTCTAAGACTTTTATTTTTAATTTGTTCAATTTTCTGAAGATGAACTTTTGCTGCTGATCCATAAAAAACACAAGCGTAATCGAAGATAGACCGTTTTTAGGTATAATTTAGATATATTTTCAATTCTCCCGATGATGTTAGCTCAGTTAATGAAATATTCCTTAGTTTGTAGTCTTCTATGCGGAATGTTATCAAATTATATTATTCTTAAATAATATGAAAAGTTTCAACGTTATATTATTTAATTAAACCGTTAAATAATTTTTATATTTACTGATCGATTATTTTTAAAATTTATAGATTTCTTTCTTCGGCAGACACTAACCTATCGTCCAAATTTCAATACGATATTTCCGCTTTTAAGTTATAATTCTAATAATCGTTGCTTGCATACACACACTAATCCCCTTTAATAATGGTCTGGCTGTGATGCCAAACAAATTTGGAGACCTTGGCTTCTCGTACATATACTAAATCCCAATTTTTTGGACTGTAACTTACTTGCTTTACCCATTTACCTCCAACTCTTCAACGGAAAAAGATCAAAACAGAGACGAACCCACGGGGGGTTATGGGGGGGTACGCTCCCCCCCCCAATGTTGATTGAGTTGGGAAAATCACCAAAAGTGTAAAAAAATCTTTATTGGGTATAATTGCAAAAAAACGAATAATGAGTTGATAAAAATTAAATGACACTGTCACTATGACCATTTTTTTATAAATAATTTTAATTGATATTATTTATGACTAGATGTGACTGATGTGAAAGCCACAGAATAGTCGACGGACAACGCACAACGCCGACGGGCCTACGCGACGGGCCAACAAAATAAACTCGTCAACTCGCGGAAATTCGACGTTCGACCCAGTAGACGGCACGGCCAGAGCATACAATTCTCAAAGACTGTCTTACATTAGAAATATTAGAATATTACTCTTTTTTGCCTTTATCAATACAATGCTTTATCCTAGCTATAAAGTCTTTTGTTGTTGGTTTATACTGAGTATCACTAATATCAGTTACCAACCTCTCAACGAGAGATAATAATAATAACAAATTGTTGTCGGTCAGAAATTGTTAAAATATTAAATTCTTAGAGGACACTGAATCAGAATCTGGGACTATTAAAGGGGTCTACAGACGATGCAGCTGCTGGGACCCGACATTGTTGGTACGCTTTGAAGATAATTGGAATTCCAGCGGACCAGTTAACTTTTACGAATGAGTTCAAAGCATGCCGACAAGGCTGGCTCCCTGCCACTGGATCGTGTGTAGACCCCTTAATGCTACCTATTGCGTATCACAATGCGAAGTGGGAAGTGGCCGGTAGCCGTACTAGCGCGGACGTTCACGAGCTTGCGCCCCGACTTGCGCGTAATCGTATTGTATAGTGTATTCCACAAATATTTCATCGATACAAAAAAGCTCGCAAAAAAGCATAAAGGATGCCGACCGCTTCTAGTTAGTGTACCGCCCACCGGTCCAATTTGACAACGCTAGTCCACGTTGACCACCAATCTATCATAATTCCGGTAGAGAAAATTTAAACCAATTATATTCAGTGGGAGTGGCCTACATTTTTGTTCGGAAATATGTGACCATTTTTTTTGTGATGATAATAAAGAAGCCGAACACTTTTATGGCCTTTTATGTAAATAGACTGAAATTGATACAGGTCGGTACCCTTTACGTTTCTTTGCGAACTTTTTTATATCGCTGGACTAAGGCCGATCCAGCGGCAGGGACCCGGCCATGTCGGCATGCTTTGAACTCATTCGTAAAAGTGAACTGGTCCGCTAGAATTCCAATTATCTTCAAAGCGTACCGACAATGTCGGGTCCCTGCCGCTGGATCGTGTGTAGACCCTATTATCGTTGGTACAAACTATTATCTTGTTTTTCTCCACGGTCATTAAACTATAACGGTTACCTCATCCAGTAGCTTTTAGACGAAGGAGAGAGCAGGGTCAACTTAGGTCTAGCGCCTACATCATGTAGTTTAGTTAAACTTCTTTTGCATAATATTTGTATCGCTAGGCTACTTATAGATTCAGTCTGAAATAAAAAAAAACATAAGGAAATATAAGTTGTAAAAAAAATGGGCAGTTGGCAAATTAGTTGTAGCTTCCCCCCCCCCAAAAAAAATAGCTGGGTTCGTCTCTGGATCAAAATGTAATCTAGTTCCAGATCTTGTTAGAATACATAGGTGTACGAAATCTAAAGTCAATACCATAAACCGTCATTACTATTCTTCCATTCCACTAAGTGGATATGAAAGTAACAGAACCTGTAGGAGAGGCAGTATGAATGTTATTCACAAGTTCATGATTTCGATTTTGGACATGTGCCGATAAAATGCAATTCGTTTTCTTATTTGTGAAGAGTATAGAACAAGTATATTGCAACTCTGTTTGTCATCCTATTAATAAATTCATAAAATTTTCAGGGAAAACTAATTTCTCCAAATGACCTCCGTATTAACAATGGGGTATTTTTCCATATATTTCAATTTTTTTTACGAAAGTTACGATGATTGTTACTTTACTATGCATTAACATTTGTTTAAATTTTCCATACAACCATTAAACATGTGTTTACGGAAAATATTCGAAAACAATTCCACTTTCTACAAAGGATATAAATGGAAATCATCTTCGGTTTATGTACTAATTTACTCGTGACAACAGGGACGCGTTAATGTTTTCGGGAAGAATAAATTTTAGCGTAGAGCTTGGGATATCATTATCACGCCTATAGCGGCTCCCTATCCTTGTAACGCTGGTAATAATTTTATTTTAATGTATAATAATTTTCCTCCGTTAGTCTACAGTCAGCAGGCTTATAAGTCCACAGTCGAATAGATAATCCAACATTAAGTCAACCACATCTGGGCCAAGCTGTTCTAAGCACTAGGCGCCGAAATTAATTTCAGTCGTGCGTGTATTATTGGGAAATCATAAAAGCATAAACGTGTCCTTTTCTAGTATGTGCACCTCATCTACCGGAGAAATTGAACGGGATTAAATTAGAATATTACATAAAATCACATCCGAGTTTGTCAAATTTTCTTACCATATTTTAATCACGAGAAAGTTACGTTGAAGCGCCCGTGTAATTTAACGAGATATTTCAATTTATACGCGCACATAGCTGCTATTTCTTCAGTATTTAACATTCGACAATAGTGTAAGAAAACATACACCGATTGAGATGCATGTCTAGACCGCACAGTTATTTCTGCGTCGTATAAAACATTTTTTGCTAACTCCGCTACCGTAAATTTACAAACATCAAAACCTTTTCAAAACTAAAAATAAATAATGTGGTAATTTCTGAAAAGAAAACTGTTAAACTTCCTGGACTAACACTTGACACAAGACTCACATTTGCACCCCATATTACTAGAGTAATAAATAAGGCCTATGCAACTCTGAGTCAACTCTATCTCTTGGTTAATAGACTTAACAAGCTATCAATAGAGAATAAAATATGGTAAATAAGGTAATCTTCCGACCAATGCTGACCTATGTCTGTGTGTCTTGGAATTTCCTTTAGGTTACAGCGTACTCAAAATAAGCTGCTACGTCTAATAACAAATTCGCCAATATTATCATAGAAGATTTGTATAAGCCAACGGGAGTGCAAATGATACGACAATACATCGAGGAAACTGCCCAAAAATTCCTACTACACAAACCTCTTAATTCTGACTTAACTCGTGACCTGTCAGATACAAGAAGATACGACAGCATTCCACACGTATACAAACTTCTACATGAACGACTTCCACTCTACGATTTACCCAGAAATGACTGACGTAACTTCCCTCCCTAAAACTCACACCTCTCATAAACATATAAATCCAACATACACAATTCCATATCCATTTCCCATTTCCTGATACCCCCTGGAACCCCTCGCTGAAATTCCTTAACATAGAAATTAGGCATTTTGTGCAACAACATATTTTTATACACTTGACTTTTTTGAATAGAGTTTCTATTGATTTTCCCTATACAATTTCTTCTATTATAAAATAACAAAAGCTCTAATCGTCTCATTTTCATAATTCAACATCTAAAATGAAATGCAAGTGGTCTGTATAGAAATTTGCTAATTGTCTCTATTTTATCATGTCTGGAAGCATTTCTGCCACAACACCTGGCCGCTGCGTGACATCGCATGGTTTTCGCATTGTTGTTACGTAGATCTTTCATATATTGTTAATACTAATGAAATAAACGCAATATCTTTTTGACATGTACCCATACTTAAGGTACTTGTATACTAAAATGAACTTTTACAGTTTTAAATATAATTTGGTATACTAATAAATAAAGTGATTATACACTTAAATTTTCAATAAAAATAAAATCGTCCGTTTAGTTTCGGAGTAATCAATTCGGAAAGTTTGACTTTCATAGGCAAAGGTAGTATTACCTTATTTGAGCTCGGCTTAAGTTAACTTTCGCTCTTAATACCACAATATTAAAGATTTTCTTAACACTCTGCTAAAACCTTGAAAAAACCGCCCGTCTAGCATAAAAGTTATTAGAACTTTAATCAATTTTAAGTTCTACATTTGTGTAAATAAAATAGCTGTTGAAATTGATTGGCAACGTTACATATTTCGAAGATGGCGCCAATATTTAAATTTTTAAAAAGTATAAAATTAAAGATTAGTATAAATGCTCTTTACATTTGTTGCTTACAAATTTTTCGAAAAAACCGATAAATATCGAGATATTCGAGTAAATGGAGAAAATTTCACATTTTCCTAGAAAATACATGTAAATCTTAAAAAAAATAATTTTGTCAGAAATCTTTGTTTTGAAGAGCCGATGTTAATGAATAAGCATCTAGGTAATACACGATATTAAGTGGACATCATATAGATCGATTTCAGTTAACTACCGATTAATTACGGTGACAAAACGGCGGAATTTTACAGAAAAAAAAAGTCTCAATTTCCGCCCCATCTAATTCCCCAGTTTTTGTCGGAATCCAAAAAATAAAAAAAGGCAAATTAAATTCTATTTCAATTAGTAGTCTTTTGGCGTAGGAGTCAAGATTGAGAAGTTGCCAACTGCACAAAATTTGCAATTTTTTGCCCTACATCGTTGACATTTCAGTAAATATCTCCGTAAAGCAATGTAAATTCATCTGTAGCGAAGCACAAATTTTCGCCATTCTCGCGAATGTAAATGATAAAGTATTAACAATAGAGATAAAATTATATAAAAAAAAAATTTAAGAAAAAGCTTTTATTTGAAAAAACTACTAAAAAGTAAACATTTTTTTTTCATACACCTGGAAACGAAAAGCTTTGGGGGCGGTCATATAGCGCTATTGCATAGTTACTTTGCTCAATTGACCGCCCCCAAAGCTTTTGGTTTCCAAGTGTATGAATTTTAAAAAAATTATTTTTACTTTTTAGTAGTTTTTTTCAAATAAAAGCTTTTTCTTTAAAATATTTTTTTTATATAATTTCATTTTTTACTTTTTAGTCTATTTATTTTACAAACAGACAGACAAAACCCTTGCATTTGCCACCGCGATTCACCACTTCCCTTTCCCATCTCTCCCCACCTCATCCCGCCCCTTTCCCACCTCTTCCCATCCTTTCCCATCTCTTCCCCACCTCTTTCCAACCTCTTCCCACCCCTTCCCCATCTCTTCCCATCTCTTTCCCAGCTCTTCCCACCGCTTCCCCACCTCTTCCCAAGTCTTCCCCATCTCTTCCCATCCCTTCCCCATCTCTTAGCACCCCTTCCCCATCTCTTCCCACCCCTTTTCCACCTTTTCCCACCCCTTCCCCATCTCTTCCCACCCCTTCCCATGCCTTTTCCATCCCTTCCCACCCCATCTCCACCTCTTCCCACCACTCCCACGTCCGTCATATTGAATTTAGAATGACGTCACATAGTTTATCGTATTTTACTCGTCAAACCCTTTCATTTGATACCCATATCAAGGAGGTTGTGAAGAAAATGATATTCCGCCATCTTGGGGCTTTCGCCATCTTGAATTTAGAATGACGTCACATGGTATATCGTATTTCACTCTCATCTGATACCCATATCAAGGGGGTTGTGAAGAGAAAGATACTCCGCCATCTTGGGGCGTTCGCCATATTGAATTTAGAATGACGTCACATAGTTTGTCGTATTTTACTCGTCAAGCCCTTTCATTTGATACCCATATCAAGGGGGTGTGAGAAGAAAGGCGATCCGCCATCTTGGGACGTCCGCCATATTGGATTTAGACCGATAATGGCTATACTATGTTGCATTGTCACCGGACTTATACTCGTGTGCCAAATTTCAAAGCTCTAGCTTAATTAGAACAAATCAATATTCAGCTTGCAAGGCGGACTGCGGTGCCCGGTTCGAGTGCAGGAACTCTGGTTTGAACTGCAACATCATGTGCCGAAGCTGTAGAGGATCCAGCTACACAAACAGCCAGTCGTGGATATGGATGATGATCCGGACGACCCTACTTCCCAGTTGATCAATAATGTCAATTGTCTAGCCGAATAAAGTCATTTTCTGAGTCTGACAAGTTAAATTTCATTCAATAATTCTTATAAAACACCAGTAATATATAAACAGGAATTCGCAACTGGTCTCATCAGCGCAGCCAGGGCAGTTCCACCGGGCACATGATAGGCGCGGCCGCCGCGTGGTGACACTCAAAGTGGCGTAGCTCCGTAACGGGTGACGCTACAGAGAAGGTAAACACACCATTGGAAAGCTCAAAGTATGAAGAGAAATGTTTATTCGGGTACGTTTTCCCCTCTGAGTCTTCATTTATCCTCAATGGAGCCATTTCGAAATTTTTTCAATTTTAGAAGTTTTGACAGCATTAGAATGGAAAATTATGAATGAAATATGCATGGAACATCTGAAATATGTACGGATATGCTTCTCCTAATCTTTTATGACCATTTCGACCCAAATCGGACCAGTAACAACCTTTCTGGTGCACTTTATAGCCAGCTCTGCAATTTTTGCGACTTAGGCCCTTGTTGCTCCAAAAAAACAGGGAAGCCGACGGGGGAGAGTAGGGGACTTTTTGGTACGTGCTGTCCTGGACCAAAACTACAATCCTGGAAAGTTTCTTTAATAATTAATTCCGGGTAGAACGATATATTGACTAAAACTCCTGCGCTATATATCGGATTCCATATTTTTGTGGTAATCGACGTTGTATTTCTTACATTTTTTCCTCATAATTTCAGTCCATTTTCAACCCATCCGTCAGTAGATCCGCAACAAAGTATAATTAAGCAAGATCCTTTGCCGCTATACCTTTTCAGCGGGCATTGTGTTATATTCTCCTCTTTGCAGTGTCATGTGTATCGTACCATGTCTCATCTAATTAATAAACTAAATTTAATTAAAGCTTTTTTATTACTTTTAATTTTCATAGTATTACGATGTTCTCTTTAACAATTATTTATTTTTCCAAACTTTGGTTTTATTGTTAAACAAGATAAACTGTTTATTTCAACAAAAAGATTTGATAAATTTTTTTATTAAACTTTTATGGCAAAGAAACAGTTAGTCTGGTAATCCACGTTGACTAGATGACTTATTCTGACCAATCATCAATTCGCTAGGACAAATTTCAACCAATTATATTCAATGGAGTTGGCCTACATTCTTAGCTTGATAGGAAATATATATGACCAATGATCATTTCTTATGATGATAATAAAAGAAGCCGAACATTGTTATGGCCTTTTTTGTAATTAAAGTGAAACTGATATGCGATTGGTACCCTTCACGGTTTTTGGGAGCTTTTTTATGTCGCTGAATTATATACGGAACCAACTATGACAGCTATGTGACTTACCCTGTACATAACAAATAGCGTCACTGTTCTTGGTATGAAACTCTTGATGCCGATTTTAGTGCCGGAGTAACTGCAGAATCAGAAATTTCCAATATATAATCTCATTCTATGAACATTTTAGGCATAAGTAATAAACTTCCGATCAAATAGTTCTCAATTTCATGCTGCCGTATAACAGGAACGTAAAAGTGAATGCCTCCGAAAATATATGTGTGACCCATTCTAAAATTTGTATTATTCGCTATTTGCACGAGAAGTTCATGCCGGAAGTTAGGCAGTTGAAAGTATTTTGAGTTAATACGATAGTCCTTTGTAAGCTGAGCAAAAAAGGGCCATAAGCTTGAACTTGGGATTAAGTATAAAAGTTTTTACTTCGTGCTCTAGTTAAAGCTTCTTACGGGATTAAGTGATTATTCTAGGACAGTATACATCTACATTCCGTATTTGAATATCGATGATTTCTGATTTTCTTAAAAACCAATGGTAATTTAGTAAGTTGGTAATCTCTACTATAAACGGCGATGTAACAGGCTCTGTGTCTCCGCATGAATTGATTGGGCGCCTCTAGACACGCTAGGAGCTTGAAATCTTCCAAATATATAGATACTAACCTCAACCACCTTTCAAAAAAGTTAAGAAAGTTGAACAATTTAATACATCGGTCTGCAGAGGATGGAGCACGAATGAAGCACAGCTAATAATTTGGTAGTTCAGAACACGAATTTTTTTTCTAAACTCCAAAATGCCGAGCATGCATTTCATCAACGAAGGTGACATCATCGGGATAGAATTTAAATGCTTCAATCATATCTCGATGATGCCAAGTTGTTTGGGGAGGCGTGAGCTAAATGCAGTGTGCAGTTTTCTAATTAAAAATTTAAAAGACGTTTTTAAAATAACCAGATCCTTCGCCATTTTTTAGACGTTTGTACAAATAAATATTACCCGACTTGACAAATACCCAATTTCACTAAAATGTCACTAAATGAATCTTAAATCTTCAGAGGAAGGTTTTAAACATACCCATATCAGAAAAAAGAAAATGAACCGTCTCTATAAAAAAATTACTAATAATTATAAAATGATATCTCATCCTAAGGAATTACACCCTGAAATAGCACATCATTAAGGAATACCCCGTATAATTGGAAATGAGGTTAAAAGTTGTTAATGTTTAGAAAAAAAAATGCCGCTTTCCATTAGGGTACAGAAATCTAGTTATAGCAAATAGGCCAGTCGTCAGGGAGTTCAGGATGCGTAAATCCCGTTTTAAATCGTACAAAAAAATTTTACTGTTGGAACCAGTTCAGTATATGCCTTTTTTAGACATACTAATTTTTCCTCCTCGTCCACCCCCCCGGAACCCCCAATTTTGGGGGAATATCGCTTAAAATTCATTTTTTTGCCAATATCTCGGTTCTGAACGGTCCTACCAAAAAGAGGTGGTTATCAAACTTAAAGATAAGTAAATTCTCTAGCGAAATGCTTGAGACCCATTTTTACGTAGCATTAATATTCTTGGAGTTATGGGCGGGAGAAGTCAAGCATCGTATCGGATCCGCGTTGTATATCGGCACTTTCCTACAGTTCCACGCTTTCTACCTGCTATAATTTCATTCAACATTTTACAATACAGGGTTTGTCACCTAGATATCGATATGATTATTTAGTGAAAGGCAATTATGTTTTATAATCTGCATACAATTATATATTCAATTTTTCTTAGTAGATAATTTGGCGAAGGCGCCACATAAAATTTAATCCGAATTGCATTAGATACTACGTATTTTAGTAGTTGATACCGAATCTGATCTCAGAAATTAAGAATTTAAGACGGTGAATTCAATATGGCTACCGGAAATGCAATATTTTTTAGTTATTGGCGTGCATTTGTATTAAGAAAGAAATGGGTCGATTTTTCGAGAAGTCATATTAGGCAATTTTTTATTGAAAAACTAATACAATATTATTGATCAGCAGGCTTGATTCAAAATTTAATGCTATTTTAATTTAAGGTTTTCTACGACCCCCTCAAAATTACATTTTTAAAATATTGATTAATTAAAAACTTGAAAACTCTACACTCAAAGAAAATGATAGGTAAATTCAACCAAAAAGAGCATATGAAATCGCGCCTATCTAGTTTCATAGTTAAGTCAATCAGAAAAGAATAGTCATGCAACTTTATTTGTTTACGTAAACAAATAGTAGTTTAATAATCATATCTTCTTGTAACAAATTAAATAGTACAATGACATTTTTTTATGTTCACTAACCATTTTCAATTTGGTCTACAATTAAATAGTACAACGACTTTGTTTTTTGTTCACCAACTAATTTTTAGGTTGATCTACACTTTATTGTATGATGAAGTTTTTTTTGGTTAGCCAAAATCTCAGTATTGAGACATCAGACCACCCAAACCAAAGATTAGAGATCGTTTATAAGATCCATCCAAATATATCGATGATCCCTGATAGAATTTGAACATTGCAATCATGTTATTAATTTTCTATAAATTCATAAGACTATAAGATAATGCATGATTGATTATTGTCAGTGATTTGTATGTGGCGTCATCTGGGAATAATTTCTGTAATAGACTACGTGGTAAGCAAGCAAATTTTATGGTAATTCTTTTAGAACTTCTAGAAGACGACAATAATATTGGTTTGTCTACCAAGTACAATAGTACAGCGAACTAATACTGGGTTAGAATTACAATTCGATAATAGTTAAAAATAAAATATACTATTATCTAGTTTAATTTGACAGAATTCAACAAAATAATAGTCAGACGAACAAAATAATAGTCTTATTCATCTATTTTTTAAGTTAATGTTTGTTTTGTTGTACGACAACTTTTTATTAATTAAAATAACAATCACCTCTTGTTTAAAAATACCATCAATATAGTTTGGTTTAACAAAATTAACGATATTGTTAGTTAACCATTTTTTTTTTGTTGAATTTACCCATACTATTTCTTTGAGTGTATTCTATTTCGAAGAAATCATTCTTCATTTTCTATTTAAGTTCACTTTTTTCACCGCATAGTGTCATCGATATTTTCAAATTTCACAGGCCAAGAATTTTCATTGAAAAATTGAAACATTTTTATTTTTCCTTGTGACAGGATTATCCGCACGTTGTTCTAACGTGTATTTTATGAAACTAAGCAAGGGGAAAACGGACGGACGAATTTATTCATCAAACTACTTTAAATACTCAAAAGAAGTTGCGGATAACACGCATTCAGTGGATGTGACACAACTTCTGCATTTTTTAGGCAAGGCAAAGCAAAATTCGTTAAATTATTACAAAAATTAAATTATTTGTTCTGAATGTCAAGGACAATCGTGTGGAAATGTCGAAATATATGAAGCTGAAGAAACCGAAGATAGGGTATTAGCTTTTTTGGAAGACGATAAACATGAAGAGGCTGAATCTGACAAAGACGATGCAGACGATAATGAAATCGACACTGGCAGTTTTATTGAACCAAGAGACCATTTTGCGGATGCGATAGGATGCTTGACTTCTCTCGCCCATAACTCCAAGAATATTAATGCTACGTATAAATGTGTCCCAAACATTTCGATAGAGAATTTACTTATCTTTAAATTTGATAGCTATATTTTTTTTGGTAGGACCATTCAGAACCGAGATATTGGCAAAAAAATGATTTTTAAGCGATATTCCCCCAAAATTGGGGGTGTTCTGAGGGCGGCCGAGGGGGGAAAATTGGTATGTCTAAAAGAGGCATATAATGAACTGATTCCAACAGTAAAATCTTTTGTCGATTTAAAACGATGTTAATTTATAGAGCAGGAGCTAGGTGGCTTTTTCGGCAGCTCATCGTTTGATGAACTTTGAGATACTTTTATGATTTAATGGATGATAACGATTCATAAAATCGACTTCTGACGGGGCACCTCCTGTCAGGAGCGTCACGAACACTGTTCAAAAATCAGTGAAATCATATCATCGTTACAAGGCTCATTTTTGTGTGACACATTTTATGTTTATAATGAATAAAATAAGATCGCCAGAGAGTGTGGGCCGTCAGGAGGCGCAGCCAGAAAGGTAATAATGCTACAATACATCTGAGGCACGGTAGGGAGTCAAGTTAGCCGAAAGTGTTAAATTCCTGTATATTTAAGAGCCCATGGTGCTTTACTCTATTGTTGAAGGAGCTAATATTTACGTTTTAAAAAGGAGCCAGAACTTGTAACGATGAGTTTAGAGTTTTGAGATGAAATATGCGAAAAAAAATCCAATTTTCTTCAAAAATCCTAAACATTTTCTTTCTGGCTAGCCTTACTGACGGGAGTTTCTTTCTGGGAATTTTTTTCTGTGTTCAAAACATTTAAATAAACATGCTCAACCTTAAAAAAGTTTGTAACGATCATGTTAGATAACTCCGTTTTTTTACAACTTTGACGTTTCTGGTTGCGCCCCTGATGGCCCACACTTTCTGGCGATGTTATTTTATTCATTCTAAACATAAAATGTGTACACACAAAAAAAATTGGCTTTGTAACGATGATATAATTTCACTGATTTTTATATCTTGAACCATGGCCAACTCGACGGGCTGACATATGCCAGAAGTCTATTTTGTCGTTATTTAAGTTCGATAGAATTAATCAACGCATAGAAAATGCTTGTAACGATGAGTTTCCGAAAAAGCCACTTAGCTTCCGCACCTTTGCCTGACGACTGGCTTTTTATAAGAAATATTATACTCGATAATTTTCTATGTACACTTTTGTTTCAGCTTTCAAAGTGTTCGCGTTGAAAACTTTCTTCCGCTATTTTTTGTACTTTTTAATTTGTTTTGTAGAAATGCAAGGTGATAGCAACCGCATGCTTAATACATTATAAGTCGTATTCTCGAATATTCGATGTTTCAGTCTCTGTAGTATTATCGGAATTTTCAACTCCCAACTTGATCGATCTCTGCTACCCACTTAAAAAGATACATTTATCCTACGTTTCCAATATTTTTCTAAGCAGTCGATCACCCATTTCTGCAATTCATTCACAACAATAATACATAAAAACTAACGAGAATTGGCGCAGCATTCCAACATACATATATCCATTTAATATTGCTTCGTCACTGTTAACACATTCTTTACCCCCATGAAAGGAACATTAGTATTGTTTCAGGGAATTCAAAAACAAATTATTCGCTCGTATACAAAACCCTTCAAATCTCGAATGGACAGAAACTAACAAAACACCAGTATAAGAATTCGTTATTGAATATATCTTGTAACAAAACTTACAGTGTTTGCACTATAGTAAAAAAAAATAAGCACTGATTTCTCACCAGGGTTGATCTTATTTATGAAAATCGGTTTGTAAAAATGACTAAATCGCCTCATTTTAAATTTTGCATGCCAATGAGAACACTAGATTATTTTTGAGAATTACTTGTCTTTCTTTTTTCATTATAGACCAGGGTCGATAATTTTGAAAATGGTAAAAAGTGAAAAAAAATTATAGTAGAATGAAACCCATTGAAAAAGGTAGAGAATATAACAAAAATGAAAGGAAAAATAATTTACGGGCGATCTGAAGTCGGGAAAGGGAAGGGGGTGAGTTTTTAAGGGTAAAAAACGGTTTATCTCGATTTCCGGCAAAACTACAAGTCCTATGAAAAAAAGTTAAATGGCAAAGTTGTAGGTAATAAAAAGATCTACAACTTTTGTTTTTACACTTTTTTCACATAACCTCAAAATTTATGTGAAAAATTCAAATAACCAAGTTTTTGGTTTTTTATTTTTACCTTTTGCAAAAAAATTTATTTTTTCACGAAATTTGGTGAAAACTTACCTTTTTATGTCCCAAACACACAGTAATTTTTTTGATTTAAAATATTCATTTTTTCACCTTATTTTGACTTAATATCGAAAAAGCACCCTAATTTTCAATCGAAAATTCTCACGTCAAAATATCTGCTTTTTTAAAAAAGTCGGTGGGCTTTTTGTTCGTTGAAATCTCTACTTTCTGATGGTATAAAAAAATATATACATTACTATGGTAAATGTTCTCAGAAAATGCAAATAAACGAAAAAAACTCGAATCCGAAAATTTTTTTTTTAATCATTATGTACAATTTTGAGCTATTTATTAAAATTTACACTTTAATTACTCGAAAAACGTAAGATTTCATGTTACATTGATAAACAAAAAAATTGCTAATCGAAATATACTACTATAATTAACAAAAATTGTACATAATGATTCAAAAAAAAATTTTCGGATTCGAGTTTTTTTCGTTTATTTGCATTTTCTGAGAACATTTACCATAGTAATGTATATATTTTTTATACCATCAGAAAGTAGAGATTTCAACGAACAAAAAGCCCACCGACTTTTTTAAAAAAGTAGATATTTTGACGTGAGAATTTTCGATTGAAAATTAGGGTGCTTTTTCGATATTAAGTCAAAATAGGATGAAAAAATGAATATTTTAAATCAAAAAAATTACTGTATGTTTGGGACATAAAAAGGTAAGTTTTCACCAAATTTCGTGAAAAAATAAATTTTTTTGCAAAAGATAAAAATAAAAAACCAAAAACTTGGTTATTTGAATTTTTCACATAAATTTTGAGGTTATGTGAAAAAAGTGTAAAAACAAAAGTTGTAGATCTTTTTATTACCTACAATTTTGCCATTTAACTTTTTTTTATAGGACTTGTAGTGTTGCCGGAAATCGAGATAAACCGTTTTTTACCCTTAAAAGCTCACCCCCTTCCTCTTCCCGACCTCAGATCGCCCGTAAATTATTTTTTCTTTCATTTCTGTTATATTCTCTACCTTTTCCAATGGGTTTCATCCTACTATAATTTTTTTTGGTCTCAAAAATTATCGACCCTGGTTTATTACCAAAATACATTTTTTTACTTCCCTCGCTTACCGAAGGGAAGTATTATAGTCGTGAAAAAATTACCATCCAAAATTTCTCAGGATTTTCACGTTTGAGAGTACGTAGATTACGAAAATTAAAGCCGTTTAATTCCGTCAGTCTGTCTGTCAGTCTGGCGTGTGTCTTTTGGCGCTATATCTACTAAACCACCTGACACAGAAGGATAATATTTGGTAGGTAGTTGACGCTACTTCCAGCCAAGAATTGGAATACAACTCCGTTGAATAATATACAGGGTGGACTCCATAAAATATATAATTAAGGAAAAAATATGACCTAAAACAGTAATATTTGGCAGGTAGTTAACACAACTGTCAATGAAGAAATATAAGAAAAATAAAATATACAGGGTGGTCACCCTGAAAAAAATAAAAAAAATGTGGCAGAGTACGATATTTCGCATGCAGTTAACGCAACTGTCAAAGAAGAAAATTATAAAAAAAAATTGTTAATCTGACGGAGGACGATAATATTTCGCATACAAATAATATAACTGTCAAAGAAAAATATGAAAAAAAAAAGTATATACAGTGTGACCCACTTAAGATCGCAACACCCCAGTATATCCGTTAATTGTTGTTTGATTAACTTAAACTTTAGTGGTAAGAAAGTAAGAAAAGATCGATAATGATTCTTTGAACTTAGTAATATGTGATACATATCAGTTTGAAAAGTCGATTTTTCAAAAAAAAAGTATTGGCGATTTTTTTTTAAATTTCGATTTCATCATCGTCAAGAGCGTCATTTAAAAGCCCTAGGTATCAATTTTACGTGAGATTACTTATCTGGTTAGTGAGATCTAATAGTCTGGGGTCCAACAGTACGAAATCGCTCTAAATTCCAAGTAACCTGTTCCGACATGACGTACATTTTTCAACTTCAGATTTGCAAAAGGGGTTATATAGGACACCAGAAATGACTTGTCGGATTCTTATCAGCTCTTGCATAACTTCTTAAATGATAAGAAAAGAGACGAAATGATGATTCCTAAAAAAATGTTTTTTAATACATAACACGTCCTGTAAAAGAAACTATGAGTGCTGCCCATCTAATTTTTTTATAGTATACACTAAAGACATAAGCGCTGGGATGAGGCTTGATGGCACTGTTTAAATATATTTAGTTTTTGGGAAAAAAATATGAAATCTGTAACTATAAAATATTGTAGTAAGAATTTCAACACACGAGCAAGTACTTCAATTTTAAATTTTTTGTGTATAAACTATACTAACAAACATACCCAATATATTGAAAATGTTTTTAAGACAAGAATTAAGTTGATACTGCATATAGTATTCCAGTTGTGAATTTTTAAAATGGGTGCATGATGCGGCGCATGTAATAAAGGCGACAGCTCTCCTAAAATTCATAAAGCGCATGAAAACAGTTTACAGTGGAATTAGCTGGTATGTTTATTTTTACTAGGCGTATTATGTACTTATGTATATAGTGTGAAGTTATTTGTCTTAACATTTTAACATTATAAAAACTATTTGTGTTTGATTGTTTAAATCGATTGATTATTGTTTGCGGTTCATATTTATTATTTACTAGCTATGCCCGCGGTTACGTTCGCGTGGAATTTTGAAATTGATTAAAAAGCTTCTTTATAAACGACGTTTGAGGTAGAATCACCATTCTGGAATATTTCAGAAAACTCACAAATTTTACAGAAGTTTAATCTTAAAAGTTTATGCCGTGCAAATACGCTTATTGTAGAGATCAAGCTGTATCTCCTGTTTTACTAGACCGATTTTCATAAAACTTGGCTTAGTCTAGGCCGATTTCGATGAAATAAGAACTAAATGTTACTCCAAGCTTAGATGAACCTCATTGGTTCAGTAGTTTTTGCGTGATGCGCGTTCAAACAGACAAACAGAGAAAAATTCCAAAATCTGTCTTAATGTATTCCATTACTCATCTTACATCCCCCACATCAGTTTTTTGCAAATATTTTCAATGTACATACACGTCAACTTTACAAATGTATTATATGTATACGTTTGAAAATTATTAAAAGGTAAAATAATTTAATAAAAGTGATTTACGCTCCCTCCCACCGACGGAAGACGCTTTTCAACAACATGTTGCAAATATTACTTTTTTTTTAAACAGTGTTGTGACCCGTCATTCAAATTACCTCTTGCACAAAATTTTGGATGCAGAATTGGAAATCAGGAGCTGGTACCGATAATGTCGACAAAAAAAGTTTATCTGAACTTAAATTAAAAAGTGCAACTGTAAAATAAAATCCGACACAAAATGTTCTTGTGAGTGGTATTCAGTTGCGTGCTCGTGTGCTACTTTTCCTGAAAATGTTATAAGGAAAAAAGCAATATGCATCATTTTATAATGATAGTGATTCTGACTAAAATGTTAGAATAGTTATACACAAAAATTACATAATATACAACATTAATGTTTTATTTAAAATATCTCCCTTTTCTGCTTTCTATTAAATATGCTAAATACCTAAAATAATATTTCTCACTAATGTTTTATTTCTTAAACAATATAAAAACGAGTAGCAGTTGTACTCGGGCATGGCCAATTGCGAATACGTATTTGATTAACATTTTGCTCGAACACACAATTCACTTCGTATCGATTATTATTTTTTTAAATGAGTGGCTGCCCGACTACTACTTTCATTCGTTTTGTTGTATTATTAACATAAAGTAATTCAAATTTGCAATTATATTGAACAATATAGTGCTTTTTACTGTTACACTGTACCAATTATCGTGTAGACTATTTTTATTTTAATGCTGAATAATTACGCGCCTCATAAAAAAATCATAAACAAAAAACTGTATACGTTATCGACAGGATCTTTTTTAAAAAAACTTTTTCAATATATGGACTATATTTGGTAAGCAATTGTATATAAGAATTTCATAAATTTAACATAGTTATCCGCATATCGAAATTTTTAGAACGTAAATATCAACCTTTTGATTTTAATTATTTTTTTCCAAAAAAAATTATACTTTTCAAAAATACCAATAGCTTAGTTAGAATCACGTATATCTTTTGAGTATACATACCAAAAATCAGATCGGTAGGTTACATAGTTTTTGTATTAACGGAGAATAACCTTTGTAAAACATAATTTTGTAATTATCAATCCGCCATCTTTTTTGCGATTTCTGAAGTTGCGTAAGAGCAAAAATTAATCCGACAAGTGTTTTCTAGTGCCCCAGGTAATGCTCTCTTCATTACTTATATCAACATTTGTACGTCATGTCGGAACAGGTCATCTTGATTTTGGAGTGCTTGGACCCCGGACTATAATCGCTCAAAAATTCATTTTTGAACGTTTTTATTTTAAGTTTTTTCGTAAATGATCACGTTGCTGGAGCTAAATTTTGCCAAAACTGATTGTGTATTTTCTGAAAATTTACGACATTCAAAATTTCTTGATATCCAGTGTCCCACCACATCTGTATATTTCTGAAACTTCATTTCGAGTGTTACAGAGTAACATCTCCAATATTTCCTCTTCTTCCTGAACCTCGAGGAATTTCTTCTTCGATTCCAAGATGTTGACAAGGTCTTAGATACAGTTCTTTTGGTATTAACTTGTGAATGCGATACATTAACTTACTCAATGTTGAGTATAGTCGCAATACGGTCAAAAGCATCACAAATCTTAAACCGTTATCAGTCGCGGAGCGGTCAAATGCATCTAACTTGTGACTCGTAAATTTTGCCTCAACTGATCTATAAATGTCAAACTACACGATATTTAGGAAGACAGATGGAAGGAAAAAGTTCGCATTTGTGCAATTAGAAAACCGTCGCAATTTAAAGGTATCATCGCGTCGGTCATTTTGACCGTGGAGCGACCGATCTCGGGTTAAACGTTAAATCCAAATTTCAGTTAGATGGATAAGGGGTTAAACTGGGGCTTAGTAATTTATAGAAAAGGATAGTTGGTTTTGCAAAATGAAAACAGCATATCACAAAAAATATGTTAGTTTCTTTTTTTAGTATAATAGAGAAAGGAGGTGCAGATAATCTAATCTAGCAGTGGTTGTTACATAATTGTCAAACATCACAAATTGTTTAAACCTTTCTTGACTCTCCTCATGTGGCATATATTCCTCCGATATTTTTAGTGTTTTGTAATGTCTGAAAATTATTAAACACATTGTTAATTGCTGAGAAAGAGTGCGCCAATATGTAATATAAGTTAAAATATTGTAGTTTATCTCAAGGCATTTCAGAATTGCTGTTGAAAGAGATATATAAAGTAGTAAGCGATAGGACTTAGTTTAATGCGATTGTAATTAATTATGATTATTCAGTTTAGTGCATATCAAAGTATTATATTAAAAGAAACCGTGATAAGAATTAAAATTTTTAGCAATAATCCGCGCAGTCGGTAGGACTACAGTCTAGATATTTGGAATTGACGTGCTGCAATTCACTAAGCTGCAATCGATTTTATTATGGACTAGATTAAACAAAAATTTAACAGATAACATAGTATACCTTTGCTCTAATGGTAATAGCTCGAACATATCTAGCAAAATGATGTGGTCAATTCGTCGATAAGGATGTACTCCGTCATCTTTAATTGCCAAACATTTCAAAAGTTTTCTTTATATATTTTCTATACTATTTACATGAACCTGATAAGTAAGATACCAAATAAGTATTCTATATTACAGCTTTGATCTTACGTACGGAAAATATAAAATTAAAAAAAATATATTTTTTGGAATGAAACTTATAAACCAGGAGCCCGCCGACCACTAATTGGGTGTCAAAATGTGTGAATTGTTAATTTGGGGCAGTAGAGCACAGAAATGACCATGCCAGCCCTTTTTTTGGGACAGGAGCGTACGGCAGGCCCCCAAAGGGGTAAGAAATATGACTTGTAAAAGTAAAAAAAAGATTTACGCATGGGGGTGGGAGGATTCCTTAATTTACCCCCAAAAATCATGAATCCAGACTCCCATTCATTTTGGGCGGTACAAGGAAGCACTACGCTCGCCCAAATTTTAAAAAGAGTCAGATAAAAAAATGATAAGTTTATGAATGGCAATCAGGAACCTGGTAAGTATGAACCTCCTGAGTTAGAAAAGACTTCGACATCTTTAAAAATTGGTGCGAACGTCTTGCCTTTCACGATAATTGATGGCGTATCGGCTGTTCCTACCGCATGTACTAGTTATCTTTGTGATTCGATGAGTATCACAAATTTACGAGATAAACTTGATAAGTATGAACCCCCCGAGTGCGAAAATATATTCGCCATCTTTGAAAAGTGGTGCGAAGGTCTTGCCTTTCACAATAATTGACGGCATATCGGCTCTTTCTACTGCATGTACTAGTTACCCTTGTAATTCGATGGATATCATAAATTTACGTCTGGCAATCAGAAAGGGCATAGCAGGATAAGCATGTGTTAGGTGCCCCCGCACCAATCGGGTCGAAAATTTAGCACAAGTTGATAGTGTTAGATGAAATTTCCCAAAATATTATTTTTGGAAAACCATTTTTACGGGAGTTATGGGGGTAAAAAGAAAAATGAAAAAAAATGTTTTTCTCGAGAACGGATAAACCGATTTTCATGAAAAAAATATATGTTATGGCTTTTGATGGTGCAAATGTGGGAAAAAATTATTGAACCCATTTGTCGAAAAAAAGTGGTGAAAAAATTTTTTCAAAATAAAAAAAATTTTTTTTTAGGAAATGTTCCAGAGGCACACCCACCATTTTCCTCCAAATAAATTCTTATATGCCCCTTTAAAACATATCCAATTTTAAAAGCGATCGGAAGGGTACAACATATTCAAAATTGATAATCATTGGCAGACTGCGGGCGGCGCGTAGTCTATGTAATGAAGCATTATAAGACGACTTTTTTGTAAATATTTCGTGCAAAGACGAGATTCCCTCCCCCCCTTCGTTTTCGAGGGTGCTGAACACGATGCAGGTGGTGGGAGAAGTTTTTGACCGCCGCAACCCCCTGAAACGGCCATCCCTCTTATGGATCCCTTTATGTTTTCATATATAAACGGGTTTGGGGAGTGATTTATCAACGGGTTATACTTGAAATAATATGGAAGGGGGTTATAGAGCAAGTAATGTCCAGACAGCAGGCCTAGGGGGTTGATTAAACCCTCCCGAGAGGTGTAGTTTTTTTTTTCAAATGATTCGGTTCAAATACGTATACCCCTATTTTGGGTCGCTGATCACGGGAAAAATATTTATTTTTAGCTCCAACCCCCTCAAACGGGCAGAAATCACCTCTCACTCACCGTTTGAGAGATGAGGGGTTGGAGCTAAGAATGAATATTTTTCCCATGATCAGCCCAAAAACGGGGGGAAACGCGTTTGAACCCGAATTATTTGATAAAAAATGATTTTCCACTCCTTGGAAGGGTTTAATTAACCCCCTAGACCTGCTGTCTGGACTCAACTTACTCTATAATCATCTTACATGTTATTTCAAGTATAACCCGTTGATAAATGACTCTCCAGACCCGTATAGAAAACATAAAGAGATCCATAAGGAGGTTTTCGGCGGTCAAAAACTTCTCCCACCACTTGCATTGTGTTCAACACCCTCGAAAACGGACGGAGGAAGGTAATTTCGTCTTTGCAAGAAATATTTACACTATTTCTGCCTTTATTACATAGACTAGCGGTTCATTACTACATCTTACTACAACGGTCACTGGCGGCCATTACAACCCTACCATTTAAATCAGTATCAAACTTCAAGAAGTGTGGTGCAAAAATTCTCTGACGTCAACTGTGGGGTCAAACAAAATCTAGTTTGAAAATCTGAAGATTTTGCAAGGATGACGTCCGCAGTCAGCCTACGAAAGAACTAGTTTTCAAAGTCTACTACGAGGAGGTTACAGTGCCTTTCACTAGTGAAGGTGCCTGTTTATTGTGAGTCCCCTTGCCTCTCACGAGTCGGGGTGTTTATTTATCGTGAGTCTTCTTGCCTCCAAATAGTCGGGGCGCTTGTTTATTGTAAGTTCCCTTGCCTCTCATTAGTCGAGGTGTTTGGTTATTATGAGTCCCCTTGCCTCTCACAATTCGGGTTGACTTTTTTGCGTGAGTCCTCCTGCCTCTCACGAATCAGGTTACTCTATATTGATGAGACTTTTCTTAGTCTTCATTCTTCGAGAACATCCCATAAAAAAAAATTTATTTTGAAAAAATTTTTCAAAAAGTTTCAGAGGTTGCGGCAGTCAAAAGCTTCTCCCACCACTTGCATCCTGTTCAGCACCCTCGAAAACGAGGGGGAGAAGGTAATCTCATCTTTGCACGAAATATTTACAAAAAAGTCGTGCTTCATTACATAGACTACGCGCCCCCCGCAGTCTGCCAATGATTATCAATTTTGAGTATGTTGTACCCTTCCGATCGCTTTGAAAATTGGATATATTTTAAAGGGTATATAAGCATTTATTTGGAAGAAAATGGTGGGTGTGCCTCTGGAACATCCCCTAAAAAAAAATTTTTTTTTTATTTTGAAAAAATTTTTTCACCACTTTTTTCGAAAAATAGGTTCAATAATTTTTTCCCACATTTGCACCATCAAAAGCCATAACATATATTTTTTTCATGAAAATCGGTTTATCCGTTCTCGAGAAAAACATTTTTTTTCATTTTTCTTTTTACCCCCATAACTCCCGTAAAAATGGTTTTCCAAAAATAATATTTTGGGAAATTTCATCTAACACTACTATCAACTTGTGCTAAAAATTTCGACCCGATTGGTGCGGGGGCACCTAACACATGCTTATCCTGCTATGCCCTTTGGTAATTATGAACCTCCTGAGAGCGAAAAATACATTCACCATTTTTAAAAAGTGGCACGAAGGTCTTATCTTTCACGATAATTGATGGAGTATTATCGGAGCTTCCTACCGCATATATTGGTTACCCATGTAATTCGATGAATATTATATATTTACGACTGGCAATCAGATACTTAGTAAGTATGAACCTCCACATTGCGAAAATACGTGCGCCATCTTTGACAAGTGGTACAAGGGCCAGCTAGAGGGGGTTGAAACGTCTAAGTGGTTGGTTCCACTATAATTATTTTTTTTCATTCTAATAAAGTTTGTTTTTTCTGATTAGTTTCTCTTCTAGTTTTAATTATCCTCTCTTTAATTACCCTTTCGTACATGTGACACACGCACTCGCGCACACAAGTTTCTGATTGAATTACATGGATAACCAGTACATGCGGTAGGAAACTATGATACGGCATCAATTATCGTGAAAGGCAAGACCTTCGCATCACTTTTCAAAGATCACGAATATATTTTTTACTCTCAGGAGGTTCATAATTACCAAGTTTCTGATTGCCAGTCGTAAATTTATGACACTCATCGAATTACACGGGTAACTAGTACATGCGGTAGGAAGCTCCGATAGGCCGTCAATTATCGTGAAAGGCAAGATCTTTGTACCACTTATCAAAGATAGCGCACGTATTTTCGCAATAAAGAGGTTCATAATTACCAAGTTTCTGATTGCCAGTCGTAAATTTATGATACTCATCGAATTAGAAGGGTAACTAGTACATGCGGTAGAAAGAGCCGATACGCCGTCAATTATCGCGAAAGGCAAGACCTTCGCACCAGTTTTCAAAGATGGCGAATATATTTTCGCACTCAGTGGGTTCATACTTACCAAGTTTATGATTGCCAGTCGTAAATTTGTGATACTCGTCGAATCACAAGGGTAACAAGTACATGCGGTAGGAACAGCCGATACGCCGTCAATTATCGTGAAAGGCAAGACGTTAGCACCACTTTTCAAAGATTGCGAATGTCTTTTCGCACTCAGGAGGTTCATACTTACCACGTTCCTGATTTCCATTCATAAACTTATTTTTTTTATCTGACTTTTTCTTCAAATTTGGACGAGCGTAGCGCTTCCTTGTACCACCCAAAACGAATGGGAGTCAGGATTCATGATTTTTTGGGGTAAATTAAGAAATCCCTCCAACTCCCATGCGTAAACCTATGACTTATTTGTGACTTTTTTTTACTTTTACAAGTCATATTTCTTACACCTTTGGGGGCCTGCCGTACGCCCCTGTCATTTCTATGCTCTACTGCCCCAAATTAACAATAATTCACGCATTTTGGGAGTAAACCTATGACATCCAATTAGTGGTCGGCGGGCTCCTAGTCCATTCATTGTGTGAAAACTGCAGATGCAAGAGGCTCAATATGAGAAAAAAATATTTGCACAAAATACTAATCACCATCGGAATGTGTCTAAGTCTTTAATATGTTTACAAGTATTAGGCGTTAAATTATCACTCTAATTGTAATTAATTATTTTTGCGTAAAAAAGGAAATAATATTGCATTTAAAGATATTTGCTAAGGCTATATATAACATATAACACTAATCCGTAATATTGTCAATCTTCAGCATCAGTGGTTTTATAGATTTTAAGGTCGTCAGCAAAAAAGAGTTTCGGACAATTGGTTTGATCAGCTAAATCGATAATAAAGCTAGGAAATAGCAACGGGCTCAAATTGGCCTGTTGGGGGACACCTGAAATTAATTTACATTCTGGGTATTTGGCATATTCGTATTCCACAAATTGTCTTCTATCTGTAAGGTAAAATTTATAGAGAATAATTAATTTTCCAAAAAAACCAATAGAGTCCAATTTATACAATATTACATAGTAGTCAATTTGATCAAACGTCTTCTGAAAATCCGTATAATCACATCAACTTGACCTTGATCATCCAAGGTTTCACATATGTATTGTGTTACCAAGATAAATAATTTGCAATACATAATTTATTTTCTATAAAGCCATGTTGGATAATATTTTTAGTTCATTCGTAGATGTATTGGTATAAGTTAATCTCAAAAAGCTTTACAAAAGTACTTAAAATTTAAATGGCTTGATAATTACATAGCCTAGATGGATGTCTCTTCTTTAGGATGAGGCACACTCGGACAACTTTCCACAAAACAGGGATAGTGTTTGTAGATAGGGACAGATTAAACAAAAATAATAACGGGTTAACTAAAACACCGATACAATCTTTCACTAATCGGAACACAGTCGATACCAGAAGTTAGTTTATCTTTAAACTTTTTTGGGACAAAAGTAATATGCTGTTCAGATACAGTATTAATAGATATATTAAAGTTATTGTGATGTACAAGCACAAGTGGTATTGTCTAAACGTTGGTTGTGGCATTTTCTTAATTTTTCTCTATTCTTATTGGGATGCTCTGCCACATGTATTCTTCTAAACAATGTCTGAAATCTACAAAATAATACAATTAACCAGTATTTTACTGGAAAATAACCTCTACGCCTGTGACTTTTACGTCAAAGGATCAGTTAGAGGGTGGTTTTGACAAATAATGAATAAGAACAAAAATATAAAAATGACGTATTTTGCTGACGTTTCGGAAAACGAATCTGTTTCCTTTCTCAAAGCGTATTATAATGTTTGTGGGCTGTGTATATTAAATACACAGCTTTAAGAATATATTTGTTATGTGGTGTTTGTTGAAAAATGTCTTGTCTGATTTAGGTATACACTACTGTAGTCCAGTCGATGAAGGTATTTACCTAAAAAAATTTGCAAAATGGATAATTTTCCTTTTAATGAATTTGTGAAAGTGTATAGAATATCTATAGAATCTAACATTTACATTTCGCTCGGATGCAGAACATAAAAAAAGTGAAAAAAATGTTTCATTCATTTTTTCAAAATTTTAAAATTAAGTCAAGCTAGGAAAAAATAAAAAATACAGATGGAGAGACCACGTATTTATATACAAAAGTGAGCTAACAAAATTTATCGCTAAAGCCACGGTATTCCCGGAAAAAAATAGTCAAGTAACGTTATAATTCACGTGCGCGCGCTTGAATATGCATGACTGTGATACCGACGCACTGAATTACATGTCACTAAATCAGAATTTGTTCAATCTATATGAATGTGGTTCATTTAAAAGATGGACATTGTAGCTTTTCGATGCTTTCTTGTTTTAAACCATACAAGCAAAGGATGGATAGGAAAAATATACTTATATATATATATTATCACGCCCAAACTCAATCGTCGCAATAAAAAAATATAAATCATTTTAATTTCCTTGCTTGATATTAATGATTTTCTTGATAAATATATATATTGGAGGCTGTAAAAATAAAATATCACTATTTCGGAAAAAATGTATACTTTTCGAATGTTCAAACACAAATTCGTTTACTTCTATGCATTTTATCGAAAATATGATCACTTAGATCATGATAAGAAATTGCAATTTTCACGATCTTATAACTATGAAAATATCTTTGATTGTTTTGAATATAAATTCTGGAACTTTTCTAATACGTTAATAAATGTATAAGGAATCCACTGGATATAGCTGAATGTGGCTAGGTGTACCTGTAATAAAGGCACGTAAAAACGCGTGCGAGCGATTCAGCGGGTATGTCTGGTGTCTGTGTATGCGTTCATAATTATATATTTTCCCTCCATACCTACTATGTATCCTCCTATTCACTAAGAAAAATGTTAAAAGTATGTAATCAGAAAGAGAAAAAAGCTTTATTTTACTCAATAGGACAGCTAAGAATTTTTAGAGGGTCCATAGTATGCATTTAACCGTGAGCTTGGCTGCATAGAGTGACGAAGTTACTTCACTATTTTTTTCCAGGAATACCGTGGCTTTAGCGATAAATTTTTTTAGGACATCTTTTGGTTCAGAAACACGTGGTCTATCCACCTGTATTTTTCATTTTTTCCTACTCTGACTTAATTTAAAAATTTTGAAAAAAATTGATGGAAAAAAAAATTTTTTTCACTTTATGTTCTGCATCCAAGCGAAATGTAAAATTTTCAGGGTATTATTCTATACACTTTCACGAGCTCAAAAAAAATTATTCATTTTGCAAGTTTTTGTAAGTTTCACTATAAAATATTCTCTGTCGTCTGGGCTACTGAAGTAATTTCCAAAACCATTTACTATTAATTGCGAATTATCGTATGCCATTCCATTGTCATCCTTTAGCAGACCAGTGTAGAATGGAATACCGCCAATCGTCCCGTACTCTCTGTTGCCTAATAATTTGAACGTTTTTGTGTTTCTGTATTTTCATTTTTGTGGGAAGAGGAACCGACAACAATAGTTTATAGAAAAGATTTTCCCGCAACACGGTAGCTTCTGAACTGTTTCATATACTAACTGTAATGTTACTTCCTTAACGGAGCGTCTCTGTTTAAATGAGCTGTTGTGAATAATGAAAATTGTTTATTGGCACACGTTCAGAAATTAGAGAAGTAGAGTTTGTGTTAAACCAACTAACTAATTAATAGTCCCAGAGTTTTCCAATATACAAAATTCAATCTACCATCTATGCCACGAATGGAGCAAGTAACATTCAGCTCTGCATTTGTAATTTATTTGTTCATGTGTACTGTAATCTATAGGTTTCTCTAAAATGAAACAAAAACGCTAATGATTTATTTCATCAATTGTTAATTGTGTCTTGCTCAAGTCATCAGGTACTTTTCTAGGAAAATATCTCTGTGTTTTATTTTTTTATTTTTTGTTTTCAACGCTTTAATTATATTTCCAAAAGAAGACTCAGACTGATTTTAACTAGATCGTAAACTTGGAACAATTTTTTGAAAGTCTTCGACAGAAGAAGTACTCCAGCCAAATAGGGAAAATTAGAGGGAAATAACTGATAAAGTTTTCAAACTTGGTAAAGATGTTCATTAAGGCCCACTGTTAAACATACTAAAAATCCACAACTCTTGCGCTCCTACTCAAAGGAGCTCTCGTGCCAGCCACTTTCAGTTTTTCGGCTGGTGTCTGTTGCAATCGAAACTTTAGCGTTTTGTGGCAATATGTAGTTATTGCACTTAACGCGGCCAGGCTTGCATTCGTAATCCAGCGCTCGGCGGGGCATTAGTCCGGAGAATAGCTGTTGGTTGCAGTCTGAATTTTTATTCTTTATATATTTAAGGAAACGTATAGAGGAACTCGACAAAATATTTCACTAGTAAATATTCTGACCTTTAAAAGCGTACCTACTAATATTTAGCACTATTTTAACTTTTGTATTATTTCTCCAGCAGATTCGACAACTATTGAGCAACTATCATCAGCGTGAACTTTACATTTCATGGAGTTTACATTATTGCATTTTACTCTTATCTTCCCATTATTCATATACGAATGTATCTATTGTAATAAAATTCATTTATACCGAGCTTCCGAGCTTTGATAGTTTTGTTGAGAGAAAGTTCTTCTGTCAATGGCTTTAGACAAATCGAAAAGTTTTTCCAGTCAATGATATATCATATTTTCAGAGAGATACAGTGTGTAACCAGTTTCATGTCATTAAAAAAACTGATGGCGGGGAATGACTAAACGAACAAAAAAACCTTATGGGGTCAAAACCCATAGTTTTAGAAAAAAAAAATAAACACAAATTTCGAAAATTTTCAGTAAAATTGTTTGAGAACTGCTGGAATGTATGTCGGCGCCTCTAAAAATCAAATACGCTAATACGGCTTTTCCAAAGTATCGCGCTCCTTTGTTAGAGATCGCGCGTCGACGAGGATACAAGTTGATAATCACACTTTTTTATGGCTTTTTAAAAGTAGGTAAGGTAAGGTCTTTAACGTTGCGGTAAAGGTGAAAGACGTCGGCGTTTTCTGAGTGCTTAGTAGATCTGAAAAAAACTATACTCCCTCTTGTGCAATATTTAAAATCTGTGGGCACTTTGTTAAGTGAACCCGTTCGTTGTTTTCGTTCTTTTTGAATTTTTGGCCACGTATTTACACTTAAGATTTATTTTATTGACTTACCAAGTCGTTAAGTTCTTGATTACGTACAGACACTATTTGTTCGTTCTTTTTGTGTTACTTTTTGGATTTTGGACCAAGTTTTTATTTTTATTTTCTTTATTGACAACGTTAGTTGATAGTTTAGTGTGGTATTTTAAAACGTAGATTTTGAACGCTATGGAATATTACACTTACGCAGAGCTCGCGGATATGCACTTGATGTATGGAGAATGTTATGGAAATGCACCAGCTGTGGAACAGCTTTATCGTTTAAGATTCCTTAATCGACGTCATCCTTGTGCACGTACATTTGTAAGGATTGCTCAGCATCTTCGGAAAACAGGTCATCTCGATGTACATGGAGGAGAAAGGGGTCCACAATTGAAGCAGAGGTTCAAGTTTTGGAACTCGTAGAAGAGGATCCAACTTTAAGCACCCGCGATATCGCGAACCGTGTGGGAGTATCCCATTTTGTGATGTGGAGGACTTTAAGAGATATGAACTTACACCTCTATCACTATCAACGTGTGCAAGCTCTAGAACCTCAAGATTATGCAGGGCGAATGGAATTTTGTAGGTGGATTTTGAGAAAACACGCGGCAAATGAGGATTTTTTAAACTTTCTCTGTTTCTCCGATGAGTCGTGTTTTACCAGGAGTGGAGTGTTCAATTTTAAAAATATGCACTACTGGGCAGACGAAAACCCACATGTAGTAAGAAAGGCGCATTTTCAACGACGGTTCAGCGTTAATTTGTGGGCAGGAATTTGCAGTAATGAAATAATTGGACCTATAAAATTACCCGCTAGATTAAATGGTGATGTATACTTCAACTTTTTACAACAAACATTCTCAAATTTGTTGGAAGATGTACCTTTGGCAAGGCGCAGAAGAATGTGGTATATGCATGATGGCGCGCCAGTTCATTTCTTAAACGGAATTTCCTCAACCGATGTATTGGGCGTGGCGGACCAGTAGCACGGACTGCTAGGTCACCCGACACTTAAATCCGATGGGATTTTTATTTTTGGGGGCATCTTAAATCTCTGGTTTACCCTGATCCAATTGACACTTTGGAATAATTGCAGCAACGTATTTTAATGTGCATAGAAACCATAAAAAAATTATCCTAATTTACCAAATGTGTTGAACGGAGTGCGTATGTCCTTAGTTCGACGTGCCGAAAAGTGTATTGATGCAGACGGAGCCCATTTCGAACAATTTATGTAAATCAAAAATGATTTATTGGTAAGTTCTAGATTTATTGAATATTTTAGTTTTCGATACCTGATTGGCAATTGGTTAAGTAAATCAGATTTTTTCCTAACTTAAAATACACATAGTTATTTTCTGTTATCTTTATTTCTTAATGACATGAAATAATTACTCGTTTTTTAAGCTTAACCCAGAACACTTATTTAGGTTACAAATGTTAATAAATCACATTTAAGTCTGATAAATTATAAACAACAATAAAAGCTCCAATATTTTGTTCTAAATTAAAAAAACACACATGTAAAGAAATGCTGTGTTTAAACCTCTTCTACGCCTATGAATTGCTTGCAGTTCTGCAAAAAGAGATAAAGAATTATTTACATTTTTATAATTGGTTCGGTTGAGGCGCTCATCAAAGGTGCTGCCCTTCTTTACTTTGAACCGTCGGCCGGCGACGAGTCGCACTTTTTTATGACAATTTAAAAATCGTAGAATTATACCTAGTACACGTCCATTGACCCACAAAGGCAGTGGTTCTCAAATGTTTCCTATCCTAATATTTAAATTGTTGACCTAGGTCAGTTTTTTCAAAGTGCCCGTAGAGGAAAAAGTCATAAAGTTTTCTTGTTTGTCTAGTTGGTACCCATTACCAGTTTTTTTTTAATGACATGAAACTGATTACACCCAGTATCATCGATTAGCTTGATCCAAATTAGATCAACGGTATACATTATGAGGAATAGGCAATTTCTTGTTTTTCATATTACATATTAGATATTAAGTATATGACAGTAATCTGCTAAATACCCTCACAGTATGCTACAACCAAATTTAAATCAAAGTTGATGCCACTCGGATTTTTCTTTTTTTTTTGCAGATCCTTGGATGTATATAGAATCAATTTCTACGATATTTAAAATCATTCATCGCAGAAAATTTTTTTTACAAGTATTTTACTTTTTTTGTTTTCTGACACAGCCACACAAAAAAAAAGTGTTCTAGCCTGCGGTCCAGACCAGTGTACCTTATGTATTTGGACCTGCTGAAACCGAATCCGAAGTCCGAATTGTCAGATTGACTCGTTTTTCACCCCCAACCCCAAAAAACACCCCTCCCCCAAAAAATGGTCTGCCCTGCGGACCATACCAGTGATCAGAAAAACTGAAAAACGAGGCAATCTGACAATTCTGATTTCGGGTTTGATTTCAGCTTGTCCAAATACATAAGGATACACTAGTCTGGTCCGCAGGCCAGACCACTTTTTATGTTTTGGGGGTGTTTTTTTTGGGGTGAAAAACGAGCGAATCTGACAACTCTGACTACGGATTCTCTTTCAGGGGGTCCATATATATATGAGGATACACTGGTATGGTCCGGCGGACACACCATTTTTTTGGAGGGGGGGGGAGTTTTTTTGGGGTTAAGGGTAATAAACGAGCCAATCTGACAATTCTGACTTCGGATTCGGTTTCAGCGGGTCCAAATATACCGGGTGTAAACGAATAGTAGCCCCTGTTTTTAAAGATATCGGGAAGAAATTTTGTTAGATGAAATTAGGTAAGATTTTCAACTTTTTGAGACCTATCCGACATATTTATCACTTCCGGTTTCACCGAAAATGGCCCCAATAGTCTTCTCTAAATGGACCACCCTGTATGTTTTTACATTTTTGAAATAAAGATTACATTTTGGATACATTTATACTATTTTGAACAATTTATACAGTGTTGCACGAAAAATAATTCGAATTTTAGTTGTCAATCTAGATGGCTGCGAATGTGTTAAAATTATTTTTGTTTCAATGTAATTCATATAAAAAATACGAAAACGCCAAGATGTCCAATAATACATCATACAGGGTGCTGTAAACTCATTAAAATCACATTTTTAAAAATGACTCATTTGTTTTAAATATTATGATATGGGCCACCCAGATATTCAGAAAGCTCTATTTAGTAATGGTTAAACGGTACCAAAGTTCCGTAATGTGTGATCGTTACCGGCAGGAATGACAATTTTTTTTAAGAAATTTATGATTTATATCTAACTTCAATTAAATTTTGATCAACCCTGTATATGTGTGTTTAATATTTTATGATATGCCACCCTACGCAGGAGACAGAATGGGCCTCTGACTAATTTATGTTGCATATCATAAAATATTAACACAAATATACGGGGTTGATTAAAATTTAATTGAAGTTAGATATAAATCATAAATTTCTTAAGAAAAATTGTCATTCCTGCCGGTAACGATTACACATTACGGAACTTTTGGTACCGTTTAACCCTTACTAAATAGAGCTTTCTGAATATCCGGGTGGCTCATATCATAATATTTAAAACAAATGAGTCATTTTGAAAAATCTGATTTTAATCAGTTTACAGCACCCTGCATGATGTATTATTGGACATATTGACGTTATCTTATTTTTTATATGAATTACATCGGAAAAAAAAATAATTTTAACATATTAGCAGCCATCTAGATTGACAACTAAAATTCGAATTATTTTTCGTGCAACACTGTATAAATTGTTCAAAATAGTATAAGTGTATCCAAAATGTGATCTTTATTTCAAAAATGTAAACACATTTAGAAAAGACTATTGGGGCCATTTCCGGTGAAATCGGAAGTGATAAATATGGCGGATAAGTCTCAAAAAGTTGGAAATCATACCTAATTTCACCATACAAAATTTCATCCCGATATCTTTAAAAACAAGGAAGTTACAGGGGTGGACCACTATTGGTGTACACCCGGTATAAGGATACACTAGGATGCAATAATTATGATAGCAGAAATAAAATATATTATTATTAGGTAATGAAAATCAATGTTAAATTAATTACAATTATAGAAACGTTGATTTTATTTTAGTAAATCATTTAAAGTGTCGTAAAAACAGAGCATACATACTTGATTAGGAAGTATGAATTTGTAAAATAGATTTCGTATACATACAGACTGAAACTGTTGGCATATCGTAAAATAAAATATAGACCAATTGTCCGATGTTATAAAATATATCAATAGAGAATAAAATACTCACTCTTTACTGACGTCATAGATGGTGTAGTGTGCCGTGAAGGATTGTCTGAATACCTGAAAAACAAACAAACTTTATTAGAATAAACTGCCGTAAGTTTTCGAATGGCACATTTATAGTCTACAGCTTAAAAAGTTTCGGCTTTGATGTAGTTAACTGCAATTGGTTACAATTTATTACTTCAAATTTGTATACTAAATAAGAAAGTGATTTTAATTCTATAGGTTTATATAGTTATAGTTGACTACAGACTTATTATACGTGTAAAAAATGTCGTCTTTGATGTTTACCGCACCGTCAAAGACGTCGACATTTTTTACACGCATAATAAATTCGTAGACAACTGTACAAGGAACCCAAAACTCCTCGCTCATCACTAGGCATCTTTGACATGTAGTGTGTATGCATGTGTGTGCGCATAAATTTCAATGGCACTGGTATCATACCAACTAGTCAGTCATTTTTGTGGAAACCAGAAATATATGAATTTTATTTTTGTCGTTTTTATTTATTTATCCATTACCTATATTCGAATTTAATGTTCAATCTTTATTTAATTTATTAAATGCCAGGCAATGATACGATTTAAATATTGTTAGTATACCATTCTAATAAATATATATTTTTTTGTATATACATATTTTATATAGGTATCTTTTTTTTTCTTATTTTTTTTATTTATTTTGCATTATTTTTGTTGTGATTTTTTTTTTAAATTATATTATTTTCCTTATTTAATACAAGTAAAAAGCATCCAAAATACGGATACATTATTTTTGTTGTGATTTTTTTTAATTATATTATTTTCCGTATTTAATACAAATAAAAAGCATCCAAAATATGGATACTATGGATAATAATCCTTACAACATTTAGTGCCTTAGTCGACATGTAGTGTAACAGAAGTTATGTCATGTCTGTTACAACAGATTAACACTATGAGCATTTTTTTTTGTAGACCTGGTTTATTGTAGAACCATATCCGTTATAAGACAGAAATTGCTTTCAGTTTGACAAGTATGATTTGAAATAAGTTGTTAATGACGCAGAAAAGCCAAAATGATGAAATTCTTTCATAAGTAGATAATCCGACAAAGATATAGTAAGTAAACCATTATTCAGGCATCGTCTCAAAGGGACGTAGCTTCTTTAGTAAGCATTTCCGTCCACATGTTTTGTAACGGTTTAATTTTGATGTTTTATTAACTTTTGCCGATTTGTACTATTTTGTATGTTTTTATAGTATTTTACATTTGCGAGTACTAAAACTACATAACGCCGTCACTGTTTTCAAACCACTTTAGACATTCTAGACTATTACGCGAAAATAAATGCTTGAAGGGAGAGAAAAAACTTAACGTAATGAATTGCGAGGGGATTGTAGTCCTTCGCTCATTTTGGTACATATAAAATGACAACTCAATGTTTTTGGGGGTTACATTTCGCTGGGCTTCGGTCCTGGAAGTAGTCAACTTGTGTGCTATCAATTACTGTGGTGAGTTTTATCATTTAGATTTGAGAATTTGTTTAGTGAAAAAGTGCATAATTGCATGTAGAATTTGATCGTGATCTATTTATTCATTCCTAATTATTTATTAATAATAATTTTACTTATAGTTTATTTCTTATTAAGTTCATATTATAATAGAGAATTAGCCAATTTCCCTTATTTTTTTACGAATTAATATTTACTAGTACGGTATATGTATGTCTGTCTCTCCGTGTATACCTTGTAATTGATAAGAGTTTTTTCGTTAGTACAATTTATTTGTCTGCCTTCTGAATTGTCTCTCTACCATCATTGTTATCTTGTTAATAAATTAGATTATTGTTAACTAGGTATTTTTTATTTCAAGAGACCCGTAGTTTTATGGGAGTTTCAGTTTATTCGAATTTTTCTTGCCATTTTTGCGTGTAGAATCACCTGAACGGGCGAGACTTATTTTCTTAACACTTTGTATACTCTTTTAAGGGCGTGCTGATGTATATCGACTAGTACACTAAAACAGTAATCTGGTATTACGCTTAATCGGTCATTGTTCAATAACCACATGTATAATAGGTGAAATTTATGATGTGACAAGCACATGTAGCCAAACCAACTGGGGTAGGTTAATTCAATAGGTCTCAATCTAGGCCTCAACATTATAGCACAGTTGGGTTACAACAACAATTTATTTTCACAAACAGTTCAATTCAATTGATGAGCGTCAATCAATCGGTTCTTGAATATACACGAACAAGCATCAAGATATCAGGTGACAAAAGGATAAATCATTTGGCGGCTGGATATTAAATCTATAGAGATATCTGTCAGTGATTAATGTAAACCACATTTACTTGCTGTGTTCTATTTTTAACATTTCCTCATTATATTTACCCTTTGTGTCGAACAGTTGTTCTATGGATTCATTTGACATGGATGTACGAGAAGAGGAGCATCAAAGTGGTTTAATAATGCTTCAACTCTTTGTGTGTGTAACGCTTCTTAAATGAAAAATATTAATGGTCGATTCCATGTAATCTTTAAAGATCCTTTACTTAAAAGTCACTTTAAAATTGTTTTCAATTTCAATATTCCACTGTAAGAGTTCGCTTTGCCTTTAGCTAAAGATGCTTGTTAAGTTTTGTGCTTTGTTAGCTGCGCTGAATTGAAATACTTCAGTCCGCGTTATTTTAGATGCAGCCATTTTGGATGAGGAAAATGAGAAAAAATAGAACCCGAAATCTGTAAAGGTAGTTATATAAAACTTCTTTCTCTATTTGGCTCCTTTTATTCGCTAATTATTTTTCTATTGGGTGGCCTCCCTCTATATTTTTTTTTGCTAAAAGTTACGTGTTTTCTTCCTGGCAACAGTGACAATTAAATTCCAAATATTATTGTTCTCCATTATTTCCTATTTATTTTTTTAGAGTGACCACCCTGCATATTTTCTACAAAAGCATAGCAGATTTCTTTCTTGTCTGTTGTTTTAACTACATAGACGAGTGGGAGATCTCTTAAAAATACACTACACTGTCAAGTTGAAGAAAGAAAATTTCTGCACCTTAATTATGATGATTTTTGCGAGCGGATAATTTTCAGTGACATGTCAATTTTTCACGTAAGTGGCAAAGAAAATAAATATAAGGTCTGTATGGGGAATGAACATCCGAGAGTGATAGTGAAGCATGTGAGGAATTCTCCAAAAGTTAATGTCTTCTGTTCTGTATCCCGCACGAAAGTGTATGGTCCCTTCCTCTCTGAAGAAAATACGGTATACCATATATCATCAAATGTTGATCAACTCCATCAGGACGGAGCAAAATTTTATCTTCCAACAGGATGGAGTACCACCCCCCTGGCATCTGACTATTAGAAAATATGTGGACGAAGCACTTCCACAGCGCTAGATTGGCCGTGCAACAGAAGTCAACCGCTGCGTTGTCTCGAACGGTGTCCACCAAGAAACCCCGATCTGACACCGTTCGACTTTTTTTTGGGATTTGTGAAAGGCGCTTTCTAATTATCGAGACAACGCATCACGAGAGCTGTGGAAAGTGTCAATGCAGATATGTTACAGTGAGTTCGAACTTAACTAGACTATCACCTTGATGTTCACCGTAAGACACCAGGAGCAAAGTTACCAAGGGAAGAATTACTTTATAAAACAGTGTAAACAGATTCATGGTAACATTATTTGTTTTGAATTAATAAATCATTAAAAATGTCTATTTCTTTTGTAGTAACGCTGTATAATATTTCCATACTAGTTTTATTTTGCATCATTACAAATTCGAGAAATTTAGCATAACTTTCAGAGCAAGTATATGTAGTTATTCAAATAGACCAGCAGCAAGTGCTCTGTAAATGAATCTTAATTTTCGCCTTTTTAAATGCTTGCCAGTAAGTGATATGAAATGGTAATTGCCCGAATTGAATAAATGAATAAATTAACGAAATAGCTCCTATGAGTAGCAAAAAAGTTATAAAAACGGCCAATTACTAGACAAAATTTCGTTCAGCTCGCTGCTCAGCTAACAGCAGTTACAAGTATGTATTCTGCATAATAAGAGAACCGAACAAACAGACAATATAAACTTAACTATGTTTGCAGTAACCTAGTTAAAGGTCTGTATATAAAATCGTTCTCCTTAAGTTGTCAAATCGTTAAGCACAGCATGGTCAATTAAATTACAAGTTTGTTGGCGAGAATAGAGGTAAGTTGTTACGTAATATTCCCAGTGGTTCAGGCACTGACAACATCGAATTGTTGACAAACGCATTAATTCAGTTCATTTTCTATTTGATTTGAAATTTTTAGGAAATTACAAAATTTCCTAAAATAATAATAAGTGATATTAAGTTCCGGTTAGACAAACGTGCCACCGTACTATATAGTGAGGGAAGTAGGTAGAAAACCAGAACATTGTACTTTTTTTTCTTAAGGATTGCAGTGCTAGTACCCCGCCGTACTGAAGCTTAAGCTTATTGTACCTCATAGACTCTTTATTCCCTTAGTCCCGTTCCTCTCTAAAAGGCAAGTGTGCGGTCGATGGGAGCTGGGAGCTTGGCTATTTCTTCCGAGGTCACGGTTGGTCCCCCGAAGTATGAAAGCCTCCCAGCCACCAAGGCTGGGCATTCACATAGTATGTGGTAAGGAGTTTCCTCATCCTCACCACATATCCTGCATTCTGGATTGTCCTTCACACCTATGTTGGTTAGGTGTTTATTCAGTGTGCAGTGTCCTGTTAGGATTCCCAAGTCACATCTCAGCTGTTTTCTGTTCAGCTTTAGCAATTCGTTGGTCTTTGTCTTGATGAAAATAAGTGACTGTCTCATCCCCGGCGCCCCGGTCCAATACAAGTTATGTTTCTGACTCAATAGTTCCTTTACCATTCCTCTTGCGGTATTATAATGTCCCACAGGATGGCATGGGTTTCATCAAGGTTGTTTTTGCGCCTTCTTTAGCCAGCTTATCTGCTTTTTCATTGTCCTGATGTCCTCGCGTCCACTCCAGTTGTATGCTGTTGTGTTCCGCCAGTTTCGCCAAGGAGTCAAGGCAGTTTTTTTACCGCTTTAGAATGCATCTCTACTGCATTCAGAGCTTTGAGAGCTGCTTGACTGTCAGTTATGGTGCGGATTCTTTTGCCAGCATATGATCTCTGTATCATTTCTTGTGCACAGACTTCTGCTTGGAACACCGTTGCGGTACTGCCCAGGTTCAGACTAATATCTGTCCCTGGTTGGTCCCCCATAACACCTGCTTCAGTACTTCTTGACGTTTTTCATCATCATCATTTCACTCATTAACGTGATAGGCAATGGAAATCCGTTTTTTGACAACGTTGCACGAATCAAATGTCATTATTATGGTAAACTAACCTAGATCAACTTTTGACACAACCAACATGGAAAATGTATCTCTGTAATTCTCTCTATTGACGCATCGACAGATTTATCAAGGTAATATGTTGACGTGTCATGTTTTGTTTCGTGAAATGGCTTTTAAATTCTTTAAATTAAAAATAAGGGTTGAATAAACACATTTTGTATGGCAGACAAACCTAAAATCCAAAGCCAATAATGTCCGGAAGAGAGTTACACGTTTAGAAAAACGCAGACAACGTACCCATTGACATTGCCAGTGTCGGGGTCGGGGTCGAACCCAGTACACGCTAGACAAAGTGACCAGCATATTGACCACTCAATACACTTTAGTCGACTGTGATGCCGGTATCAATAAACAGATTAATATGATATTAATTCTTTTCTGCATCATTCACTTGCGTACATACGGTTCTAGTAGCGCTACTAGATGGCGCTACTAGTACCGTATTCTATTTTTATTTTCTGGTAGTTGGACCTTACATAGTGTCTATGGACGGGACATTGGTCAGTGTAGTAGTGATTTCTTTGTCTTTACTCATCATGTAATTGGTCGGAACGTGCGCGAAAACTCTAAAATAAATACTTCTCAGCGGATTTGAACCAGTTTATTACAATACGTATGGTTCTAATGTGCTGTTCTGTTTCTTGATTGTCATTGCATTTAAAATATTTCGAATTCCTTTAAGTTTCTGCAGCTGCGTTGATTAAATATTTATATCAACATTGTTTTTACTATATGAGTCGCTTTGGAAATACATTTCTATGTGACATAAATGATGAAATTGAAAAATAAAGGTCAGTAAACACCAAGAAATGCCAGGAAAACATCTTGAAGCAATTAACGGCAAAACTTGATATTAAATATATGTTTATGTATTTAATTGTTTTATTTGTGAAATATCCTCCCCAAATCGAACTTGGACCCTCTTTTGTTTTCAATTTTTATAAATGGCATAACAACTATTATTGGCGACATATGAAAACGCACATTGCATCGGCCATAACTTCTTTATTTTTTGTGATGTAGAAACAGACAAAAAATAATTTTAAATATTAGTTATTATTTATCTTTAATTTTGTTCCTTAGAATTTTTTATGGAAGTGTCCCAGTTTCTAAGATATCCAACATTTCAAACTAAATACTTCATCCTAAAAATGGGCGGATGCCATCTATAAAATGAAATATCTCCGAAACCATCAACCTACACAAATATATATATAAAAAAACTAATTCACTTTCAGTTTATAAACTTCATTTTTGGCGGCCATCATATTTTCTCTTAAACTAATATTTATTGAGATATTTGCAGAGAAACAAGAATGTTTCTAAAATTCCTTTGCAGTTTAAAATGTAATTTTTTTCTAAAGCATTTCTAAAAAATTTGAGCGTTTAGGCCATACTATATATTAACGAAAAACAGTATATGGAAATATATATTTTTAATTACTGACCACTTGCATTAACAAAATATCAACGTTTTTATTAAAAAAATATGAAAAACTACATTGTTTCTACCATAACTTCTTTGTTTAATATGCTACAGAACTAGGCGACAAATCATTTGAAAGCCTTTAATTTTGGTTGTTAGCGTTTTTGGTCTAAGTGTCATACTTTCTGAGATATCCAACATTTAAACTAAATACTTCGTCTTATATAAACGTTCGGACACCACCTTAATACTTTCAGATCTCCGACACCATTATTAACTGTACAGAAATTAGAAAAAAAGCGAAATTCATCCTCAAGTTAGTAGGTTTCTTGTGTGTCTAGCAAGTTTTCGCTCAGTGTAATGAATACGTTTCGAGTTATTTGACGAAGATCTATTTGAAATACCCTTTTTTCAAGCTAAAATTCCAATTTTCTAGTCATAACTTAAGACTATCAATTTATATGAAAAGTTGAATAGTCTTTTCTTCTTAAAATTTGATTCTCTCAGCTTCAATGAAAAAGGGTGGCATTCACCTCCTATAAATTAACAAGCCGCCGGATAATAAGTATAAAAACTTTTATTTGATGCATTTACTATTAAGTTGCCAAAAATGAACGAAATTCGTTTCATGTGACATTATTGCGAAGTTAAAACCCCTAGTTACTGTACTAAATAGGGATAATCCGCTGTAGTTTTTGCATGCAAGCTTATCACCTTTTTTTATAAATGAGATATATGATACTTTATACTTTTATACTTACTCCAGTCTTTTCAATTTTTTCAACTCTCCATGTAGATTCGATCAGGGCCTCTATTCTTGACCGTGATAGAATAGAGCGTTCCCCGGGGAGTGTTCCCGGATTTGTTCTACTGCCATTCTATTGCAAGCATTAAACTATATTCTTAAACAGAAAGGAGGGAACAAAATATTAGGGAATAAACCGCAGCGTTACCAAACTTATTCACCAATCATAGACGAGCAATTTCTGATAATCGACATCGGTTATCTGCATAACCATAGTTCATAACAATAACAATATTAACAATCATATTCAAAGACACGCAGAGCTGCTAGAACCTGAAAATGAAGCAGTGTTTTGAAAGATTTGGTGTAATAAAAAATAAGCGGCAATATAATTATTATATTTTGAAAAGAGATGAGAATGTTGTCATAATATGTGCCGGGGTACCAATATGTATTCTTAAGAACAGAGTTGAGCTCATAGTAGGTATTATTATTTAAAAAATAATGCTTACCCTAAGAAGACCACAAAACCCCAATAATATTATCATCAGCGACGAGGAAATAATATGGAATCCTGCAGACAGTGCAATTAAATATCTAGGAGTATACTTAGATAAACGACTAACATGGAGTTACCACATCAATAAAAATCTTAATGATGGTTACGCAAGGTTATCAATGCTATATCCCATTATTAATAGAAAATCGAAGCTCAGAGTTAAGTGCGCGACATTAATATATAAATCGATCTTAAGACCATTGGTAACTTACGGCTGTGTGATAAGGGGCACTACTAGCAAAACTAATATTAAATAAAGTGTTGGGATCCGCTATAAATGCCCATTGGCTTATAAGAAACAGGCAAATCCATCGAGAGCTTGACGTGCCACAAATTGAAGACTTCATGAAATCATGTGCAAAGACATTTCTTAAAACTATAAACAACTATGCAAGTGCCAGAAATTTAAACCTAAATGAAAAGACTCATAATAATATGTTAAGAAAAAGACTACCACAAGATATCTTACTTCCAGTAGCGATTCCGATTGATGTTAATATCAATATTCTTCTATTGTTATGTTAAACCAAATGTTTTGTTTCTGTTCTTTATTTTATTTTCAATTGTTATGTATTGTCTTACTACACACTACCATGTATAACATTAATTTGTTGTTCTGGTATGTTCAAATAAACAAAAAAAAATAATGCTACCTATTATTACTTAAAATATATTTTGTACATAGTTTGTACAGACAGGGAAGATTTCTATTTAACGTCGGTGTATTTCCGCTACCAGGGCCTATCACCGATGCTACCTCCAACCTGGAAATTTTGCCGAACCTCTTCTCGTAAGAAGAGTAGGGATCTTTTACTTGCCTAACATTTAATAGACAAGGGACTGACTGCTTTACATCTCTAAGATCTCTATTAAATCCTGGCAAACGGGGTTAGTCAGACAGAACAATGTCAGACATTTTTCATTTGATAATAAAAACTGATCTCTGAGGAAGAATCTCTCTCTCAACCTCCTAGGAGTTCTTGAGAATCGTTCACGTTGAGGATTATTTCGTCCCAATATATTACTTCAGGCAGATTCATCTTTATATTAAGTCCAAAATCACAAGAATATTAATCAGAAGTGAAATAAAAAAAACATTCAGTTTTTGACAACATTCACCTTTCTAGGTGAGAAAAACAGAAAATGGCGACATTCCCCGACTGTTCCCTGAAAATAACCAAGAGAAGCATCAGGGAGTAATGTTCATCAGTTTTTGATAGAAGCGACGATAGAAATAAGTTCAAGAATACCGTTTTGTCAATTTCAATAGAGACACGCCCACTTTCTCTCGATTGTTCTATTCTACTGCCGTCAAGAATAGAGACCCAGGACCATGAATATGTTTTATTAGGTGATCGCCACCTACCTTGAATAGCTCTGAGGGAATATTATCTATTCCTGGGGCCCTATTATTTTTTTGTGCCTTGATGGATTCTTTGACCTCCTCAAGTGTAGAATAACTTGCCTCCGCACTTTCATTTAAAACATAACTCGATTAACTATTCGTTAGTTATTACTTTAGATATTTTCCAAAATAAGTGTTGCCAAATTAAGACATGGTATTATAGTAAAAAAGTTTTATGCTTCAAATAGAGATAGAAAAGATCCCCCTATTGTGGTTTGTTGCCGGTATATGACATTTGCGTCACTTTCATGATTATTTATCATATTGTTTGAAATAGTTGTGCAGCATGTAGCTAATCTAATCTGAAATTTAAGGATTTTTAAGTTTATTTTAATGTTTAATGTTTGTAAGGCATTTTTAGCTTGTACATACTGGCTCCAGGCAAACATTTAAAAATCCACTCAAATAATTTTTCAATAACGTTTATTAATAAAATAAACCGCTAAATATAGGTTGGATTTCCAACCTACAAAAACACTCTTATTTTATTAGAACAAAGTATTTAAAATATGCATATTACAATATAAGTAGTTTAATGTTTAACGTTATAACTTAATGAATAATCATCCCCTCTTCTGTTTGACCCACTCAGAACATTCACTTTGGAAATAAAACCATCTATCAAGTAGTCTTATGACATCATTTTACTAATATATTTTTAGTAAATATGAATATTTGCATCTAATTATAAATTTAAGGTTAAGACAATATAAAACAAATCAAACTTTTAAAAAGTTGGATTAGATAACATCATTTTTGTCAATCACAGCGAAACCGCTTAGGCCTAATTATTTTTATTCGGTGGATAAAAGCGCTATCTGAAGGGGGTAGATGCCGGGTAAGTATCCTAGGAATAATAGCCCAGACGACAGAGATCATTTTATAGTGAAACCCACAAAAAGTTGCAGACTGAATAATTTTTTTTTTTAATGAGTTCCTGAAAGTGTATAGAATAATATCCTGAAAAGTTTACATTCTGCTCGGATGCAGAGCATTAAAAAAAAAGTGAACAAAATTTTTTTTTTATCAATTTTTTCAAAATTTTTAAATTATGTCAGACTAGAAAAAAACAAAGAATACAGGTGGGTAGACCACGTGTTTCTGAACAAAAAATGTCCTAATAAAATTAATCGCTAAAGCCACGGTTTTCCCGGAAAAAAATAGTGAAATAACTTTGTCACTCTGCTCGGCCAAGCGCACGGTTAAATGCATACTATGGAACCTCTAAAAATTCTTAGCAGTTCAAACAAGTAAAATAAAGCTTTTTTTCTCTTTCTGATTACACATTTTTAACATTTTTCTTATTGAATAAGAGGATAAATAGTGAGTCTGGAGGGAAAATATATAATTATGAAAGCATACACAGACACCACACAGCCGCGGAATCGCTCGCATGAATAATAATAATAATAATAATAATAATAATAATAATAATAATAATAATAATAATAATAATAATAATAATAATAATAATAAGTCTCAGTGAAGCTATTCCGGAAGAGGCTGATATCTGGCACATTAATTGTGCCGTCTACGACGCCGCGACGCGGCTCTCTCCGGTGGTGAGGCGGGATAATACTACTTCCCCTCAGGAGAGAGCTGACCGGCGTATAAGAAAGATGGAAGCCAAGATCCGGTCGGCGAGACAATATGCCTCCCGTATTCAGTGTGTGATGGATTACATGGCAGAGAACAGGCCTTTCACGTCAAAAGTGCGGCGAATCGCCGCCAACTTAAGGCGAGTCCATCACACGCTTAACGTGGCAGTGCTGCTTACCACCAAGCAACATTGTCTCGATAGAATACGGATGCTAGTGGCTTGCAAAAAGTCGCTAGCAAGGCGGGCGAGGGCAGTAGCGGAAAATAACCTTTTCCGCAAGAAGCCATCTCGCCTGTTCCAACCGCCTGAGCGTATTGTTGAGAATCCGCCGACTGTAGATCAGGTGGAAGACTTCTGGAAGACGCTTTACGAACAAAAGCGTCCACTAAACCGAGATACTCCAGCCCTGGCACACTTTGAAGCTTTTTGCCAAGGGCTCCAGCAGCCTCAAGCAGTGTGCCAACCGATAACGACGGAAGAGCCCTAGAAGGCTCCAAGAACTTTGCTGCTCCTGGACCCGATGGGATTAACACCTTTTGGTGGAAAAAACTTCCGAGCACCCACCGCCATTTAGCCAGAATCTTCACCTCGTGGCTAAATGGAGAGCAGCAAATCCCTTCCTGGATTATCGAGGGGCGAACCGTGCTACTCCCTAAGAACGGAGATCTGGCAGATCCAGCGAACTACAGACCGATAACCTGTTTAAACGCATGTTACAAGATATTCACACGTATCTTGTACATGCGGGTACTTCAAGCAAGCGGCCCGGTTTACGAACGGATATACGAGCAACGTGGGTCTAAGAAGGGTGTCGCTGGCTGCAAGGAGAACCTGCTTATTGACAGATGTGTCACGCAGGACTCCGTGCAGTATAAGCGGAACCTTTCTATGGCCTGGATCGATTACCGCAAGGCATTCGATATGACATCTCATGAGCTAATTGTTCACTTGCTCCAATGTCTTGCGGTGCCCGGTCCCGTAGTGAGATGCATAGAACAACTCATGCCGCTCTGGAGGACTCGCTTTACTATAACATCTGGTAATGTCAGAGTCCAAACAGAGCCGGTTATGTTTAAGAGGGGTGTGTTTCAGGGAGACTCTCTCAGCCCCCTTCTATTTTGCATCTCGCTACTGCCGTTATCCGTTGAACTTCGCAGAACCCGTGGTTACAATTGCGGTACCCCCGGAGATAGGAGGCATAAGGTCACCCATCTGTTTTACATGGATGACCTTAAACTTTATGCCTCCAGCGAGAGAGATTTACGCCAATCTCTCAGGGTGGTACATGAGTACACTCAGGCTGTCGGTATGGAGTTCGGCTTGGACAAATGTGCACTGGTTCACCTCAAGAGAGGACGATGCGGTGACTACGGAGAGGACGCGCAGCTTGTGGATGGAAGCATCTTGCACCACCTAGATGCCGGAGAGACGTATAAATACTTGGGTGTTGAGCAACGCTCCACTCAAGAAGTGTCAACAGTTAAAAACGCTCTCCGCGGCAAGTACCAGCACCTCCTCCGGCAGATTTGGTCTTCTGAACTGTCGGGGAAGAATAAGGTGTCTGCAACTAACATGCTTGCCGTTCCGATCCTTCTACACTCCTTTGGGGTAGTGAAATGGACACAAGGCGAGTTGCGCCAACTCGATGTAGGAACCCGAAAGATGATGCATCTCAACAGAAGTTTGCATCCAAAATCGTCCGTTCCGCGGTTATATCTCTCACGACAGCAGGGAGGCCGTGGACTCTTGAGTTTGGAGTATCTACATAGCAGGTCGGCTCTGGATGGAGCTTGCAAGATCATCAAGAGTTCGGATCCCCTTCTCTGCATGGTTCGCGACCATGAAAACGCAGGGACGGGAGCGTTCTTATTCAAGGCAGCACAACGAGCAGCCGATGAACTTGGTCTCGACTTCGACACTGGGCGGGTAAACCCGAGTTCTGTCACCGAGCTGGAACCCGCTCAGCTAAAAGCTCATGCAAAAGCAGCAGAGAAACGTAAATTTCTGCAGCTGCATAAAGATAAGCCCTTGCATGGAGTCTTCTACAAGAACATCGAAGACAGGGGCTTATCTGAGAAGCTGACCTTTGCTTTCCTAAGGTCAGCTGGGCTGAAGTCTGAGACCGAAGGGTTCATTATGGCTTGCCAGGATGGTGTCTTTAACACACTCGTCTATCGAAGTCATGTCCTGGGTATAGAGGTCCCTGATGTAAACTGTAGGGCCTGCCGAAGGGCGCCGGAGACACTTATGCACCTGTTGTCGGCTTGTCCGACATACGCTGTCTCGGCCTATATCCACAGACATGATGGAGCATTACGTATGCTGTACTATCATCTGCGGCATACGTATGGGATAGACGAGACACCAGTGCTGCCTTACGCTTCGGGGGATATTGAGTCCGTAGTGGGGAATGAGCGGTGCCTAATTTATTGGAACTACTCGTTTCCCACCCTCAGGCAAATACAGGCCAATAAACCTGATTTAGTCCTCCTCGACCACCAACTTAGGACAATGTTTGTCATTGAATTCTCCGCCCCAGGGGAAAAAAACATTGTTCTGAAAGAGGAGGAAAAACGGACTAAATATCGAGATCTTCTCTTCGAACTCCGTAGACTCTATCCGGACCACACTGTTAAACTAGTGGTTCTTATCATAGGATGCCTAGGTGGGGTGAGGCGCACACTGCTTTCGGAATTGAAGACGATACCGGCATGCCGAAACTCGGCAGAAATCTTAGCCGGAAGAATGCAGAAGGCCGTTATCCTTGGCTCGTTACGCCTGCTCAGAGCACACGATTCGCGGACCCAGTGACCACTGACCCTACGGCGTAGGGAGTGGTCTCTGGTATTACCAGCGTACCCTCTCTGGCATCGGAGACAGAGAGAAGGGCGACTGGCTTCACAAAAAAAAAAAAAAAAAAAAAAAAAAAAAAAAAAAAAAAAAAAAAAATAATAATAATACACACACTGCTTTCAGAACTTAAGATCATACCGGCATGCCGAAATTCGGCAGAATGCAGAAGGCCGTCATCCTCGGTTCATTACGTCTGCTCAGGGCACACGATTCGCGGACCCAGTAGTCACTCACCCCACGGGCGTGGGGAGTGGCTACCGGTACTACCAGCTCCCCTCTGTGAGTGTCGGAGCGACAGAGTTTAAAGGGTGACTGGCTTTTACAAAAAAAAAAAAAAAAAAAAAAAAAAAAATAATAATAATAATGTCTTTATTTTTTCATTTAAATTTACAAGCAAAACAAATGGCTCAAAGATGGGTGGCGATATTCACGCAAGTGCTCTTCCATATAACCACCCACAAGTAAAAGATTGAGAACAAAATATACAATATACAATATGAGAACTGAAATAATATTAGCAAACATGTGAAATAAGGAACACAAAAAAAGAAAAAAGATAATTAATACTTATTTATATAATGCGCTTATTAATAATTAAAGTTGTGATCTCTTTTCTGAATTTGGCGATATTAGTGCAGTATTTAATATTACGAGGAATAGAATTGTACAGTTTTACGGCTGTGTAACTAAACGAACGTTGAAACAAGGCAGATTTGTGCTTGGGAACAGTAAATTGAGTACAATGGCGTGTAGCACGCTGATGAGTATCGGTGCCTTTTTTTAACTTAATAAGTAAATAAGTAGGTATCTGATATTTAATTATTTTGAAAATTAAACAGGCCATATGACATTCGAAGCGCTCTGAGAGGTTTAACCATTTCGATTGTTTGAAATGATAAGTAATGTGATCGAATTTTCTTAAGTTATATGAAAATCTTATACAAGAATTTTGAATCCTCTGAAGAGATTCCTTATCACGATTTAAAATAGCTGGCCAGTAAACAGTGTCACAGTAAGAAATGGACGACAATATTAATGAATCAGTTAATTTCAATTTTACTTCTGTACTGAGAATATCCTTATGCATATACAAAAGTTTAAGTTGATTTTTGTATAAGGGTACTTACATGTTTTACAAATCTCAAATCTGTGTCAAACCAAACACCAAGGTTCTTACGTGCCTTTTCTGTATTGTATTTATTACACATACACCTATCCACATTTCAGCTATATCTATTGAATTTTTTATACATTTGTTAGTGTGTTGGAAAAGTTCCAGAATTTATATTCAAAACAATCAAAGATATTTTCATAGTTATAAGGATAAGATCGTGACAATCGCAATTTCTTATCATGATATGATTAATCATATTTTCGAAAAAATGCATAAAAGTAAACGAATTTGTGTTTGAACATTCGAAAAGTATACATTTATTCCGAAATAGTGATATTTTATTTTGTCCAATGGGTCAATTTCTCGGCAAGTTACAGCCTCCAATACATATATTTATCAAGAAAATTATCAAGCAATTAAATTAAAATGATTTGAGATGTAATTTTTTTGAATCCACGTTACTACAACTTAATAAACCATAATAATCATGAAGTGTACATACTTTTTAACAGTTCTCAATGAAAAAAGATTTTGTTTGAAGAGCTTTTATTTTTTTCTATATTTTTTTATTGCGACGATTGAGTTCGGGCGTAATAATATATATAAACATATTTTTCCCATCCATCTTTGCTTGTATTGTTTAAAACAAAAAAGTGTCAGAAAGCTACAATTTCCATCTTTTAAATGAACCAACCACTCATATAGATTGAACAAATTGTGATTTAGTGACATGTAATTCAGTGCGTCGGTGTCACAGTCATGCGCGTGCACGCATGGATCTCGCTCCGAGTTATAACGTTACACTTGACTATTTTTTCCTGGGAAAACCGTGGCTTTAACCATAAATTTTGTTAGGACATTTTTTGTTCATAAATATGAGATCTATCCATCTGTATTTTTTATTTTTTTTCTAGCTTGATTTAATTTCAAAATTTTGAAAAAAATTGTTTTCTCACTTTCTTATTATGTTCCGCACCCGAGCGAAATGTAAACTTTTCAGGATATTATTCTACACACTTTCACGAACTCATTAAAAAAACAGTTTTCAACTTTTTGTGGGTAAGTACCTTCGTCAACTGGGCTATAAAGCATATGTATGCTGTGGATATCACTATTTGTAGGTGAAGATACCGATTTTGTGCTTATCTCCGGGATAAAATTTATTCTGCTGTATAAATATGATCATCATCTATAGATGAAAGTACCGGGCCTATTTGTAATCAAATGACACGACTGAACTTGTAAAACTGCGTCAGTTGGAATCCGGCCATAAATAAATTATAAACGAACATATAAGGATGTACTTCTCTTTTGACTCATCCTGCATAATCAGTCGACATCTGTTGAATCACATAAACCCTATTAAATTATTGAGATACATTTCAGAGACAGGCTGTATGTATATTAAAAAAAAGTCGTGATAAAGGATGTGAAATGTATCAAAATATTTTAATTATAAATAACAATAAGCTGAACAATTTTTTGCAGACTGATTAAAGAGAATAAATTAAATTCCTCTATTTCAAGTCCTTCGAACTTTCCTTGGGAAATTTGTAGGATTTTAGCTCGCCTCAGGGGCTATAATCTGTTCGCGTAAGCGGCCCGTATTGACAAGCAGGAGACCAGTTGGCGCTCCGCAGGATTTGGCAAAATGCCTCACTACACAATCCTGCAATGCCTGCAGGGCGCACATGTATAAGGAAGGGATCAAATTGATCACTGTTTGGTTTCTTTGCAAACAGGCGTGCTATCCTTTTTTGATGGTCGTTCAAGAATGTAAACGTATATGTATACGTCGGTTCCTCAACGTAATATAAAATATATCAGTTCGATAAAAATGTGAAATGTAAGGGAAAAAATTGGGAGGTCAATGAATATTTATTTTTACTTAGTCCCTCAGGAACCTATGAGTCTACCTCAGAATCGCGGGCTACAATTTGTTAGAGGGTTGCAGAAGAAAAATGACTTGAGATTTATTTTAAAGTTCATGTGGGCTACGCTTTCACTACTTTGTCGATCAAAGGACAATGTTAAAAATAGCTGATTTATGGTCCCCATCACGAAACGCATAAGACCCAGAGAAAATGCTCAAAATTAATAAAAATACGTCTTCGTGGTATCAATAGGCTGAGAGAAATTCTATTTCACCTCTTAAAACATAAAAGCAACCCCTAAAATTGCTTTGAATAATAGCTCATACTGAATGTGAAAATTATATTTATTTTATAATAACTATTAGGTATCGATTCAATAGAGATACCAAAAGGGTAAAAACTACCTCTATTCACACCCTATTCAGGGGGTAGAACGCCAAACACACCACTTAAAATTAAAAAAATAGGTACCAAGGTGATTAAAAAAACTCGGAATGTAAAAAGGATCGCCTCCTCGTGATGTATTCTGGAAAACACAATAAGTGGCCACATCATTTTCAACCCCCTAGAGTGATTAGCCATCTTTTAATATCTATTTATTAAATGCAGACATAAGAACCAGTAGAAACTTTGCATTTTATTTTAATTTGCTCTGTAAATATTTTGTAGTAGATGCTGTTCTAAAATCTCTAAATAACGGCAGTTTTACTTCCACGTCCAGTGGAAGTATAGTAACGAAAAAAAATTTTTTTAAAAATTTTTATTGTCCAAATAGGCTTAAAATGTCATGAAACGTCGAGATTTTAAGTTTGAGCGAAAAAAAATTTCTGTCTGTCGGTCTGTCTGTCTGTCGGTCTGTCTGTCGGTCTGTCTGTCGGTCTGTCTGTCTGTCTGTCGGTCTGTCTGTCTGTAACTGTTTTTTGTGCGCACGTTTACTCTGGAACCGTTTGAGATATTGATTTGAAATTTGGTACACATATGTACTTTAACGAGATCTAGAACTAGATTATATTTTCATCTTGTTCCGTCGAAGAGTTGGGGGGTAAATTGGGGTAAATTTGGGGTAAATGGGTAAATCAAGCAGGTAAGAGTCCATGAAATTGGTATTTAGTATATACAAGAGAAGCTGAGGTCTCAAAAAAATTTTTGGCCTTAGCCACCCCCATTACCACCCCCACCTCCTTATTATAGGGGATGAAAAAAAATGTGATTTAGTACATGTACAGGAACCAGAAACCTCAAAATATTTTTTTACTTCATCCACCCCCCTATCACCACCCCCACTCCACTACCGATGTGGGGTATCGTTTTATGGGTTTTTGGGGTAGAGGATTTCAAATATTATATTATTAAAGTTCCATAAACAATTATTTTCACATACAAAGTTTTTTCGTTGTGAGTGACTTGGATAGAGAATCTGGATGTGGAAGTAGTGATTCCTTGGGCAGCGGTTTTTTTTTACAGGAATATTGTTAAATAATCAGTATAAGTGTTGATATATTTTATTATGATTCTATATATTTCGTAAAATGAAAAATCTTTTTTTTTTCTTTCTAATATTACCTTATCTAAAGTGCCTGTCATCCTTAAACTGGAGTAGATTTTGATTCATCTTAGTCACCTTGTTTCCTATTACTTCCACGTCCAGTGGAAGTATAGTAACGACAAAAAATTTTAAAAAAATTTTTATTGTCCAAATAGGCTTAAAATGTCATGAAATGTCGAAATTTTAAGTTTGAGTGAAAAAAAAATTCTGTCAGTCTGTCTGTCGGTCTGTCTGTCTGTAACTTTTTTTTGTGCGCACGTTTACTCTGGAACCGTTTAAGATATCGACTTGAAATTTGGTACACATATGTACTTTAACGAGATCTAGAACTAGATTATATTTTCATCTTGTTCCGTCGAAGGGTTGGGGGGTAAATTGGGGTAAATTTGGGGTAAATAGGTCAATCAAGCAGGTAAGAGTCCATAAAATTGGTATTTAGTATATACAAGAGAAGCTAAGGTCTCAAAAAAAAATTTTGGCATTAGCCACCCCCATTACCACCCCCACCCCCTTATTAAAGTGGACGAAAAAAAATTGTGATTTAGTGTATGTACAGGAACCAGAAACCTCAAAATATTTTTTTACTTCATCCACCCCCCACTACCACCCCCCTATCACCACCCCCACCCCACTACCGATGTGGGGTATCGTTTTATGGATTTTTGGTGTAAAAGATTTCAAATATTATATTATTAAAGTTCAATAAACAATTATTTTCACATACAAAGTTTTTTCGTTGTGAGTGACTTGGATAGAGAATCTGGATGTGGAAGTAGTGATTCCTTGGGCAGCGGTTTTAAATATAAACTAAAAATGTAGTTACAAATCCTTGTGGTACATTGCTTTTTTGGGCCACTTTAAAAAATATGCAATCTCTACCAAATAAAAGAGAAAAGATAGCATTTTATCTACCTGATGTTCTTCAAAAAACTTTAGTATTTCATTTAGTTGTTTATTTTAATTTAAAATCAAGCGCATCCTGTATATGTAAGCACATACATATATTTTTTGCATTACATTGTTTTTATACAAAATACTACAAACATTAAAATGATCACACACATATTTGTTTGTTTTATCTCCAAGATATATATCGCGATATAAATATAGACTGTTAGACAATCTAGGCAAGCGCCTACGGCTATATCTCTGGCTGCGTTAGAGGAGTGATTGACGTCACGCAGTTGTAACATGAAAGAGCCCTGCGTTGATGTTCTTAATTAAGATTGAAGTCTATAGAGACCCTAGACAATTCTTTTTTTTGCATTTCGCTCTAGAATTAATAAATCTTTCAGAAAATGTAATAAAAAAAATGCCAAATAAGCCCATTAACAAATTACAGGATTTGAAATAAAAACAAACAAAAAACTCATCAAAAATCGAATCTAGAGCGGTATTTGTTGAGAAAAGTCCAGAGTTAACAAATTGAATTACTTTAATATCAAGATTAAATTTGTAGGGTTTGTTCAAAATATATTAACAAGATTGAAAATAGAAAAGTAGTTAGATTATGTGTTTCATTTTTTTTCCTGTGTTTTTTATTGGGATGCTTTGCCGCATGCATTTTCTAATTGTCGATATTTTTTTCCATTTTTCTTGCACTTTTTTGGCAGTTTGCCTGCGAAAGGCAGCAGCGTATTTTGTCAATGACGCAATGGTAAACTATCACACAAGTTTAAGTCTTGGTACTGCTCCATTTTTTGGGCATTTTCTGCTTTTTTGATCTGACGCAGTTCCAAGCAGCTGATAGATCTGTACCGTCTCTGATACGGTAAATATGGTAACATGTCACCAGAGTCTCAGCAGTATCATGAACATACATTTTGGTCGCCAGCTTTCCTACTATCTAGAGTGATATAATTAGTAGGGCAGCTTATCAAGAAAATGTGGACACACCTGACAAAACAACCAAATTTTTGCCAGGTACTGGTTGGGTACGTAGCTTTTAATTTTTGATAGGAACCAACTCCTCCGTCGGCCATCTTGGATTTTATAGCAGCTATTTTGAAATATAGGTATATTATCAATATCTCAACTTCTAAATCACTTAGGACCACAAACTTGGTGTCTAAGTGTACATGTTTGGGATCAGGGAATACAACTACACAATTTTTAAATGTATTACACTATATATTTATCCACTAATATATGTAATAATTACAAACTATTCACCGATGAACTGTTTTGTCCGATGTGTCCACATTTTTTTATATGTTTTTTTATTTTATTTCAGATTGAATTGTAATACAAGGTGGGTTGGAACAAGTGGATGATTTGTCAAAACAACTTCAGAAAATCTAAAATGTCCACTCAATGCACATGGAATCGAAGACAAGACAACACCATACCGGTCTTTCTTGATCAATATCAATGAGTTTAGAAGCTTGGAGTCATCATTGCCAGTGAGACTAAATTTTGGAAGCGACATGAGTGCAGATGAACTGGTCCAAAACCACGATGCATGGAACAAATCTTGTTTGTTACGTCAAGTCCATCAATTTGAGTTGGATAGAGCTGAAAAGTGGGGAAATATTTCAGGAGGCAGCACAACTGTGGATAAACGATCCCGGCGTGAAGCGAATGACAAAATGGTGTGTTTGTTAGGTCGTGGAAACGATGGAATCCTTCATGAATTTCGAACATTAACAGCTGTGGAAAGTAAGCTAGCAGTTTCTCCTTCAATCTGGTTCTGTCAATCTCCTGCTCAACGCCAAGGATTTTTAATCGGTTCTCGTACAGTTCATGGAACTTTGAAAATTCACACAGTTCTCTATATAAGTATAAAACTCCACAAGTGCTGTAGCCTTCATCTTACTTTCCTCTGCAGATACTCCTACCAAATCCTACTTTAGTTTCCTTAGACCGGTAGCGACTTCTCAGTGCTGTATAACATTGCAGATGATATTTGGCATCAATGGCAATGAGATCACCACCTTCTAATACTGCCAACAGCTAGGTTCCTTGCAGTTCTGTTGCCATTTTTCGTATGCTCGTATCAGCTGTTAATGTTCGAAATTCATGAAGGAGTCCGTCGCTTCCACGACATAACAAACACGCCATTTTGTCACTCGCTTCAGGCCAGGATCGTTTCTCCAGAGATGTGCTGCCTCCTGAAGTATTTCCCAGCTTTTTAGCTCTATTCAACTTGAACCTACTGAACTTGACGTAACAAGATTTGTGCCATGCACCATGGTTTTGAACCAGTTCATCCGCACTCATGTCGCTTCCAAAGTTTAGTTTCACTGGCAATAACTCCAAGCTTCTAAACTCATTGATATTGTTCAAGAAAGACCGGCATGGTGTTGTCTTGACTTCGATTCCATGTGCATTGAGTGGACATTTTAGATTTTCTGAAGTTGTTTTGTGACAGATCATGCACTTGTTCCAATCCATCTTGTATTACAATTCAGTCTGAAACAAAATAAAAAAACATATTAGAAAATGTGGACACACCGGACAAAACAGTTCATCGGTGAATAGTTTGTAATTAGTACATATATTAGTGAATAAATATATAGTGTGATACATTTGAAAATTGTGTAGTTCCTATCAAAAATTGAAAGCTACGTACCTAACTACTACCTGGAAAAAATTTGATGGTTTTGTCCGGTGTGTCCACATTAACGCGAAATTCGACGTTAAGCTGCCCCACTAAATCGTATTTGTATATTTGATACTGTGGACATAAAATATAAGTACAAAGCCGTTTAAATAATAAATACGGTCGACAAATAAACGAGGTTAATCCGGATCACAGACATGAATGCTCCCAACTATTCATCGCATGATTTTAACATGAATAATAACACAAGCATCGTAATTAATAAACATGAAAATTGCCGCTGCGCTAATCACATTACAGATTTTATTAGTGTAGTAAGTTTGGGCATGCGATACACTTTCGTGACAATGCTCATTTACCTACTCTGAAAAAACACCTTCAACTGTAAATTCAGGGACTTTTTATTGGCCTTTAAACCTTTAAATAAAATACCTTTGTTTACGACCCTCTTGCTATAAATGCTGAAATTACTGTAGTGTGCTTTAGAAATTAAATAGAATTTATTTTCACTGATAGGAAGGGTTAATTAATGGGGTATTTGCACGAAAAAAAATTACCTTTTCAATTAACGTATGTATGTAATTGATATTTCTTTCTTCCTATATAAAGCAACTTGGGACAAGATGAGCAGATCTCCCAAATACAGTACGAATGTTATTTGCTTCCATATCCATGTAGTGGAAGTTTTTATGACTATTCTAGAAGTGTCTAGAATGCTATTAATTTTCTAAGAATCATAAAATGCACTTGTGTAACTTTTAATATTTTATTGTATGATAAAACATTCGTTCATGTAGGATACCAGTATTCTGAAGCCGCGTTCTCATACTATGCAACATGTTTATAAAACATTCGTTTTAAAACAATTGTTTTGAAACTCCAGGGTTTTAAAACATGTTTAATAACTTTTGGTTTCAAAACATTCCAAAGGGAGTAGCAAATTATGTTTGGAAACATTTAGTCATCATGGCGTCTCCAAGAGAGGATGGTGTTATTGCAGCTGCAGTTTGTGTGGTGTTTAGTTCCAACAATAAAAAAATGGCTGAAAAGAGATGATTTTGGATTCGTCTGTCGTTACAGGCCAGGAAAAAGTATAGCGGCAGTGACCTTTTGAGTGATCTTCAAAGTGACGACCGAGATCTGTTAGCTTAAAATGACAAGTCAGGATTTTGAGTATCTGATTACTTCCATTGGTAGGTGCGTTGAAAGAAAAGACACAACTTTTAGAGATGCCATTCCGGTAAAAGAACTAGACTAGCCATAACATTAAGATTTCTAGCTACTGGCGACTTATATAGGAGTCTAAGTTATTTTGGCACCTTGAATAATCATTAGAATTATGTCAGAACTATGTAATGCTTTGATTGACACACTACAAGACTTTATAAGGGTAATTGTCATGTTAACCTCTTTATTTTCTTTCGGCCTCGCCTATCTTGATTTCAAACTCAGGCCACATATCATGCTTTTTATTCATATGTTTGTAATCTTCTTCCGTCGCGTGGGGTCCCACAACAATTTACGGTCTTTGTACATTTCGATAAGTCTATACACATCAGCCTGTCTCCACTGCATAGTTAATTGCACTGAACAAATTACAGTGACTGAATTCAGACGACGAAGTTACCGATTTTCTTTGATATTTACCGACACAGGACGGGAACAGTGCAATTTGTTACAAAACACGAATATTGTTTTAAAACGTGTCTGTTTTAAAACATTTTCCCTTTGAATTTGTAACAAGTTATAAAACTGTTTTAAAACAAACGTTTTATGAACATGTTCCATAGTGAGAACGCGGTTTACGTTTAGGTAATTTATATTGTAGGTTGCATTAATCGTGGGCATAATGGGTGCATGTAGAAGGCGTGAATTATATCAAATGAAAATTAATGATTTCACTGATTTGGGTTCAGCTACTTTAGTAACAGACACGAAAACCAAAATAGTACGATATTTAACTGTAACCGGTCGTTACTATGAAATTTACAAAAACTACGTGAATTTTCGCCCTCCAAATGGTATATGGTTTTTATTAATTATCAAAAAGGAAAGTGTATCATTCAAAGAATAGGCCTGAATAAGCTTGGAGACATTGCTAAGTATTTAAAATGGCCAAACCACGAATTATATACTGGGCACTGCTTTCGCCGATCTTTCGCATCAATTCTTGCTGATGGTGGTGGTGACATAACCACGTTAAAACGTCACGGCGCACAGTGGTTTCTGAGACCACTTTTTTTGACCAAAGCTAAATTTTCGTTCTAATCGTGAAATCTGATAATGTAAATGCACTTTATATTTGGTGGTGAAAAATTGAAAGTTATTAGATGTTATTTCTTTGTATGGGAGTTATACCGGGTGACACAAGGTCGTGTTTTTCGTTATTAAAACTTTGAAATTTGGTACAATGAATATACTTGATAATTATAATTTTTTGGCATAAATAATATTTCCAATCACTTCAGATCTTTTTATTATAAGATGGTCTTAATAATTTTCAACTCTGTATAAAACTATTTACAAAGTCGAAAATTATTCTGACCAGCTTATAATCAGTGAAAATAAATTATTTTCTACTTTCTAGTCGAATTTTTTAAAAATAAAAAAACCATCGTTAGAAAAAAATTGTTTGTTTAATTAAGACTAAAAAACCCTTTCATTTGATACCCATGTCAAGGGAGGTTGTGAAAAGAAAAAGTAAGCCACCATCTTGGGGCGTCCGCCATATTGGGTGTAGAACGATGTTAGATATACTACATTGGTATTGTCATCGGAACCAAAGCCGTGTGCCAAATTTCAATAGCTAGATTTGACACATACATAATAAAACCATTTAAAAAAAATGTGTATTTGTAGATGATATGGCAAGTGTAAGCAGATAAAGTATACGCCACATTAAAGAGAAACAAATTCTTTAACAATATATCTGTAAATTATTGCTGCTTAATCCTGTAAATTTCTTGTATGCCTTCTTAAATGTGCGTATTTTTTTTAATTTTTTTATTTTTTTCAGAAAAATGCATCGGTTCCATTCATATTGATCGATTTTACAAATAGTATTTAAGGATTTGCATTAGAAATATAATATATACATACCCGGACAATAATGAAAAAATTGTTACAAAACAAAAATTTTCGATATTACACTGACGACACACTTTCGAACTTGATATTTATTTGTATATGTACAAAGCGCAACTGAGACATTCACTAAATTATTAAGGGATCGTACCTCCGTGCAGGTAGAAACGTGCACTCATTCGGATGATAAGTCCGAAATCAACAGCTTTAGGGTATCTATTTTCAACATTATATGGCCAATTACATAGGTCGACAAAAAAAAATCTGCTCCTTAAGTATTTTTATGTGCTGAATCCAAATTTTCAATTTAAAACAATTTCTGCCGCGTAGATTTCGAGTAAATGTAAAAAATCATCAAATAACCGTATTTTGACGATAAAAACCGGGATATACTCGAAATCTACGCGGTAGAAAATTTTTTAAATTGAAAATTCGGATTCAGCACACAAAAATACATAAGGCATGGTAGGTTTAGTCCTACTCAAAAAACTGTTGATTTTGGTCATAAAAATGACCTGTAGAAACCATAGTGCGGCGGCTGGATGTCCACGGTAGTCACTGAGGGATATATCGATGAATCGAGAAAAAATAAACTTGACAGCTAATAAAATTGCAAATTTAATAAAGGATATTTCAAATATATCATCGACTTCAGGAATGAAAAATCGTGAAATGCCATCGACTTCAGCGACGACAAATTGCCAATATGAAAAAAAATATAAGTATCCAGCATTCCAAAAGTTCTCCAAAAATACTTTTTAATTATTGCACATTTAACTTTAATTAATAATTCCCTATTTTCGTGTATTCAAAGCAATAAAGAAAATATTTGCATATTTCTTTGCATCAGTGTTTATTAGAATATTAAAATTTAAAAGTTGCCGTAGAAAAAGTATAGTATGCAACTCTCACAAAATGGAAATTTTGCACTCGTATGAATTGCAGCCCTAGCCTTCGGTTCGAGCTGCAAACTTTCACACTCGTACAAAATGAACCTCCTTTTGTACTTATTGCATAATATACTATTTTAAAAAGTTTTTTTACATATAATTTTTTTAAAAATGTTTAGCCGATTCTGATAACAGAGTGTGTACCATAATGATTGTTTATGATCCAAATTTCATACAAAATTTTATCTTCTGTCGTAAGTTAATTAAAATAAAAAGTAATATGTATCTCAATTGTATTTTGAAGCTTTGGGCAGCAATTATTTCAAATTGACATTCAAATAGGCTACTGACGTGCTACTGTCTATGATGTGTCCAAGTTACCAAGTAACTGTTTAAAGGTTGTTTTTATTCATATGTTATTGTCATAAAATAATATTGCTAAAGTTTTCTTAGTTTTCCCAAAAAATGAGCGATTTAGAAAATAGTTTACCTCCAGAAATTGAAGAATTGGCAGAAGAATAGTTTACCGCCAGAAATTGAAGAATTGGCAGAAGACGTAGTTACTTCCCTCCTGCCCAAAAAATCTAAAAGCGTTTATGAAAAAAATTATAACCAGTGTGAAAGTTGGTGTAACCAGAAGAACATTAAGAATATTACGCATGAAAAAATATTGATAGGCTACTGTAAGGAATAATCAAAGTTTAAAAAATCTTCTACTTTGTGGAGCTATTATTCGATGATAAGAAACATGTTGTCGATTGGTAGAAATGTGGATATAATCAAATATATTCAACTAATTAATTTTTTAAAGCGAAACCCTGATGCATATAAACCAAAAAAATCAAGAATACTGAGTAAAGAGAACATTACAAAGTTTTTGTTGGAGGCGGAAGACGAACAATTTTTTCTAACAAAAATAGTAATGGTAATTGGTGTAAGTCTTGCATGCAGAAGGAAAGAATTAAAAAACCTTAGGACAGGAGATGTGTATGACGAAGGGTCTGTATTTGGAATTGTTATACCCAATACTAAAACTTAGGTATCCCGCGAATTTTTCATAACTCCTGGGGATATTAATGGATTAAATATGGTTCAACTTGTTCGAAAATATGCAGCAATGCAACCCAGAAGTGTCGAACATTTTCTTTTTTTTCTATCACTCAGGAATAACAAATGTACAAAGCAACCAGCGGGTATTCATACTTTTGGAAATATGCCAAAAAATATCGCTAGGTACGTTTTTAAACTTGCCTCATCCCGAAGAATGTACAGGCCACTGTTTTAGAAGGTCTTCAGCTTCTATGCTGGTAAATTCAGGCGCAAATCTCACTGTCAAACGCCACGGTGGCTGGAAAAGTAATACTGTTGCTGAAGGATATATTGAAAATTCCAGTGAAAACAAGAAAAAGATTTCTGTAGCTATTCTTGGAGAGAAATCATCAACGGTACCTTCCTTTGTTGTTTGTTTATCGCAAGAAATCGAAAATGTTCAAAGAAGTCATCGAACCAACGCAACCATTTCGACACCGACGAGCAATATAAGTATATTTAATTGTAATAATTGTATTATAAATTTTAGTCATTAAATTCTCAGTTACTATTTTCAAATAAATATTTAATACTTCTTGCCTAATTTTATTTTTTTTATCTTTATAATACTGAGTACTATAATGAAATCATTATAGTACTCAGTCTGATAATAGTATATTACGTAATGAGTGTTGTAAGAAGCATATTAGCGTATTTCCATGAGTACGTAATTGCTTTACAACTCGAATTATGTACTATACTTTACCTACGATCATATTTATTTAATTATTTAGTAAAATCTGTATTTAGTTTACTTGTCAACACTATTATTCAAAAAATATTATGTCAGTTTTGACAGCGTTTGAAAATTACGTAGGCGCATTTGTTTTTTTAAACCCCGCGTCAGCGATATAAGCCACCTATAATCGCGTGTCCCATGCGTTTTGTTTACCGTGCGATTTATTTACAGTACGATTTGTTTACAATATGTAAAATTCAACTTACATAGATGGCAGGTAGTGTGTTTTTTACTATTTACAGCAGTGATTGTAGTTAAAGTATATTATCATTTTGACACTGAAAATGATGTCTATAATTAAGTCATTTTGACACGTCAGAAAATAAAAACACTTTTTGGTACCATATTACTGTATTGTCACCAGAAGTACACGTATATGCAAAATTTCAGCTCAATTGGATGACGTTAAGTGGTTGAAAATTGACTTGCAAGATTTGACCCAACATTCTAACTAACTAACGTACAAAAACAGGTGAAGTTAAATAAAAGCTTGTAAAAACAGGCTCACTTTTGAGCATTGAATCTAAAATTCCGAGGCATGCAAATCGTTGCAATTTTAAGAACTTCTATGTGCTACGTTATCTTTTGTATATTTATCCCATACGCCGTTGTTATTCATTGATATGATGTACATTCTGTATTTTATATCTCTCATAAAATATCTCAAGTTGTGTAAAATCATATCCAAAGTGATTTATATCGGAAACCCAATTTATAACACGAATTGATAGTGTCTCATAAATATCACACTAAAACCAGAAAATTTATGTTTGCAACGGCTAGTTCCGTAAATTAAACGATTTAGCTTGTTAAAAAATCACCGTTGCCAAAACGAGCACTAATTCGCGAAATTATGCAAGTAAGCCAGATACCACTGACGTACGCAGAATTGCGAATAGCAGAGAGATGTTATTAAGATATGGCTGGAAAGGTTACACTGTTTAGATTAAATTTTGAGAGTTATGTTGTTCGTAAACCTTGTCAGTTAACTAACGGTCTTTTGTCACGCAAATTTTGAACGTTTTACGTTTGAATGTAGTCTAGCAACACATATGCGTGAAATACTGAACTACTTATCGTTATCATACCCGATTATGGATAGATTTACATCTAACGTACCTCAACGTTGTTTATGTTACACAACCTACATATTTTCGAAACAAAATAACTATGTAAATTCAAACAAGATGTAGTTGACATAAGAATCCTTATCCTAATGCTAGTTTTCTGTAATAATTTTAGAAATAACTTAGTAAAGAATTGCTACTCTAAAAAAATATGTAATGCCATAATTACTAATATCGAGTCTCCTAGAGTCCGTCAAGAAGATAAAATCTATATTAAATTCCTCTATGTCAGAGGATTATTTGAGAGTTTCGAGCCTGTTCTCTTTAATGAAAGATAAACTGCTCATTGGATTACAGCCCCATGTTGTATATAGAATACCTTGTCTAGATTATAGTCAAATTTATATTGGTCAAATGAAACAAACAATATTTACAAGCTGGAATTAGGGAACATAACCATTTATGCAAAGAAAAATATAAGAAAAAACCGGCTAGCTGAACACCATTTTTCTTCTGATCATAATTTTAATTTTGATATTACCAATATTTTAGATCATGAAACTAATTACCAAAAGGGGCAAATTAGTGAATGATTTTTATCAATTTGCATCAAAATACAGTTAACAAGAACACTGACATCGACAGCTTAAGGGTATATAATAATTTAATTAGAAAATATTTTAGTTAGTTTAGTTTCAGTTTTATGACAACCCTCATATTTCAAATACTCCAATTTTAAAAGAATTGCGTCCAAATTTACTGTATTCAGCTTTAGAAAAGTCACACGCCATACCCACTACTTGATAATTAGAATCCAAACTGTCTACATTTATTTTTGTTACGTTATATACTGCGGTAGTGTAAATTTTCCATTTTGAAATCCGTGATGATTTTGATTTACTAAATTACAATTCTTTAAAAATTCCAATAGTTTATTATTAATTATTTTTTCTAAACTTCTTGAAACAGTATTTAATACAAAAGAAAGGCGATGATATAATACGGATCTTTTGTTTTCATCAGTGGCAAAACATGGTATTTCGGTCAATATATTTTTGAATTATTCGAATGTATGTGTAAGATACTTTAGTTGCTTACATACGCTTTGCACATGAAACTTCCATTTTAGATGACTATTAAGAATGACTCCCAAGATATTTTATAGATTTTGCGTTTTGGATTTTCAGATCGGTTCTTTCAATGGTGATATTTGGAAATCGTGTACGATAACTTTCACAAAACAAACTGGTTGACATTTTGTTATTTTCTATATTAATCGTAAGATGTTTACCGAACCAGTTTTTTACGGTTTTGAGGTTTATACTTCAAGTTATACTAGTATTTCCCAATATGGTGTAGTGTACTGTTGTAAAATATTACTATGTCATCTACGAAGGATATGACTAAATCATCATACAGTTTCTTTATTTGGTAAATTAAAAAATTTTGCCGCCTTTTGGAAGATGATATTTGGTAAAAATGTAAATAGAATCTATACAACCTTTGCCAAATGGTTCTGGGATACTGATTAATAATGATTAAATAGGGTAGAAATAAGATTTTACTTACTGATTTGAGGTTATGTTGGAAGAGCACGAATCTAAGGTCCTTTGAGCACTGATATCCTTTAACGTTCAGTTGTCTCTGGAATAAAAGAACTACTAATAAATTATTTAATTTTACTGCATTTTTTATGAGTAGACTCCCACTTAGTAGCTTGTATAAATATATAATTTTACAAAATTTTTCGTGAAACGAGGATCGACACTGAAAATGCCTATTTTGAAAATTAACCTGATTTATTTTAAACATGAAAAATCACAAGATTTTTACGTGATATTTGAATCGCAATTATTATAAGTGTCAGGTAAGAACTAGTACGATATAGAGTGTGAAATTTAATGGCTTTGAGACACCAGTTTTATGGGGTAAGACCGAAAACAATTGGAAGAAAAATTAAACATCATGTTTAGCGAAGAACCACTTTTTGTAAATATTGGTCTTTTTCTACATACGTTAAACTAATTATTTATATTTATACACCTACTAATTTCAAACAACAAAATATTCTAACCATATAAACTTACCAAAGTGTGATTAGTAACTAAAATTGAAATTGTAAAATTTCTACCAGTGTAGTGTAGAATAGAAAGGCTGCCGTCGTCCGCTTGGAAAACGAAGTGGGAGGGGGAAATCCATGAGGAAGGCAATCTCCTGGGTGTTAGCTCGCCCTGAAATTGTGACAAATGTAATTGTAACCTCCAGGAAATAAGAGACGAGACTACAGGTTCTTTGCTAATAATATAGGACTAGGGACGGGCAAGGTTAATAGCCTCTAAGCTCTAGAGTAGAAAAACATGTTGAGATATAAAGACGGTTAATAAATTTTTTAGACGTGGAATGCAAAAAAGAAAGAAAAACAAACAGTCTGTTATAAATATTGACATAAGACATCATTAGTAGTTGAGGAATCAAGAATTTATGTTTCAAAATTAAAATTGGCGGGGTTATCAAACCTCGCTAATTTTAGACTATAAGTCATTTTTTCTTGATGTTAAAACTTACAATATAAGTGAACAAATAATATATTTTTAATTATTACATAATAAGTGAAGAATAATGAAATAAAAAATAATATTCGAATTTGAAGGCTTTGAACGTAATTGATATTTCTTCTACAATTTAAGCATAAAATAGTAGCAAAATTAACTTTTAAGTTTTTTGTTATTGGTAGGTACTACTACCTGATTCACTGTAGATACAGAACCCAGTCGGACTTATAGATATACAAGGGGTGATCAAAAAACTGTTTTTCCAAAATTTTGCCATTTTCTATATTACAGATTGGGTCAAATGATAATAAACATACGAGTTTTAAAATATGACTTCCCGATCGCTCGAAATAGCACTCGTTAATTTTAAAAAGGAACCCTGTATACTTATACAGATTCTAATATCTCTTTTTAATGATACAAATGTTAGAAACTACTACTTATTTCATGGTAGATTTGAACGAGCTGGTAATCAATAATATGATTTTGCCGTCTGTCTGTTCATGCTAGCAGACGTATCTCACAGTGCTCTGTTTATAAAAATATCTCAAAGTTAAATACAAAGTGTAGAAGATATATTTAAGTTCGCATAAGTGAATTGCATGTGTTTGGAAATTAATATAGTAGTATATGTCTTGGGACATTTTCACATATAATACACCTAGAGCATTGATAATACCGAGAGTGTTGCTTGGTAATAGCTATTACCTTTAAGCAACACGCTTGAAGCATTCTCTACGACAAAATATTGAGTATTTATCAATGTTCGAAGGTGTATTCGATAGGATAATTTTTTACTCTCCATTCAGTTCGTATTTTCTGATCGAACAAAATTCTAAAAACCCTTTTCCACGTATACTTTTTACTTTTAATGGTGCTTTTGGGTGTATTTTCTAATACAATTTGATTAATTGAATCGTTTGAAACAGTACCAAACCTTTGTCGTATTTTTTCAATTTGACATTTGAACATATCATTTGTGCCTTGGCTGATAACACCACATGTATGCGTGGAATCGCTGTAATCTTTTACTGATTGGATGAATTTTGACACATGACATGAAATGCAAAATTTTGATTGGTTAATACATTTAGTAAAAAATTATGATCAGTAATTATAATATTAGTATATGTAGTATTATGATATAATAAGAAATATTAGCTAGTGTTTAATTAGGTATGCAAATATTTAATTTTACTTTATATTATACTATCTCATAAATTTATTATTAATAAATATTTTATATAAATAATTTTTGTTTAAGTTTATCAATAATAATAATATTTTTATTATATAATTAATTTTGTAAAGTGTAGTATGCATCTTGCTCCGTACATGGCAATATCAAACACTTTCCGAGCTATATCTCAAAACACTCTCCGCGCTATGTCTCGAAAATGGTTAATCGTACGAAAAAAAATCATAACCAAACTTGCAGAGAAATATATGCTCTACAAGTTTTGTAATAACCTCTAACGACATGTGTCTCATGGGAGGCGAAATATTTGATATCTTGACTAGCGGACACGAGATCTTATGAGACTTCTCAACCGTGGCCTACGTAAATGATTCCATCAGGCCACCGCATTCAATTTAATGGCGGCCGTCGGAGTCCTATCATTATTGGTACATACCGAAACCTTTAACGCTTTCTTGAACGTTTCTAATAAAATTATATGAACAAAAAATGTAAATGTAAAAGTGATTTACATTATATAATTAATAATAAAATATATTATAAAAATACAAATAGTTTTCTAAAAATAAATAAATAAACAATTTGTAAATGATTACCCATCAGTATTATACTATAAAATTAAATATTTCTATAAAACTAAAATACACACTTGATTTATTATTGATTAAAAATAAAATAAACACTTTTAATAATAGTTGAAACAAAACAAAAAATAATTATTTCTTTAAACTTTAACAGCAATAAATTGTGGGTAACAAAAATTTAAAATGCCTCTATAATAATAAGTCACAATAGTACATACACAAGTATGTACAACATATTTATTTTAAATTTAATTCCTATTACAGAGATTGCAACTTATCAACTTTTCTTTTTTTATCACAGTTTATTTTAATCTCTTTATTGCTAGTATTTTTTTTCCGGTAGTTGTTAAGAACACCGACTTCTGGAATTTCTCCAATTTTTTTGCATACATGTGTTCACAGGTGTTATATAAACGTTTCTGATAGTTGAAATGTTCCGCTTATTTTGGAAAACTACCCCCTACAATATTGGTATTTTTAATAAAAAAAATTATTGTCCTTACCCTAAATAAAATTATTTAGAGGACAATACACCTACTTACTACTTCCGATATTTCGCATTTTTTTTTTTCGAAACTACCCCCATTGTAGGGGGTAGTTTTCCAAAATAAACACAACATTTCAACTATCAGAAACGATTACTATAACGTCTGTAAACACATTTATGCAAAAAAATTGGAGAAATTCAAGAAGTCGGCGTTCTTAACAATGACCTTTTTTTCTTATTACACCTCATTTGTTTTTCTTCCCTTATATGATTATTTGTCACTTCAGAATAATTGTTCAACAATATATTAGAAAAGTATGTCAAACAAATACGAATTAGTTGCAGTCTTTGCATATCACAACTATCGCAGGTTTCTGTCTATTTCGTTTCAAATATTTTTTTTTTTTGACTTTATGTTTAGAAAGTCATTTTCAATCTTTCAGATATCAAACTCTGGATTTGGGTCGTTCATTAAAAATTGTAGGAACAGCATCTTCACAAAGTTTATGGATTTTTCGAGGAAGTGTTAGAAGAGTTCCATCATCTCTTTTGACAGAATCTTCAGTAAATAAAAATTGCTTACTAAAACGATTAACACAGATTACTGAATTTTTATTCTGGATAAAATGTTTTCGGTGAATGCAGTGAGACCATTTTTTGCCAGGTTCTTGTCCGACGGAACGCGAAACACAGTAGTATATCGTTGTTTATTGTAATTTGATTTGAATCCTGGCACACAACATCGACGGGGCATTCTTACCTGAGTTTAATTGACATTCATTAATTAAGGGCACTTTCATAATGTTCACAGTATAAATATACATTAATAAATCAAGATCAAATTTCAATAACTTTTATGATTATTAAGTATTAGGAGGTTGAAACATTTATTTATATTATTTCTCTCCATCTATTTGAATTATTACTATGTTAGGCACATTAAATATTTAAGTAACTCACTTTTCATTCGACTCCAATACGAATTGAAACCCAATTAGTTGACACTAATCCATACTCAACTTTATACTAAATAAATTATACGAAAAAATAAAATATTAATCTTGCAAAATCGCGCGAAATCCACCCGCAGCCCAGTAGCTTTGTAAAACCGAAGGACTCCTTTCGTGACGTCACAGTCGGATTCGAGTGCAATGCGGTGGCCTGATGGAATCATTTACGTAGGCCACGTCTCAACCCGTCTTTAGAATGTCAAAACAAAGGTCTATGAAAATTTTCAGCTTTCCGATTCTCATTCCGAGGTTTTTTGCCTTATTTGACTACATTATCGGCATTTAGTCAAATAATAAATTGTCAATTTACACTCTTTATATTACTAGGTAACTATGAACTAGAAAAAAATTGAACCGAAAAAATTCCTAGCACAATAAATACTATAAGTTCAAATTATTAAACACATCTTGTTACCACTTACCACTTATTTATTAAAATTAAAATTTTGATTATTAAATGGCAGTGTCGTATTTTCACTTATTAATAGCTAATGTAACTGGGTGAATTAGTGATTTTAATTGGAACAAATAATGTCGCATGATATAAGAATTGTATTCTCATAATAATATTAATACCAAAGAACAATATACTAACTAAACTTTACCTAATTATAAAAGTTTCATGAATTAAATCAACAAACTGAAATAAAATCAATCAAAAGTACTACAAAATGATAACACTGCAAACCTAGCTGAGTCAACCGAAGCAACGCGTGGTAATATCCCATGTAAACAAAGTTGTAGGAGCACGTGGAGCAGTATCAACACAAGTGTATGCGTACAAAATTAGATTGTTGATTTAATTTTGAGTTGGTATATTATGACGTCAGAATATGTTTTAATTTTAATTCACAACATACAGATGACAAACTTTTCGAAAAACAATTTTTGTTCATCCCTCAACAAACGTCTAACTGTCGATTTTACATGAAATTTAAAATCTATGGAGAACCCTGGGATAACTTTTAATTCTTAAAATATTTATTTATATCAACAATAACCCAAGGAACCAGCGTCTGCCTTGCACGTACTGTTCAGAGAAATTTTTCCAACAATCGTTGCGAAGAAAAGTTACACTGAAACCTTTTTCTAACATTCACAGTGTGTACCTGTTTTTATGCATATATGTATGTAGAACGTTTCTTTTTACAATTAATTATTTTTTATTTGTTTGCTTTCATTATGATTAGAGAATATTATTTAGGTATTACGCAAATCACAACTTACACACTTTTTATTTATTATGAAAATACCTGCGTTTCTTGTAAGCACAATAACTCTTATTGGACTTAAAATGTTAAATTCAAGTTTAGTAAATACAGGCTACAAACTTTTGGTGTACCTTCTATATTCAAAAATGTAAAAAAAAGTTAATTTGAACATATAGGGGAGACTGTTGCATATTGGGACAGGTTTCATACTGGGACAATTCAAATTTCCCGCTTATGATAACAAGTATGTTTCTGAATAAATTATAGCATAATATACAACCAGTGCACTCTATCGACAACCATAAATATCCCACCTCAAACAGCTCAGTCTATCTAAAATTCTCACATGTGATAGTATAGAGTACCAAAGTTTTTGTTTTCTGGGTGATACTGATCAATATAAAACTGCTAATTACTAAAATTAGGTTGTGAATATTTGGATACCAGTTTCTTAGACTGTCTTGGAGGTAAGTTTATAAAGTTATTGTTTTATGTTCATGTTTGTTGAAAATATTAGGTTATAAGTTAACATGCGTATACCAGTGCATAGTGGGACAAAATTGGATGTTTTATAGTGGGACAAAATCATGTGGTGCATAGTGGGACGCATAATAAACTAAATAGCCCTTTAGTAAAGAATATGTTCCCATTAGTCCCCATAATTGTTTTAATTATTTTTCAAGTTGCACTGCATTTTAATTGCATTCGTCACGCTAATTTAAAAAACAAACAAAATTAAAGCGTTATTTTTTGGTTACAGAAAATGAATGCCAAAAAAAGATCAAGAAAAAATAAGAAATCTTACAAGGAAAGTAAACAAGCACACATACAAAATGCAGAAAAAATGCGAAATGCGGTATTGGCTGTCATCAACAATCAAATAAAAGTAAGAGACGCTGCCCATCAATATGACGTTAGCAAATCTGCTTTACATAGATATGTTGTAAAATATAGAAACACCGATGACGATCACAAAGAAAACTTTAGTTTTGAGAGGCACCATGGGTTTTCCCAAATATTCTCAGATGACGAAGAAAAATTACTTTGTGAATACTTAATCACTGCATCAAATATGTGTTATGGTCTAACAGCTAAAGAAACTCGACTATTTACTTACAGATTTGCAGTTTCTAACGAAAAGAATATTCCACCGTCATGGAAAGAAAAAAAGTGTGCGGGCGAAGAATGGTTCAAACTTTTTAGAGCTAGGCACAATATAAGTTTACGTACACCCGAAGCAACAAGCTTAAGCCGCGCAACAAGTTTCAATAAGCACAATGTTGACATACTTTTTGATAATCTGCGTAACGTAATAAAAAAATATGGTTTTAATGCAAACCAAATATTAAACTGCGATGAAACCGCAGTAACAACTGTACATAGGCCACCTAAAATAGTAGCGCCCCGTGGCCAAAAACAAGTGGGAAAAGTAACAAGTGGTGAAAGAGGAGTTTTGGTGACAATGTGTGCCACTATTTGTGCCAACGGTACATACGTGCCGCCATTTTTTATTTTTCCTCGGAAAAATTTTAAACAACACATGCTTAGTGGTGCTCCACCTGGCTCGAAAGGAGCAGCACATACAAGTGGTTGGATGACAGGAACAAACTTCTTGGAGTATTTAAAACATGTTACTGATACGTTACATTGTAGCGAAGCGAACAAAATATTAATAATTTTAGATAATCACGAAAGCCACACAGATGTACGAGTGCTGCAATATTGTAAGTCAAATGGTATCGTATTGGTTACATTGCCTCCACACTGCAGCCACAAGCTTCAGCCGCTTGATATTACTTGCTTTGGACCATTTAAGAATTATTATAATAAAGCTATGGATGAATGGATGCTAAATCATCCAGGCGTACCCATTACATTATATAATATAGCAGATATCGTTGGGAAATCTTATGCAACTGCCTTTACCCCCAGTAATATCATTAAAGGATTTAAACACACGGGAATATATCCCTTAAATTCAGAAATATTTCAAGAGTCTGACTTTTTATGTTCGTTTGTCACTGATCGTGACCAATCTTTCGAAACACATTCATTGCATGTGACTGAACCATGTTCTTCTCGAAATAATGCGGATACTGAGAGACAAACACAGGTAACCCCCAAGAAGAATATTATAACTCCAGAAGCTATAAGACCGCATTTGAAAGCTCCGACTAGAAAAACTACTCAAAAAAGAAAAGCCACATCTACAGTTTTAACTGATACACCTGTGATTGAGCAAAAAAAACAAAAAGAAGAAGAAAAAAAAAGAAAAGAGGAAGAAAAAATAACGAAAAACGCACGAAAGGCACATAAAGCAGTAAAGGTGAAGGCTGTTAAAAAGAACTTATTTGAAGACTCCAGTGACAGTGACGTGCCTTTGAATGAACTATGTGACGACAGTTCTGAGGTTTCTGATGAATCAGAAACAGAAGAAGGAATAATTCCAAATGATTTTGTTCTTGTTCAATACCCCTTAAAAAAACGAATAAAATACTATGTTGGACAAGTAGAAAAAATCGAAGATGATGAATACCTCGTTAATTTTTTAAGAAGAACTGACAATGGCAAATTTCTGTTTCCAGGAAAAAAAGATGAAGACATAATTTTGAAAGAAGACATAGTTACTAAACTTCCCATGCCTCTTATAACAGGCGGAACAGAACGAGCTACCAAACAGTTTTATTTTGATTATGATTTTCCTTTATATAACGTAGATTAGTGTAGATTAGTTGTTGTATGTATATTTGTTATTTTAAAACTTTTAGTAGGCGAATAAAAAAATTACAATCAGAAATATTACTTTTTATAAAGCACGTCCCAGTATACACATGCCTTGGTCCCACTATGAAACAAGGGTCTGGTGCATAGTGGGAATTGGGTGTATACTGGGACAACCTTTTTTTTATCCCTTTAAGCAATATTTAGCCAACTTTTAATATTTGTTTAAATAACTTTTTATATTTCCAATGTACTGAATTAATAAAACTGAAAAATTATTAACATAAAAATTTTTAATGGTCGTTTGAAAAATATTGTCCCAGTATACAACAGTCTCCCCTACATATTACAAATGCTTTCTAATGGAGTTACTGTCCTCTGAAGATGGTCCCAAAACTGGTTTTTATTTAATATCTGGGAAACCCCTAGACTTCCAGGCATACGGGTAATTACGTACAAAATATACTTTCATAGTATTGAAAAAATAATAACTTTTATTTCCCTTGGGGGACACTGAGAGAGCTACCCATTTTTTACTCTTATTTTTTTACAATTTGGTACTGGAATATAGAAAGTAACACAAAAAAGGATCTCTATAATTTTAATCTAGGGGCCATCAGTTTATGAGAAAAATCGTTTGATGTGAAACCGTTCAAAACAGGAATCGAATAAAATATTACATAAGCTTGCTTCAAGTTGTCACGGACAATGCAGTCAAATGAAAGCACTATAATTTCAGTGGTAATGTATTTATATTAACAGGCTATCACCAATCTAGAAAAGTCTGGAAACAGGGAAAAGTCAGGGAATTCACAAAGTGGACCTTGAAACCTTAATCCAAGGAACTTGAATAAAATCCTTGAATTCCAGTCATCATTTATAAAATACTTAATTTTTTAATGTACAAAAATTATAAAATTTGAATTTTATCGTTGTTTTGGTAAACATTTTCTAAGACAACCCTGTCAAACAGTCTAAAAAATTAAATGAATGGTGGTGGCCTTCCTTTGCGCCGGTTGTTAGAGTGGTACAATAATATTGATTTGGATACAGGTTTTACTAGATTGTGATAAATATTCATATTTTGATTCTGGAAAATTAAAATTTTGTTCTTGGAAAGTCAAGGAATTCCAAATTCCAATGTTGGTGATGGATTAAGATTTTCTAAAGAAAAAAAAACGATCTACGTCGCTCGTTCGTAGAAGTCAAACTTTCTTTTTGTGTATGGAAAACAAAATGAAGTCAAGTGAGTTTCTATTCATTCTGGCATATTCAGAGGTTTGTCATCAAATATTCCAGTTATATATTCTCCTCAGACCTTATAAAAAATCAATAGATGTGGGCAGTGAATCTCACTGACACCCCCTACAAGTGGGTGTTATAATGTTGTAGATTGTAGATTGTTTAAATGGTCGCTTGGCCCCAAGTTGGCCTTTTTTTACTTCGACCTAAAAGGACTTTTGTGAGCTACCCTAAAACTAGTTGTTGCCCAGGATTCCAAGACTTTTTACAAAGCTTGTAATTTTCCTGGGAGCTAATTTCCCTGTCTTAAGGTGTTAACTCCGCCCATTCCAGTCAGTTGCAGCTTCACAGTATCTGCATTTGCCATCTTCTGCCGTACCCATGTTCTTGAGATGATATCTCAAGGGGCAGTGGCCAGTTAAAATGCCTGTGATTAGCAAGTTCAAGAAGCCTTGTGGTATTCTGTGTTGAATGTTTCGCTTGTCTTTGACTGAAGTATTCCTCCAGTAGGACCTTTTTTGTCCCTTTTCCCATTTTAGGACCTCCTATGTGTCCCTTAGACAAACTACAGAACGGTTCGGGTCCAAAAAAATGAGGCTTCAACCCCTTTTCGAGCAGCCAATTCGTTGCCTTCTATTCCCTCATGCCCTGGCACCCACATCAAGGTAACTTTGTTATTTTATGCCAGTTGCTTCAGGGATTGTCTGCATTCCCAGGCAATTTTTAACTCTATAGGTATAGGACCTGAGAGTCTTTAATGCTGCCTGGCTGTATGAGAGTATATAGATCTTTGCCCTTCGAGTGCCTCTGGCATCCCTGGGCACATTGATCTATAGCATAGATTTCTGCCTGGAAGATGGTTGGGGTGTTACCAAGGGCTTTAGACAGCATACATTTAGGCCCTGCTACGCCCACACCAACCCCTTCGTCCATCTTGAATTCCAGTCATCATTTATAAAATACATCTGTGCGACTCTTTCTCCAACCGCAGTACTTCGATCCTGCTCACCTGACGGCTTTCAATCAGCGCATCAAACGGGCAGTCAAAGTCATGCTAGATTAGCATTGAGTCAGTGGGTTTGGTCACGTATTCGAATTGGATTAGCTTCAGAATCCTTAAGTGACCAACCAGGTCGCTTGGTCTGAATTTAAGTGCTGCCTCCTTCCTTACATGCAAATGCAGAGGAAATAAGTCCAGCATTGCCTCCATAGCTACGGTGGAACAGTAGCGTATTGCTCCTGTAGTCCCTAGACAGACAAGGCGTTGTAATTTCTGCAGCTTTCCTTGTGCTATTTTCGCTTATGTTTTTGGCCGCCATACACATGATGCGTAGTAGGGTGCATCGATTTTCTTTTTTTTACCTAATCCAAAATGGCGGGCGCCCAAAAGTTGTGTGATAGGGTTGTAAATAACACGTTAAAATTTCAAATTAAAATATTAACCCTTAGGGGGGCCAAAGGTAAACATTTTTGTTATTCTATATATTCAAAATGGCGGGTGCGCAAAAGTTGTGTTTTAGGGTTATAAGCAACAGGTAGAAATTTTAGTGAAAAATATTTAGGTTCAGCGGGTGAGGGTTAAAAGTCCAATTTCTTTATTTTGTTCATATCTAAAATGGCGGGCGCAGAAAAGTTTGGTCTTGGGGTTGAAATTGGCTGGTAAAAATTTTAAACCAAAATATTAAGACTCGAGGGTAGCAGGTTAGCATCAAAGACAAAAAAGATAGTACGTGCCCTTACAAATATTACCGATACTTATCAATTAGTAATATTTTTAAACTATGTTTAATTACGGTATTAAATTTAAATTACTTATTACTGCCTACGTATTTGTTATCTAATGTACGCATGCACATAATACAGCATGCGCTGTGTTCTGCATACATGAAAGCTCGGTGAACAGTGAACACTGTCAGTTTTAGCCGAAACATTAGATAGATGCGGTATTTCCGATAGAGCTGGAGCACTGATTGCTTCTTCACTACTCCAAGATTTTGGTTTAATTAATGAATCTAACACAACGCATGTAATTGATAAAAACAAAATTAGAAGAGCTATAAGCAAGAAGAGAGGTGAATTATCATCATGTGGTACGCCAATATCATTACGTGGACTTTATTTCGATGGGCGTAAAGACAAGGCCATGAAATTAATAGATAACCGTCGAAAGATAACAACCGAAGAACATAGTTTTAATTGGAGAGCCCAGATCATTATATTTGGGACATGTCACACCTTCTACAGGTTCAGCTGTAAACATCATTAACGCCATTATCAGTTATTTTGAAATCTCTCGAATCCCAACTAACACCTTAAAAGTCGTCGGATGTGATGGAATGGCTACAAATACTGGTCCTAAAGGTGGTGTGATAGCTCTACTTGAAAAACATTTTAAGAGACCACTTCAGTGGTTTATTTGCCAACTGCATGCAAATGAACTTCCACTAAAAGGCACTTGATCGAACATATTGACGGAACTGTATTTCAGGATTTTCAGGTATAATAGGAAAGTCGTTAGTCAAATGCGAGCAGATGCCAGTAGCTGCATTTAAGATTATTTAATCCGAAATTCCTATAGTTAAGGTGAAAGATCTTAACACATATCAGTTATATTTTTATGAAATATGCCAAGCAGTAATAACGGGATATGTTTCTATTAATCTTTCAAAACGAGAATCTGGCAAAATAGTCCACTCGCGATGACGATGACGACAGCACATAGAATACTTCGCTTATATGTTGCTCTGTAGATTTGGTTATATGAGCAACGTATGTTGTCAAAGTGTATGCGCCAATGTGGTTCAAAATACAAGCACATCCATCATGTCTGCGAGGTGCTTCAAATGTATGGAAGACCATACAATTATCCAGATATTTATCAGAAGAGTTGAAAGGAGTAGGTAGTTGATCCCGTCATAATACGAAATGGATATTTTGCACACCCTGAGAACATATTACTGGGAATGCTAGGCGATGAAAACCGGTGTATTAGGGAGTTGGCCGTTCGCAGAATATTAAAAGCTAGAAAAGGCAACAATACCGACTTAAGAAAGTTTACACTTGCTCCGTTGAAACTAAATGCTACAAATTAGTATGAGATGATTGATTGCCAAGAATGTGAATATAATGAGCCACCATTAACAGTTGATTTATCCGAAGAGGACCTTAATCAAATTATAAATAATCCTGAATTGTCTGATAATTGAAATAAAGAAATTTTCTAATCACACACAAGCTGTGAAAAGGGCAGTAAAGCTTGTAACTGAAGCTTCAGCGCTGGATGGATTAATTAGAACAACGAATAGATCCTGTGACAAAATTCCCAAATTCAACACAAATAAAGATTACTACAAGCAAGTTTTACCATAATGTTTATAGTATTTTTATTTTTACTTTTTATTCTTTAATAAAATCAAGTTTATTTTCAGCTATAATATCCCAAGGACGTTGATAATACGAAATAATTTTATCACAGTTTCCGAAAGCACTTGCTTGGTAATATCCCGACGCCGAAGGCGACCTAAAAGCAATGTGCTTGAGGAAGTTGTGATAAAATTAGGAGCTATTTATCAACGTTCGAGGCATAGAAAGTTTTTTGCAATTTATTTTATTTATTAGTTCAAAACTATTAAAAACACAATTATTATAAGGGCAATGTGTAAAATTAAATGTAGATTATGTATTATGTATTATTTGGTGTGTTTTGCTCTATTATTATATTCATTAAATCGTTATTTGCAGTTCCAAATTGACATTGTCAAAGAATAAATTTTAAATTATTGAACTGTCAAATTGGATGACAAGTGAAAAGATCCCTAAGGGATCTTATCAGTGTATCAATAGAAACGGATCCGATGCAGAACAAAGAAAATATCAAGTTGACTTTTAACCCTAACCCGCTACCCTTAAATCTTAATATTTTTGTCTTAAGTTTTTACCTCTTATATATAACTAAAGCACAACTTTTTCACACCCGCCATTTTGAATATATAGAATATCAAAAATGTTTAGCTTTGACCCCAACCCGCTACCTCTAAGGTTAATATTTTTATTTTAAATTCTAACGTATTATTTACAACCCTGTCACACTACTTTTGGGCGCCCACCATTTTGGATTAGGTAAAAAAAAAAAAGAAATCGATGCACCCTAATGCGTAGGTAACCGCGGGTCTGACAACCGAAAGGTAGGACCAATGTATCATTTTTGGCTTTAGGCCCCAAGTCTTCCCAAACAGCCTACGGCACGTCCAAATAGATGTTGTTGCTTTGGTAAATGTCCTTTCTAAGTGTGAGTTCCAGGTAAGTTTTTGGTCCAGGATTACTCCTAGATACTTGACTTCACTGGAAAAATTCAGTCCTGTCCATTTAACATAAGAGCTCTCAAATTTAATTTTCTCCTTTTGGTGAATGTAACAATAACTGTTTTGCTCGGAATGACACTAAGGCCCTCTGACGAGCTCCATTTCGATATTATGTTTAAGGCAATTTGCATGTGGTTTGAGATCATACCCTCATGCCTGCCTCTAACAGTAACAAGCAGGTCATCAGCATAGCCCTGAACTTCGAACTACTCAGATTATGGAGGAGATCGTCGACCACCATTGACCACAGCAAGGGAGATAAGACTCCACCTTGTGGACAGCCCCTAACTGCACTCACGGTGGCCGACTCGTTTCCCATATTTGTGGTAATTATTCTGCTTCTTAGCATGGATTGTATCCATTTCATTGTTGGGGACTCTACTCTCATTTTCTCTGCGGCTCTTTGTATGGATTCATAGGAGGTGTCGTCAAAAGCACTCTCTATATTTATGAAAGCACACAGCGCCAGTTCCTGCTTATAATGTTAGTTAATATAATAAAGTAAATAGGTATTAGCATTGCGCAACGCCCGATTGCAACTGTTACTCATCGTATTTCGCCTGGGATCTGACTGTTTAAATTTGACCATTGCAATTTCAAGACGCGGATATTAAAGAATTTCTCAAATGTTTCAAACTTTATGGCCCGTGCTGCTGTAATTTATTTCCAAGCCAACCTACGGAATGTTCGTTAAATGTTAAATGTCGCAAGTTTCCTCATTATTTAACCCTTATTTCTAATAAATCTTGTAGAGGGTATTTCGTATTGTGAAAAAATATCAAACTAATGTTAGTTACATAGCCAGTCTGTAATCATTTTCTTGAAAAAAAAATCTTTTTCTTAGCATTAATAGATGCATTTATGTTAGAATGAATACTCAATAGCATCCTGAACAAAAGACCCGTGATTTCTCCCCTCCAACCACTATTTAAGGGTAAAGTAAAATGCTTCCTGAAAAGTATTAACAGCTTGTTTCTCTTTATTTATACAAAATATCTTTTTCTAAACAAAATTTCCTATTTAAATAAGATAATCTGTTTTAAGAGACTGAAAAAATAACACACGCACACAAAATAAAAAAACTGTCTGTTCCTTTAATTAGACCAACTTATCTTTATGTATTTTGACGCACAAAATTCTAAGACAAATAAGACAAAAAAGATAAAAACAGGAAAACAGGAACAAACTAGACAAATAGAAAGAGGAAAGGCGGTGATTAATGTTATATAGTTGAGGAAAGATAACATGTAGGGTAGAAGTAAGTTATTGTAGGGGAAAGTGTGGCTAAAGAGGTTGCCGGAAAATAGAAAACGCCTGGTATAGTAAGGGATGTTTAATCTGGAATGGGCCAATTTGATAAGATTTTGTACACATATCTTTCCGATTTAAAGAAGAGATTACTTTATATCGGATGTGATGGGAAGGTAGTGAAAGGTGTGTGGGGTGAGGGCGAGGGAAAATCGTGAGAGAAGGTAGGAGAATAAAGTGGAATGTGAAATGATGGAGGGATCGCAGTTGAGAGCTGGTGGAAAGTGGAGACGTGAGGATAGTGGAAGAAAGTGTTGCGAAGGTAAGGAAACATGATCAGAAATTGGACGAAGGTGATGGAATAATATGAGATATAATGAAATAGTGGAATGGAAAATAGTTAGAAAGAGGTGAAGGAATTACGCAAGTGTAGGCGCGTGTAGAAGCTAATATTAAACAAATGTTGTCGTTATTATTGATTGAAAATAGACAAAATGGAATAGGAGTTGGCAAAAACTACTCTTACAAAATGCCTTGTGAAAGTTACATTTTCAACATTTATTTACTTAAATATACAACAACTGATAGCTAATGATCTCATCATTAGGTTTTATATGAACGCTTTCCTTGTCCATATCCCTAGGCTTTTCTGTAATTTTTGCTATTGCAAGTTCTGCAGATAGGAAAAGTACTGATTTTTCTAAGGCCTTATTTATATTTTGTCTTCAATGCTGATCTCACTCAGAATACTTGAACATTAAAATTATTCATTCGAAAATTACTAATTTGCAAAAATTTGTATTTGAACAAATAATTTGAAAGAACACGTGCTCTATGATGGATCTTTTTTTACATTATGAAAACTCTTTTGTTTCTCTGATATCATATCACAATTAATGTTCATAGGTGAAGGTGAAAATTAAAGATAGCAAAAAGAATATATTTTTTACCTGTAAGAGTTCCTCCAACTGCATTCTTTGGCCATGCCAGTAAAGAAGTTCGTCGACATAGCCGACTAAGAAAATGGCTGCTACTATACCAGATATCACCAAACCAATCACAAGTAAAGAAAAGATTATCGACCACCAGTTGTGACCTTCATCTTCGTGTAATGCTAGCTCCTGCGAAAGTAAATGATACATATGTTAACAGTTACGTTCAATAGCAACGGCAATTTTTTTTATTGAAAAAATATATCTTAAATTTAAAAAACTCACTTGTTTTTAGATTAATGTCTATGAAAGATGAACTGTTGACGTATAAAATGTAATTTTCCTGAAACTAAACCGGTGTTCGATTATTTGGGGCGTTAGTTATATGACTAGTCCATTTAGGGGCGGACTCTACACTTAACAACAGTAAGAAAACTTCCCGTAAACATGTAATGCTGTTTAAGACATCTATGGCCCTCTCAGATTGATGGAACTCGATATATCTCGAAAATACAACTGCATACAATTTAGAGGAAGTATTCTGTGTGTACCGCCATCTCTTTGAATTATGGTAAACCTACTTCGAAAATGCATATCGTTTTTAGTCCAGTGCAAGTGTGAAATGCATTAATTTCCAGGTACTCGAAAAAATTACTTTTTTGGTACTATTCGACTGAGCTTAATGGGAATAGTATTTGTGAGTGTTTTTATGGTCTTTCGATTTGTCTAGATAACACAGACTCACAAAAAAAAAATTCTTGCGCTAGAATTATTAAGACCCACTTTTTCGTATGTTTTTCGGAACACGAATCTGAAATCGGAATAGCATGTTTATTGACGAATTTTCGAGCAAGAGGTCAAAATTGGTCGAAAATCAGGAAAAATCGGAATTTGTCATAATTCCAAGTTCGAAATGAATAAAAAAAAATTGGGAGCCATGAAAATGTCGTTTTTGGAAGAAAATACAGTATTTTTTCATTACTTGATACTCATGTACGGTGAGTTCACTTTGGACCACACTATTATACAAAATTTCCGTGGATATTGCTCCCAACGGTGGTTTATTAACATATTCATGTAGATTGATTCGGGATTGTACTTGTGTTTGCGGTACTGAGCAAAACTGCACACGCGGAAAGAACAATGAGAAGAGGCGGGAATTATATCTCGGGATTGTATTGAATACTCAATCTGTGAAATTGGACCCTGGTCATCATCGCCTTGTGATGAAACCTTTTGACGCTTACCTTGCACCCGTTAAAATTATCTTTTTATGTGAGCGTTTCAACATTTACCAGTCTGCATTTATCTCTTTATTTTCAGTGTAGTAACTTAACTCATTTATGAAAACGCATTCCTGTGTGCCTTTCTGTTTTGTTAAATTTTGATTTATTTGGTTACATTTGGTTAAGAGCTTGTGGTATGCGCATTTTAATTGTGTTAAATTTAAATATTTAGAACCATTTCTCCTTTTCAAGCTTGTCGTAATCAACGGGTCCTTTTCGATGATGTCACATTCAATGGTGAAAGACGAACACATCGATTTAGAACCATTGAGGATAGTGGACAAAATATCCACATTGGCATTCCGATCAGTTAATTTAAATATACTATATTATATCGATCCCTACAGATTCGGAATACCTTCGCCACTTGTGAGTGGAGAATTTAGTCACGAAAATATCAAGTCATACAAAATATCCTTGCTTCCTTTATGAATGGGATAGTAGAGATCGAAACAATCACTACAAAAAAAAAGATCTGGCCCACGCGATCGTGCCTCTTACCGGGAAATAAGAATATAATAGAACCACTGGTTGAAACGTCGAATATATTCCTTCCACCCATGCATATAAATTTAGGCTTGATGAAGGAGTTTGTCAAAGTGCTTGATAAACAGGGTGACTGCTTTGAATATTTGAGTCGAACATTCAGTCAGTTGTCGGAAGTTAAACTTAAGGAAGAAATTTTTGATGGACCTAGGATTCGAAAGATTTTGAAGAATGATGTTCATTACAGCGATGACTTCAAAAGAGAAAGCCGCATGGGAAAGCGTATTCCATCAATTCCTAGGGAATCATAGAAGTGATGACTACGAAAGCATCCCAAGGAACAATTTTAGTTTCTTAAATGTATACAAGGGTGCTATAAAGCTATTTATAAAATGCCTTGAAAAATCTATTTTGCTGTAACAATATCCTTAATACCATCATAAAGCGACTTGTAGACTAGTTAGGTTGTTAAGGCCTTTTTAAATTCCATCATAAAACTCCTTAGTGAGGCATAGTGCTGCTCTTGAAAACCTTTCTTAAAACCTATTTTAAAGCTGTCAGAAGCTTCTCTATTAGCTTCCTGCATTTCTAGAAAACACCTAGAAGGCTACCTTAAAACTGGTTTTTAAAACTCTTATAAGTCCATGTTAGAACTGAGAAGCTATAAGAATGTCCACGAAGGAATCAAAATAATTTTATTATTGCATTTATTTTTTCTAAACTGATTTAAGCAAACACACTATCAGACTTATTGAAGATAAAATGGAATTTGAAATGTATAGAGCGTAGAGTACTATAACCTCTCTAAGGCCGATTTAAAAGGTAATAAAAAGCCATCAGGTATGACAAAAAAATTAAAACCAACGGCAGTTTATCGTTAAAACTACATAAGAAAGGCCCAGAGCCCCTCAGAAATAATAATGATTTTAATATCCATACAAAATTTGCATAGACACACGTAATCAGCAAATTTAAAAAAGTGAGCTGCTTCTCGGTTCCCACGGTAATTTTCAGTCGTTTCTTGTAATTCTACCATAATTTGCTAACGAAAAAGTGATAATTATTGATAATTATAATTGTGAGATTGACCTTGAATATTTTTATATAACAAGAAAAACATGGCCGGCCAACTAAAAACCTAATTGTCATTTTACAGTCCTCTTCAGTGTTGCCAGGTCTAGTGAAATTTCACTAGATCTGGTGATTTTTTTTAAATCTACTGATTTAGTGAAAACTTTTATGAAAATGCCCATTTTTAATGATTTTTGAATCATCCAATTTATTGCCCTCTACTGGTAGGTAGACAAACATTAAATTCGAGTTGCGATCCATTTAATATAAAACTGTTCACGTTAATTGCTACCACGGTCAGTAAACTCTACTGTTACCTCGATCAGCAGCTCTTAGACGAGAGAGACGCGCGGAGCGGGGAATCGAATGAAAGAGACAGACATATCTGATTTCCGTGCAAAAGTTACAGACAAAGATGCCTGTAGTGTCTATAGCTGACGTAGGCTGTAGACCCTAACAGAATATCTTTCATTCGATTCCCCGCTCCGCGCGTCTCTCTCGTCTAAAAGCTGCTAATTGAGGTAACTGTATAGTTTATTGAACGTGAATCGCTACAATCGAATAGCCTGGGCTCGTTGCCCTCTAGCGTCTCGTAGACAAACAGTACTTTCTAGTTACAAACCATTGAATACAATACAGAGTACGAAGTCTGGCAACGAAATAATCAGATAGAGGACGCTCAAAGCTATGCTGTGCTCAGAGAGCTCAAGAAAATTACGTGTCCTACAAACACTGCAACTTTTGAAAATTAAAGATGAGAGCTTTAATTTCAAATCTAATGAAATTTTAGTAAGATTTAGTAACTTTTTAAAGCGTCGTCTGATAACTTTTAAAATTTTAATCTGGCAGCACTGGTCCTCTCATTAAACTATATATTCTAATAATGGTAATGACCTAGAACATTTACTCTAAATGAAGCCCTTAGTCTTTTTGTATACTATCAAATAATCCCTTCCTTACAAAAATGCAAATGCACTTGGCAAAAATCACATGGACTTGATAAAAGCTGTAATAAAACGTTTGGGACGTTGAAATTTGATACAAAAAACTTAAAACTTAACCTCAAAATAATTTGTATGTGTGTGTGTTTTAACAGTCCTTTTAAAATGGCCACTCTTTTTTGTTTTCTTCCACCTTTACAGAAAAGACTTAATTACACATCAGTAAGTCGTGAAATGCTTTTAATTAACACACCCACACATGCATCAACGACACTTCAGGCAGACATATTGTTTATTATTTTTATAATAAATGTTTTATTGAGGTTTTGGAAAGTGTTTTATGGAATGAAAATTTGCCTTTTAGATTTATAGAGGCCTTTTTTTCTTCATAACGGTTTCATCACAACGTTTATCAAGGATGTTTTAAGAGTCTAGTTTTGTAATGGCCTTTAATAAGTACTAATAGGCATTGAAAATGTCTAGTTTTAAAAAGGATTTAAAATGCATTTATTGCAAATATGTTAAAACCATAAAGAATAATTTAAAGCCTCTTTAAATCTAAATGGAATTTAAGACGTTCATAAAACTAATTAGCTTTATGGAGAGTTTTATGTAGGTTATGATAAATCCATTACAAATACATATTATCCTAGAAGCAAATTAGCTTTATAATTAGGTCTTACAGAATGCTTTAAAACTTACTATTAAGAGCAAGTATACTTGAAGCCTAAAAGGCCTTAACTACAACATCAATAAAGCACATGACTATTTCCTAACCCTGACAAACCTTTCTTAAAACTTCCTCAAGTCCAAATGACTTTTAAATTGTTCCTTGGGATTGTAGCTGAGATGATCAACAATTACAAAAAATTAGGTTGTTTAATGAATTTAAAATTACATTTCATTGACTCGCATCTTAGTTATTTCCCTGACAATCTAGGTGAAGAGCAAGGTGAGCGATTCCATCAAGATATCAAGGGAATGGAAAAACGGTATCAAGGAAGATGGGATATTAATATGATCGCAGATTTTTGTTGGTCATTAAAGAGAGAAACAGTCCAAGAGGTACGTGGACGAAAAAGAAATTCATTGCGTAGGTCATTCGATGATAAAAGAGTCAGGAAACGAGCAAAAAATAACTGATCTCCAAATTTAGAGTGCGTTTTGATAAACTAATTAAGTTACTACACTGAAAATAGAGAGATAAATTCAGACCGATAAATGTTGAAACGTTCATATAAAAAGAAGATTGTAACAAGGGTGCAAGGTCGTCCGAAGCTAAGTGTCAAAATGTTTTATCACAAGTCGATGCCGGCAAGGGTCCAATCCGAGATATAATTCCGACCTTTTCCCATTGTTCTTTTCGCTTGTGAAGTTCTGCTCAGCACCGCGAACACAAGTACAATCCCGAATCAATCTACATGAATATGTTTATAAGCCACCGTTGGGAGCAATATCCTCGGAAATTTTGTATAATAGTGCGGTCCAAAGTGAACTCACTGTACATATGAGGCTCTATCAAGTAATGGAATACATTGGAAAATACTGTATTTTCTCCCAGAAATGATATTTCCATGTCTCCCAAATTTTTTCTATACCTGGAATTATCGCAAATTTCGATTTTTCATGATTTTCGTCCAATTTTGATCTCCAGCTCGAAAATTTATTCACATACATGCTATTCCGACTTCAGATTCGTGTTCAGCGTCCCGAAAAACATAAGGAAAAGTGGGTCTGTGTAATTAAAAATAAATCGTTTAAATTTCGAAGATTGTGTTTTTTATTAAACTTTCACCGCATACGTAGTAAGAACTAGGGTTGCCGATTTTCCGATTTCTTTTCGTTCCTGGGAATCGGGAAATAAAAAATTGAAATTGAAAAATTGAAAAAAGATATTTTTTTTGTTTCAAAATATTTGTTAGTCTTGTAATCGAAGTAGATGATTTTTTAAAATGTGTTTGTTTTATTTCAACAAAAAAATCTCAGGCTGTTTCATATTTTATTTATAATTAAAAATAAACAACACAACAGGAAAGAACATAAAAAGTCTTAGGAACAAAATTAAACATTCTTTCTTTTTGTTTAAAACAGTATTGACCCATCCCCAGAAAGGGCTACGTAAACGGTGAAAGGTTAAAAAAAAACGCCGTCCTCGAAATTTTCGCATTATACTTTCCAATATTTAAACAAATTGGGAGACAATAAGTACTCACAAGTACTACTTCCATCGAGCTCAATTGAACGACACTCAAAAATAAAGTCTTCGAACACTGGGAAATTAATGCAAGTGGTTACATGGAAGGCCGTCTAATTGCAGTAATCTATTCATCGAAAACGGTTTTAATACGGGAGCCAATGACACTCTTTTTTGAAAGATCTGCTTAAAATTAATTCCTTATTTTACTTCCACATCCAGTGGAAGTATAGTAACGACAAAAAAATTTTTAAAAATTTTTATTGTTGAAATAGGCTTAGAAGTCATGAAACGTCGAGATTTTAAGTTTGAGCGAAAAAAAAATTTCTGTCTGTCTGTCGGTCTGTAACTTTTTTTTGTGCGCACGTTTACTCCGGAACCGTTTAAGATATTGACTTGAAATTTGGTACACGTATGTATTTTAACGTGATCTGGAACTAGATTATCATTCATCTTGTTCCATCGAAGGGTTGGGGGTAAATTGGGGTAAATTTGGGGTAAATAGGTAAATTAAGCAGGTAAGAGTCCAAAAAATTGGTATTTAGTATATTAAAGAGAAGCTAAGGTCTCAAAAAAATTTTTGGCATTAGTTACCCCCATTACCACCCCCACCCCATTATTAAAGGGGATGAAAAAAAATTGTGATTTAGTGTGTGTGTGTACAAGAACCAGAAACCTCAAAATATTTTTTTACTTCATCCACCCCCACTTCCACCCCCTAGCACCCCCACCCCACTACCGATGTGGGGTATGTTTTATAGGTTTTTGGGGTAGAGGATTTCAAATATTATATTATTAAAGTTCCATAAGCAATTATTTCCACATACAAAATTTTTTCGTTGTGAGTGACTTGGATAGAAAATCTGGATGTGGAAGTAGTGATTCCTTGGGCAGCGGTTTTTTGTATTATATTTAGTCTGGGTTCGCGAAACTTACTTCTGCAGGCACTCCAGTGGGCCAATGCTTGACAAGACTTTTTTTGCTCCTGCTAGAGCCATGTTCCGTCGAATGACCGGCATCATAAGTTTTTTTAACTCTGTCAAGTAATAAACTACTGACAAAAAATATATCAGCTTTAAACATTTTTGTCAGTTAACTTTATTTTAATTGCATATTTATGGTAATGTCAGGAGAACGGCGGTCTACAGTGAAGGTGACAGGAATAGTACATTGTGTATCTAGTAGTAAAAGCAATACATTCTCGGACGACGATGTAAATCATGAAGAAAGTCCAAGAATGTGTTTTTACTACGAGGTACACATACTATTTTTTTCTGAAATCGCAATCAATATAAATATATAAAAATATAAAAAATATACAGGGTGTCCCGAATTGCATATGCCAAACTTCACTAAACAATACAACTTTTCAAAATAAGAAAAAAAGTTCCTATAAACATGGGTCGGGAAGTGCTTAGTTTCCGAGATACAGGGTGTTCAAGTAATTCTCCTGAAAATTTTTTTTATGAATGTTTTCGAAACGTTTTAAAGATAAACAAATGATAATTTACACAGGAATTTAACTTTTTATGCTTTTTAAGACAAAATGACAACTATGTACGAAAATCATTCAGGAGCGGATGAAACTGGGGGGGCATAGGTATAATTTAGCCCCAACTTTATTGTGTGACACTTTTACATTAATTTATGAGCAGAATTTAAAAATTCGAAGTTTTCTACATAAAAAAAGTCTTTTGTGTTTTTGAGTAAATCTTATGTGAACTTTATTCGGGAATAGTTTTTTATGAATATTTTAGCAGAACAGAAAAAAACAATGAGAGTAAAAAAAATTTGATTACATTATTTTTTATTAGACAACAATGAATTAGATTAAAGTGAGGTAAATTACAAATTACTAGAGTTGTTCAAAGTGCATTCCGCCAGCATCAACACATTTCTGACATCTGCGCCGTACAGTCTGTAGCTTTACGAATGAAATCAAGATTAGCCCGCAAATTTTCACATTCTTCGAGAATTCTTTCTATTAACTCTTCTCTTTTGTTTACAGGGTTTGCGTAGACTTTGTCCTTTAAATAGCCCCAGACAAAAAAATCAACTAGAGTTTAATCCGGTGAACGGCTCTTGCACCTAATCGACCGATCCACCGTTCAGGATAATTATTGTTTAGCCGCAAACGGTTCTCAACAGCAAAATTTGCAGGAGCTCCGTCCATTTGAAACCAGCATTCATTTCTTAAATTAAGAGGAATATCCTCGAGATATTGAAAAAAAATGGTTATTTAAAAAATCATTAAATAATGGTCCATTTAAACGGGGAGGAAGGATGTGGGGCCCACAAAAAGTCCCGTTTATAACACCACACCATACATTCACGCTAAACTCCTGTTGAAATGTCCTAGGGCAAATTATATGAGGATTCCGATGAGCCCAGATTCTTAAGTTATTAAAATAAACCGATCCATTACGGTCAAAGGTAGCTTTATCAGTCCAAATAATTTTATTTCCGAAATCGGGATCTTGTTCCATGGCATTTATAAACCAATTACAATAATTGATACGCCTTTCGGGATCACCTGGTTGAAGGCTTTGGACTGGCTGCATTCGAAAAGTTTTTCTGTGGTCTTTTTTCAGAATCCGAAAAACGTTGTTTTTGGAAACATGCACAGCTTGCGCACGCAGCTGTTGGACCACTCTTCTGATACTTAATTTATTATTATTGCTGAATTTGGCCAAAATTATATTTTTAAATCGCCCATTTCGCTGTTCTTCATTTCTTGGACCTCTTTTACGTCCAACATTTCTAAATTCTAGGTGGGTTCGAATAAAAACATCTTTAGATGGTTTCCTTCTATTAGGAAATCTTCTGCGATATCCGCGTACCGCGGCATTCGCGTTTCCATTACAATACCCATAAATAAAATGAATATCCGCGTACTCCACATTACTAAACATGACCATTTTTTACTTTTGAATAGAACACTTTTTCCAAAAGGAAATAATAAAACTACAGAACAATGAACTACAGAAAACACAAAAAACAACAATGTCATTATTGGCATATTCTGGCATTGCATGCTAGATTATTTTTCATTTCATTTTCATTTTTACCAACATTACAATCATGGCACACTCCTGCATACCAGGAATGCTGGTAATAATGGTTACTAATTAATAAAGTTCAGATAAGATTTACTCAAAAACTGATAATTTTAGAGAAAAAACACAAGAGACTTTTTTTGTGTAGAAAACTTTAAATTTTTAAGTTCTGCTCATAAATTGATGTAAAAGTGTTACACAATAAAGTTGGGGCTAAATTATACCTAGGCCCCCCCAGTTTCACCCGCTACTGAATGATTTTCGTACATAATTGTTATTTTGTCTTAAAAAGAATAAAAAGTTAAATTTCTGTGTAAATTATCATTTGTTTATCTTTAGACGTTTCGAAAATATTCATAAAAAAACATTTTCAGGAGAATTACTTGAACACCCTGTATCTCGGAAACTAAGCACTTCCCGATCCATGTTTATAGGAACTTTTTTTCTTATTTTGAAAAGTTGTATTGCTTAGTGAAGTTTGGCATATGCAATTCTGTATATGTATTAAAATATATATAAAAAACGGTGCGGGAAAGCAACTTTCTAGGACTGTTTTCTAGTAGTTGCTTGGCAGCGGAATAAAATACTAGAATAGCGTATTTTGGGATCTGAAATTGCGATTTCAGATAGAAAAATGTACAATTGCAGTATTTTAGTCCGTTGCTAAGAAACTATCACAAAACAGACCGGAAAAGATCCATTGCCAAGCAACGATCAACAAAATCGTACGGGAATGTTACTTTCCCGGCCTAGGCCGGGAAAGTAACATTCCCGTACGGTTTTTTATGTATATTTTAGACCAGTGGTTCCCAACAAGATTTTTTCAAGGACCCCCTCATCGGTCGCTATACTGACAAGGACCCCTTAAACGCTTAAATTCTTAAAATGAAGATTATGTAAAATCTACCACTGCAAGTCAAGTAAAATACAAAACAATTGAATATCTCAGTGACATTTCGCGGACCTCTAAGACATCGTCTGCGGACCCCTAGGACCACCTGTTGGGAATCCCTGTTTTAGACAGTAAATAAATACACGCAGATAAACCAACTCACACTAAAATTGCATTTATTAGTAAGCAGTTAGATTGTAATGAAGAAATGTTATTCATCAATACAAATTCCTTAATTTATAATAATATTGATTGTGATTTCAGAAAAAATAGTATGTGTACTTCGGTGTGAAAGCACATTCCCGGACATCGATGGTTGTTGGCCTTGGCTAGCGCCTCGGCCAACAATTTGCATCGTCGTCCGGGAATGTATTGCTTTCACACGTAAATACACAATATACTATTCCATCATATATACTGTAATATAAATAAAGTCCACAAGAAATATCAGCTTTAAACGCGTATAGCATTGACACTTTTTTAAAACATAATTCAAATTAGGGATGCGCCGAAGCACGAAGCTTCGGCCGAATCATATACCGAAAAAGCAATATCCTGAAAAATAACAACATATTTTTCTAAATAGGAATAAAATAATACTACAAAAATAATTTTTTTGAACAAACGTTTTATTTCAAAGTGAATACTTATTATAAACCAAAACAGGCATGTGAAATAAACGATACAGTTATTGAAATGAGAAATAACAAACATAGCTAACGAGCATATTAAATATTTGTTAAATATATTTAGTAATTTAGACTTACTTGCTCCAGGTTCAAACACGAAATGAGACATATATTCTAACTTCTAACCGCGCGTAGTTTTTTTGCGAGTTTTGACAATTATTTTCTTGCGGCATGATTCGGCCGAAGTAGCGTCGCCAAGCGACCGATGCCGAATACCCGAAAAATAGTCCGAATCGGCCGAATACCGAACACGAATCGATGCTTCGGCACTAATTAAAATACTGCTGCCATTCGTTGGTACGCCAAAGAATTGACAGAAGTTTGTTTTGTGGATAAGTTACATTAATATGATCGAGAAAAAGATAAACCAAGTTTAAGCAAATATGGCAACTAAAAGTGTCGCTGGCTCTCGTACTATTTGTGCTGCAGTTAATAGTTGTTAAGATAATTACTTTTATACCATATTAGCCAGAGGATCATGATTAAGTCAAAAGTATTTAAAATGTAAACGAGAAAAAAAATATTAATTTCCTGTGGGTCAGAGGTGGGTAAACTACTTCAAAAAAGTAATTATTTTCTATGAACTACCTAGTAGGAAAGTAATCAAACCACTTTGAAACTGGATTACTAACTACTTATTAGTTAGTAGTTGAAACTCCAACTGTTTTTGCTATTTTTTACTTTTTCAACGATCAACGACCTTTTTACATACGCGTTTTCAAAAAAAATGCTTCATTATATTATCTTATTTCAGTCTAGTTTCACTTGTCTTGCCTCTGGGATATTGCCTTCAGATTTTATCATGAAGTGTTTTAGTTGAGCTATTTATACTTTTTAACGTTTCTTGGTATCTAATAAATAGTTTTAAGAACATTTTTAACAAAACAAACAAAAACCATATTCCAACGAAAACAAAACCAACAACAAGAGTTAAAACTCTAGCATGAAAAATAAGTCAGTGAAAATTTCTAATATATAAAATGAAGAGCTGTGATATGTAACAAAAGTGCGTACTGAGTGAATTTTAGTTTTACGTCATAGGTAATCAATGTTATAATCAATACACAGGCACAGGCTTAAATAGTTATTATACAAGTTTTTAGAGATGTTTGATATTCAACTTTTATACATGATTTTTCTACTACCAAGTTATTAAATTGGAAATATATTAAAACTTATTTTTTTTAGTTACTGTTAAATTGGCAAATGCTGAAATAAAAAATAGCTGTAACAGTCGCATTACACATTTCATTGTGAAAAACTACCAAGTGGCTAAAGTCAATATACCAACTAGTTTTATTGTGTTTTTGCGGGCATGGGCATGCGACAATAACATACTTTTGTCCCTTAAACCATCCAAAAATGGACACATTTTTGGCATAAGTAGTAGATTTTTCTGATATGCTCAATTTTTCTGAGCTTTTCTCTGTGTAAACAGTTTAAAACAGTAATTCCACCACTAAAAATGTAAAAAGTGTAATCACATTCTAAAAGAGTAGTTAGATTATCTTGGGTAAGTGAATCATTTTTATGTAGTCAGTCAGCTACTTAGTTGGGTTACTGACAACTATTTGAATCACAAATATAATCAGACTGCCGATAGATAATTGATTACGTTTTCGATTACATCATAAAAATTCCTACAGGTATAATTACAACTACTGTCTTGTGAAAAGTAGTTCGATTATAATTTCTCACCAAGAAGTAGTTTGGTTAGTATTTGGGTAACATTGTAATCGATACTGCCTAACTCTGACATGAATAAAAGTAATTTTAGTTAATACCGTAAAATAATAATAGCCAGCGACAGTTTTCGTGAAATCATTTCTATAAAGCCAGATTTTTCCCAAGAAAGTTTAGATCGTATAATGAAGCTGCAATTCTACCAATCTATAAGTATTGCAAGAATGAGTAAAAAATTAAACATGTTGCAAAAAGCTGCATACATGTGTTATATCTACAAGATTGAAATTTCACATACTCACAGATGACATAAAAACATACCGGTAAATAATAACCGCGTCGGAAGCGTTGCCATGTCAAGTCTACCACCCACGCAAAGTGTGGAAAAAACGAACATTTTTGATTTCTATCTACAAGGCTGAAATTTTTTTTCTAGAATAATTTATTGAATAAGACATCCAAGAAATACTGTGTACACCGATCGTCTCATGTTGCTAAAACCTCGGTAGACGCAATGGAATGCAAGCACGTGACCGCGGCCGCTGCGCTCCGGCCATTACAATTTGCGGAGAAGTTTTGCATTTTCCACAGCGGAATATTAATCTACAAAGTTGATTTTTGTCTACAAGCAGTTTATGCACTATTTCAAATAAAAATCACATTCTACCTGCGCTGAAAGGTGGCTAAATCTCTGGTAAACGTTGCTGAAATTACAGGGCATAAAATGAAATAATAAAATATGAAATGAAATAAATTTATTGCATGTGAGAATTTTACAAACCTACAAATGGTGTAAGGTACCGCAGAGCGTATTTTAACTTACACCAAGAGAGACAAACCCAGTAAAAACAGACAGTTAAAAAGATATAAAATACAGTTATATGTATAAAAGTAACATGAAAAGATATAAAACAGTAATATATATAAATAAACGGACGACAAATGATTATCACAGACTGGCGCCTTTTTACGATAAAATCTTTGACTTTAATTCTAAATGTCACAATGTTTATATTTTCAAATGCCGGCAATAGGTTAAATACATGTGCTGCCTGATAACTAAAACTACATTTAAAAAAATTCAGTTCTATGCTTCGGAATTGATAGGGTGCTCTTATTTCTTATGTTAACATTGTGCAGATCTCCACGTTTAGTAATTAATTCTTTTAAGTACAGTAGGGTTCCTGTATGTATTACTTTGTAGTATAACAAGCAGCTCATGTGTAGTAAACGCCTTTGTTCCATATTGACCCACGAGGCATCTTGCATGTGTCCATTGACAGGATCCCTTTTGTGCAGTTTATATATTGTAACGTGTTTCCACCCTTAGGAAACCACCCTAGCAAATTCCGTGGGTTTCAAAAATTATAACAAGAGATGTCCACTAACACACTTTATTAAATATTTACTGGATACTTCACAATACTATTATTAATTTAAATACACTTTTCTGACTAAAATCACAATGTTTATCACTTTGTTTATCTTTGAAGTCTTAACCTCACTTTCTATACTTTCTGAACTTTCTGAACTTCTGAACTTCTGAACTACTCGCCGAGAATGCGGTCGGTCTTTTATACCTAAAAATGACAGATCTCGATTGTTCTGTGATGACGCCACCATTCTCTAGATAATTCCAGATGTCACCAGAACTAACTTCTGGTAGGTTTCTCGAGTAGGTGCAAATACACTACATTCAGACATTTGATTTGTTGATGTCTGCCTACTTTTTAGTACCCAACATAACCTTAAATTTTAAGGGGTTGCAACATATTACACTGCCCCCTCCTTAAGCCCGAACGTCCCGGTCAGGCAATTCAGCCTCTTTCACATACTTCGCCAGTCTATCCAAGTGTACGATCTTCATCTTGGACTTTTTGTTTCGTTGAATCCGATAGACGACATCATTAATCCGGGTAATAACAGTATACGGTCCATCCCAAGGAGGTTGAAGTTTCGGGGATCTCCATTCCTTCCGCTGTGGGTTGTACAGCCAAACCAGATCCCCCACCTTGAATCCCCCTGTACTGGCATTCTGATCATAACGAGCCTTCAAGCGGTTACTAGTTCTGTTCATCTGCTCTCGATCATTCTTTGGCTGTTCTCGGCTTCCATTTCTGTAGTTGCTCATCGAAAATGGTTCTCCACGGGCAGCACAATTTTTACACTTGCGACACCAGGCCTCCACATCCTGGCGACTATTGACCCAATAGAACTGTTCCCGTGCTCTACTCAATGTCTTGTTTATGTCGAAGTGTCTGCTGGATGTTTCATTATGTGCTTCCTGGAGTACTTCTGGTACACGACACCTGGGAATCACTAGACGCATGGCAACCTGCTTCCCATCTGGGCTTTCCCATGCTCTCCTCAAAAGCCCATCTACGACCGTAAGTGAATCCCATTGTGACCATAAAGCCTTCAGCCCCACTTCTTTGTCGGAAACATCCTTCCATGCTGGACGCGTTCCCTCTTCTTTTGCTCGTAACATGGGTCCGATTTCTACATCGCGCAATTGCTCTCGCCTCAGAATTTTCTTTGACCAACTGTCTGGAAGATCGACCTTGACAGTGTTCACTTCAACCATGTTCGGCAATTTTCCCACCTGAGGGTAGCGCTTGCAATCTTCCTTGGCTGGTTTTCTGGATAATGCAGGAATTTTGACTGCCTGCGTTGTCAACAGCCTGGTTTTCTCACATTGGTTATTCACTTTTGACAGAATAAATTGTTCGTTCCCAATCCTTAAGACTCGCTTTCCTACGTCAACAATAAATCCGTACTGTTCCATGATGTCCAGTCCCAAAATGAAGTCATCCGTGATGTCAGCCACAATGACCCTGTGGTCGAACCTTAAATGTCCAATCTGCAAACCCAGGTCTACTTCTCCATGAACCGTAGCCCTGTCCCCCGTAGCTGTCCGAACGATCACTTCTTCATTTTGCCTCTTGGTAATCTTTATGCCCGATATAAATCCTGGCCGTACTATTGATGACGTAGTACCTGTGTCGATGGTAAACAAACATTTTCTTCCGTTCACATATCCATGCAACAACAGACTGCTTGCGATTCTTCGAAGCTGGGAAATCTTAATTTCTCTGGGGGCACTGCATTCCCTAGCCAGAGCAACCCCCCTGGTACTGTTTTCCTGCTTCTCTTCAACATTCACAGCATTTACTCGACTCTCCGAATTCTGCTGTCGACAGTCTCGCTTCATGTGTCCCATCTTGCCGCAGTTGTAACATTTAATACCACCACTCGGCTTTCCTTTATTTTGCTGTTTTTCCTGCTTTCCGAGGTCATCCAGTTTATCAAATAATTTGGTAAACATTTTCTGCATATCGGTCAACATAGGGTTCCGGTTCATTGCTGGTTGTAATTCTTCGAGAGTCACAGCTCGCACTTCTGACCGCTGGGTGACTTTAAAGGCAGCCTCTACTTCAAGGGCACGCACCAAAGCCTCGCTAATACTTTGATGTCGAGTTAACCTAAGAACTCGCCTGACCTCTTCGTCCCTTATACCATCTAAAAAGGCCCCCACGGCTAATTGTTCCTGGAATTCTTTAGGTGCACTCGGATACGCCAGGTGTGCCAGTCTCTCTATCGCAGCTTTAAATTCTTGTAAACTTTCCCCAGCTTTTTGCATCCGGGATTTCAGCTGAGCCTGGTATAATTGGGCAAGGTGTTGATCGCCATACCTCAAGTCTAATGCAGCTTCCAAGACTTTGAAGTCCCTTTGTTTATCCACTGGGATAGTTTGAAGCAACTTTGAGGCCTGGCCCCTTAACGCCAGAACTAATGCCATGGCCTTTTCCTCATTATCCCAGTTGTTCGCACACGCTGCTGCCTCAAACTGCCTCTTGTACGTTGTCCATGAGCTTTGGCCGTCAAAGGAGGGAGGTTTTAACCGGTGACCTGATGATACCACCTGCTGGCTTCCTCTATCTCTCAACTGTCGTTTAAGTCGCTCCATTTCTTCTTCGAACTCACTCATCTTTCCTTTGATCTGACTGACTTCGGTCTCAACTACATCTACTTTGTCTTCTACCTTATCTACTCTTTCTTCTACCTTGTTTATCTCTTCTTTAACTTCACATTTTAGTACTTCATTGGCAGAAATGATAGTGTCTTGTTGTATTTTCATTTGTTTATTCAGAATTTTCCTTAATTCTTCTTGGCGTCTTTCTTGTTCCTCTTTCTCCTCTTGACGTTGTCTTTCTTGTTCCTCTTTCTCCTCTTGACGTCGTCTTTCTTGCTCTTCTTTCTCCTCTTGCTGTCGTATCTTCAGGTCTTCCATAATTTTTCTCAATTCGTTTTTTTCTTCTTGACGTCTTCTCTCTTCATCCTCTTTTTCTTTCTGACGTCGCTTTTCTTCCTCTTGACGTCTTTTCTCCTGTTCTTCTTTATCTTCCTGGCGTTGCTGCGCCATCATCCTCGTAAGCTCTGCAAGTAGATCCTGCATTTGTTTCTCTCCTGCCATACTTCTTGTTGTTACGGGCATACAATGAAATTAAAATAAAACAAATTTAACTGTCACGTTAATATCGGCAATGGAACTTTCCAGAAAAATCTAGAAACAGCACGAAAAAGTCTTATCCAGAGTCTTTTGTCACTATCCAGTCCAGAGAATTTAATAATCTCCACTAATGTCCAAATAGAAAAGTTCTAGAAATTTTCACGCACTAAATGAGTCTTTTTTTCAGTGTCTCTATCACTTCTCAGTTCAAAGGAATTAATTATCACACTAATGTCCTAATAAAATGTTCTACAATGTCTCAAAAATGCACTTAACACTATTTTCCTGTTCGAAAATAACCCTCGAACAATGTCCAGTAAATGAGTCCTCCGTGTTAGTACTAAACCTCGAGAATACTTCTCGAACACTCCAGCACAACTTCAGAGCTCCTCTTGTCATAAAATTCCGCTTTCTGACACCAATTGTAACGTGTTTCCACCCTTAGGAAACCACCCTAGCAAATTCCGTGGGTTTCAAAAATTATAACAAGAGATGTCCACTAACACACTTTATTAAATATTTACTGGATACTTCACAATACTATTATTAATTTAAATACACTTTTCTGACTAAAATCACAATGTTTATCACTTTGTTTATCTTTGAAGTCTTAACCTCACTTTCTATACTTTCTGAACTTTCTGAACTTCTGAACTTCTGAACTTCTGAACTTCTGAACTACTCGCCGAGAATGCGGTCGGTCTTTTATACCTAAAAATGACAGATCTCGATTGTTCTGTGATGACGCCACCATTCTCTAGATAATTCCAGATGTCACCAGAACTAACTTCTGGTAGGTTTCTCGAGTAGGTGCAAATACACTACATTCAGACATTTGATTTGTTGAAGTCTGCCTACTTTTTAGTACCCAGCATAACCTTAAATTTTAAGGGGTTGCAACATATTACAATATGTACCTTATACATGAATTTTGCACTTTTTGAATTCGGTATAAACAGTGTCCATGTAGGTAGCATGTGATAAGACCAATGCATCTGATAATGTACGCTTTATATTGATTGGTAATAGGAACGGAACGGAACTCATAAATAGATTTTAAACTGAGATATGATTTTTTACAAACAGCATTGACATGTCCGTTGAAGGTCAGTCTTTGATCCATAATTAGCCCTAGATTTTTCACTTCTTGTGTCCACTTGATTACTTCAGAGTTTAGTTTAATTTCAAAGTTGCTTGTATTAACAATATTACGGCTGAACATAATAGCTTGGGTTTTATCAGGATTGATTATTAACGAGTGATCTGATGTGTACTTATGAATATTTGAGAGGTCATCATTAATAAGAGTAATGGCTAATTCAGTGTCTCCATCAATATTGAGATTAGATGGTAAATACAACTGAAGGTCATCAGCGTACATATGCCAGGAACAATTTTTTATTACTGTGCCAACATCAGCTGTAAATATTGAAAAGAGTAGCGGCCCTAGAATTGAGCCCTGAGGCACACCGGACTGTATTGTCAGGAATTTCGAGACCTGCTTATTTCCACTTATGTTAGCCTGTACGGCCTGTTCTCTTTTTAATAAAAAGTTAAACGATTTGTAACGTTCTGAATTTCTTTCCTGAGCATACAAATTTTACAGTTCTCATAATTTCAATTCCTTCTTTTTATTCAGTTTTTAATAGTAAAAAGCATGTATAAAAATTTCAAATAGTATAGAAACGTTGTGGATAGAAATATGAGAGATAAAGCAAGCTTATTTTCAGTGAATCGAAAGTAACTTTTTTTACTTGCACCTATTATCGATATATTATTATAGTTTCTTGTGATTTTTTTTATATAAATTATTATTAATACAAATTTTATCATAATTGAATTAGGGCACACATAGTATTTTTATAATCAAATTAAGGTGGGCGGTTCGTTGAACGTAATTCGAGAATTTCTCCTACATCCGTGAACAGATTCAAAAAATTTTTTGATGGGCTTTTAGAGACAACTTTATAGAATGGTACTGGGCTATTGAAAACTAAAAAAGGAAAAAAATTTCTCTTGCGAAAATCAACAAAAATTTTTTTTGTTGATTTCAATCATTCTATCAAGTTTTCTCTAGAAGCCTATCAAAGAATTTTTTCAATCGGTTCAGGAATATGGGAGAAATTCTTGAACTACGAAATCATTTTCTTGAGCACGGTACCGCCTCCCTTAACTGTCGAAATCTTCGCTACTCATATCTGAATATCCATAGTCACTCTCTTATCTGATTTCTTCCTCGGAATCACTTTCGTACGAAACACCATAATTTCCTTCCGAAATATTAATTGTAATAATTTTAGTATTTAATTGACAGTAACATTGATAAATAATAATAAACTTTTAAAGAATGAATTTTTTTAATAAGTTATGAAAAACAATCATTTCTTACAATGAGATTTACATAGGATTGTGAATTAATTATTTATTAATATGTTGAATATATTTTCTTTGACATAAAAAAATGTAAATTGAAAGATAAATTTCCTTACCGAAACATAGATCATAATGGAGCAAATAAAAGTGATTGTTAACACATTTATAAGAAAACTGAATATTAATGAAGAATATAATTGCCAAGATTTGACTATGTATTGCCATTTTGGCAAGGTCTACCAAAGACTTAGCTACCTGTCAGTGAAGGTTGAATGTGATATTTAATATAAATAGTGCATAAACTGCTTATAGACAAAAAATCAGCTTTGTAGATTAATATTCCGCGGTGGAAATTGCAAAACTTCTCCGCAAACTGCAATGGCCCGGAGCGCAGATGCCGTGGTCACGCGCCTGCGTTCCATTACGTCTACCGAGGCTTTAGCAACTTGAGACGATCGTAGACTGTATTTTATGGACGTTTTATTCTAGAAAAAAATTTCAGCCCTGTAGATATAAGTTAAAAATGTTTGTTTTTCCCACACTTTGCGTGGGTGGTACACCTGACATGGCAACGCCTCCGACGCGGTAGAATATTATTTTCCGGTATATTTTATCTGTGAGTATGTAAAATTTCAATCTTGCAGATATAATACATTTATGCAACATTTTGTAACATGTTTGATTTTTTATTCATTTTTGCAACACTAAAAGTTTGGTAGACTTGCACTTTCATCGTTAGTACTCTAAGCTTCTAGCTGTCTAGCTTTATAGATATTAACGCGAAAAATCTGTCGCTGCCTCCCTGGCTATAAAGTCTTATAATATAAAATCGTGAACCAAACCTCATAAAGTTACCTCAGAGTGCTTCAGAGATATCTGTAAATACAGCTATTTAGACGTTAATCTCAGAAGACCGTAGATCCCTTAGAAAGCGTTTCTAGTAGTCATATATTTATGGGACGTTTTCTTACTATTTTGCGTGTAGAATCAGTTCTTAAATGGGCCAGTGTTATTTCTCTAACGCCCGAGGAGTGTGAAATAAGTACGTAACAAACAAATAAAACTTTGCAAGTAGGATTAGAGGAATTAGTTTTCTCTGATTAATAGGCGATTTTATAGTCTATGTAATGGAGGCAGAAATAGTGTAAATAGTTCGTGCAAATACGATTACCTTTCTCCCCCATTTTCGAGAGGTCGAGCAACACGATGCAAGTGATGGGAGAAGTTTTTGACCGTCGCAACCCCCTGAAAAGGCCAAAAATCACCTCTTCTATGGATCCCTTTATGTTTCCATATATAAATGGGTCTGCATGGGAAGTGATTTATCGACGGGTTATACTTGAAATAACATGGAAGAGTAAGTGGAATCCAGACAGCAGGCCTAGGGCGTTGATTAAATCATTTATTTACCAATCATTTTTTTTTTTAAATGATTCGATACAAACGCGCATCCTCCCGTTTTCGGGGTCGTTGATCACGAGAAAAATATTCGTTTTTAGCTCTTCATCACTCAAACGGGCAGAAACCACCCCCCATTCACGAGAAAGCATGCTAAGCAGGATTTACTGGTTTTTCGACAGATGATCGTTATTCCTGTGCAACATATCCCTTAATTTTCCACGGAAGAGAATGTGTCGAAGTTGCTCCAACCCTTCCAAGGGGTGTAAAATTCATTAATTACACTTTGGATCGTCAATACGCCCTCCCCCGTTTTCGCAGGCGCTGATCACGATAAAAATATTCATCTTCATCTCCGACTCTGCTCAACCCCTATAATGGACGGAAACTTACCCTCATCCACCAGTTATCGCTGGGGAGATGATTGTGTAGGTTGCTGAGCAGGGTATAATGATTTTTTCATCAGGGAGTAATGAATATTAAATTTTGTCGTCAATGACAATGTTGAAGAAAAAAAATGAAGGAATGTGCAGGAATAATGATCATGTGTCGAAAAACCTGTAAATTCTGGATAGCATGCTTTCTGGTGAGTGAGTGGTCTCTGCCCGTTCGAGCGATGAGGCTGATCACGGGAAAAACATTCACTTTTAGTTCCAACGAAGAGGGGTTGGAGCTAAAAGTGAATATTTTTCCCGTGATCAGCGACCCTGAAAACAGGGTGATACGCGTTTGAACCGAATCATTTAAAAACAATGATTTTCCACCTCTCGGGAGGCCTGTTAGTCCACCCCCTAGGGCTGCTGTCTGGATTTCACTTACTCTATAACCCTCTTCCATGTTATTTCAAATATAACCCGTCGATAAATCACTCCCCAGACCCGTTAATATATTAAAACATAAAGGGATCCACGAAAGGGGTGGTTTTTGGCCGTTTCAGGGGGTTGCGGCGGTCAAAAGCTTCTCCCACCAGTTGTATTGTGTTCTGCATCCTCGAAAACGGGGAGAGTGGAGTCGAAAGCATTTTTTTGATTTTTGTTCTTGTGCATATGGATTCAGAATGTTGTGAAAAAATTTCAGCCCGATCCAGGATTATTTTGACAACGACCTCGAGAATGAGAAAAAGGCCGATGTTTGAGTTTTTGACTGTTTTCAAATAGACAATTATGATTTTTTATGACTCTTACCAATGTAAAAATGTGTGTTTATTGGGGGTTGCTAAGCAATAAAATATACTTTAATTACATTTATGAAGATTTATTTTTTAATTTAAAGTATATCCTTTGGCGTGGTACCATATACATAGTATACATTACAGTATATACAGTGTGCACAGTCCACTATGAATATACAATATGTGGTACGTATTTTGTACCACCATGCATTAAACGGGTCAGTTTGCGTGGTTCAAATAGACCGCCATGCCTGAAAGAGATAAATGATTTCCAAATAAAATATTTTTTGGTTGTATGGTTTAAAAATTGCTCCTAAAACCTTTTCACCCATTTCAAATTTTTAAGGGACAGAAGTGAAATTTTCGTGTAAGTAAACAATATATTATATGGAAAGTTAAAACATTTTTACATTTTGAAGAAGTCAAAAAGAATTATAAAAATTGTTCTTTTGAAAAATGTTAAAAATGCAAAGTAGCCCTCTTTTCTCATTTTTAGGTCTTTGTGAAACCTCAAAATTTTCATCGGTCGAATTGAAATTTTGTTCACTTCATTTCACTTTCATTTTTTTTCTTTATGTGTGAGCAAAAATTTAAAAATATATTTTTCACTCCACCCTACCGTATATATTATATGTAAATGTATATTCAAATATATCACAAATAATATTATGAGCAATTGCGGTAGAAATGGAATGGGAATATGTATGCGATGTGTTCTCCGTTTTTATTATAAATACTATAATTCATATATAAATAGAACTAATATAAATACCGTGTAAATCTCAATTGAAGCTATTGAATGCCGTTTATCTGTCAGTAAAATATGGAATTTATATATTTTATAATGGACGTTGGATCGATTGCTTTTAGGTTTGAAAATACATATTTCGCAAATAAATTGACAATGCAATTAATATGTGCTAAATACGCAATTTTGAAACCAAAGGGGCAAATGCTTTTCAGTTTTCATTATAGCTTTTAATTTTATTGAATGAAATATACATATTTAATTCGATATGCAAATAGAATAAAATATAGTTAACATGCACTTGAATCTGGGCACGCTAATATATATTTACCTAACTAGTATTTTTACAATTAATTACTTTTTATTTACTCGCTTTCATCATGATTAGAGAATATTATTTAGGTATTAAGCAAATCACAACTTACACACTTTTTTATTTATTATAAAATTACCTACTTTCTGTACGTTGTTGCCCCAATCTGAGCACGCTAATATACTTAGTTACCTGGGTAAATACTTTAAAATAATCATTACACAGGTCTACAAAAAAAAAAGGTCTTGTCCTAAGGTTCTAATCTAACTTTTCTGAAGTATTTTGATGCGCTGAAGCCAATTCTGGACAAAAAAAAATTTCTACTGTGTCATTTTCTCTCTACCATCCCCCGTATCCCCTAAAAAGGGCATAAAAAATGATCTTGTCCTAAGGTTCCAATCTAACTTTTCTGAAGTATTTTGATGCGTTGAAGCTAATTTTGGACAAAAAAAGAATTTTCTATCGTATCAGTTTCCCTCTACCACCCCCTTTTATCCCTATAAAAGGGCAAAAGTGAGGTCTTGCTTGTCCTAAGGTTCTGATCTAACTTTTCTAGAAAATTTTGATGCGCTGAAGCCAATTTTGGACAAAAATTTTTTTCTACTATGTTAGTTTCCCTTTTATCCCCCAAAAAAGGGCAAAAAACATGTTTTGTCTGAAGGTTCTGACCTAACTTTTTTGAAGTATCTTGACGCGTTGGAGCCAATTTTGGACAAACAATTTTTCTATCGGGTCAGTTTTCCTCTACCACCCCTTCATCCCCTAAAATTTTTTTTGTCGAAAATTTGTTTCAGGGCATCAAATTACTTCTGAAAGGTTAGAAGAGAACCTTAGGATACGACCTTTTTTTTTTGCCTTTTTTAGGGGATGAAAGGGGTAGTAGAGGAAAACTGGAACGGCAGAAAAAATTTTTTTTGTTCAAAATTGGCTTCAGAGCATCAGAATACTTCAGAAAAGTTAGATTAGAACCTTAAGACAAGACCTTTTTTTTTTTTTTTTTGTAGACCTGTGTTTTTGGAGAATCAATCAAAACAACTACTCTTCTAGCCTATACTGATGAGTGTTCTGAAGTGTTTTCTAAGTAGTATATTAGTGTGACCAGATTGAGGTACCAATATACAGAAAGTAGATAATGTCATATTAAATAAAAAAGTGTGAATGACTGAATTTAAATAAATGATTTAAGTATTATTAATATATTTTTTTTTGCTTTAAAATAAATAAATAAATAAATAAATATGTTTATTGGTCTTTTTAGCTATACAGGATTATAGATAAGACAGGTCAACAGTATACCATATTAATGGCTAATTTATAAAACATTTAATTACCTAAAAAAAAAATGTAAAAAGTAAGAGACAAGTGTAAATACATGCATATATAGCACACGAGAATAAAATGGTGTATACAAAGAAAAATTATAATAAAAACATAGCGTGTCAGCAAATATATCGTACAAAATATGACGAACAATATAAAGTGAAATAAAATAGCAACATAAGTAACAAAACTTTAAAACATGGATCAGGTGACTTTGATTTGTAAAAAAAATGTGAACTCATTTATGGAATAAAATGAATTGTCTATTAAAAGTTTTTTTAGACGGTTTTTAAAACCGATTAACGATGTGCAGTCTTTTATCTCGTCCGGTAAAAGATTGTAAATGCGACAACCAGAATTTATGGGAGACTTTTTGTAAAATTCATGATTGTGTTTCTTTAGACAAATTAAATTCTTTCCTCTTGTATGATAATTATGAAAGTCTCCGTTATGTATAAATTTGTTTTTGTTTATATGAATATATGCCAATAGTTTCATCAGATATATCGATGCCACGGTAAGAATTTTGAATTTCTTGAATATTTCACGACAAGATTGATTATACTCAAGGTTGAATAGAAGTCTGAGTATTCTTTTTTGGAGTATAAATATTCTATTAATATCATTGGATTGTCCCCACACTATAATGTTGTATGCAATGGGAGAATAGACGAAAGCATAATATACGTTTAAAAGAGCATGAACATTTAAAGAATTTTTAAGAGAAGTTGTTACATAAAAGCTTTTATTTAATTTTGCAGACACTGCATCAATATGGTTACTCCAATCTAAATGACTGTCTAGCTTTATTCCCAAAAATGAAGCTGAGTTTTGAATTTTGATGTGATGATTTTTAAATATGAACGTGTAATTATTATCTGTTATTCTGTACCTGTTTTTAAATTCAATGCAGACTGTTTTTGAATAATTAATTATTAAACGATTTTTATCGCACCAATCACTAAATTCCTGTAAAAGTTTATTAATTTTATTCTTAAGGTTTAAGGGATTTGCATCAGATACTACAATCGTAGTATCGTCGGCATACATGAAACCTTTACCTTGCGTTATATAATTAGGAAGATCGTTCACAAATAATAGAAAAATTAATGGTCCCAATACACTCCCCTGCGGGGTTCCAATGTCTATATCGTACATGTCAGATTCAACATCTTTTACCTTCACAATTATTTTTCGTTGTGATAAAAAGGATTTTATCCATTCATTAATAGGCCCACGTAAGCCCATGTTAAAAATTTTTTCACATACAAATGTTTTGTCTATGGTGTCAAACGCTCTCGTAAGATCGAATAGAACAGTTACTACATAATGATTATCATCCATTTTATTATTTACGTGCTGAATTAAATCTACAGTGCCTGATTCAGTGGAATATCCTGGCCTGAAACCGTGTTGAGAACTCGTTAAAATATTATTTTCGTTTAAAAAATTCAAGATTCTATTATAAACAATTTTTTCGAAAATTTTGGAAAATATACTCGACAGAGATATGGGGCGATAATTCTCGACATTAGTCTGGTCACCTTTTTTAAATAAAGGAATAATAGCTGCATTTTTTAGAGCTGTAGGAAATTGTCCCATTGAAATGGACAAATTAATTAGGTCAGCGAGGACTTCTGCTAGTTCACTACTACATTCTTTTATTAATTTGACTGGTATTTCATTTCATAAAATGCTAAGAATTCTATCATGTAATTCAATACTTCGTCAGTATTAGCTAGAAGAGTAGTTGTTTTGATTGATGAGTGTTTTAAAGAATTTAGCATGCCCATATTAGGGCAACAATATACAGAAAATAGGTAATTTCGTAATAAATAAAAAGGTGTGTAAGTTGTGATTTGCTTAATACCTAAATGGTATTCTCTAATCATGATGAGAGCAAATAAATATAAGTCAAAAATTCAAAAACCTTAGGGCGTTTTTTCACTGGCCGAAACGATACCGATTTTTCGTCAACGACACCGATACAACGATATCGGGGCAGCACAAACGTATAAAATTATATGGAACTCTTTTTCACTTGCCTATACGATACCGTTTTGTCACATTTTGTCGGCGCTGTGTTATTATATGGTATTCATCAGTATCGGTACGACATTGTCGGTATCGTGTCAGTATCGTACCGCCCAGTGAAAAAACGCCCTTAGTTGAGATATTTTCTAGGGATATAAATCTGAAAATTGATTTAAAGTTATGACGAACAAACATCATCATTGAAAATTAAATTTTATTTTTACAGGGTTATTCGTAGTTATGAGCCAATGCTTCAAGGCCCAACAGGATATCAAAAATAAGGTTTAGTTTTTTATGTATATATCAACTAAAATTATAGCAAGTTTCTTTCTTGGCAATCGTATTAACTAGATGCCAGATTTTATTGCCCTCTATCATATTTTTTTCATAATGTTTTTAAGGTTGTTCACCACGTGTATTTTTCACTAAAACAATTTCATGTTTCTTTCTTGATAGGTCCCAAGTGTAATCCACAGATAAAAAAAAAGCTTGAAAAAAGCGTAAAAGACTCCGACCTCTTTTGATTGGTATACCATCTGCGTTAAGTCTTGCAGTACGCAGGACCGGACTTAAAATATATTTTCAGTTTCATCAATGAATTAAAGGATTTGAATACTCGTTCAATTGTACTAATAACAAATAGAGAGTAATTACACAAAATACAATTGAATCGACGCCAAAAACAAAAACTGGTGTTCTCTTAAGAAAACTTTTAATGACATAATTTTTTTTAACAGTGAATAATACGAAATCTAACATCAGAACTATAAAATAAGTATGTTTACCTCCTTTTTCTAATACCTTGCCTCACAAGCTGGCTCATTGTCGAATATGGAATTTTCATTAATGATGCGCCGCCTTCTTTACCATTATTTTCGGGGTCCTCCATGAGACTTTTGTATACATTCAAACAAATACGTTTCGATAGTACGTTCAGAGAAATCTGTTTTCTTTTAGAATTAGAATGAGGTTTGTTGTTAATTCTTATCATATTTTTGAAAATATCGGTATCACTGTCTTCGTCACTACTGATACAAATAATATTGCAAATTCCGTTCTCATTTTCCTTACTACAACTCGGGCCCTCCCACGGACGAAACACTGTGTGTTGGTCTTCCCAGGGTCGAAACATTACCACAATTAATTATTAACAAGTCACAAATAAGAATTTACAAATCACCAAATAACAAAATTATCGCACACACATAACATTAGTGTCATTCACTTTTCACTTTACACTCATTAGGTTTACAAGTTTTCCGTGTATCTTCCAGTGCACATCTAGTATTCATATGTATTTGATTGAAGTATTTAAACATCATGTGTAGTGAAGCGAACATCAGTCGGCACGTGATTAAAACGGCCAAAATTCTCTGCGCAAAAACCATATTTTGCCGACCGAAATGGTAAGGTCTCGCATAGTCTACTTCCACAGTGTCGAGAGTTCTTTCACGGATTAATTATCGTGTCACTATGTTCCTTTTAACAATTATTTATTTTTGTAAACTTTAGAGAGAGGAGTAGGGCTTAAACAAATGTCCTGGTTATAGCCTTGTCTAGAGGGAAATGCCGAGATCACAATTTTTGACTTGAGAGCTGTGTTTGGACTATTTAGGAGGTAAACATACCAAAAGTCCCCGAACGTAGGGGGGGGGGTGCAGAGGGGCACAAAGAAAGACCCGGTTTTTGGTTCTTCGCTCATATCTCGAAAACAGTTAGCTTTAATCAAAAAGTGGCTATATGCAAACTTAAAGCTGACTAAATTTTCTACAATAATGTTTCTATTAATTTTTTTGGTATCTGTTATGGTTCAGTAATGAATTGTATATCTTTTGACTGTATTTTAACTTTATTATAAATTTATTATAAATTGAAAATAAATTTTAATAATCATCGTAGATAAAAATTTCTTGTACAGATATCTGTTTCACAGCAGACTGAATTTAAATATCGAATAAAAAATGTCTTTGCGTCTGTAAGGGTGTGTGTGTGCGTGCATATGTATGTGTGCGTGTATACCATTTCTGTTAGACTTAAAATATTTAATTACAATTTGGAGCATATGTAAAACAGCATATTACAATAATCCCTGTTGAAATTGGGCCATATCTGTAATACATGGTGATAACCAGAGGCCTACAAACTCACATACGTAAAATAGGTTTTATTTTAATTTTAGAGCAAAATATTACAAGCATACAAAAATGAGAAGATGTATAAGATTTATAAACCGCAATATACTGGGTGTATGTTAGGCAAACCAACTTTATTTAAATTACATGATATATCAATGTTATCCTAAAATATGGAACATGATGTTTTTAATAAGATTATTATGAAGTGGAATTTGTAGGCCTCTGGTTACCACCATGTATTACAGATATGGCCCAATTTCAGTAGGGATTATTGTAATATGCTGTTTAACATATGTTCCAAATTGTAATTAAATATTTTAAGTTTAACAGAAGTTATAGTATTTACAAGAAACGGTATACACGCATACATTGATATACGCGCGCACACACACACTTACAGACGCAAAGACATTTTTTATTCGATATTTGAGTTCAGTCTGCTGTGAAACGGATGTCTGCACAAGAAATTTTTTTCTACGATAATTATTAAAATTTATTTTCAATTTGTAATAAATTTATAATAAAGTTAGAAATCAGTCAAAAAATATACAATTCATTACTGAACTATAACAGATACGACAAAAATTCATAGAAACATTATTGTAGAAAATTTAGTCAGCTTTAATTTTGCATATAGCCACTTTTTGATTATGGCTAACCGTTTTCCAGATATGAGCGAAAAACCAAAAACCGGGACCTTCTTCGTGCCCCCCTGCACCCCCCCCTCACCTCCTACGTTCGGGGACTTTTGGTATGTTTACCTCCTAAATAGTCCAAACACAGCTCTTAAGTAAAAAATTCTGATCTCAGCATTTCCCTCTAGAAACCATTAATTGTCTGGACTATTACGGAACATTAAACAATGGACTGGAATAACCGACACCGGCGAACTATGTCACGCGGCCAAAGAAAGAACCCTCACTCTGAGATAGTCACTTACGCATAATTGCATGGTGTTCGAAGAAGAAGAAACTTTAGTTTTACTGCTAAACTACTTGTCTCAACAAAAAAATTTAAGCTTTTCATTAAACTTTTGTGACAAAGATACAGTTAGTCCATCCCTGATAATCCACGTTTACTAGATAGCTTATTTTAACCAATTATCAATTCGCTAGGACAAATTTCAACCAGTCATATTCATTGCGGTGGCCTACATTCTTAACTTGTTAGGAAATATGCATGACCATTTTTTCTGATGATAATAAAAGAAGCCGAACACCTTTATTGCCTTTTTTATAAAAAACTGAAACTAATATGCGGTCGGCACCCTTTACGCTTTTTTGTGAGCTTTTTTATATTTCTGAATTATATACGGCACCTACCATAATAGCGTAAATTACCCCCCAGAATATAATTTCTCTCCGTAAATAGTTTTTTAGATATGGCGCCAACAGGCAAAGGCACGCAAAATTACGAAATTAAAATACCTTAAGTTTTCTAATCTACATAATCTGAAACGAGAACGTCCGAAGATATCTCGAAGAGTGATTTTTCTACTTCCCTTCGGTAAGCTAGGGAAATACTGGAATAAAATTTGCGGTATTTCAATAATTTGGAGTTTATTGAAAATATAAAAAAGCGTAATTAAATCAGGACACGGATATTCTCGTAAGGGTGGCTCGAAACCGAAGCTAAATTACATTACCCTTATTGAGTCGGTACGTTTTGAAAAAAGCAGGAAACCCTCGGGTAACTGGTATAAGTATTACCATAAAATACATTTGAAGTGATCAGTTCTGGTGAATGACAAAATCATCATTAGGGAGCTAGTCACAAATGAACCAAAATTAGCATTGCGAATACATTATTACCGACAGCCGTAAATCTTTCAGCCCAAAGTCAAAATTGTAAAACATATTTTTCTGCGAAATATTTGAATCTTTTTGTGCCAGTCGATTGGTACTTTAATTCTCTCATTGCGTGTAGTTGCGATCAAACATCCTCTATGGGATATCTCCATCCTTGCCATGTTTGGTATGCAGATCTGATAATTGTTATGTATAATTAGATAGACGATTTATCAATATTTACATGTTTACCCATTGAACTTTTATTCAGTAAATGGTAGGTATTATTTGAATCTTTGGCTTTTTTTGATTAAATTATTAACCTCTTGTGCGATTGGTTCGACAACGCAATTTATAGGACCTTCATAAGGTTCCTCTAATCTATTTTCATGTCATATCACAGAAGCTAACGAGACAATTCTATAAAAGTGTTTATAAATTAAGAAATGATTAGAAATAAGATCAGATAAAGTGCATCGAAGTCGCTTAGAAATAAGATCAGATAAAGTGCATCGAAGTCAGAGACATTTGAGGGAGCAGTTAAGCAATCCACGGTAAGCTTTAAGAATGTATACAGGGTGTAATCAGTTTCATGTCATTAAAAAAACTGTAATGGGGACCGACTAGACAAACAAAAAACCTTTATGACTTTTTCCCCTAGGGCCACTTTGAAAAAAATTGACCTAGGTCAACAATTTAAATATTAGGGTAGGAAACATTTGAGAACCACTGCTTTTGTGGGTCAATGGACGTGTACTAGGTATAATTTTACAACTTTCAAATTGTCATAAAAAAGAGCAAAGATTACCGACCGACTCGTCGCCGGCCGGCAGTTCAAAGCAAAGAACGGCGGTACTTTTGATGAGCGCCTCAACCCAACCAATTATAAAAATGTAAATAATTCGTTATCTCTTTTTGCAGAACTGCAAGCAATTCATAGGCGTAGCAGCATTTCTTTACATGTGTGTTTTTTTAATTTAGAACAAAATATTGGAGCTTTTATTGTTGTTTATAATTTATCAGATTTAAATGTGATTTATTAACATTTGTAACCTAAATAAGTGTTCTGGGTTAAGCTTAAAAAACGAGTAATATATTTCATGACATAGGGAAATAAAGAGTTAGACGTCTGAGATACGATAACAGAAAATAATTATCTGTATGTTAAGTCAAGAAAAAATCTGATTTATTTAACGAATTGCCAATCAGGTATCGAAAACTAAAATATTCAATAAATATAGAACTTACCAATAAATTATTTTTGATTTACATAAATTGTTCGAAATGGCCTCCGTCTGCATCAATACACTTTTCGGCACGTCGAACTAAGGACATACGCACTCTGTTCAACACATTTGGTAAATTAGGATCATTTTTATGGTTTCTATGCGCATTAAAATACGTTGCTGCAAAAATGAACTGGCGCGCCATCATGCATATACCACATTCTTCTACGCCTTGCCAAAGGTACATCTCCCAAAAAATTTGGCAATGTTTGTTGTATAAAGTTTAAGTATACATCACCATTTAATCTAGCAGGTAATTCTATAGGTTCAATTATTTCATTACCGCAAATTCCTGCCCACAAATTAACGCTGAACCGTCGTTGAAAATGCGCCCATCTTATTACATGTGGGTTTTTGTCTGCCCAATAGTGCATATTTTTAAAATTAAACACTCCACTCCTGGTAAAACACGACTCATCGGAGAAACAGAGAAAGGTTAAAAAATCCTCATTTGCCGCGTGTTTTCTCAAAATCCACCTACAAAATTCCATTCGCCCTGCATAATCTTGAGGTTCTAGAGCTTGCACACGTTGATAGTGATATGGGTGTAACTTCATATCTCTTAAAGTCCTCCACACCACAAAATGGGATACTCCCACACGGTTCGCGATATCACGGGTGCTTAAAGTTGGATCCTCTTCTACGAGTTCCAAAACTTGAACCTCCGCTTCAATTACCCTATCTTCGCGATGTGGATTTCTTTCTCCTCCATGTCCATCGAGACGACCTGTTTCCCGAAGACGCTGAGCAATCCTTACAAATGTACGTGCACAAGGATGACGTCGATTAGGGAATCTTAAACGATAAAGCTGTTCCGCAGCTGCTGCATTTCCACGACATTCTCCATACATCAAGTGCATATCCGCGAGCTCTGGGTGAGTGTAATCTCCCATAGCGTTCAAAATCTGCGTTTTAAAATACCACACTAAACTATCAACTAACGTTGCCAATAAACAAAATAAAAATAAAAACTTGGTCCAAAATCCAAAAAGTAACACAAAAAGAACGAACAAGTAGTGTCTGTACGTAATCAAGAACGGTAAGTCAATAAAATAAATCTTAACTGTAAATACGTGGCGTAAAATTCAAAAGGAACGAAAACAACGAACGGGTTCGACGTGTGTACTTAACAAAGTGTGTCCACAGAAACTAAAATATTGCACAAGAGGGAGTATAGTTTTCTTCAGATCTACTAAGCACTCAGTCCTTCTCGCTACACTTTGAAAATTGCCATAACAACTCATAAAAGTGAACTGGTCTGCTGGAATTCCAGGTCCTCAAAGCGTACCGACAATCGAGCAGACCAGGTCAATCCAGTAGACCAGCTCACTTTTACGAGTTCGCGTGGCAATCTTCAAAGTGTACCGAGAAGGTCGGTTGGTCTGCTCTCTGCCGCTGGGTCGTGTGTAGATCCCTTTACCTTACCTTCTTTTAAAAAGTGTGATTATCAACTTGTATCCTCGGCCGACGCGCGGTCTCTAACAAAGGAGCGCGATACTTTAAAAAAGCCGTATTAGCGTATTTGATAGTTAGAGGCGCCAACATACGCGAAAATAAAAGTCTATCCCAACATTCCAGCAGTTCTCAAACAATTTTACTGAAAACTTCCGAAATTTTTGTTTATTTTTTTCCCTAAAACTATGGGTTTTAGACCTCATGTTATATAAGGCTTTTTTGTTCGTTTAGTCGTTCCCCACCACCAGTTTTTTTTTATTGACATGAAAATGATTACATCCTGTATATGTATTTTTTCGGCTGGCGCCCTCAGCAAACAAATTGTTGTTGTGTCCTTTAGAGGTAATGAGTTCATCTACATAACCACCTTACAAAGCAGAACCGGTTCAGCTGAATATATACCGATAAGAAAGGCATCAAAGGAGGACTGGAAACCTGCTAACAGTAAAATTAACACAACGAAGCTTGAATGGGCAATCAGTTGAACTATACAAGTCCCCGGTGCTGGATGGAATATTTGCAGCACTACGTTAACAGGTAATGAGGACACTTGGAAAAGACAGTGTCAATAACACCAGGGTTGACATGTTTAAAACATTGCACTGTGTTTTAAACAAATGTTTAAAACATATTTGATACACAATACGATGTTTTAAACAACTGTTTAAAACACAGTACGATGTTTTAAATAAATGTATTATTTTGAAGTTTGTGGAAAAGCAGGAAAAGTGCCGATGATGGTCCATTCCGATAAAAAATTCTGATATAGTGGTCACATGCACTAAACTGAGCATTTTATTTGCAGAGTGCTGTAAAATCCGTTTAAGAGCGCCATCTGACATCAAGTAGTAGTGGCAGATATAATGTGCCTGGCACCATTTAATTTTAGTTGAATATAGTTTTAAACGTTTTAAACCTGTTTTAAACATGCCATTTCAAACTTAAAAAAAAACATGTTTTAAACAAAAAAACTGTTCAAAACAAAAAAAACTGTTTTTTTCCAACCCTGGATAACACCGGGTGGTAGAAAAGTGATTTTAAATAGAAAATGAGGAAGAAAAACAATTCGTTTCCAGGTTACTAATTGTGCAATATTTGAAAAACCTTTGAAAATATATTTGAAAAAAGAGGCCGTAATTAGAAAACCATAAATCAAAATGTTAATAAATTTTGAACATGGAGGTTCTAAAGCATGCTGATCAATAATGTGTTAGTTTTTAAATAAAAAATGCCTAATATGACTTTCTGAAAATCGACCTTTTTTTTTCTTAATAAATATCGACCCAAATTTGATTAAAATCGGATTACTAATAACTGACATATGGACAGGGAACCATTAAAAATAAGACACGCTGTATATGACAAATGGATTAATAGTTTTTCGCCGATTGACAGCAAATACTAATTTCGCTGACATTTCAATCAGCAAAGTGTCACTTTCCTTGCCTAGGCTGGAAAGTACTCATTTTCCAACCTAGGGAGGCAAAATGATTGGTCGTCATGGCAAGTAAATATTTGACACTTTTTGGCAAGTGAAATTTACTAAGAAATACAATTACAGAAAATATCCAACAAAAATTAACATTAACATTTATTTTTAACATTAACAGTAGTATTGGTACAATTTTGAATAAATATCACAGGTTTACAAAAAAAAGTTTTGATCTGGGATTGGGACCTATCATGCCTTAAGTACTTGTGTGTGCTGAATCCGAATTTTCAATTTAAAATTTTTTTTTCTGAAATCGATAGGCAATGTCTACATTTTCGGCTCGATTTCAGATCGAAAAATGCACAATTCCAGTATTTTAGTCCGTTGCTAAGAAACTATCAGAAAACAGACTGGAAAAGATCCATTGCCAAGTAGCATTAACAAAACCGTACGGGAATGTTACTTTCCCGGCCTAGGCCGGGAAAGTAACGTTCCCGTACGGTTTCTTATGTATATTTTAGATAGTAAATAAATACACGCAGACAAACCATCTCACATTAAAATTGCATTTATTAGTAAGTAGTTAGATTGTAATGAAGAAATGTTATGCATTAATACAAATTATTTAATATATTAATTGAATTGAATCTGCGGTAGGTTCTTGATGAAACATATTAAATAAAATTAAGAAATTTACACACTTGGTATTTTGTTTCACTGGTTTTTATTCAGATTTTTCTGACATATGTTTCGGTCTCACGACCATTATCAAAGAGTCTTAATAACTAACCTAAAAGTGACCGCTTACAATATATATGCACATTGTTACCTACAATAAGCTTGGAATGGGATGATAGCTAATTTTAATTTTATTGCAATTGATTAAATTTAATCCTACCTGGTACTAGGAACTTAATTATCTTACTAGGAACTTACTTAATTATAATTTTAATACAGTGTCTAGTACGGGAGTATTTGCAAATATAATTTGTGTATTTGTAACATTTTTGTGGTTTTTTAGGGCCCTCTTTATTTCCAAAATTTCAAGCATATCTAGATTATCTCCTTTATTGACCTTATGTAAAAGTTTAACATTACTATTGCTAAAGAAATGATTTTGTTGAATACAATGTTCTGCAAACCCCGTGGATTTTACGTTATCTAAAATTGACTTTTTATGTTCCTTGACCCTTACTTCTATGCTTCGACCACTCTGGCCTATATATAGGGCATCGCAATCGTCACACTTTATTTCATATACCCCCGATTTTTCTATATCTTCTGTTTTTTCTTTATTATTAACTAATAAACGACCTAAGTTATTTTTGTTTGACGATATTGTATTAATTTCTAATTTATTTAATCTATTACAAATAGAATTGCTAATACCTTTTACATAGTATATACTATGCCACCTTTCATTTTTTCTATTGGGTACATTGTAAAAATGTTTTTGCAACAATTTTCTTTGTTTTTTCTTTATGATTTTATCTATGATTGATGTGTCATAGCCATTGTTGGTAGCTATTACTTTAAGTGTTCTGACTTCCTTTTCAAAGTTGGCTTTATTTAATTTTAAAGATAATAACCTGTGGACATAGCTATGGAAAGGTGACATTTTTATCTTCCAAGACTGATTACAATTTGCGTGTGTGAGAGTGTCAGTAAAAGTGGGTTTTCTATAGATATCGAGTTCTAAACCATGATCCATACGTGTCAATGAGATATCTAAAAAGTTTAATGAACGTTGTTTCTCCATTTCAACAGTAAATTGAATTTTATTGTTTAAAGAGTTAATTAACTCAACAAATTGAGTCAATTGTCGCTCAGTACCAGTCCAAATACAAAAAACATCGTCAACATATCTTACCCAAAAGTGTACGTTTTTTAGAAGGTTATTGTCTTCATTAAAAAGTTTTGTCTCAAAATTTGCCATAAATATTTCAGCTAATAAAGGGCTTAACGGACTACCCATAGGTAAACCATTTACTTGTGTGTAAACTTTATTATTGAATTTAAAATAATTTTGTTGAATGCAAATATTGACTAGTTTTTGTAAATCTTTTTGTTCATTTTGATTTAATCCGCTATTTGAGATGAGATGTTGCAAAATGTCCTTCAGTTCTTTAATAGGTATGGAAGTAAATAAACTTTTGACATTAAATGAGACTAATTTGGCATTTTTCGGTAAAGTCGATTGTTCTTTTTTCTCTTTTTTCTTTTTTTTTTTTCTTCTTTTTCTAATTGATCCAATTTTGTCACAAGTTCTAACTTGTGACAAAATTGGATCAATTAGAAAAAGAGGGAAAAAAAAAAAAAAAGAAAAAAGAGAAAAAAGAACAATCGACTTTACCGAAAAATGCCAAATTAGTCTCATTTGATGTCAAAAGTTTATTTACTTCCATACCTATTAAAGAACTGAAGGACATTTTGCAACATCTCATCTCAAATAGCGGATTAAATCAAAATGAACAAAAAGATTTACAAAAACTAGTCAATATTTGCATTCAACAAAATTATTTTAAATTCAATAATAAAGTTTACACACAAGTAAATGGTTTACCTATGGGTAGTCCGTTAAGCCCTTTATTAGCTGAAATATTTATGGCAAATTTTGAGACAAAACTTTTTAATGAAGACAATAACCTTCTAAAAAACGTACACTTTTGGGTAAGATATGTTGACGATGTTTTTTGTATTTGGACTGGTACTGAGCGACAATTGACTCAATTTGTTGAGTTAATTAACTCTTTAAACAATAAAATTCAATTTACTGTTGAAATGGAGAAACAACGTTCATTAAACTTTTTAGATATCTCATTGACACGTATGGATCATGGTTTAGAACTCGATATCTATAGAAAACCCACTTTTACTGACACTCTCACACACGCAAATTGTAATCAGTCTTGGAAGATAAAAATGTCACCTTTCCATAGCTATGTCCACAGGTTATTATCTTTAAAATTAAATAAAGCCAACTTTGAAAAGGAAGTCAGAACACTTAAAGTAATAGCTACCAACAATGGCTATGACACATCAATCATAGATAAAATCATAAAGAAAAAACAAAGAAAATTGTTGCAAAAACATTTTTACAATGTACCCAATAGAAAAAATGAAAGGTGGCATAGTATATACTATGTAAAAGGTATTAGCAATTCTATTTGTAATAGATTAAATAAATTAGAAATTAATACAATATCGTCAAACAAAAATAACTTAGGTCGTTTATTAGTTAATAATAAAGAAAAAACAGAAGATATAGAAAAATCGGGGGTATATGAAATAAAGTGTGACGATTGCGATGCCCTATATATAGGCCAGAGTGGTCGAAGCATAGAAGTAAGGGTCAAGGAACATAAAAAGTCAATTTTAGATAACGTAAAATCCACGGGGTTTGCAGAACATTGTATTCAACAAAATCATTTCTTTAGCAATAGTAATGTTAAACTTTTACATAAGGTCAATAAAGGAGATAATCTAGATATGCTTGAAATTTTGGAAATAAAGAGGGCCCTAAAAAACCACAAAAATGTTACAAATACACAAATTATATTTGCAAATACTCCCGTACTAGACACTGTATTAAAATTATAATTAAGTAAGTTCCTAGTAAGATAATTAAGTTCCTAGTACCAGGTAGGATTAAATTTAATCAATTGCAATAAAATTAAAATTAGCTATCATCCCATTCCAAGCTTATTGTAGGTAACAATGTGCATATATATTGTAAGCGGTCACTTTTAGGTTAGTTATTAAGACTCTTTGATAATGGTCGTGAGACCGAAACATATGTCAGAAAAATCTGAATAAAAACCAGTGAAACAAAATACCAAGTGTTTAAATTTCTTAATATTATTTAATATATAATAATATTGGTTGTGATTTCAGAAAAAATAGTAGGTGTACTTCGGTGTGAAAGCACATTCCCGGACTTCGATGCTTGCATCGTCGTCCGGTAATGTGTTGCTTTCACACTTAAATAGTAGTAGTTGAGTAAATCCCGGTTTTTATCGTCAAAATCCAGATTTTTGACAATTTTTGACGTTTACTGTACGCGGTAGAAAATTTTTTTAATTGAAAATTCGGATTCAGCACACAAAAATACTTAAGGCATGATAGGTCCCATTCCCACATCAAAACTTTTTTTTTGTAAACCTGTGTATTTTTTCAAAACTCGCAAGAACTTTGTAACTTATCAAACTTTGATTATTACGGTGACTATTGACATATGTCAACACACAACAACTGCGATTTTTATAAATTTTTATTGAATTTATCACATCAACAAAATTAAATAGATTGTGGGAATTGTAATAATTTAAATATTTTAATGCATTTAAACAATTGGCGAAAAAATTATATATTCAACTCAGCAGCAAAATAGGTTGACTGCCTTGGTTTAATTCCTAAGAATTATCAGCCGCGGCAGTCAATCTACTATTTTGTTGCTTAGTTAAACAAAATTTTTGGAAATATTTTTTCTGAATGCTTTTAAATCTTATCTAAACAACCTTTTCTCCAATTTATTTAGCATCTTGAAAATTACTAAATGGTCATGAATTCAGGTTCTTGATAATAATTGCAAAGTTGCAAAATTAATTATAAAAAAAACAGTTTTCGACAAATAATGTAAGCTGATATGATGAAACTGTGTAATATGAATTAGGAACACTCTCTAACGTAAGCACTTAGTCTTATTTCCTAATTATAGAACAGCATACTTCATTTTTGCTATCAGTTTAGCATAGCATTGAACTTCTTCCAGTGATATTAAATCGGGGGATCGTGTAGTCCACAGAATAAGTCCACTACGCCCTATTCACCGATCAAAGAATTGGCAGACTATCACGCGGAAATTGTTTGTGTTGATAAACCCCACCTATTTAACTTCCTTCTCGATTAAATGAAAAATTATTGCCGATTGATATTCTTTTGTCCTTTTTTAGTAGCTAATAAAAACTTGATGTATGTATGATAATACCAACAAAGGGGGATAAAATAGAGAACTTTTTAAAATAATTGTAATATAAATAAGTACATTACTTTTTTTAGAAAATTATAAGACTTTGAAATTCGTCATCTTAATGACATTACATTTTTTTCTTATGCATGTATTATTTATTTTCTATAACCACCAGAAACTTTTTAAATATTTTTTTTCGAAAGTTTATTTATTTAAGATAGAGAAAAAATGTATTTCAGAATATCAAACGTTAAAGTTAACTGCGTAATAATTACATAAATGATTTTTGGTGATTTTTAAAAAAAAGTGAAAAATTAGCATTATAAAAAACCATAACATTTTTCATATGGGTATGTTTGATCATAGAGATGCGAATTGACCACTTGTACCTTTCGGTTCAGAGTCGGCATCGCTCTACCAAACATCCTGTATAGTCTCTTGTTATTTATATATTTGATATTTAAAAATCATCCAAAGAATCCTGCGTTAATAATTTTGCAAAATGTACTTGTTAAAAAAAATATGTGTAAGAACTTACTTCACATTTTCCTTCGTGGGTAGCTCCACACTGTCTACAACTAATTTTTCGAATCCTATTTTGTATTTTTTTAGTTTCACCTTCGTCCTTACTGTTGTCCTCTTTTGTCCCGCCATGAATTAACTCTATAAATTCACTATCACTATTTCCTCTAACGTGACCGTGCGCGACTTCCAAACGTTTGATAGACATATTCAATGAAACTTAACAAAATTAAAAGCAATTTAATGATTCATACCGATTTGCGTATGGAGCTTGTAAACTTGCGTCTAAACCTCCAACCGGCTTCAGATTTTCTCGTAACTAAAAAGTAATCTACATGTGCCCGATTAATCATAGTCTGGGCTCTACGATAAACTTAATTGAAGTTATTTAAATTTAGCGATATTTATGTGCACTTTCGTTATACTTGATTAAATAACAACGTACTTGCGTATATATTAGTTTATGCCGCATCATAAAGTAAACTGAAACTAAATTATATTTTGGAGTTGTTTACTGGTTTGAAGTATACAAGCTTATTTTATGATAAGAGCGTGAAACGAGATTTAATTTTAGTTACGTGAACAGTGAAGGTCGAAATGAACTGAGTTCCTTATTTCATAGCACTTGACAAGAAGTACTTGCAACTCTTTAATTTAGTTTGGTCGTTGTTCTAGCAACAACCCTCAGGGTGAAAATATCGACATAAAAATTAATAAGCATTTTACTTCTTTTTTGGATTTCTATTTAACAAATTTATGGCAAATTACACAGCCCCACAAAAAAAAAAGTTCAAAGCAGCGAACCAGACCCATGTATTCCTATGTATTTTCGGTCGCTGAATCCGAATCCGGGGTCAAAAAAAATCATTAGCTAGAGCCAAAAAACACCCCTGAAATGGGGTAAAAAGAATATTAAGCTACGAGAATAGTTGTTACATCTTAATCAGTCGAAATATACAAATCAAGGTTAAACAGCAGCGTACATACAAATAGATATGATACACACCCCCAGGGAGGGGCGAAAACTAGCCCCCATATATAAAGAAATCGATCCAAAACAGCAATGACTGCTGAAAAAGCTCAAAATGTCTAAGTTTTGTTAAAGTGATAAGAAACTGCATCAGGTCCGACGTAATCTTCATAAACTGCCCCTATAGAGTTGAGAACAACCACCCCAAGTTTTAAGGACACCAGAAAAACAAGAAAAAAACGGAAAATGCAACAGGATTTCTATTTTCATGGATGATTGGCTGTAATTGCGTAGTACTCTAAAATAGAATTAGAAACTTACGTACCATCAACATTCTGCAGTGTCAACCCTCAGAGGGTGTTAAAACTACCCCCTATGTAAGGTTTGACTATAAAAAGTTACAGTGACTTCTATAAAAATTCGAAACACCTGCGTTGTGTGGAAGAGATAAGAAACTAGACTATGTTCGACGCTGTGCTTGAAAACCACGCCCACGGGGTTGAGAGAAAACCTATAAAAAAAAACTATGGAGGTAAAACGAATAAGCAACTGTATAGCTTTTTCATTACATCTTGAATTACTGTAGTTTACATGCTTTCTGGGGGTGTTACTTAATAACATTTATAGGACATGAGTTTCAAACTCTAAGTGTGCAACGCGATTTTTGCCAATCATAACATCCATAAAAATGTAAATCCGGTTAGTTTCTCTCTGTTTTTCCAGCATCCTACGGATATAGGGGTAGTATCTCACAACCCCGTGGGAGTGGTTTTCAGGCACATCGTCGAACATAGTCTAGTTTCTTCTCTCTTCCACACAACGCAGGTGTTCCGAATTTTTATAGAAGTCATTATATCTTTTTATAGTTAAATCATACATGGGGGGTAGTTTTCACACCCTCTGAGGGTTGACAGTGTAGGATGTTGATGGTACGTAAGTTTCTGGTTCTATTTTAGAGTACTACGCAATTTCAGCCAATTATAGCATCCATGAAAATAGAAATTCTGTTTTTTTCTTGTTTTTCTCGTGTCCTTTGAACTTAAAGGTGGTTGTTCTCAACCCTATAGGGGTAGTTTATGAAGATTACGTCGGACCTGATGTAGTTTCTTAACACTTTAACATTTCGAGCTTTTTCAGCAGTCATTGCTGTTTTGGATCGATTTTTTTATATATGGGGGCTAGTTTTCGCCCCTCCCTGGGGGGTGTGTTTCATATCTATTGTATGTACGCTGCTGTTTAACCTTAATTTGTATAATTCGATTGATTAAGAAGTAAGAACTATTCTGGTAGCTTAATCTTCTTTTTATCCAGGGGTGTTTTTTAGCTCTAGCTAATGATTTTGGGGGTGTACGATTTTTTTGACCCCGGATTCTTATTCAGCGACCAAAAATACATAGGGATACATGGGTCTGGTTCGCTGCTTTGAACTTTTATTTTTTTTGTGGGGCTGTGTTATCTAAAATGATTATTTGAAGGGGAAAATATTTGCAAAAAATATAAAAATTCAAGTTTTTAGTTTTATAACTCTTATGTACTTTTTATTCACAACGCTTTATCAAAAAGTTTGGAATCCATGCGTTATTCTAGTTGGCCTCCGTTTGTTGTATAGTACGTCTAGCTACATCACGCCATCTGTCGCACAGCCTCACTGAAGCTCTTTCCCTCTGCTTCTTGATAACACCAGCCCAACGTCTGTATTGTTACCTCTTCAGTTAACGTGGCCAAAAAATTAGAGGATTAGAGAAAATAATGTCCAGGGAATTCGTAGTAAACGTCTCCAGACTCATATCTCGAACGAGTCTGCTTCCCTAGTGATCTATGTCTCATAGATGTCAAGAAAGATGGAGAAACTAGGGAGTTAACAAGTTTGATCTAATCCGCATTCTTCACCGAATCTCCTATTCGCAGTTACCAGTCCGCCACACATCGCATCACATGATCCTGTAGATGTTAATGAGGATTGGTGACAGAATCCAGCTTTGTCTGATGCCTTTGCCAACTTTACATTTGCCGGTGATGGTGTTGTCTATCTATAATAAAGCAGAGTTTTCTTCATACAGTCGGCAAATAATAAAAACCAAATGTTTAGGTGTCACCATTTCCGGCAATGCAACCCGCAGTTTATCATTTCACATTGCCAAAAGCCTTATGGTAGTTTATGAAACAAAGGCACATAGGCATGTTATATTCATTTGTTTTCTCGATAAGTTGTTACAGATATATACTGTGCTGAACTAGAAAGCGGAAAATGATAAGTTATTTTCTCAACAAAATTTATGATAAGAGTACTTTTCTGTTTACAACTTATAAGGTTTGGCACGATATCCTTTGCTCAAAATCAATAGTGGTCCTCCAATTTTAGGATCCTTAAATCTTTCTTAAATAGGCGAGGATTTAGGAAGAGAGTAAATTAATAGGTAAATAACTACCACTCTAGTGAAACTCGAAAAGAAACTCTTAGTTATATCGCTAGAAAACAAAGTATTTTTGTGTAATACTATTATCAAACGCTTATGGACTTATGGAATTAAACTCTAGGGATATGGTAGCAGCAATTCTAGGATAAAAAGTTATTATTCAACGCACATGTTACTGTTACTGACATACCCTTGTCCCCTCATCGCCACCCTTATTTACAAATTCTACCTTAAAGCCATCCAAAGCTCCACGTTCCTAATCTGATTTTCCATCACAGTCCCTACACACCATGAAAAGATTCAAACCGTCACATAATAAACTTTTACGCCTAACCAGTAACCTCCCCCCTAAGTATCCCCATTCAACTATTGCACAACTATCTGAAACTCCCATCATAGCTAGCTTCATTCTCAATCGCCTCCTCCTCGATTTTTCCAAAATCCTAGTTCAGTCTGATAATTCTGCATTCCAAAACACCCCTAACTCAGGTTTTGCCGTTTTGAAATTATACGCGTAAGGTGGCTAGTTTTCAGAAGCAAAAGAGTCCCCAGGTTTGAGCTTCACCCTTAAAAATCATCTCTAACACGCCACGCCACTGTTTTTCGCATTTTTAATGTTCAATTTCTCCTTGTATAAACTAAATGCCAATTTTATGGAGTCTTACCTGCTTGATTTACCTATTTACCCCAATTTACTTCAATTACCCCCGAATCCTTCCATGGAATGAGATAAAATATAATCTAGTTCCAGATCCCGTTAAAGTACATACGTGTACCAAATTTCAAGTCAATATCTTAAACGTTCCAGAGTAATCGTGCGCACAAAAAAAGTGTAATTTTTTTTCGCTCAAACTTAAAATTTCGACGTTTCATGAAGAACAATAATTTGAATAATAAAAATTTTCAAATTTTTTTTTGTCGTTACTATACTTCCACTGGATGTCGAAGTAATTTACTACAAATAAAAGTATTGTGCATATTTTCGAACAACTAAGAGGTCGGGCCTCGATATGTGCAATTCGCATGTTCTCAATATACAGGATGTTTCAATTATGTCCTGTAAACTTCAACAGGTCCTCTCGCCAAAAAAGAAAACAGGAATTTTTTTTTTGCTAAAACGCTTTCTAAGTGCTCTAAGATGCTCACGATATTCGATTATTTTTTAATTTGTATTCATGAATGGTACGATGTACGAAAAAAAAAACAACTGAAAAGGACAAATGTTTTAGTTATAGATGGTGCATTCAAATCAACAAACGAAAAATCTATTCGGTTACAAATAACTTTTTTTCTGTTAGATTCTCCCTAACCCGCCCTAACTCCGACGCCACTGGTTAGTTTTTCACAAAACTTTTCATGCACGTATAGCTACTATGAAAATACGTTTCCTTGCCAAGGTTGAAGTCAATACTTTCAACCACAACTGAGTAATTATTTAAAAAATCTGTTTTAAGTCATACTTTCAAAGCATTGTAGAGTGCTTAAGATGCATTTCAAGCAAAAATTCTTATAATTTTTGTTTTCTTGGGATGAATCATTTGCTGTACAATTTCAGTTTTGTGCACTATTCTCGTAGGCACCACGTTGATAAAAATATGCGAAGCGCACGCCGTTCGGAGTCCAACCCCCAGTTTGTTTGCTCGTTGTACGAAAACCATTGCTCCTATCAGAAATATGCATAGAACCTTATTTGTAGTAAATTTTATATAGAATATTATGAATGAGTATACAATTTTCTGGGGGCCTATTTCTCAGAAATATGCGGAAAACCGTAGCGTGGCGTGTTAGGGGTGGTTTTTGAGAGTGAAGTTCATACCTACACGGTGGACACTCTTTCATTTCTGAAAAGTAGTTCTTATAATAATTTATTTCACCGATTTTAGGTCTAATATCTATGGACTAAACGAAGTATTGTAATCGTGAAAAAAATCACTCTCCGAGATATCTTCAAAGTTTTACGTTTTTTACTTCCGTCAGTATGTCTGTCTGTCGGTCTGGCGTCTGTCTGTTGGCGTTATATGTACAAGACTAATTGACGATGAAGAATAAATAATATTTAGACGGTAGTTGACTCTAGTGTCGACGAAGATTTGAAATTATACTTCTAGTAAGAAATATATGAGGTGGACACCCTAAAACAGATAATTAATAGATACAATTTTATTTAAGTCAATAATATTTCGCATGTAGTTAACACAACTGTCAAGGAAGAAAAATGTGAAAAATACAGAGTGGTCACCCAAAAAATTATTAGCTAGCAAACTATGCTAGGATAGGAAATAATATGTGGAATGTAGTTGACGCTATACCCGAGGAGAAAACTTGATATGCTTTTAATGAAAAATATAACAAAAAAAAATATGATGGAGGGCAATCATATTTTGCATGTAGTTAACACAACTATCCAGGACGAAAAATATGAATAACGTATAGGGTCGTCGCCCTAAAAAATAATTAATTGGAAATAGTAATTTACATTACAAGACCCGAAAGTGGTGTTTTGCAGGTCGACCCAAGCAGATTCCAGGGCGAGTCCTGGAAGCTTGGGGAGACCTGCAAAACACTGTTTTTTGGTCGTGTAACGTACAATATTTTTTTTCGGCCGACACTTCAAAATCTGAATCTATATTTTCCATAACTTGTAAATTGACTTTTGACAACTCGTATCTATTTGGCACTTATCTCAACAATTAACACAAATTCGTTTCCATAGAAACAAGAATAGCGGGGATCGGAAAGTACTTTCTGGTCGGACGAAAAAAATGATGTTATATATTATTGGAAATTGATATTATTTGGAGGATGGTTGACACAATTACTGAAAAAAAATTAGAAACGACGAATGAAAATAATGCAGTTGTCACTATTGCCTAGGGAAAAATCTGATATACTTTTAGTAAAAAAATATAGTGTGGTCATCAATCAGAAATAATTAATAAATAAAGGATGGCAAACAGAGAGGGAAGTTTTATGTAAATACATTTTAAGATTTTTAAAATTTGTAAATATTTTGTTCTGAATTATGAATAATAACATTCTTGGCCCGATTTAGTCTGGATCCATGAAGTATCTTCATTTCTATGTTCGTACTTGTTTTTTCTTTTTTGATTTCTTTTGTGTCCAAGATTTTTACAATGTATTTCCTTGTGGTTGTAATCCTGTCGTTTATTTTAAAGCCAAATGCTCTAACAAACCTTGTATCAATCTTGATAATGTATGTCATATTTATTTTCGTAGTTGTTTTTTCTATTTTATTTCCTTTCTGTCCAACATTTATACAATGATTTCCTTGTGGTTGTAATCCTATCGTTTACTTTTTAAAGTCAAATGCCTTAACAGACCTACCCAACCAGCAAATTTGTTTTAAAATTTAAATGTTATACGATTATTTTGTTTTATTGTTCATGAAAACGTTTTTACAGCAAAATTATAAAATATCTTATAAAGCAGTTAAGAAATTATTTTAGAAACGTTTTTCGTGACTAAGCTATAAAACATTTCAGTTTATAAAACTAAATAATTTTATAGCGCTTTTTCAGTAACGTTCGGCAGTATTTTCAGCACCGTTATAAATATATGTTAAAATTATTTTATAGTTGTTTCGTAGTATCTTATAAAACAGTTATATTAAAGCACTATTTGGGACAGTTTTGCTATTGAAAGTAAATTGTTGTTCCAGAGTCTGCTACATAATTATTATATAGCGTCGCAATCTACTGCAAGATGGCAAAGGCAATAAAGAAGGTACAAAATAAAATTTTATTAGAGTATTTTGATCAGAGACACAGATTTTTCATAAAAGAAGATTTAAGCCAATATGACCAAAAATTTTTTCACTCCCTATTTTTAGATCCGGCACCTCATCCGGTACCAAAATTTCTCAAACTTTATTTTTTCTACGCTATTTTTATTAAAACAAAAAATCTTTTTAGTGCAGAATATTCTAAAGGACTATTAGAAAACATCACAATATAAAACGTTTGGGCCCACGAGAACTTTTAATCACAAAGTCGAAATCTACAACAGTTACCAATTTTAGTAGTTTAAACCGAATTAAGAAGAAACCCCTAAGCTATTTTTAACCTCTTGTTAATAATTCAAAAGTTACTAATATTGATAAATAGTAAATTAAAAACGTATTAAATTGATAGTGTACCAGCACCCAGCATGTGATTAAAAGGTACGCATATTTATTAAAAAAGTGAAAGCTTTCCCAATTATAGATGCTTGAACCTACTTAAGATGAAGAAACTCTTAAGTTATTTTTCATCTCTAATTACTAATTTTAAGCTGCAAATGTAAATAATAATTATAGACCTTCCTATAACCTGTCAACAGACAAGACTAATTGATCAACCCAACCTTTCTATGTAGTACACAATCTACCAACTAACACAACCTTACGTAATCTAGATGTCATTCTTATATTTATTTTTTCATTTAATTTAGGAGTGAAATTTTCTTACCGTACCCCACGTGCTTTAATTAATTACCGGACATTTTTCAAGCACTTGGGAGATTACTAGTGAAAATTTTCATAAAATGAAAACTTAACATGCAATTTAACTGTAATAGTTACAATAAATTATACTCTTTGTTTCTGATTCTGGCTACAGTTATTTTTCTTCACTTATAAGTTATAACAAAAATAGCCTTTTTTGGAAAAAAAAGTTATATTGGTTCATTTAAGATACGGCCCTGTCGCAAGTCCGTCACCTGTAAGACATATTATTTTATTGATATTTTGTAGGAATCGCCTACAGTTTAACTATCTTAAAATGCTTGTTATTAACACAAAAGTAAAGTTAGTTCTTATCCACTATCCAGTAAAACCACAGAAAGTTTGGTATATATAGAGATCAGCATATTATATATTTGTAAGTATATATATGCTATGACTTTTTGAATACATTTAAGAAATCGTTTTTTTTATTGATGTTTTATAGCAATAATAACACACAGTGAAGTATGTGCTTTATAACGCAATTAAATGAAGCTTCAATAAAACTGTTTTATAGTGGTAGTACCGAATTTTCTTAAAGCATGCGGAAATGTTTATACAGTTATTTTCAATGGTTGCTATAGATATATCGAAACCTTAGATTCAATAGCAAGTAATTGAGACGTAAAGATTTCTTGTTTGTGTAACACCTGATTTAACGTGTCTTGAAATGTTGCGATCAAATTAGACGTAGAAACTGTGGGATTAACGTTACAAATTGAGTTTGTGTTAAGGGAAGACATAGAATTTTGACACGACTCCCATATACGATCGGCGATGTCAGAGACGAACCCAGCTATTTTTTTTGGGGGGGGAAAGCTACAACTAATTTGCCAACTGCCCATTTTTTTTTACAACTTATATTTCCTTATGTTTTTTTTTTATTTCAGACTTAATCTATAAGTAGCCTAGCGATACAAATATTATGCAAAAGAAGTTTAACTAAACTACATGATGTAGGCGCTAGACCTAAGTTGACCCCGCGATCTCTTTCGTCTAGAAGCTACTGGATGAGGTAACCATTATAGTTTAATGACCGTGGAGAAAAACAAGATACAATACGATTACGCGCAAGCTCGTGAACGTCCGCGCTAGTACGGCTACCGGCCACTTCCCACTTCACATTGTGATACGCAATAGGTAGCACGATCCAGCGGCAGGGAGCCAGCCTTATCAGCATGCTTTGAACTCATTCGTAAAAGTGAACTGGTCCGCTGGAATTCCAATTATCTTCAAAGCCTACCAACAATGTCGGGTCCCAGCAGCTGGATCGTCTGTAGACCCCTTTAATAGTCCCAGATGCTAATTCAGTGTCCTCTAAGAATTCAATATTTTAACAATTTCTGACCGACAACAATTTGTTATTATTATTATCTCTCGTTGAGAGGTTGGTAACTGATATTAGTGATACTCAGTATAAACCAACAACCAACAACTTTATAGCTAGGACAAAGCATTGTATTGATAAAGGCAAAAAGGAGTAATATTCTAATATTTCTAATGTAAGACAGTCTTTGTGAATTGTATGCTCTGGCCGTGCCGTCTACTGGGTCGAACGTCGAATTTCCGCGAGTTGACGAGTTTATTTTGTTGGCCCGTCGCGTAGGCCCGTCGGCGTTGTGCGTTGTTCGTCGACTATTCGGTGGCTCTCACATCAGTCGCATCTAGTCATAAATAATATTAATTAAAATTATTTATAAAAAATGGTCATAGTGACAGTGTCATTTAATTCTTATCAACTCATTATTCGTTTTTTTGCAATTATACCCAATAAAGATTTTTTTACATTTTTGGTGATTTTCCCAACTCAATCAACATTGGGGGGGAGCGTACCCCCCCATAACCCCCCGTGGGTTCGTCTCTGGGCGATGTCAATTAACTCTTTAATTTCGGTTTTCCCGGATGCGGTGATTGCGATGAAAATGGTGTTAGGCAAACGCCGCTTCCATAATTTGACTAGGAGCTCCTGGCTCACCACATGGGAACCTCCGACTGTTGATAGCATCGACCGGTAAAAATCTAATGGTTTCAGATCTCCCATTTGGGAACCAGAGAGTAAGTCCTCTAACCGCTTTTCCTCGCTTGAGGTCAAACGAGAAATTAGGATATTTTTTAAGTTATCATATAGATCTCTTTCCGGCTGATTAGTGACAACGTCATACACCGTCGTAATAATTTCCGGGGGTAAACTGGCAATGACATAATCGTATTTTTACGATCTCTAACAATTCTGTGAATAGAAAATTGCGATTCAATTTAAGTAAACCATATTTCTGGTTTGGATACCCAGAAAGGTGGTAGTTTAATTGTCGCGACGTAATTACCATGAGATGTCCCTGCACCTGATGAAATTGGTATGTCATCCAATAAAATATTTTCTGTAGGAGGTGCCATTTTAAAAAGAAAGAGCCGTCTAGGAATGATTTAGGGGAATTTTGGGAATATATACTTCCAAGTCGTCGAATTTGGACTCATGCGGAATATCAGGAGCCTGTTGTTGTTTAAATCTTCCAGGTTTTTAAAATAGATTTCTTGCTTGATCTGAATAGATGTAATCCATTGCTTATCTAAATTAGCGTGAACACAGCTCTCGCTTCTTAATATTCTCCAACTTTTTCAGAGTTTCTTCTGGATTTGTTCGTTGGAGTTCTTCGAACGGTTTTTGTTTAAATTTCACTCGACTAAAAATTCTGTGATATCTCTTACTCTTTGTTTTGTTCTGTCGTCTCGCCTTTGCTTCCTTATAATTCAGATATCATTTTAATTTTGCTGGCTTTTTATCGTTGTTCTTAAAGTTGGTTCTTCCAATGTTAGAAAAAAATTTTCGTGTATCTATTGCGTATTCTTGTCGGGGTCACCAATTTATAGATATATCGTAGTTTTTAAAAGGTATCTATAATTAATAAATATTCAAAGGAATGTAGATATATATATATATATATATATATATATATATATATATATATATATATATATATATATATATATATATTCTATTTTAAAAATATAACTTTGCTTTCTAGTAAAAATACATATCATTTTATATCAATATTAAAATTGTTATTCCATTTTGTTTTTTCCAAATCCCTGGTTACTTGAGTCTCATTCATCAGTAAGTGAATTGTAAGTGAACTGCTTGCCACAGTTGCAATAGGCTTTACAGGATATCAACAGTGACTGAATTTTATAAGATGTTATCAATTTTACATTTATAGCTGTCGTAATAACGTTTTTAAAGTATTTCTGAGAGTAATGTTGTTTTGTAAAATTTGTGTCGGAAATATTTTTGCAGCTTTTATAAAATACCAAATTGTTAGTAGGTATGGCCTACAGTAAGGAATAATTTGTTTCATTCATTATTCTATTATCCTAGTAACAATCAACCAAACGCAAAAATAATTAAAACACAAAAAAATTCCACCCTTGTCGATTTACTTTCTTGCGCCAGTCAGCATTAAAATTGGTTTAGCATACGTCTAGTAGGGACCAGACTAGCGCTCAAGCCATGTTAGTTTATTTTATGTAGTGATTAGTATAAATAAACATTGGACCTAAGTAATTAGTAAATCTAATATCTAAAAATACCAGATTATTTTTCATAAAAGATATATCTCAAAGGTGCACGATTTTTCATAAATATTGCCGTTATTACCATTATCCAAACATAACTTCTTTTAATAAATACTAAGGAATCATTTATTTTTAGCCTCAATGTAAATATTTTTGAATGAAACCTTTTATTATACGGTAGTGTATGTTTTCTTTATTTTATTGAGCTTATAACATTTTCAATTGAGCGTTATTAGTATTGACTGTTTTATGGCATCAATGTCATGGAATGAAATAAATTTTGTCCATAAAACATTTTATTGTGTTCTTTTAATTTTCGTGCTGTAGATGATTTAAAGAGAAACACCAGCGGTTAAGATATTCAAGCATGATATAAAAATATAACGAATTAAAAATATTAAGACCAAAATATATCGGATCTTCTATAAATATTCTATGCTATAAAACATGTTCAGTGAACTATTATTTATATTAAAAACTTTGAGGAAAGTTTTACATTATATGTCCTGAATTATTAAACAAATTATAACATGATAGCTCATCTGAACATAAGGTCACTTAATACCGGTTTGGAGCATTTTCGCTCTATATTCATGAACATGATTTTGATATTATAGCAATTACAGAAACTTGGTTAAATAATGACAGCGATAGTGCCTTCTATAAAATACCTAATTACAAGTTTATTAGAAAAGATAGGGACACCAGGGGTGCGTGTGGCATTTTATGTAAAGGAGAGCATGAAATATTCACAGATTCATTTTGAGAGATTCAGCAGTGTTGAGGCAATGTGTATCGAAATTGTTATAAATAAACAAAAAACCGCTATCTGTGTGGTATATCGTCCCCCATCAAACAGCGTAAATATATTTCTACCCGAATTACGTGAACTTTTGTCAGTAATTTGCCCCATATATAAAAATCAAATATTACTAGGGGATATTAATATAAATATATTAGAAAATTCAAGGGAAAAATTAGACTTTAATCATGTTATCGAATCTTTCAATTTGATGCAATTGATAATTTTACTAACAAGAGAGAATGTAACCAACGATCATCAAAGTTTAATAGATATTATTGCTATAAATTCAGATCTAAACGTGACAGAAGCTAGTGTCTTAAATTTACCTGAAGATATTACGGACCACAAACTAGTATTTACTACATTAAATATGCCAAAAAACCAGACATAAAGATAAGTATGTTCGATACAGGAACTATAAAAATATAGACCTTCATGCTTTCAATTTAGAATGTTCTAATATTGACTGTAATTCTGTGTATGAATCTGAAGATATAAATGAGAAAGTTTTTCATTTAAATCGTATTTTACTATATTTATTAAATATTCATGCACCTATTGTTTGTAAAAAAAATATTGACCGACCATTTACCCCGTGGATCACAGATACTATCAAAATTATGATGAAACTTAGAGACAAGGCTCGTGAAAAATAACTAATAAACAAAACAGAGGGCAACTATAATTGAAGACCTAAGTGGATAAAGGTGTTATGTCACACTTTTAAAGTTTTGAGTAAATTAAATAAAACGGTTTTGAGTTGGAACTTATTTATTTTGTCTTCGATTCAAATAAATAATAACTCATAAAATAGATAATTTTGGGTTATGTTCTTTTGTTTACACCAATATTAAAGAACAATATCAAGCTGTTATGAAACTAGATTTTTCTGTCCAAAACTTGTACATCCACTAAAATTACCGGTTGTATGTATGACATGGCGCCTTTATAATTAAAAAGTTTCTATAAAATATTACAAATTTAGAATTCACCGTTTATTGGGTGTTAAATCTATATCAGGGATGTTCAAAAATTACATAAAGTAATTTTTTTTAAAAATGCGACATAACACCTTTATCCACTTAGGTCTTCAATTATTATAAAGAATTACGCGATTATACAAAATCAGCCATTCGCCGCGAAAAAGTGGCTTACTTCAATAAAATAAAAAATGATACAAAAATTTTTTGATCAGCTGCAAAAAAATTAAATTTAACTAAAACATCTGAGGAAGATTTACCGTCACATTTACAGGACTTTGATTCGTTAAATGATTACTTTGTGACTGAAATAAATACTCAATCTACAGTAAGTGATATTAGTTTAAATTTTTATAACAGTAATATTCATTCAAGCATAAATGAACTACTTAGTTTTAAACCTATCGAAAAACATAATGTGGCTAAGATAATAAATTCTATTAAAACTCATGCCACAGGGGTGCATGGCCTCTCAATTTTTGATATAAAACTTTTCTTGCCATTCTGTCTTCCTGCAATAACACATATAATAAATTTTTCACTTTTACACGGGAAATATTCCTCACTATGGAAAAAAGCCATAGTAAAACCTATAGCTAAAAAAAAATAATCCTGTAAATTTCAAAGATCTAAGACCAATTAGTTTACTCTGTGCGATATCAAAAATAATTGAAAGGCATATACATAACCAAATCTATGAATATCTACAAAAAAATAAATTATTGTCGACATGTCAGTCAGGGTTCAAAAAAAATCATAGTACAACTACAGCATTAACACACACACAGTTGATGATGTTATCAGAAAAATGGACAATGGAAAGTGCACTTGTCTGGTACTGCTGGATTTCTCAAAAGCTTTTGACACCCTTGATCATTCACTGCTGCTATCAAAGTTACATTATTTTGGATTCTCAGACATTTCACTGCAGTTAATGTCAACCTATCTTAAAGAACGTAGTCAATGTGTTGTTATAAATCAAATGTCTCAATTTAAAACTTTAAGGGCAGGAGTGCCACAAAGTTCAATCCTAGGGCCACTACTGTTTTTACTATATGTTTCAAATATATCTAAAGTTATTAAAAAATACCATTCTCCATCAATATGCCGAGGATTCGCAAATTTATTGTTCATTTGATCTATACAAGTTAAGATCAACCAAGATTTAAATAATATATATATTAATATACTTATGACCATAACCTAAAATTAAATGCATCCAAATCACAAGTCATTTTGATAGGAACAATGCTAATGAATAAAAAATTTCAGTCAATGAATTTAACTTTCAAAATAAATAATGAAATAATTCCAGTGGTCAATGAAGCGAAAAATCTGGGAGTAATTCTTGATTCATTCCTGCAGTTTGAAAGCCATATCAAAAATAAAATAAATTTTCGTCTAAAAAAGTTATACCATTTAAAACATGATATTCCTCAAAGATGTAAACAAATATTTTGTAATTCGTTAATACTATCTCTACTTGATTATGGAGATGTGGTTTATGGTAATACGCTGTCTTTTTTAATGAAACATGCCATACAAAAAGTTCAAAATTCTTGTATGAGGTACATTTATAATATTCCCTTCCGCAATCATATCACACCGTATCTAAATGAGCATAAAATTTTAAATATGGAAAACAGAAGACTACATCACATGTATTGTTTCATATGGAAGATCATTAAAACAAATGAGCCAATTTATTAAGTTCTAAATTAATTACACATAACCACGGTCATGATACCAGAAATATAACCAACTTTGTAATAGTCCCTCACAGGACGGCTATTTTTCAAAAGTCATACACTTATATAGCAGCCCATTTATGGAATGAACTCTCAGATGAAATAAAAATTGAAAAATATAAAAAATTTTCAAGATATATTGAAACTCAATTGTTGCTAATCCAACGTCAATAGTTCTGTGGTGCCCCCTGTGTTTTTAGTTGTTTATGGGCTGATATTTATCGGAGACTTTTGTGCGGAGACCTCGCACACACCCCTGTTAGCTTGTGATACGTCATTGTCATGAAAAAAAAAATTAGTTTTAGTTTTATTTAATTTAGGTTTAGTGAGTAGTACTGGGCAAATGGAAGAGGGCAGTATTGTCGAATTTGTACCATTTCATTTATGAATAAATGTATTTATTATTATTATTATTATTATTATTATTATTATTATTATTTTTTTTTTTTTTTTTTTTTTTTTTTTTTTTTTTTCCGGTTTCCCGTTGCCGGACAGGGCTTCCGTGGCCTCCGACACCACACGGTAGCCGCGCCGGCTAATTAATTACAGCCACTCTCCACGACCTGTGGAGTTAGTGACTGTAAACACCTGAATCATGTGCCCTAAGCAGACGAAGGGACCCCAAGATAACCGCCTTCTGCATCTGACCTGCCAACCATTCTGCCGAATTCTGACAGGCCGGTATGATCTTTAATTCTGAGAGCAGCGAAGGCTTCATCCCTCCGAGTACGCCGATTATTAGGACGACCATCTTGACCGAGTAGTCTGGGTACAGCACTTGGAGCTCATACCGGAGATCACGATATTTGGTCCGTTTTTCCCCCTCCTTCAAAGCGATGTTTGTCTCAGCAGGTGCTGAGAATTCGATGACAAACATCACTTTGTTCTGATGGTCGAGGAGGACTATGTCAGGCTTGTTGGCTTGAATGAGCCTGACGGTCGGGAACGAGTAGTTCCAATAAATTCGGCACCTCTCGTTCTCGACAACGGACTCAATATCTCCGGGGATGTAAGGCAGCACTGCTGTTTGATCTACCCCGTACGAGTGCCTTAGATGGTAGTATAGCACTCGTAAAGCCGTGTTATGGCGGTGGATGTAGGCCGAAATCGCGTATATCGGGCATGCTGAAAGCAAATGCATCAGCGATTCCGGCGCCTGACGGCAGGTCCTGCAGTTGATATCAGGGACCTCTACACCCATTACGCGGCTTCGGTAGACCAAGGTGTTTATTACACCATCCTGACAGGCCACAATGAATCCCTCGGTCTCCGACTTAAGCCCAGCTGACCTTAAAAAGGCGAATGTCAGCCTAGTCGATAAACCCAGTGTTTCTATGTTCTTATAGTACACACCGTGCATGGGTTTATCGACATGCTGCCTGAACAGATTCTCCTGTTCGGCAGCTTTTATTTGGGCTTTCAGACGATTTGGCTGAAGCTCGGTGACTGACTCTGGATCAGCACCGCGCCGGCCACCTCGTCTGACGTCGAAGACGAGACCAAGTTCATCTGCGGCTCTTTTTGCTGCCTTAAACAATCCTGCGCCCACCCCTGCGATTTCGTGATCTCTCACTAATAGCAGGAGCGGATCCGAGCTCCTGAGGATGTTACATGCCATACTCAGCGCTACTCTGCCATGCATACACTCCAGGCCCAAGAGTCCTCGGCCCCCCCGATGACGTGGGAAGTAAACACGAGGAACGGACGATCTAGGATGAATACTCCTATGGATGTTCATCATCTTGCGGGTATCTCTGTCTAGTTGGCGCAGCTCATCTACAGTCCATTTTACTACCCCAAAGGAGTAGAGCAGAACAGGAACGGCAAGCATGTTAGTGGCAGACGCCTTATTCTTCCCCGAAAGTTCGGAGGACCAAATCTTTCGGAGTAGGCGTCTGTACTTGCCGCGGAGAGACTCCTTTATTTGTTTCACATCCTGGATGTGATGTTGTTGCACACCCAGGTATGTGTAGATCTCCCCGGCATCCAGATGTCTCAGAATGCTTCCGTCTGCGAGCTGCGCATCTTCAGAGAATTCCCCGCATCGCCCTCTCTTGAGGTGGACGACCGCGCACTTGTCCAACCCGAACTCCATACCAATGGCCCGCGTGTACTCCTCGACCACCCTTAGAGCATTTTGAAGTTCACGCTCGCCGGAGGCATACAGTTTGAGGTCATCCATATAGAACAGATGGGTGACCTTATGCCTCCGGTTGCTGGGTGGGCCACAGTGGTACCCGCGGGTTTGGCGGAGTTCAACAGATAACGGCAGCAGTGAGATGCAAAAGAGGAGGGGACTCAGAGAATCTCCCTGGAATACTCCTCTTCTGAATGCTACCTGTTCTGTCGTAACCCGCTGTGCACCTGATGTTATGGTGAAGCGGGTCCTCCAGAGTGGCAGCAGTTGTTCTATGCATCTCACTAGTGGCTCTGCTACCGCAAGACATTTGAGCAAATGTAACAATAGTTCATGCGATGTTGTGTCAAATGCCTTACGATAGTCAATCCAGGCCATCGATAGATTCCGCTTGTATTGCACAGAATCCTGTGTAATACAGCGGTCTACCAACAGGCTGTCTTTACAACCTGCCATGCCCTTCTTGGCGCCACGCTGCTCGTATATCTGCTGGAAGACCGGATCAACCTGCCGTAGTGTCCGAGCGTACAGGATACGTGTAAATATCTTGTAGCCGGAGTTCAGACAGGTGATTGGCCTATAATTCCTTGGGTCGGACAGATCACCCTTTTTGGGAATAAGCACGGTACGTCCCTCGACAAACCAGTCCGGGATTGGCTGCCCCTCATTCAACCACGTGTTGAAAACTCGGGCCAGACGACGGTGAGTGGAAGGAAATTTTTTCCACCACCAGTTGTTTATGCCGTCTGGACCCGGGGCAGCGAAGTTCTTGGTGCCAACAAGAGCTTGCTGGACTTCCTCCGGACTGATTGCCGCGCACACTTCTTCTGGCCCTTCAAAGGTTCTGTGGCAGAGAGCCTCGAAGTGTGCTATTGCTGGAGTGTTGCTATCGAACGGACGTGTCGTTTCGTAGATTCCTTTCCAGAAGTTTTCGACATCGGCTACAGTTGGTGGATTATCGACAACACGCTGTGGCTCTTGAAATAGGCGGGAAGGATTCGTACGGAACAAAGCATTTTGCTCCATACTTCGTACCCGCCTATTTAGCTTCTTTTTGATAGCCATAAGCGCTCGAATCCTATCTAAACAGTGCTGCTTAATAGTGAGCATCACTGTCAGATTTAGAGTGTGGTGTTGGCGTCTGAGTCCGGCTGCTGTTCGCCGGACTTTAGGCGTAAATGCCTTGCCAGTGGTTACGTATTCTACCACACTCTGGATTCGAGAAGCGTGTTGTCTGGCCAACTGTATTTTGCCTTCGATCTTTTGTACACGCCGCTTAGCCTTTTCGATACCGCTCGAGGCATTGTTTGTCCTCTCACGGGGAACGAGTTGGCTAGCAGCGTTGTACACGGCAGTGTTGATCTGCCAGATGTCGGCGTCTTCTGGCAATTCCTCATCGATGACAGCATCCATCCGCGCCAGGTCTTGTGGCTTTAGGGTAGCCCTGCTGTTAAGGCTAACCCTCGTCCTTAAGTCAACATCGGCGTATCTTCTAGGATGTTCCTCAACAGCTATTTGCCGCGGTGGAAGTGCGGCTGGCACTTCTTCCTGCTGCCGGGGTGCCCTTACGTAGCCTGTCCTGCGCAGGAAGGATACTTGATCTCTGAGCTGTTGTTCAGAGAAGGCGCGATGCTCTGGATGCATGTCGCACCAGATTTCGTGCAATCGCGCCATGTATCCCCTGCGCGCAGGTTCGCTGCTCTCATAGCAGGTCAGCAAGTCATCTCGAAGTTCCCTCGTCCACTTAAAGCGTCCTTGTACATTGCGTGCGTCGTCAACATTGAGACCATCCGGTATGGCCCCTCCAACTTGTCTCTGACCCCCATCCGAATGGGGTCTATTGTGAGGGGCCCTTTCTCTGTTGGTTGGAACCAGAGACCTGGGTCTCAAGATGGTTAGCCCTGAGACCCACGTCCGACATCTGTCAGGCAGAGTTTCCTCTGCCTGTCCAGGTACACCGCGTGGAGGCTGCCGGTCCGCTTTCCGTACCCTTATTATTATTATTTATTATTATTATTATATATTATATTATTATTATTATTATTATTATTATTATTATTATTATTATTATTATTATTATTATTATTATATAAAAGTTAACACCACTACTATTAGCTAGGAATTCGCGGGTTCTGAAACGCAATGAGAGCTACATGTCTTCCGCTTTCTGAGGTGAAAGTACATACCTCAAAGACGCCAAATATAAAATATTTTTGAATTTGGGCAGGGCGCGTCAAAGATCACGGCAAGATATTTTAAAATTTTTTATTGTTTTATATATGTCTTCCACTTGGATAATCTGTAGTAAAAAGTGATCAGCTATCGTCTGACAAAGCGGAAGAAATTTTGATCACGGCGCATTTGCAGAAAAAAATTGAAAATTTTTTGTCAAAACTTTAAAAACAAAAAAAATACGTGTTATATATGCTTACTTTTAAGTTCTTTTACTTTATTATGGCCCTCATACAAACGAAATTGAGGTGGAAGACTTTATGGGTACGGCGCAGACAAAGGGTTGGCCAAAGTAACCACTTGAAAATTTGAGCTTGCGGCTAAATTTAAAAATACGTAAGTGTACTTAGGGTTCATTTTAAGCTTTGAAATTTTGTATGGGGCTTCTTTAGGTAAACTAAATTCACGAGGGAAGAAGTTTTGGCGAACTTTACCACCCCTTTCAATTATAGCTCCTTTTATAGTTATTTACTGTACTCTTAATTTATTTTTTTTCCATATTTAAGTGAAGGAAGTTAGCCTGACTGTTAATTAATAAGAAAAATAATCAATTTCAACCCATTACATAAGGGTTGTTCTTCTTAATGAAGTCAAATAGTACATTTTAACATAAACAATTACACGTGAAGGTAAATAAATGTAAACTTCGACGAGGTTGGGCATTCTCTGTATTCTATATAAATCATATACAAAAAAAAAATCCTGACACTTGAGGTAGCTACACCTATATCCAAAATACACATACAGTACTTATATAATTGTAAACTTTACGGCTTAGCGGTAACACGAGCTGTAGCCATGCGTCCTATTGCATGTAACATAAGCACTAAATATGACTTGAATAACGTTTAACCTTCATAATTTATGTAAATAAGTAAATACAGAAAAAGTAAAACAGAAAAAAAAACATAAAAACCTAGTTACCAATTAATTGACTGTTTATCTATTCCACATGTGCAACTTTTTATGCTAAAATGTACTATTTGACTTCATTAAGAAGAACATGTATGTAAGTGGTTGAAATTGATTATTTTTCGTATTAACTAACAGTCAGGCTAATTTTATTCACTTAAATATGGAAAAAAAGAAATTGTCAAATGACATAATACAGTAAATAACTATAGGAAGGGCTATAATTGAAAAGGGAGGCAAGGGGTATAAATTTGGCCAAAACTTCTTCCCTCGTAAATTTAGTTTTATGGGTACCTAAAGAGGTCCCATACAAAGTTTCAAAGCTTAAAATGAACCACAAGTACACTTACGTTTTTTAAATACCCGCACGCGCAAGTTTTTCTAGTGGTTACTTTGGCCAACCAACCCTGTGACTGCTCCGTGCCCAAAAAGTCTTCCACCTCAATTTTGTTTGTATGAGGGCCATAATAAAGTAAAAGAACTTATAAAATTAAATTACAAATTTAAAAAAACCCCGACACAAAAATATCGACTAAATAACTAATATAAAAAAAATAAATTAACACAACTTTAAAAATTATGAAATCATTTTGATTCCATATACGAACTCTTATGATTTATTTAAATCCAGCTTACATTTTCTTTATTTCCTCAAGATTTGCTTTCTTATACGCATGAATATATCGGGAACTGCTGTTTTGAATATAACTATTTAGTAGTTCGTCTTTACAGCAGCCCCCAACATATTCATGAGTATAAGAAAGCAAATCTCGAGGACATAAAGAAAATGTAAGCTGGATTTAAATAAATCATAAGAGTTCGTATATGGAATCAAAATTATTTCATAATTTTTAAAGTTGTGTCAATTTATTTTTTTTATATTAGTTATTTAGTCGATATTTTTGTGTCGGGTTTTTTTTAAAATTTGTAATTTCATTTTATTTTATACTTTTTAAACTAAACATATAAGTACATGCAACATAGCGTATTATTATATCACGAGTCCCATACAGAACTGTTTAACCTTTAAGCCGACGCGGTCCAATTTTGTATTCTACTAGTTGCACACGGTCTACAAGACCAGGTCTATTATAAATATATTTATGTGTTATATTTAATTGTAATAAAAACTGCATCAAAATCGGATCTCCCGTTGAAGAGATATAAAGCCACAGACAGACAGACAAACAAACATACAACCATACGAGTCAAACTTATCCTCTTAACCTCTTTTTGGGTCGGCGGTTAAAAAATAGAAAATTTTTAAAAACTCCCGATCAATGTATCTAATCGTACCAGTTTCATATGACCGAATAAAAGTGAGGCCGAAATTATATTCGGCTACCATAATTGTCTGCACATTTTCAATTTTACTTCAATCGGACAATTTCTAGAGAAGTTCAACATGGCGAATTCAAGATGGCGACCAAACATGAAAATCTATTATGGCCTAAAACTTTCTCGACAAAATACTCTTTCAAATAAAAAAAAGTTCATCAAATCGGACCACCCGTTGAAGAGATATGAAGCCACAGACAGACAGACAAACAGACATACAAACATACGCGTCAAACTTATAACACTCTTTTTGGGTCGGGGGTTAAAAATTAACTAAACTCAAACTTTTGGTTATTTTTTGGTGGTGCGTTAATTTCTTGGAGAAGTGTATGTTCATTGCGTCGTTCCTATCCGATATAAAACTTATAGTTTAAACCGAATCCTTCACCATTTCTTAGAATGCAACGTATGAGCGAATACATTATACGATCAAATTATAGTGTTAAAGCTAAAAAATTTTGTCCGCCATCTTGGGGCGTCCGCCATATTGAATTTAGTGTGATGTCATTTTATTTTCGTATTATTCTCAGCAAACCCTTTCATTTGATACCCATATCATGGGGTGCATAAAAAATAACTGGTCCGCCATTTTTGGGAGTCCGCCATATTGGATTTGGAATGACATCACTTAGCTAACCATGCATTTTCATCCAAACTAAACGTGTATGCAAAATTTTAGCTCAATTGGTTGGGGATAACTATTTTAAAATTCAGTTGCAAGATTTGACCCACAAGAACAAGGCAAGTTAAATAAAAGCTTGTAATCAAGATGGCGACCAAACATCAAAATTTAATATGGCAAAAACCTTCTCGACAAAATACTCTTTCAAATAATAAAAGTGCATCAAAATCGGATCACCCGTTGAAGAGATATGAAGCCACAGACAGACAGACAGACAGACAGACAGACATACAAACATACGCGTCAAACGGGTCGGGGGTTAAAAAGTAAGCATGTAGAAGACGTATTTTAACCTCGTATTTTAACCTCCCCACAATGAAATTGTGGGAGGTTCTACAATTAGTCAAAAATCGAAAATTGAGATAACATCAAATCTATGTTTTGAGGTCCCAGGAACCCAAGAAAGTGGTTTTTGAAAAATGTCTATGTGTGTGTATGTGTGTGTGTGTGTGCGTATGTATGTTAGCACGATAGCGGCGAAGCTACTAAATGGATTTTGATGAAACTTTGCATGAGGGTTTCTTTAGTGCTCTAGAAGATCTGAAAAGGTTTTGGTTGAGATCGGATTACGTTTAGTGCCGTTTTGGGACAACAAATTGTTTATTTTATGATTACTTACGATTTGTAATCGAACCATTGAAAAGCAATAAAAATTCCAATTTCAACGATATATCACACTTGCACCCTTTCGATTTTATTTCCGTTAAAAAAATTAAAAAGAATTCGTTATGTGTGCACACACGACAGCGTCCAAAAAATATTATTGGTATTATTGTTAGGGGAAAATGTATGTCGGCGCCACCGAAAATAATTTGTCCACGCCTATGGTTCTTCGGGACCAGCACTAGTTGTGACTGTTTGTTATTTTTGTTAACATAAACATTTTTATCTATTTGCCCTAACAAATGATAGTTTAAGTTTATGAACATGGGAACACGCTGAGGGGTTCCGAAGCGAACGGAACGAGACCAGCTAGCCCAAGGAGAGAAGGGCACTGTTTGATAACCCATTCGAGAGTTAACATTAAAAATTAATGTGAAGGGCTAGCGGGTCGCGGATCGTTAAGTTTCCTTGTTTATCGAAATTGTTTGGTGTTGTATAATTGTATTGTTAAATTTTATTTGTGCAAACTAATTGTGAACTATTTGTGACTATAAATTTGTTATTAAAATTAGTGTTTATAGGATATCAGTGTCGTACCTACTGGTACTTGTTAATATGTCCAAGCAGTCTAACCCTAAACAAGCCCCCCCTTTAGTTTCTGACATGTATTTTGCCATCTGTCAAAAATATTTGGGTTGGTAGCCATTTTGAATGTAGATTTATAGATTATGGTATGTGATGTCACAACTAACGTCAAAAATATATATACTTTTTAAGATTTAAGAATATTACGTAGCTATTATTAAAATTTCTGCCTGGTTTCCGTACTTTCAACTAAAATCTAGTACAATGTAAGTTTATGAAGTTCTAAATACTTTGTCCTAATAAAATAGGATTCTTTTTGTCTGTTGGAAATCTAACCTGTAATTAGCAGTCTATTTTTATTAATCAACAATATAGAAAAATAATTTTCGTGAATTTTTAAATATTTGCTTGGAGCCATTGTGGCTCTAAGCTAGAAATGCGTATACAAACATAAAAATGAGAATAAAGTTGAAAAACTTAAACATGATGCAGATGTATTTTATAGGTTATGTCGAAGCGTCACAATCGTTCATTTAAGGCAGGTCGAGCTAACCGAGCTAAATCTGAAACGTTCGAATATTACAAAATAAAGGCCTTGGACGAAGCTCGACTTGCTCGGACCTTTTTGATCGTGCAGTAAGATTTTAATTTGACGCATGCGTAGTGTTCTTGAATTGTCCATAATGTTATTAACTTGTTGAGGTTAGAGTGTCATTTTGGGCTAAATTCTCTGTTATTATTTTTTTTTCGCTATCCAATGTTCTACAAAGTCTTCGAAACGTTATCTGTTAATACCCTTATAATATCCGGCAATTGATTAACATGCAACATAAACAATCACGAGAGGTTATATTTTAACAGATTGCTTGTAGTGATGTAATATCCAAACACAGCTGATAAGTATCCACCGTGTGGGGAGGTTCCAGCTGCTTCCAATAGCTGCTGATTTTTTTTTGTTTTTAAAGTTTTAACAAAAAAATTTCAATTTTATTTTTTTTTCCGCTTTATCAGACGATAACTGATTACTTTTTACTACAGATTATCCAAGTGGAAGACATATATCTAACGCTAAAATTTTTAAAAATATCTTGCCTTCGTTCTTGGACACGCCCTGCCCAAATTCAAAAATATTTTATATTTGGCGTCTTTGAGGAATGTACTTTCACCCCAGAAAGTGGAAGACATATAGCTTCTCATCGCACTTTTAGGCCCACGGCTCCCTAACAAAATGCAAAATTTAAATTCACAAAACCATTTTTTTAGTATATTTCTATAGTGTACATTTATAACATCATATTATAACATTGTTTTAGAATAATCTTCCCGTAATATATAAGTATCATTCGATCTTCGACCAGCACAAAGTCGTACCGATAAATTTGATTCATTTTACTTCTACATCTCACAGGCAGTTAGGTGCTGGTGTGGGTGAGTAGCGGAGGTAGCTGATGTAAAATAAAGTTGAGACCTGCGGTCCATGTAAATAATACATGGCTCATACAAACAAATTTTTAAGACCTTGGTTTCTACACTAATTCCCAATTTTTTAACTGTTGCTTGCTTTGTCTATTTACCCTTATTTACCCCCAATCCTTCGACGGAATAAGCTTAGAATATAATCCAGTTCTAGATCTCGTTTCAGTACATAGATTCACCAAAATTTAAGTGAATATCTTAAACCGTTCCAGAGTAATTGTGCACACAAAAAAAAGTTACAAACAGACAGACTTACAGACAGATATTTTTTGTTCAAACTTAAAATTTCGACGTTTCGCAATATTTTAAACCAGGGACTGAGACCGAAATTAATTTCGGTTAGAGTTAAAAAACGTATACCATTTTCAGTTTTCTTAGCATCGACAATTTGGTTTTCATTTACGGTTTCGGTTGTCAGGGTAGCGACAATTCGGTTCTCGGTTATGGTTTTGGTTTACAGATCCACGGCAATTCGGTTTCTGTCAGAAAAAATTGGTAATTACGGTGCGGTTTTCGGTTTTGATTTCGGTTTCTAACTTTTTACTTGCCTTTTTCCCTATATAATCTTTATAATGGACAAATCGACTTAGATATGATTTTCACCATACACTTTGGTATTTCTACATCATGGTTTAAAGATTTGAATCTTTGATTGCAAACATATTTTTTGAACTTTAAATTCGTAATTACAGTGCGGATTTCGGTTTTGGTTTCGATCCCTGTTCTAAACCTATTTACGTAAAATAAAAATTTTCACTTTGACAGCGTCTGCTAGGAAAACGCTATCGTTTTCTTCGACTGCCAATTCGTTAATTATTGTATCATAAATAGACGAATCGAACCGGACCTGTCACTTTCACAGCGTCTGCTAGGACGATGCTACCGATTTTTTCGTCTGCCGATTCGTTATTTTGATCAATATAGTTCACCGAAATGTGATTTTTTGCCATTTTGATTTTCGTCTGCTATGATAATGCTACCAGAGAAATCGTCTGCTTAGGTAGAAATGCCGTCTAGACCAACTATATTAGTTACCCTTGCAAACATTTTTCTTGATCAATATCGTTCACTAAAACCTAAATTCACCCCTTTTTGAATACATCATCCCAAGTTAATGCTACTACTTTGAAAGGGCAGACGATCGGTTTTGACATACCCAAAGACCAAATAATGGACTGCCATCAGTGAAAATTTTGATCAATATCGTTCACCATAATGTTTTCCAGCTCTCCTACTACATGTTTTATTATAATTTTGGGGCAAAATGTTGCTAATAAGGTTTTTACTTAGTCACAGAAAGAGAAGTAGGAAAGAAACAAGATATAGGCAGCTGTGTACTAATTTCAAAGGCACCATATACAAGTCAATTCAGTGTTCAAGCAAGATATTAAGGTATTTGCAATTGGCCACGCCCGAATACGACTTCTACGGTTATTATGTACTTGTAACAATCATGACTGCAGATAATTGCTGATATTTTAAAATTGGATGTTTGATAAAAATTTAAATAAAATGGATCTCATCCATAATAATCTGTCGTAATATGTGCTTTCGACGTGGGGTTAACCTTTTGTATATTTTGGGGCTATGCGATACGAGCGAAAATTACACATTTGTGGAGTGCAAATTTTGTAATGGCCTTATAAATTAAAAAAAATATGTTCGTGTTCCTGAACCCGCAGTTCGTTATAAATTTTACATTTATTCCCATTCCATTCACCGTTCAGAGCCGCGATGAATGCAAATGAACATTTGTGTTACAGCATGTCATTTCAAAAAGTATGATTTAAATGACAGGAGGATGCTAAATGGCCTCTTTTGCGTGATTTATGTTGTAATAATATTAAACAAACGTGCGTCTGTGGTTTTCAATATGTGTGATTATGTACAGGGTGTTTTATAAATCTCAGGCCTTAGGCCTTATTCCTAATTTAAAATTAATGCTATATCATCGCCACAGTGAAAATCCGAAGAGGGGCGATTGGTAAATAATAACAAAAGTTGAAAATATATTGTAAAAAAAAACTAGTTAATTCCTTTCTACAAAACATTCTACAATCTAAGTAGATATAAAAATTCTAGAGAAAGTGATAATTATAACTATAACTTTTTTTAACAATCGATTTTCTAAAAGGTTAATAAAAAGTTGCATATTAAAATAAATAAATAAATTAGTTGTTCGGTCTACGACCTAAAACCGAAATATAATCTACAAATATGCACCAATGTATACAGTGGACTCAACTAAACTGATAATATATTAATTACAAGAGGTGTTATGGAGGGGTCCTAGGGGTAAGACGAGTCGTCAGTACAAGGGCGGATTTAGCTTTCTGTCATGGGGGGTAAACTCCCGTATGAGTACGATTTTTTTAATAAATGCAGCATTAATATTTAGCAATAAATAAACTTTTTAAAACATTTTCTTTTTTTGTTCAAGCGTTTATTTTATTATTTTTTAAAGTAGTAGGAGTAGACGAGTAGATATATTTTCTACTAGTTTGTTTTCCGTAAATGTAGGTATTCAGGCATTTCTAAGTTGAGGGATATTGGGAAAATAGTTTGTAATGCATTATTTAAAATGAGAGAAACTACAAATTTATTTTGAAAAGTAAATACAGTTTATCAAATGAAACGTACATAAAATATAAAAACAAAATCGTATTTGGAAAATGACTAATTAAAAACAGTAAAAATTTTAATTTATACATAGGAAAATACATTAATTAAATAACAAAATCCGTTACTCGTCTTTTGTTATTAGCAAAACGACCCATCGTCTTTATTGTTATGCAATAAATGCTATTAGATAACAGATAAAATTTCTATACTTTCGTTTCAAATTATTTATTTGGCAAAAAATTTTTTTGTATATTTTTGTAATTCATAGGGGAGAGGTAATTACCCCCCCATTACCCCAAAAAGCTTGCCGATAAAGTAACCAAAATCGGCAAAGGCTACCGCTACTGTCCACGTTCTACTATATGTTTTTCCTCTTAACTATAAATCTTTTGTTACACGATGGGTCTCGGTTGAAGAAGTAAGCCTATTTCTTTAGGCTTATGTGGAGATCAAATTTTTCTGCATTAAACTGCTATGCCTAAACTGGAGGAATAAAATGTATTCAGAATGTTGCATAACGAACTTTAAAAACGCTTTCGGTGAATATAGGATAATTCATGGATTTTCATCAAAACTTCTTTTAACTATAACCTGGCTGCTGGTTTCCGGGTCTTCTTCCGCGTAGACTTGGTTGAGTGCTTGACGTTTCGACCATCTTGTCGTGGTCTTCTTCTGAAGCGAAGTGAGCTCTGCTGGACTGAGCTCCTCTATTTATACAGGTTATCAGGAGGCGTGTTGCGGATCATTGCTCATGCGGAACATTGACTTCCACGTTATTGGTAGTTGTAGTCCGTTGTCACGGTTATAGTTATTCGGATGTTTATTTATTTCAATGGCTTCTCTGTATCTTCTTGGCCAATAGTTCTTGGTGTTGGCTAATTTCTTTGTTTTGTCGAATTTTATCAAATGGCCGGTTTCTTCTGAATGTTCGGCAACTGCTGATTTTGTAGAATTTCCCTTCTTTGTACTTCTAATGTGTTCTCTGAGTCTGGTGTTTATACGTCGTTTGGTCTCTCCGATGTAGACTTGTCCGCAGGAACATGGGATACTATATACTCCTGGTGTTTCTAGTTTTTCTGGACCTTGGTATTTGGGAAAATGTTGTGCCACCTTCTGTTTTGCATTATATATTACTTTGACGTTCTTTTTCTCCAAAACTCTTCCGATTCTGTCCGTACATCCTTGTATATACGGTAGGTAAGCTGTTGCCGTGTATTTCTTTTCTTCTTTTTCTTCTTCTGTTCTGGTTGTATCTTGTCTTCGGTTTGTATCCATTTTTCTGTAGTGATGTTTTTAAGGTCCGATATTCTTCTTGTAGATGTTCTGACTCGCAAATTTGCTTTGCTCTATGTACTAGTGTGTTGACGACGGCCTGTTTTTGTGCTGGGTGGTGGTGAGAACTGGCGTGCAGGTATCTGTCGGTGTGCGTCGGTTTTCTGTATACCTTCTGTCCTAATCCTCCATTATCCTTCTTGAACACGAGGACGTCTAAAAATGGAAGTTGGTTCTCTGTTTCTATTTCCATGGTAAATTTAATCTTATTATGTAGGCTGTTTAGGTAGTCTTTGAAATTCTCCAGTTCCTTACGGCCATGTTGCCATATAATGAAAGTGTCGTCCACATATCTAAACCAACATTTTGGTTTTAATTGGTAGTTGTCCAAAGCATATATTTCGAAGACTTCCATGAATAAGTTAGCGAGTACTGGTGATAAAGGTGAACCCATTGCTGCTCCATCTTTTTGTTTATATAGACTTCCATTGAAGTTGAAATAGGTCGAGTTGACACAAAGCTCCATCAGGTCTGCTAAGGTGGTGTCCAAACCGTTGTTCTGCAATTCTTCCCGAGCTAATTCTATCGCCTCATTAACTGGTATATTTGTGAAGAGTGATGTTATGTCAAAACTGACTAGTATATCTTCTTGGTCCAATAACTTTTGAACCATTTGCTGGAATTAATTAATTTTTGATATACCATGTACTATTTAGTGCGAACAACTTCGCACACTCAAAATTCCAAAATTCCAGGGCTGTATTATGAAAATTCTCATTTCTTTTATTCACTCAGAATCATTCACCCTGTACATTATTTTGATAGAATTTCACGTAGCAGTTTAAAAGTATATGAACCAACTACAAAAATCATGTACTATATTTTTTGTCACACTTTCACCGGCTTTTAAATCAATCGCCATTAAACAGAAACAAGCAATACGATCAGTTAAGTTAAAAAAAAATATATTATATTATTAGTATTAGTGCAACCAACAGCTAGTCTCCGGACTAATGCCCCTTCGTACGCCGAATTACAAATTTCAAGCCTGGCGCGTTAAGTGCAATAACTGCATAATGCAAAACAAATAAGTAGGAATAAGTCTTTCGGCTGGTGTTTGTTGCAATCGAAGTTTTAGCGTTTTGTGGCAATACATAGATATTGCACTCAACGCGGCGAGGCTTGTAATTTGTAATCCAGCGCTAGGCGGGGTACTACTCCGGAGAATAGCTGATGGTTGTAGTCTGATTTTTTATTCCTTATATATTTAAACATAAACACCACATATAGTAGACAACCCCCAAATCCATAGCCAAGGCTGTGCTTGGAAAAACGCAGACATACATCGCGGTAGACAGTCGAACAGCATATTCGCCACTCAATACGCCTTAACCGATTGAGCTACCTCGCCGGATTTAAGGAAATGTATAGAGGAATGCGACAAAGTATTAAATTAATAAATAGAATATTATTGTTTTAATTAATCTATAAAGATCGAAAAACTTCTGATAACATTGAAATGACTTTAAATCGCGTCATCGCAATTTTGTTACCCTCCTTCCACCCTTAAGAATCTGTGTCACCGGAGAATTTTATGTTAGCCATCCTGAACTCGCGCTACAAGTTACAGTCAATATTTACTTACTGGGTTAGCCCTAATATGTATACATACACTTTATTCTACTCATTCCCGGAGTAACCACCTAGAAATCATTGATTTTTTAAATGTGCATTAAAGTTTTAGATCTTTGATTAATATACTACTTCGAAAAAAGAGGGTATTGATATATCATTTAATGTTTGGAAGGTAAAAAGTTATTTTATATGTTGGTGTTTTCGAAATGAATATTAAAAAAATAGGACCAAATCATATGATGACGGAAACCTCAAAAAAATTGTTCACTTAAGTACTTCTTAAGAGAGCTACAACTTAATTATGAGAATGGTTTCATTAAATATCTGCGAAACCGTTGAAGATAAAGTAATGTCATTTTGTGCAACCACTAACTATTTTATGCTTAAGAAGACAAAAATATATTATCTGAATATTTTATTCAGTGATTTGCCAAACTGTGGAGGCAGAGATAATATAATTCTAACTTTTTTGTGTTTTTATGTGTTCTTGACATGAAATCATAAAATTTAACAGTTTTTTGCGAGAAAAAGATTTCCTTTGAACTTCATTACGACGCGACGTACCGGTTTTCAGTAAAATTGATTTGAAAACAAAACCAATTGCCCATCTAAGTTTTAATTGTTTTTACTTCAAAATATCCCCCATTCACTCATCTACACTGTATGCAACCTTTTAAGAAAATAATACTCTATTAAGTCCTTCCTCTTTTGTGAACGTACTTTGTAATATTTTATTTTTTTTTCCAAATTTGAATAGCCTTGAGCATCTCAAGATATTCTTTGAAAGTTTTTTCTACATAACCACGAGTCCAATACACATATTGTGACAGATGAGGCCAAGTCAAATAGTCAAAGAAGAAATATTTCCGATTTTTTTGTGAAGATAAAATGTATATTCTTTCCTTTTGTTGGTCGATGGAAACCTGAAAGTGATGTTCGAAAAATCCCAGATTTTGTCAAAATAATAACGTTACATATTGGCAACTTTCGATTGGGAAGGTTAGTTGAAAGTCCAAAAAAAATCAATCGATCCTGTTGCACATAGGAAACTCCACTTCTAGTAAAGTTAGTCTCAATGCTTAAGATACCTATTTTGACAAAAACGTGGAGCTTTGGACATGCCTATTTAAAAGTCATTCATAGAATTGAATGCGTAGGGCCCTGTCTTAAGATAAAATACCAAGAACTTATAGATAATAGAGGAGATAGAGTAGTTCTTCTTTAATAACAGGCCCGCAAAAAAAAATTGTGAGCGAGAATTAAGACCCACTTTTCCTTATCGCTTTTTGGGCGCTGAACACGAATCTGAAGTCAGAATAGCAATCGTGAAAACACCTGATTTGTGATAGGTTCTAAATGAATTGGAAAAAATTGGGAGACATTGAGATATCATTTTTGGGAGAAAATACAGTATTTTCCAAAGTATTTCATTAGCTGATAAAACTTTAGATACGGTGAGTTCACTTTTGACCGCACTATTATACCAAATTTCCTAGGATATTGCTCTCAACTATGGTTTATAAACATATTCTTGTAGATTAACTTGGGATTGCACTTGTGTTCGCGGAGCTGAGCAGAACTGCACACAATGAAGGAGGCTGTAGTAGTGATGGAAATAGCTCTGGAGATGATGATTAACCTTCATATGCCAGAAAAAGCAAAGAAGCGCAAAAGTTTACACAGGCAGAACTCAGTGACTTAGTACGGGATCTCGGACTACCAAAAGATGCCGCGGAATTATTGGCTTCCAGATTGCGAGCGAAAAATGTCTTAGAAGTTACTAAGTTTCCTTTTATCGAGATAGGGATAAAACATTCCAACAATATTTCTTCCAAGATTCAGATTTAGTGTATTGCAATAATATTAACGATGAATGAGTTAAAATCAAATACATACAAAGCAGACGAGTGGCGATTGTTCATTGACTCATCAAAGAGAAGCCTCAAAGAAGTATTATTGCATAATACAAATAAATATGCCACTGTGCCCATTGAATATTTGACAGTTTTATAAGAAAAATACACGAATCTAGAGATGATATTAAAAAAAAAATAAAATATGAAGAACATAAGTGACAAATTTGTGGTGATCTTTAAATTACTTCCATGATTTTAGGTCAACAGTCAGGATTTACAAAATATCCTTGCTTCCTTTGTGAATGGGATCGAAACAATCACTACAAAGAAAAAAGATCTGGCTCACGCGATCGTGCCTCTTACCGAGTGAAAAGAATATAATAGAGCAACCACTGGCAACCACCCCTGCATATAAAATTAGTCTTGATGAAGCAGTTTGTAAAAGCGCTTGATAATAATCAACTGCTTTGAATATTTGAGTCGAACATTCAGTCAGTTGTCGGAAGTTAAACTTAAGGAAGTAATTTTTGATGGACCCCAAATTCGAAAGATTTTGAAGGATGATATGTTCATTACAACGATGACTCCAAAAGAGAAGGCTACATGGGAAAGCTTTAAGGCAGTAGTTCATCAGTTCCTAGGGGATTATAGAAGTGATGACTACGAAAGCATTGTAGCTGAGATGACCAAGAATTACCAAAAAATTAAGATGTTTAATGAATTTAAAACTACACTTCCTTGACTCGCATCTAAGTTATTTCCCTGGCAATATATGTGATTTCAGTGAAGAGCAAGGCGAGCGATTCCATCAAGATATCAAGGGAATGGAGAAACGGTATCAAGAAAGATGGGATATCAATATAATGGCAGACTTGTGTTGGTCATTAAGGAGAGAAACAGTCCAAAAGGTACATGAACGAAAAAGAAATCCATTGCGTAGATCATTCGATAATAAAGGAGACAGGAGACGAGCAAAAAATAAATAAGTTTTTATTTTACTGCCTATTATATACACACATTGATTAGCCCATTAAGCACTAGTTAAATTGAAACTTTCATATCTACTTTATATTCCGTTAAAGATCTTTGTTGCATACTCCTAATTTGAATCTAAATATCACCTCGCGTAATATAATGTGTTGATTAACTTTAATAGGATCAGGAGTTCAAGGATCATAAAATGTAAATGTCTTGAAATTTCCAATGCTGCTTCTACCAAATTATAATTGCAAACTAAAAGCAGCTTGTTTCGTTGCATCTGGAATTTTAACAATTCCTCTCCTGGCAAAATAAGTAGAAAAAATATGAATGAATGAAACTAATATATGATTCAAATGGAAAGAGTCCTCAGTTTAGCGCGAATATCTTAAAAACAGAGAAATTGAAAAATTTAAGAAATTAAGTATATGTTCATTATGTATCTATTGTAAACTATTTGCAGAAAGTGGTGTTAGTCATATGTCATAAAACTGGAGTATGTTGTACTTTTCTTTTAACGCCTTATTTATATTAATGTCCTGGCGGAGTTTAGCCGTAGGCTATTCTACCACTCAACCAGGATGGACGGACACACATAGACAACATCACAACACCCATTCCCTGCGACATTGCCATCTGCCGCAGCTGACACTCGAACTCAGGAGAGGAGAACGACTAGACTGTGTTGTGTCTCACACAAACGCAGTCTAGACCACTGCTACCGCAACACGTGAAAAACGCCACTACACATCCATACCCTAGCCAGGATTCGAACCCGGGACTCCGTGATCGCAAGCCTAACACCTTAAGCACTGCGCCACCGAGCCGGTTACTTCAAACAATGTTGATTAAAAGTCTCAATGGATCCAATCCCCTAAAGTCAACGGTTTCCGATATTTAAGTATCATGTTTAAAAAATGCCGCTGGCAGGGGCAGTACGTTTCCATCAAGTATACACGGTACATAAGAAAAGAGCAAACCAACAACATAAAATAATATTTCCATATTGGATATTTAAATAAAATTAATCCATAAGTATTTTTCAACTGAAGAAAAGAAACATTTTTGTAATAAACAAATGAATAACATTTATTCTCTTTATGTGATGGAAACTTGTTAAATATTTCTGTAAGCATTACTTTAGAAGTTTTTATTAATATGGATAATGCATGAGATGGAATATTTAGAGATTAATTTTCTCCAAGATTATGACCGCTATTAACACAGTATCATGTCTACTATTAAAATGATTTATGTTATTTTTTATATGCAGTACAGAATGTAAAATGTATAATGAAGGAGCTGTTAAAATTTCTAATTCACTAAAAAGTTTTCTACATGAATATTGTGGTGGCTTTAAAGTCATATTACGCGCGATTTCATTTTTAAGTACAAATATTTCGTTTAAAACTACTGCAATTGCTCCAATAGATTATGCAAAAATACAAGGAATCTGTGTCACCGGAGAATTTTATGTTAGCCATCCTGAACTCTACGCGCTACAAGTTACAGTCAATATTTACTTACTGGGTTAGCCCTAATATGTATACATACACTTTATTCTAGTCATTTCCGGAGTAACCACCTAGAAATCATTGATTTTTTAAACGTTCATTGAAGTTTTAGATCTTTGACAAATATACTACTTCGAGAAAAGAGGGTATTGATATGTCATTCAATTTTTAGAAGGTAAAAAAATATTCTATAAGGTGGTATTTTCGAAATGAATATTAAAATGTTAGGACCAAATCAAATGATGACGAAAACCTCTGAAAAGAGCTACAACAGCTTAATGATGGACCCCCTAGTATGGTTTCATTAAATACCTCCGAAACCGTTTAAGATAAAATAATGTCATTTTGTGCAACTACTAACTATTTTATGCTTAAGAAGAAAAATATATCATCTAAACATTTTTTCAGTGGTTTGCCAAACTGTGCAGGCAGATATAATATAACCCCAACTTTTTTGTGTTTTTTTTATAGTTTTTTGACTTGAAATTACAAAACAGTTTTCTGCGGGGAAAAGTTTCCCGTTGAACTTCATATACGTCGCGACCTACCGTTTTTCGGTAAAATTGATTTGAAAACAAAACCAATTGCTCATTTAGGTTTTAATTGTTTTTACTTCAAAATATCCTCCATTCACTCATCTACAGTGTATGCAACCTTTCAAGAAAATAATACTCTATTAAGTCCTTGCTCTTTTGTGAATGTATTTTGTAATTTTTTTTTTCCAAATATATCTTGGAAGATTTTGCTACATCACCAACAGTCCAATACACATATTGTGACAGATGAGGCAAAGCCAAATAGTCAAAGAAGAAATATTTCGGATTTTTTTGTGAAGGTAAAAATGTTTACATTTTCTTCTTTTGTTAGTCAATGGGAACCTGAAGGTGATGTTCGAAAAATTGCAGATTTTGTCAAAATAATAACGTTACATATTAGCAACTTTAGATTGAGAAGGTTAGTTGAAAGCCCAAAAAAGAATCGATCCACCCTGCCATTGCACATAGGAAACTCCACTTCTAGCCTCAACGCTGAAGATGATACCCATTTTGACAGAAACGTGGAGATTTGGACATATAAATTATAATTTCAAATTAAAAGCAGCTTGTTTCGTTGCATCTAAAATGTTAACAATTCCTTTCCTGGGAAAATAAGTAGAAATATGAATGAATTAAACTAATTCTCTTTATATGATGGAAACTTGTTAAATATTTCTGTAAGCATTATTTTAGAACTTTTTGATAATATGGATAATGCATGAGATGGAATATTTAGAGATTAATTTTCTCGAAGATTATGACCGCTATTAACACAGTATCATGTCTACTAATAAAATGATTTATGTACAGAATGTAAGATGTATAATGAAGGAGCTGTTATAATTTCTAATTCACTAAAAAGTTTTCTACATGAATATTGTGGTGGCTTTAAAGTCATATTACGCGCGATTTCATTTTTGTTTACAAATATTTCATTTAAAACTACTGCAATTGCTCCAATAGATTATGCAATAGCATAACTGTGCCTGAATGTGTGCAAAATAATAACTTTTTAAGATATGAATATTAATAAATGATCGTCCAATAACAAAGTGCTAGATAGTTTGCTGAATATACGGTATATGTGATTTCCTCAATTCAACATCGGATCTATACGGAGTGTTCAAAAATTTTTGTCAGTAACTTTAGATGGTGATAGAGTTTGAAAAATATGAAGAAAAGTTCCTGTAGACATGTGTCCCGAAATGCTTCCTAAGATAGCTACGGCCCCTTGAAGGTGGGCACTAGAATAGGTTCTATTTAATATTTCAGAAACTCTTTGTGCTGCAGTGATGGGATTCGGCAAGTTATTTAGTATCACGTAGGTATTACTTCATTAGACTGGCCAAAATTAAATTCAACCAGGTGTAGAAAAGGTGGGCGTCCTCCTTTATAATCCATTTCGTTTTAATTTTGATACCGGAACATGGTTGCCTGATCAAATTTACATTTTTTATAAAATAGTTGCTACAGGGTCATTTTCTAACTTGATTTCAATTACTAATTTAATTTCTGGCTTTAATTTAAGCTCAAATGTCACAATTTAACAATCAAAATAGTTCAAGTGTACAAGGAAACGTCTTAATTCTGAAAAAACTCAAACATGGAAAAGATATTGATACTAAATAACGTACAAATTCACATCGCTGTAGCACAAAGAGTTTCTTAAATATTCAATAAAAACCTGCTCGAAAACATCACCTTCTGGAGCATATCCATAGAAACTCTTTTTCACATTTTTGCATAAACTATCAACATAAACGGAATTTTCGTACACTCTGTATAAACGCCAATAGATGTAACATTAAACATTATAGTATAGTATGATTATCAAATGAGTATGACATAATCAATTTTTTTAGTTGAAAATAATCAGCTTTTAACTGGCATATAAATATTTAGGTAGTCTATATTTATATAGTCTATTCTATGTAATGAAGGCGGAAATAGTGTAAATATTTCGTGCAAAGACGAGATTACCTTCCCCCCGTTTTCGAGGGTGCTGAACACGAAGCAAGTGCTGGGATAAGTTTTTGATCGCTACAACGGCCGAAAACCATCCCTTTTATGGACTCCTTTATGTTTTCATATATAAACGGCTCTAGGCAGTGATTTATTGACGGATTATACTTGAAATAACATGGAAGGGGGTTATAGAGTAAGTGGAATCCAGACAGGAAGCCTCTGGGGTTGATTGAAACCCCTGCCGCCCCCTAAATAATAATTTTTAGCTCCAACCTCTCCTCATCCCTCAAACGGGCAGTCACCAGAAATCATGCTATCCAGGATTTACAGGTTTTTCGACATATTATCGTTTTTCCTTCATTTTTCACGGAAGAGAATGTGATGGGGACCTCGGAGGTTGCTTCAACCCTTCCAAGGGGTGTAACATTCATTAATTACATTTTGGATCGTCAATACGCCCTCCTCCGTTTTCGCAGGCGCTGATCACGATAAAAATATTCACCTTCATCTCCGACTCTCCTCAATCCCTAAAATGGACGGAAACTTACCCTCATCCACCAGTTATTGGTGGGGCGATGATTGTGTAGGTTGCTGAATAGGGTATAATGATTTCTTCATCGGAGAGTAATGAATAATAAATTGTATGCAAATAATTTATTTCGTCATAAAAATATTTTCATGTAATTCTTTGAATAAACATCATTGCCATTGACGACAAAATTTATTATTCATTGATAATCCAAAGTACAATTAATAAATTTTACACCCCTTGGAAAAAGTTGAAGCAACCTCCGAGGTCGCTACCACATTCTCATGAAGAGATATGCACAGAATCGATCATATGTCGAAAAACCTGTAAATCCTGGATAGCATGATTTCTGGTGAGTGAAGGCTGGTTTCTCCCCTAGGCCTGCTGCCTGGATTCCACTTACTCTATAACCCCTTCCATATTATTTCAAATATAACACATCGATAGATCACTCCCCAGACCCGCTTATATATGAAAACATAAATGGATCCGTGAAAAGGGTAATTTTTGGCCGTTTCATTGGGTTGCGGCAGTCAAAAACTTCTCCCACCACTTGCATCATGTTCAGCAACCTCGAGAATGGGAGGGGGAAATAATCTCGTCTTTGCACAAAATATTTACAAAAATGTCGTCTTATAATGCTTCATTACATAGACCAGGAATTCCCAACAGGTGGTCCGCGGACCCCTAGGCGGACGTTGTTTTAAGAGTCCGCGAAATGTCACTGAGATAATTGTTTTGTATTTTACTTGACTTGCAGTGGTAGATTCTACATAATCTTCATTTTAAGAAGAATTTGAGCTTTTAAAGGGTCCTTGTCAGTATAGCGACCGATGAGAGGGTCCTTGAAAAAAATCTTGTTGGGAATCCCTGACATAGACTAATAAGAATGCCTATCAAAGTGTATACTTCGTAAATTAGCTCTTCAAGGTTAATTAGTATTAGAGATGACTATCAATAAGTAATCTGAAGCTTCATTTATCATATATAGAACCCGAAGCTTTATTGATTGACTTATTTAAAGAGGGCTACTTTTTGGCTTAAATTTGTTGCCCGAGGTCGTGTTATATCTATTAAAAGTTTAATTGATGCCACTGTATATCTAAATTACAAGTAACTTTCTAGGTGCCTGTGCATATAATTTTGGTTAGATGCAGGTGCTATGTTAACTCAATTGATGCATAAACTTTCTCAGAGACTAACTTTTCTACTTAAAGATTAGTTTAATTCGAAAACTTTTAAAAACTAATTAAAATACAGTCTACGAATTGTCAGAGGCACTTTAAAAGGAATTTAATTTTCCAAACAGCAAAACTAATACACAACATTAGAACAGATAATCGGATGTTTGGTAGGATTCGGTAAAATTGTAGAATTATTATTTATTGGTAAATGGTCAATCTCAAAATACCATATTTTTGAATTAAGATGAATTTGAAAACTTAATTAATGATTTGCTTTCATCACGATTAGAGAAAATTATTTAGGTATTAAGCAAGTCACAACTTTTACTTTTTTATTTATTATGAAATTACCTACTTTCTGTATATTGTTGCCCTAATCTGGGTACGTTAATATACTTGTTAGGTAAATACTTTAATACACTCATTATTGCAGAACCAATCAAAACAACTACTCTTCTAGCTGCGAATACGAATACTGACGAAGTATTGAATTCCATGATAGGATTCTTAGCATTCTCACTCAAACGGTGAGTGTGAGGTGATTTCTGCCCGTTTGAGGTATGAGGGGGGGGGGAGGCGTTGGAGATAAAAATGAATATTTTTCCCGTGATCAGCAACCCCGAAAACGAGGGTATAGGCGTTTGAACCGAATCATTTGAAAACAAATGATTTTCCACCCCTCGGGAGGGTTTAATCAAGCCCCTATGCCTGCTGTCTGGATTTCACTTACTCTATAACCCCCTTCCATGTTATTTCGAGTATAACCCGTCGATAAATCACTCCCCAGACCCGTTTATATAGATTCAGAAAATTCTTCGTTTGGCATTGCGCTATTAACCGACCGCCCACATTAAAGACGTCTACCAGTACTCTAGCAGTAAAGAGTGGACACACCCATTAAGAGGCATGTATGTACACGATTCCATGCTTCGCTCTCGCTTGCTCTTATTGCCAACCCAATACGTACAATTTCCGATATTGTATATGAAAACATAAAGGGATCCATAAAACGCCGTTTCAGGGGGTTGCGGCGGTCAAAAACTTCTCCCACCACTTGCAAACCTCGTCTTTGCACGAAATATTTATAAAAAAAGTCATCTTATAATGCTTCATTACATAGAATACATGAAGTGTGCTCATTTTGAGATTGATCCACATACCTTCTATGTATATACCTAGTAATTTGTTTCTTTTCCTATATTAAGGATTGAAAGGATTCATAATTTGGAAATACCCTGTATGGTAGACTGTTGCATATTACTTATACATTTACTTTGCTCTAAAGAAGTATACTTAAATTTCAAAAATCACTGTAGTAATTTTTTATAAATGTCATCAAACTGATATAATACAGATTCTCATTACCCTGACCATCCGATTAATGTTATAAATGTTGATACAAAGTAAAATTCAATAAACGACATGCGAAAGAACAATATTAAAATATACGATGCTCTGAAAATTGCAGACATAAACTCTAATAAAAAATCTAATCTAGTAACTATCAGAACGTCATTCTTAAAATTTTCTAAAAGTTACGTACAATATGCTTAAATTTTATTCTAGAATATACTAAAACTATAGTCAGTACTCATTCCTTAAATCGACATACCACTAGGTCCATTCCGGATGCACTATGTAACTTTTTGGGAGGCATTCTATAAACCAAATATTGTGTTTTGTAGTAAAAGTAAGTAGGCACTGACACTAGACTTTTTTTTCTTGTTATTTTAATAAATAATCATTCCAAAATCAATATGTGGTGCTTGCCAAAATTGCGATATAAAATTAGTCGTAATAAAGAGGTTTATATTCCAGAGAATCACTTTTTATAAGTATCTACTTCATAAAAGTGCACCATAATGCTTATTTCATTTTAATAGTAAATAATGATGTACGTGATAAAACGGAAACTAGAATGGAAAGTAGCGAATTTCCAGATTTTAAAATCTTTGTAATATTTTTCCTCGTTATTTCAGCCTTTCAGGAGAAATGCTGAAAGTATGACGGGTCGCTATAAATTATTCAAAAGGTGTCACCATCACTTCTGAAAAGGGCGGCTGCTTGAAGTATCTGTTGACTTTTATCAGCTGAATAATAAACAAATTTTATGCACCGATATTTTTTCCATTTAATTTTAGATGAACCGGTTTTAATTAAAACAGTAAAATTTTATTGAGGACAATGATAAGAATTGTTTCATTTTCTAAAATATCATACTGCAAGACTATAATATAATTTATAAACATGTCTGTGATACTAATATTAACGTCGGACAAGAAGACGATGACGTTTTTTCGGAAGTATATTCTGAAAAATATTACTAATTAATAATCAGAATCATGAGATATAATAATATCTACCAGTGATACATAATTAATCTTCTTCGATAATTGAAAATGTTTCTGAAAATGGAAATTATACATTTTCATGCGGATACGAGACATCTGACACAGAAGACTAGTCAGATGATTCAGAAATTAGTTGTAAGCATATTCGGCGTTTTTTGTAGTATAATATTTTTAAGCGTGCTTTTTAACGTACTTTTAAATGACTAATGGAAGAAATGTTTGCTCAACAATGATCGGCAAATCAAAATTTCTACAAAAATTCAATTTTTAAAAGATCTTTGTAATATTTCAATACCAAATTTGTGGTCGTATTTAAGACCAATAAAAGTATATTTCTCCAAATTTTCGTTAAAGTATAACGTACTCAAATTAATGTATTTCAGAAAAAAACGGAAAATTCTCCGATATATGACTACACTTTTATCATGAAGATACCTCTCAATTATCTGGGGCTCAATTCTCGAATCTGTATTAGTAAAAGTCGCATTCGACTTTGGGAAAATATCTACCGAAATTTGCACGACTCTAAAAAATATGCATGGCCTGTTGTATTTCATACCAAGCAAGAACTTTGTTAGTAACTTTAGGATCAATACAGTTAGTTGACTGACAACCTTATTATAAACATGCCAAACAGGAGAAGAGCTGTGAGTGATCAAGCAGGCGACCATACCGCTTATTAATTTCATTTTTTTTAAAACTATAGAATAAAATTAGTTTTTTAAAATTAATTTATTTTAATTTATTTTGTTGTTTTCATGGGTTATAAAAATATTCACAAAATCTTTAATCAACTACAAATTTGGTTTACGAATGCCCCCAAAAAATGTCTCCAAGTTCAAAATAGGTTACATACAGAGTGCAGTGGTTTTAAGAGTCCTCGGAGTACTGACCTCTTCGTCACCTACCTCGGACTTTTTGGTCTTTGTGTCGGCGACCTGCAAAGTGTCGTCCGGGGGCAGCCGCCACTCGTTCCGGTCTGCGTGCACATTGGCGTGCATTCCGTTATCCGCCCCGTCTCGCCACTCGTATTCGCCGCCACTGTCTCGACTCTACGTCACCTCCCACAATGAAAGACAGAGCTGCTGTCGGAGGGGAAAGGTAGGCTCAACAGTTTATCAGCCTGAAAAAAAAAACAATAAATAATGTGTATAAATTGTATAGGATATCAATATATTACTGTGACATTAGAATAGGAGAAAGACTGAGGCTTATAATAGACAAAATGTTCAGTCTATATCGAATTCACGCGAGGTTAAGACCACTAACATGAACGACACGTGTTTTATTGGTAAAAGTGCAGTATATTACAAAATGAAACAGACAATGTAGATAATGAGAGTAGTAATTGACATAAATGGAATGTGAGGGTTACTTTTTTGGAAGGTCTTTTATTTGAGACAGTTATAGACATGTTTAGAATAATAGGTCAAAAAAAAAAACCGCCTACGTTTTGTTTGTTGCAAATAAATGTATTAACTTCCAGAAGATGGCTTAAACCTTTTGAGTGGCGCTGAAGTAGTTTCCAGAAATACCAATACATTTGTATATTATACTGGACGCATGTTTCACCAACTAGTTCCTTGAGGTAAACCAGAAAGAAGCAAAAAGCCCCAAAAGTTCTGCGACCGGACCGCAAGACATCTTCCCCCCCCCCATTTTCGAGGAAGGGGAACACGATGGTGACAATATTTTCCGACCTACCCTTCAAGAACTACCCCTAAACCGGAAAAACCACCCCTTTTCTGATTTTCTGATTTTCTGATGCTAAGCATTTTTTATCGGAAAATTTTATTATCGAAAGTTGTTCAGAATTATTCAAAAACCCTAAATCCAAAATTTAATCAAAATTAAAAAATATTTAATTTTTTTTAAAAATAAAGTCCAAAAATATCATTTAAATGGAGAAACATCTCGCCTTTAAAATGCAAAAAAGGAATTGAAGATCGGATGAACAGAACCCGAGATATCGAGATTCAAAGCAGACGGGGCGGGGTTGAGCGCATTGACAAAGCGCTCGGTGCTTTGAGCACCGTGAGGCGAGACGAGACGGCCAGCCATATTTGAAAGCAACAGAGATATATGTGAACAACTAAGAGAAATAAAAATGCCTTATTAATATTATTAATAAACTTGAATTTATTCTTCTTCACTAGAGTCACTTTTGCAGCTATTGTAATTGTACGCTTCCTAATCTACTGTTGCTTTGGTACACCCCTTACACCCACAGTTCTCCGTGCATTGGATTTGAGTTGCTAAGCACGAGCAAGTTTCTGGTACTCAGTTCTCTTGCTGTGGCACCGCAAAAAGGAAAATACGCACTCCGGTGCTGGCAAGCCTTCCATCCACTTAACGCATAGGTTACCAGAAATGTCCATTTCCCACTCATGAGCAAAGGGGTCCGGAATTATGGGCCTGGTTTCCAGGCTTCTGAGCCATATTCCGGCCTGGTAATTGGCACGTTTATTGTGCTATCTCAAGGTGTCTTTACAAGGAGGCATTTGGAAACTCTCAATTTGCCTCTCCTTCCCTCTGAACATCTAGTAACGCAGCTCATCAACAGGTTTCACCTTGCATTTAGGGGCATATAACTGGCAGACGAATTCCTTTATGGTGTCATCAACATCATTAGACAGCACCCAATCTCGCCCAACTTGCTGAACGCAACTCCTATATTCAAAATCTTGAGAAAAGTCGTTGTCAATTCGTCAAATGTTTTTTGTTCTCCTTTCATAGACTGAAGTACAGCCATTGCGTCAATTATGCAAGCCGAATCTTTTTTCGGCAGACTGGCAGGGGTGATGTATTTTTCCAAGTGATGGGCAAACACTGATTTGCAAGTTTTCTTCAAAGACCCATCAACATTTGCCAGAGTCCATGGAAATGGTGCCAGAGGATATTTGAACAATTCCTTCATGTCAAGTTTTTTATTCTCTGCGATATAAATCATTTTGCTGAATAGATTTCGGTCGTATCGGAGGATTACTTCTTTGTTTTGAACCTTGGTCGTTTTGCTCGTCTTTGGTCTACTTATCTTGAGACCTACTTTCTTAATAGGATTATGAAACCCTTCTCCTTTGGCTAGGCGAACCGTGAACTCTTGATACGCTATTTTCCCCTTGTTTTCCGAATTAATGAGATCAGCAGCTGTTGATTCATCAACACATATTTTAGTAGATAAAGTATAATATCTGAAGGATTAGGATCCCACTCGTGGGCTAGAAGTTCTGTGAGACCTGTCTCATCTCTAATTATCCGGGGGCTTCGGAGGTCAGGGTGGCAATGATTTGTTTCGCAGGATGATAGAACTGAAGAAGCTCTGTGCTCAGCATTAACATAGTACTGTGCTACAGCCTGCTTTTTTAGACTGAAACCCTTAGTACCTCCAGCAGTTTGGGTGTCTGTTCACAGTCGCTTCGATGGCTTGGTCTACTGGAATTCTAGAAAAAGGGTTTTTGCTTCTTAGTTGTACTGAAAAACCTCCATCTACAAAATATTGGTGAACAAATTAACAATTTAGTTAATTCAATGAAGTGGTATGATAGATAGCGTGAGTAGTTCACCCTATCCAGTGCAAGGCACCATTTTTTCAACCGCAGCTAAGAACAGAAACCAATTTCCTTCCCGATTAGTTCGAAGAAAAGCGAGAAGTAGCTCCACTAGGTCTATATATTTCATACAAAAGGACGACATTGCTACTTGTACGAAGATGTGTCAAGTAGTTGTCAAAAGACTTTAGTGGCTTGAACACGTTCATCTTGAAGAACAGAGTTATGGGATGCATGGTTCGTCTTACGGCTCAGAGAAGTGAAGCATTGAGAGACGTAGGAAAGGTCTAACTCATTTGTATCTACCCATTCCAAAAACCCAGAGTACAGATGTCGATTTAAAATATCAGTGAATCAGCGAAACGGTGATTTTTGAATTTGTATTTGTGATTGGCCGGATGCACTGAATTATGAACCGATAATTCACTACAGTGAATTATAAGTACGATTTTTCACCAAAAAAAAAATGCTAATAATTGTCATATAATTAAATAGGCGTAGAAATATTATTTTAAAATGCAGTATTAATGCTCAACTCCGCCCCGTCCACTTTGAATCTCAAAATGTCGGGTTCTATTGATCCGATCTTCAATTTCTTTTATGCGTTTTAAAGGTGAGATGTTGCTCTAAAACTTTTATTCAGAACACGTTCTCGATATATCCAACCGTTAGTCCAATAAGCAGGAAAACGTAAATTTCAAAAAACACAATTTTTCATTTTTTCGAATTTTGACCGATAAATACTGTTTTTTTGGCCATAAACATTACGAACAAAAATGTAGTCAATTCATTAACCTACATTTAGAAAAAAAAGAAATTCAAGATTGCTCCACCCAATTTCGAGATAATTGAATTTAAAAATTCGCAGTCGGGCCGCCATTTTGAACGGCCGCCATATTTGAAAGCTACCTCCCCATGATGGACCTCTCCGACTTTTTTGCTCCACATGAGCCCAGAAACAGCTGGTAAAAGTTTCATTCAGTCCCCCCAAATTATAATGACTTTAGGAGGTCTGGCACATGGTCCATTTGGGGTAAAAGCTTTACCTTAAGGGACTAAACCATGTTCGCATCATTTGATGGTAATTAGAATTAATGATGCCGACATGGTTAGCGCAATTCTCATTGAGTATATAGTACAAGTATATCGGTGTTTGTGAAAGGGCTCCAGTGATAGTCACGACATTTTGAAATTTCATACATTAAAAATTTATTGCTTTGCTGTCCAAATATTTTTCGAAGAAAATTTTACCCTTTACAAGATAAGTGAGATAATAGAAGAAAAATGGAAGGTGAAAAGTTTAATTTTTAGACTTGGCCACAAAAATATTTTTTGAGCCCGTCAAAAAATCTTCGAACAAAACCAAAGTTTTTAGTAGAGTATTTTATATTCATGTTCATATGTTTTCGAATGATTAAAACCTCTAAACATTGTACAATCTTTTTCGTTGTTTCGAATTGGATTTATATCCTCCTGATGAATTCTAAAGAGAATGAAAAAGATTTTACAATGTTTGGAGATTTTAATCATTCGAAAACATGAAATACTTCATTTATTGGGACATGTATGCGGTGAGCGAGATTTTATACCTTTTTTCTTTGTGCTTTTTAATATTTTTTGGCTTTGAAACGTAACAAATATTTGACTGTGATGTAGTATCCTCTAGGTAGGGCTGGAGTTACTAGAAAGAATTCCTCATAAAGGAGGCTTCTTATACTATATTGGCATGATCAGACTTAAATTATCAATATATAGAAAGAGTGGTTGTTTTATTTGTTCATGCTGAATGTTAGATATAGCGAGAAAGAAGTCGACAAGTCGTTTCGTAGGGAGAACTTTTGCTGACCTTCTATTTCTTGGTCAGACTTGCACCAATCTCATCCTGAATGTTAGAAATAGTAAGAAAGAAGTCGACAAGTCGTTTCGTTGGGGGAACTCTTGTTGATCTATTTTAGCCAGACTTGCACCAATGGTATATGAAAGAAACGAATGTTTTTCTTTGAAAGTTATCTGCTGAATACCCAAAATAATAATTTTTAACAATTATTTTATTTTTTGAAGGCTCGATTTTTTAAAAATTTTTACATTGTTTTTTTTTGGTTATCACTTGCCTATAAGGGCCCCAAAATGTATGTCGCCCCATATAGCCTAGCTACGTCTCTAGTAGTGTATTTTGCTTACTGATCTTTACTTGTTGCGGATTTTTTGGCTAGCCGTATTAGTTCATTTCTTGGCCGTATCAACCGGGGTGGAGCAATATAGAACGGTTGATAGTTCAGGAAGCAACCTGTTGACAAAAGGTGAAGAAAACGTTCCGCTGTCAGACGTTTCACACAGCAAAGAAAGGCCAACTAGAATAATTCATGGACAAAGCGTCTGCCAAGATGGATAGGAAGAAGACTATTAGTTCATAAGAAATATAATATATGTTATTATAATCATCAACGTCACTTTATAAGTATTTATAAGTATTGCCGCTTTGCGACTCGTTAGCATAGGGAGATTCTTCAGATATAAGTCTTATAGTTTTCTTCTACTTTATTTAGAGTTATTCTAAAATTACATTTTAGAGTTTTTGTACTAGGTTATTGCCTGTTTTTGCAAATTAAAATAATCGAAAAGAGAGCTGTTATTTTCCGTTGTTTTATCTTGTGAACATTAAGCCTTTCATTGATGACCAACCCCGTCGTCTTTGTCAAAGGTGTTTCTCAAGTTTATAGTAGTTTCTATTTACTTTGCTGATTTTCGTATCATGGGAAGCATCCACCATAAAACCAGAATTTTATTTTTTATTCAAATATATTTTTTGTTACTTAGTTTTATCTGATTTGGTTTTGCAATAAATTGGCGATTGGCGTCTTTATTAAGCATTAATATCAGTTCACTAAAATCTTAGTTATTTACTAGATTTTTTTATGCTAAACTATTAACATCGCAGTTAAATTTCATTTGTTTACAATAACAGTAACAACATCAATATGATTTATTTTGTCAGGCAATGCATATAGTGTATGGGATACACGAAGCTTTACTAAATGAATATGTGTGGTATCTATATCTATTAAATGTTTTCAGAAACAAATTTGTACGCATTTCACTTGTTAATGAAAACATAAATTACAATTTTTATTGCCTGCTTTTATTTTACTGACTTTATCTGTTGGTTTGTTGTTATTTGTGATCGATTTTTCACCCACTTCCCGTGTACCTAAAGCCTTGATATTTGGCACGATGAGATATTCCCAATGATAGTGCAATAATATGTACAATAATATGATGTCAAATGTGTGGTACCAACCCACGCTTTTATTTTTATTAATGTAAGCCAGAAAATACTGTGATAGCAGAAACAAGCATGATTTTTTCATTATAGTGCTAGAATGGAGTCGATTAGGGTTTTAACCTCGGAACATGGCGAAAGGACGAAATCGTCTGAGACTTTTTCCAACGTCTTTATACTAAAAATTGCAAAGTTTCTAAGTTTATCACGTACGATTATTAATAATTTAAATAAATAATAATAATAATTTTTAATAAAACTAAAAAAGAAGTAATTATTAGAACTAAAAGAAAAAATGTTGAGAAAAAAGGTTCTACACAATTTTTTATATAAATCGTCAGTTTTTAAGTTATAACGACTCGAAAATTGCGATTTTAGATTGAGAAAACAGATATTTCAAAACGGTTTATATCAAATAACTCGAAAAATTTCATATTTAGCGCAAACATGTTTTTGGTCTAAAAGAAAGCTTATAAACTAGGAATGGATTTGTTTTTTTCAAATTTCCGTGTGATTAATAGTTTCAGAGATAAAAAAGTTTAAGATGTAAAAGTTTAAAGTTGGTTGAGTGATTATTCTCAGCGGTTGCATTCCCTAAACGTGTCCATTGACTTAAAAAATTTTACAAATCAAAATTAAAGGCTTAGTTAAGCTTTCAAATGATTATTTATTTGTTTCTGTTGTATAAAAAACAAAGAATATATCTCACCATTTCATTACTATAATTACTAAGTGATTAAAAGAAATAATTCTCAAATACCATTTATCATTAATATACAGCTCTACTTAGATGCCAAAATTATTTTGCCCATTTAAAACACTTGCTTTAGAAAAAAAAAATTGCACTTTAAATTGAAACCTGGTTGTCTTCCTCGATACCCGACGCGGTTGTTTCATTACCTGGCTACACATTATTTCGCTGTGACCGCATCGATAAAAGAGGTGGAGACACTTGTGCCTATATAAGCGACCCTCTAAGTCAACCTGCGGGATTATCTGTAATTTCATGTCAAGTTCCTGGCTCAGAATGTCTGCTCTTAAATTTTAACTGGTTTTTCGTCTTTTCATACACTGCGACAAAATTGAATCTTTGAGTTATTCACTGGAAAATTTGATCATAGTCGGAGACTTTAATTTTCCAAAGATTTCCTGGCCTATTGTTGAACCTCCGACGACGGAAGATGCAACTTCAGATTTTATTAATATGTTTCTCAGATGCAGTTTAAATCAATATATCTCCAGCTTCACCAGACATCGAATCAATCAGCGTCCATCTCTTATCGATCTTTTAACGACCAACGACGAATTTCTAATCAACCACTGCAACCTGAACTCACCCATAAGTATCTCCGACCACGTTTGTATCGATTTTAAAGTACAGTTTGTGACTGCAGCTATCGACTTCCCTTCCTCAAAAATATTTAACTACCATAAAGCTGACTATATGGCACTAAATAACCACTTTAGCAATGTCAACTGGTTTGACGGGTGTGCAGACATCACCGATCCAAATTTACTCTGGGAAAGCTGGATTGCACAAGTACGCTTGGCTGTTGCTCGTTTCACCCCGCAGTTTAATAAGAAAAAATCAATAAAATACAAAAAACCCTGGATTAACAAACTACACGATATGTCTCTCGAAAGAAAAGCTCTGTGGCAAAGGTACCAAAGGTCACGTTCCACTGATGACATCCAACTTCACAGAAACTTCTCCTACCGACTCACTGGACTCCTAAGGCAAGCTAGGCACAATTATGAGGAGCAGTTGATAACTACCAATGGACCTAATACATTTTACAAGTATACGCGCTTTCGTTTGTCCAGAGTATCAATCCCTTTGATAAACGGTACGGATGGTGTCCGCTGCAGTAACAACGCAGAAGCTGCTGAAACTTCTGCTAATACGTTATCCGAGGCATACACAACCAGTAACCCTACCACCAACTTGATGACATTAATCGCAATAATGCACAGCTTGAGAATATTGACTTCAGCACTCAAACTATCCGAAAACATCTACAAAATTTGCGTCACGACTCTTCACCAGGAACCGACGGGGTTCACCCCAAACTTTTGTCAAAATATGCCGAAACACTGTGCAAGCCCCTTTCTAAAATAATGCAGGAATCGATGAATCAAGGCATCTTACATGAGGATTGGAAAATTGCCAGTGTCACTCCAATTTAAAAAAAAAAGGCGATAAACTTTTCAGTCATAACTACCGCCCCATTTGTTTAACTTCTGTACCTTGTAAAGTTATGGAGAGAACCATATGTGAAGAGCTAATTACCTTTTTAGTAGGAAACTCCGTAATACCGCACCATCAGCACGGGTTTTTACCAGGCACCAATTTACTCCAAGCCTGCAACGAGTGGACTAAACCATTAGATAATGGTCAATTCACTGACTTTTATACTTAGACTTTTCCCGTGCGTTTGACAAAGTGTGTATTCCGTTATTACTAGATAAACTAGAATACGTCGGAGTGCGCGCTAAACTGTTAAAATGGATTGAATGCTTTCTGTCAAATAGACAATTTAGTGTAAGAGTGAGAGAACGGGTGCTCCAACTGGCTAATTCCGCTAAATCAAGAAAAATGATCGGTACTACATATAGGAAAAAAACAACCCAAAAATGCAATATAAAATTAACAATCACAACGTAACACAAGTATCACAGCAAATTGACCTGGGTGTCACCATCACAGACAAATTATCATGAAGCGCACATGTTACGAGAGTCGTCAGCAGAGTCAATCAAATTTTGTACATAATTAGATAGTCCTTCCAGGATTTGAGTGTCAACGCATTCCTAAAAATTTACAATGCCTATATTCGTCCTCACCTTGAGTTTGCAGTCATCATATGGTCGCCCCTACTTAAGCAGGATATAAATAGGCTGGAAGGCGTGCAAAGAAGAGCTACAAAGCTACCTCGAGGTTTTACAAATCTGCCATATGAAGAACGGCTTCGCCTACTCAACCTCACATCATTGGATGCTCATCGGCAGCGCGGTGATTTGATTGCCACCTACAGATTCCTGCACGGGGAGTTTTTTTGCTACCAGGACTTATTTGACCTTAACACCGGCAATCGTCTGAGAGGACATAGTCTAAAACTACGCAAAGAAAACTTCCAAACTACTATAAGAAAGCACTTCCTGTCCAACCGAGTTTTTAACCAATGGAATTCACTCCCTGAAAATGTAATCGCCGCACCATCGCTGAATTCTTTCAAGGGACGCCTCGGCCAATATTACAGGAACATTCATAATTCAGCTTATAATGTTGTTTCTCTCAGTGATTATGTATTGCTAATACGTTATGTCAGAATATTTTTAGGAGTTTATCAATATCTGTTTCGTTTTGTTCATAATATTTATAGACACTTAATGTAGTGTAATTTTTTTCTTCCAGAGTAGCACAAGCCTTTGGCTTCTACTCTTATCAATTTAGTAATAATAATAATAATAATAATAATTATTATTATTATAATAATAATAATAATAATAATAATAATAATAATAATAACTCAGTTCTCCCTCCTACCCCAAAAGAATGAAGACGCACCCCACCCATGAAAATGGAGAAATCGAGGAGCCTCGGAAAAAAGCCGCTGCCTGGGGAGCGCCAGGGCACGTCTGGAGCCGACGCTGGACGTGACAGAATACGGGACGTCGGTGACAGGGTGCTGAGGGGGCGGGCACCTGTCACACAACAAATTACAGCCCAAGAAAATAACGAAGTGGACAACGTTATAATGGAGGTTAGCTCGCAACCCAGCCGAGAGGCACAACGGACTGCTGCTGACCGACAAACAACAACTAAAGTCAGTCGCATAAAATGGAGCAAGGAAATGAATAAAACTGTTGTACGATCCTTCTTGCTTATCAACGACTGCCGAGATGATCCGCTCCCTGGATGGAGAAGTAAACTTCACAATGAAATTAGCAGGGTCTACCCGGACTTGAAACTAACTGAACAAAATGTATCTGATCGCCTAAGGGTCATATACTCCAAAAAGTTACTAGGACAAATAGAAATCGACGAAATAAGGCGCCAAGTAGGACATGTGCTCTACAAACAACATGAGATAGAAGAAGTGGAAATCGAAGAGGAAAACATCATCATTCCATCGGATGAGAATGGCCCTGAACTTAATGATTCCGTTTATACAAAATATATGACAAACTACACCCTCTTTGAAAACAGTAATCCATCACAGAGACCAAGTATACCGAAACTAATATACAAAAAGGAAACCCTAAGAATACTAACGGACGTAAATCTAGCCCTTCAACTAACAGTAAAGAACACAGCCGATCTCAACACAGTTCACACTGCCATATATGTCGCAGCCGCAACTACTATAGAACTTAATGGCCAAGAACTCTTTATCAGAAGAGGCCCGAACAAGAAAATAGGAAATGAACCCGCATGGAGAATTAGACTACGGAAACAAATTGACCAACTCAGAGCCAAATCTGATATAATTGGTGAGTACCTTAAGGGAAACCCAAGCCAGAAAGTGGCAATAAGAATGAGAGACATCTTCAAAGAAGCAGGACTGCGTGCTGCAGACCCGGGTTTAGCACAAAAGTTAGTAGACTTTAGAGACCAACTGAGGCAGAAGTTCAAAGCTAAAGGAGCCCGTCTTAGAAGATACAACGAAGCTACCAAAAGGAAAGTTCAAAACCGAGAATTCATGAGAAGTCAAAGGATATTCTACCGCAACTTAGAACAATCGACGAAAAACATAGACCTTGGCATAGGATGTGATATACAACGTTTTCAAACTTATTGGAGAGATATATGGTCAAAGCCTACGAAGTTCAATGAAAATGCCAACTGGTTGCCTTCAATCGAGAAGGCAGCAGAAGCGCTACCAAGTATGCCTGAGGTAGTGCTCACCGCCGAAGACATTAAAGAAGCAGTTAAAAACTTGTCGAACTGGAAATCACCCGGCCCTGACCAAATCCAGAATTATTGGTTAAAGAGCTTTCCTTGCCTAGGCCCCGTCATGGCAAAATGCTTCAATGAGGTACTCAAAAATCCTGAAAGTTTCCCAGCCTTCCTTACCAGCGGCAACACCTTTCTTCTCTTTAAAAAGGGAGATAGAAGTGACCCCAAAAATTATAGACCCATCACTTGCTTATCAGTGGTCTATAAGCTACTTACTGCTGCTTTATATTCTAAAATCTATGAGCATTGCGTGAACAATAAGATAATAGCCCCTGAGCAGAAAGGATGCATCAAGGGAGCACTAGGTTGTAAGGAACAGCTGACGATAGATGCTGTGATAATCAAACAAGCTCAAATCAAGCATAGAAATCTGAATATGTGCTATATCGATTATAGTAAAGCATTCGATTCTGTACCACATGACTGGCTAAAGAAAATTCTGGAAATTTACAAAGTACATCCGTCAATCAGAAAACTGCTGAACACCATTATGCAACAATGGAATACTCACCTGCATGTCGAACAAACGGAACTAGGTCGAATAGATATAGCTAAAGGTATATTTCAGGGCGATACTTTCAGTCCTCTTTGGTTTATCATGGCTCTTAACCCTTTGTCAATACTACTTAAAGCAACCCCTTATGGATACCGCCTCAACCCAAGGGAAAATAACAGGATTAATCATCTGCTTTTCATGGATGATATTAAACTCTACTCTGAGAATGAAAGCCATCTCGAGTCCTTGATAAAGACCACAAAAACATTTAGTGATGACATTCAAATGTCATTTGGCCTAGATAAATGCGCCACCATAAACATAAAAAAAGGTAGGAGTCAACCGGAAGCTGAATTAATTGAAGGGATAGAAGCTTTGGATCCAAATGAAACTTATAAATACCTCGGTATAGCCCAAAACCGTCTTATCAACCACACAGACCTGAAAAAGGCATTTATGGAAAAATACCGGAGTAGGCTCACCAAACTCCTTAACACCTATTTGAACTCCAAAAATCTAGTCACTGCCATTAACACCTGGGCAGTCCCAACTCTGACATACTCATTTGGAATTCTTAAGTACTCTGACACAGATTTGCACGACCTGGACAGACTCACTCGTAGACTGTTAACGAAGTTCAGAGCCCACCATCCCCACTCTGCGATCGAAAGAGTCTACCTGAAGAGAAAAGAAGGAGGACGGGGATTAATTAATATTCACAACCTGTGCAAGGAACAAGAATCTAATATGAGGAAATACTTTCAGAACTCCGATGACCAATTTTTGCAGACAGTCGTAGCAGCCGATCAGAAATATACAGCCTTAAATCTAAATCGTGCTGCCAGAAATGCCGAAGCCAGTCCACGCACAGCATCTACAACCTGGCGAGAAAAAACTCTACATGGCAAATACCCCACAGCATTACAAAATGAAGCTGTAGACAAAGAAGGGTCACTTACGTGGTTGAGAAAGGGGCAACTCCGGAAACAGAGGGATTCTTAATTTCCATCCAAGACCGTGTAATCCGAACAAGAAACTACGAGAAGGTCATTATGAAAAAGAACATTGTAGATGTGTGCCGAAAATGTAAGTCGCCCGGAGAGACGATAGAACATATCACCGCAGGATGCGCAGTCCTAGCTGACACCGCCTACCTAGGTAGACATAACCAGGTTGCGAAAGTTGTCCATATAGAATTGGCCCGAAAATACAACTTAATAAATGACCCTCCACCATACTACCGCTATTCACCTGAACCAGTATTAGAATCCGCAGACTACCTGCTATATTGGGATAGACCAATTATAACCGACAGAACTGTGCCTTATAACAGACCAGATATAGTGTTAATTGAAAAGCGGAATAAAAAGGCTGTTATAATTGACATACTGCCCACTGACCCAAAACTTGTCGAAGACGGAGACCGAGAAAATTAGAAAGTATGAAGACCTAGCCATTGAAATAAAGCACGTCTGGAATCTCGACACAGTGGAAACTATCCCAATAATAATTTCAGTTGATGGAGTAATGACGAAACACTTCAATAATAACATCAAACGACTGGGCTTACCAAACAACCTGAGCCACGTCACTCAGAAAAGTGTGATTCTCCAAACCTGCCATATAACAAGAAAATTTTTAAACGCAGCAGGATAAGATGAATTTCTTCCCTGCTAACGTAGAACACCCACTCACCAGCTCAGCTGTGAAAGAAAAATAAAATAATAATAATAATAATAATAATAATAATAATAATAATAATAATAATAATAATAATGGTATGGAGTTCGGGTTGGACAAGTGCGCGGTCGTCCACCTCAAGAGAGGGCGATGCGGGGAATTCTCTGAAGATGCGCAGCTCGCAGACGGAAGCATTCTGAGACATCTGGATGCCGGGGAGACCTACACATACCTGGGTGTGCAACAACATCACATCCAGGATGTGAAACAAATAAAGGAGTCTCTCCGCGGCAAGTACAGACGCCTACTCCGAAAGATTTGGTCCTCCGAACTTTCGGGGAAGAATAAGGCGTCTGCCACTAACATGCTTGCCGTTCCTGTTCTGCTCTACTCCTTTGGAGTAGTAAAATGGACTGTAGATGAGCTGCGCCAACTAGACAGAGATACCCGCAAGATGATGAACATCCATAGGAGTATTCATCCTAGATCGTCCGTTCCTCGTGTTTACTTCCCACGTCATCGGGGGGGCCGAGGACTCTTGGGCCTGGAGTGTATGCATGGCAGAGTAGCGCTGAGTATGGCATGTAACATCCTCAGGAGCTCGGATCCACTCCTGCTACTAGTGAGAGATCACGAAATCGCAGGGGTGGGCGCAGGATTGTTTAAGGCAGCAAAAAGAGCCGCAGATGAACTTGGTCTCGTATTCGACGTCAGACGAGGTGGCCGGCGCGGTGCTGATCCAGAGTCAGTCACCGAGCTTCAGCCAAATCGTCTGAAAGCCCAAATAAAAGCTGCCGAACAGGAGAATCTGTTCAGGCAGCATGTCGATAAACCCATGCACGGTGTGTTCTATAAGAACATAGAAACACTGGGTTTATCGACTAGGCTGACATTCGCCTTTTTAAGGTCAGCTGGGCTTAAGTCGGAGACCGAGGGATTCATTGTGGCCTGTCAGGATGGTGTAATAAACACCTTGGTCTACCGAAGCCGCGTAATGGGTGTAGAGGTCCCTGATATCAACTGCAGGACCTGCCGTCAGGCGCCGGAATCGCTGATGCATTTGCTTTCAGCATGCCCGATATACGCGATTTCGGCCTACATCCACCGCCATAACGCGGCTTTACGAGTGCTATACTACCATCTAAGGCACTCGTACGGGGTAGATCAAACACCAGTGCTGCCTTACATCCCCGGAGATATTGAGTCCGTTGTCGAGAACGAGAGGTGCCGAATTTATTGGAACTACTCGTTCCCGACCGTCAGGCTCATTCAAGCCAACAAGCCTGACATAGTCCTCCTCGACCATCAGAACAAAGTGATGTTTGTCATCGAATTCTCAGCACCTGCTGAGACAAACATCGCTTTGAAGGAGGGGGAAAAACGGACCAAATATCGTGATCTCCGGTATGAGCTCCAAGTGCTGTACCCAGACTACTCGGTCAAGATGGTCGTCCTAATAATCGGCGTACTCGGAGGGATGAAGCCTTCGCTGCTCTCAGAATTAAAGATCATACCGGCCTGTCAGAATTCGGCAGAATGGTTGGCAGGTCAGATGCAGAAGGCGGTTATCTTGGGGTCCCTTCGTCTGCTTAGGGCACATGATTCAGGTGTTTACAGTCACTAACTCCACAGGTCGTGGAGAGTGGCTGTAATTAATTAGCCGGCGCGGCTACCGTGTGGTGTCGGAGGCCACGGAAGCCCTGTCCGGCAACGGGAAACCGAAAAAAAAAAAAAAAAAAAAAAAAAAAAAAAAAAAAAATAATAATAATAATAATAATAATAATAATAATATGTATTGTGTATTCAACACCCTCGTCTATCGTAGTCGTGTCATGGGTATAGAGGTCCCTGATGTCAGCTGCAGGGCCTGCCGCAGGGCGCCAGAGACTCTTATGCACTTGCTGTCGGCCTGCCCGACATATGCAGTCTCGGCCTATATCCAAAGGCACGACGGAGCATTACGAGTGTTTTATTACCATCTAAGGCACTCGTATGGGATAGACGAAACACCAGTGCTGCCTTACGCTCCGGGGGATATTGAGTCCGTTGTGGGAAATGAGAGGTGTCTAATTTATTGGAACTACTCTTTTCCCACCGTCAGGCAAATACAAGCCAACAAGCCTGACGTAGTACTCCTCGACCATCAACTCAAGATAATGTTCGTCGTGGAGTTCTCGGCTCCCGCGGAGAACAACATTGTCTTGAAGGAGGAGGAAAAACGGACAAAATATCGAGATCTGCTCTTCGAATTCCGCAGACTGTATCCAGACCATACTGTTAAGATAGTGGTACTGATTATAGGAGCCCTCGGTGGAACGAGACACACACTGCTTTCGGAACTCAAGATCATACCGGCATGCCGAAATTCGGCAGAGATCTTAGCCGGCCGTCATTCTTGGTTCATTACGCCTGCTCAGGGCACACGATTCCCGGACCCAGTAGTCACTTACCCCACGGGCGTGGGGAGTGGCTACCGGTACTACCAGCTCCCCTCTGTGAGGGTCGGAGCCACAGAGAAGGGTGACTGGTTTTTAGCTAGCTAAAAAATAATAATAATAATAATAATAATAAATTATAAAAATATTTTCCATAGACAGTAAAATTTTTGTTTTCTTTACAAATATCTTATTCAATATTAGTTTTAGGGAAAAAATGGTAAAGACCAAAAAGAAAACTTAAGAATTGGCAATAAATTTGTTTTTTTTTTAATATCTGTAAGGTAAGATAAGAGTTTCGAAGATCTAGAACTTTACAGATGTCGTCCGATCGTTTATGAGACGAAGTATTTAGTTTAGATGTTAAATATATTAGAAACTATGACAAAAAATGTTAAGGATCAAAAAGGTTGTTAATTTAGCTTTCATTTGATTTTTTGTTTGTTTCTATAGAATCAAAAATAAAGAATCCTAACAATGTGCGTCTTCACACTTCCTTAATAAAAATGTCGCCATGTTGCTGTGTTTAGCAAGTAATTAAAAAAAGAATTCTCAAATACTATTTTTCGTTACCTAGGAGCTCAAGTTGTTTCTTTCTTCGTTTAAAGCACTTGCTTTGGAGAAAATTCCATCCGCCATGTTGGAGTCGCCATTTTGATGTTTTTTGCTTTGACTTCAGATTCGTAATCAGCAAGTCAAAAATATAAGTATACTGCCTGAAAATTAGTATTTCTTCTCAACTAATGTACCTACTAAACTATAAAAACTTATTAAATTGCATTTTTTTGCTGTTTTTATGCCCGATCTCAGTAATTTACTGTCTGTAAAAAATATGTTTTAACGATGAGATTAAAAAATTACCACTTTTTAAATTTATTATAGAAAATTCCTTTAACGAATGTAGTTATTAAATTAATAGCGGTTAATTTAATTTAGATAAGCACTTAATTCGTATTCTGTTTCATTGCACCATTTTATTATTTTTACTTTAAACCAGGTAAGTCGAACGAACACATTGACAAAACTGTATGATTGGAAGCGGCGGGCTTCTACGGCCAAACAACGAAGTATGAACATTTTCTTTGAACCTCTGATGCCGACAGCGGAGGATTCCTTTTATGAAACAGACACCGGCGTTTTTTAAAGTTGTTTATATCTCATTATCAATACAATAAATATAATAAAAAGGGAAATGCAGGTTGCAAGATGACATTGAACTGTACTGAAATACTGACCTACATAATATTTTATATATTATATATATTTAGAAAATAATTAATTAATTGTTTTAAGCAAAACCGTTGGCGTAAAGCAAAAATTCTATAAGATTTTTTGCTTGTTTTGGGTCAATAACTATAATTCAAAATAGTTGTACGTATACAGCGGACAATCTGTATAGCATCCCAGAAACGGAACGTCCACTATCACGGCCATTGAGTGCGGGTATGTTAATCTTTTTTGTGGATTGGCGAATAAGGAGGAAAGTCTATTTATTACTATTTTTTTAGATATTAGAAATGGCATCGCGATGTCCAGCGTCGCATTAATAAATCTTTTATTTTAATGATTAATAATAATAGATAACAATCTAATCAGCTTATTTTGAATTTCTCGAATATCAACCGTTTTTGAGAAGAAAACTTGTAGCGACGGTTTTCGCTAATTTTGTAGGGTAAAATACTGGGAATATTGTTTTTCCTGGTGGTTTATGTCACTTTATTCATAACAAGAATAAGTAATTTTAACCGAAATTTTATCTTAATAAGCGAGACTTCAAATGTGGCCCTCAAATTTTGAACTCTGTACATTCATTTTTCCCGAAAACCTCATGTTAATATTTAATTGATTTTCTACCCCGCTGCCTGTAGAGATTTTAGTTACAATAAATAGTTCAATTCCATATTAAATCTTGCAAACTATGCGGTAGACTGAAATTGATTTCTGGAAATCGAAATGTATTTTAAATTCAGTTTGTGCGAGATAGAATAACCAGCTCCAGAGCGACAATTTAAAAAAATATTGGGTGATATATCATGTAGAAACGTCAACTGGTGAGGATTTAAAATTGTTAACAGCAAATAGAGTCGATTTAAAATGCCGTCCTCGTAATTCCCCATCAGTTCATACAATATTGACAAGTGTTGCTGATGTATGATCGTGTCGCAGAAGTCTCCGTGCTTAAAAGCTTTCGTGTACTATTTGTTATTTGCTGTTTACTTAACCGTGTCTCTTGTGATATGTTTTAGGACAGTTTTTAGATGTAACCGAAGGTTCATCTTCTCTTAGGGTTTTGAGTTGGTTTTGCAGGAAATATAGATTTATTGGTTTGCCAAACATATCTTGTGGGTGTTGTTTTGATTGTCAGATTATATTTCATTGCCTCGTTGGTATTTAGAGCTGTTATAAGGGGTGCAAAAATTCACCATTACGTAAAGCAATTTTCTTTAGAATTATAATCCCCCACTTCTTATTTCGAAAAATAATTAACGATTGAAATTAAAAAAAAATAAATGAATTACATGTATTTTTAAGACATGAAAAAATCTGTATATACAGGGTATCCGGAAATTTCTGTCTATCTTTAGGGGGGTAATAGTTTCTGCAAATATATAAAAAACGTTCCTATTTCCCAAAAAAGATGTCACACGAGATTTGTATAAAATAATATAAATAAAATATATTCCGGAAATCGGCGAAAATCAGATGTAGGTGCAAGACACACAGACCCTGTTTTTCATCTTAAGCGGAAAAACAATACTAAAACATTAAATTCAAAAGAGCACATATTACGAACCAATTAAAACCAATTAAAATATATATACGTGTGTGTAGTCGCGGGCTAGGCATGGGGAGAAGAATTACAACATCGCGCGTGCCAGCTGGCTGCAATGAAATAACAGAGCTGGAATGCTCCACCAACGCAACGGGCGAGTTTACTGCTGCCGGTGTTGTCAAATCTCTCGTGCTACGTGAATGTACATGCCTAATGGGAAATTACACACACGGTATAAATACAATGTAAAATGCCCTATTACCTAAGTCAAAGAATGATTCTGCATATTAAGGAGATATTTTTTGTATTTATGTTTAAATGCAGGAAGAGGATATAACTTTAGAGTATCAGGAATGGTATTATATATTCTGGTTATCTGGTCAGTAAACGACCGTTTAAATATTTCTCTTCTATGAGATGATGGAGATATTTATATTGTGTTCATCAGATCTGAATTTAATTTTTTTACTGAGATAACTAGGCAATTTGTTTGTGATGACTTTATGAAACTAACAAGCTGAATGCAGTAGGCATCGCCTAGACATGTTAAGCTATCATTAATCTTGAGAAATATGTTGTCTTCGTCTAATCCCAAAGATAAGCCGCAAGCAGAAGTTCTGAATGACCTAAATTCTTCGTATATTTTCTGCATCCAAACAGAAACTATATACAACATCACCAAAATTAAACTGTGACAGAATAAGAGCCTCACAAAGAATTATTTTAACCTTTTTATTAAGGTAGTACCATAAATCATTTTTAGATTAACATAAATCATTTTAGATTTAGCATAGGCCATGGCAATTTTGTTATTTATATGTATTCTGAATTTTAGATTAGAATCGAGAGTTAATTCCAGATTTTTCGCTTTTTCAACAGGCGAAATTTGTTAACCTTCTACAGTTAGCTGCAGTTGATTGGATACAACCGATTTGATACTTTGAGGTCCAAGGACTAAAGCTGTTGCTTTGCTGGCATTTATATTTAAGGGGTGGCTTCGTGATTTTGCCACAAGAGCTTCAATATCTTTGTTAATGGCATCAGTCGCTTCGGCTATGTCATCAGGTGAGAATGAGAGGTATAACTGCGTATCATCGGCGTAAAAATGTATATTGCAGTGTTCAACGACATTTTGAAAGAAGTGTATAGAGTAACTAAAAGTGGACCTAGTATGGCTCCTTGTGGAACACCACAGGACATTTTGAGAACAGACACGACGTTGTCGATTTTAACCCTCTGTAATCTGATGTTTAGCTACGAAGAAATTCTACCGTCTTCTCAGATAAACCTATGTATTTTAGCACAGAAAACAAAATTTTGTAATTTATTGTATCGAATGCTTTAGAAGAGTCAAGTAGTACCAAAACTGTAACGTTATTTTGGTCTGCTCCCCTCAAAATGTCATCAGTGATGTTCAACAAAGCTATTTCAGAACAATACAATGATCGAAACCTGGACTGCACTTCAGGGAGTATTCGATACTTTGTTATATACTCACGAAGTTGCTAGTCTACCTATCTCTCCAATATTTTTAATAATGCAGGCAAGATGCTGAAATGCTTCCTACGGGAGCTAGAGGCCCCTTGAAGATTGGGCCCTAGAGTAGGTTTTTATTTAATATTTCTTTTACCTTGCGGTAGATCGCTTAGTATCGATAAGGGTTATTATTTCATGCTATTGGCCGAAATGAAACTCAGCCTGAGGCGTAGGGAAGGTAGGAACTCTCCTTTATAATCCAAATTTCTTTTATTCCAATTGTGGTAGCAGAATATGATTCTCCGATGAAATTTACATAAATAGGTTTTCTTTATTACACCATAAGACCAACCATTTTTTCTTTTTTTTATATAAAAACCAATTTTAAAATAATTGTTGCAGGGTCATTTTGTTGTCAGATTTCAACTAATAGTCCAATTTCTCTCATTTTTTAGATTTTTCTGAACTAAGGCGCTTTGTGTATTTGAACTGTCAAATTATGATATTTTAGTTTAAGTTAAAACCGGAACTTCGATTATTAATTGAAATTGTGACACAAAATGACCCCTCAACAACTATTTTAAACCAGTTTTTGTAAATAACGGTGAGTCCTGCGGTCTCAAACAAACAGGACCTATTTTGTGTAAATTACATCAGGAAACCATATTCCGATACGTACCAAGATTTAAAAAAAAAACGAAATGAATAATTTTGAATTATAATTGACGGATTCCCCCATGTCCTTACGCCTCTGGTTGAATTTCGTTTTGACTAATGCCACGAAAAGTGGCCCTAATTGATACTAAATAACATGCCGCCTCTCATCGCTGTTGCACAAAGTATTTCTGAAATATTAAATAAAAACTAACTAACTAAAACTTCAAAGGGCTTTAGTTTCCTTACCCAGAAACTAAAGTTAGTGACAGAAATTTCAGGACACCCAGTATACAGTTTAAAAAAAATTGCATCGATAATTATTGACAGATTAAGTATAGCGTAACATAATAATCTAAGGACAGTTGAATTTCTGTTAGCATCCAGAGCCAGCGGTGTATTTAGCGAGGATCTCCAATTGCCAAAATACCACCCGTGTTGAATCACCAGACCGAACCGTATACCGTCTGTCTGTTTTCGTTCTTTTGTTTTAATTTTAAAACCGTTTGTAATAATTAAATATCAATTATGTTTGGTAATTTATCGCTATTAATTGACCTATTTCATGTTAGAAAGTTTGGTAAAAAGTCACTACATGTGTCTAACTCATCTAATTCCCAAATTTTGTAAAAATGAAATACCTATAACATAATAAATAATCATATCATTATTTTCAGTATCTTTATTGTTAACCTTACTTTAGTAGGTTTAAGCCTTAAGTTTTAAGCTTACTTTAGCAAGTTTAACGTGAATAAAAACAAATACTTAGTTAGGTATTTACAGTCTCTGTCAAACAAAATTAATGCCTGTATGAACTTTTCGAGCGCGAAAAGCTTTTAATACAATTATTTTTTTTATATTTTTATTTTTTTCATTTCAGAACACCTACATAATGATAAGAGCTTGTTTTTCAAAAGTTTTTTTTACATTTAAGTCTATGTTACACTTGTAAATGAATGATTACCTATTGTATTTTATACGCTACTTTGAGATACTTTACAAATATTCTTAATCTTTTGACTTATATTTACTACCAATACATCCTAACAAACTAAAGGTCGGCCCGCTGGAAGGCCGACCTTTAGTGTTTGTAGGGATGTTAGCTTATGAAGATCGTGTTTTTTTATTTTAAGAGGTTCTTGTCTCGGTTCTTGTTATTATCAAGATTTGATCCGATTGCAAATACAAGTTCTACAACAGCAACTGTCGATCCCTTTTGGAAAACGCTGCCATTTAATTCATTCTTTGGAAAAACCGTTCTTCACTGTAACTATCTGTGCCTCTATCATACTGTTGATGGAGGAAAGTGGAGTTTCCCACACTATAACTAAGCCAGCTATTCTAAAAAAAGTTCAGTTTACAATATCGTAAATACGACAGCTGATAGAAATATTACGTGCCTATGAACCTTTGTTTCATAGACAAAGCTTTTTGCAATGTGGAATAGGACAAACTATAGACTGTATTATTGAAGATGGGTACACTTAGATATATTGTCTTCAGTATTCGCCGACTATACGAGGAAAATTATTTTTTCGTGAAAGTTGACTGCCAATTCCAACAAATGTAGGGTTGGCAAAAGAATCAGGCAGAACTGTGTTCAGTCACTAATTTTCTTTAACATCTATAGAGAAAAAGTGAGGCGACATGTGCTGACGGACTGGCAAGGTGGAGCAGTTACAGATGGAAGCAAGATTTCTAACTTGAGATTTACAGATGATTCCGCATTTGTTGTGGGCCTGGAGACGTTTGCTACGGATTCCTTCTTAAAGACCTCATCACCGTAACAACTCGATTCTCCAAGAAATTCGCTCTTCACAGCGACTGTCGTGGATCATATTCTCTTACTTATTGTCAGTTCCTTGAGAAATAGGAGGAAAGAAACAATAACCAGAACTAAAGAAAGTCAGATGGCAATCGGCCAAGAATATGCCCTTCGAAATGTTAGGCTGATGTCGCCAAGCTACTGATGGAATGAGCCTAACAGGAAACAACAGCAATTGGCGCTATTCTGTGAGACATACTCTAACAACAAAAGGAGGCCAACTATACAGGGTGTCCAGTTAGTGTTCCCTCGGGAGATTGTAAATCTAGTGTTTCTCTATGTCTTCGTAAAAATAAGTTTCACCCCTATCGAATTCAGCTGCGTCAAGAGTTTTTGGATGACAATTTAAATCTAAGTTTTTGCCAGTGGGCTCAAACCAAATTACAGAAAATGAAAATTTTTTCAAATTTCTGTTCACGGATGAATCAACGTTTCATCGCAATGGATTTGTGAATAGGCAAAATTTTCATTATTATGGGGAAGAAAACCCTCATGTTATACAGAAAAATCTATAAATCTAACTGGAGTTTAAATGAGTGGGGAGGAATTGTATATGAATATGTTATTGGTCCTTACTTTTTTAGGGAAATGTGAATGGAGCAGTCTTCTTGTATTTTATGCAAAATACGTTTCCATAAACGATCGTGCATATTTCTGATTATATTACAAGTAATATGTGGTTACAACTTGATGGTGCACCACCACATTTTAGTAGAAATGTTCGTCAGGCCATTAGTTACCAGTTTCCTGAAGGGTGGATAGGAAGAGGAAGTCTGATATTTTAACAAACTGTTAAATTATATCTAATTAATTATTTTATTAAATTATGTTAGGTCCCATTGCATGACCGCTTAGGTCACCAGACCTGAACAATGGATTTTTTCTTTGGGGATTTGTGAAATCAGACGTTTATAAAGTAGAAAAAACGACCCGAGAAAATATGATGGAAAGGATTCGTCAGTGTTTCAATCGTATAAATAAATGTTGATATGTTATACATTGTAAGGCGTTCATTTATTAAGAGACTTCAGTGTTGCGTGAATCAAAATAGTGGACATATTGAGCAACTGTTAGGCTAGTTTCGTGAAAAAATTATTTCTTAAAATGAGTTCATAATTCTTAAAAGAAAGTGTGTGATATCAAAATGTGAGAAATTGTATGCGTTATTCATCCATGTAAAGAAATTATAGGCATTTCATTTAAAAAAAAATTTTAAAAGTGTAAAATAAAAGACCACAGCTATGCTAGATTTTAATGTTAAAATAAAGAGCACCTTAATTTACGCAAAAAATATTTGAAGTAATCATATCTTAAAAACCGTTTGAAATAAAAATAAAGTGTATGATATTAAAATGTGGGGAATTGTATGTTTTATTCAACCCAGTAAATAAAATTATAGACATTCCATTTAAAAAAATTGAGAAAAATAATAATTGAATATAAAGAAATGAAACAAATATTTTGGACGCCCGGTAGAATAATAATTTATTTCAAAAATGTTTTTCGGTAAATACATCATTATCAAATAACACCCTTCATTTTTAGCAAAAACGATTATTAAATTGCGGAGATATGGCAGTCAAAAAAATGTTTGTAAATTGCCAAAACAGGCAGGAAAAAAATCATAACTTGGCAACGTTGCAATCCATTGGCAATATATTTTAAAGTGTAATACAGGATCCTTGGAGGCTTAACTGGCGCCAAAAAATACAGGGTGTTCCATTTAAGAAAAATTATATTTTCTTGTGTAACTCGTTTTTGTGACACCTTGTATAATTGAAAATAATTTTACATTGTAGTAAAGATGAAATATTGAATGTTTTGTTAAGAAAGTTTTTTCATAAAGTTAGCCGTTTTTGCACAATCTTCAGAGGGAACATCCTGTATAATGTATGTCACAAAATGTCTCTCAAGAGGTTGTGAATAGAAAGAAGGACAATATATTTATAGGAGAGATGTTGTTCTTATTTGCACCCTGTATCTGGCTTCTACCCATTTTTCTCAATTCAGGGCAATATTTATAAACGATTTTCCATAAAAAAAATTTATCATTAAATAATTAAATTAAACTTCGATTAGGTAACTGGTTTATATCGTCGTTACAAACGTCTATTAGTCAATTCCTGAATTATTTCCATCTCTTGTACGAAGACAGTAAATTTACTTTTCTTACACTATCTTATTCCTATTATCGATTCCCAGTCAACTTTAGATTAATAAGTTTAACTCCTTTCAGCTGATTACTTTTGTTCCTGTAAAGAGAAACTTCCTGACTATCCACCCACACGTCAATCCGACGTTGCCTTTCTTAAAAGGTATCCGTAGACCATAAAATTAGACTCCGCTAAAGCAAATACACTTTAACAGATGTTGCTTTTGTGTCATATACTTGACGTGAATTTTCAGTGGTTTATTGTGCGTTATATTTTATCGGATAAAATTAAAGATTGTCTTGAAGTAATGCCTATTCATTTCAAGGTATATATGGAATACGTGTAAAATTAATTGTAAGTAGTTCCTTGTCTTTTCATGCAAAAGCTTAAAACTAATAGCGTTTTCCAGTGACTGTACTCTATGAAACTGAGTTCACACTTTGGCAGTGTCTTATGTTCCACTGGCAAAATTGTTTTCGTGCAGTGTGCACTGAGTGCAGGTTTTTGACACGAGCTCTTGCGGTTCATGCAATCGTGAAGTGCGATACGGGCGTATGATTAATTTAGAAAGAATGGGAAAATCGATTATAATCGATGAATTTTTGAGGAGTTTCTCGAATAATAGTGCGAGCCAGATTATAGTAACCAGCGCAATGAAAGAAAATATTGTGCCAAAAATTCAGCATTTGATCAGAAATGTGATACATAACCTACGTTCCAATGAGTCAGTGACACTGTCACTACTACTGTCATTACTGTCTGGGGTCCAACAGTACGAAATCGCTCTAAATTCCAAGTAACCTGTTTCGACATGACGTACATTTTTCAACTTCAGATTTGCAAAAAGGGTTATATAGGACACCAGAAATGACTTGTCTGATTCTTATCAGCTCTTGCATAAATTCTTAAATGATAAGAAAAGAGACGAAATGATAATTCCTAAAAAAATGTTTTTTAATACATAACACGTCCTGTAAAAGAAACTATGAGTACTATCCATCTAATTTTTTTATAATATACACTAAAGACACAAGCGCTTGGATGAGGCTTGATGGCACTGTTTAAATATTTTTAGTTTTTTGGGAAAAAAATATGAAATCTGTAAGTATAAAATATCGTAGTAAGAATTTCAACATACGAGCAAGTACTTCAATTTTAAATTTTTTGTGTATAAACTATGCTAACAAACATACCCAATATATTGAAAATGTTTTTAAAACAAGAACTAAGTTGATATTGCATATAGTATTCGAGTTGTGAATTTTTAAAATGGGTGAATGATGCAGCGCATGTAATAAATGCGACAGCTCTTCTAAAATTCATAAAGCGCATGAAAACAGTTTACAGTGGTATGTTTATGTTTACTAGGCGTATGTACTTATGTATATAGTGTGAAGTTATTTGTCTTAACATTTTAACATTATAAAAACTATTTGTGTTTGATTGTTTAAATCGATTGATTATTGTTTGCGGTTCATATTTATTATTTACTAGCTATGTCCGCGGTTACGTTCGCGTGGAATTTTGAAATTGACTAAAAAGCTTCTTTATAAACGACGTTTGGGGTAGAATCACCATTCTGGAATATTCCAGAAAACTCACAAATTTTCTGGAATATTCCAGAGTACTCTCGAATTTTCTGGAATATTACAGAAGTTTAATCTTAAAAGTTGCCGTGCAAATACGCTTATTATAGAGATCAAGCTGTATCTCCTGTTCTACTAGACCGATTTTCATAAAACTTGGCTTAGTCTAGGCCGATTTCGATGAAATAAGAACTAAATGTTATTCCAAGCTTAGATGAACCTCATTGGTTCAGTAGTTTCTGCGTGATGCGCGTTCAAACAGACAAACAGAGAAAAATTCCAAAATCTGTCTTAATGTATTCCATTACTCATCTTACATCCCCCACATCAGTTTTTTGCAAATATTTTCAATGTACATACACGTCTAGCTTTACAAATGTATTATATGTATACGTTTGAAAATTATTAAAAGGTAAAATAATTTAATAAAAGTGATTTACGCTCCCTCCCACCGACAGAAGACGCTTTTCAACAACATGTTACAAATATTACTTTTTTTTAAACAGTGTTTTGAACCGCCATTCAAATTACCTCTTGCACAAAACTTTGGATGCAGAATTGGAACTCAGGACCTGGTACCGATAATGTCGACAAAAAAAAGTTTATCTGAACTTAAATTAAAAAGTGCAACTGTAAAATAAAATGCGACACAAAATGTTCTTGTGAGTGGTATTCAGTTGCGTGCTCGTGTGCTGCTTTTCCTGAAAATTGTTTTAAGGGAAGAAGCAATATGCATCATTTTATAATGATAGTGATTCTGACTAAAATGTTAGAATAGAATAAAAATTACATAATATACAACATTAATGTTCTATTTAAAATATCTCCCTTTTCTGCTTTCTATTAAATATGCTAAATACCTAAAATAATATTTCTCACTAATGTTTTATTTCTTAAATAATATAAAAACGAGTAGAAGTTGTACTCGGGCGTGGCCAATTGCGAATACCTATTTGATTAACATTTTGCTCGAACACACAATTCACTTTGTATCGATTATTATTTTTTTTAAATGAGTGGCCGCAATCGGCAACACCCGACTACTACTTTCATTCGTTTTGTTGTATTATTAACATAAAGTAATTCAAATTTGCAATTATATTGAATAATATAGTGCTTTTTACTGTTACACTGTACCAATTATCGTGTAGACTATTTTTATTTTAATGCTGCATAATTACGCGCCTCATAAAAAAATCATAAACAAAAAACTGTATACGTTATCGACGGGATCTATTTTAAAAAAACTTTTTCAATATATGGACTATATTTGGTAAGCAATTGTATATAAGAATTTCATAAATTTAACATAGTTGTCCGCATATCGAAATTTTTAGAACGTAAATATCCACCTTTTGATTTTAATTATTTTTTTCCAAAAACAATATCCTTTTCAAAAATACCAATAGCTTAGTTAGAACCACGTATATCTTTTGAGTATACATACCAAAAATCAGATCGGTAGGTTACATAGTTTCTGTTTTAACGGAGAATAACCATTGTAAAACATAATTTTGTAATTATCAATCCGCCTTCTTTTTTGCGATTTCTGAAGTTGCGCAAGAGCAAAAATTAATCCGACAAGTGTTTTCTAGTGCCCCAGGTAACGCTCTCTTCATTACTTATATCAACATTTGTACGTCATGTCGGAACAGGTCATCTTGATTTTGGAGTGCTTGGACCCCGGACTAGTAATAATGTTTTCCAGTGAATAACACTGAGTGCACATAGTGTGCATGCAAATGACACCATGCACTCCACGAAATTTACAGTACGTTTGTGCGACCCATGATCGGCCGTCAGGAGATCAGGTTGAACACGGCAAAGATCGATCCTACCGCCGACCGTCGATCTCGACGGCGAATAGGAACTAGTGCGGCGAACCGTGACCGCCTAGTAAAGTCACATTGTTTTGAGCCTTTTGACTCTCGGAACTCTAAGAAATATCGTTGGTACCTTCGACTAGAAAGGATACGACCTTAGAGGCGTTCAGGCATAATCCCACGGATGGTAGCTTCACACCACCTCCCACTCGAGCGAGTGCGTGAACCAAATGTCCAAACCTGCGGTTTCTCTCGTACTGAGCAGGATTACTATCGCAACGACGAGTCATCAGTAGGGTAAAACTGTCTCACGACGGTCTAAACCCAGCTCACGTTCCCTATTAGTGACAGTGCATGTCGTCATTTGCATGTGCACTCAGTGTTGTTCACTGGAAAACCTTATAATCATTTTATTGATCTGTTGATGATGCCAGCTTGACAGGTGAAATGCACTGTGGAGTTTTTGTGCTTTTGTGGATGCTGCTACAGGTTACAACAATCTGCATGTACATCATTTTTTGTTAAAATTTTCCTTTCCTTTTATATCTGCTGGTTGAATTTTTTCAAAACCAATAGGCTTCTTCCTTCAGCTAACACTGCCTGCCAAATACAATATACTTTTTATTTCTGCTAAGAGTATAATAATCGTTGGTAAAACCAAAAGTGCATACCCTGCCTGTTGTTTTACCCAATAGACAATGTCCCTGATTTTCACAAAAAATTACTTCAATTTTAGTTTATTAATCGGGAAAAACAAACAAGAGAAATAAATAGATATAAAAAATAAGCATGTATAAAATAATTATCTTTGTTTTTATTTTCTATTGATAATTGCGAAAAAAAAAACAAACTGTTAAGAAATTTGTACCAATTAATAATCATTAACATTAATGTGCAACAATAAGTTTTGTTTATGATTTGTGCTAATTATATCATAATAAATCCATTTCTTGAAATATATTCACAGGAAAATTACTTTTACAGATTGAATTAAGTTAGCAGTGGTGCATTTATTGTGAATTTTGATAAATAGTTGCTTACAACAGGTTGATAACAGTGATGACTGATGACGAAGATATCTTCATATGCATATGCATTTTTACATGCCTTTTTCTCGAAAACTGTTAATCCTGGAAATAAAATGTCAACTAAAAAGTATATTCATCCTTTATCTTTATTTTGTTTCCATATACTTGGTGTCTATTTGGAAAGATAAAAAGTTACCCACTTGCTATATTTACCCTTACAAAATCTCACATTTGATCGACATAGCCGTAGAATAAAATTCATATTTCATACTCTTATTAAAATTTGAGATCAATTCATTCTTCCGTTCTGATATACCTCATAATAAATCATCAATAGTGTTCTATTTTTAATATAACAGACGAAACGATTAAAAAAAATCGACTTAATATGTTAATAATTGCGACCGGTGGAGTCAGAAACACTCAACCGATCGCAGACGTACGTGCGTACGTGCAGACTAACTACCGATGTATGTCAATTTTCAGTGGCAATTTGATAACTTAATAAAAGTTAAAATCAATCTAAAAATGATGCAATTTTTTTAGAGTAACATCTTGCTCTTTGAAAAAGCTATAATTAAAATTGATTCCTTCCAGAATTAACCCATTCAAAATCACTTTTATCAGCGAAACTAAATACTGGTGCGCTGAGCGAGAATAGAGCACACACCCAGCGGGTTGTTTAGTTCATCAGTCCTCTTTCAAAAAACAAACAGAACGGCAGACGTAAATTTCCATCCTTTGTAGAAACTGGAACTGAAAATCGGCGGAATATTTTTAAACCTTTTTTTATCGTCTATAAATTTTAATGAGACATTTTATTATAAATAATTATTATATGATTCTATAATTCCGGTTGATGCTATTGTTTCCAGAAAATCATATCATATCTCCCTTCGTGAATTTAAAATCTGTAGATGCAGACGTCTCCCGGAAAGACCTGCCATTTGGATGTTTAAGTCTGCAAGTTCTTTCTCTAACTGACAAAGTTTTCCCGGCTGTAAGAGTTCTCTTACAGTCCAGGTTGCAAATAGGATTTCCTGCCAAGCTTTAATTAGTAGTCCATGTTAGCGCGAGGACCTTAAAAATATTATGCGAATGTAGTAACATTAAATCAAAAGTAAGGTGCCGGAAGGTCTTAACTGCTTTAAACAATGAGCACGAGGAATAATTCTCATACATTTCCTTTGTAACACAATATTCTGTTCAGTGACAATAGAGTTAACCTAGGCTGTAGAGGAAAGGAGAACTTGGGTGTGACTAAATAAGGACGTTACAAGCATTTAATAATGTATCGTGCATGTCTGGAAGGTACACTGGTGAATTCACAAGAACACTGCAGGGCGCTAAAAGGATGTATTGCAGTTTGCAGATTGCTACAAATCCATACAGAAATTGACAACTAGATATTCTAGAAAAAATAGACTGAGACGGCTTTGGCAGAGAAATTATGATTTTGATGCAAAGATCAAGATGAGCAGGCTGTAAATGAAAATTCGAACCGCCACGAGCAGTGCAAAGAAATGGGAACAGGGTTACAAGCCAGAAGCCTTGATTCCTCAGGATAACTCAATGAAATAGCTGACCACTTTGAATGCAATGCCTATATACAACGTGAACATGACAAACGATTAGAGCCATGACCGCATAAAAAGCGATATTCACGATGTTATTAGTAGTGACACTCAGTTGACTAGACGCAGATTTTTTAATTTTTAACTCGCAAAGACAGTCAAAACGTTACCGAAAAATAAATCTCCTTTGGGGGGACTATATTGAATACAGACTTCCCAAATATCTTCCCTTGGCCAAGCCAATGGAAGTGCCGTGTGGTCGTGCGCATTCTGAGATCAAAGAAGAATGCTAAGCCCGCTGGCAGCTACCTCAAAGTTGATAGAGAAGTTTATCCTGGTTAGACTAAATCTGTTTAGGATGATGATATCAATGAGTAGCACTAGTTTGGCTTCAGAGAGGGTCGGAGCACAGTGCACCAAGTTGTACGAATAGTTAATGATGCCAACGTGCAATATGATTTTGAAAAGAGCACTGCCATGATGCTGTTTGATATTGAGAAGACTTTTGATACAGTCTGGGTTCCGGACTTATTCAAAATGCACAGCTACAATTTCTCCAGGTACATAACGAAATTGATTCACTCTTACCTACAAGTACGAGTGAACAATAGACTCTCAATTCTGGACGACATTCGAGTACGCGTTCCATAAAAGTCGGTTATTGCGCCTAAATTGTATAACTTGTGTGTCTATGACTTCCCCATATTTCCGAATACTAGCCGAAGCTGGCTGACAACACGGCCATATAGCACGTGGAGCTATAGTCTTTAGATTTACGGAAAATAAAATATTGACACTTATTTCGGTGGGATAAATCCAATTCATATCAGAAAATGTGTGAAGTCTTAAACATACACTTGGACTCACGACTGACGTTCAATGAACACAAAGGTTAAGAAAATGTCACAATTTACTACAAGAGAAAAGTGCAGTACTAAATGCATACTTTTACACTTTTCCTCAAAGAACACTGTGTGTTTTTGGTAACGTAGCGCAGCAGACCAAGCCACGTTGTGTAACGTCTATCGAGTACTAGGTTCAATCTACACCTCCAGCACTAGCAATGTCGGTTCCTAATAAATGTTTCAGCGTTTTTTCACATGCGAAATTTCCTTCCGGATAGCCTTGGCTTTGGATTTGGTGGTTGTCTACTAGATATGTATGTTTGTGTTTAGAAATTAAACGTTAATAAGTGCAATAAGCAATAGAGGCCGCAAAAGATATCCTTGAGACACTCTATTATCTAAAATGTTGAAATTAAATATATTATTATTAATATTATTGTAACTAAGGATATTAGGTAAGATTACAAAAGTTTTAAAGTAGTGCAGTATTTTTTATAACAGTTATGCCTGTTTCTTGGAGCGCTGTTGATGCACATTTATTGCAGTTAAATATAACGTAATTGATATGCGAGTGGTTAAATTTTTTTTTCGTAGAATATAAAACTCGTATATTCCGATTTTGATTTAACTAATTTATTCCAGTGTTCAACACAACACAAAATTTGTACTTAAAATCGACGATTAAACGCCAAAGTAATTAAAAAGCGCCGTTTCTAGAAGATCATTTAATAAAAAGGCGGTCTATGGTACGAGAAAACCCTCTTTTCAAATACCACAAGTATACCCTTCAATTTGTAGCAAGAATGTTATTAAGGCCCACTGCACATTAATTAAAAGTCGAGGTCGGTAATGCTTTTGAACGTCCTGAAACAAAGTACAATGGTTTTTCTCTGTTTTCTTTCCTGTTTCGTTATGATAATACTATTTTATCTGAACACATTCGAATTTTATTGAAGTGAATAAGCGATACGGCTATTATGAACTTCTGGAACAATAGAGATAAAAGCGCGAAAAGAAGAGATCGTTTACCTAGATACTTTTTTTTTACTGTTGTGCAATACATTTTTTTTTTTTCATTTTCAATCCCTAATTTAACGATCTGAGAACGGGGGAGCATACATGAAATTCCTATTAACATTAAAGAGAAATGAAAGTAGTTTTTTTATTATTATTCTAGAGTTACTTTTGCGGCGTTATTGGATTAGTCGGTTGAGCGACGTATGCTGTTTGCCAGATCGGAAAGAATATGGCATTCCACATGGGGCAGTTCTCGGTCCATTACTTTTTCATTTTATGTAAATAATTTATTGAATATACTAATTTCATGAAATTTTAATTTCTGTCATTTATACCATATTACAGTGCATTAGCAGTAAATATGAGTGTTCTAACCGATTGGATCAATAGTTACAGAAACAGTGCCAGCAGCAAGAGCTACCGTGACGTCACCATACCAGACTGTCGCCGTCTGGCTAAACGTTGTAGTTTTAAATGGCGTTGGAGACTGTTTCTTATGCTTTGTTACTTTGTTTTAATTTTTTAAAATTGTGAAAATGTGAAGTTAGATTTAATAAAGCCGATTCATCAAATTTATCAGAATTTGGTTTATTTGTTTGTGGTTGTGGAATATTTCATTTTTAACACGCTTTTATTAGGTCGGCCTGTAACTAACTATGTATGTATGTAGGTAAAAAAGTCTAATGAACTGAATTTCACCCACTTCTAATTGTTGTATCATCATGAAACTTGTCAGTTGTGTGTAGCTCTGATGACAATACAATATAGTATACCTAATATTGTAATATGTTCAAAATGAGAAGTAATTAAATGATCTGCCATTTAAAATTTTGATCAGCAAGAAAAATCAGCGAAACAATTATTGGTGTAGCATTTTATTTTTTGGTTTGCGATTTTAATATACGAACAGCAAATTATGGTAAGCAAAATAAAATTATTATGTCGGCACAATAAACTTTTAAGCGGCATATAAACTGTTATTCGCGCAGCCCAAAATCTATTCCAGCAGCAAAATTATTAGTTGGTCTGCTAAATTATTAAATGAGCAGCAACTAATTTGATTCATCTGCTGGTAAAACATTTAATGTTCTAATATTAATCAGAAAATTGAAAAAGGTTTTATTTATAGTATCGGCAAATAAACAACTTTGTCAGCTATAAAAATAAATAAGCATGATGTTATTTTTTTGAGCAGCTACATCGTTGTAATAGTACGGCTCAATTTGGTTGAAGGGAGAGCAGTCTACGCGCTGGTGTCAATCGGTTCACGAGTTATGGTTGCCCGTTCTTTAGTGTCAGTTGTTGTTTTGTTGCATTATAATAACGTGCACAAGTAACGTTCATTTGTTTATTTTTGTGTATTATTTATTGGATCATGGATTCCAGGGATATTTGTGAGCAAAATAGTGATTCAGTTGATGTACATAGATCGAAAATTCCTTTATTACAATCGGACAGCGATAGTAATTTGGGAGAAATAGTTCCAGCAACGAAGAAGAAGAAGCTGCAAGTCATACCTTGGACATTTGGTAAAAAAATTGATAACAGCGATGAAGCCGAGGCCACTTTAAAAGAAGAAGGTACTTGGTCTATTCATTTCTCTCATAATTCGGAGGAAGGACAGAAAAAGTTTTGCCGGTGCAATTTACTGTTTGATTCTACTTCAGATTCAGTGTTATTATATCGAGCAGATGGTGAACATGACCATGGCAACCTAAATAATACTTCTGAATTCGGTCTGAGTGAGGTTGTGAAATTAGAAATTAACAAATTATTTGACCTTAACATGAAACCAAAGGCTATAATGAAACGCCTTACAAATATACAGGGTATTAAAGTGCCCAAGATGTCGCAGTTGAGAAATTATCTAAGTGTTCAACGTCGCGTTAAATATGGGAATCACAGCATAAGTTTAGGAGAATTACAAGGATGGTTATCCCACTCAGTCTTGCCTGATGATCCGCATGAAGCTTTCGTAATTTCATATGATGTGATCGAAAATGATATACCCCCGGCCTTTCGCTTTGCTATATTTGCTGAAATTAGCTCGTGATGAAGAAATCTTTCACGCAGACGCCACTTATAAATTGATATGGCAGGGATTCCCTGTGCTAGTGGTCGGTACGGCTGATAAAGCTAGGAAATTTCACGCTTTATGCCTAGGTGTAGCTACTAATGAGAAAACAGATGATTTCAAAATGGTATTTAATGCTCTGAAAAATAAAGTTCATGATTTATTTTCAAGTATTTTGAAGCCCACTGTTTTGGTTTGCGATGCTGCAAAGAGCATTCAGAATGCTTTTACTGAAGTCTTTGGAGATGAAGCCATAGTACGAATGTGTTGGGCTTATGCGAAGAAAAAAATACAAACTCGAGCAGAAAGCTGCGTAAAAAACAAACTCGCTTTAAAAGACGTATTGGCAGACGTAGATACTTTGCATTTTATAACGTACCCAAACAGTTTCATTACAGCTACAAAGCTTTTTCTGCAAAAATATCGTGACCACACGGAGTTACTTGACTACTTTAAAAAGCAATGGCTGGACCAGGAGCGCAGCTCCGAATTCGTCTTCAACTAATAATGCTATGGAGTCTTTTAACAAAGTAATAAAAGATAGTAATACATTGCGCAAGCGTTTTCCTTTAGGTCGATTTCTGACTGTTGCTTCAGATATGGTCAATGAAGGGTCGAAAAAATACTTTACAAACCCGGAAGACAATGCGTTTGCAAAGACTCCCACTATATCTTTAAATGATTGGACAAAATCTTATCAGTGGGCAAAATTGCCGAAAGAAGTTTTCGAGTTGCGTAAAGACGAATATTTCACATATTACGCAATACCAGCTGGCGAATCCGTCAATTGCAGAGATATCGAAGAGGAGTGGAATGATTTTGGTGAGTTCAAAGATCAGTATTTCAGTAGATGGGTGGTTTCACTGCCAATCAATACAGAGGAGTGGAAATTAGGGAAATGCAATTTCCCGTCGTTTTATAGAATGTATATGTGTAAACACATAGTTGGTTTGGCTATTCGTATGAAGCTCACAATTCCTCCAGTTGAAGCTAAGAATATACCCATCGGGGAAAAAAGAGAGAGAAGCCGACCGTCTGAAGCCAAACGAGCACTTATTGTTCAATAATTTGGTAATTACGTTACCTATTACAGTTATGTTTTTTCTTTTTTAATAAATACTTTCTAGTTTTGCTTTCTACTCGATTGTTTTATTTATTTCCTACTCAATCATTTTTAAAACATACTTACTTCATTTTGGAGTCAATAAAAAAGTATTTGGTTACTGATCAATTTCTACTGTTATTGTAATTTTAGAGCTGGACAAATGTAATACAATACTGACAACATTGCGCCAATCACATAATTATTTTGATGTAATTTTCTTTTTTTGCTACCAATATCGTTTTAAAGCTGCTCGTAAAGAAATTGAATGCAAACCATTTTCATTTTAATTGCCGCTCATGGGTTGCTGTTCATTCAATAATTTTGCGGCTCAAATATAGGTATTTTAATGCTGACCAAGTCTCTACTATTTTGCTGACGGTTTAAGTCATAGCCGTTCAAAATGGCTGCCGCCCCAAGATGGCGGATTATCATTTTCTTTACAACCTCCTTGATATAGGTATCAAAAGAAAGGGTTTGATAAATAGAAAACAAATATGTGATCAAAACTTAAAAATTCAAAATAACGGCGTCAACATGGCGGATAGGTTTTATCAATTAGAATAGAATAGAATTTTCTTCATGCTATACATAGATAGATAGATAGATAGATAAGATTTATGTGTTCCAACATACCACCCTATTAGAGTATAGAACGTGTCAACATTTAGTAATTTACAAAATATATAATATTGCAGTCATAAAGATTAAAAATTAGAATTAACATATAACACAGTACACAGTAATAAAAAACTTATAGCGATGCTAAAGAACTAGAACACTACTACATAAACACATTAAAGTACGTATTAAAAATAATATACACTACAGTATACACAAACATATATATACATAAAATATATACTTACATATACAAAATATCACAATGATCATTGAAGAATTCTTCAATAGTATAGAATGCTTTATTTATGAGATGTGTTTTAATTGTTTTTTTTAGTTGGTTTATGGGAAGATTTCTTACTGATAAGTTAATTTTGTTCCAGACAGGGTCATTCACGGAAAGCGGGTATTAGACGTTTCTTGGGATCTGTCGAGTTTAGAAATTTGAAAATTGGTATGAGGGGGTTTTTAGATATGGCGGATCTAACGAAAATATTTTCATGCTTGTGCTACTTCCGCTTATACCGGATGTAGCACCTAACTTTGTTATTTTAAACGGAACACCCTGTATTTTATTGCATATTTCGATTCCTCATAAAATTTTAGCTTAGGTTTATGTACCATAACATACTCTTAAACATTCCGGTTTTCGAAATAATTAATATTTTTGGAGATTTTTGACGGTTCCCACCCTTCGGAAAAAAAAATCAATATTTTCTATCATGTAGTCGATTAGGAAATTTTCTTTTCAAACTTTTACAAGCATCCTATGACCTAACTAAAAGTTCTCTTATGTTTTCACAATATCATACAGAGTATTTTTTCACAGTCGAACATTGTTTTAGTTCAAACGTCAAAAAGTCATTATTTTCAAATGGAACCCCCTGTATATTTTTACAGAATCTAATAGAGAATTGAATTCTGCATCGATTGATATTACCATTCCCTATACCTATCTCTCTTTGTTTTCTTATTATGGACGAATATTTGTAAAACGTACAAACAAAATCAGCACTATTTGTTAGTAGGCAATACAAGTCATAACTCGGTTCCTTTTTTATCATAAACGAGAATAATCATGTAGATAATTGATAATCATTTGTTTTTGATAGCTTCAAAAACGAGAGATTAGATTTATAACAAATACTTTGGCACAAAAATTTACAAAATATTTAATGCAGCAACTGTTCAAAATGCTCTCCATTCTGCTCCAAACAAGCCAATATCCTGGAATTTACGGCACTTACAATGGCTCGGCGAATTTCGTGGGTATTTATTTTTGATAGTATCATATCTACGAGGAGAATTTAAATAGCAATAAATATGCGAAGATTTTGCGAACAGTAACTTTTATTGATAATTTGCCCCTAAATATTTATAATTCTATGTATTTTCAAATGAATGGTTGCGGTCCACGGGAAGTTTATGACGAATTAGTAGCGACGTTCGAAGATAGGTGGTTTTGCTACCGAGGACCTTGGAGATGGCCAGCAAGGTCCCCAGATTTGACCCCCTTAGACTTTGGACCTTGGGGTATTAAAAATATTGTTTATGCCACTCCTGCTACTACCAAAGAAGATCCAAAGAACAGAGAACGGGCTACATTTTAACAAATCCCCATGAATTAGCCAAGCCACTGTAAGTGCAAGTGGAGAGCATTTTGAACAGTTGCTGCATTAAATATTTATATTCAAAGTGTTCATTAATTTTGTAAATTTTTGTCCCAAAGTATTTGTTATAAATCTAATCTCTCGTTTTTGAAGCTGTCATCTTGATAATAAACAAATGATTATCTACATGATTATTCTCGTTTATGATAAAAAAAAGAACCAAGTTATGACTTGTATTGCCTACTAATAAACAGTGCTGATTTTGTTTGTACGTTTAACAAATATTCGTCCATAATAAGAAAACAAAGAGAGATAGGTATAGGGAATGGTAACATCAATCGATGCAGAATTCAATCCTCTATTAGATTCTGTGAAAATATATAGGGGGTTCCATTTGAAAAAAATGACTTTTTGACGTTTAAACTAAAACAATGTTCGACTGTGAAAATAAAATACTCTGTATGATATTGTGAAAACATAAGAGAACTTTTAGTTAGGTCATAGGATACTTGTAAGAGTTTGAAAAGAAAATTTCCTAATCGGCTACATGATAGAAGATATTGATTTTTTTACCGAAGGGTGGGAACCGTAAAAAATCTCCAAAAATATTAATTATCTCCAAAACCGGTATGTTTAAGAGTATGTTATGGTACATAAACCTAAGCTAAAATTTTATGAGGAATCGAAATATGCAATAAAATACAGGATGTTCCATTTAAAATAACAAAGTTGGGTGCTACATCCGGTATAAGCGGAAGTAGCACAAGCATGAAAATATTTTCGTTGGATCCGCCGTATCCAAAAACCCCCTCATACTAATTTTCAAATTTCTAAACTCGACAGATCCCAAGAAACGTCTAATACCCGCTTTCTGGGAATGACCCTGTATATATAATGTTTGCATATGTCAGCGATAAAAAACTAACGACTTAATTTAAAAACAAGTATAAAAAAACAGAGTCACGATAACACAATATAAAATAAGTAGTAGTCATAAAAACTAGTACCTCAAGTAGAGGAAAAAACGTAAAATGTAACATTGTCAAAAACACAGAAAAAACAATTAATGCAAAAATGCTAAAATATAACGTTAAATATAATGAATCTAATTAGACAGACGATAAATTGGGCAAGGAGCCGAAATATTCAAAATATTCGTCATATGAGTAGAAGGCATTCTGTAAAAGGATACTTTTTATTTTTAGCTTAAACGTGTTTACACTCATATCAAGATTTTGTAAATCTTTAGGTAACACATTAAAAAATTTAATTGATAGATATAAGTAGGAATTCTGAGATTTACTATATTTGGGCAATCTTAAATTTGTTTTTGTCCTAGTGTCATGGTTATGTATGTCCTCCTGCTTGGTGATTTTGTTACTTTTTAATTTTTTAATGTGACACAAGCATTCATATATATAACATGACGGCAGTGTTAAGGAGACTTTTAAACAGGGGTTTACAGTGGTCATCATATTTAGCTTGAGTCATTATTCTTATAACTCTTTTTTGTAATTTAAAGATTTTGTTCGAATGACATGATGACCCCCATACTATCACTCCATACGTCATTATGCTGTGAAAAATGGAAAAATAGGCTATTCTTAAGCAATCTGCTGTGATTTTGTTGCTGAGTTGTCTTCTTATATAAATACAAGTCGACAACTTTTTGATAAACTCTGAATTTGGAATTGAAAGTTCAAAGAATTATCCAAATGCACACCGAGGAGTTTAATAGGTTCGTTATTTATTTCCCTTTTTTTCACTGCAAAATTTAGAGTTTTTATTTTGCCATTATTTATGGTAAGATAATTACTCCTTGTCCAGTTTTTTATTAAATTATCAGCTTCTCCTTCCTTAGTGCACAGGTTGGAAAACAGCTCGTTGCTTAGCAAAAATGTCATGTCATCGGCATACATTATTGGAGACACTTTAGTACCACAATTGAATGATATATCATTAATGTATATTATAAACAGCACAGGACCCAGAATTGACCCCTGTGGCACTCCGTAATCAACACTAGAAAGTTTTAATACTTTATCATTAAATTTAACACACTGTTGACGATCCGCAAAATAAGAGACAAATAGATTTAAGACTTTTCCTCTAATCCCATAATATTCCAATTTTTGTATTAGAACACCATGGTTAACTGTATCAAATGCTTTAGACATGTCGTAAAATTTTGCAGTGCACAGTTCACATTTCTCAAAAGCTTCTATAATATTTCCGTACATTTCACAGATTGCGTCAATAGTGGATCTCTTCTGTCTATAGCCGAATTGGGCATCAGTTAGTAAATTGTTTTTTTCGCAGTCTATTTTTAAGAACAATCTCAAATATTTTTGCCATAATAGGTATAATAGAGATAGGTTTATAACTGTCTGTATTATTAAAGTCACCTTTTTTTGTATACAGGTGTAACTTGTGATTTTTTGAATATATCAGGATAAATTCCGCTTTCAATACATATAGTTATTAAATGTGCAATAGGCTTTGCAAGAATATCACCAGCTAATTTTAAAATTTCACTATTAAGATTATATATATCCTTAGATTTACTATTTTTTAATTGTGATATAATAGTTAAAATTTCCAGATCACACAATGGAAATAGAAAAAAAGATATATTTGCACTAGGTGCATTCTTTAGAAAATCTGAAAACTTTGTATTGTTAACATTATTAAAGTTAGTCATTAAGTTATTTATAGCATCAACAAAGTAGTCTGAGAAATAATCAGCCGTTAAGTTAGAAGTTACATACGTGTTTTTATTTTTTCTGTTTTCGTTGATAATGTCCCATGCTGTTTTTTGTTTGTTATTGGAAGTTAGAATTCGCTTATTATTTGATTCTAATTTGGCATGATTTATTTTGCTTTTATAATCTTTCTTTAGAGTATTATACAGCTGAACATCATTATCATTTTTGGTAGAACAAGCGATTACATGGACAGCGTCCAATGTTCGTTTTAATTCTTGTAAATTATTGTCAAAAGTAAAGGATTCGAATGAAAATCGGTATCTGTGGGTTATCGAGGTTGCAGATTACAATTATCCAGTCCAAATTTAACAATTCAAAATGGTGGCGTCAAAATGGCGGTTAAGTTTTGTAATTTATGGTCTGATTCTTATGAAAATCGACATCTGGGGATTTTCGAAGTCGCAGATCATAAATATTTAGTCGAATACTTCACATAAATGTCGAGTGCCAACATTCTCTCCTTAAATATAAAACTAAAAAGTAAAAATAAATTAATAGTTTAAAACGAAAAAAACACGCTTTTATAAACACTGCACTAAAAAGCAAAAACCGCTGCCCAAGGAATCACTACTTCCACATCCAGATTCTCTATCCAAGTCACTCACAACGAAAAAACTTTGTATGTGAAAATAATTGTTTATGAAACTTTAATAATATAATATTTGAAATCCTCTACCCCAAAAACCCATAAAACGATACCCCACATCGGTAGAGGGGGTGGGGGGTAGTTATAGGGGGGTGATAGTGGGGGGTGGATGAAGTAAAAAAATATTTTGAGGTTTCTGGTTCCTGTACAAACACTAAATCACAATTTTTTTTCATCCCCTTTATTAAGGGGGTGGGGGTGGTAATGGGGGTGGCTAATGCCAAAAATTTTTTTGAGACCTTAGCTTCTCTTGTATATACTAAATACCAATTTTATGGACTCTTACCTGCTTGATTGACCTATTTACCCCAAATTTACCCCAATTTACCCCCAACCCTTCGACGGAACTAGATGAAAATATAATCTAGTTCTAGATCTCGTTAAAGTACATATGGGTACCAAATTTCAAGTCAATATCTTAAACGGTTCCAGAGTAAACGTGCGCACAAAAAAAAGTTACAGACAGACCGACAGACATACAGAAATTTTTTTTTCGCTGAAACTTAAAATCTCGACGTTTCATGACATTTTAAGCCTATTTGGACAATAAAAATTTTTAAAAATTTTTTTGGCGTTACTATACTTCCACTGGACGTGGAAGTAAAATAGTTATCGAATCTGTTTTCGCTGTCTACCTCGTAAGGGCCTTAGCGTAAGCTGTGTTTGTAATTAAATATAATATTTGAGTATAAAAGCGTGGGGCACTTTTCATTTAATCTAATAATGTCTTCAGCGTTTTAATTATCGAACCTGTTCGAAAGACGCCCCACGCTTTTATACTCAAATATTATACTTAATTACAAACACGGCTTACACTAACGCCCTTACGGTAGTCAGAGAGAACAGGTTCAATGATTATCTTTTGCTTTATAAAATACTGTTTTTTTAGTTTTTAAACTATTAATTTATTATAGGGGCATTTTTCATTAATTTAAAATATATGTAGTTCTCCTTGCCTTCTTCGAGCTAAAAATATAATTAATAGCTATTCATCTACTAAAGATAGTAATTGATGTTTTAGATAATAACAATGTTTGTGCCTGGAGTGGAAGCAATGGACAATAACAATCCAGAATAAAACGCATTTATGTTTTATTACTACAATTTTTATATTATCATTAAATTACATTATATCCGATAATTCACAAATTTTTCGATTTTTATTGAAATATTTTTTTATGTTTTGCTGAAGGACCCTCGTTGTGATCAACCCTGTATATTTTCATGAAAAATTTATAATCAGCTAATGTTCATATCTAAAATGTGTGTGGAAGAACCCTACACGCGACTATCAATAAAACCGCTGCCCTAAAATCGCTACTTTCACATCCAAATTTCCGATGAGGGTGGAAGTGGAAGGCTGATGCCAAAAATTTGATTCTTATACGCACACTAAATCGCACTTTTTAACCCCCTTTGATAATGGGGGTGGGGATGACTGATGCCAAATAAATGTTGAAACCTTGGTTTCTCACATATACACTAAATCTCAGTTTTATGGACTCTTACTTGGTTTGGTTTACCTATTAACCCCCTTTTCCCCTCCAAGCCTCCAACGGAATAATCTCAAAATATGTAGTTCCAGTTCTCGTTATCCATTGGTTCACCAAATTTTAAATCAGTATTATAAACCGTTCCACAGTAATCGTGCGCACAAGAAAAAAGTTACAGATAGACAGGCCGACAGACATAAATGATTATTTTTGCTTAAAATTCGACGATTCATGACATTTCTAAGCCTATTTGAACAAAAAAAATCATTTTTTTACCCACTGTTAATGATAATAGTGAAAAAAGTAAAAAGCGTGAAAAAAGTAACACTTATCCACTTGTTGCATAAATTACTATTTTATTTTGCGTTTAAAAACTTTGCAATTTAACGATTTTATGTGTGTGTGTTGTCTGATCTACTAGATTAGATTAGATTTGAAAAAGGACCTGGCTGATTGGCCTTTACCACCGCGACCCGTGTGGATCTATTGTGGCTCTCCTTGTTTAATTTTACTTAGAGCTTCTTATCCAGTTTTGTCTTTTGTATTAGACTCCATAGCCTTGATATAACTATCTGCTATTGGTTTTTCTTCGCCAAGTAGTTGGAACCTCAGTCTAGCTAGGCCTTCATATTCACAGCACATGTACTGAGATTTCCTCTTCCTCTTGACAGAATCTGCATGTTGCATCCTCTGCCAGGCCCATTAGACTTATATGTCTATTAAGCCTACAATGATCAGTTAGAAGACCTACCATTATCCTAATGGTCAGTTAGAAGACCTACCATTATCCTAATGGCCTTTCTATTTTGGCGTAGTAGGTCTTCCGTGAATTTGGCCGATCGTACTTTAATTAACTTTTTGGCCTGTCTCTGTTGTAGGAAATTCTTCCACCACTCTAGAGATTTATTTTGCACCCATTCATTAATGGATGTTCGTATGCTTGGCTTAGCCACACCGCAAAAGGGTTCAGGTTCTATTAAGGCCTTAGATGCGCCTTCCCGGGCCAGTTCATCAGCCTTCTCATTTCCCCTTTGTCCCTCGTGTCCTGGTACCCATGCCAGGGTCACTTTGTTCTGACTTCCTAGGTCTGAATGGGCATTTATACAATCTCATACTAGTCTTGAATCGACCTGCATGGAATCGAGTGCCTTTAGCGCTGCTTGACTGTCGGAAAAAATGGCAATTGACAGATTTACAGTTCCTTGCCTCATTATTTACTTTGCACACCACTGTATAGCGGCCACTTCAGCCTGAAATATTGTGGCGTGTATTCCTGAATTTATCGGCATTTTCGTTTTCGACCTTATCCCGTAAGTCCCAGCTCCGACTCCTTGTTCTGTCTTGGAGCCGGTCGTATACCAGATCGTTTGCGCCGATATTGGAGGACCGTTTTTCCAGTCCTCTCTGTCTGGTCTTTTTATTTGAAAATTTTTATAGAAATTATACTTTGGGACCATAGTGTCTTTGGGCATTCCCAAAATTCCTTCAGCTTTGAGTATAATGTTTGGTGCTCTGTTCCGTGTTGTTGCCTTATGGGCGTTGTGCCTTACATTAGACTGTGTACCGCGGAACGAGGTTCCCTTTGGATAAATATGTTTAGTGGTGTCGGGTCTAAAAGGACTTCCAATGCAGCCGTGGGAGCAGTTTTTGTGGCCCCAATGGCGCAGAGACAAGCAAGCCTTTGTACGTCACTTATTAGCCTTATTGCTCCAGTATCTTGGTCCACCAAATTATCGATCCATAGGTTATCATGGGTGTATCCTCGTGTATAACCATAGGGTCATCTTGGGGTTTAACCAATTTTTTCCACATATTTGCCTGCACCTTCCCAGGGCAATGGGAATTCCATGTCAGCTTTTGGTCAAAAATGACTCCTAGTTATTTAACCTCGCTGGCAAATGGAATTTCCACTCCATTTAGCCTCGGGGGTTTTAGGCCTCCCAAGGCTCTTTTTCGTGTAAAGGTGACGACTGTAGTTTTGTGAGGATTTATTGAAACTTCATCCTCACTACACCACCTGTCGACAATGTTTAGGGCTCTTTGTGAATGCTCTGATATCGTGTTCGCAAATTGTCCCTTGACTACTATCGCTAGATCGTCAGAAAATCCTAGGCAGTAAAAGCCTTCTGCGGAAATTATTCGGAGAAGTTCGTCAACGAGGGGTATTATCACTTTTGCCTCAATGGTAGCCTAGCTTAGATTGGATATTATTATCCTCTTTTCTAGGCTGGATTTAATTCACTGGCAAAATACTGGTGGGACTCCTTTATTTAACAAAGCATTCGTTAAAGATTGCGTTGTTGCGTTCTTAAACGCTCCTTCTATATCTAGAAATGTTGCCACTACCATTTCTTTGTCATCTAATGACTTTGCCAGTAGCCTACTTAAATCATTCAGCGCGAGGTCTGTTGACTTTTCGGCTGGTATGCATATTGACGCTCACTAAGGGGGTTTTCTCTTAGTATTTCGTCTCTAATGTACCTGTCCAGTAGTCTTGCCAACGTTTTGATCTACTAAGTGAATTTTTATTCAGTGAATTAAAATATAAAGTCTATAGTTGCAAATTGATTAGGGTAAATATTTTTATCTTTTTAAAATAATTTCTACAAGATTCTATACGGAATAGATCACATAATACCCTGATTGCTTTTTTGTACCCAAAATATCTATTCAGAGCTGCTAGCTTCTCCCGAGAGTTCACTTCCATACTGTAGCGAACTCTGAAATTATGTAAACACAAACAATTTCTGTTAAGGCAAAATCTCCATTTTTTTAATGGTTAATATGACATACATAGCTTTGCTTAGTTTCGCTTTCAAATTGCCAATATGTACTGACCAATTCAGTTGTGAGTCAATATAGATGTCAAGGAAATTGGTAGAACTAGTAAGTTGGAGCTGTAGTTGAAAAGTTATGTTATTTGTTTTACTGCAGTTGAGTACGAGTTTATTTGTAAGGAACCATCAGTCTGATATGCTCTCTATTAAAGTTTGCAATGTAACATTGTTGTATCGGAAAAACAATCACGATTTCAACACAGCAGGCGCCATTGAAAATTCTGTAAAAAACTTTACGTAATATCTTGACATTTTCACATCCTACGTATAGTAAGGGAATGTAAAAAATTGTTGCACGTTCTGAAATTTTCAGTTGCCATCAGAAGCGTAGCTATGCACGGGCAATTCGGGCAGTTGCCTGAATTGCCCGTGCCTCGAGTCCCACAAAATTATTGATATCGCATTATGTTCGTATTCGCAGCGGTGTGATTTCCCCGAAATATTAATAATAATATCCAGATATGGGTCGAGGAAACTTTCCATATTTGATAAAAGTCATATAAATAATATAATTGTATGCACTTATTTAGTATCAAAATGAAGCTTGGATCATCACAAATCAGATTTCACCATACAATTGGCTATCAATGTATCCAGTGGAAAGTTAGAAGGAAAACTTTCTGGAAACTTTCGGAGTTTTCAAAACGGAAAGTTTCCAGGAAGTTTTCTTTCTAACTTTCCATTGGGTATATTGATAGCCTATTTTATGGTGAAATCTGATTCGTGATGATGTAATATCAAATAAGTGCATACAATTACATTATTTACATGACTTTTACAGACTTTTATAAAATGTGGAAAATTTCCTCGATCCATCTCTGATAATATTGCATTTGCATTCGCAGCGGTGTAGTTTCTACTGTATACACCAACTCGGAGTCTCCCGTCTTCCACGAGTGAACGGGAGCTTCTCGAGTGCATCATGGGACACGATCGATGAGGATCAATCAGAAACAATGTTGCTTTCTGTTGTCACTTGTATCAGTATGTCTATATACGAATAGTGGAGTATATTTTTCATATTCGAAGATTTGGCGGAGTTGCCTGTAATTTCAGTTAATTCATAAACAACTCAACAGGACGAATACGAAATTGTTGTACAACATCCCGAACACGACAATGCGGAAATTTCTTCTTAGAACACAAATTTATGCGCCTCAATTCAAACTCTGATACATCCCGTAGAGATCTCTATGCACGTTGCCACGACATAACCCCACTAGCAGATTACGTCCAAGAAATCTCACAAAAATTCTATCAATCAATCAACTGGGCGATAGGCTGCTAACCCGCAACATAACCCGAATCAGACAGCATAATGGCATACTTTTCGACCTGAATCAGACCCTACCATACCAGGCTTTGCCTATCTTTCCCCAACTTCCCTAGCCATACTTTTCTGTACCATAATTTTTCCTTTTCCCCACCTTTTATATTTACCCTATTTTCGCATACCCTCACCCTTCTTTATTCCTTCTCTATCCGTCTCTTTTTGTTATTTTTGTTATTTTGTCACTTTTGTCTCCTTATCAAAATCCCTTCTCGGCCAATAACCTATTGAAAATCAAAATATTTTTAACAATAACCTCCTCTACACCCTGTCTTCCTGGAGGCGGGATTACCACCAGGATGGACGTTTTCATTGAGTTTTCCCCGTATCAGCAACCAAAAATTAATCTGTGCAAAGTGATAGTGTTTTAAATAGTTTTTAAAAATTCTATGAATTACCTATAAATAAAATTGTTAGTAGTACTTAGTACTGTTGTAGTACTGCTATTTTTTACTAGTCAATCAGGCCGGGATAGCCCATTTTGCCTAAGGATCTACAGTTTGGCGTGGACACCAAGTCACGGTCCTCGACCACCAACTTTGACCCACCCTGGTACCACCTTTCATGGCGGCTCAATAGTCCGGGATTGTCTCCTGGGCCCGCCAACGCCTTTCACGCTTCACTTGCCCTAGTATTGTCTCTGTTGGCAGCCTATCGACTATTATATGAGATCATGAATCACCCATCCAAGTGCCGACCTCGCTTAGCGTTGCTGCGCCTCGCTGATCGAGTGACGGAACTTAAACCGGTGATCGTACCTCATCCCTTACAATAAAATTGTTAGCTTTAAGTTTTACCTTTTAAACAGGAGTGCTAACTCCTCCAAATAATTGTCGTTTCAGTCAAACCGGACATACTCACCACGATGATACGCGCCGTAGTTGTGCGGTTGGCTCCGGGCTGGTCCGACTAGGCGCATGAATGTACTTAAAATGTTAACAAATATGTTTTGATTGACTGATTGTTTGATTGATTGATTGGGTGTTATTTTCCTGGTAACATTCACACGGTGCCCAACATAAAGAGAATTTCACAATAGTTTTCTTCACTATGTAGAAGTCAAATAAATAATAGAGGCTACTAATAATGATGAATTTTTTTTAAATCGAACCGCCTTCAAAAAATCCTCAAAAAATATCTCTAAAAAGAAATAAAATTTCACACAGTTGTACTAATATCTATCTACCTATTAGTGGAAAGTAGCAAGGTACTACCAAATATCAATTTGAAATCGGAGCAAAACGTATTTTTGAAATTAGATATTTTTGCACCGGTTTCAAATTGATATTAGGCAATAAGATATAGTTCCTTGCTACTGTCCACTAATAGATAGACAGATATTAGTATTTAGAGATATTTTTTGAGGATTTTTTTGAACGCAGTTCGATTTTTTTTTAAATTTTTTATATCTTTTTTTTGCATAGGGGCCCTAAAATGTATATCGCCCCATGCAGCCTAGCTACGTCTCTGGTTGCCAGATATCTATGCAACTTATAGTGTTATGAATGTCCTCACAAATCCATCGCTGACCACCAGACTTGAAAAAAGATTTCATTATCATAAAAAGTATCTGAAGCAGCAATTGATGGGGGTCGAGATACGATGAGAAAAAACAGACTATTAATACTTTTTTGGTTTTCTTGCAAAATATCAATTTCTGCACTACAAGCTTTGTAATAAAACTGGGAAATATATTAAAAGCCAACCCGATATACATCACGTAAACAAATCCAGACAGGGCGAGACCCAGAGTTAACGGCATCAGCAGTAAAAACCATAAGGGAGGTACATGTGAAAATAATACGTTTTATTGAAATTTTATTACATCCAGGGTCCGGAGATAAAAGGACCATATACAGCTTTGCTTAATTGCTTTTAAATTTCAACACAAGTCTAAGCAAAAATATATGAATATGCAAAAAACATTTCTGAATCACTGTTATTCTTGAAGAGAAAATCGAAAATGAGTTTTTTCACGATGTAATATATTCCTCTTTGTTTTTAACCACATCGCTTGGCAAATTTTTTTGACAATTACATTTTTCTAGATGTAGTATTTTCTTCATTGTATGGAGCGTCTCACAGCATCCCGCCACGTGTTGCGGATGCGTCCTGGGCTTACGACCTTACCCAAGCTACTTACCGATAGATCCTTAGTGCCATCGTGCATCCTCTTTGTCGTTTACTATATGGTTTTTCCTGGACAAATAACCGTTCTATATTTTCTTGTCTTCGACGATATGCTGGAGAGTCGTGTTGGAGGATGCATTTCCTGGAGAAGTGAGCCGTTGGTGCAATTAGTTGTAGTTCAAGAAATTGGTGGAACCCTAATGGTTTATGTCTCTGAGGCGTAAAGACATATTCAGGAAACTAGAACTTTGGCAAGCCTGATATTTGTGCCTATTGTAATGTGTCACGCCAAATTTTGATCAATTGTGATTGCAGATCATGGTATTTGTATATTGCGTATAAGTGTTTAATTGTGGTATATTCATATTTTCATATTTTTTTATTGAGTATTCGTACCAAAGTCATTGGCGTGCATTTTTACTTCCACATCCAGTGGAAGTATAGTAACGACAAAAAAATTTTTAAAAATTTTTATTGTTCAAATAGGCTTAGAATGTCATGAAACGTCGAGATTTCAAGTTTGAGCGAAAAAAAAAATGTATGTGTGTCTGTCGGTCTGTAACTTTTTCTGTGCGCACGTGTACTCTGGAACCGTTTGAGATATCGACTTGAAATTTGATACGCATATGTATTTTAACGAGATCTAGAACTAGATTATATTTTCATCTTGTTCCGTGGAAGGGTTGGGGGGTAAATTGGGGTAAATTTGGAGTAAATAGTTAAATCAAGCAGGTAAGAGTTCATAAAATTGATATTTAGTATAGACAAGAGAAGCTAAGGTCTCAAAAAAAATTTTGGCATTAGCCACCCCCATTACCACCCCCACCCCATTATTAAAGGGGATGAAAAAAAATTGTGATTTAGTATGTGTACAAGAACCGGAAACCTCAAAATATTTTTTACTTTGAGCTTACATGAAAATGTTGGCGATATGTGACAATTCTGACCTCGGATTCGGTTTCAGCGCACTAAAATACGTATAGAAACACGAGTCAACTCGTTAAGCTTTCAATTTACTTTTCACCCGGTTTCAGGTTTTTTTTTAAGCTTACATGGAAATATTGACGACATGTGACAACTCTGAAATCGTATTCGGTTTCAGCGCCCGAAAATATATATAGATATGATAGTCTGTAAAAAAGTACATGACTTTTTAATTTTTTGTGTCTGTGATTTAATATTAGAAACATATTGTTTTAAAATACATTATTATTACCTAAAATATATTAAAATTTTGTTAAATTTTGGAAATTCTAAAGCTGACCAATAATATTGCATTCGTTTTTCAGTAAAAAATGCTCAATATGACTTTTCGAAAAATCGACCCTTCCTTACTAAAAATGCACGCCAACGAAATAAGTTTTGATTTATTCAAAAAAGATATAGTAAAGGTTTTTAATACCTATTCAAATTTTGTTGAAATTGACGAAGCTGTTACCATGAAAAATGGGACACACTGTAAATCGGCTGATATACAGGGTGTCAAAGAGGTTACTTTCCAGCTGCCTTTTCTTTGTCTTTTAACGGACTGAGATGAAATTTGGCGTGTATCACATGTATCAAAACGACATTTTTCAATCCATCTGTCAAGTTTCTACGACTTTTAATTTTTAAATGGGACACCCTGTATTACATTTGCATTTTTGGAATCAAGAGGTCATTTTGCAAATTTGAAATAGAAATTTTAGGACCTACAGAAGTTATCGTGTTAGGAATAAATGGTCCACAGACATACACACATACGTACACACAGACTTCTTTATTCGATATATTATAAGTTCAGTCTGTTATGAAACTGATTATTACAAATTTTTGTCCTTTTATAAAATATCGATATCATTAAATCAATGAGGTATAATAATAAAGACAGGCACACAAAATAAAAAAATTGGTTTTTTTCTGGTACTCCATTTAGTAACGTATATGTATTTCGACGTGCTGAACACGAATCGGGTGTCCGTTCAGCTCCATTGGCCACCATTTTTTTTGTAAATCGCGAAAATAACCTTTAAAAAACTCATAATTTAGGTTATTTTCGCGATTTACTAAAAATTACTAAAAACGGAGCTAAACGGATACCTGATTAGTATTCGAAATACATGAGGGTCCCAGAAACAGACCACTTTTCCTTTTTCTTTTGTGACTGTGTAATATATTTGCATACCCGATTTTCTAGAAAATGGTGGAAGATCCAGTGATATTCATATATTATTCAGACACACGCACAAAAAAAAAGGTCTGTTCTGGGACTCAATTGGGCAATCCCTATGTATTTCGACATGCTGAATACGAATTAGTTATTCGTTTAGCTCCGGTACCCACCAATTTTTAGTAAATCGCGAAAATAACCTAAATTATGAGTTTTCTTTTCACGATTTACAACAAAAATGTGTAAAATGGAGCTAAACGGACACCCAATTCGTATTCAGCACGTCAAAATACATATGGGTTACCCAATGGAGTATCAGTAAAGACCACTTTTCTATTTTTTTGTGCCTGTGTAATTATTATACTTATGCTGTTCGTTTTTAGTTTTTGTATATAAGCAATATACAATAACATACATGATGTATTAAAATACCCAGCGAGGTGATAATAAATCGTACCGAAGGTCTCGTTACCATCTATTATATATTCTTTGCCAAGCAGTCTAACAAAATATAAGATACCAAAGCGATACCTTCATACCTTCGCCACATTTGGTTGACTGTATCATTAAAGAAATAAGAATTAATCTCTTATAAGCGGCAAATCCGTAATAATCTTAAATATCTGGTCTGTGGTGGGACGTAGTAACCGACGGTGTCGATTTAGGTACATTATCTGCTATTTCCTTTGATTAAAATACCTCTCAGTTTTTGCTCTATTGCCCACGCTTTATGCTCAGACTATAGTCACCCGATTCACTGGGCCTTATTACCAAGTATCAATATTGAAGTCGGTGTAAAAACAGAAATCCAATGTAACCAAAGATATTTTTAACCCACTTCGATATCAACATTTGATAGTAAGGTTCATTTTACCTTGTGACTGGGTAAAACTTTATTTTACAGTTTTAAACTTGCTTTAAAAAACATTCGCATGAAAATAGTTTGGATTTTTATGGCAAAAAATCCAGATTAAAAACATTCCACGAACCCAGGCATTAAATTTGAGCATATACCATAATAATATAAGGAAAAAGTACAGTTATGTTCTAAATATTGTGAAACATATATGTCACTGGCATACTTAAGCAGTTTGCTGTATTTACAAGTACCGGATATATAATAAACACGAATGAAAATATGAAAAACGGCTTGGCAAAATTTCAAGCACTCCGTGTTTTACAAGAAATATAATCAAATTTATTAGTTACACGTGAGTTATCTTTATATAGTGAAAATTTATAATACGACTAAATTCCATGCCGGAAATAAGATACAATCACGCAATGAAATTTTTGATATAATACGTATAAATTAATATTTCTCTTTCGACGATTTGGCTTAATGTCGACAAAAGGATAATTTAGTTGTAACGTAGCTTTTTAAGTTATACTGACATTGTTTGACACAGTAATTTGTATAAGTGATTGATTATCTTGAATATAAAATTCGGCATTCAAACAAATGCTAGAGATAAAAGAAAGAGCTCGGAAATAACATTTAAAACTGCCAATTACTTTATAAATAATCAACTTCGATAAACAGTGTGTTTAGACTACACGAACATCATTGTGATGCTGGCATTTATTTTATCTAGATTTTTTTAGTTCATGTAAACAAAGAGAAGGAATCAGATATTTTAATTTGTGCTATTGGCTTCTTCCAAGTCTCAAAAAGAGAAAATGACATGACGGAAATAAATTATTAGCGTTTTGTAGACGTATTGGAATGATCATAACCACAAATAGAAGAGTGGATCCTCTGTTTGACAGATAATTTTATACCGGTGGTATTATAGTTATTAAGGTACCAAGGGTGTTATAAGGATAATAACGCACCGAGGTCGGCAGTGTGCAATCCCGAGGGCCTCTGACCCGAGGGAACGTACGTCGACCGAGGGCGTCATTATCCTATAACACCCGTGGAGCCTTCAACGTTTAATGTCCTGCAAGTCTGTTATTTAATTCGAATTTTTTTTTTTGACATTTACGATTTATTAATTTGACATCTATTATGTTCAGAACGATTTGATTTAAAAGAGAATAAAAATCAAAATTGTTTGTAAACTCCGCCGTTGCATAGCAACGCATTTTGTTTGTCAATAACGCTATCATAATTTGCTTGTTTTGGGTTGTATTATAATTTTATAATGCCCTAGGGCGTTATAGATATTCATAACGCCCTAGGGCGTTATTTTTCATTTAATGTATCTCAAAATAGGGTGGTTATTGTAAAATAACACTTGTAGGACATTAAAATATTTTACTATACACAACATACGTATAATATAGTGGTATTATATAATTGTATTTTTCTACACCAATTTAATTATATGAAGATTATTAGCATTTTTTTGGTGAAAAATCGTGCCTATAATTCACTGTAGTGAATTATAGGCACTGTAGTGAATTATCGATTCATAATTCACTGCATCCGGCCAATCACAAATACAAATTCAAAAATCATTGTTTCGCTGATTCAATATTTTAAATCGACCGCGATCAACTCTTGCTGCTGCGGCTGACAACCAACTCGCGTGACAATGACAAGTGTACCGCCGTACCGCCATATTGTTTGTTTACGTTTTCGACTTATTACGAATAGGTACCGATTAATGCTATCAAATTTCAGTCTAATTAACCTGTTTAATAGGTGTAGAAAAAGCATAGTATTACATTCGTGATTATGGCCATTATTCACTCAGATGATTTGCGCCACTCGCCTGCGGCTCGTGGGCTCAAACGTCATCTTCGTGAATAATGGCTATCATAATCGCTCATATAATAATATACTATTTACATCTTCGCATTTCTAGCCATACAGCAAAGGGATTGCAATTAGAATAATGTATATACCGTGTGTGTAGCGGCTCGCTAGGCATAGGTAGTAAGAATTACAACATCGCGTGTGCCAGCTGGCTGAAATGAAATAACTGAGAGCTGGGATACTCCGCTAACGCACGAGTTTACAGCGCTGTGTTGTCGTATCTCTCGCGCTACGTGAATGTACATACCTAATGGACAATTACACGCACGGTATAACCTAACGTCTACAAGATATTGTGAATGAGAAGGAGAATTATTAGCATATGTAAAGAACGATGACCTTATTAGGATTGGAAGAAATGCAAATTGATGGAAGCTTGAGAATTTCCTGCGTACGCCTAGCTCAGGAATAGAGGTATTAACTTTAAAAAATTTGTCCGCTACTAGGAATACCAAATTCAAACTTTAGGAAGAAGAACCATTACCTTCGAACAATCACATGATCAGTAAGAATAGAGAGAGAGAGAGAGAGAGAGAGAGAGAGAGAGAGAGAGAGAGAGAGAGAGAGAGAGAGAGAGAGAGAGAGAGAGAGAGAGTACTGCATTAACCAATGTCTCTGGATTTAAGAAAAAATGACAGTTATTCGGAATAATTGGCTATAAAACATAGAATATATGACATATATAAATGAAAATGTGACAATGCTCTAAAGCTGATTTTGGATAAAACTAAATTCATGATAGTGGCATCTAAATCTAAGAATATAAAATTTAATCCGACATTTTTGTTAGATATAAGAATTTCAAATTATAAAATTTTACATCCCCACCATTGGGTACAAAATTTTAATATCCTTACAAAATCCCTACACGCAGTTAATCCTTACACAATTGCTTAGAAACATTTAAAATACTTCATCACTAGCGAATCGACAACACTGCTCACTGAGCCTGTGCGTATTAAAGCAGGACCATACGCGCGAGGCGGAAAATGCTACTGTGCTGCTTTCTCTAAAAATGGAGGAAAGGGACGTCCTCTTCGACCATTACAAAAGAAACAAAGAAACATGAGGGAAGCGGACGGTCTGTATCTGCTTTAGGAGACATCTACTACAAAAACATAGAAGGAAACTTGAAATGGACTCAATTAGTTGTGACGTTACGAATTAGGCAACCTCTATATACTACTGTCATGACACACGGGTTGCCTGCCAAGCACACTGGAACTTTGACCCTTAATGCATATGTTTATAAGGAGACATTTTCGAGGATAGAAACAGAGCCTAGAATTTTATTTTATTTCTCCCGTCTAATAAATATTTAAGGACTTCTTACCTATTTCACATTTAAGAAATACGTTAAAATGTATATATCCACGTTTGATTTATAAAAACTTTATTTTAGTTTCATAATACAGTTTTTGTAATTCTTTATACGTTTGTATATTTTCTTATACTTTCTGCATGCTAAATGGTAACTGAAAGTTCTTAAACATTTCTTCCAAGGGAGAAATAAAATAAAATTCTACGCTATGTTTCTATCCTCGAAAATGTCGCCTTATAAACATATGTGTTAAGGGTCAAGTTCTAGTGTGCTTGGCAGGCAACCCATGTGTCATGAAAGTAGGGTTGCATAATTATGGACGTCACACTAATGCGGTCCATTTACTCCACCGTGGCCGTAAGAAAATGTATATAACAAAGAAAATCACTGAAATTTGAAATAGTCTCCCTAGATAATCTCAGTACAATCATTTACAAACAAAAATGGAGTTTGGTGATTTTTTGAAAAAAAAATAAAATTTTTTCACTACTGTTTCTCGTTACATATTAGACTTTCAATAAAAATGTATGTACAAAAATTGTTGGAAATTTTATCCTCTACAACATTGTCTCGAACGTTTTTCTCGTAGAATAGAACGTTGCCGAGTTATTTAAAAAAAAAAACAATTTTTATTGCACCTTTCAATCATGATGGCGGTTCGTGTCCCCCCCCCCCCCCCCTCAAGGTCGAAAACTTGTATTTTTCATCAAGGCCTCGAATTAAACAACATACAGAGTGACCCATTTGAAAGCAGATCACCTCTCTAAAATATCCTGAAAAGTTTACATTCCGCTCAGATGCAGAACATAAAAAAAAAGTGAAAAAAAAATTTTTTTTTCATCCATTTTTTCAAAATTTTTAATTTAAGTCAAGATAGAAAAAAACAAAAAATACAGGTAGATAGATCACGTGTTTCTGAACAAAAAAACGTCCTAATAAAATTTATCGCTAAAGCCACGGTATTCCTGAAAAAAAAAAATAGTGAAATAGTTTTGTCGCTCTGCGCGGACAAGCGCACGGTTAAATACATACTACGGAACTTCTAAAAATTATTAGCAGTTCTAACGAGTAAAATAAAGCTTTTCCTCTTTCTGATTACACATTTTTAAGGGAAAATATATAATTATGAACGCATACACAGATACCACACATAGCCGTTAAATCGCTCGCATGAATTTTTACGTGCCTTTACTGTATTGTATTTATTACTGGTACACTTATCCACAATTTAGCTATATCCAATGGATTCCTTATACATTTGTTAATGTATTGGAAAAAGTCCAGAGTTTATATTCAAAACAATCAAAGATATTTTCATAGTTATAAGGATAAGATCGTGAAAATCGCAATTTCTTATCATGATCTTATTAATCAAATTTTCGCAAAAATGCATACAGTAAACGAATTTGTGTTTCAACATTTGAAAACTACATTTTTTCCGAAATAGTGATATTTATTTTTTCCAATCGGTCAATTTCTCGATAAGTTACAGCCTTCAATATATATATTTATCAAGAAAATCATCAAGCAAGGAAATTTAAATGATTTGAAATGTATTTTTTTTTAATCCACGTTACTACAACTTAATAAACAATAGTAGTCATGAAGTTTACATACTTTTTAACAGTTCTCAATGAAGAAAGAATTTTTTTGAAGGGCTTTCATTTTTTTTCTATATTTTTTATTGCGATGATTGAGTTCGGGAGTGATAATATATATAAGTATGTTTTTCCCATGCATCCTTTGCTTGTATGGTTTAAAACAAAAAAGCATCAGAAAGCTACAATTTCCATCTTTTAAATGAACCACACTCGTATAGATTGAACAAATTCTGATTTAGTGACATGTAATTCAGTGCGTCGGTGTCACAGTCATGCGTATTCAAGCGCGTGCACGCATGGATCTCGCTCCGAGTTATAACGATACACTTGACTATTTTTTTCCGTGGAAACCGTGACTTTAGCAATAAGTTTTGTTAGTTTTTGTTCATAAATATGTGATCTATCCGTCTGTATTTTTTATTTTTTTCTAGCTTGATTTAATTTCAAAATTTTGAGAAAATGGATGAAAAAAATTTTTCTTTTCACTTTGTTTTTATGTTCTGTACCCGAGCGAAATGTAAACTTTTCAGGATACTATTCTACACACTTTCAAGAACTCATTAAAAAAAGTTTACACAGTTTGCAACTTTTTGTGGGTAAAAACCTTCGTCGACTGGGCTAAGGGTGGTCCTTAGCTATACTTGACGATATTTTTTTCTTACAATTTTTTCGGCCTCACCCCCTAAAGTGGTTCCAATTATTTAAAAAATGAAGGATACAAAATTTTAACTCGATCGGATAACGCTAACCCAGTCCCAAAGGCAATTAAAATTCACCATGAGACTCAATTTTAATCGATATTTTTTTCTTACAATTTTTTCGGCCTCACCTCTTAAAGTGGTTCCAGCTTGACTTAATTTCAAAATTTTTAAAAAATGGATGAAAAAAAATTTTTTTTTCACATTGCCTAATATGATTTTTTTATTTTTTTCGCATATTTTGGTACCGCAGATGGCTGTGCATTTCTAGGAGGCAAATGTTTTTCTGGTCATAATTAGATCCTAATTTGTTCTACACTTGAGTAAAATTTGATTCAAGTCGCACAATAAATAACAAATTTAGAGAGATGTTGCACTTTTGAATGGGTCACTCTGTATTATCAAAATCATTACTACTCCACCTTCTGTGAGGTAAAGGCCATTTTTTGTCCATACTGACTGGATTGTACCCAGTTAATACTGATCTTTTATTTAAAAAGTTAAAAAATTAGCATTATTTTGTAACCACGTTTTTAAGCCTTGTTTGAGCTATATTACAACTTTTATATGTAATTTTTTCATGGAGGATCTTCTGTTTGATTAAATTTGAAGAGCCTACCTAACAATTTATGAATTCGGAATATACCAGTAGGGAAAATGAAATAGTTACAGATAGGCAAGAGTTTAGAATACGTATTACTGTGTGTATTATATATTACTACAAATTGTATAAATAAACTAGTAAACCTTTACCCTGAGATGTATTATGTATTTAAATATCATAGCATTGCGTGAAGCTCATCATATTTATATCTGCAGGATTATGCTCTACTTTATTTGTGAAAAACCAGGACTTCATAGTAAACCCATCAGAATTTTATAATAATAATTTGAACATAACTCAACTAATTTGAATGTTATCTAATATACACTTACAAGTGATTGATTAACCGATATTAGAATATGAATAAGAGTACGAAGTAATCCGAGATAGTCCTTAGTAACAGTTTCCTACTTTACAACATAGACAATAAAGTAAAAGGACTGAAGGGAAGAGTAAATACGGTAAGATTGATTGCACGTCGAAAATATATAATATTTTAAGGACTTCGACCTTCGGGCCTGGAAACCACAACGACAAAAACATATAAGTATGGATAATTTAAAAGTTATAAATCATAGCGGGTATTTGATAGGAGCAAAAAGGGAAACGTTAGTCGGGATTTATGCTTCCACACTCCTACTTTAACCTGTCTCTGTAAAATATTGTATTATCCTTCACAAGGAGTCATTAGGACTCAAATTTTACTCTAAAATAGTTCAGCAGACTATATTTATCTTCTGCAGTAGTGTATTCGAATGATTTGGTGCTAAATGTAGTTTATATTTTTAAACTATGTTAAAACGTATAATGTCTAAATTTGGAAATATTTATACCCTTAAATAAAAGTCATAGATACAAATATTTACACGATTAAAATTCATTCTTGCTATTAACGGTTTCCTGTTTTGATTTTAAGAAATAGTACAAAGATATTTTGCTTTAATTTAATTTAATGAAAAAATAATTTTGTATGTATTTGGTCCTTTGCCTTTAATAAGCTACAATTCTTAAAGCAAGATTAACTGTTGTAAGCCAGGTACTTTTGCTACTCGCTATATTGACAGGATAATGACAAAAACAGTTTTTTGTGCAGCCGTACGTGAAATGAGTATTTCACGTTCTCAAAACAGTCCGTGAAATTCAATTTCACGGCCGTTACCCTTAGTAACGGCCATAAAACTAAAAGTCACTTTCATAATAATTGACGTTTAAGTCACTTCAAAATTGACATTTCTAAAATATGACAAACAAATATTGTTATATTTTATTAAATAAACTGTCAAGTATACAGTCAAAATATACCGTTTCCATAGAAATGCTCTGACGTTAAGGCTACCGTGTTTATTTAGCAAAATATAGCATAAACGGTGGTGTCATTTTCATCATCTATAATAACTATAATTTACGGTTGCACAAAAAATAGTGTTTATACCATGGCCGCGAAATTTTTTAGCGGCCTCGTCGATAATTTTTCTCTCGGTACGTAAAAAGGAATTTCGCGACCTTGGTATAAAAATAACTATTTTTCTGAAATCGATCGGCAATCTCTACATTTTCGGCGCGATTTCAGATCGAAAAATGCACAATTCCAGCATTTTAGTCCGTTGCTAAGATATTATCAGAAAACAGACCGGAAAAGATACGTTGCTAAGCAACGATCAACAAAACCGTACGGGAATGTTACTTTCCCGGCCTAGGCCGGGAAAGTAACATTCCCGCACTGTTTTTTATGTATATTTTAGACAGTAAATAAATACAAGCAGACAAACCAACTCACATTAAAATTGCATTTATTAGTAAACGGTTAGATTGTAAATGGAGAAATGTTATGCATTAATACAAATTCCTTAATTTATAATAATATTGATTGTGATTTCAGAAAAAATAGTATGTGTACTTCGGTGTGAAAGGACATTCCCGGACTTCGATGCTTGCTGGCCTCCGCTAGTGCCTCAACCAACAATTTGCATCGTCGTCCAGGAATGTATTGCTTTCACATCTAAATACACAATATACTATTTCAAAGTAGTCCGTCAAGATTTTACCGTTGCCCAGTTAATATCGATATTGAGGTGGATGTAAAAATGAACAAACAACGAATGGGGTATTTTCCTAATTTTTTTTTATTGACTAATATCATAGAATATATATATTTTATATATAAACAAGCCTTCCAATACAGATTTCCGCGAAAATAAATTGTCAATCTTTTGACAAAACAAGACTTAAAATAAATGGCGCGAAAAGCATTTGGTGACGTAAGTAATCTGCCGATTACGTAGGCAGTCTGTGTTGATTTGTTGATAGAATGGTTTTCTACATAACAGTGTGGTGTTGCCAAGTTGAAATTTCTTCTCTAGTTCTAGTAAAGATAGTTAAAGAAAACGGGAGTATAAGCTTATTTATTAACCTTGCCAGGGTGAAGCGGGGTGCAAATGCACCCCAGACCTATATTTTTCTTTGTATTTTTTTTGGGTCCCGACAATTTTAGTAGCTTTTTATTATTCGTCCTTACATAATTTGACAAAATATTAAAACCGGCAGAACTTCATCTGTCCAAAAAAAAAAAATAATTTAGTTCAACAATCGAGAAACACATACTGAGCGCTTTTCCCGATTTAGCAGTGGAAAATAAAGGGAGAGGAGCCGAAGAGGCTGCTGCCTCTCAAGGTCGTTGCTTCCTCTGTCCACGATCTCGAGATCGAAAATCGAGAATATATTTTATAAAATTTATCCTAAATCACTACTTGATTAGAATTAAAGGTTTTTTTGTGTTAATGATCTAAAAGTTAATTTATATTGTGTTGATTATGCTGCAATGAATTAAATAAAAAACTATTACATTCGATTTTAACACACAATAGTATCATAAGGTTAAATCAATATTAATATATTTATCCACTAAAGGGTCTCGCCGGTTAAGTATATGAAATTGGGCCCAGCGGCTTATTGGCCTATTCATTCACATGCATGTTGTTTATGATTAGGAATGCTCAATAAAATATAAAATAAACCTTTATCCCCTAAATTACCAGAGTTATGGGGTTATGGGGTAACCTCAACTTTAAAATTAATTTTTTTCAAAACTATTGGAGATAATTAAATTAAATTAATAAGAGACGTTGATATAAAATAGTTTTATATTTTATATTTTTATTACATTCCTATTACGTCATTTAGTATATAAAAAAATAATTTAATTTTTGAGGGTGCTGTATTTATATAAACCCATTGAGTGACACCTACCAAATAAATATATATTATTTAACACTAACATAATTATCGGGTGTAAAAATTACTTCAAGGTAAGATTGGTGGAACATGCTTAAAAATATAAACCTAGGTAATGAACACAGGCGCACACACATACACAAAAAATTAAGTGCGAAGATCTAGACCACTTAATTCCTACTCATTTGGAAGCTAATAATCGAAAAAATATACTACTACTTTTAGCTTGGCCCCCAATTATTTTTTTTGCTTAAGAAGTATTGATTTTATTAGACAATATGATTAGGCCTTTTTATTTAATCCACAGTAATAACTCCTCAGGAAGGGACACTAGAGAAAAATGTTTTAGACAAAAGTTGTTCCGTTCAGAGGGGAACTTCTTTTAGGTAGAACAATTTTCCAGCCCCACCCCTCCCAAAGATGAGCGGGGAGTGGGGCTACCTTTTGAATTTTTAATGGGACTCTCTATTTTTTACCGCATATTCTGATTCTACGAAAAAAATTATGTAACTTTTGCACCAAACATTTTTTTCTCCCCCCTACCCTGATCAGCGACGTAACTTTTGAGTTTTCAAAAACCTGCAGGCGAACATCTCTGAACTAGGACATTTTTAGGAAAAATGTTTCAAACAAAAGATGTCCCTCTCTGAACTAAACAACTTTTGTTTGAAACATTTTTCCTAACAATGCCCTAGTTCAGAGATGCAGGTTTTTGAAAATTCAAAAGTTACCCTCATACCCGCTCATTAGGGGAGATAAAAAATGTTTAGTACAAAATTTATCTAATTTCTTTCGTAGAATCAGAATACGCGATAAAAAATATACGGTGACGTTAAAAATTCAAAAGTTAGCCCCACCCCCTGCTCATCAGGGTTGAGGTGTGGAAAACTGTTCTACCCAAAAGATGCCTCCCTCTGAGCGGAACAACTTTTGTCTGAAACATTTTTCGCTAGTGTCCCTTCCTGAGTAGGAATTCAGTGGTCTAGGTCTTTGCATTTAATTGTGTTATTGTTCATTACCTAGGTTTATATTTCTGAAAGAATATTTTTGTGTTGAGACAAAATTTATTTTCGTACCTGAAAATCTTCAAATATAGTAGATTTTACTTGTCTGCTGCGCGTAGCTCAATGTTCAATACTCGTTTCCACGCCACCTTGAGGTAAAGTATATGGCGCGTTTTTTTACGTGGTTGTCCCCTATATATAGGCCTAATCGACTACCCTGCTTATTGAGGCCTTTTAGGTGCTTGATGTCGAAGGTTCAGGTTCTTTGTAGTCTTCAACAATACTCTCTTTAACCTCGCGTCTCTACCACCTACAGCTGCAGCGGCACGGCAGCATTCATTCGGGACATATTATCAAGTCCAGGAGTAGCAGGGGGGTTTATAAAAATGTTGAAGAATGGGGCTGGAAACAAAGCAAAGCTGGGCTTACACCAGTAACAATGCGGAAAGATCCCGCTTCTCAAAAGCTACTTATTCCTTTCCTGTAAATGCAGTGGAGCATGTGGTTGTAGAGAGGCAGGGTTAAAATGTTCTGTAATTTGCAAATTCTGTAACGGACAAAGCTGCGACAATGCACCAGCAACAGTCGACAAGCTTCATGACGACGAGGAAGTCTACTCTCCATTCGAAACATTTCTCGCAAGCATGGAGAACAATCAATACGTAGAATCAGTGGACAGCGCAACGGAAGCAATTTTCGAAGAGAGTATTGTGGAAGATTACAACGAACCTGGACCTTCGACATCAAGCACCTAAAACGCCCCAAGAAGCAGGCTAGTCGTGGATTAGGTCTATATGGGACAACCACGTAAAAAAACGCGCCATATACTCTACCTCAAGGTGGTGTGGAAACGAGCATTGAACATTGAGCTATGCGCAGCAGACAAGTAAAATCAACTATATTTGAGGATTTTTAGGTATGAAAACAAATTTTGTCTCAAAACAAAAATACTCCTTCATAAAAGTCGCAATAAATTGAGAAGAAACTATTCAGTTTAACGAAAAAATGTATAGAATATATTTTGTAGAACATTTAATGCTCTTTTACTTTACATTTTCTGCCTTATGAGGCACCCGAGGCGAGGTATTTCAAAGAAACTGTTTTTGTGCGCCATTTTTTCAATATGGCGGCGCCGGCGGCTAAGATCACATTTTGCATTTTTTCTTATTTCGTTCAGGGCATCGAAATTTACAAATTCCCAAAGTGTCAAAACTCTCGCACTTATTCTGACTAAACCCCATGTTTAATGCTCTAACCGCTGTATTATTAATAAAACAGTCAACTAGCATACTAACTTAATTAACAAAACTGTTTCTGCTTAATAGGGAACAGATAGTTTCATTATTTCCGCCAGAGTGCAGCAGCCGTACTCGGTTCTTTCACATGTCTTTCTAGGTAAGTGGGTTGTTCGCGCTGTTGAGGTTATGTTATATCCAATGTCAATACGAACAAAATTAATTAGGAAAACGTTTAAAATGAAAACATTGCTGTGTAGTTTTTAAAAAATAAATATCTTGTATTTCTGCTTACATCATTGTTATAAAATATTATTTTGGGTATTCAGCAGATAACTTTCAAAGAAATCATTCGTTCCTTTCATATATTATTGATATATAGAAAGAATGGTTATTTTCTTGTTTATCGTATTGAATGGAGTATCCTCTAGGTAGGGCTAGAGATGCTTGAAAGATTTCCTCTTAAGGGTGGATTTCTGACAATATATTGGCATGATCAGACTTAGATCTTCAATATATAGAAAGAATGGTTATTTTCTTGTTTTTCATATTGAATGTTAGACATAGTAAATGTATAAAGAAATTGACAAGTTTGTTTGTAAGAGGACCACTCGTTGATATTCTAGCTTGATCAGATTTAGATCAATAATATATGAAAGGAACGAATGATTTCTTTGAAAGTTATCTGCTGAATACCCAAAATAATATTTTATAACATTGCTGTGTACCAATGTGTTCCAACACAGCGGGACATTTATTTACAGGTTATATTATATGACAAGTTCAGAATGACTAAACCGAGTACGCATGGTGTAATCTGTCGGATATATTAAGAACTGGCTTGGATTGTTCCCCATTGCAGTCATTTAGTAGTCTTTTATTTGCATGAGGATCAGGTCACTTCTGAGTTTGGTCACATAATTCAGCAGTTTGTCATATTTTATTTACAAAAGAACTAAAGTCACAAGTAATCAGGTCAGATCCCCCCTTCCGGATGCTGCTCCACCCCGGACAGGATACTCACTTCTGAACTTTTGGTTAGTTAAGTGGTGGGGTAGAAATACCGACGTTTGACAGTTTTTTTCGTCGAAATTCTAACCTAAAAATATCCAAGAATGAAATGCTGCGTACAATCCTACAAACCAAGAATATTGAATTAACTTTTTAAGTTGTCAAAAGTCAAAACAAAACTGTTTTATTTTATTTGCTTCAAGTCAGGTCAATTTTGACCCGGTCAGATGTGACCCAAGTGAACTAATCCTCATGCAAATAAAAGACTACTATAAGAAACATAACTGTTCTAATAATTTTAACAATTTTTGTGACGCCTGTCTGTTGCATTTCTAACGAATAAGCAACATTATTCCTCATAAAATTGTACGAATTTTCAGCTACCAGATTACCCGCCGTAGTAGCTGCGTGAATTTAAAAGAAATTGTCATATTGACAGAAGATAATTTGTTGACTATGAGATACATTCAAAATACTTTCTTTAGAAAATGCGTTGTTATTTCCTACTTTTGATCTTAAAAGCGTTCGAGGTACGTTGTATATGGCCACTTGGTTATAAAACAAACTTAACTAATGGAGAAACTTTTAAAATGCCAGAGTCGTGGGACAATAATGATGATGGCTATGATGAAGAACCAATTAAGAAAAAAGAGTTTGAACATTTAAATTTGAAACAACAGAACGGACGATTTTATGAGACCCATCAAGAGATTGATAAGCATGATGACAAGATAGATCGCAATTACAAAGATGTTACGGAAAACACAGATCATACGAAACAATATAACCCTGACACTGATGAATCATTATCAGAAGGAACAGATTTTGTGGAAAATGATGGAAAATTACTGACTGATAAAAATACTTTTTATTTCAATAGAAGCAAAGATGACCGTAAGCAATTTGAAACGAAGGAAACTGTTAATGAGAAAGGTAATTATAACTATAAGCGCAGTGCTGTTAAAACATTAGTTGATTTAAAAAATACTTTTTATTTCAATAGAAGCAAAGATTACCATAAACGATTTGACATGAAGGAAACTGTTGACGAGGAAGATAATTATAACTATAAGCGCAGTACTGTTAAAACTTTGGTTTATTTTAAAAATAATACTTTTTATTTCAATAGAAGCAAAAATGACCATAAGCGATCTGACACGAAGGAAACTGTTAACTATAACTATATGCGCAGTGCTGTTAAAACTTTGGTTGATTTTAAAAATACTGTTTATCTCAATAGAAGCAAAGATCATAAGCGATCTGACACGAAGGAAACTGTTAACGAAGAAGATAACTATAACTATATGCGCAGTACTGTTAAAACTTTGGTTGATTTTAAACAGTTGCCGAAGAACTGCACAGAGAAGGATGCCAAGGGCGTAGACATGGGAGTAGGCGGGTGTTTAGATAAGCCGAAAACTAACAATCAAACCTCTTTAGTACGTATTATTACCATACTGTCTGCTATCTATGTCGCCGGAGTCATACCCTGTTGGTTCCTATGTGGATATTGTTGTCGCAGGCCGAAAAAAGAAATAAATGATATTGCGTAGTTTTTTATGGGGGCGCTTTTCACGATAATGATAAATAAAATTTTGTATAAATCTGTACGCTATTTTTATTTATTAATACAGTCCCTGTACTGGAGTCCCGTACAAATTTTAGTGCTGATTTGTCCAACCAACAATCGAGTGAAGTACATATAGGAGAGACAGAAAAAGTTGGGTAGACATCACCATATTCTGGACCGGGTGTTTTAGACGACATACTCATCATTTAGGTATCTAAATATATGTTTTAAGGCGAGGAATCGATTAAGATGGTTTGTGAAGTTGCCTGACGCTATTTATTAAAGAAAATCAGTACCAATTACAGGGCGTAATCCGCAATTTAAAAACTGGCCTACTTTACTGTAATATTTAGGCTGATACATCCTAAAAATTGGAATGCTGATTTCATAAAGATATTTTTATTTTACAGCTAAACTAACATTGATGAAAATGGATGATCACAAAAGATGGGAATGAGACAGGCAACTGTTCGCCAAGAAAGATCAAATGTTTTATTTGACGTGGAGAAGTGCATTATTTGTTAGGCTGTGGAGAGTAACAAGACAGTTACCACAGTTAACGGAAGAAAAAGAGTACAAGAAGCATATAAGAGATGACATAGTTGCAAAAAGGCTGAAAAGTGTGGTTTATGATGTTGTGTTTGTGTATCACGTGACAAACTAGTGCTATAAAACGTATACTTTAAAAAAATCTCTTGAAAAAATAGCAGCAGGAAAGGCTAATAGTGAAGTATCAGAAAGTGAAGATGATCATGCCAATGAAATGTCCAGGAAAACAAGATTCTGTTGTACCACGACAGCCTCCTTCATCAAATGTGCGCCTAATACATATTCGATGTATTGTATGTGGTCATCAAAGTCATAATTGCGTCCGGGACAAGTTTCGTATAAGTGAATCTGAACGAGTAAAAAAATTTTTATCTACAGCAGTCTATTTTCAAGATGACGCTTATAGACTGGCGGTACATGACCAGTCAGGTGCAACGTTTTTAAAATGTATGCCAATCATATATATGAATGAAATTACCATGAATATGCCAGAAACGCAAACTTTAGGCAGTCGTCGCGTGCAGAAGGGTGTGCAAATAGATATTTTTGTTTTTTTTTGTGTTTTTTTTTAAATTTTGAAATGGATGCCAATAGTGCCAAACGAAAAGCCGTGAAAAAAAATTCCGCAGAAATTCACTGGCATGAAGTTTCCGCCCGCAAAACAACTCTTGATGCGCACATTAAATCGTAAAATTTTTTGGTGTTCTTGATTTTGGATGATTTTGATTTTGGATTTTTTTTCGAGGCTTTTCGTTTGGCACTATTGGCATCCATTTTAAAATTAAAAAAAAACAAAAAAAAATCGATTTGCACACCCTTCTGCACGCAACGACTGTCTAAAATTTGCGTTTCTGGCATATTCATGATAATTTCATTCATATATATGATTGGCATGCATTTTAAAAACGTTGCACCTGACTGGTCATGTTCCTCCAGTCTATCATACCACGACCGGCTTTAATGTGAACAGGCCGGAATTTGGAAATGTAGCAACGTGTGGTTCAGTCCGTTCTTGGCAAAACAAGACAGTTGTGCAGTAATCCATCACGAATAAATTGGCATTATAGTACATAAAAAGTGCCTCTTTGTTGGTGTAATTTCACAAATTGTGTTTTATAAAGTAAATAGTTATTATTTTAATTAATTATATGGGTATCTATCGCACCTGAAATCACTTTTTGTGCATCAAATTACGTTATAACCTTACTTTTTATGCAAGCTATATTTTTAATTCAATTCATTTTGCTACCAAAACCAATAAAATAATTTTAATTAATTCTAGGTCTGGGGTCTGAAAACAATAACAACATACCGGATAATTGTTGTGTACCTGGCTGTACAAGCAATTACAGTTCTTCATCTGAAGGTTACGTCCGAATTTTTAGATTTCCCAAAGAACCAGAACTGAGGAAACAGTGGCTAAAGAAAATGCCTAGGAAAAATTGGCAGCCTACAAAATATTCCGTGGTGTGTATAAAACATTTTTGTGGCAGTGCAATATCCAAATCTGAAAGATACAAAGATCCTTACTGTGTGTGGAAGGAGAGAGAAATGGGAAAGTTTGTTAGTGTCTGGTGCAGTGCCCCAAATATTTCCCAATTTGCCAGCATATTTAACACTTAAAGAAGAACGTAAACGTCGGGATCCTGAGAAAAGAGGGCAGACACAGTTTCAAATTGGGCAAGCTAAAACTGAGCAGTGGTTAAAAAATGACATAAAAGATTTTCACACATTCCGAAAAGACATTAGTAGTAAAGAATATGACAGTGTTTGGAACCTTATTTGCAACCCTAATGAAATTGTCTTTTATAAATTATGTTGTGAAAATATTCCCCATATTTTGTGAGCCTAAAAAATATTATTCATGAACACGGTGACAGGTTATTAAAAAAACGTTTAGAATTTTTAATGGAACAGTTTAATTTAATGTTTACAAAACAACGAAAATATTCATTATATGGTCATTTATGATTTTTATTCAGTCTTCTAAGTGCTACTCTATAAGGGAAACACAGGTGTCCAGTTCATTTTCCATTAATATGAACTCGGTCATGCCTATTCACACAATATTAGTAGGACTGACAGAGTTTAAGATTGCAGCGTTGCCACATCGTACAATCCGGCCTGTTCACATTAAAGCCGGTCATGCTTATACTCGTGTGGCAGATCTGGAATGAGATACTCAAGTGTTTGGTGCAGATTTAATGTACCAGAAAGTTTGTTTCGAAGCATATTTAAGAAAATATGAATATGCTATGAAAAATGTTAAAGAACAGAAAACCAATTCACAAAAAGATGTGGCATTTGAGAAAGGAATTAAAGACGTCATGGATGGCTACTGAGATGCCTGATGAAATGTTAACATTTTTGTATGCATTTTTAAACATCAACAAATGTGAGCCTTTTTGCAACTATGTCATCTCTTATGGCGATTGCTTCTTGTGCTCTTTTTCTTCCATTAACTGTGGTAACTGTCTTGTTCTTGTTACTGACTACAGTCTTACAAATAATGCACTTCTCTACGTCAAATAAAACATTTGATATTTCTTGGCGAACAGTTTCATCAATTTTAGTTTACCTGTAAAATAAAAATATCTTTATGAAATGAACATTCCAATTTTTAGGATGTATCATCATAAATATTACAGTAAAGTAGGCCAGTTTTTAAATTGCGGATTACGTCCTGTAATAGAGGAGTCCTGTAAAACTTTAGTACTGATTTTCTTTAATAAATAGCGTAGGCAACTTCACAAACCATCCTAATCGATTTCTCGCCCTTAAAATAGTATATTGGGGATTTAGGTGAGAAAGCAATACATTCCCGGACGACACGATGCAAATTGTTGACTGAGGCGCTAGCCTAGGCCAACAAGCATCGAAGTCCGGAATGTGCTTTCACACTGAAGTACACATACTATTTTTTTCTGAAATCACGATCAATATTATTGTAAATTAAGGAATTTGTATTAATACATAACATTTCTTCATTACAATCTAACTGCTTACTAATACATGCAATTTTAATGTGAGTTGGTCTGTCTGCATGTATTTATTTACTGTCTAAAATATACATAAAAAACCGATCGGGAAAGTAACATTCCCGTACGGTTTTGTTGATCGTTGCTTGGCAACGGATCTTTTCCGGTCTGTTTTCTGATAGTTTCTCAGCAACGGACTAAAATACTGGAATTATGCGATTTTCGATCTGAAATCGCACCGAAAATGTAGACATTGCCGATCGATTTCAGAAAATAGTATATTGTGTATTTAGGTGTGAAAGCAATGCATTCTCGTACGACGATGCATCGAAGTCCGGGAATGTGCTTTCACACCGAAGTACACATACTATTTTTTCTGAAATCACAATCAGTATTATTGGAATTGGAATGAAGGAATTTTTATTAATGCATAACATTTTTTCATTACAATCTAACTACTTACTAATAAATGCAATTTTAATGTGAGTTGGTTTGTCTGCGTGTATTTATTTACTGTCTAAAATATACATAAAAAAAACCGTACGGGATTGTTACTAGGCAGGAAAAGTAACATTCTCGTATGGTTTTTTTGATCGTTGCTTGGAAACTGATCTTTTCCGGTCTGTTTTCTGATAGTTTCTTAACAACTGACTAAAATACTGGAATTATATATTTTTCGATCTGAAATCGCGCCGAAAATGTAGACATTGCCGATCGATTTCAGAAAAAGGTATTTCCTGACCTTGTTAGGAAAATAACTATTTGAAGTTAGTTCATAATCGTGGATAGATATCCGATTCGTCATTACTACTGCTTCTAGATACCAAGTTACCAAATCTCATTTAAGCAATTCAAACCACGTGACTTTTAACATGGCCATGCCATGTTAAACATCTGGCAAACGTTTGTTTTCATTTGTTAAACGTTTGTTAAAGAGCTTGTTTTTCGGTTGCCTTGGCTATGTTTTCGCGAGTTAATTAAAATAAACCCCGTGTTTGCCCGCCGCGCCATATTGCCAAAATAATTTGACGGGTTGTTGGATTGCCTAATAGGGCATGTGCATCATGTAACTAACATAACCTCAAATTTTACGTTTTTCAGGTTTATTCTCATTTTTAATCTTTGTATACTCATTTCAGCTTGGAGCAATACTGGCTCCAAGCAAATATTTAAAAATTCACCCAAATAATTTTTCAATAATGTTGGTTAATAAAAACTAATTACAGGTTAGATTTCCAACCTACAGAAAGAGTCCAATTTTATTAGGAGAAAGTATTTAGAACTTCATATACATTACACTGAATTAGATTTCAGTTGAAAGTATGGAAACCAATCTGAAATTTTAATACCATCTACGAAATACTCATTAATCTTAAGAAATATATATTTCTGAGGTTAGCTGTGACGTCACGTGCACATGCTCTATTCCTTATTCAGAAGTAGATTAATTTTTGTGATGCCTCGCCTTTGTATTTCTAACGAATACGCGTCATTGTCATTATTTCTCATAAAATTATACGAATTTCCAACTACCAAATTGTCCGCCCTAATAGATCATTTTCGGTTGACGTCACACTGTCGGCGTTATGAGATGGGTACAAGCTGTTATTTTTTAATAAAATAATAGGTTGTTAAATAGCAACTTTTCTCTAATTAATTGTTTTCATCTGCATTGCCTGTTATTGGATGAGGTTTCGGGTGCCCTCCAGAGAGCTGTGTCAAAGTCACGTGACCGAAAATGATCCCGAAAATAAAAGAAATGAGCCCAATAGGGAGTTACCTTCAATACACACAAATTCACCAATATGTGACAGCGATTTATATATCATGACAAATTTCCGCTGTTACTTTACTATGTAAACTTTTCCTTATACGTGAATTCCTTTGTATCGAAGACAAATCTCTATTGAGTTAATTTGTTATATTTTCGCGAATAGCTGCGTAAGTTTTTAAAGAAACTGTCATATTGACAGAAGACAATTTGTTGACTATCATGAGATATATTAAAAATATTTTCTTTAGACAATGCCTTGTTTATTTTCTAATTTTGATCCTAAAGGTGTACGAGGTACGCTGTATATGGCCGCTTGGTTACAAACTGAACTTAACCAATGAAGAAACTTTTAAAATATCAGATTGGTTAGACAAAAGCGACGAGCAAAATGTCTATGATGAAGAACTGGTTAAGAAAACAGAGTTTGAACATTTGAATTCGAAGCAACAGGACGAACGGTATTATGGGACCCACCAAGAACTTGAGAAGCATGATGACAAGGTAGGTCACAATTACAAACATGTTACTGAAAAAACAGATGATACGAAAGAATATAAGCCTAACACTGACATTAACATTTTTGTGGTAAATGATGGGCAGTTACTGATCAATAGAGATATTTTTTATTTCGAAAGAAGCAATAATGACCATAAGCGATCTGACAAGAAGGAAACTGTTAACGAAGAGGATAACTATAACTATAAGTCCAGTACTGTTAAAACTTTAGTTGATTTTAAACAGTTGCCAAGAAACTGCACAGAGAAAGGTGCCAAGGGAGTAGACATAAGAGTAGACGGGTGTTTAGAGAAGCAGAAAACTAACAGTCGAAGCTCTTTAGTACGTATTATTATCATACTGTCTATTATCTACGTAATCGGAGTCGTGCCATGTTGGTACCTATTTGGATGTTGTTGTTCGAAAGGAGAAATAGATGAAATTGTGTAGTTTTTCAAGATAATGAATAGAATTTTGTATAAATCTGTACGCTATTTTTATTTACTGATAGATTTTAGATTCAAAAATAACGATTTCTCGGAAAGGTTTGGGACAAGCCAAAAATTAGTCTGCCCCCTACAGAATTTCCTCAAGAATCCGAAAAAAATAGTGTTGACCACTCAAAATGGCGGCATTAATGGTTATTTAACGTTTCGTAAACAAAATGAATTTTGCAACTTACTTGTTTGCTTATATCTTCGCTTCTAAAGGTCGTAGAAAAACGTTCGACCCGTCAATTTCTTCATCACGGGTTCCCCTATAAGGTAGGTAGGTATATGCAAAGAACGAATTTTTGATTACTAATAACATTTTATGACAAGAAACTGAAAAAATTGAATATCTCGATCGTCGAAATTTGAAGTACTGTAGAAACAAATATAAAATCTGCATGTTAACAATATTATGAGAAATGGTACACATTTTACTCTTAATGAAATGCACTTTGTCCCGTTGCAAAATACTAATTATTTTTTTGGCAATTAATCTATAAAAAAAAAATCAAACTGTTATACTAAAAGATCATATCAATATTTTACAGTTCTGTTTCGGTAAAAATATTGTATTTGACGTACATTTACATAATCAAAAAGAATTTTGCAAAAAAAAAAAATTTAATTTGCGACTTTTTTACGCAAAAAATAAATTTTGCAACTTAAACAAATGTAAATATCTCAGTGGATTTTGCATAAAATTTATTGCAACTAACGGCATTTTAATTGTCATTAAAAAACACGAATTAAAAAAAAAATTGTTCCGATGGACAGTTTTACCGCGGCGGCAGCTTTATTTCTCTTTTTCTCGGCTTCGGGAGTGGCTAGATGGACGTTTTTTTTTTAATGCAACTTATTTTTTTCTCAGCTTTCCGATTCTTCGATTATTTTTCAATTATTCAATTACGTTGCTCCGCAAAAAGAATTTGTAATACAGGGGCTTTATTATTTTATTATAGATAAAATAATTTTAGTAGTTTATAATCATAATCATAATTATTTCCACATCCAGTGGAAGTAGAGTAACGCAAAAAAAATTGTACAAATTTTTATTGTTCAAATAGGCTTAGAATGTCATGAAATGTCGAGATTTTAAGTTTGAGCAAAAAAGTCTGTTGCTCTGTCGGTCGGTCCGTCTGTAACTTTTTTGTGCGCACGATTACTCTGGAGTCTTTTAATATATTGACTTGAAATTTGCTACATGCATGTATTTTAACAAGATTTGGAAGATTATATTTTGATCTTATTCCGTTGAAGGGTTGGGCGAAATGGGGGTAAATGGGTAAATTAAGCAAGTAAGAGCCCATAAAATTGGTATTTAGTATAAATAAGAGAAGCTAAGGTCCTAAAAAACTTGTTGGCATTAGCCACCCCCATTACCACCCCCACCCCATTATTAAAGGGGGTGATAAAAATAAAATTGTGATTTAGTGTGTATACAAGAAGCAGAGGCCTCAATTTTGTTTTTACTTCATAAGAGAAGCTAAGGTCGTAAAAAACTTGTTGGCATTAGCCACCCCCATTACCACCCCCACCCCATTATTAAAGGGGGTGATAAAAATAAAATTGTGATTTAGTGTGTATACAAGAAGCAAAGGCCTCAATTTTGTTTTTACTTCATCCACCCCCACTACCACCATTCCCACCCCCACTACCGATGTGATATCGTTTTATTGTTTTTTTTTTTCGTTGTGAGAGACTTGGATAGAAAATCTGGATGTGGAAGTAGTGATTCCTTGGGCAGCGTTTTTTTTTTACAATTTTACAAACATCCTATAATTTAATTTTAAATCAACCTAAAAAAAAAACGAGGACAGAAAAATAAACTTTATTTTGTATATTCAATAAATTAATTTTTAAATACAAAATGTATACCTTTTTTATCCCCAATAAGAGTAAAAACTATTCACTCACAATGTCTTATCAAATAAATTATATGTAATCTTTGCATATTTACTTTATGATATATAGACATGGCACTTTTTGTAAGTGATAACGCACACACTGAGGTATATTCAGTTAAATTTTCAAGTAAAACTATTTTCAAATTTCGCCGTAATCGCAAAAAACGTGAATTCTTCATATCTCGGCTCCAAAGCATGGGAGCAAAATTTTTTTGTCTTTTTTTAATTCGTGTTTTTTTATGACAATTAAAATGCCGTTAGTTGCAATAAATTTTATGTAAAATCCACTAAGATATTTACATCTGTTTAAGTTGCAAAATTGATCTTTTGCGTAAAAAAGTTGCAAATTAAATTTTTTTTGCAATATCCTTTTTGATTATGTAAATGTACGTCAAATACAATGTTTTTACCGAAACAGAATTGTAAAATATTAATGTGATCTTTTTTTTTATAAATTAATTGCAAAAAAAATAATGAATATTTTGCAACGGGACAAAGTGCATTTCATTAAGGGTAAAAATATGTACTATTTCTCATAATATTATTAACATGCAGATTTTATATTTGTTTTTACAGTACTTCTAAATTCGACTATCGAGAAATTCAATTTTTTCAGTTTCTTGTCATGAAATGTTATTAACAATCGAAAATTCGTTCTTTGCATATATCTACCTTGTAGGGGAACCCATGACGAAGAAATTGACGGGTCGAACGTTGTTTTACGACCTTTAGAAGCGAAGATATAAGCAAACAAGTAAGTTGTAAAATTCATTTTTTTACAAAAAGTTAAATAACCATTAAAGCCGCCATTTTGAGTGGTCAACACTATTTTTTTCGAATTCCTGAGGAAATTCTGTAGGGGGTAGACTAATTTTTGGCTTGTCCCAAAACTTTCCGAGACATTTTCCTAATATCACCGGACTATGAGTGTGTTATTTAAATATGAGATACTAATAGAAAGATATAATCAGATATACAGGGTGTTTCATTAATTATAGGACATGCGCTAACTGGAGAATCCTTAGTCCAAAAGATGAAGATTTAACCTGAAACACTTAGATAAAATGTGCCTCCTTACTGAGATACAAGGTGTCAAAATTGTATTTTTTTTTTCAATATCTCAACTACCTCTTGACCGATCTTCTCCCAATTTGGTAAGGAAACACGTCTTAGTTCTGTCATTTACGTATAATTTCTTTTGGTTGGCATTTTGACAGAACTAAGTCGTCACCAAAGCACACTTTTCAATGAATACAATTTTTCCTTTTTAAATTGGGTTTGCTTTCAAGGAACTTTTGAAATCTATGTGGCAGTTTTCTTGAAAATGGTTAGAATTTACCTTTTTTTACGTAGAAATGACTCCTCCACTACTCAAAAGTGTTAATACGTTTCGTAAAAGATGAGAGAAAAAATATTCATCAACAGGCGCCCTCCACGAGCTAGCTTGATGTCATGATACAAAGAATACATGGTATGACATTGCGCTTGTGGGCGGAGCCAAATCGACAGTTGCTTCGTCACGCGGTGATAATTTTCTACCCGCTTCGTTCGTAAAAGTGAGGTTGCCGACGTCTGTGGAAGTTGTTTTTCAGATTATTTTACTTATTTTAGTGTTCTTGCAATAACCTTTAGTTATAAAAATGCGTTGTGCATTGGCATCATGTAAAAGTGACAATATGTTTAAAACGTATTTATGCGGAGATAAAGCTCATTTATAAAGAACGATGGTTACTAAGAACACTAAGAATCCCCATTTATTTAAAATTCCAATGAGTTCAGGCAAATCCATGATACAAATTCTTTGTATCATGAGGAAAATCCTATGTAATTTAAAATCCCGCTATCACCGCGTGACGTCTTTCGCCAACCGGACCGAATTTGGCGAACTGAATATCATACCTTATATTCTTTGTATCATGGCTTGATGTAATACATAAATTAGTGTGTCTTAGCTTAAAAAATATTTCCTTACCAAATTGGGAGAAGATCGGTCAAGAGGTACAGTTATTGCAAAAAAAAAGGAAAAAAAATTACAACTTTGACACCCTGTATCTCAGTAAGGAGGCACATTTTATCTAAGTGTTTCAGGTTAAATCTTTATATTTTGGGCTAAGGATTCTCCAGTTAGCGTATGTCCAATTATTAATGAAACACCCTGTATACATATTGTCTCTGATCTAATAAAACAACGATTGAGAGTGTGAACTGAACAATAGAATATAATTAAAATTAGAATGGGTTTACGAGATAAAATGTTTGGATTATTGGTTGTATGGAGTCTTTTTTATTGCCACGCTGGGATCTTACTGGATATTTGCAAGCTACAATAGTGGATGGATTGATTCACTTTTACGGTGTGCCACTTAGATGAGGAATACGGCGAATATCTTTTTATTCTTACTGTTCAAATAGGTATTCGCATTCGGCAACGCCCGACTACGACTGTCTCTTATTTTGTAACAGTTTTAATAAAAGTACCTTTCTAACATTTTAAAGTGAAATTGACATGTCAACTAATCTACGTAAAGTTCCTTCGAACCGCAGAGACACATTATAAATTACAGCTTCCATATCTTGTACATCTTCTATTTTTGTGTGTCTAATAAAAAAACCTTAGTAAGATTTTGCTTTGTGTTGTAAAATGAGCAAATCTCGATTTTGTACGTTTTCTTGTATTCTAGGTTAAATTTACCACCAGTTCCGCGAAAAATAAGAAGAAGAAGAAGGTTCAACTAGTGGGAGTTTTAGGAATAACTCGAGTCAGACTAGGCTGGTTGCTAGCCGCTGGCTACTATTTGCTGGTAGTAGCACTAGCAAGCAGCGGCCAATGTGATCACATTGCGCTGCTGTCAGCGGCTTAAAGTAGCAGCTACGTTCTCAGTTATCAACATGTCGTCTGTGGGTCCACGCAAAGAATATTTGAGATTATTGTTAAGGATAGCAGTCAGGGAACTTAGTTCAAAAATGCTTAAACGCAAACAGAGACGATTGTAGATTAGACTATGGATAATAAGATAATTAGAATATGATGCGTCCTGTACATTTCTCTTTAAATAATCCTCACATGAGACACAAACAAGGATACTTTTGAAACATATTCTTTTCCCGACCACTTTAGCTCTGCCATCTTCATACATGCATTAACAGAGAACAAAATAATTTCACACCACTACGTGATAACTACTCGCTGTTGGTGCGCTGGACTGGTCAGACTAGGCTAGTGGTTGGTGGCAGCAAAGACGAAAGGATCACGTGATCGGCTAGTTGCTGGTAAAAGTTAAGTATGTCCAACTTTAGTAGCAGCTGGTAAATACTCGCCGGCTAACGAAACCAGCGGCTATTTCTGTGTTCACACTACGCTACTTGATGGCTGCGAACTAGCGGCTGGCTGACTAGCGGCTAGTAAACAGCCTAGTCTTTAACAGTAGTAGATGGTAACGGTAGCACTAGTCCTATTTATTCGCGAAAATATAACAAATGAACTCAATAGGGATTTACCTTCGATACAAAAGAATTCACGTATAAGGAAAAGTTTATATAGTAAAGTAACAGCGGAAATTTGTCATGATATATAAATCGCTGTCACATATTGGTGAATTTGTGTGTATCGAAGGTAAATCCCTATTGGGTTCATTTGTTTTATTTTTGCGAATTGTGTTCGAGCGTTCGCATCAACATCAACTTTTGAACAAGGGTACAGGGTTATTCATTATACAGGGTGTAATCAGTTTCATGTCATTAAAAAACTGGTAGTGGGGACCGACTAGACAAACAAAAAACCTTTATGACTTTTCCCTCTAGAGGCACTTTGAAAAAACTGACCTAGGTCAACAAGTTGAATATTAAGGTAGAAAACATATGAGAACCACTGCTTTTCTTGGTCAGTGGACTTGTAGTTCCCAATTATACAACATTTAAATTCTCATAAAAAAGTGCTCGCCGGCACACGCGACGGTCCGCGGTGTCAAAGCAAAAGCCTTTGATGGACCGCGTTTGATGGACCGCCTCAACCGAACCCAGGCAATTATAAATAGGTAAATAATTCGTTATCTCTTTCTACACAACTGCAAGCAAATAATGGCCATAGAGGTTTAAACAGAGCATTTCTTTACATGTGTGTTTTTTAATTTGGAACAAAATATTGGATTATTTTAGAAAATTTAAATGTGATTTATTAACATTTATAACATAAATGAGTGTTCTGGGTTAAAAGCTTACCTACATAAATTATTCGAAATCTCTGCATCTGCATCAATACACAGTTCGGCACGTCGAACTAAGGACATACGCACTCCGTTCAACACTAAACACTAAACTATCAACTAACGTCGATATAGAAAAATAAAAGAAAAACTTGATCCAAAACCCAAAAAGAAACACAAAAAGAACGAACAAGTAAGTTGTGTCTGTACGTAATCAAGAACTTAACGACTTGAACGGTAAGTCAATAAAATAAATCTTAACTATAAATACAGTGACCCGAAATTCAAAAATAACAAAAACAACGAACGGGTTGGACGTCTGTACATAACGAAATACCCACAGTAACTAAAATATTGCACAAAGGAAAGTCAGAGTATAGGTTTCTTCAGGTCTACTAAACACTCAGCAAATGTCGACGTCTTTCATCTTTACCGCATCGCTAAGGACCGCCGACATTTTATAGCTATCTGTACAAATATCGAGTATCATAGGCAAAGACACGCGACGATCTAAACCTACCTCAATATTTCAGCAGTTCTCAAACAATATTATTAAAAATTTTCGAATTTTTTTTTTTCTAAAGCTATGGGCTTTAGACCCCATGTTATATAAGGTTTTTTTGTTCGTTTAGTCGTTCCCTATCACCAGTTTTTTTTAATGACATTAAACTGATTGCACCCTGTATATTGACCACCCCCTTTATTTCTGTTATTATTGGAAATTAAAAAAAAGTTTCGTAAAAAAGTTATAGGGTTGTATATACATATTTTTTAAATGCAATTATTAAAACAACTACTTGCATAGGTCACGGGATATAACAATGAAGGTTGTTCTTTAAATGGAAAACCATGTTATGTTTTTATATATTCTTTTAGATCTGAAAGGTCTTGACAGTTAAATTCATTTTTAATAAAATAGCACGAGCACGGGGCATTTTCAGTAATTTTATAAGGAATATTAGTTAGTGTTTAATTAGGTACACAAACCAAATAATTCCACAGTGCTTCTGGTCTACGCAGTAAATTACAGTGACATCTGAAGAGGGAATCCCAAAACAAACGATAAGTGTCAAACTGTTATATTAATTAGTCCTAACAAATGCATGATTTTTAATTAAAAGCCCACTAGCGCAGTATGTGTTGTAATGTTGAGGGTAAGAAATATCAAATTTCTTAGAATTGGGCGGGGGTATAAATTATGGCCAAATTACATAAGTCGGTTAACAGCGATCTGTGATTCACTTGAGTGAAATAACTAATAGCGCTATTTGGAACACAAAATAGAAGATAAAGTGTCATATTAATTCCAGATAAAAAATAATGATGTAATATTTGTATTTGAAAGAGTAAATAAAAAATAGTCGTGCAGAAGAAAATTCTTTTTACGGTATTTGGTTTCAAATAAATAATGTTTAATGACATAATCAATAACGTATAGTATGTAAAGCATGGTTATATAAATTTCTTAAATAATTCTTTTTGATAATTTTATTAAAAATACTCAAACGAGTTTAATATAGGTTAGACCCGTAATAATCAAAATGGTCGTAACACTTTCTTAAAAATTTTCAAGTGGGGTTTTCATAGCTATTGGGGGTATTCAAACGAATTTAGTTTGAAATAAACCTGCAATGATCAATGAGGCATTGCTGATATACTGCGTCGAAACTGATTTCTCACAGCGCTTCAGAGGAGGTATGCGTGTATGGTGTTTTCACTTGTAATCTCCCTAGTGCTTGAATTATTTCCGGAAATTTTTTTGAATTCGTGAGCGGGAGAGAAAAAATGTCCGGACTTTTAATTCAAGAGCGAGGGAGATTCGATAAGAAAATTTTAGACCAAAATTACTTGACAAAAAAAAATTAGAAATGTTTGCAAAGTCTTGTAGGCAGTTGCCGGTGTTAGATTAATTTTTTTTGCTTTTTATTTTTTTATGTGGTTTCCTCAGATCTTAGTAAAATGAAATATTTAATAGTAGATAAAATATGGAATGATGAGAGTGAAGTAAAACTAAAACAAGTTTAGTATACTTATTTCTTATATTCCCTAAGCTCCAGCCACATAAAAATAATATAGCGAATTAATATTAGTCATAATAATTTATTTCGTATGCAATCTTTATACTACAGTAAAGGGAAACCAAGATGAAATGATATTTGCTGTGATTTAAAATGGTGACAAATAATATCCCAAAAAAAAATCGCTAATAGTTATCCATGGAATCACAAGTGTCTTGGAATATGTCATAAAACGGCTCTGTGCTTTATTTTCTGAGGACAGAAGACGTACAAGTGGAATTTTTAAAGCATTTAGAATCAGTTAATGATGTAAGGAAACATAGTAAGCCAGAATTGTACTAATTTAATTTAAAATAAATATTAAAATATTTTTCATAATATAAACGCCATTGTCTAATCATTGCTGTCAAACCAGGGAAATTTCCACTTATTAATCATATAGGTAGGTGCTCATGGGTAAGTAAGATTTCAAAAAAATTTGATGGTTGTCATAGAAACAATGACAAAACAAACGTGTCCGATTGGTTAATAATGATTTGTATAAAATTTTCTAAGAAAACACACACATACGCCGATGATCTCCTAATCGCCGCAGGACACAACTCGACTGAGAAAAAACTTCAAGGAAAGCCTAATAATGGAGCGAGACCCGTTGGATCAGCGGAGAGGAACACAAAATAGATGAATACTTCCGAAGAACAACGAACAAATTGAAATACCTAAGAACAGACCTGACGAATCAACAGGAACGAAGAGAAACTACAAAGGAGAGAATCAAAACGGCATATAGAGTCACAAGGTCATCATACCGTTCACTGAGAAAAACAAACTACCATGGGACCTTACCAAATGTATGTACATAGCTGTCAAACGGCCAACGATGACATATGACGCGGCAACAACAAAAGCCAACAGAAGAAAGCGCTAGCACCGAATATCAACCAATGAAAAATAGGGAGACCATGCTACAGCGGAGAACAACAAATGGGAGGATCAGGATCAAAAAATGAATACCACAAAGAAATCGCAACGATATATACTCTACCACAATCGGAAACCGAGGAATCAGAAAACTCAGAAAAAGAAGGTTCCAAGAAGCAGAAACACAAAAATAGGAGCATAAACACTCCATATTATGACACAACGCCGCAACATTTCACAAGAAGACTCGCAAGAGGCAGAAGTCCAAAGCCAAAAACACAAAAAAGGGAGCTTAAACATTCCCTCACGATACAATGCGGTAACGCATCTCACAAATACCTACACCTCCCATCCCACATTCCTTTACTATGTGCCATGTGGCTCTCCCTGCTGGCAACAAGCATGATCTTAGTCCAACCCAGCGTGGACGTAGCAGGCCTAGCTGTATAACACTGGGATTGGCAGCAATGCCTACCGCACGCTGGTAAATCAATCAAGAGAGCCAATGTAGGTATTTATACAAACTTTTCACATAAACAATCAATTTGTTGGCTAAAAGTTGGAGTATTGTCTATTATGGTACCTACAAATTTTATGCTAGGCAGCGTTTTAGAAATGGTGGGAGAAAAAATATATAAGAATGGTGTTATTAACATTTAGTGAGTTTTTTTAACAACAGTTTTCAAATTGTTTTATCGTAGCGTTGGCTTTTTGCTCTAATTCTAATATGCAACTTGCATTGATAGTAACTGATGCAATATTCATATACCCCCCATCAATATTTGTCTCTTGAGTGCCGTAATCTCTGAGTGCCGTAAATTGAAAGGTCAGTTACAAATGTTAAAAGAAAGCAATGGACTGATTATGGATCCTTGTCCTACTCCTATGTCAGCGTTATATATTTCAGAAATACACCAGTCTAGCGACATAATAATTTTCAAAATATTGCCTCGAATACCTTGTGCCTCTAATCCACATAACGAAACTTATTCACTCTTTCCTGACAGGTAGATCGCTGCAGGTCAGGGCAAATAACAAACTATCAACGCGGCGGGACATTCGCGCGGGCGTCCCCCAAGGATCGTGGTTGTCGCCAAATATGTACAACTTGTACGTCTCGGACTTCCCGGAGTTTCCGAATACTAATCTTGCGAATTACATCGACGACATGGCCATGTACGCCCATTCACATAACGCTGAAATGGCAAATATGCTGCTGAAGGCACACATGGCTCGTGCCACGACATATTGCGACAAATGGAAGATTCGGATCAACGCCGAGAAGTTCGAGTCGAACTTCTTCACGCTCCGGTTCACATAGAACCGCATATTAACGCCAATTTCGATCAGGGGACAACATGTTCCAATCAAACGGTATGTGAAGTATCTGGGAGTTAACTTGGACAAAAGACTGACGTTCAACATCCACATCAACGAAACCATACGGAAGGTCTATTCCATGTACAGGAGTCTGCACCCGTTCCTGGCCAGGGGTAGTGGACTAAACAGGCAAAATAAAAAACTGTTGTACACAATGGTGATCAGACCGGCAATCACATACGCAGCGCCGGTATGATGCAGCATCCCGGTCACGACAATGCGAAAATTTCGAGTTCTCGAACACAAGTTTATGTGTAAATTCTACGAATTTAAACTGGGCGATGGTCCGCTAACCCGCAACATAACTTGAATCAGACAGACAATGCAATATTTTTCGGTACAAGACACCTCCTACCATACCAGGCGTTGCCTATTTTCCGGCAACCTCTCCCCTACCCATACTTACCTATATGATAGCCTATTTTTCCTACATTTGATCTTTATCTTAACTTTATAATCCCTCTCTTTCCTTATATGTTCTATTTGTTCTTTTTACCTTTTGTTCTTTTGTCCCTTTTTGCCTCTAAATTCCATTCAGACCAATAAATTATAAAAATCCCTACTTCTAAACTTTAACTTTGACTTCACCACATTTTCCTGGCAGGAAGACCGTCAGGGTGGAATTGCTTCGAACGAGTATTTTCATTGAGTTTTTTCCGTGTCAGCAATCAAAATTGTTTAGTGCTTGTGCGCGCGCAAAAATGCAAGTTTCAGTTAATTAGTTATTATAATAAATATCTTTGTGTATTACGCCAAAAGTTATTCTTAGTTTTAAGTTTTATTTTTAAACAGGAGCACTAACCCTCCAATCTAATCACTGTTTAGCCAAACTCGACCTTCCACTACCCAGCCCTACAATCAGCACGCACACAGTGGTCCCAAATTGAGTTTTTTGGTTCAAAAATGGCTAGAGAGCGCAAATCTTATCGAAAATGAACATTTTTTTTTTTATATTAAAACTTACCGAAATTCCAACAAATCCTCGGAGACCGAATTTTGAAAAATTCCTTTTTTATTATATTAAGTTAAAGACTTAAAAAATGTTTTGGCATTTAACTTAATATAGTACAATAGGATTTTTTTTTCAAAATTGGGGCTCCGAGAATTTGGTGGAATATCGGTAAGCTTTAATAATAAAAAAAATTGTTAATTTCCGACAAAATTTGCACTCTCTAGCCATTTTTGAACCAAAAATCTCAATTTGGGACGACTGTGCGGCGCTAAGCACCGCGGTTGTCTGGCTGGCTCTGGGCCAGGTTCCGGGGAGGCGCATATTTGTACATGCTTAATTTAATAAATCTGTTTTGCTTGCTTGCTTGCTTATTGTGTGGTGAATATGCTAGTCGCACTGTCTATCGTGTACTTACTTCGAGCCCCAGCCCCGGAACTGACAATATTAGCGGGTATGGATGTATATCTGCATTTTTCTAATTATAACCCAGCTGAAGCTTTGGATTTAGGGATTGTCTACTATATGGTTATCTACTATATGTAGTATGTTTAGGTTTATAAACTTTATGTTTACGCAGTCGAAAGTAGCTATTCAGCTATCTTTTTGCACTTATCTAAATAATTGTATATCTTTTTACTCAATTCTAGACTGACTAATCCAGTAGATCTGTTTACATAATATCCATATTAGCTATTGGCAAATAGCAAATTAGTTTCCTGATACCTATAAATTCTGGCGGCTGTGGCCTTTTCAGCAGTTTTTGATATGTAGCTGAATGATATGATTGGTCTATAGCTCTGCAGAAATGGTGGATGATCTTTTTTTATGTAATGGAATTACTTTAACTAATTTTAGTGCATTAGGAAATTGACCTAGTTGTATTGACAAATTAATATTAGTTGTAAAGCTATTAGATATAGAATGTTTACAAAGTTTTAGTATACGAATAATAATTTCTTTTGCATATCCGTTATTATAATGGATAAGAAACAATTTCAATAGGGAGCATTCTACTATTCTATTTTACACATGTACCAAATTTGAAATAATTTTGTCTTCCTTATAATAGACCAGGAGCCCGCCGACCACTAATTGTGTGTCATAAGTAAAAAAGTCGAAACCCAGAGGGGGGTCTACCCTTGGAACGCTGAAACCGAAAATTACAATAAAAAAGATTTTAACTATCCAATTTCCCCCTAGCATCCCCTTACAACCCTCCCGGGGATTGAAATTCCACTTGTTCTAAACATTTGAAAGTAGATTTTTTGGTGCGCTGAAACCGAATATGACGATGAAAATTGATTTGAATCACCCAGTCACCCCCTAGCATCCCCTTACAACCCTCCCGGGGATTGAAATTCCACTTGTTCTAAACATTTGAAAGTAGATTTTTTGGTGTGCTGAAACCGAATATGACGATGAAAATTGATTTGAATTACCCAGTCACCCCCTAGCACCCCCTACAAACCCCAGGAAGGGTTGAAATTCTACTTATTCTAAACATTTGAAAAGTATGTTTAATCTCAGGTTGTTTGGTGCGCTGGAACCGAATATGACGTTAAAAAACTGATTTCAACCCCCCTCCCAATCATTTTTTATCGTCATATTCGGTTTCAGCGCACCAAAAGACATGAGAATAAACATTTATTATTAGAAAACACGAGCAGATCCGAAGATCCGCAGTATTCAGGCCTATCGGCCCATTGTACATTCGCGACATTTAGGATCCCCTAGAAAAGACCAGTGCTCTCCACGAAGGAGAGCAGCCCTTTCCAGGGTAGGTCCCGTAGTTCCTCCGGCTGTAGAAACTGCCTTCCGAAATACCTGTACCTTGACACTCCTATTGGTGCACAATAGCACAGGATATGAGTGATAGTTTCATCCTCCTCTCCACACATCCTACAAATAGGATCATCTTTCAACTGCATTGTATGCAGGTGCTTGTTCAGAGGACAGTGTCCTGTTATCAGGCCTACCATCCGTCTCAATCGTTCTCTATCGAGCCCAATCAGCCACTCTACGGTGGAGTCAGTCGAGGGCCCCTTTATATGGAGCCTCGACTGCCTCATTCCGGGGGCCTGAGCCCAATAGTCGTTAAACTGTGCCGTAGCCCAGTCTTGCAGCTCTGATTGTATCAGACTTCTTGGCAGACCGAAGGCTGGCTCGGGGCCAGGGAAAGGAGTTTTTGCTCCTTCGCCCGCCAAACGATCTGCTTCTTCGTTGCCCTCGACTCCACTGTGTCCGGGCACCCATATAAGTTTAACTGAGTTGCGTTCACACAGCTCAGTCAGAATGTTTCGACAGTTCAGCACAAGCTTAGAGGTCACCTTGTTTGATGCAAGAGCCCTCAAGGCTGCCTGACTGTCGCTACATATATAAATATGCTTATTAACGAAACCTCTCTTGAGGTTTTCGCTTGCACACAGTAAAATGGCATATATCTCAGCCTGAAATACACTAGGATACTTACCAAGTGGCGCCGATATACGAGCCTTTGGCTTGCATCCGTGTACACCAGCACCGGTTCCCTCCTGAGTCTTCGATCCGTCTGTGTACCATTCCAGACCTCCGGGACTCAGAAGATTCATTTTATCGCGTTCCCAGTCGTTTCGACTAGGGAATACGACTGTATATGGAATAGTGAACTCAAAGACGGGGGGACACCGGTCGTCCTCTGACTGAGCAACGACCTGGTCCCTTATAGGCAGAGCTAGAGCCTTTGTGTGCCCCAGTCCTTGTCCCGTCGCGTTTCACATTCCACCATTAAACAGTCTATTTGCTGCTTTCCTAGCTTCCAGTTCCACTTCGACATGCAAGGGAGTTAGTCCAAGGATGGTCTCCATTGCAGCCGTTGGAGTGGTCCTGATTGCTCCTGTTATTCCTAGGCAAGCTAGTCTTTGAATTTGACACAGGCGAGCCCTAATTGTGGAGCGCTCCTGGGAGCGCCACCACACAAGAGCCGCATATGTTATGAAGGGTTTTACCATAACGGTGTACATCCAGAGGGTGGTCCTTGGATTTATTCCCCACTTAAGACCGAAGATACGCTTGCACATCCATAGGGATGCGCAGGCTTTCCTCGCTTGAGTTTCCACGTGGTCCTTCCATGACAGTTTGGAATCTAGGGTTACTCCCAGGTACCTCACTGTACGGGAAAGACACAAACGTGTGCCCATGAGAAAAGGGAGCTGAAAATTGCTTGTCTTTCATTCTGAGAATAAACATACTTTTAAAATGTTTAGAAGTGGAATTTCAACCCCTCCTGGGGTTTGTAGGGGTGCTAGGGGGTGACTGGGTGGTGCAAATTATTTTTTATCGTCATATTCGATTTCAGCGCACCAAAAAACCTGTTTCTTAAATGTTTAGAACAAGTGGAATTTCAATCCCACCAGGAGGGTTGTAAGGGGGTGCTAGGGGAAAATTGGATAGTTAAAACCTTTTTTTATTGTCGTATTCGGTTTCAGCGTCCCAAAATACATGGGGAGGGTAGACCCTCCTAGTCTACCCTCTGGGTTTCGACTTTTTTTTAATTTTGTGTGCCTGTGATTATATCGTGAAAGATAAGATCTTCGCACCACTTTTTAAAGATGGCGATTGTATTTTCGCACTCGGAAGGTTCATACTTACCAAGTTTCTAATTGGCAGTCGTAAATTTATGATATTCATCGATTTACACAGGTAAACAGTATTTATGCGGTAGGGAATTCTGGTACGCCATCGATTATCGTAAACGGCAAGGCTGTCGTACCATTTTTCATAGAAGGCGAATATATTTTCACACTCAGTAGGTTCATACTCACCAAGTTCCTGATTTCCATTCATAAACTTATCATTATTTTTACCGGACTTTTTCAAAATTGGGCGAACGTAGCGCCTCTTTGTACCACCCAAAATAAATGGGAGTCTGGATTCATGATTTTTGGAGGTAAATTAAGAAATTCCTCCAATCCCCATGCGTAAACCTATGACTTTTTTGTGGCTGTTTTTTTTTTATTTTACAAGTCATATTTGGGGGGCCTGCCCCACGCCCCTATACAAAAAAAGGACTTGGCCTGAACATTTCCGTGCTCTACTACCCCAAATTAAGAACAATTCACACATTTTAGGCGTAAGCTTATGACACACAATTAGTGGTCGGCGGGCTCCTGGTCTGTAACTTCCAAAAATATTTAAAACCGAAATATGAAAATGCATCCTTTTCCTACAAATTGATTCTGAAGTTATCCGTAAAGTGAAACTTTAAGTTAGTGTCTGAATATTTCAGGGTTAAAATAATTATTTAAACGGACCTGAGTAATAGAGAAACTCTGCAAAATGACTCGTATAAATCATCTATTTTAATACCATGCCCTAGTGCATTACGTAAACTACAAAACTTTAATAATGAGACGAACTTCGAGAACTTTCGTGTCTCTGTTTACATTTTCAAAAATTATCTCGTACCCGCATTATTTTGCCATCTTAATTGTATTTAGCATTCTAGGACACTCCGACAATTTACTGGAGTTAATTTCTGCTTCAAATTATCTAGTTTATTGTGAACTTTGCAAACCATGAGCATATTTACATCCTAAATTATACATTTCTTGTGTGTTATTATCCACTTATGCGTTGCCAGAAACATATCTGGATCAAGTATATTACTTTGAAAATTAACTTACAAAGTACTTCTTGTAATCAGTAATTCACCGAAATAGCAAATTACTTCGACAGACTTGTTACAATCACATGGAGAATGTAATTATTTATAATTGCAAATTAGTTTTTTAATTTATTGTTCCCTTACTTTTCAAATCATCTTATTTTCTGCCTGCGTTTTTTTGTTGTAGAACCTCAGAGAATCGATCTGTATCGAAAAATCGAGAAATTCGATTTAGAAAATTTTTCGTCTAAAAAGACTTTATAGACCACAACTGACAAAAGAATTGTAGAAAAATGTAAGAGACAGATTTGTGAGAGAGTGAAGGAGAAGCCTTCAGGTAGAAGCCCTTGAAATTCAATGGGAAATATTTTAATAAAATCCTGTTTTGTGCAAATTATTTTAGATATCCTTCAATTATTCTAATTTTATTTTTTCTGCCTTTGTCTGCTCTAAATCACATCTTCCTAAGGATTTATTACAAAATATCATTATCAAGTTCTTGAAACTTTGGATACTTACCTCATTCGGTTCAAAAATAAAGTGAATTCATACAACAAATGTATTACAAGTACAACCTGTTAGTTTGACATTTTACAGAAAAAACAAAATTATTTTACCAAATGCGCAGCCTCCCACGCTCTTAATCCCCACGGTCGCGTCAGCTGACACCTATTTTAGTTGTTTTTCGAACGAAAACTAACATTAAAAAACAAAGAAGTCGTGTTGAAATGACCTATAAAATATTGACGCTACCTCCCAGACTATTAGATAGTATTTTTGTTATCAATTGTCACCTTTTCAACTACAGATTGTCTGTGACAAATTAGTTCATCATATTGATAGTCTGGCTTAAAATTAGCATCCATTTGATATTCTAACGCATTAATTTCATGTACAGTATCTAAGAATATGTTGTTGTATCTAAAGTTTTAATTTCAATTGAAAAATCATTTAATTTATCCTCCGTCGATATATTTCTACTATCATACAAACACTGAACATAAGAAAAATATTGATCTTTTTTAGCTATTAAAATCTTTAATTGCTGTTCCGCCCGAAGGACCAAAAAATGTTCTTAATTATTTAACTATGGGAACTATAAATTCTAATGTTCTTTCTTAGTAGCGATTCTGTTTTTCTTTTACTAGACTATGGAAGTAAAAAACACTATGTGTATGAAATAACCCGAACAATTTGTCAAAATTAATGAAATGTCGAGAACTATCTATGGTAAAAAGATCCTATGACTTTAACTATTCTATACTACGACGTCCGGCTCGAAGGACCAAAATTTTTTTGTAGTTATCTAACTATGTGAACTATAAATTCTAATGTTCTATTATATTTGATGTCTAAAAAAACTTACCAGATTTTATTTTCATCTAATTTTTTAAATTGGAGTGTTTGTGTATGTTGCGGTGTATGAGAATATCTATCTGGTAACTTCTATAGAGGTTTGAACCATAAAACCATAATGTTTTTTGCACTGTCGAAAGTCGGTAAATTTTTGAGTTCTTGGGACCTCAAAACGTAAAGATTTGATGTTATCTCAATTTTTGTTGATTTTGGAATAATTGTAGTAACCTGCCACAATTTTATTGTGGGGAGGTTAAAAAGGAAAATCGAAATCGGATCATTAGGAGCTGAGATACAAAAAAATTTAGTGCGGCTAATGGCGGCCGTCTTTAATAGCCGCCTTTTAGTGTTCTACACGGAGTTTCAAGAAGCTCCCTATCTGGAATAGAAAGTTACCTTTTGGCATCAACTATGGTCACAGAAAGTGGCACATTTCAATCAAGAATTGCAGTTTTTTGGCTTTTTTAGCCATGATCCCGACGTACTATAAATAGAATTCTTCGAATATATAAATTGTATTCAGCCTGTGTACAATTGTTTGTAAACATACTATTTAAATTTCCCGTCAAAAGTTGTACCTACAATAAAATAGTGAAGGTCACAAAAATTGATCAAGAAACATCAAAGGCGTGCTGAGAGTGTCGCTTCTGGTAATTCCTTATTCTGTGACCTGACGGTTTCGCCCAATCAGCTGATCGGTCGAAACCGCCCAGTTACCGCTCCGCTAAATGATTTCTATTGGTCGAACCGCTGACTTAACGCAACCCTAATGAGCATGTAGGTTTAAGAAAGATATGTCATATTGACAGAAGACAAGTTGCTAATTACTATGAGATACGTACAAAATATTTTTTCTAGAATAAGCTCACTTTATTTGCTGGTTTTGTTCTTCAGGACATTTGAGGTATATTGTATATTTCCTCCTGGGTACAAAGTGAACTTAACCAGCGAACAGATTTTCGAGATATCTGAATTATTCGAAAAAAGCGATGTTCAAGATGTCTATGATGAAGAAGAGCTGATTAAGAAAGAAGAACTAGAACAAAACCAAAAGGGTGACAAATATTTTAGAATCCACAAGGCAGTTGAGAAACGTAACGAAAAGACGGACCGAGATTACACTGATTTAAATAACAACACGAAAAAAATTCAAGAATTTAATCCTAATATTGATGAGTCATTACCATGGAGAGCTGGTTTAGTAGATAATGATGGACAGTTGCTACTAAATAAAGATACTATATATTTCGATGATGGAACAAACGCAAGCAGTTTTAGAGACAAAAATGAGCATAAGCGATCTGACTCGAAAAAAAATCCTGAAGGAGGTGATAATAATTATGATTATGATAAATTCAAGGCGGAATATGATAACAATGTAGAAGCAGCTGAAAACAATAATGATACGTTGAAGTACAGTACTGTCAAAGATGAGGAATCCGTGCAGGAAGCAGTTAAAGCCTTGATTGATTTTAAACACACTCCGAGGAATTGCACAGAAGAAGAGACTAAGGGAATAGGTATAGGGGCAGTCGAATGTTTCTGGATGGAGTTAGAGAAACCAAAATCTAATTACCGAAATTTTTATAAAATATTACGTATTGTTATCATATGGATTGTAGTGTATATAGTCGTAGCTATACCATGTTGGTGCCAGTACGGATGGTGTTGTTGTTGTTGCCGTTTTAAATTTTGCAGGCCCAGAGAAGAGATTGATGAAATTAAGAGATATTTTTTGGAAAACCCTGCAGGTGTTTATCATGACAATGATGGAAAAAAAATTGTATATGAACCTACAACCTACGAAAGGTACGCTGAAAAGAAATTGGAGGAAGGAATAAACAGATTATAATGGTTATGTATTAAAACAGTAGATTATATTTGGATATAATTAAAAATATTAATGGCTGTTTAAAAAATATATTATGATTTTGTCATGTTATCATGCGTATTTTCTTTTGCAAATTGAGTAGATATTTGTTTTAAATGGGGAATTTATTTGTTTGCATATCCGTGAGTAATGGTCCATCTAGCAAGTTTTTCAAATATTGGTGAATAGGGGTTTTTTAAGATGAGAAATTCAAATCTGCTCCCATCTTTGGTGTAGATCTTAGAAGATAGCACATAAGCAATGTTTATGATGTAAATGTACGTTTAATTTTTTTACTCGTAATGTTATCGCTTTTTTTATTGTAAAGTCCTAAACCCATCTCATTTTGGCGGAAAAAAGTATACTTGTCATTGTATGTAATGATAATTTTTTGTTGGTGATTTTTGTAGTAAAAAGTACCATCTTCAGTTTCTGTATTGTCTCTTACCCCCAAGGGGCGGGAATCACCTCTAAATCGAAAAATTTAATATTTGAGAAAGTATTGCATTTTTTAAACGTAGTATTTTTATGTTCGTGGGGTCGCTGATTGCGAATCTGAAATCAAAATTAAAAAATTCAAAACGGCGGCTCCAATGTAGCGGGTGAAAATTTTTTCTAAAGCACGGTAAAAAAAATGATCATCTAGGTGATGCTCTATGTATTAACGAAAAACAGTATTTGAATCCTTTTTTCATGTCATGGTTTCTGAAACATTTAAACTGAATACTTCGTCTTGTAAACGTTCGGACGCCATTTTATATACCTCTATTTCTCCAAAACTATTAATTCTATAGAAATTGGACAAAACAGAATTCATCCTTACTTTAGAAGCTTTCTTATTGGTCTCTAGTCACTTCTCTCAATTTTCTAGTCGTTATAACTGTCAATTTATAGGAAAAATTGCATTGAACCTTTTTTCTCAAAATTTGGTTCTCTTTCAGTTTCAACAGTTGCTTTTTTGAGGTGCCATCCCCTCAAAGGGGGATAAATTAGCCAGCCCCGCATTATTAGAAACGTTTCATTGATGCATTGACTATTAAATTATAAAAAAAAAAAAATTTAATTCATAATATGACCTTATTTCTAAATTAAAACCCATAGTTAGTGCACTAGTATTTGTTTTTTTTTGTTTATTTGAAAATATTTATAAGAAAACTGTTTTCTTCAAACATCCTACATGTTTTTCTGTTTGCGTCTGGTCTATTACGTGAAAGGGAGCAGGCAATTGCCTTAATTTTTTGCTTAGGTAGACCGGCACAATTTGTCTAAATTACGTAAGGGCCCTTCGCTCCCATCCAAGACACTTCAGATATCTTGTTGAGGGTCAAATTGTTCATTATTAGAATCAACTTCCCCGCTGTTTTGTTATGCCTTGCTATGAATACAAAGTGGCGGATGGCGGATAAAGTGGATCTTGACGTAAAGAGAACCGATAACTGATGCTTTTTAGGTCATACTGTTCTGTTCATATTTCGTGATCAGCTTCGAGTGACGACAATTTCCATTCATTAAAGTGCGAAGTCTTATGTGCAATATAACGACCTGAATACCTCCTACACATTCTCTGTAGGTAAATGTCATTATTTATATAACTCCGTTAGACTTGTAAGCCATAACTTTATGAATGTAAAAACATGAACACAAAATGTCGAGTTGGAGTTTCCTAAAACTTATTTAGTTGCAGTATTCAGGGTATAGGATTAAATATTCGATCCCGTTTTAAATTTTATTCAGTGGCGTAACATTTCCAGCCAAGAAATGAATCTAGGCTCCTATTTGAAACTTATGTGGACTAGGTTAGGGACTAGAGTAAAAATTGATATCTGCAGAATTTCAATTCAATCGAATAACTTTAACTAATTTCTCAAGGCCCTTGAAATTTACCGTCAATTGCAATTTTCGTGAATTTTCAAAAATATTTTACAATCGAAATTTTATATACTGCCGGCTTCATAAAATTAGCCTCTCAAATTTTCATAATGTAATTTCAGCTTTAAATTGACACGTCATAATCTTTAATTAGATTGGAGTTGAATAATAGAAAAGAGGAGCTAACTGATTGTCCTTTACCACCGCGGCTTCCTATGGATCGATTCTGGCGCTTTTGTTCTAGTTTTCCTTAAAACCCCCCTTTGTATCAGATTCCACAACCTTGATAATGGTCTCTTTTTTTTTAAAGAGAAGCCCTCATGGGCTTCCAATGAAGCGTCAGACTCTTACTGACCAATGCCCCCTCCTCCCGGGCTTGCCTGTATACTACCTGGGGGCACTGCAGCCTCCTGGGCTTATTGTGCTCACCCTGTATAGCCCTAGCAACTGTTGTTTCGCTGCGCGGTGCCCCTTAGATGGTCCGATCGGGAGCCAGGACCGATCACCCATCCAAGTCCTCACCGCGCGTTACGTTGCTGCACTTCGGTGATCTCGTGTAGGTCCGGTCCCATACCCACCTAACGTCTCTCAGTCTGACTTTGGTTTTTCCGCGTCAAGTATTTGGAATCTCAGACTAGCTTAGACCGCCACACAGTAGTGATTTTATCGAGAACAGGCGTCAAAAATCGGTGACCTAGCCAATTTTTTATGAAAATTTTCGAAACTTGGCAGAGTTAAGTATTTGGATAAGCTAAATTCAGTTTTGCTGCAGATTTCTTTTTTCAATATGGCGGCTTCAGAATTTGGGTCAGAAGAAGCAAAAAAGATGAAAAATTCAATAAAATAACCCAACCGCAAATAAAAGTCCTGATCCTGGCACTTGACCAGAGTAGTTCAATGTATTTTTCGACGCTGAATTCAAGTCTGACCTCAGAAAAGCCCAAACACCCTCAAAATTTTGAGCTGGAGCGCAGAAACACCCTTAAAATAGAGTAGAATCGTCCCTCATATATGGTGACAATAAGTACATGCAAAAAGTACTCCTAATGTACAATCCTAGGATTTTTAAGGTTGTTGATTTCAAATTTCATTCTTCAAGGTGAAAATCGAGTAAAATAGGGGTTGAAAGAGGTGTTGAAATGAAAATTTGACAAAATACGTAATTTTCATTCTAAACTTATATTTCTAGGAGTTTTTGAGGTTGATGATTTCAAATTTCAACATGTTGGAAGCCAGAAATTTATTCTTAGGGTGAAAATCGAGTCAAATAGAGGTGAAAGTGGTGAAAAATGAGAATTGTACAAAATATGTAATTTTCATTCCAAAAGTATATTTCTAGGGTTGCTGATTTCAAATTTCAGCATGCCAAAGGCCTAGAATTTATTCTTAAATTGAAAATAGAGTAAATCAGTGGTTGAAAGGGGTGTAGAAATAAAAAATACGTAATTTAGATTCTGAAATTATATTTTTAGAGGTTTTGAACTTGTTAATTTCAAGTTCGAGTCCGATCTCAAAAAAGTCCACGTGCCCTCAAAATTTTGAGCCTTTAGCGAATAAACAACCCTACGACACTGTCGTCCTTAATATGTTGAAAAATTGAAGACGCATGGGAGAAGGTAGTAACGGAGAATTTGTGTTAACGGCTATCACTATCAGTCCCTCAAGTACTAAATGCTGTGATGACAAAATGTTAATATTGTTTGTTTTTTGCCGTTTTGGCAGAAAATTGTATTAACATTTTGTTTTGTTTCCGGGTTTTTAGTGGAATATAATATTAATCTTCTTTTTTTGAAGCTTGAATCATTGTTTGTTAGCCATTTATATTAAACATGGAAAATTGTATTTATTTTAATACATTATATTTTATTTTGTACTGAATTATTCTTAATATAATTTTATCGACAACGAATTTTATTATGTTTAAAAACATTCCGTTTCCCGCCTTTCGGTACTTTGTATTAAAGTTTGGTACGTTTTTGGTTTGACATTCGATGCGTTAAGAAATAGGGGCGCAAACAGCACTGCTTTTAGCTCTTGTACTGCTGAACGACAGTAGGTTTCTACGTAGCAACCTGCTACGTACGTTGTCAGGGTGATTTGTATTTGTACTCGTCGGCCAGATGGGCTGAAACGTAGTCACCAACAATACATTCTTTTTAGACTTCAACCTGTACATTTTGTATCATAACTGCTGCCTCATACACCCATAGTTTTAAGTAGAGTTTGCTTCCGCGCCGCCGCGCCGCCGTAGCATAACTGTACTGAATATCCTGATTAATCAATTATTGGTTTATTAATGTTAATATTAGGTGTTTGTAAGATGGTATATAATAGGTTTTATTGCAATAAATATTGTACTACGAATTGTGCCATTCGCTTCGCTACTAGATACAGATCAATAAGAATCTTTTCGGACAGCCAATAGCTCTGAAAGATATTGGATCGTGTCCTTGCCATTGTAAAACGGTCTGGAACTTCCAATCAATCAAAACAATATCGCTTCACTGGCAAGGAGGTCAATGCCGATTCCCTAGCCAGGGAAGGTGTGATATCAAAATTTATCAGTGCTTGGTATATCGTCAAGCACTGCGAAACAACCATCTTGGCCCGGACTGGGAGAAAAATGATTAATTCATTCAAAGGAATTTATTACATATTCTTTGAAATAAAAAACTTCAATTTACCTATATACTGGGCACTGCACACTGAATCACTACACACGCTTGGGTTAATGGATAATGTTAAATGCCGACTGAGTTTGGAAGAGGATGAAATGGTAGAGCACGTGCCATGTGCCTGTCCCGCGGCAGAATGAACGAGGTTCTCACTCTTTGGCAAAGGACAATTGCCGCCAGAGGACCTGGACAGTCTCTCACCAAATAAGGCCATCGGCTTCATATAAAAACTGAACTTACTTGGTGAAATATAGTAGGGAGTGAGCTACAATAGACCAAATGGTCGCAATGAAGTGTCTGAATATATGGTAAGTAGATTTTATTTCAATATTATTGTATTACGAATTGCACCTTTCATTCCTGTATGTGAGTTTTCTAATTTCCCTAGACTCCCTGGACATTGTTACCCTGTTTTTAAGGGAATTAAATAGTGTTCACAAGGGACTACAGTATTGTACTTATTATTGTACTATATTTTGACTAGTTAGTTTCTCAGTGTGGACGTGGATAAGTAAATTATACTGTTGTATTTTCTTTGTCTTCAAAAAAATTATATACTAAAAGAACAATCACATAAGATGACTAAAACGGCGCCAAATGATTTTCTCTACTCAACATATGCTCTAGAGCCAAAGAATTCGCTCTTGCAAGAACTAGGAACTTAAGTAGATATATCATAAGGACTCCGAATAATATACTAAATAGTTTTATGTACCATATGATACTTTGTTAATACCAAATCAAATTATAGTTAATATTGATCATTCAAAACTATGTTAATACCTAGTACTATTACTATTACTACAACTTCTATATATAGGGTCCGCCACTTAAAACTCCCCAGGCTTGTAACTTTCTTATTTTTGAAGCGATGACCATGTTGGGCACATCAAATTGTAGACATTTTTAAACATGCATACAAAGTGATTTAAAAAATTTTTTTTTTCAAAAAATTGTTACGAAATGAAACTTAATTCTTTGAATATTTTTTTACCTCACCCTGTACATGAACTGCGTTAATGTTTTCTTATAAAGGTTTAGTTAGCTTCAATTTATGTTATTAAAAAGAAAACAAATTTAATACAAATTTTGCAATGTCCTATTTAGTACATTTTAATATACGTTTGTTTTTAAAAATATTTATTTCTCTTGTTTCTTGTTGCTGTTTTTTTTTACGTTGAATATTGTTTGTGATATGTCTCTTACAAATAAAGCACAAAATTATTATTTACATTCTTTTCAAAGTTATTTTTAAAAAATTCAGTTTGGAATCGGAAAGAGTGTTTTTAATTTATTTCTCTAAAACCAAAAAGAATTTCCAATATGACGTAATAACATAAATTGAAGCTAATTAAAACGTTTATAAGAAAACATTAACGCAGTTCATGTACAGGATGAGGTAAAAAAATATTCAAAGAAATTAAGTTTAATTTTTAAACAATTTTTTCAAAAAATTTTTTTTAAATCTCTCTGTACATATGTTTAAATGCCTTAAAAATATCTACAATTTGATGTGCCCAATATGGTCATCGCTTAAAAAATAAGAAAGTTACAAGCCTAGGGAGTTTTAAGTGGCGGACCCCTATTTTTATTTCATTTTATTTTAATTGCCTTATTTATTTCAACGTCCTGACGAAGTTTAGCTGATGCTAGTCCACCACTTAACCAGGAGGGCGAGATGAGATACTTTCACGTAAGTGCCGGACTCGCCCGGCATGCCGTAACTTCGCCGATCGAGGCCTCGCCACTGAAACCCGTACCGTACGCCACCTCACAAATACCGAATAAATGCAAGGAAATGGCGTATAAATCATTTAATACTACTAGGTATACGGGGTCCGCCACTCAAAACTCCCCAGACTCGTTAAGTTAACGACCATGTTCGCACATCAAATTGTAGATATTTTTAAGGCTTTTAAATATGCATACAGAGTGATTTTGAAAAAAAATTTTTGAAGAAATTATTACGAAAAAAAATTAATTTCCTTGAATATTTTCTTCCCCCACCCTGTACATGAACTGTGTTAATGTTTTCTTATGAAGGTTTTAATTAGCTTCAGTTTATGTTATCACGTCATATTCGATATTCTCTTTCGTTTTAGAGAAAAAAAATTAAAAACTCTCTTTTCGACTCCAAACTGAATTCTCTTAAAATAAATTTGAAAATAATGTAAATAATAAATTTAAGCTTTATTTGTAAAAGGCATATCATAATAATATCATAAACAATATTTAAAGTAACAAAACAGCAACAACAAATAAAAGGAGACAATTTTTTTCTCTTTTGTGATATCACTTGATGAACCCATTGCTAATAAGTGCATGTTTTCATGTAATACACATTTCTTACTAATAAAAGGCCATGGCAGGTTAAGATAAGTGTCCGTGCCTTTATGACCTTTTTGCGTGTGGTTCCTTCCAGTGATGTATCTTTGCGTAAGATGCTACCACAAAAAGTTTTGACCTCAAAAACTTCATAATATCTGCGAAAAAATTTCTTTTTGAAAATCCAAAGAAAAATTTTTTTTCTTAATCAAGTGAACCAATTTGTTTGTATTTCACATATATTGTAAATATACTCAAGACAATTTATTAATGATATTTTCATGAAATCTTTTCATGAATAAAACAAAAATTGATGTTTTTGAATTTTTCGAAAAATTTATATACGTGCTTACCCGTTAGCGACCACCTCTATTTTTTTTTACTAATTATACACCATACAATAAGCTATAACATATATTTTTTAAAAAACTCTGTCGAAGGGGTAACGTAGTCAAATTAGCAAAGATAATGTTACGTGCTTCGGATTTTCGAAAAAAAAATTTTTCCCAGATATTATGAAGTTTTTGAGGTCAATTCTTTTTGTGGTAGTATCTTTCGCAAAGATACATCCCTGGAAGGAACCACACGCAAAAAGGTTGCAAAAGCACGGACACTTATCTTAACCTGCCATGGCCTTTGGTTGCTCTTCTAATTTTTATAATCATGATTCATTTTTATGAACTTCTTTACTTTTAATCATTTTATTTTATTCTTTCGATTTTTAAGTTGTTCTGTACTACTTATTTCAGATTTAATAGGTAAATCAACCATATCTGTGTTATTAATAATATTTTACATTTTCTAAGTAAGCCATGAAAGTTTTAATAAAAACACATTTAAAAAAATTATAGGCTGGTAGACTTAATTTTATTAAAAATTAAAAATATTGTGCAAAATTATTTAAAAAAAAAACAAACAAAATAATTCTTAATTAGGTTAACAAGAATACTAAAAATAAAATAATGTTGATTTTGCAATGAATTACGAATATTGTTCAAAATTTTGCCCATTAACGTGAATGCAGTAGTTAAATCTTTTTATTAATTCACCATTCATTGTACGTAATAAAGTATTCCGTCGAATAGAATTACATCCATTTCTTATTCTATTTTTTAAATCCTCAATGTTCTGAGGTTGTTACACACAAATCCTTAAGGTAACCACAAAAAGAAATCCAGCGGATTTAAATCTGGTGATCTAGCTGACCATCGCACAAGTCCGGTATTGCCTATCCACTGGCTTCCAAAAATCGTGTTTAAATAATTAGTAAGAATACAGGCATTATGTAGAAAAACACCATCTTGATGGAATCAGATACTTCTTCTAACTTGCAGTGGAATTTATTCTAAATAATTAAGTAAGTCATTTCTTTAAAAATCTAGGTAAATTTCGCTGTTTAAATTATTTTCAAAAAAATGTGGCCCTATTAATCTGCCTAGCATACGTATCCACACGTTGACTTTATATTTTACTTGAAAATTTCTTTCTCGCGTCCATCGAGGATTCCTCTCACTCCAATAGTGCATATTGTGCCTGTTTACACTACCGCTTTCATTGAATGTCGCCTCGTCGCTCCAAAGAATTTCATAAAGGAAGTTGTATCTTTCATTCAGTACGGACATTCGTTGTTCCATTAAAATCATTTTATAAGCATGATAACTTTTTTCGATTGCTGATATTGAGGTTTGTGGATTTTCATTAACGGCAGCGACAACTTTATTTATATTAATATCGTTCCTCACCGGTTTCCTTCTGTTTCTCTTTGGTTTGGTAAAAGAACCATATCTTCTAAGATTGTCAACTAATAATTTTATGGTTTTATGGTCAGGACAGCGTTTACCAGGAAACCGTTAAGAATAGACTGTGCAAGCTTTTCTAGCATTACGTTTACATTCTCCATAAATCAATAAAAACAAAAAATAACTACTCAGATTTATTTCAAATTGACATATTAAAACTTTCATGGCTAACTTAGAAAATGTAAAATATTACTAATAACAAAGATATGGTTGATATATTAAATCTGGAATAAATAGTACAGAACAACTTAAAAGTCGAGGGAATAAAATAAAATGATTAAAAGTAAGGAAGTTCATAAAAATGAATCATGATTATAAAAATTAGAGGAGCAACCAAATTTTATTGCTAAGAAATGTGTATTACATGAAAACATGCACTTATTAGCAATGGGTTCATCAAGTAATATCACAAAAGAGAAAAAAAAATTGTTTCCTTTTGTTTGTTGTTGCTGTTTTGTTACTTTAAATATTGTTTATGATATGCCTTTTACAAATATAGCTTAAAATTATTATTTACATTCTTTTCAAATTTATTTTAAGAGAATTCAGTTTGGAGTCGAAAAAAGAGTTTTTAATTTTTTTCTTTAAAACGAAAGAGAATATCGAATATAACGTGATAACATAAATTGAAGCTAATTAAAACATTTATAAGAAAACATTAACACAATTCATGTACAGGGTGAGAGAAGAAAATATTCAAGGAAATTAATTTTTTTTTAATAATTTTTTCAATTTTTTTTTTCAAAATCACTCTGTATGCATATTTAAAGGCCTTAAAAATATCTACAATTTGATGTGCCGAACATGGTCGTAGCTTAAAAAATAAGGAAGTTACGAGTCTGGGGAGTTTTAAGTGGCAGACCTTGTATGTTCATTATAATACATAAAACAACGAATAAAAAAGTAATCTTTCCACTAGCTGGTAATTAGCACTTGTCTCCACGGCTCTCGAAGATGAATAATTAGACGATACAGCACCTCGCTTCTTACAGAATACACTCATAAGGGCTCCCTCGGTTTCCCAGCGGAACATGTGATTTTATTCTACTATATAGAAAAATAGGGGGCTCTCCGCGTTAAATTAAAGGTGACAGCTTAATTATAAATTTTATATATCTAGATCCAGATCGCACTTCCAAACTTTTACATAACATCGACGTCAGCATGTCACAACAATAATAGCATAAATGGGGCGAATGAAAAAAAAACGCCTAAAAATATGAAACCTGATAATAGTTCAGAGATTATTAATTAAGATCTGAAAGGTAATGAAAATAAGCGCCTACCTCCAACCGCGAAAACTCCAACAAATTGGAGACGTTCCAAACACGTGTCTCGGATGGCTATCCAAATTTGACCAAGACGGCACGCTGAGATAGTATATATCCATATACCAAACAATGGACGACGTCTCGTTGTGCTAACGTGTGCAACTATCCATATAAATATGCGAATTATCTACAATAATCTTCCCAAAAGCACGCATTGCTGGCCATCTTTGCACTACAACAACCTCTCTGCATGGCGTTTCCCTCACAGCCTTAAACATGCTACCGCGAAACCTCATTTATGTTGCTAACTACTTAATTCTTCACCTAGTGAAATTAACCTGTGACCTTTCCAAATAGGTGTCTCCGATGGCCCTAAACTTGAATCTTTAAAAATCGTCAATACATTTAATAAAATTTTATGAAACCGTAACATTATCGTGCCTTCACTGTAGCTATTCCAGCCCTGATTAATTTTCTTGTAACCCAGGTGCCAAAATAACAGTTTGTTCTTTCTGTGTGAAGGAGACTACGAAGTACGTCACAAAATAGAGATGTAAACTACTGGGTATCTAAAACATATTGCAGTAACTCAATGCAGAATCTGACCCAAAAGATTTTTAATAAAGCTAGAAAATACAATTCACTGCTCATTCAGTGGATTTGCATACTTGGGTGTGTCATGTGTTCGGAATTGATTTTTGTATGAATATAAAGTATTCAGTGGAGCTCGCAAACAAAAAGTCCAATAAGGATGTAAGGATGTTTTTATTGAAAAACTTTAAATTCTATTATACCCACTAGGCACATTAAGGAATAGAAAAATTTAATAGTAGTTTACTTCCTCGACACCTTTATCTATTATACTCAATTATATACACAATTTATTAACAGGAAGATTTCGATATTATTTGCCTCACATTTTATGTAATTCTATATGGAGAGATTTACAAAATACAAGGTGTACCAAAAATGTTGGTTCTGGGATCTCTAGACCGGATAATGTTTCTGTGCATCTATAGACAAAAACTTGAATTAATAAGTTTTATCTTCTATTGCACATATTTGACACATCAGTTTAAGCTGTTTTTCAGCTGAAGGGCTATTCATTTAATGTATTAAGGTCAGTGAATTTTTCACGCGACCAGATGTCATTAACTTAGTCAGCGAAGAACGCACTCAATTTCCTACTATTCAATGCCCAAAAATATAGAAAGATAACTACTGCAAGATGATTGGAGCCCTTTTTGGTCCAAATTGCAAATGTCAAGTGTTCAAATCCTGATCGCGGCACATTTTTTTTTATTGTATCAGTAAGTTAAAAGCTTAGGTGAGAAGTTAGGGAGGTATTGAAACCAGACCTAGACTAAATCACCGAAGTGCAGCGGTGAGGACTTGGATGGGTGACAGACCATCTAGGGGGCTCCGCGCAGCGAAACCGTTGCTAGTAAAGACTTCTTACGGACAATACAGGGTGAGCACAATATACGGTTATTTATTTATTTAAAAAAAAAAACAAAACTTCTCGTTAAATGGCTGTTATCAGGTTACAATGTGATTACTTCTGAATACTCTTACACCCGTGCCCACCAATTGAGGTGGTGGATTTTATTTTTTTTTTAGAGTTTTTATTGGTTTTAATTGTAAAGGAAATCGTTAATCACCCAATTTCATATTTTTTTATCATAATAAGGTGATTTAGTCAATTCAAATGAATATTTCTCACCGCCGATTTGTCTCACACTTTTGGGGTTGGGGTGTACGTTGTGCATATCACTATCCAGAAAACATTACTTGTTTTTTAAATTAAAAGATTCTTTAATTATTTAAATGACTTTTGGTTGGGGAAATGAGAATCTTCACTTTATGGCACCTAAATAAGGGTTGTTTTTTAAGGTCTTCCCGAGATTTTTCACCAAAACGGGTGATGGATTTGTTTTCAGCACCCTAAGATGGCTTCCACACTTTACCACGGATGGGCCAAAAAGCCCTTTGTTAACATTGCTTTTTGCTACTAATAATTAGTTTGTTTATTTTTCTTTCTTTCAACATTACGCACAGAAACGGAGCAAGAGAACAACTACATTTGTAATCTTCTGGGAACGTGGCTATGAATTATTTTAGTATCTAATTCTACCTACTTTCTATTTAATGTTTAATACTGATTGGTGATAAATCCATGGAATTATCTAAAAGAGAACATCACGCGAGCAGCAACGGAAACAAAAAACGATATGCATAAAAATTCTTACTCTTTACCGAGGAGATACAAGACTTCTGTACTGGACTGAGGAACTGGACTCGCATGCTGACCACAATAATAGCAAGGACCTTTTCCGAGCAGTAAGAGTGATTATACGAAAATTAAATAACTGCAAAACTTCATCATACTCTAAGAACCGACAACGATCAAATTATTGAGGTTAGCGTCAATGCTGGTAAATGATTTTCGAAAATGACCATCTTGAGACAGAAGATGAATGGCACCAGGACTGCAAACTCGAACTTACATCAGAAGTAGAGGCAGCCATACTAAAACTAAAAACTGGCAAAGCGCTTAAGTTAGTTGGTAAAGGTGGACTGAGAGCCCTTCCCAGAATATTCCAAAAAAATATGAGAGACAGAAATCTGGCACGATAACTGGAGAACGTCTGTCTTCGTACTACTACATATGAAGGGAGTAATGGAGGTCTCAGATAACTACAGATTGTTACCATTAATATCACGCCAGTAAAATATTGCTGTATATTCTTCAAACCAAACTTCAACATTATCAGCCTTGACAAATACTTCCTGAGTAAGTGGGCTTTGTTAAAAGATGCGGCACTAGAAAATTGGTACAACTCCAACGCATGGGTAGATAGCCATGCGTGTTTCGTAGATTAGAGTAAGGCTTTCGATAATGTGGAAAGCGACGAACTATGGGCTGTATTATTGGATATGAGGTCTTTATTATTCGTCGTCGGTACGTCGATTACCTTGCTTTAGTAAAAGTATACAACCGTAACTAAGTTGTCAAAGACGTTAACAGGGGTTGTGTTCCGTGAAAAAGAGCGATAAAGAAAAAGAACAAAAAACAGTAGATTCGTTGCTGGCAAGTATATCTTTATGAAAATATAAATATTTAAAATTAAAACAGTCCTTTGATACTTAATTCAACTACGATATCATCACATCCTGAAGATGTAACTAGAATGCAGTCATCATCAAAAACTGTACTTCCAGAATCTAATGAGTCTGCTAAAATATACAGGAAGTATGAGGATTTGCTACGAAAGTAGCTCTAGCAAGAGGAGTAATGGATTGAAGAATGTGTTAAAATATTACAAACATATGTGCTACAACTACCATCCACAGGAGATCCCAGGAAGTAAAGTTAGAAAATTAAACAAAGTATTATACTAAAAGAAACATTCTGCAACCGCCCTTATGGGTGGAATATACCATGTCATGAAGTGTAAAATTGTTTATTTTTTTTCATTGTTAACGATGTTTACCCCACGTTTTCGAGGAGCGATTTCTGGCCGTTTCAAGGGGTGCGCAAGACTAAAAATTTTCACCTTGTTATTCGTATTCGGGGGGGGGGTTCATAACTTTAACACGATTTTGCTTTTTTTCGTTAAAATCCTAACTCCTTACTTCCACTATATGTTTATGTGATTGTACAGTCACAGTATTTATTTATGCCAATAGATATAAATGTCGCAAACCTTATTGTAGAGTAAGTCTGATTATACAGACGAGCCGGAGAGGAGGGGGCTTTAGTCAGTAAGAGTCTGACACTTCCTATATATCATTGATTGATAGGAGCCTTTAAAAAAAAAAAGTTAAAACTTTACAAAGCGGTATACATAAATAGTTGTTCAGGTTAAGTCGGTTATAAAAAAAATGAAAATGTGCGTTATGTTCTCAAAGACGCTTTATTCGATGTAATTTTAAAAAATTGTAGTTTTGGATTATTTTCTACTAGCAGAGACAAAAATATAAGCATTGGAGAACAACCAGTCTAAGAATAAATGTCAATTTATTTATTTATAAGTGAACTAAATGCAAATACCAATGTAAGAGAAAGTTAGAAAAATGTTGGTTTATTAATCCACTTTAATAATTTGTTTACCGTTTTTGACTTGATAAAAAATTCATCGAGTTATTTGAATTTATTTATAACTATAATCTTGAAAAGAACGGTTTAAATAAAGACAAACATTTTTTTTCTTAAAGACATTGTAAACTACTTGCAAAAACTTACATATTGAAAAAAAATAGTTTACGACAATAAAGCGAATGAAATTTCGGTTTTTTTTTTAAATTTATTTTTAGCCGCTTAAAAAAATATTTTGCACTACAGTTTCGTAGGAAGGTTTTATTTAATAAGGGGCATAGTTTTACTAATTTTCATTAAAATTGATATATTATTACATTATATTTCTTAAATTGTTCAAAAATGGAAATTATTAGTGGTTTTATTTTTTTTACAATTTAACAAATTACCAAAAAGTTTTCATATATGTAGTCCAATCAATGAATGCCCAAAAGGGGATTGTAGAGAATATTTTGCAGGGGAGAATTTTTCTCTTCAGGGATGAGTTGGGTGTTGGCAGGAGGTAAACATACTAAAAGTCCCCGCCCCTAGCCCCGCCGCTTCAGGGGGGAGGGGGTGGAAAGGTTCCTTTTTCGATTCTTCGCTGAGTGATAACTCGAAAACGATGCGTCGTATGGGAAAAGGTATTCTATGCAAAATTAAACGTAATTAAATTTCCCACAAGAATATTTATATTCATTTTCTTCCTATGTGTTATAGTTTACGAGATGTTCGCCAACGAAAATCGATAATTATTAAAAAAAAAAATTATGTACCTTGTTTCTATCAAACCGTGGTCTGCTAATAAATCACAGTCACAAAACAATCTTTATTTTACAACACTGGACGTATTTACTAACGTAATATTTTGTCGAAATCTATACATTTCCTTAAATATACAGTGTGACTCACTTAAAATGAAGATACTCTTATAACTTTTTCATTTTGTTTCCGATTTGAATCAAATTTTACTCAAGTATAGAAAAAATTAGGATCTACTTATCACCTGCTATAAAGGCAAAGCCACCTGCGGTACCAAAATATGCTGAAAAAAATAAAACATTTTTAATGTTAGAAATTCTAAAAAATGCATCCGATCGGCACCACAAACGCACATACACCAAAATTTGATTTGGTTGTCGATAGGGGATATCTCATAAATAAGCTCATCTGGCAAAGGGGGTCCTCAGTTTCCGCAATTTGTGGTGGCTACGTAAAATTCGTCGGCAATCAATATGATTTTTAATCTTTTCCCTCATATTTTGGTACCGCAGGTAGCTTTTCCTTTATAGCAGGTGAATGGTCAGAAGTAGATCCTAATTTGTTCTATACTTGAGTAAAATTTGATTCAAATCGGAAACAAAATGAAAAAGTTATAAGGGTATCTTCATTTTAAGTGAGTCACACTGTATATTTAAGGAAATGTCTAGATTACGACAAAATATTACGTTAGTAAACACGTCCAGTGTTGTAAAATAAAGATTGTTTTGTGACTATGATTTATTAGCAGACCAAGGTAGACCGCTTTGATAGAAATATTCAAGGTACACAATTGATTTTTTTTTTTATTAATTATCGATTTTCGCTGGCAAATATCTTGTAAAATATAACACATAGGAAGAAAATGAATATAAACATTCTTGTGGGAAATTTAATTACGTTTAATTTTGCATAGATTACCTTTTTTCGTACGACGCATTGTTTCCGAGTTATAAGCGAAGAATCGAAAAGAGGAACGTTTCCACCCCCTCTCCCCCTGAAGCGGCAGGGCCAGGGGCGGGGACTTTTGGTATGTTTACCTCCTGACTATCCCCAACACATTCCTGAAGAGAAAAAGTCTCCCCTCCAAAATGTTCTCTACAACTATTTCATTGACTGGACTAATGTACATATATGTTTTTTTTCGAAGTTTGATTGTGAATAATTTGGTATTTTTATTTTTGTGATGCGATTGCTAGGACCGCCGATAATAAGGAAAACAGTAGAACATTTCAATGTTGAAATATAAATGTTTAATTTTTATATTATACAATGGGCAAATTTAATCCAAAATTTCAAATTACACTTGCTGTCACACTTAAAACAAATTAAAACCATAAAATTGCTGCTGCAAATCAATTCCAGTCTAAATTTATTTTGACTCCACTACATATATTTAATTAATAATCCTAATAAAATTAGAGAAGCTCTGGATTGAAAGAAGTGAAGAAAAACAACAGCTAACACTTTCTTACAAGCACACAAACAAAACAGTAACACTCACATGAGACGCTCGCAACACCGCAAATAACAGGATCGAAGCAGGTAAGCGAGGGATGCTCTCCCATACAGGCTCATATTCAAAACCAGTTTCTTTTTTTGCCAACTGAATCATATTTCATTTCTTGTTATATATTGAAATTGTACATTTTTTTAAATTTTCTTGAAAAAGCCCTGGGTGTGAAGAATAAGTTACTTACTCTTCTGTATTTTTCATTTCCATTTTAATACACTTTGTCTTGGCTATAAAGACTACGTTCTCAAAGGCCTTTATTTTTTAGAAAAAAATCTTTATTTTCCTAGAGTTAGGTTTCATATTACTAAATGAGTCGCATGAACTACTTGAAAGAACAAAAACACCGTCTTCAGAATCTCGCGTTTCGAAATATTTTCTGAAAAAATATGAAATCTTCAGTAAAATAAAATAATGCCATTTAAGCCTTTAATTTGCAATTTTTTACGTTAACTCAATATTTTACAGCATTTTTTACTGAATAATTGCGATGTTGTGATTTAATAGAATATTCCACCTTATTACATAGTGTTAAATGTGAAAAATATTTATTTTATGACATTGGATAAATAAGTGTATAAACTAAGTAATCCTCCGAATTATAATTAAGAGACGGCGTTGGGTATATAAATTAACTCATTATTTTGCAATATATAGGACAGAAACGGGACTCTCTCAATCCTATCCTGATCTATACCATGTGACAACAATATCACTAGCACCACCCGTCTTTTGCTCCTTGTTTTTCAAGATATCAAAATGAAATTAGGCGTAGTTAATGTAGATGTAAAATGCCACATTTTGACGTATTTGAGTATTTTTTCGGACTTCCAGTTTAGCCGGAAATGACACCAATTCTTGATTTTTAAATGGAACACCCTGTATATTACTGCATTTTCAGAATTCTGAGAGAATTCTGGATGGGTTTGAACGATTTGGTGAGTTTTTAGGCCGACTTGATTTTTTTCTAGAGCCAAGTTTTGTTTTGGATCTAGATTATCTTTAAATCATCATAAATGACACAAAAAAATGGAAAAATCCAAATTTGACTTTTAAACAATAAATTTAATAACTAGGTGCATTTTAATTTTTTAAAATTAGTTTCTTGCAAAAAAACAGTGTTTTTTTAGTTTTTTAAATTATGATACGCTCATGTTAAAATTGTCGTATTTTTTTGTAGCATTTTGGAATAATCTATAATCCCTAATTTTTTGAAATCGGTAATATCAGTCGAAGGACCTTAAAAAAAATAACATATAATTATCATTTTTTTTGTACCATCTCGGGATAGTATTTTATAATCCCTATTTTTTTGAAATCGGTATCATCAGAACAAATTATTATTGACCAAAATTCATCAATTTAAGAAAATAATTCTGAAATGACAAAAGTCAATTCCTTTAATATTTAGAAGCCCTTTAATATTTAGATTTCAAAAAATTAAGTATTATATAATACTATCCCAAGATGCTACAAAAATAATGACAATTTTAACATCAGCGTATCACAATTAAAAGAATAAAAATAAAAAAGAACATTTTATTTTTTTCAAGTATCAAGTACCCATTTGATCGCTTCAGAAAAATTATGTGTGATAAAGATCCATTCCAGGATTCTGCAAAAAAAAATTTGGTAGTTGTGCCGAAACTTTGTAGGGGTTAAAAAATCCAGAAAAATTCATGATTGTTTCATTGTACCCGTGGTCAGATTCTGTTTCAATTTATTCCACGTTTATGTTCTGTTAGTATCTATAATCGGCTAAAATTTTATTTGAATCGGTTATGCTATTCAATAGATAAAAATTATTTTCGAAAAGTTTCGTTTTTTTTTACTCTTTAGGATTTAATATTAAGGGCTGAAATTTGACGAGATTGTAAGTCATATTGATAACAATCCAAGCAAAAAATGAGCACAATCCTTGCGGGGGCAAATTCACCCATCTTATCCGACTATGGCCTTTTCACTATTTAGAAATAAACTTAAGGAGGGCGGTGTCGTGAATGTAATTCGACAATTTTTCCTACATCCCTGAACCGACTCAAAAAATTCTTTGATATGCTTTTAAAGATGACTTTATAGAATGGTACTAGGCTATTGAAAACTAAAGAAAGAAAAAAAATTCTTGTGCGAAAATAAAAAAAAAAATTTGTTGACTTCAATAGTCTGGTATCATTCTATTAAGTTTTCTCGAAAAGACTATCAAAATATTTTTTCAATCGGTTCATTAATGTAGGGGAAATAGTCGAATTACGAAATCATATTTAAACACAGCACCGCCACCCATAAATTATTGTTAATTTGTAAAACCTTCTACAAGTTCGTAGAATATTTTAATATGTAATATACTCTGTGAGTTTTTTCTTTGTTTTTAAATATTAAGTATTTCTACTCCTATAATATATTTGTATCATAATGTCATAAAACAAAAATAAAGTGTATTATTATCACTATGTTTTAAAATTCATTCGCATAATAATAACAATGGCAAACACAGTTCACCATATATTTATTACTTACTTATATAACACTAACTTGCATGTCTGCCATAACTCATTTAGATTTTATCAGTATTACCTTCATAAAACGAGAACATAAAATATTAAAATCGCTTAAACGAAAATTAGTTTCAGGGTAATTTTCATTTCTGTAGAAAACCTTTGATAAGTAGCCATTCCATTTAATATAATTGAGATTTTCTAAATTTATGTCCACTATTAGTTACGCCTTCTTATCTGACATTTGGCAATGAAAAATGTCGAGGTTTCGAGAAGCCAATTATTATATTTATAGAAGAAATTGCCACTTCATTTCGAACAAATCAGGGTCTTAAAAGTCAGGATACTCTAGTGAATTACGTCGTTGTCATTAGTTCTACATCAGTTGCGATTTTCGGGATTGTATGTATGTTCTGTAGTGTCAGCTTGAACAGTTTGCAATGTCTCATGAATAAAAATTGTAGATAGTACAATCCTTTTTTTTTCCAAAATAGCGTAAATCAATTGTTTTTTTAAGAGTTCAAGGGTACGGCTGAGTATTTTGCCGAGTTGGCGGGGTCGGGGCGGGGGGAGCGTTAGTCACCGTCTTTGCGAAAAGTTCAAACGTAAATAGCTTATGGACCATTGATCTTACGACAAAGATGGTTTGGACCTGTTTTGTTCAGCACAATTATCTGTTTATTATCGCAACTAACTGTTTACAAATTACAGCGTGTCAAAGTTTGCAAAAAATAGTTCTTGCGAATTACTTCGTGAACTGTTGATCGTACATTAAAAGGTCAAATGGAAATCTTGTAAAGCACTAAATTCTCCACAGTTTCTGTAAATATACTAAAAGTCCCCTCCCCTAGCCTTGCCGCTTCATTGGGAAAGGGTTGGGCGGGGGGGTTGAAAGGTCCTTTTTTTCTGATTCTTGGCTTATAACGTGGAAACGATGCGTTAAAGATCATATTAGTGGGTCTTGAAGAATTTCACGTATCCACCACAAATTGCATAAACTGAGATCCCTTTTGCCAGATGAGCTTATGTATGAGAAATTCCCTATCAATAACCAAATCAAATTTTTGTGTATGTACGTTTTTGGCGCCGATTCGATGCATTTTTTTAGAATTTTTAACATTCAAAATGTTGTTATTTTTTCCGCATATTTTGCCTTTGTAGCAGGCGAATGTTTTTCTGGTCATAAATATATCCTAACTTGTTCTCTTCTTGAGTAAAATTTGATTCAAATCGTATAAACAAAATAAAACAGTTATAAGGGTGTCTTCATTTTAAGTGAGTCATACTGTATATTTAAGAAAATGTATAGATTTCGACAAAATATTACCTTAGTAAATAAATCGAGTGTTCTAAAATAATAGTATATTATATTACTAGGAGTAGAACGCACTCTTTTTTTGTGTTGAGGATTTGCCAAGCGTATTAAAATGCAAAAATTCATTTATTTATCATAAATGTACAAATATTCAAACTACAGTCTTACATGTTGACACAATATGACAAGTGGCTAGTGGATAGCGCGCCACCGGTGGCTTTCGGTATTAACATTATGTTACTAGTAAAACAATACCTACTACGGCGGCGCTTTCGGAACTAACATTATGTTACTAGTAAAACAATGTCCACTACGGTGGCGTTCGGTACTAACATTTTGTTACTAGTAAAACAATATCCTACTTCTACTTATGTTTTTGGTGACATAATTTAAACATTTTAATACGCTTGAAGAAAAAGATTATTTTGTGACTGTGATTAATTAACAGACCACGGTAAACCGTTTTGATAGAGAATTGTCAGATACCTAATTGATTTATTTAGTAATTATCGATTTTCGCTGGTGAATATCTCGGAAACCATAACACATAGGAAGAAAATGCCTTCTTGTAGGAAATTTAATTATGTTTAATTTTGCATAGAATACTTTTTCTATACAACGCATCGTTTCCGAGTTATAAGCAAAGAATCGAAAAGAGGGACCTTTCCATCCCCCCTCCACCCCTGTCGCGGCATGGCTAAGAGCATGGACTTTTAGTATCTTTACCTCCTAACTACCTCTAAGACATTCCTGAAGAGGAAAATTCTCCGCCCCCCCCCCTCCATGTCCTCTACCACTCCTCCGTTGACTATGTAGGAATAATAGTTCACTAGATAGATACAATCCATCAAAAGTTATAAAAGTCGTTGGTAAAACCAAAAGTGCACTCCTGCAAATTGATTTATCCAATAAATGTTGTGTATAACATTGGATCATTGATCATATTATTATTATACTGCTAGGGCTGCGCCTAGCTTTGGATATGCCCCTAGACAAAAAACACAATTACGCCTCACCCTTAACTGAATAATATATAGTTTATTTTATCTACTCTTATTAGGTTACATACTAATTAATCAAATGCTTTTGAATACTTAATGGTACCCATAAACAAATAGCGTGAGTTATAATGGGTGAGTTATTATAAATCACTAAATACAGAGCCAATCACCTTTATCTTCATGCACAGCCTGTCCAATCGACGTAACGTGCGACACGAAGGTGTGGCTCTGTCCAAGAGAAATTCTTTTCTGATACGGTGAAATGGAACGGTCCATTATTATTGAGGGGAGGAAGGTGATTTATCATGTTTGAATAGTTTCGACGTTTTCAAATCAAGTTAAGTAATAATTGTGCCAAAAATGATGAATTCGGTTAGTGAAGATGAACTAACATATACATCACCAGAATGAAGACAAGTAGCTAATGATGCAATACATAATATTATCCGAAAAATCGCAGAACAAATATAAAAGTGTGTACAAAAATTAAATTTTACAGTTAATTTTATTAATAAACAAACTGAGTAATTTAAACAAAATTTTCTCAATTTAATATTTATTGTTGTAATCGTAGATAAAGTATAGTATTCAACTTGCGGTAATGGTAATAACTCACTTGATGAATTACAGCACTCGCCTGCGGCTCGTGCTGTAAACTTCATATGCCTGAGTTATTACCTACATTACCGCTCGTTGAATAATATACTATTATATAATTGTTATTCACTATAGTGATTTAAATTGAAACTTAAATAATAAAAATTTGAAAAGAAAATAGTATATTATTCAACGAGCGGTAATGTAGGTAATATCTCACGCAGATGAAAGTTTACAGCACGAGCCGTAGGCGAGTGCTGTAATTCATCAAGTAAGTTGTTATAACCATTACCGCAAGTTGAATACTATACTTTATCTACGATTATAACAATAAATATTAAATTGAGAAAATTTTGTTTAAATTACTCAGTTTGTTTATTAGTAAAATTAACTGTAGCATTTAATTTTTGTTCACCCTTTTATATTTGTTGTCCTCAAAGATTTAACCACTTTTAAGCGGAGGTAGAATGTGATTTTTAATAGAAATAGTGCATAAACTGCTTGTAGACAAAAAATTAGCTTTGTAGATTAATATTACACGGCGGAAAATGTAAAACTTCAAAGCGTCGGAAAGCTCATCAATTCTCTTTACATAAGCTGTCTACAAATTTTTCGAAAAAAAAAAACGATCATTATCGAGATATTCGAGGAAATGTCAGAAATTACACGTTTTCCTATAGAGTGTATGTAGTAAATTTTAAAAAAATAATTTTTCTTAGAAACCTTTGTTTCGAAGGCCCAAGATTAACGAAGCGTCAAAGCAGTACATGATATTAAGTGAACATCGTATATGAGATCTATTTCAGTTAATTACCGAATAATTACGGTGACAAAATGGAGAAATTTTATCGAAAAAAAGAAAAAGTTCCAAATCCCGCCCACTCTAATTCCTTCATTTTTGGCGGAATTCAAAAAATAAAAAAAGAGGGTTTAGCAAATTTAATTCTAATTAAGTTGACTAGAGTAGTCTTTTGGCGTAGGAGCCAAGATTAAAAAGTTGCCAACTGTAGAAGCTCAAAATTTGCGATTTTTTGCCGTACACGGCCAACATTTCAGTAGTTATCTCCGAAACGCAAAAAAAATCAAAATTTTGATAGTAGCAAAAGATTTGTAATAGAAAATACTCGTTTGACATTGTTTTTTTATTTCGAGCTAACTCCCACCGTTTCGGAAATATCTGCGAAAAATAATAAAAAACAGCTTACATTTCGGAGTCGAAAAAATTGCAAAAACATGCAATCTTCACACTTTCATATTTTTCGAAAAACACCATTGGGACGGACGTACGATGTCGCGATATAAAGAGGAAGTCTTTCAGATAAACCTGATCATAAATTGCACGGCGAAATTCGAAAATTCGGCTCGGCACGAACGAATCAAAAGTAGCATTTTGTGACATTTCAGAAAATCTTTATAGATATTAACGCGAATAATCTGTCACTACCTCCCTGGCTCCACCTTCGTGTGCTGCGCGTTACGTCGATTGGACAGGCTAGGCATGAAGATAAAGGTGATTGGCTCTGTACCTAGTGAGTTATAATAACTCACGCATTATAACTCACGCTGTTTGTTTATGGATACTATTAACTGATCAAAAACAGTTCATTTATTAGTATATAACCTAATAAGAGTAGATAAATGTTTTTTTGTAGCAGTTATTTGTATTATAATAATCGAAAATTTAAAAATACACTAAAGAGTTGTAGGTTTTTATCTCTAATAGTTTGTAACAAAATAACACTTCCTTTTATATTAAAAAAAACCTGCGGATTCGTGAATCGTGTGATGCATGGTGCACGCCTGAAAAAAAATTGCGCGTCGCCAAGAGTGGCTTTGGGCCGCAGGGCCGCACTATAGGACTTTTTATAATTGAATAATGTTTGGATTGTATTCAATAATGAAGTATGAAGTATATTTTCTATATTCGATGATTGACAACAGGTCTTTTTATAATACATATTTAATTTAAGTTGTTAAATAAGCACAATACAGAATCAAATTCTGAATTCTACATATAGTCCAGTCAATGAAAGGTTTCTAGAGGGAAATGCTGAGATCACAATTTTTGACCAGAGGGCTGTGTTTGGACTATTTAGGAGGTAAACATACCAAAAGTCCCCGAACGTAGGGGGTGGGGGTGCAGGGGGGCACGAAGAAGGTCCTGGTTTTTGTTTTTTCGCTCATATCTCGAAAACGGTTAGCCCTAATCAAAAAGTGGCTATACGCAAAATTAAAGCTGACTAAATTTTCTACAATAATGTTTCTATTATTTTTTTTCGTATCTGCTATGTTTCAGTAATGAATTGTATATCTTTTGACTGTGTTCTAACTTTATTATAAATTGAAAATAAATTTTAATAATCATCGTAGAAAAAAAATTCTTTTACAAATATCCGTTTCACAACAGACTGAACTGAAATATCGAATGAAAAATGTCTTTGCGTCTGTAAGTGTGTGTGTGCGTGTATACCGCTTCTTGTAAACACGATAACTTCTGTTAGACTTAAAATATTTGATTGCAATTTGGAACATGTGTAAAACAGCATATTACCATAATCCTTATTAAAATTGGGCCATATCTGTAATACATGGTGACCACCAGAGGCCTACAATTCTCACTTCATAATAATGTTATTAAAAATACCATGTTCCATATTTTAGGATAACACTGATATATCATCTAATTTAAATAAAGTTGGTTTGCCTAACATACACCGGGTATATTGCGGTTTAGAAATCTTATACATCTTCTTATTTTTGTATGCTTAGTAATATTTTGCTCTGAAATTAAAATAAAACGTATTTTACGTATGAGAGATTGTAGGCTTCTGGTTATCACCGTGTATTACAGATATGGCCCAATTTCAATAGGGATTATGGTAATATGCTGTTTTACATATGTTCCAAATTGAAATCAAATATTTTAAGTCTAACAGAAGTTAGCGTTTTTATAAGAAACGGTATACACGCACACATAGATATATACACACACATTTACAGACGCAAAGACATTTTTCATTCGATATTTCAGTTCAGTCTGTCGTGAAACGGATATCTGTACAAGAAATTTTTTTCTACGATGATTATTAAAGTTTTTTTTAAATTTATAATAAATTTATAATAAAGTTAGAATACAGTCGAAAGATATACAATTCATTACTGAACCATAACAGATACGAAAAAAATTAATAGAAACATTATTGTAGAAAATTTAGTCAGCTTTAATTTTGTATATAGCCACTTTTTGATTAGGGCTAACCGTTTTCGAGATATGAGCGAAAAATCAAAAACCGGGACCTTCTTCGTGCCCCCCTGCATCCCCCCACTTCCTACATTCGGGGACTTTTGGTATGTTTACCTCCCAAACACAGCTCTCAAGTCAAAAATTGTGATCTCGGCATTTCCCTTTATTGAACGTTCATTGACTGGGCTAATATTAGAAGTTCAAATGTGTCCGTCCTGACCTATAGGATGGCGCGGCCCAGTATACTGTTCACAAATATGAAAACAAAGAGCAAAGAGAAGAATTTTTATATCATTGTGAAAGAATTTTGAACAACTTTCAAAATATTCGTCTGTCAATCGATCTGTCCGGTATTACGTTTCTCTTAAGCACGAAATTTTGACAGTAAGTTAAGGTTAGCTAAAAGAATGAATAGAAAATGTTATTTCCTATGATTCACTTATATATTTTACTAAGAGGCATTTCATAACATCACAATATCCAATCGTTGATGGTTTTCATACTGATAAATTATATTAAAGTTTACGGACCTTGTTGATGAATAGTAATGGTGTAAGATGTTACACTTTTGACTCGAAATCGAGAGTCGTGGGTTCAAGACACAAATAGGTTGGACTTTTTTTTGCATAAAGGTCAAAGCCATACAGACAGCCACAAGAGAAAAATTGCAAACCTACATCTAATCTAAACAATAAATTACATGACATACTATCAGAAACAAAACGAAGGGTGTACATAGGTCACAAACTTCTCGCCCAGGGTTCTTTCAGGGCATTTTTCTAGCATACAAAATAAGACCACGGTTAGGAGAGTATATAACACAAAGGTGTAGAACATACGGTACAAGGCTAACCCATAACTTAATTTTTGCCTCTTCCAAGAAATCATAAGACAGTCCAAAATATTCTTTTTATTTACAGATAGTAGATATAGTATATTGAACGGTGTAGGGATGTTCCCATATTTTATTATAATGTTATATAATTTATCAATAGGCCCGTTCAACTTTTTTTTAATTTTAGAAATCGAAGGAAGGACACTTTTTAAGACAATTCCCAAATTTTCAGGTTTTTATTCGGACGTTTAAGCCCTTAAATAAATTACCAAAGTTGGACCGTGCGAAAACGGGGCGGAGCTTCGCCTGACGTCTCTTTGTTGATGCTGATTAGGTGACAGTCGAGATTTAGTAATAAAAACATTGGAGGTGAAATAAAATGAAATTTTAAGAAGAAAAGGTTCTATGCAACTTTTCATAAAAATTGATAGTCTTTAAGTTATAACGACTTGAAAATTGGGATTTTAGCTTAAAAAAAAGGTCTTTAAAAACAATATTCGTCAAATAACTCGAAAAGTAGTACATTGAGCGAAAACATGCTAGAGACAAGAAAGCTACTAAATTGAGAATGAATTTTGTTTTTTTCTAATTTCTGTAGAGTTAATGGTTTCGGAGATCTGGATAAATATAAATGTGGCGCCCGAACGTCTATAAGATGAAGTGTTTAGTTTAAATGTTGAATATCTCAGAAATTATGGCACTTACGTCAAAAGCGGTAAGCACAAAAAAGAAAGACTATTATTTAGACTTTCAAATGTTTTTTTTCTATTTCTATAGCATAAAAACAAAGAAGTTATTACAGAAGAAATGTACTTTTTCAATTTTTGTTTATGCAAAATGACGTCACGAATCGACGAAGCGCTTTGAATTAAAGCCAATCTTTAACATTGAATATCTAAGGATTGAATATATTTATGAAGCTGAAATTTTAACAGCTTATCTAGATGATCTAATTCTATTGAATATCATAAAAAAATAACGAAAAGAAATTATCGGTAACAAGCCCATTGCTTGTACATGTTTTTACATTTAAAAAATGTCTGATCCAAGTCATATTTATTTTAAACAAGTGTGCAGGAATAACATGCATGTCCAAGTTTCAAGCGGATAATCGTTGTGATGTATATTCTTGGACAGTTATAGTTTTCATGCCAAAACTTATACGACAATTCATATCAGAGTGAATAAGAGAATATCAAGTCAGTTTTATGAAGGCTGATTGCAATCTCAATTATTCCTTAGTTAAATCTAAATATATTCGTTGCATCCGTCATATATACTTTATATTTATAATTATTTCCTACATCAATACTGTCCTTAGCTAGATCATCCACATGCTCGTTATCCGTCAATCCTATATGAGACTTTACCCACGCAAAATATGACTCTCTCCCTTCATTAAAGATATTTTGTACCAAGCTTTTAATGTATATTATAAGGGCATAGGTTTTAATTTTAAAGGTGGCGGCATTTTTTAGAACCATCAGAACTGATAGGGAAAGAATAACCGTTTTCTGATATTTCGAAGTAAATACGAGCTTGAGGGCTCCATAGATAGCTGTCGCTTCTGCTGTAAAAATAGAGCACTCTATTTTAAGTTTTATTTTACTCCCGATATTCTTTGAAGGTATATAAAATGCGCAACCTGTTCCACTTGAGGACTTAGAACCATCTGTGTATACCAGCTCGGAATTTGGATATTTTTCGTGTGTTAAATTTAAAGAGTTTATGCTCATCCTTAAATTTCACAGTAATGTGATATAGATACCGTCAAGTTCGTAAATAAGGAAAATAATTATAGTTATCATTTTCAATGTTTGGGAGTAAATAAGAACATTCACGGAATGCAGAAGCGAGGAGTGGAGAGCTTTCTTTAATCCAATATTTATTAGTCAGATCAAAGGTAAGGTTGGACTTTATTTTTTACACATGGCTGTGTGCCTATTACTTGTTAAGAAATGTATCGATAAACTATGGAATTATTCCATAGTCGTAGAAAAACCTTTGTTTTTTATTCCTACCTGGATTCTGGGTATTGATTTTCATATTTTATTTATTTATAATTAGTTTAAGAACTCTTATTAATGACTATACTTAATAAACATTTTGAAAACCCCGAGCAATTCAATTATATTTCCAATATGTTACACATTTTAAAACAAACCATAGATATTTGAGTTTCCAAATCCAAAGCCTATAGACATTCAAGCACATACTTCACCCTAAAAATTACATCGATAATAACATTTTTTCTATGAATTGTGAACAAATAAATATGGTTTTAAAAAAGATACTTTTTTTGCAACAATGCAGTTGCAAAAAGTAATATAAAACCTACGCTTATTATTGTTTCCATAAATATTATAACACAAACAAACAAAAAATAGAGTAAACATCCAAAATGGAATTGATCTAACCAAAATTATTTGATAATGCTTTCCTTGATTAATTTTGATTTGAATAACCAATAGGTGGGGTGGTATCATAGTTTGTTTGTCTACGATTAGTACCTTCGGACGACAACGAGCGTAATGCGCATCGCATAAGCGGCAGCCCTGACGGAGAAGTGGAATTTTTGTCACTAGACGCTAGACTTCTAAAAGATTTACCATTTCTAGTTTTTGGCGAAGGCGCTGGTGCGACCCGGGTATAATAACCATGTCTAAAAGTAGGAGAATTCTAAATCGTTTGTGGAAAGATTAATGAAAATCGTCATTTTTTAGTTATGTGCTGACAAAAATTCAGACACACACACACACACACACATACAAGTGCAATTAAGAGCCCATATTTGGTTTAAGTCGGTTAAAAATTAAATCTCTCATTAAAAGTCATTAGACCAGGGAAATTAGATAAAAATAACTAAATTTTGAAGTACAGCTCGGATCGAGATGCGGTTTTCGGCATCGTTTTCGGAAAAATATTAGGAAAAAAGTCTACATATAGTCGGAGAAAATTGCATAGGGGGTGCATAAATGCATCTACAGTGCATAATTTTTTTTTAAATTCTAGAAATTGATAGAAAGCCGTGAAAATCTCACGGGAATCGCTTCCCGGGGGCTTTCACGGTCTTTGAGTCCAAATCTGACATCGAAACTTACCAGGGATGCTCTGGGGTGGGTGGGGGTGAAATCGAGTGAAAAATTCAAAGTGCCCAAAAATCACGGGGAAATCGCTTCCCGGGAGCTTTCAAGGTCGCTGAGTCCAAATTTGACATCGAAACTTACCAGGGATGCTCGGGGGTGGGAGAGGGTGAAATCGTGTGGAAAATTCAAAGTGCCCAAAAATCACGGGAACTCGCTTCCCGGGAACTTTCGAGGTTGCTGAGTCCAAATCTGACATCGAAACTTACCAGGGATACTCGGGGGTGGCTCTACGGGGGTGGGAGGGGGTGAATTTGAGTGAAAAATTTAAAGTGACAAAAATATATTTTTTGAATATTTCACATATTACTATTACACGTAATGCTTTGTTATTCACAAACAAATTATTATTATTATACTTTTCAAAAAATCAAAATGAAATTGATACTCCCACTGGTCACAACCAACAATTTGTACATGTGGAAAAATAAAAGCAATTTTCAACTGCCAATTTTCAAAGGCGAAAAAATTCCAAGAACGACTCAATACATATGCAACGTGGACGACAACGTGACTAACGCACTGCTGGGGATGCTCTCTTTAATTATAGAAGTAAGTTACACAGCTGCTCCCACTTACACTGCGCAGCTGCCGCTACCTGACTATATAGTATTATTATTTATATATTGAGCCCGATCGGTATCGAGGCTCTCTGATTTGTCGACGATAATCTTCGCGCCTTTTCCGAAACGAAAAGAATTTTTCAATGTATATCTATACTAGTGCACGGGTGCATGATGATCGAAAACGTGCCAGACTATTTTCTTTGCGACGGCCCCCGATCATCCCTGGTTTCGATGTCAGATTTGGATTCAGCGACCTCAAAAGCCCCCGGGAAGCGATTTCCCCGTGATTTTTAGGCACTTTGAATTTCTCACTCGATTTCACCCCCTCCCACCCCGGAGCATCATTGGTAAGTTTCGATGTCAGATTTGGACTCAGTGACCTCGAAAGTCTCCGGGAAGCGATTCCCACGAGATTTTCACGGCTTTCTATCAATTTCTAGAATTTTTCAAAATATTATGCACTTTAAATGCATTTTATGCACCCCCCTATGCAATTTTCTTCGAACGTCTTATTCACTACCCAGTAAACATAGTAAGTCGGCAAAACGCCGGGCCAATACATTTATTGCCGGGCAACTGTCATTTGTCGCATACTGATGCTGGCCCTGTGTCTGGTAACTATAGGGCGATGATAAATATGCTTTGATGGCCCAATAACGATAAAATGGCAGTTGACCGTTGATTATTTAAAAATGAATCTGTTCCCATGTAATATATAGCTATTATGTTTTATTTAATCATAAAATAGACTATATGTAGGTAAGTATCAAATTTTTTTTGTATTAATATAGGAAAAAATATGAATTATACCAGCACCACCTATTGACAAGTCCGGCAAGTGGCAAATTCACAATTAATGTGTCATCAACACAAGGACAAGGCTAACGGTTATTTTTCGAGTTTTACTTGTTTATTTATTGAATAGTCTTTATTGTTGTGAAGAGGTAAGTAATTGATGGCTTTATAAAATATATGTTATGTTCAGTTCATGGATAAATTATAATTGTGCCATGATTTCCTTGAAGGTTATGTTTCCAATTTTTCAATTAATTTAATAAGTATTTTTCATTCATTCTATTTTTAGATTAAGCCTTACAAATGTTGTATTCCAAATTGTGGTGGCAATTATGACAACATACCCAAAGTCTCGACTTTCTCTTTCCCGACAGATGAGAATAAGCTCATGCTTCAGTACAGCGGGGCTTCGGCATCGCAACCCATAAGGAAAAAAAAGCACTATCTGTCAACCAAATATAAACATAAACACACCACCCAAATCCAGAGCCAAGGCTGTCCGGAAGGTTACACATTTGGAAAAAGACATACATCTACACCCACCGGTGTTGTCAATACCGAGGCTGGGGGTCGAACCCAGAGCGCGATAGACAGTCGATTAACATATTCGCCACTCAATACGCCTTAACTGATTGAGCTACCGCTACAAAAGTGAGTAGAGTAATTTTGTTTTATTTTCAAAAAGAAATTAGGTATAATTTTCTATTTATTTTTATTTTAAGGTCTGTCAGTTACACTTTCGACAGGATAAAATTTAAATTGAGACAAGCGTGTACACTGGAAGGGAAAAAACTCACGGCTCCATTAGTCATCCCCGTTTGATAGAAGCTTTGCTATACTATATAATACTTAACTTCTTGTTATCTAATTTTCTTTCTATCAGGTGCTGTACCTAGTCAATTTTCAAATTGTGTTCAGTATCTTTTTACAATATCAAAACAACCCCTGTGCTATTGAAAATTAATGATCAGATCCCTATATTTTCTTGATATCGATTCCAAAAAGGAGGGTATAATATGCAAGAATATACAAATGTACACTTAATTTAGACCCTCTAGGTGTTGTTTTCAAGGTGTTTTTTTTTTACTTTGGATTTTACAAGGGCCGCTTCTACACTTTTTGCGTATTGTACATTAAAATAGCAATATGTGATATGCATATTAAACAATTCTTTCCCCCTTGTCTGCAATTTTGTGGCATAACAAATAGGTATTCTGAATCGTACTGCTTTGAACCTGTAATATAGACTACCTAAGGTTTAAGTGGGCATGTTCACGTTTTCTCAAATTTTAAGGATTTAAATCCTTGAGAATAAAAATATGGTTTGTTTTCTTAATATTTCATACTATTAGGCCAAAAAATAAATAAATCAGGAAATATCATTTAAGAAAACTCAACCATTTCAACTTTGTTTACAAAGAAAACTTGTTTCAGCTGTAATACGAGGAAATTCTATCGGGAACCCCATAACAGGTTTGGTACGATCTTTTGCTAATCGAGAAGAGGAAGAAGATAATTAAAAGCAAAGGAGAACAGAAATAAGACCAGGAAAAGATATATACGTTGGAATATGAAATTTAATTTATTATGTTCACAGAACTGCGTTTTGATGATTTTTAATGTTAACGTATTGAATAAATTTTAATTTTTTCTTAGTAACTTGGACTCAGTTCTTAAGAAATAATGTGTCAAGACTTCATAGAAATGTACCGGTTTTCATTTTTTTAGAAGGGGCAAATCTAAAAACCACGATATGGGTATATTTATTTAATCAAACTTTCATTTAGACGTTTCCAAATATGTCAGTTGACAATTCTAATCAAGCAGTATGTGTTACGTGATGCACGTGGTTATTGACGTACATGGGTAATATGTAAAAGAAGTTTTGAATATAAACATGCATATGGTCGTAATTTAATTTTCAAACTAGCAAAAAAAAATTTAAACGGCAAATTTTCTCTTAAAGGTTGGTTGTTACTTAAGGCCTAATTAAGTTGCAGGTATGTACAAGGTGTCAAATTTTGGAAGCATAAAGTATACTTAATTGTAAGCCTAAAGAATACAAAAGTGGTAGTGTGATTTTTATTTGTTTCGAAGTTACAGGCTTATTAAATTTATTAAGAGTAAATAAAAAAAAACTTAGTCGTGTGGGAACAAATGACAAAAAAATGAACATTTTTTTTTCTTAGGTATTTATTCCCACATGCTTTTTTTAAATGTATTGGTCAAAAATTTTAGAGGCCTGTAAGTTGCAAATATAAAAATTGAGCTACCACTTTTGTGTATTTTAGTCTTGCAATTAAGTCTACTTCACGCTCCCAAAGTTTGAACATAACAATCAATACTGGACATCTTGTATAGGCCATATGCTGGGCTACTGAAGTAAAGTCAAATTTAATTTAACGGCCCGTAGTAGAAGTGCCGACATTGTGATGTTCATGTGATGGTACAATGCCGGCCCAAAGACAGCAAGTGATGGCAAATACTCGGCAAATGACCTGTGCCCGGCTGCCTGCCGTAGTGACCTATATATGCCGGCCCAATGAAGTATGCCTGCAACAGGCCATCAATTCATATGCCGGGTGTATGGCATAGGGCCAACAAAAACCCGCGTATAAATGTTTGTTGGGTATATATAGACTTTTTTTCCAAATCTAGTTATTCCGGCCAAAGATCTAATTTCCCTGGTCTATATACAGTCCTTTAAAAAACAACATTCAGTCTGGTTTTCCACCAAGCAAAATACAACTAGTGTATTTTTGAAAGTTACAAATGATTTAATTAGTGGCGTAGATATAAGTAAAATCTCCATTTTAGTAATGCTGGATTACTCTAGGGCGTTCGATACCAACATAGATTAATGTTATTAAAGGTAAGATTCTATGAGTATACTGAAAATGCACTTCATGCAAAGTTGTTATAAATGACTCAGCCTCGTGTTTTGGCAGGTTGGAATCTGATTTACCACAATGATCAATATTATCACCGATAGTTTTTAACCCACTTCATATAATCTAAAAAAGGAGGAGGTTCTCAAGTCATGTTTCTTTTTTATATTTTTTCAGTGATTACTCCGGCGTAGCTTAAGCGATTTATGTCAAACCTACTGCAATTTGTAGGCTATGGTCCGGCGGTGGTCCCACACTAAATTTATCAAACTACATCTAGTGTAAGGTGAAAAAAATTGGAAACAATTTTTTGTATTACGAGCAATTCGAAGATTTGGCGGAGTCGCCGGTGTCATCAATTAAAAGTTTACTTTCGATTCATAATGATAATTTTTCACAAACAACAAGGCATTATTATAACTTCCTATCATGTCATATACCATTTTGCAACGAAAGAGAGCCTTGCATGGGAGCGAATAAGCCGAAGAATGTTTTCTACGACAACAGTATGAACTGAGGTTTTTATTGAGAAACACGCCGGTTGTACAATTTGCTTTTACAAACAAATTATACAGCTTGCTCTCGCTCATGTCGTTGTTTTCAACGCTGTTAGTGATGACGATTTCATTGCATGATGCTTTCTAATTGAGGTGGAATAATACCAGCAATTTTTTGTAGATTTACGTGAAACCTGGTACAGCGGCGGAAACCGAAAAATAAACGACTATTTGATATTATGTACTGTGGACTAAGAGTATATTATTGTAAGGAAGCAAAGTGAGGTTATGATGCATTATTTATTTATCCTCCAGATAGGGACCTTGAAATATGTGAAGCTACTAAAAAGGTTTAAAAGAATGCTTTTTATAAAAATCGAACCGAATTCAAAAAATATCTCCAATAAGTAAGAAATAAAATTTCACTCAATTTTACAAATACCTGTCTACTGATTAGTGGAAAGTATCAAAGAACTGTACCTTAGGGGCGAGCGTAGAGGCGATTTCAATGTGAATATCAGTCGATATTCCGATGAAGCAACGTCGAGCGCGGTTAATACTTGGATGGGGTCCCATCTTGGGAAATACAGCGTTCTCGTGCCACCTTCTAGCGGCTTGTATATCAGTGTATACGCGGAAGTTACGTAATTTCAGACGAAGATTACGTAGTGGATATACCATCCTTTGTAGGGGATGTAAAGCAGGCGGTCCCTTGTCTATTAAATGTTGGGCAAGTAAAAGATCCCTACTCTTCTTAAGGGAAGAGGTTCGGCAAAATTTCCAGGTTGAGGGTAGTTCGTCTCCTGGCGTCGGTGATAGGCCCTGATAGCGGAAATAGGCCGACGTTAAATAGTTATAAAAAAAAACTGTACCTTATTACCAAATATAAATTTGAATTCGGTGCAAAACGTATTTTTGAAATTAGTAATTTTTTTTCACACCTACTTCAAATTGATATTTGGTAATAAGGTAGAGTTTCTGGCTACTTTCCTCTAATATGTAGACAGGTATTTGTAAAACTGAGTGAAATTTTATTTCTTATAGTCCAAGATCCCGTGAACGCCAGACCTACGTCATTTTAGAAAATCTGAAAATTTTTCTACGGAAGTACATTACTACAGGTAAGAACAATTGGCTACTATGAAGAGTCGGTCGCGGTGACTTTGACAGGTGATAGATAGCAAAGGTGTATAGAATTGCTGCTCAAAATCATCATACTATAAAGCGTAATTTTTTGATACTGCTTACGAGATACTATAATAATTCACGTCCTCCACTGCCAGATACTTTGTATGGTGGCAACCCCCCGCCAGACCCCTTTAAAGTATGAAAAATAGTGATCGTACTTACGTTATTTTATAAAATCTGAATTTTATATATATTACTTGGGCAACTATTTTAAGGTGTTTCCCAAGCAGCCAGACAGTTTCCAAAGGTTCCAACACCTTACCAGACATAGTTGAAGGTCAGCTATAGGTATGAGCGCAAAGGTAAGGCAGATGTATATAATAGCGAGTACAAATGCGACAGTTAGGTTTATGGGATAATTCAATTATGTAGAAATTTATAAATTAAAAATAAATTTTGGAATAATTACTGACCATAATTTTACAGTTAATAAATTATTAAAAAATAAATTTAATAAATCAATAGAAAATTAATTTCCGTTTATAAATGTGGTTTTTTAAAATATATTTAAAAGTAATTATGAATTAAATTTCGATGTTTTATTAAAATTTTATAGTTTACTATGAATCTAATAATAAAAAATAGTTTGATAATAAAAGTTTAATGGACAAATTGTTTATTTATATTTTTAGTAATGGCTTATCATAATTCAAAATTCAATTTTATAAAAATATCGATCGATTTATATAAATATGAAATGTATTTATTAATTTTCATCGTTGTCGAAATATTCAATTTCTTCATCACTGCTACTCCATTCAGTGATTTCATTACTTTCCACATCGTCCTCTTGATCAGTTTCTGTAAAAATATAAACACTTGACTCTACGCTATTGGAATCATGAACAATAAAAGAATGACACTGTCTGAAATTTATGTGGATTCTTTTATTACCAATGAATGGTACCATTTCATCAGTGGCCCAATGTAAGATAAAAAAATCAACAAGAGCTTGTTTAAAATTAAAATTTTTCAATTCTTTCGTGAAATCATTTGGTCGAATTTGATCAGGTCCGGTTATAGTGTACTCCAATTGTGTTGATTCAAACCGTTGGGCTCTTTCATAATCCTTGATCGATGGTGTAAAATATTGATCGAATATCACGTCAATTCTCGATGCATGCAATTGAGTAACCATTTGTAACATTTTTTGGAAATACTTCCAAAATTTTTTGGAACGTTTTTCATAGTGTGCAATAGAAAAAAAAACCCATCAATTACACTTCTGTGTAATTGATGGGTTTTTTTACTCTACTCCCTACTTCCAAAAATAAATTTTCTGTTCTGTCGTTTAATGTCAGTTACAAGAAAAATTCAATCAGTGAATATCTAAAATGAAGAAAATGTAAGTATATCTCCTTTATTATAATAGACTACAAACCCATCGTAATTTTTAAGGGGTCAAGTGACCCAGCATGAATTATATCCAGTACAATGCTGGTATATGAAACCAGAACTTTAGGCCCTATGCCGTCACTTTTGGGCGGTACAGGTGAGTACACAGGTAAATTGAATTTTCCATCTGAAAGTGCGCTCCTCAGACAAAATATTTTTGTACGGCATTCCTCATGTTTGATAGTTCATAAAAAAATAATCACTTAGAACCTACTGCCGTACAAAAATAATGGGACCGGAAGCCAGGAGAATTTTTTATTTTCCGAAAATTTTCCCAGGCAAATAGGTGATTTGATACTGTGCGGCGTTTATATAATTAGATTTGTATGCTTTCATAGATTCATTATTCAGCAACGCCCTAGGTATCTGGTGGTTCTAGGGTGAGAAATCCTGGGCGCAACCCCTTCCGCTAGACCCGTATGGTGCAATATTTCTCACCCTGGAACCACCAGATATGTACGGCGTTGCTGAATAATGAATCTATGAAAGCATACAAATCTAATTGTACAAACGCCGTACAGTATCAAATCACCTATTTGCCTGGGAAAGTTTTCGGAAAATAAAAAATTCTCCTTGCTTCCGGTCCCATTATTTTTATACGGCAATCTGTTCTAGGTGATTATTTTTTTATGAACTATCAAACATGAGGAATGCCGTACAAAAATATTTTGTCTGAAGAGCGCACTTTCAGATGGAAAATTCAATTTACCTGTGTACTCACCTGTACCGCCCATAGTGCCTACAGTTCTGGTTTCATATACCAGCATCGTACTGGATATAATTCATGCTGGGACACTTGACCCCTTAAAAATTACGATGGGCTTGTAGTATATATAACTTATATGTTCATATATCTTATTTTTTATATAAATACTTTTGGTTGAGTGTAAGAGCAGCTCTAGAAAGCTGCGAGAACACAAATAAAGACATTATTTGTTTTATTTATTTTTATTATTTAGAACGATAAAAAAAGTTGGTATATTTCACTTGTGAAAACGGTATTTTTTTAGGAATTAAAATGTTGACCTAAAGATGAAATTTTCCCTCATCAAAACAAATAACAAATATTAAAGATCAAACCGTCTATTTTATGAAGACTACAACGAAAGTTGCAAAAATCCTTTGTAAAACATAAAAGGAGACGTTATTTTATAATTAAGTTAATCGATTTTGGCAGTCTACTTAAAAAAACAGGCGTATCTACATTAATTCAGGCAAATTGTTTCATATCATTCAGTACGGTTCAGTGAACATTATGTCAATGAAACGAGAATGAAAACGTTCATGAATGAATTTCGTTTAATACAGTTATGTTTATACTATACTCTATACACATTCGTGTGTGTTCAGTTGCTTCGCCGTTCTAAAAATATAAAATACATCGTTGAGTGACATTCGCGTAGCTTATTGAAATATTTACGTGTTTATTATATGTAAAACGCATCTTCTATTTACGCCAAAATTCGTTTGGAGTAATTTCAACTGGCAGTTAATATTGTGGAATGCAATAAAATAAATAAAAGGTGTAAGAGAAAATATAAAATAAATCAAAACTTTTTTGATGTTTCAATTGAAAATAAAATCTTATTCACTATATGCCTTGGTGGTGTCTTTTGGCATGCATTATACTAGTTGGCCTTCCTTTGCTGTATGTCATTTCGGACAGCATGATGCCATCTCGTGATTGCCGGTTAGACGTACGGTCTCACCAAAAACCCTTTCTCATTAGTAAAGGACAAGGGTAGATAAGCTATATAATTTTCGCCCACCAATTTCATAAAAAACAAAAGTTCTCCTTAAAGTCATTAAGCATTATATATTTATAGTTGAACATATGATCTTTATGTTTCTATATGTTTTATATTTGAAAAACAACAGTAGGTCATAGTAATATCATTTCAAAGTGGGCATGTTTGCAGTTTTTTTTAGTAATTTTTTACCTTTTTCCGAACTTTTAATGTATATTTCAGTTAGATGCGTTCGATGAAACAAGATAAACTATACCTCATTTCATTGTTGAGCATTTAAGCTTTTAAATAATGATTAATTTATATTGTTTCATCGAGCGCTTCAATGTATAAGAAACAAAATCGTTTCCGCGGGAGTGGTAGTAGTGTCGACGTTGCGTGCGAATTTAAACGTGTCAGCGCTCAAAACCACATATTGTGGTATATATTGAATAAAAATATGTTTATCCACGACCATCGTAAAATCATTGCATACTACATTTAACAATTGTCAAATAATGATAGTCATTATTCCAACCAAACGTATAATGAACATAATCTGATTCTAACACATATTTAACCAACCAGGAACTAGTTGTTTTCATTCTAACGCACCTTTGACCAATCAGGAACTAGCAATTTTCATAAGCAAACGGCGAATCCATTTTTCCATGTTTTCGTGCATATTTTCGTGTTTAACGTTTAACACGTCAGCGTTTTACTGTAAATGAACTTTATTTTTCCAGTTTTAAATGATTAAAACAGTTAAAATATGCGATAGTCGTGGATAAATTATAGTATTCAGATCGCGTATAATGGCTATTACACACTCGGATGATTTACGACACGCCTTCGTCTCGTGCCGCAAACATCACCCCCGCGAGTAATAGCCATCATTATACGCTCACTGAATAATCTACTATTCCAACGAACAGTTTTTTATTACTCGTCAAGACATATACTACTCGGAAAATATAATGACATACAACATGGCCTATGGGCGGAAAAAGGCCCTTATCTACCCTTGTCCTTTGTAACTTTGGCTAGCGCGCTCTTTCCCTTTACCATCTGATTTTCCCTAAACCATTGATATATATTGCCCTTTCTTAGGTTTATGTGGTCAAAAAATGGACAAAACTAGGGCACTCTGGAGCCTGATTTTTTAATCAATTTGTGATATATTTGTGCGATTCGTCAAATTTCTCAGAAAAATTCATGCATTGCAACATTGGTGTGGGGTGGCACGTTTAAAAAATAAATTGGTATTTTATCCAAATAACTAGTAGGAGAGTGTGAAAATATATTTTAATCATTGTATCAGAAATATTTATTTCTTGCGAGAATCTCCGCTCCATGTGGTGATAGAGTTGATTATTTTTACAAAATGGTTGTTATGTGAATATAAAAAACTTTATCACTGATTTCGTTCGATTTACAATTTCATATTCAGTAGCTTAGTGCTCCAGTAAATCCAGAATTTTATACATTCCTTGTTCCATCCCTTGAATTTCGTCAACTTGATGCAAGAAAATTTTTTGGCTGGTTTTATGCAAGTAGCCCAAATATGTATTTTCGAATACACTGATTTTAAAAACGATGTCAATGACATTCTCCTCTCAAACACAAATAAGTAGGATAAAAACATTTGTTAAACAGCTTCGTATTCGTAAATTATAAGTAATGTCGATCGGACGATGATCATGGGTTGACGATAATGCTGCGCCTTTAGAAACTTCTGCTGCTTAGTTAACGGTCTAATATAAGATTGTATAGGAATAAAATTATATAAGAAAAGTATTTTAAGAAAAAGCTTTTATCTGAAAAAAACTACTAAAAAGTAAAAATAATTTTTTTTAAATTCATACACATGGAAACCAAAAGCTTTGGGGGCGGACATATAGTGATATTGCATAGTTACTTTACTCAATTGACCACCCCCAAAGCTTTTGGTTTCCATGTGTATGAATTTAAAAAAAAATATTTTTACTTTTTAGTAGTTTTTTCAGATAAAAGCTTTTTCTTAAAAATACTTTTTTTATATAATTTTATTTTTTACTTTTTAGTCCACTTATTTTACAAACAGACAGACAAAACCCTTTCATTTGCCACCGCCATCCACCCCTACCCTTTCCCTAACACTACTTCCCACTTCTTCCCTCTTTCCACCACTTCCCCTGCCCTTCCCCATCTCTCTCCACCTCTTTCCACTCTATTCCCACTTTTCCCACCTCTTCCCACCCCTTCCCACCTCTTCCCACCCTTTTCCTACCTCGTCCCATCCCTTCCTCATCTCTTCCCACCCCTTCCCCACCTCTTCCCACTCCTCTTTCACCTCTTCTCACCCCTTTCCCACCTCTTCCCCACTTCATCCCACCTCTTCCCACCCCTTTCCCACCCTCCCCACCTCTTTCCCACCTCTTCCCACCCCTTTACCACCTCTTTCTACCCCTTCCCCACCTCTCCCACGTCCGCCATATTGAATTTAGAATGACGTCACACACTTTATCGTATTTTACTCATCAAACCCTTTCATTTGACACCCATATCAACGGGGTTGTGACTAAAGAGCAGATCCGCCATCTTGGGACGTCCGCCATATTGGATTTAAAATGACGTCACATTGTTTATCGTATTTTACTCGTCAAACCCTGTCATTTGATATCCATATCAGAGGTTGTGACTAAAAAGCCGATCCGCCATCTTGAGACGTCCTCCATATTGGATTTAAAATGACGTCACATTGTTTATCGTATTTTACTCGTCAAACCCTTTCATTTGATACCCATATCAGGGGGGTTATGACTAAAAAGCCGATCCGCCATCTTGGGACGTCCGCCATATTGGATTTAGACCGATAATGGCTATAGTGTGTTGCATTGTCACCGGACTTATACACGTGTGTTAAATTTCAAAGCTCTAGCTTAATTAGAACCAGTCGAAATTCAGCTTGCAAGATTTGACCTAAACCAACAAACAAACATACAAACAAACATTGCAAGTTAAATAAAAGCTTTTAAAAAAGAGATGTTTTATTTTTGTTCATAATCTTTGTTTTCCATAATATTGGGTGCGCTTTGATGTAAGTTACGTGACATACAATACATAGTAGTTAAAAGTAGGCATAATGTTCTTGGCAGGAAAAAGATTTCAAACAGCTAACATAAAACTTTCTTAATGTTGGTAACTCAAAGAGAATTTGATGGGATTGGATTAATATGGAAAAAATGCCTCTTCTTTCTTACGGCAATGTCGAATTTTTATTTCATCGTATTATGTGGTCATGACGATAGCTAAATAAAAAGTGGAAGCACTGTCATAGAGGAAATCAGTTTCTCTTTTTCATAGTAATCTAATAACACAGGTCAACATTTGATCTAAGCGGGAACACCGCACGCAGCATAGGCTACAAGGGGTTTTTGGGGTCGCTGGTTACGATGAGAGGGTCAGTTAACCGCCATCACGTCAGGTTCAAGGTCATTTGAAGGTCAAATGCAGGAAAACACATGGGAAAAATCTGAAAAAAAATCATGCATATGTTTTTGAGGTCAGGGAATCCAAATCCGAGGTCGGCTAAGCTCTGTGAGGTCAAGGTCAAGGTCATTTGTAGACATTTGATCTAAGCGGGAACACCGCACGCAGTATAGGCTACAAGGGGTTTTTGGGGTCGCTGATTACGATGAGAGGGTCAGTTAACCACCATCACGTCAGGTCCAAGGTCATTTGAAGGTCAAGTGCAGAAAAACCCATGAAAAAAATCTGAAAAAAATCATGCATATGTTTTTGAGGTCAGGGAATCCGAATCCGAGGTCGGCTAAGCTCTTGTAAATAAAAGTACATAAAATAACGTACAATCGAAAAGAAAAAAAGTGACGTACAATACCTCCTTGATAATTGACGAAGAATTAAACATTTTATTTCGTCCTCCATCTTTGACCGTTCTATTTGACATGTGGTGTCCGGGATTGGTGCATTATATTTAAACATAAATGAGTTTCATTTTTGCCAACTTTGGTGAAATTACTCCTTCTTATAGAGAAGATATTCAATTTTGATTCTTTCGGCTATTTTTGGTATTTTATATTTTTTTCCAAGATGGCGGATTGACCAATACATATCGGACAGGTCCATTTTTCGTAGTAATAATACCAGTATTTATGATTTCAAAGTGTACCAATAAAAAAAATAGCGTAAAATATTCGTGGATAACTGGTCTTTAAAACATTTGCTCTATTTCGAGCACTCCGGCTGCGCCGACGAGCTTGAAAAATCTCGCGTCTTTTATAGACCTTAATATCCACTTATACTTTAATATACTATACTAATTATACAAGTTAGAGTATTCTATAATGACAAAAATATAGGACACTAGATAAACATGTAATCAAGATTTACATTTGAATTTGTAATCCACATTTTAATTTTTTTACTGTATAAAATGATTCTGCCATTAAATAGTCTAAGTTCATTCAAGTAGTGTATTTTAAATTTTAGATAGGTAATAAAGGAAATATTCTTGAGTTATCGTTTTATGTGAGATAGGAAGTATACATTTGTGATTTTCAATGGCCCTGGTGTTATATTCATGTTCAGGAAGATTTACGGAATTTTTATGCTTGTAATAATATTTGAATATATCGAATATATACAGTTCTCTTAAAGTGAAGACATTAAAATTCGAGAACAAGATTCTAGTTGGGTAACGCATTGGTTTCGTAAAGATGATTTTAACAATTATTTTCTAACAGACAAATACTTTTTCTAGATTATTTTTACAAGTTCCACGCCAGAATAGAAAGCCATATGTTAACAACGGCTGTACAAGAGCATAATAACAATACCTAATCAATTTATTGCTCAGAATATCGCTTAAACTTTTAAATACGAACATGCATTTTTTAAATCTGTTTGTTAAACAGTTAATGTGTTCATGCTATTTAAGAGACTGATCAATGATTACGCCGTGGTATTTGATGTTATTAGTTTGTTCAATATACAAAGTACAATTGCATGCATTTCCATTGCATATATCCTGATGTAGAATTAATTGATTTAAATTGACTTGTCACGGAATGAAAAACATATAAATTTTGATTTTGATGTATCCAGTTTTAGCAACCATATTGTTATAACTTGTAATATGCGTTCACATTTTGAGCGAACATCCTCCCAAGAATCACCGCCAACTTGAATAACTGCATCATCGGCATAAGCAAAAATACTCACACTATCCGTGTCAGTATTTATAAAGAGATCGTTAACGTAAATTACGAAAAGTTCAGGGCCAAGAACTATACCTTGTGGTACACGACACGTTACTGTTGATTCACTGCTCCTTTCATTATTTGTTACAATATATCGTTGTCTGTTACTGAGATAAGTTTTTATTAAGATATAGGAACAGCCTCGAACCCCGTATATTTCTATCTTTCAAATTCCTTTGCTAGATATAGAAAGATGGTTTTTATGCTTTTATTTATATCATTATATATATTTTTTGTCAAGGCCGTAATTGCATCCTGTGTGTATTTATTTTGTCTGAATCCGAATTGATTATTTGAAAGAATGTTGAATTTTTCAAAATAATGATATAATATCTTGCGGTTATTGCTTTCTCAAAAATGTTTGCTATATTTGATATGAGAGAGATTGGACGACATCTGATTACAATCGCCACCTTTATGTAATGGTTTAACAATAGCACACTTTAATATTTGAGGAAATATTATCATTGACATATTTATTAACTGAGTTAGTGGTTTCACTAATATTATTTTTATGGTGGATGATCATATGTCATCTATTCCTGGAGAGACGTTCTTACCTAGACTGTTAATGCAATTGGTGGTTTATTGTTCAAGTACCGATTCTAAAAACAGTGAATGAGCAACTCCTTTAACCTTTTTCTTTTTTTTAACTGTTTAACGTCGGCCTATTTCCGCTACCAGGGCCTATCACCGACGCCAGGAGACGAGCTACCTCCAACCTGGAAATTTTGCCGACCTCTTCCCTTAAGAAGAGTAGGGATCTTTTACTTGCCTAACATTTAATAGACAAGGGATCGCCTGCTTTACATCTCCTCCGAAGGATGGTATATCCACTACGTAATCCTCGTCTGAAATGACGTAACTTCCGAGTATACACTGATATACAAGCCTCTAGAAGGTGGGACGAGAACGCTGTATTTCCCAAGATGGGAGCCCATCCAAGTACTAACCGCGCTCGACGTTGCTTCAATGGAATATCGATTGATATTCACATTGAAGTCGCCTCTACGCTCGCCCCCTCCTTTAATCTTGCTGTTAGTATTATTAATAGTTTTTGGTATACTTTTTGTGATGTTTGAGTCAATATTTAGAAAATTATTGTTGAAACATTCGGCAAATTCCTTATTTTGTGCAATTTTTATAATTTTTTCAATTTTGTTACTATTATTATTTTTATTATGTATTTCTTCATTTGTGATTTCCCAAATTTCTTCAGAAATATTGAAATTATTGTTAATTAGATTTGAAAAGTATTCTTTCTTAGTTTATTATTAATAGACAATTTAAGTGATTTTTGTATAAATAGTGTTCTTTTAATTGCAGATTGTTGAGGTCTTTCATTGTTTTTAGGTACATATTGTTTTTGTTATTAATTGATGATTAACCCTTGCGCTACCCACTGTTTTCTTTTCTAGTATTTTCTAGTCAATGGTCTAGCATCAGTTGCTGCGTTTAGAATATCTTTTATTCTATTTATAAAATTTTTATATAATCACAAAATCATTACATATGAGATTATTTCTAAATTGTGTTCTTTCTAAATGTTTTACCTCTGGGTACTGTACTATTTTAAAAGACCTTTTAAATTCTGATCATTCTTGTTATGATGTTTGTCTTTCTCTCTTCGTTAAGCATAAAAAATATAAAATGTGTTACACGAGGTAAGTAAATAACTTAAAAGTAGAGAACTTTGCTTAGAATGATGATGATTATATACTGTTTATAATTCATTATTTGTGGCATATTCATGATTTGTTGTTTTCACAGTGGCAAAATACCCAACAAACATAAGAAATGATGGTTAAATTTTTCATTCTTCATCCTCAATTTGAACATGTTTCGCATTATGGTTAGGGGACAAAATAAATATGCTTCTTCTTAGTATGTTCTTACCGGAATAATATGAGTTTTTTTCTAAATATAACGTAAGGTAATATTTTATTCTTTTGGTCGTATTATGAGTGGGAAGTGGAGAAAAGAATCAAAATGTGCACGTCTAGTTGAAATGAAAGGCTCATTAATATTAACGCCACTTCGAAGCTAAAACCTGTCAACGTCTTGAATAAAATATATGAAATATATATCGGATGTTAAAGTAAAGACAATTTCTTCACTGGCACGTTTGAGACTCTGACAAATACTAGCGTTTGTATTGAGTAGCTCTTAACGAAAATTAATTGTTACCTATAGACGTCGCAAATTAGGAAGGACAAAAGTAAAAAATTACAAGGCCCACCAAAAAAAAAATCGTGATCGAGAATTAAGATCCACTTTTCCTTATGTTTTTCGGGGCACTGAACACGAATCTGAAGTAAGAATAGCATGTTTTTTACGAATTTTCGAGCTAGAGATGAATATTGGACGAAAATCGTGAAAACTCGGGATTTGTGATATTTCTAGGTTCGAAATGAATAGAGAAAATTTGGGAGGCATGGAAATATCATTTTTGGGAGAAAATACAGTATTTCCATTAGTTTATAAAACCTCAGGTACGGTGAGTTCACTTTGGACCTCACTATTATACAAAATTTCCGAGGATATTACTTCCAACAGTGTTATAAATATATTCATGTAGATTGATTTGTGATTGTACTTGTGTTCGCGGTGCTGAGCAGAACTGCACACAATGAAGGAGACGATAGTAATTATGGAAATAGCTCTGCCAAAAAACGCAAAGAAGCACAAAAGTTTACACAGGCAGAACTCAATGACTTAGTACGTATCTCGGACTACCCAAAGATGCCGCGAAATTATAGTCTTCCAGATTGCCAGCGAAAAATGTCTTGGAAGAAGGTACTAAGGTTTCCTTTTATCGAGATAGAGATAAAGCATTCCGGCAATATTTCTCCCAAGATTCAGATTTACTGTATAGGAATAATATTAACGGGTTGATGAATGAGTTAGAACCAAATATATACAAAGGAGACGACTGGCGACTGTTCATTGGCACATCAAAGAGAAGCCTCAAAGCAGTATTATTGCATAATACAAATAAATATGCCGTTGTACCCATAGCACATTCGACAGTTTTGGAAGAAAAATACACCAATCTAAAGAGATATTAAAAAAAATATATGAAGAACATAAGTGGAAAATTTGTGGTGATCTTAAAATTACTTCCATGATTTTAGGTCAACAGTCAGGATTTACAAAATATCCTTGCTTCCTTTGTGAATGGGATAGTAGAGATCGAAACAATCACTACAAAAAAAAGATTTGGCCCACGCGATCGTGCCTCTTACTGGTTGAACCGTCGAAAATCCTCCTTCCACCCTTTCATATACAATTAGGCTTGATGCAGCAGTTTGTCAAAGCGCTTGATAAACAGGGTGCGTGCTTTGAATATTTGAGTCGAACATTTAGTCAGTTCTCAGAGGCTAAACTTAAGGAAGGAATTTTTGATGGTCCCAGATTCGAAAGACTTTAACTTTTTAACTTTTATTACAACGATGACTCGAAAAGAGAAAGCCGCATGGGAAAACTTTAAGGCAGTAGTCCATCAATTCTTAGAGAATCATAGAAGTGATGACTACGACAGCATTGTAGCTGAAATGATCAAGAATTACCAAAAATTAGGTTGTTTAATGAATTTAAAATTACATTTCCTTGACTCGCATCTAAGTTATTTCCCTGACAGTATAGGTGACTTCAGTGAAGGCGAGCGATTCCATCAAGACATCAAGGAAATGGAGAAACGGTATGAAGGAAGATGGGATGTCAATATGACGGCAGACTTTTGTTGATCATTAAAGAGAGAAACAATCCAAGAGGCACATGAATGAAAAAGAAATCCATTGCGTAGATCATTCGAGATAAAAGAGTCAGGAAACGAGCAAAAAATAGCTGATCTCCAAATTTAGAGTAATGCGTTGTGATAAACGAATTAAGTTACTACACTGAAAATAGAGAGATAAATTCAGACCGATAAATGTTGAAAGGCTCAAATAAAAAGGTGATGGTAACGGGGATGCAAGGTCGTCCGTAGGTAAGCGTCAAAAGGTTTCATCACAAGTCGGTGCCGGCGAGGGTCCAATCTCACAAGCTGAGTGTTCCGTACAATCCCGAGATATAATTCCCGCCTCTTCACATTATTCTTTCCACGTATGCAATTCTGCTCAGTACCGCGAACACAAGTACAATCCCGAACCAATCTACATGAATATGTTTATGAACCACTGTTGGGAGAAATATCCTCGGATATTTTGTATAATTATGTGGTTCAAAGTGAACTGACAGTACATGAGGCTCTATCAAGTAATGCAATACATTGGAAAATACTGTATTTTCTCCCAAAAATGATATTTCCATGTCTCACAAATTTTTTCTATTCATTTCGAACTTGAAAATATCACAAATCAAGATTTTTCATGATTTTCGTCAAATTTTGACCTCTAGCTCGAAAATTCGTCCACAATAATGCTTGTATTAATTTTTTCGTATCTGTTATGGTTCAGTAATGGATTATATATATTTTAACTGTATGCTAACTTTGTTATAAATTGAAGCATTTTTTAATAATCGTGGAAAGAAATTTTTTGTACATATATCTGTTTCATAGCCAGAGCTGGGCAGTACTCGAGTAAATTGTACTCGTAATTGTACTGAGTACCCAAAGTACTCAGTAACAAGTACTCGCCAGTACTTTTATTTGGATCGTACTCTCAAGTACTTTATAAAGTACTCGAGTACTTTTGGCGGCCACAACTGACGAGTAACGAGTACGAGTACTTTTTCTTAGAATTTTAAATTTTTGCTGGTGTTCATTTTGTGTTCATTTTTAATAAATGTCGATCTACTTTTATTTACTGATAATGGTGTATAGTACAGTAGCTAGAGGTTTTAACTTCGGAATAATGTCATGAAACGGATTTCGTTCATTTTAGGCAACATATTAGTAAATGCATGAAAGAAAAGTTTCTATATTATGCGGCGGCTTGTTAATTTATAGGGGGTGCCACCCATTTTCAGGGTGGCAACTAAAAAAAAATCATTTGGGCTGAAAGAGAATCGAATTTTAAGAAGAAAAGGTTCTATGCAACTTTTCACATAAATTGATAGTGTTTAAGCTATAACACAGTAGGCTAGAACCAACTTTAAATGAAATATACATGCACTCTCTCAATTCCTAGTAGCTTGATCTGGCCTGAAACACTTCCCGTAAATCCCGAAATTATTCCCTTATGCCGTTTTCTAGAAAATTTATTTTTAATTTTTTTTTGAAAATTGATTTTTTGCATTGATAAAAACAAGAATCTACTACATTTTTAAAGTCTCTGAATACCTGGACATATTTCAAACAACCTATCAGTTATCTTCTTCAATCCCGGATTCTTACGTTTACACAATAGACAAAGACAATATCTATTTTCATCGTGCGTTTTTCATGATCTTTGATGTCAATCATGTTCACAATATTCTTTGGCAGTGATGACGGTCTCGGATGTCTAGGGTCGAGCAGGACTACTGCTCTTTACCCTAGTACATCTCTGTAGACTTGGACCGGCCACATGTGGGGCGGGCGAGCTTACTTTACATCAACCTCACTCACAAATGTGAGCGGTATGAATGATTTTGGTACACCTCCCCGGGTCCTAGCTTGTTGGACCTTGCTGGCTAAGGTCTTTATCTTCTGTCTTGATGATCTTTCTTCGTCAGCTTGTCACCCCTGGGGGTAGTCATCTCTATGTTCGGAAACTTTGGGGTATTTTTGGCTGGGATTGACTACCGGTACGCAGAATGTCAATTGACATCCTGCCATTCGGATCATCGGTTAGGCAGGTATGAGCTATGTAGTTCGAGTAAGTGCAGACTTAAGTGCTTTGGTAGCACTTTTGGTCTGCACGGAGCTAGGTGACTACGGATACTGGAGGGTGTTTCGTCAGGTACCCGCAAGGTAGTGGGTGAGTGGTTCGGTGATCGTCATATCTCTTCTGTGGGTTATCTTCATTGGCGGTGGTATGGTTCTCATACTCGCCTGTTATCTGACTGAGCGAAATGATCGTCACGAACTATAAGCGTGAACAACACGTGTTTACGCCCCCTACGTAATCCTTCGAGAATGGAAAGTCTACTCAAACTGCTAGTAGAGGTGCTCGGATTTCCCTAGCAAATCCAGTTACGCAAATAGTAATGTTATTCATTGGTTATGGATATATTGGTAGACGAAAAACGGGTTTAAGCCGGAGTTAAACCCGTTTCACCCGACCACCCATCTACCACGACGTTGCACGCCGTGGTGGTGTGGTCGGCTCTGAATCGGGACTTGACTCAGGCGCACTTTTGTATTATTAACTGTAATAAAACATTTTTGAATTGAATTGAATTGGTAGACGAAAGTTGCTGTCATTCAAAATAATATAGGAATAGATCTAATGATTTTATCTAAATTGACTACCTATTTGGAAATTTTATATAACCCGATTATTATCAAAACGTCTGGGGCTGTCGAGCATGAAGGTTTCTTGTATGTTATTTCCCCAAACTTGCCTTTAAGTTTAAGTTTAAATTTGTATTGGAATGTTTAATTTTACTTCTTTGATTGACATTTTAACAAGCTTACCAATGCAAAAAATCAGTTTTCATAAAAAAATTATTAAAAATTAATTTTCTAGAAAACGGCCAAGGGAATGATTTCAAGGTTTACGAGAATTGTTTCAGGACAGATAAAGCTACCATCTTCTGTAGGAATTGAGAAAGTGCATGCATATTTCATTTAAAGGTGGTTCTAGCCTACTGTGATAACGACTTGAAAATTGGGATTATTGCTTGAAAAGAGAGGTATTTCAAATAGGTTTTCATCAATTAACTCAAAAGGTATTACACTGAGCGAAAACATGCTAGAGACAAACAGGAAAGCTACTAAATTGAGAATGAATTTCCTGTTTTTCTAGTTTCTGTAGAGTTAATAGTTTCGGAGATTTGGAAGTATGAATGTGGCGTACGAACGTTCATAAGACGAAGTATTTAGTTTAAATGTTAAATATCTCAGAAACTATGGCACTTAAGTCAAAAGCGCTAACAACCAAAATTAAAGAATATTAATTAGGCTTTCAAATGATTTCTTGTTTATTTCTATCGGATAAAAAACAAAGAAGTTATGACAAACAATGTACTTTTTCATTTTTTTTAATACAAACGTCGCCATATTGTTAATGTAAGTAGTCAGTAATTAAAGAAATATATCCCCATATACTGTTATTCGTTAATATATAGCATGCTCAAATTTTTTCGTCCGCTTGCTTTAGAAAAGAAAAATGCATTTTAGAAAAATCGTAACATTCTTGTTTCTCTGTAAATATCTCAATAAATATAAGTTTTAGAGAAAATATAGTGTATATCAAAAATGGAGCTTATAAACTGAGAATGAATTTGATTTTTTTATATACTTTTGTAGGGTTGATAGTTTCGAAGATATTTAATTTTATAGATGACAGTCCACCTTTTTTAGGATGAACTGTTTAGTTTAAAATGGTGAATATCTCAGAAACTGTGACACTTCCATCAAAAATTGTAAGGAACAAAATTAAAGATAATTAATCAACCTTCAAAATGATTTTTTGTCTGTTTTTACATCACAAAAAATAAAGAAGTTATGACCGATTCAATGTGCATTTTCACATTTTTTTTAACAAAATGTCGCCATTTTAATGTCATAAGTGCCCAGTAATTATTTTTTTTTAAATGCTGTTTTCTGTTCATATATCGCATCCCCTAGATGCTCAATTTCTTTTGTCTGTTAAAAACACTTGTTTTAGAAAAAAATTTCCACCCGCCATACTAGAGCCGCCATTTTGAATTTTTTAATTTTGATTTCAGATTTGTAATCAGCGAAACATCCTACGTTTCAAAAATAAATTACTAATACTTTTTCAAATATTAAATATTTAAAGGACCCCGCACACATTATAGGCTTCCGTCAAATTGGCCGAATTTTTGATATGACGTTGAGTCATCATCCCTACAAAAATGTTTAATAACATTGGCGTCCAAAAAGCTCTCGTTTTTAAACTGGATCACAAAGAGTTGACAAAATCGGAATTTTTCGATTTCGCGTATGTCACGGGAGATCGGGGGACAAGGGCAAGGCAGAGAGCGGAGCACAACCCTACATTTTACATAAACTTAAATATGTATATACAAAAAACACCACATTGCCTGCGCCGATGTGAATAGTAGCGACAAAATACGCCGATCTCTCGTGACATACGCGAAATCAAAAAATCCCGATTTTGTCAACTCTCTGTGGTCCAGTTTAAAAACGGATGCCAATGTTACTAAAAATTTTTATAGGGATGATGACTCAACGTCATATCAAAAATTCGGCCAATTTGACGGAAGCCGTTTTTCCCATATAATGTGTGCGGGGTCCTTGAGGGTAAGAGCAAGTATCTGGTTCATATAGAAACTGAAGACGAGATCTTTTACTACAATAATAACCCATAAAAAAAATTATCATTACATATGAAATTATTCCGAAATTGTGCATATTTTTCACTTCTAGATACTGTACTATAAGTGGTATTCTAATTTTTTGTCTATTACTTATTTCAATTTGGTATCTTTCGAAGTACTCGTACTCGTTACCCATTTTTAGAAGAGTACTCTCCAAATTTTGCAAAGGTACTCAATTTTTAGAGTACTTCAAAAACAAGTACTCGTACTCAAGTTTTCACCATTACTTTTTATAGGTACTTGTTGTGAAGTACTCGCGAGTACTTTAGTGCGGTACTCTGCCCAGCTCTATATCATAGCAGACTGAACTAAGAGCAAATATTGGGATTATATAGAAACTGAAGAACTTTATTACAACAATTAACAATCCTAAGGATTATTCCTAATTTTACATATTTTTTACTTCTAGGTGCTGCATTACTATTTAATTTAATCGCTTTTACAGTAATGTACTTATCGGGTTTGTCAAATAAGTATACTAGTTAAATAAATGAACATTGAAGTGCTTCTCATAAATTGAAATTTCTAGTTATCTTGTCTTATATGTTTGTTGGTGAATAAGAAATACTACTTGAATATAGCACTGAAGAGAAAATTATATTGTCTAGTCGCGGAAATCTTAAAAGCAATTGTCCTTTGATATATTATCTATTGCGGAAAGCTTTAGGTTTGATTTAATATAATCTTTTGTCTGACAGATCCTCGCATTGCGAGTGAACGTCTTGTATACTTACTATACAATAGTCAACTGTGACATGTGTATTTAATTAACCTATATTTAATATTCCGCTACGTATTAAGAGACATTGTAATCGAAGCGTTTGTGCGGAAACTTTAGAAGTGAGATTAAAGATTCATTGAGCATTAATGTAAAATAAAATAGAAAGACCTTTGTGGGTGCAACAACATTATCGATAAGGATATAGACGATTGCCGAAAGATAAATGCAAATTTAAAAGAGAGGATTGAATGTGGTGAAAAAATGAAAGTACACAATTATAACCACAGAAATTTGACAAATTCTCTTTTTTTTTCTATGCCTAAATAAGTGGTTGCTGTCCTAATGACGCTTAGCATGCTTACCGACTATGGTAGCACACACTGCAGGAAAATTCGCCAAAAAAAAGGAGGAAACTTAGACCTCTTTGAGGTGTCTCAAACTCAAATCCACAAAAATCAGAAAAATTCCAACGTGGCTACCCAAGACATTGGAGGTCAAAGTTTTTTGCAAATATCTTGCGTCCTATGCATCGGATGATGAGGTCAATGTGAAAGTTGTAGAGAATTAATTTATCTGCCCCCCCTTTCGAGATATTCAAGGTTCAAAAACGTGTTTTTTCTCGAATATTTCGCGCCAAAAAATCAGACAGCAATAAAGTTAACATGAAAATGGTAGAGAATTCAATTATCTACAAGATTAGTATTTTGCATTTGTCCCCAAAACCTCGCCCTTTTCGAGATATTCCGTTTAAAAAACGGTTTTTTGCAAATACCTCGCTTCCTATGCATCGGACATACATGAAGCATTATTATTATTATCGACAATATTCTCCGAAGCGAGGTGGCGGTGAAAGGAATAACAGACAATCAGGGGCGGCTTAAGGGCTGAGGGGCACTAAACTGAGGGCAAAAATTGTTTACTTTTTTTAATGTACACTGTAAAAAAATGAGGATTTTACCGTCGTTGCGTGTAAAATTATACACAATTTTAATGTAACTTTACCCGCAAAAAGAGTGTAAAATTTTTATTTACCCTAAATTTTGGGTAATCTCCCCTGGTAAATAACATTTTACACTCTTTTTGGGGGTAGAGTTACATTAAAATTTACCATTATTTTTACAGTGTACCATTTTTATTACTTTTCGTTAGAAAATAATATCAAATAATACATCAGCTAAAATGGTAATAATGTCGATTAGTCGAATAACATTAAAACCTCCTAAATAATTTGAAAATGTAACACAAACGTTTGTACTACTATAAAAAAAAAGAAAAAAATATTTGATCTGGAAGATCTTACTGCTGAAGTAGATGATTTCGGATGCTCAGACATTGTAACAACGAATGACAATGAAATTAGCAATGCCGATGATGAGGATTCTGATTCTTATGATAGTAATGATTATAATGTTAGCGATGATAGTTTACAGAATGTGTTGGAACTCAATGAAGTTGAGTATGAGTGGGAGTAGGATTAATGTAATGAGAGTAGGATTAATGTATATATAGTACATACAGTAACTAGAGGTTTTAACTTCGGAATAATATCATATTGAACGGATTTCGTTCATTTTTGGCAGTATAATAGTAAATTCTTCACAGAAAAGTTTCTATATTGTGCGGGGGCTTGCTAATTTATAGGGGGTTGCACTTAAAAAATATATATATTTATTGAACCTGAAATAGAATCAAATTTTAAGAAGAAAAGGTTCTATGCAACTTTTCACATAAATTGATAGTTGTTAAGTTATAACGACTTCAAAATTGCGATTTTAGCTTAAAAAAAAGGTATTTCCAAACGGTTTTCGTCAAGTATCTCGAAAAATATTAGTTTATCGAAAAAATGTTACAGACCAATTACAGAAAGTACAAACTAAAAATTAATTATATTTTTTGTTTATTGATGTAGGATTAATAATTTCGGAGATTAAAGTTTAAAATGCATTTTTGCTAAAGCAAGTGCTTTAAATGAGCAAAAAAATTTGAGCATCTAGGTAATGGTAATCTTAACGAAAAACTGTATTTGAGATAATTTTTTTAAATTAATGGCTAATTAGAGTAACAAAATGGCGACCCTTTTATATAAAAAAATATAAATACGGACATTTTTCCGTCATAACTTTTTTATTTCTTATGCTACAGTAACGAGTAAAAAATAATTTAAAAGTGCAATTAATTGTCTTTAATTTCATTTCTTAGCATGCGTGACGTAGGTGTCACAATTTCTGAGATATTTAACATTTAAACTGCATTTTTCGTCTTATAAACGTTCGGACGCCATTTGTAAACTTCCATATCTCCGAAAGTATTAAATCTATGTAAATAAATAAACAAGCGAAATTCATTATCAGTTTATGAGCTTTATTTTTGGTCTCTACCCATTTTTCAATAAAACTAATATTTGCTGAGATATTTGGAAAAGGAAAAAAAATACGTTTTATCGAAAATACCTTTATAGTTTAAACTGTATTTTTTTCTAAAGCAAGTGCTGTATACAAACCAAAAAATTTGAGCATCTACGTCATGCTATATATTAATGAGAAACAGTGTTTGAAATTCCTTTTTTTTTAATTACTGGCTAATTACAGTAACAAAATGGCGACGCTGTTTTCTATGTTTGGACTGTAACTTTTCAATTTTTACAAAAAATAGGCATTCAATTGCAAAAGGGTAAAGAAAGCAGTAATGACAGAAAAAAGGGTCAACAACTTACCCGTTTCGCCTGGTTTGCCTGTTTTCCCTCTGACCAGAGTACTTTCTATCGGTGTGATATCCAAAATATCAAGTCACACCTGGAAATCCCCACGTCAAACTCAAAACACAGAATACTTGTTTTTAGCAAGGGTTGTTCCTGCAGCCGAAATCGCCGCCAACAAATACAAAAAGATACTGCCACTATATGGCACCAAAATTCCCAATATGGAGTGGCAATTGCCAACCCAATAATTCTTATTCCCACAAAAATCCCCCAAATGCAATAAATGCGCCAAAATTAAATTTCTACATTCTGTAGTGAACAGACGCAGTTATTAAAAAAAATGTGTAGACGCACATTGCTTCGGTCATAACTTCTTTGTTTTTTATGCTACAGAAGCAAATAAAAAAACAGTTGAAAGCTTAATTAATAACCTATTCCACCTATTAGCATCCTTGACGTAGGTGTCACAGTTTCTGAGATATTTAACTCTCACTCTAAATAATTGCCTTATGAACACTTGGATGCCAAATGTAAACTTAAATATCTCCGAAATTATTAATCCTACATCAATAAACAAAAAATAGAATTAATTCCCAGTTTGTGCTTTCCGCAATTGGTCTGTAACATTTTTTCGATAAAGTAATACTTTTTGAGATACTTGGCGAAAGCCGTTTGGAAATACCTTTTTTTTAAGCTAAAATCGCAATTTTGAAGTTGTTATAACTTAAAAACTATCAATTTATGTGAAAAATTGCATAGAACCTTTTCTTCTTAAAATTTCATTCTACTTCAGCTCCAATAAATACATATTTTTTTAAGTGCCACCCCCTGAGAGGGGGTGGCATCCACCCCCTATAAATTAGCAAGCTCCCGCACAATATAGAAACTTTTCTCTGAAGCATTTACTATTATACTGCCAAAAATGAACGAAATTCGTTCAATATGACATTATTCCGAAGTTTTGCATATTTTTTACCTCTAGGTACTGTACTAATATGGTAAGATTAATGTATATAGAGTACCTTATGTAATAATCGACGCAACTTTCATGTATTAGGCCTACATTCACAGGGGAAATCATGTAAAAAAAACGCGCCATGCATTCTACCTCGTGGGTGGTGTGGAGACGAATGCAATTAAAAAAATATTTTTTAGAAACTGTAAATTTACCAATCTTGCAGATATTCAAGTTCTCTACTGCTTGTATGAAGACTTCGTCGTGGTCCAATGCATAGGGAGCGAGATATTAGCGGAAAACCGTTTTTTTTTAATTTCGACCTTGAATTTCTCGAAAAGGGCGAGGTTTTCGGAAAAGATGCAAAATACCAATCTTTTAGATAGTTGAATTCTCTAAAACTTTCATGTTAACTTTATTGCTGTCCGATAATTTAATTCTCTACAACTTTCACATTGACCTCATGGGCATCCGATACAAAGGAGGAAGATATTTACAAAAAACTTTGATCTTCAATATCTTGGGTAGCCATGTTGGGATTTTTGTGATTTTTGTGGATTTGGATTTGAGACAACTCAATGAACGTCTGTGCAAAAATTCAGATTTTTACTAGTTTTGTCCAGGTCAAATGCTAATTTCTTTGGGCTAATAGTCAATTAATGCTTACTGTGAACGAGTTGAATAGCTAAGTAGTTCTGGACAGGGGGTGCTCCCCCACAGGTGGCGGCATGCCTGCCAGACCCCTCATTCCTCAAGCCAACTAACACTTGTAATGTACTTGAGGCCTGGCGGGGTGTCACCAATGCTGACCATACTGAATCAGGATGGATTCTCTTTTCGTTGTGGGAGCAGGGCAGCGGCACAACACATACTATATCTGTAACTCTTAGTGTATAAATGTATTTATTTAGTCTGCAGGGACCTGTTAGTAATCTTACATAGATACGTAAATTATTCCTGGATATTTGCAGACAGTAGCTTACGACTGGGTCTGCTGAATCGACAGCTCCTTAGACCACTGTAACAGTCCTCGTGCCTTTTGAGTGCATCATTCTTTATCAGGGAACTGTGAGAAGAAGTGCATACTATTTCAGTTATAATATCATAGTCTGAGGCAGTGAATACTAGCACCGAAACTAATCATTATATGAAACTTGGATTCTCTTTCTGGCACCTTTAAAGTGATATGGTGGGTGTAAGCTGCATCCTCAGCGAGGAGGCCTTATAAAATATTATATTATAAATTACAAAAATATAGGGGAGGAATGTGGAAGAAAAAGAAATAATAAAAATACATTTTAGCAGTAATAGTAAAAAACAAAGAAACAAAACTAAAACGAGCAAACACTTATCAGTTATAATGTCCCAAGGACGTTGATAATACGAAATAATTTTATCAGAGTTTCCGAAAGCACGTGGTTTGGTAATATCCCGATGCCGTAGGTGGAGGGATATTACCTAAAAGCAACGTACTTGAGGAAGTAATGATAAATTTATAAGGTATTTATCAACATTTGGCATTCACATAGAAAATTTTTTGCAATTTATTTTATTTAGATATTCAAAGCTATTTATTAAAAACACAATTATTAGAAGAGCAATTTGTAAAATTAAATGTAGATAATTGTATTATTTGGCGTGTTTTCCTCTATTATTATATTTATCAAGTCCTTATTTGCAGTGCCAAAACGTAATTGTGACATTGTCAAAAAATTAATTTTAAATTATTGAACTGCCAAACTGGATGACCAGTGATAGTTGTCCTAGTAGTCCCTACAAATTAGGAAAAATTAAAGAAAATTTTCCCACAGTTATGAGACCTATAAAAATTGAAGCATTTGGGTTGTCTAAACATGATTTTCACAGTTCTAAAAAATATATACATATATGATTTTTAGCGTTTTTTCGTCTTTTTGTCTATTTTTAGGAAAACTATGCATTTTGATGAAAAATATCAAGAGAGCAAACTTGTAGAGCATAAAATTCACTATCCTTGGGTGTTTTCTAGTTTTTTTTTTTTTTTCATAAAAATATATGTATATACTAAGTTCTACAACTTTGATCTCATGTAATTTTTCATAAAAATGCATAATTTTGTCTCTAAAAAAAAAAGCGCAAAAGTCTATATGTATATTTGTTTCTTTCGCGCCCTCTAGCGGCGAAACTAAGCGGAATTCGAAAAAGGTAGAGCATAAGTTATAGGAAATTTTATGCTCTACACATTTTATGCTCTCTTAATATTTTTCACCAAAATGCATAGTTTTTCCTCAAAATAGAAAAAAGACGAAAAAACAAGTTCATATATATGTATATATTTCTCAAAAATCACCCTTTTTTAGAACTGCGGGGGGGTAAAAATCATGTTTAGACAACCCAAATACTTCACTTCTTACAGGTCTCATAACTGTGGGAAGATTTTCCATAAAACAGCGATTTCTTGACTAATTTGAAGGGACTACAGGGATATAATTATCAGTGTAATGTTGTTCTGATTGGCTGTTTCCGCACACGTGATTAGAAATGGGCGAATTTAATAAAATTTCTATTTTATCAAAACATTTTCACTACAAGGTAATTGTCCCTGTTGTTAAGCTTTTGACATGTCCACTAAAAGTGGCAATATGTTGAGGCAACCCGATAATTTAGAGTATCTTATTATGTATGCAAACAGCGTTGTAGGAGAAACTTCTTTCAAATAGAGCAGTTTTGTGTTTGGGCACTCTAAAAACATTGCAGAAGAGAGTGGAACGTTGGTGGGTATCATCGTCAGTTATAAACTTTGTAAATAGATATTCGATACATTATGTTTTGATAATGTTAAATGTAAGGCATGCCATATGTACTTGATATTTTTTATTAAGATTTAACCATCTAGTTTGCCGAAACTTATTGGATATATGGTCAAATTTGCGTAGTTCGTAACCGAATCTTACACGAGCATTTTCTATTTTCTGTAAAATAAGCTTGTCTCCCGTTGTCAAGGCAGGCCAGTAAACCACATCGCAGTAATTAATATAGGATATAATTAATGATCCACATAACTTTAATTTCACATCAACTCTCGGAAAGTCTTTATGCAGATATAATAATTTGGCATTATATAGCTGACTTGTTTAGAGAATCTCAAGTCAATAACTGAGAATAATGCAAGATTTTTAGTAAATTCAGTAGTTAGAGTAATTATTAAGATTAATTTGAAAAATCAGTTATTATACTCTTCGCAAAAACGAAGAGTATATTGTATTTGATCGGCACATTTCTAAAATCGTAAATATCGCTCGTAGAGAAAAAATTTTCATATCATTGTGTTAGTGAACGAATTCTGAACAACTTTCAAAATATCCGTCTGTCCGTCCGCCCGTCCGTCTGTCCGTCCGTCCGTCACGTTTCTTGTAAGCACGATAACTTAAGAAAGAAAAGTCCGATTGTATTGAAATTTAGAAAGTATGTTAGTGTTAGCTGGAGGAAAAACCCTATTGTTTTTGAAGAGAATCGATCAGTAAATAAAAAAGTTATTAATTATTTAATTTAAAAAATATATTCTCTTAATTTTTGTCGCTTGTACTAAAATGGAAATCTTGCGAGATATTATTTCCATAATAATTTTTTTTTGTTTATAAATTTTACTAATATATATTTCATAGAAGTGAAATATGTATGAATGTCGAAAGATATATATTACAAACAATCAATTTTTATAGCAATAGGTGGTGGCGCAGCGGCTAAAGCTTTGCGTTGCAATCCAAAGGTCCTGTGTTCGAATCCCACACAGATTGGATTTTTTTTCATATAATTTTTTTCACAACAAAGATGATATCACAAAATTTAGGATGTCCAAAAACTAACATTACTTACAAGAAAACTGCGAAGAGTATCCTATAGAATAATAATAATAATAATAATAATGTTTATTTACCATCAATATAAAAACAAAATCGGGTTGTACATAAGGTAAGTAGTAATAACAAATAGAGAAAAAAAATATAGTATAAAAATAATATCAAAAGTTTTGTTCAAAATCAACTAAAATTGGAATTGTAAAATATGGGTACCTAATAGTAATGATTTACATATAGTGAACTTCGTAAATAAACAGGTAGAAACAACCCACAAAAGAAAATCTTGTGGTGGGAATGTGTAACAATTATATATAAAAAGCTCAGTAAATTGGCGAAGAGTACGTTTTTAGCTTGTTTATTATAGTTCTGTTATGAGATCCAAAGAACAGCATTACAGTTTTGGATTCACTAAGTATTAAGTTATGCACCTCAGACATTTCAGATTAATTGTTTTAACAGAATCTCTAAGATTATCAATTCGAAAAGAGAAGAAAAGTGTGTGCCATCAGCATATCGATGACTATTATAGTTGAGGCACGTATAGAAATCAGCAGTATATATGGAGAATAATAAAGGTCCTAAAATGCTCCCTTGTGGAACACCTTGCTTACCTAGCTCAAAATTGGAAAAACTGCATTTTAACCTAGCCATTTGATATATGTCTCGCAGGTAATTACCAATAACTCAGTTTAGTATATAGGATGTCAGAGTTCAGCGTGTCGAAAGCTTTACTAAAATCCAGCACACGGACCAATTTAAAATAAAAATTGGAAATATCCTTGTCAGAATTAGGGGTAACGGAATTCTAGACTCCTCTAATAGACCCAGGGCTGTGCCAGACACGAAAATTGAAGGTTAGTTTCCTTTTAATATAAAATAACAGTAAAATAAGGATGGCAGGCCTCTTATCGTGCAGTTAAGAATATGTACTTTGACTAGTCTAGAATCCTCGCACATGCTATCGAGATGACGGCGATTCTCCAGACCTGCCACATCACGGAATGTTTCTAAATGATGAAGGATAAATATCTGAACCTTCTCCATCGGGTTAATATGATTTGATGAATTTCACCCCAATCGACCAAATGGAATACCAGTGAAGGTGTGACCAGTGTTTTTCAGCTTCAGCTTTTCTGAATTACCTTACAATTAGTTGTTATCCAGAACGTCCAGGCTTTTCACAAAGCTTGTGATTTTCCTGGGGGCTCATTTCCCTATGTCTTCAGGCATTAGTTTCACCTTTTCTAGATACTTTAACCAAGCGCGAACTAGCATCTTGCATTCACAAAGAATATGTTCCGCAGTTTCTATTGCAGTATCACAGTGTCTGAACGTATCGTTGTCTGGCTTGCCCATATTCTTAAAATGATATCTTAAGGGGCAATGACCTGTTAAAAGGCCTGTCATCAGCTTTAAGTCAGACTTTTCGAGTTCGAGAAGCCTTGTGACATTCTTTGTCGACTAAGTAATGAACTTTTTCGCTTGTTTTTGGCCTGGAGTATTCCTCCAGTAGGCCTTTTTCTGTTTCTTTTCCTGGCTCTCCTCTGTTATGTGTCCCTTGGATGATTCACGAAAGGCTTCGGGCCTAAAAAATAGGGCTTTAGCATATTTTTTTTTGTGTAAGCGTCAGTTAATTCATTTTCTTTGTATTCCCACATGCCTTGGCACCCACATTAAGGCAACTTTGCTGTTTTTTGCTAGTTGCTGTAGGGATTTTCTGCGTTCCCGGGCAATTTTAGACTCGAAGGTGTAGGACCTGAGAGCTTTTAACGCTGCCTGGCTCTCTGAAAATATATAGATCTTTGTCCTTCGAATGCCTTTTATAGCGTTAATGCTATAAATAAAATTAAAATTGATGTTAATATACGTATATTTGTTTTCTTTAATACACCTTTTATTTATTTGATTTTTTGGTGTATTTCGAAGTATAGTGTTATTATTTTTTGTTATCGAATCGAATGTTTTTTCTTTTGTTTCTTCTCGACTCCATAGGAACTTCTCGATTTCCAGTGAGTGAGTCGCTATATACACCCCCTCGTTAAAAAAGAAAAGAGACAATCAACCAACGTGTCGATTGCGAAACGTACTTTTTTAATCGGGGTAGGCAAAGTATCACATCTGTCAACTAATACAAAAGCTGGTTTAACCCCATCAATATTGACAGTTATGACTTTGATTCCTTTCTTAAAGGTAAATAAACTTTAAACGGTCCTTCATATAAAGGAGTAAATGAACGTTTAAACCGTTCATTGCGAACGAAAATAAAATCGCAAGAGGCAAGATCTGAACTAACAAAAGTTTTGTAATTGCCATGCGAAATTGGAGGAACAATTTTTAAATTATTAAAATAAATGCGTAATTTGTCAATGAAATAAGGAATATCTGGGGAATTATACGATTCAACGAAAAATTCGCCAGGTAAACGAAGGGTTTGACCATATATAAGTTCAGCAGGTGAACATTGCAGATCTTTCTTGGGAGTTGTCCTAAATGCTAATAAAATGATGGGTAACTCATCTGTCCAATGTGATGTATTGGCTCTAGTTAACAAGGAAGTTTTAAGTGAGCGATGAAATCTTTCAATTAAAGAATTCCCTTGTGGGTGATAGGCAGTTGTACGTATTCTATGAAAACCTGAAAACTTTGCAAATTCATTAAATAATCTTGACTCGAATTGTACCTTGATCAGTCGTCACGGTCAAGGGAACACCGAATCGACAAACAAAATTTTGAAATAAAGTACGCGCAACTGTTTCTGCTGTGATGTCGCGAAGAGGGTACGCTTCCGACCACCTAGTGAATCGTTCAATCACCGTAAGAATGTAAGAGTTACCTTTGGATGGAGGTAATGGTCCTACCAAATCTATATGGATGTGGTCGAATCTGCTTTTCGGGATGGTGAAGTTTCCAAGAGGACTTCTCGTATGTCGGCTGACTTTGACAGCTTGACAGTTAATGCATGATTTTGACCGTAAATTGCAATCTGGGTTCATTTTCGGCCAAAAATAGTTATTCGAAATCTGTCTAGTGGCTTTAATACCAGGATGAGATAAGTTGTGAAAAATATCGAATATCGTTCGTCTGTAAATAAGTGGAACAAAAGGTCTAACTTTTGTACGAGAAACATCACACCAAATAAATTCATTTGAATCAGGGATTTGTATCTTTTTTAAAATGAAATTGGTTTTAGTGATGATTTATCTGACAATAAATAGTTGAGATTTGAATCTTTCTCTTGAGCTTCACTAAGCAACTTTAGATCAAAGTTAACATTAAGGAAGGGAGAATTTTTAAGTTGAAGTGGTAAAATATCTTGTTTTAAAGGAGAAGTTTCTTAAATACGTGACAAGTTGTCATCTATTACGTTATGTTTTCCTTTAACATGTTGTATTTTACAAGAAAATTGAGCTATATATTCTAAATAACGTATTTGACGAGGAGATCTTTCTGCTTTTGTGAATAAAGCGTTAACTAAAGGTTTGTGATCTGTAAAACAATTAAACTTTCGACCTTCAAGTATAAATTTAAAATGTTTAATTGCAGTATATAATGCTAAAAGTTCTTTGTCGAAAACCGAATAATTGGTTTGTGCTGTAGTTAATTTACGGGAAAAGAATGCTAACGAAGCAAGAAATCCCTTAATATCTTTTTGCTCTAAAACTGCACCCATGGCAAGGTTAGAACAATCGATTGACAGAGATAAGATAGTATCGTCATTATTGCAAGGATGTGCTAAAACTACTGCATTACTTATACCGTCTTTGGCTTTCGAAAATCCATCTAAACATTCATCAGGCTATTTATCTTTGTAATTTTATCATGAGATAAACTGTTACAAAGAGAATATAGGGGAAGTAAAATTTCAGCAAAATGAGGTATGAAACGATGATAAAAATTTACCATACCTGTGAAACGTTGTAGTTGTTTGAGAGTTGTCGGTAAAGGGAAGTTATTGATGACTTCGACTCTCTCAGTTGATGGTAATATACCTGATGAAGAGATTTGATGACCTAAAAAGGTTAAATTGTCAACTCCTAAGATACATTTAGATGGTTTAATGTTAATTCCGTATGTGTCTAATCTTTTAAAAACTATTTCCAAATGTTCCAAATGTTGTACATCTGATTGACTTGCGATTAATATATCATCCAAATAGACGAAAACGAAAAGTAAGTTGACAAGTACTTCATTCATAAAACGTTGGAAAGTTTGACCGGCATTGCGTAGGTCAAAAGGCATGCGGGAAAATTCAAACAGTCCGAAAGGAGTTGTTATGGCTGTCTTATAAACGTCATTTTCAGCGACAGGTATCTGATGGTACGCTCGCACTAAATAAATCTTGGAGAAAATAGTGCAGCCGTGCAACTGAGAGCTAAAGTCGTGAATATGAGGTAATGGCTATCTGTCTGGAATAGTAATTGTATTTAGTTGTCGATAATCTCCACAAAGTCTCCAGTCATTTTTCTCTTTTTTTGCTTCTAAATGAAGTGGTGAAGAAACTTGAGAAGATGATAGTTTACAGATACCCAATTCCACCATGTTGTTAAATTCTGTTTGAGCTATTTTAAATTTAAGATTGTCTAATCTATGAGGTCGTGAAAAAGGTAAACGACCTTCAGTAACTATATGATTTACAACAGAATGTTTAATAGGTAAATTGTAATCTGGTGAACTAATTAAATTAGGAAATTGTAAAAGTAATTTGTTATATTTATCTGTTAAAGGAAATAATTTAAGTGTGTCTAATCTATAATTGTCTGAAGGACTATTTTTAATAAAACAATTAATTGACAAATCAGTCTTGTTATCAATTATTCGAGCTCCTTTAAGATCGACAACTAAACCGAAATGAGACAAGAAATCTGCTCGACGATTGGAATGTCAATGTCTGCAATATTGAAAACGAAAGGAAACAATCTGCGTAAGTTTAGATTGACTTTTAACAATTTCTTACCGTATGTAAAAATGGTTGAACCGTTAGCCGCGGTTAATATCGTATCAAAATTCTTTTTAAAATCTGTGAAAACATTGCGTGGCACCACAGATAAATCGGCGCCATTGTCGATTAGGAAGTTCAGGTTGTTAGATCTATCGTAAATAAAAGTCGACGTTTGCTGCTAGAAAAGTCAAAGTCAGACGTCATAAAATTATCAAATTGTTTACAACTTTTATTAGATTTGCACCATTCACCACCACAATGATAAGCTTTGGCACCGTAAAGTTGATGGTAGTAACAAATAGTGTTATTAGTACGATCAAATTTATTGGAAACATTATTACGGCTGGGTGAACGATTGCGATTAGTGGTACGAGTTTGTGAACTGTTTGTACTCTTACAATTATTACAGGAAGAAGTAGAAGGTTGAGGCTCGAAAGATTGATTAGGTAACTTAGATTCTAAAGATTTTAATCGAGAATTAAAAAGTTATTCTCTTTGTAATTAAAAAATTTTTGATAGTGGCTAAATCCGATAACGGAGTTGGCATAATTGGTTGATTGATGACAGTTTTCTTAAGTTAAAAAGGGAAATGTACGTTAACTCACATATCAGCGAATCATAGTACTTGTAATGTTCAACTTCAATTGGGAGTAGGAGATGATCATAAATTAGAGGAACATCTACTCAAAATTTATCAGGAAAATTCTTCTCTTCATTAAACGATAAGCATCATCTGGATCAATTTATAGTGGTAGTTAGTATATTGAATCTCTTCTTGAAATCATTGATAAAAGTGGTTCTAAATCAGGAATGTGTTGATCTTCGGGTAATTATATCTGAATATTCTTCTATCTTCGAGAGTAGAAAAAATGTTGTGTCTTCTTCAATTAATCAGATAACTTAGATCTCATCATGAAGGTCATATGATCACGTCGGGTATATATAGATCACGTCGGGGTCACCAAATTTATAGCGTTAATGCTGTAAATAAAATTAAAATTGATGTTAATATACGTATATTTGTTTTCTTTAATACACCTTTTATTTATTTGATTTTTTGGTGTATTTCGAAGTATATTGTTATTATTTTTTGTCATCGAATCGAATGTTTTTTCTTTTGTTTCTTCTCGACTCCATAAGAACTTCTCGATTTCCAGTGAGTGAGTCGCTATAGTCGCCATACCTTTATTTATGCATTCCACTTGTGTACCAAATGAATGACTGAACTGAACTGCAGGACTTCAACCCTGCTCGTCTGACGCCTCTCAATTAGTACATCAAACGGACAGTCAGTCCCGCTTGATTGGCATTTGAGTTTGGTCATGAATTCCAGTTCAATTGACCCCAGAATCCTTAAGTGACCAACCAAATCGCCTGGTTTAAAAGAGAATACCCGCTGTAGCCTTAGGGCATTAAGTGCTACCTCCTTCCTTATATGCAGATGTAGATGAAGTACGTCTAGTATTGCCTCCATAGCTGCATGGAACAGGAGCACATAGCTCCTGTAATCCCTAAGCAGACAAGGCTGCAGCTTCTGCAACTTTCCTTGTGTTAATTTTTCTTCAGTTTTTGACCACCACACACATGATGCATAGGTGACCATGAATCTCACAACCGAGAGATAAGACCAGTAGATCATTTTCAGCCTTAGACCACAAGTCCTACCAATAGCCTGCAGTACGACTTAATAGTCGCAGTAACTTTTGTCTTTCTGAAAATGAGTTCCAGGTAAGTCTTTGATCCCGAATTATTCCTAGATATTTAACTTCACTGGAAAAGTTCAGCACTGTTCCATTTAGCATAGCAACTCTTACACTTAGTTTTCTCCTTTTGGTAAATGGAACAATATCTATTTTGGTCGGATTAACACTGAGGCCCTCTAGCGAGCACCATTTGGCTATTATGTTTGAGACGATTTGCAAGAAATGTGAAATAATAACCTCATGCCTGCCTCTCACAATAATAACCAGGTTATCAGCATACGTTGAAGTCAGAATTACTCAGCTTATTTATAGAGGAGGTCATCCACCACCATTGACCATAGCAAGGGAGAAAATGTGACTAAATATCTGAATCGGTTCTAACGAATTAATAGGTTGTTTTGAATCTTATTCCTATCGACCAAACTGAATCCCAGTGGCGCGCATGAGGGTTCGATCAACGTTTCCGGCCCAAGCTGAGAAAGTACGAGCTTAATTCTATAATAATAAACGGTTTTTAGTTTATGTGACGAATTTTAGCAATGTTTAACAGTTCGTCAAAGCTTTATTGTTTTGTAATCAAGAAGAACCACACAATTCATTCGATTATCATCATTAGAGCATTAAACCGTCATAATACCCATTTGTTGACGTCACTCATTTACCTAAGCATTGCGGTAATAAGGAGTTTTCAACCAACTTCTCATTAAAAAAATAATGAACTTCTGTTTCAAGGCTTCTCGTACATTAACATAAGATCCTCTTAGGCAGATCTGAATGTTATAAAAGAATTAAAATTCAAATCTAGGGTATAATTTGCGAAGTACTTAAATTAAAATTGAGGGTTTACCCGAACTCATTAAAATAATAATGGAATAGCTGAAAAGATTAAAAGATTAAACGTTTCGTTTTGGTCTGCAAAGCTAGATTTATGTCGATAAGTTAAAATCAGACCAAATAGTTTTTTATGCCATATACATATCACTCAAAAAATGCACATTGAAATAATTTAACAAAAAATATCACTACTAACGGTAATGAAATTGTAATTAATCATAATAGTCCGGGAGCCAGCGACAGAAATTTTGGGCCGATTTCATTAACATTATTCTACTCCTGTATTATAAATAATGAAAATGGTTGTCTGTCAGGGCATGCCGGGAGTGTCTCAACTGTGTAAATAAAATTGTATGGTTGAGTGAAATTTTTTACAAATTATGGACATCATGAAAGGCTCGAAAAAAGCTTATCTGTCATCATACTTGCGGGACAAAATGCTTCTGCCATTTGAATCAGTACGAAGTAGCTTATCTTAAACCATTAATATTGAAATTTCTTGTTACTAATACTTTATAGTATAAAATGTAAGAAAAAACGAAATCAGCCAATCATCTCGAGATATATTTTTTTAATAGTTGAGACCCTCCTGTCAGTATTGTCCTACAGGCATGGCAGACTCGATATTCGCCAATTAAGAGGATATATACACTACGAAAAACAGCTTTACAAAGTTAATAAAATGTGTCAAACGAAACTATTGCTAGCTCCTGGTCTATAAGTAAAACTTTAAGAACACAAGTATTTGTACATCGCATCGGCTTCATTAGCAAAAATCAGCATTCCACGAATTTGTCCTTAAGGAGTTTATTCGATGACTAGATTATTAACTTACAAGTTAATATTTTAAATCATACTTTCAAGGATGATGTACTCGAGAATTTTTTTAAATTTCCTATTTAACGTCGGCCTATTTCTACTGTCAAGGCCAATCGCCTACAACAAGAGATAAGCTCATCAGTATTTTTGTAAACACTGGCACCCTTAACTTTGCCGAAGCCTGAACCTCCATTTCATCATGTGGTAGGGATTTTTCACGTGCTCACTTATCTCGTAATTTAAATGTCACTCGTAAGATAATGACTCAGGTTGATCTGTTCATCCACTACGTCTTATTGGCTTGGCCTAGCCGCTGCATTGAAGGACGCGTTGATGTCCGTCACACCAGCGACATATTTGAAGAAAATTACAGAAATTAGATCTAAATAACCTTTGAGAACCAGACTGCGAATCTAGAGATTAAAATCAAGCAAGGTTCATATAATATATTTAATAATTTTGTAGAACTTCAACATATCCCATGGACTGCGCCAAATTGCACTTGTCGTAATGCTAATAAATAATAATAAAGCAGCCTTTATTATTAGGAATAAATAATCGTTCAAAATACATTTATTTCATTGTTCAGAAGTTTTTAGCATGTTCTTTGTATTATTTTCTGTTTGAGAGCAAATTCTACTCCTAAATGACTTATTGGCTTGCATCGTGTATAAGTTATTAAATGTTTTCTATTTTCTATTGTGTTTTATTTATAATTATCCAATATCAATTTAATTTTGGTAGTTAATATAGGACGTATTGATCAATCGATTCTGAAAGCTTCAGCTCTTTTCATAAGCATTTCAAAGATTTTATGTAACAAGAATTCTCTTCTATCTATTTTTTTTAACTCTTCGAAAAATTTCATAGATAATATGTTTTTTCTACAATTCATATAATAATAATTTTTAAAGAAAAATTCAAAACAATTTTTTTAAATCTTTTTTTAAAATTATTAATAACCAAAAATTCCCACAATCTTTTTTTTTTTTCGTCAAAAATGCTAGTTTATCTATGAAATTTATGAATTATTCAAAGCACAAAGAAAAAATTCACAATTTTTTGCTGGCAAAAAGTATTATTTTGATTTTCAAAAAATGTGGATTTTTTAATTTTCAGTTTATTATTGTAAAAAATCGATTATCGAAGCATTTCTTTTTTTAATTATAAATTTGCAAAGAGAAGGCAGACGTTATGCGCATATAATTTTTTTCCTACTTTAAAGGTCTAATTAAATAACAGGTTGTTCCTTAGGAGTTTCAAAATAGTTTCCGTTGCAAAACCAATATCGTTGAACTTAATGAAGAATAAAACGTGTTTAATGTTAGTATCTGAAGAGATAATATTTTGTAGGCCGATTTTTAACAATTTCGGCCTTCTATGATTAAAACTAAAAATTAGAAAATCTATAATTTTTGAAAATCAAAATAATGTTTGAGTCAGATTATATGTATTTTAGCCAGCAGGAGCCAAATATGCAAAAAATGTACAGGTTGTCCCATTTAAAAAATTTATTTTCATGTCAATTGCATCGAAACCGGAAGTCGGCTGTTTTGGATCTTTATACCACATAACTGGTAATTTCATCCCATATCACTACACCAAAGAGAAAGATCCATTCGTCCATTCGAATGAATCCTATTCGTTCCTATCGGCTGAGTCACAGGGTATAGTATAAGAAATGTTTTTAAAAAAAGTTTCGTCGATTTATAGGCTTCATTGACTCGACTATTAATGTTGTTTTAATTAACATAATTATGAATAGAGTTTAAAGGGGAATCAAGTATTTATAGTATTTTCAGAAGGAAATTTATAAAACACTTGATTCATCGGTGTAATACTGGACTTTAGTTAATTATTCTTCATAATATCGGTTCTGTAAAACAAAACTGGCCTTAAACTCTCTCTTGTGGCATTCCTGATATGATTGAGCAAATATTATATTATTTATCTATATACCAGTATATGCTTATATTTCGCTTTATGTACTTCATACCAATGAACTATCCACAGGAAAATTTACTAAGAACATTTTGCTGTTTGTTAACCTGACTTAGTGTACGTCCACCTAGAAATTAAAAAAAAACGACTCATTTGGTAAATCTAATTCAACATTCAAAAAATTGAATTGTTACAAACAGATATAATGAAAAGATATACCTCAGTTTCCGTTTAAATATCTCATTTATATCATTTGTTACGCCCCAAACAATTTAGTAATACCAATATAACTCAAAACTCAGTTTACAAGTCTGGAGGTGTTTGAAGAAGTCGATTTTTATTATCACACTGTATTACACGACGAAAAGTCATAAATCGGCATAATGCCGTTCCGCAGTTCATTTTCTCGGGGATTGGGGAATAAAAATTTAATCTTTTCTCTGTTGCATAAGAGGAAAATTTCCAGAACGCAGATCATGGTAATGAGGCTAAAAATTAATAAAGCAAGATAAGGATTCTTTTGAAAGGTTCCCTTCAAATGGAAGTGTGAATAAAATTTAAAATTATTTTCGCTCGAGTTCACTTAGGATTTTGATCTGAAAAGTTGGCGATGCGCGATATTTGCAGCTTCCATTTGTGCCATCCAATGTAACCCAAGAATATTATCTGTAAGATACTTAAACTTTATTACGCCGCCCCAGAGATTTACATAATAAGTAGATCTTGTTCTATGCTGCTATAATGTATGATTATTTATGTTTCTTGTAATAACAGTTATCATGTATTTTAGAAAATAACTTTATATCTGCATTTTAATCTTAGTTAAATTCGAAAAGGAACCTGCTTACTAAAGTCTGTTCGCTGATAGAGTCCCGGTGTGACGTCACGAACGTCTGAACTAAGATGTCGTAGGCCCGTTGGTGTTTTCGAATGCACAGTGGTGTCGCTTTGTTTTATATTTTACTTGATGTATTTAATTAGATTTATTTAAATGACATTGAATTATAAGCATATATATATAATACATCTATTGTAAATTTATAGTAATTTAAGTCAAATAATCAAATTATAATATTGAATTGTTTTGGTTTCAAGTAAAAAATATATATATATTTTTATCTATTTATTTAACTTCGGCCTATTTCCGCTACCAGGGCCTATCACCGACGTCAGGAGACGAGCTACCCCCAACCTGGAAATTTTGCCGAACCTCTTCCCTTGAGAAGAGTAGGGATCTCTTACTTACCTAACATTTAATAGACAAGGGCCCGCCTGCTTTACATTCCCTCCGAAGGATGGTATATCCATTACTTAATTCTCGTCTGAAATTACGTAGCTTCTGTGTATACACTGATACAAGCCGCTAGAAGGTGGGACGAGAACGCTGTATTTCCCAAGATGGGTCACCCATCCCAGTACTAACCGCGCTCGACTTGCTTCAACGGAATATCGACTGACATTCACATTGAAGTCGCCTCTACGCTCGCCCCCCAAGTAAAAAATATGATAGAGCAAATATACAAAATAAATACAGGTAAATAGTTGCAGCTAAATCTTTTTTATTCATTAGTAGAATTTTGTCAAATAAGTATACGTAATCTTAAAATAAAAATATATACTTAATACTAACTATGCTGAACCCTACATAAACAAATATATCAGTAAAATACAAATACCTAGTATAAGATAAATAAATAAATTGAGTTTTCTTCGTCAGTGTCTAATTCTTCCGCGTCCTCATCGTCGCTTTCATTATTAACACTAACAATGAGTGGCATAACTTCTTCAGTATGAACCTCTCGATCAAATGTCTCTAAAATTTAATTAATCGTGTGATTTACACACTTAGGCCAAATTGAGCTCGACACTCGAGATTCCACATAGCAAGAAGGGCTTTGTCACTAAAACCATCTTTCCTGATGTGTTTGTCGTAATACTCCTTACAAATTCCCCAAACAATTTCTATTGGGTTGAACTGACAATGATATGATGGAAGCCGCAGTACTTCATGTCCATGCTCTCTAATTAAATTGTCGACAACATAGTGTTGCTCTGTTCTGTTAGCTCCAGCTATTTGGAGCAATCAAAATTTTTAGAGTTCATGTTGTCATGGTAATATGCTGACTTATTCTTGGTGGAGAAAACTAAACTCGAATCTTCAGCAAAGCCATGAATAGATCCTGCATGTACAACTGTAAAAATTTTAGCTTTTGTAGCTGTACGACACAGTTTCGATTTACTGGAATTATCTTGTCAAGAACGTTTTAATCCTCCTTTGCTAAAGGTCTAAGTTTCGTCTAAGAGCACTACATCTTTGGGGTCATTACTTTTCAAATATTTTACGTATTTGCGTAAAAACCAAACTGCGAATCTAGAGAGTAAAATCAAGCAAGGTTCATATAATACATTTAATAATTTTGTAGAACTTCAACATATCCCATGGACTGTGCCAAATTGCACTTGATGTAATGCTAATAAATAACAATAAAGCAGCCTTTGTTAGGAATAAATGAATCAGAATCGTTCAAAATACATTTATTTTATTGTTCAGAAGTTTTTAGCATGTTCTTTGTATTATTTTCTGTTTGAGAGCAAATTCTACTCCGAAATGACTTATAGGCTTGCATCGTGTATAAGTTATTAAATGTTTTCTCTTTTCTATTGTGTTTTATTTATAATTATCCAATATCAATTTAATTTTGTTAATTAATATAGGACGTATTGATCAACTGATTCGGAAAGCTTCTGCTCTTTTCATACGCATTTCAAAGATTTTATGTAACAAGAATTCTCTTCTATCTATTTTTTTAACTCTTCGAAAAACTTCATGGATAATATGTTTCTTCTTCAAGCGTATTAAAATGTTTAAATTATGTCACCAAAAACAGAAGTAGAAGTAGGACATTATTTTACTAGTAACAAAATGTTAGTACCGAACGCCACCGTAGTGGACATTGTTTTACTAGTAACATAATGTTAGTTCCGAAAGCGCCGCCGTAGTGGGTATTGTTTTACTAGTAACATAATGTTAATACCGAAAGCCACCGGTGGCGCGCTATCCACTGGCCACTTGTCATATTGTGTCAACATGTAAGACTGTAGTTTGAATATTTGTACATTTATGATAAATAAATGAATTTTTGCATTTTAATACGCTTGAAGAAAAAATAGTATATATTACACGGAGTAGAACGCCTTTTTTTGTGTTTCGCCCAGTTTGCGGCTTCGGCTTCGCCTCAGCCGCAAATCCTGGGCTCAACACAAAAAAAGAGTACGTTCTACTCCTAGTAATATAATATACTATTTTCTACAATTCATATAATAATATTTAAGCGTATTAATAATCAGTGACCCCAAAAATTCCCACAATCTTTTTTTTTTCGTCGAAAATGCTAGTTTATGAAATTTATGAAATAAGAATTTCTATTGGGTTGAACTGACAATGATATGATGGAAGCCGCAGTACTTCATGTCATGTCCATGCTCTCTAATTAAATTGTCGACAACATAGTGTTGCTCTGTTCTGTTAGCTCCAGCTATTTGGAGCAATCAAAATTTTTAGAGTTCATGTTGTCATGGTAATCTGCTGACTTATTCTTGGTGGAGAAAACTAAACTCGCATCTTCAGCAAAGCCATGAATAGATCCTGCACTACATCTTTGGGGTCATTACTTTTCAAATATTTTACGTATTTGCGTAAAAACTCTAGCCGGTTTAGATAAATTTGTGATCATTCACACAGTACTTTTTTGTTATCATCTTTTTTAAAGGAAAAGCCTAATTTTTTAATCACTTTAAATAAACTGGTACGACCAATAGCAACTATTGATCTAGATTTTAGCTCTTCTAAAAGGATAGTCAAGGAAATATGTTTATGATCAGACACCATATCGTAAATAACATTTTTTATTTCATATTTTCAGCATCGTGTAATGGTATATCCATTACTTAATTCTCGTCTGAAATTACGTAGCTTCTGTGTATACACTGATACAAGCCGCTAGAAGGTGGGACGAGAACGCTGTATTTCCCAAGATGGGTCACCCATCCCAGTACTAACCGCGCTCGACTTGCTTCAACGGAATATCGACTGACATTCACATTGAAGTCGCCTCTACGCTCGCCCCCCAAGTAAAAAATATGATAGAGCAAATATACAAAATAAATACAGGTAAATAGTTGCAGCTAAATCTTTTTTATTCATTAGTAGAATTTTGTCAAATAAGTATACGTAATCTTAAAATAAAAATATATACTTAATACTAACTATGCTGAACCCTACATAAACAAATATATCAGTAAAATACAAATACCTAGTATAAGATAAATAAATAAATTGAGTTTTCTTCGTCAGTGTCTAATTCTTCCGCGTCCTCATCGTCGCTTTCATTATTAACACTAACAATGAGTGGCATAACTTCTTCAGTATGAACCTCTCGATCAAATGTCTCTAAAATTTAATTAATCGTGTGATTTACACACTTAGGCCAAATTGAGCTCGACACTCGAGATTCCACATAGCAAGAAGGGCTTTGTCACTAAAACCATCTTTCCTGATGTGTTTGTCGTAATACTCCTTACAAATTCCCCAAACAATTTCTATTGGGTTGAACTGACAATGATATGATGGAAGCCGCAGTACTTCATGTCCATGCTCTCTAATTAAATTGTCGACAACATAGTGTTGCTCTGTTCTGTTAGCTCCAGCTATTTGGAGCAATCAAAATTTTTAGAGTTCATGTTGTCATGGTAATATGCTGACTTATTCTTGGTGGAGAAAACTAAACTCGAATCTTCAGCAAAGCCATGAATAGATCCTGCATGTACAACTGTAAACATTTTAGCTTTTGTAGCTGTACGACACATTTTCGATTTACTGGAATTATCTTGTCAACAACGTTTTAATCCTCCTTTGCTAAAGATCCAAGTTTCGTCTAAGAGCACTACATCTTTGGGGTCATTACTTTTCAAATATTTTACGTATTTGCGTAAAAACCAAACTGCAAATCTAGAGAGTAAAATCAAGCAAGGTTCATATAATACATTTAATAATTTTGTAGAACTTCAACATATCCCATGGACTGTGCCAAATTGCACTTGATGTAATGCTAATAAATAACAATAAAGCAGCCTTTGTTAGGAATAAATGAATCAGAATCGTTCAAAATACATTTATTTTATTGTTCAGAAGTTTTTAGCATGTTCTTTGTATTATTTTCTGTTTGAGAGCAAATTCTACTCCGAAATGACTTATAGGCTTGCATCGTGTATAAGTTATTAAATGTTTTCTCTTTTCTATTGTGTTTTATTTATAATTATCCAATATCAATTTAATTTTGTTAATTAATATAGGACGTATTGATCAACTGATTCGGAAAGCTTCTGCTCTTTTCATACGCATTTCAAAGATTTTATGTAACAAGAATTCTCTTCTATCTATTTTTTTAACTCTTCGAAAAACTTCATGGATAATATGTTTCTTCTTCAAGCGTATTAAAATGTTTAAATTATGTCACCAAAAACAGAAGTAGAAGTAGGACATTATTTTACTAGTAACAAAATGTTAGTACCGAACGCCACCGTAGTGGACATTGTTTTACTAGTAACATAATGTTAGTTCCGAAAGCGCCGCCGTAGTGGGTATTGTTTTACTAGTAACATAATGTTAATACCGAAAGCCACCGGTGGCGCGCTATCCACTGGCCACTTGTCATATTGTGTCAACATGTAAGACTGTAGTTTGAATATTTGTACATTTATGATAAATAAATGAATTTTTGCATTTTAATACGCTTGAAGAAAAAATAGTATATATTACACGGAGTAGAACGCCTTTTTTTGTGTTTCGCCCAGTTTGCGGCTTCGGCTTCGCCTCAGCCGCAAATCCTGGGCTCAACACAAAAAAAGAGTACGTTCTACTCCTAGTAATATAATATACTATTTTCTACAATTCATATAATAATATTTAAGCGTATTAATAATCAGTGACCCCAAAAATTCCCACAATCTTTTTTTTTTCGTCGAAAATGCTAGTTTATGAAATTTATGAAATAAGAATTTCTATTGGGTTGAACTGACAATGATATGATGGAAGCCGCAGTACTTCATGTCATGTCCATGCTCTCTAATTAAATTGTCGACAACATAGTGTTGCTCTGTTCTGTTAGCTCCAGCTATTTGGAGCAATCAAAATTTTTAGAGTTCATGTTGTCATGGTAATCTGCTGACTTATTCTTGGTGGAGAAAACTAAACTCGCATCTTCAGCAAAGCCATGAATAGATCCTGCATGTACAACTGTAAACATTTTAGCTTTTGTAGCTGTACGACACATTTTCGATTTACTGGAATTATCTTGTCAACAACGTTTTAATCCTCCTTTGCTAAAGATCCAAGTTTCGTCTAAGAGCACTACATCTTTGGGGTCATTACTTTTCAAATATTTTACGTATTTGCGTAAAAACCAAACTGCAAATCTAGAGAGTAAAATCAAGCAAGGTTCATATAATATATTTAATAATTTTGTAGAACTTCAACATATCCCATGGACTGCGCCAAATTGCACTTGATGCAATGCTAATAAATAACAATAAAGCAGCCTTTGTTAGGAATAAATGAATCAAAATCGTTCAAAATACATTTATTTCATTGTTCAGAAGTTTTTAGCATGTTCTTTGTATTATTTTCTGTTTGAGAGCAAATTCTACTCCGAAATGACTTATAGGCTTGCATCGTGTATAAGTTATTAAAAGTTTTCTCTTTTCTATTGTGTTTTATTTATAATTATCCAATATCAATTTAATTTTGTTAATTAATATAGGACGTATTGATCAACTGATTCGGAAAGCTTCAGCTCTTTTCATACGCATTTCAAAGATTTTATATAACAAGAATTCTCTTCTATCTATTTTTTTTAACTCTTCGAAAAATTTCATGGATAATATGTTTTTTCTACAATTCATATAATAATATTTAAGCGTATTAATAATCAGTGGCCCCAAAAATTCCCACAATCTTTTTTTTTTCGTCGAAAATGCTAGTTTATCTATGAAATTTATGAATTAACAATTTCTATTGGGTTGAACTGACAATGATATGATGGAAGCCGCAGTACTTCATGTCCATGCTCTCTAATTAAATTATCGACAACATAGTGCTGCTCTGTTCTGTTAGCTCCAGTTATTTGGAGCAATCAAAATTTTCAGAGTTCATGTTGTCATGGTAATCTGCTGACTTATTCTTGGTGGAGAAAACTAAACTCGCATCTTCAGCAAAGCCATGAATAGATCCTGCATGTACAACTTGTAAATATTTTAGCTTCTGTAGCTGTACGACACATTTTCGATTTACTGGAATTATCTTGTCAAGAACGTTTTAATCCTCCTTTGCTAAAGATCCAAGTTTCGTCTAAAAGCACTACATCTTTGGGGTCATTACTTTTCAAATATTTTACGTATTTGCGTAAAAACTCTAGCCGGTTTAGATAAATTTGTGATCATTCACACAGTACTTTTTTGTTATCATCTTTTTTAAAGGAAAAGCCTAATTTTTTAATCACTTTAAATAAACTGGTACGACCAATAGCAACTATTGATCTAGATTTTAGCTCTTCTAAAAGGATAGTCAAGGAAATATGTTTATGATCAGACACCATATCGTAAATAACATTTTTTATTTCATATTTTCAGCATCGTGTAACTCTGTTTTGGACTTTTTACAATTCCGTTTAACTGAGGCGTGAGGTTCTACATTTTCTTTGTCATTTTTAGCTATTTTTCTTACAGTCTTTTCGTCAATTTTTAAATCCCCACCCACTAGCCTTTGAACAGCTTTTATTGGCAATAAAAGTCCACCATTTTCATTTTCCTTTTGAAAATATTCCAACAAATTCAAAACTAACTGCTGTGATTGCGGATTTAGAAATTCACCAGGATGCATATTTACTATTTTAACAATAGAACAAGACTAAAATTGCCATCTTAGGCACTAATTGAAATAAGTGCCCTATACCTGCTATACCCGAGAAAATCGACCCGCCTCTGGAATCGCCAGCCGCATTCGACGACGACACGCGTTACGCGAATTGGTTTGCTGTCGAACAATAGAAGTGCCGCACATCGGTCATAACTTGACCACAAAGATCTTACGTTACAGATTAGGTTACAAACAATATTTTTTTTCTCCAATGTTTGGCCTTGGATGTGTTCCATCAGCCAGCTACACAGATGGGGAAAAGAGAAGGAAGTAAAAAGCATAGACACATTTCACGCCCAGTAGTTCATCAGCTCAATCGGTTAAGGCGTATTGAGTGGCGAATACGCTGATCGACTCGCTACCGCGCTCTGGGTTCGACCCCCAGCCCCGGTATTGACAACACCGGATGGTGTGGATGTATATCTGCGTTTTTCCGAATGTGTAACCCCCTTCCGGACAGCCTTGGCTTTGGATTTGGGGGTTGTCTACTATCTGTGGTGTGTTATGTTATGTAAATATCACAAGTCAAGATAACTAATTGACAAACGACAACTAATGTTAAACAACTGTACCACATTGAGATAAAAAAATTATAGATTAATCGGAATACATTTACATTTTTGCTTGAAAGAACGTAGTTAAGATTCATTGGTAGCTGAGAACCCATATGTCTTAGTTCACTTACAAGGATCAAGGATTCAGCAGTAAAAAGCAACCAAAGAAAATATGATTAATGTCACCTTTCTGTCCACAAGCACATAGATCATTATTTAGGATTCCAATTTTAAACAAGTGATCTGGAAATCTACCGTGATTAACATGTAATAGTAGAATAAAAAGGTCTTGAAACAAGGAATCCATCATGCCATCTAAACTCAGCAATCAGGGGATTTAATTGATAATAATTTGTAACTCGCTCCGTGTACTTTTGATCGTATTGATATTGCCATTTCTTAAAAAGCTTTTTCTTATATATTGTAAATAAATGAGTCGCAGGTATTTTAACTTATCGTGGCTCCCTTGGCCATTTTGTCGACTATTTCATTTTGATACAGATCACAATGTGCTTTAATCCAGACAAGATTAACAGAAACCTCTCGTTGTGGCAAAGAGGCCAGTTTTGCAACAATATTCACAATCACAGGTGACGATTGTTCTTTGTAGTTATCAATACTACTCAAGACACTCTTAGAATCAGAATAAATAGTTATATTCGAAAAGTTAAGTGAATCGGCAAAGCTCAAAAATTCCTGAATAGCTACAGCTTCGGCTGTAAAAATGGAGGCGTGTATATAGGCAGCTTAAATTTATGTTTTATTTCAAGGTCAGGGATATAAAAGGCACATCCCGTGCTTAAATCGCTTTTAGAGCCATCAGTGAATACTGAGAGGTTTTCTTTGTAAACATCAACTATATAGTGATATATGTTTTTATTAGGGGAAGGTAAAGCTGTGAAATTGGGCAATTCTATTTTAAGTGAATATTGACTGACATCAAGAGTGTAATTGAAGAGTTCTGTGGAGCACTGGTTGTATATTAATTCATCGAAAGTAGCTGTATCAGAGAAAGCCACCGCGAGCGGAGGGCTCGCTTTTTTTCGCCAGAAGAGATTAGTGAGATCTTGTATACAAAGATCTGATATATTATTGCATATGTTAGCCATACTTTTAAACAACGAACTTTTAAGACAAATTTTGCGCTAAGATATTCTCTTCTGAGATTAAGAGGGGGTTCTGTCGCCTCCATTTCCATTGCTTCAATAGGTGAAGAATTCGTAGTCCCGAGACGGATTCTAATGGCCTTATTTTTGACAGTATTTAACCGGGATAACAAAATTTTACAGACTGAGCCATAAAAGATGGAACCATAATCTATCACAGATCTAATCAACGATCTGTACATTATATGAGAGATATTGTTATCAGCACCTCAGACTTTAGTGCAGAAACGAAGAGCATTTTCACATTTTCCGATAATATAGTTAATATGGCTATTTCTGGTCTAAAATCATGCCGAGATATCTTACTTCTTTTTGAAAACGAATGTTACGATTTCCCAACTGTAAGGATTCATAGTTAGAGAGACGATGTCTGGTAAAAATAGTCGAGCATGTTTTATCAAAAGAGATATTTAGGCAATTTTGGTCACACCAGGTTGAAATCATCTCCATAGCATCACCCAACTTTTGTATGCAAACATTTAATTTTCTCTCTTCACAATAGACGACGAAATCATCAGCATACTGCACTACGTAAACAATATTTCAATAAAGACAGGGAAGGATAGAGCCCAGGACGATATTCCTTACACTATACGACCGGGATTCTATCAGCGAACAGAATTTATATTTGGCAGCCTTGAAATACATTTAAAAGTTACACAATTCTCAGGATGTCATATTTATTTTAGAAGTGAACTAATTTCAATACGGCTTTAACCTTTGAAATGTTTCGAAATGCAGAATTGATACCTAACTCAGTATTTTTTATTGCCGATGGTGACAGAATCAAAACAGTTGTAATTTTAATATTTATGATAATCTGTCAAGGGTTCTATTGCGCAGAGGGTACGGTACGGCAGATGAGTGGGTTTTGAGTTAGCCTAGTAAACTCTTTGTTTTTCCTATTCAATTTTTCTTGTAGAAAATTATATGAGCGAATGTGAATAACTGATATAACTTTTTAAGGATAGTCTGCTAAGGGTTTTGTAGCCTTGGGCTTAATCCAGTGCATTTAGACGAAAAAAATGTGTTATTACGTTAACGAAACGAAACGAAACCTTTTGCAAACAATTTTTTGTTGAAAACTCTAAAAAATCAGTATTTTATAAAAAAATATTTTGGAACTGTGATAACTCGAACAATTGATGCGATAATATTGCGAAAAATATTCATTCAGGAGTATTCGAAACAGGTGATTACGATTTTGATATTATAATTGCAAAATTCAAAATGGCTGACTTAAACTTGGAAATCATGCAAATGTAAAAAAATATATGAAAATGTTGCACTTTTTACAATGAGATATGAAAAAAAATGTAGAAGCAAAGAGAATTAAATTCTCTACAAAAATAATCAGTGAGAACATATATGTCTATCTTTTATAGAATGTGCAAAGGAAGCGCAAAGTGTGACATCGTACAGTTTCATGGAATTTAAACGCATATATCCTTTTCATGTGAAAAATTCTCTACTACTTTGTTTCTATAGTTTTTTCACAGCACTTACCATTTTGCCAGCTATTTTGTAGTCAATATTTTGAATTTTGTAAATATTGGAATTTTTTGGGTGTTTGAAAGGTATCGGAAAGGTACGCCCTACCTCCATGTCAAATTTCAAGTTCCAAGTTCATCGGGAAGTGTCCAAACAATTCACCGGACAGATAAATGTGGGTAAAAATGTTGTTAGACTGTTTATATAAAAGCAGAATATAACTAGGTATGTACCTATGTCTGTGAATTGTTTGGGTACTTTCCGATGAGCTAGGAACTTGAAATTTGACAAGATGATAGGAAGTACCTTCACGACTCTAAAATATACAAATTCAAAATGGCGGCTCCAATATGGTGTGCAAAATCTGAGTCAACTTATGATTTTTAATGATCCTCGTAGCAGAGCACGGGCATCTTCATAGTCCCACTTAAGAAATGAAAAATAATAATTACAAATATAGGCTTAGAAAGAGGAGACTTTCGGCTACAAGATCCTGGTATTGAAAAAAACTTTTTTTTTTTGTAAGAGTTACAGCTGTTGAAAAATTTACGAAAAAAAAATCTAAATGCATTGGACTAGCTTGGCAGATTGAATTTTGAGTCGGTTTATTTACTCTTATGTATTTACGTTTAAATTTTTCTCGCAGTACATAATATAAGTGAACATTTTGAATTTTGAGAAAGGGCTCGTCTTTTGTTACTAAACTTTTGGCAAGTTTGTGGTTTTTCAGATAAGTTTTGGAGTTGTGTGCTATAATCTGCAGCTTACTTTCTTCTTGCTGATTATAACGAAGTGACTGAAACGTAATTTTCGCCGCGTATAACTTTTTTTCTGTGTCCGATATGAAGTGGCAGACTCATTTCATATTAGATAAGTTGCCTTTAGTGATACCTGATGTTAACTTTTCGGATAGCATGGTCTAAGCAAATTCGTTGTGGGTCTTAATATAGTACCTTTCTTGAATTTCTGCAATATTTACTTCAAGATATTTTGTACTCGCTTCGGCGGTACATAAACTACTACAGAAATTTTTATCGAAAGAGTTTCACTGTTTCTATACACTAAACTAAATATTTATTACACCTCATACCATAACATAACCATAATAAAAGACCACACTTTATTTGGCTTAGGGAAATAAATAATCCAGTATTAATCAAAGAACATGTTTGTTGTAATTATATTACGGATTGTAAATGTATTTTATATACTCACTCTTATTAGATAATGGCAAAAGTGCTGGACATTTTCTTATGCCAAGGGATTACCTGAAACAATAAAAATATATTTAGAAAACATAGTCGTATATAGAGTCTAATTAATTCCATGTCGTTAAAAAACCTGGTAGATAATGGGGAACGACCAGAAGAACGATAAACTTGTTCCTCTAGGGACACTTTAAAAAAACTGACCTAGACCAATACATGGAACAGTTACCTAGAAAAAGTTTGAGAACTTCTGCCTTATATGGTTCAATGGACATATGAGAGTTTATTCCACACCTACGTGGAAAATCGAAAGCTAGTGTAAACTGTAGTGATTGTAGATCGGATATCTATGACGTAACTCTGGGTGTCCCACAAGGCTCAATTTTGGGGCCTCTGTTATTTTTGCCCTACATTAATGATCTACCAAACCGCATTCAACATGGCTTTACAACGATGTATGCAGATGATACCATTGTCTCTGTAACAGCTGCTACACAGGAGGAACTTAACCTTAAAATGTATACTACACTTCACGATGTACACGCTTGGTGCCAGAGAAACAAGCTATTTTTAAATAACGATAAAACGATTTTTATTATTTTAAATAAAGGAGAACATTAACCGGTGATAGCCTTCTCTAAAACAACCAAGTTCTTGGGCACGTTCATTGACAATAGTTTGACATGGGAATCACACATTGACTATGTATGTAAACCGCTTAATAAAGCTTACTTTGCAATCTTACAGTTAAAAGACACAATTGCAGGGACTGGTCCCTTATGCTTTGGCATATTCACGTCTGTCATTGAACATATTGGCCTGGGGGAGATCGACTCATCTGCAGAGAGCCTTTGTATCCCAGAAAAGATTATTGAGACTGATTTTTAATTTAAAGAGCAGACAAAGCTGTAAAGGCATTTTACAAGCAAAAATATTTTCACTGTTCCTAGTGTTTACATATACAAATGTCTAATTTTCTAAATTAATTAACACGCCTTCCCTACCTTGACTGACAGTCATTTATATAATACGAGAAATAAAGAATTATTGTCAATTCCAGTTCATAAAACAACCAACTTTAAAAACTCTTGATATTGTATTTGTATTGTCCTGTTTAATATTCTACCTAATCAATTAAAGATAAGAACGTGCCTTCTTTTAAAAAATAAATAAAGACAGAAGTGCCTTTTATAGTCTGATGGAGTTTTTAAATAGATAGATTTATTTCACTCGTGCTGCTATTACATAAAAATTGTTATGTATGAATAGGCATATGCGTGTGTTTTACAATTATCTGGAATATTATGTCCATTGTCCATCAGTTTTATTTTGTAAATAATGTTAGTTTAACTTTTAAAGTTGGTATTGTTATCTATACCTGATATGTATACCATATTATTTTAACTTATATACTGCATGATATATGTTCTCTAATGTATACCCGACTTGCCAAATGTACATAAATATGTATCAAGAAATTTGTAAATAAATATTCTATTCTATTCTATTTTATTCTATATTATTCTATTATATTCTCTTCTATATTTGCCTAATTGGCTAACTTAGTTGGCATCATCAGGAGCCGGTTCTAATCACTATAATGACATATTTCTGGTATCATTTTGTTTATTATGTAATACAGCTTCATGAATTCTATATCAATTTTTAATGTCTGGATCATGAAAAGTTTGACGAGATAAAATATAAAAATAAGACATTTTGCATGATATTCGCTATTTTTATCGTATCGAGGTAAGACAACTAGCATTCTTCCACTGTCAATACTTTTTGCTCGAGGTATAGATACATTATATTATAGAAATTTATATTTTTTAAAGTAACGAATGGTGGTCTAGCGGTTGCACTTTTGACTCGACTCAGAATCGCGGATTGGAGACACAAATAAGTTGAATGTAATTACTTTTTTAAATTTTACTTCATACTGATAAGTTCCTCACCAACTAAGCTGGCAGCACGAAATTAAAAATGTCCAAAACTAACATTATACAGGGTGCCGCAGAGCCAGTGGTCAAAACGAAACCTTGTGATAGGATACATCACTACTAATCCCCTAAACACGATAAAAGATTATCCTAAAGTCAATGGCTTAAAAGTTACTGGAATTTTTGTGATTTTTGAGGAATTTCCTACCTCCGTTTACAAAAATCACCACTGCTAAAATTACTTAGTGTATTGACCTGTAATTCGTAAAAGAATTTGGTAATATACAGAGTGATTCAAAAGAAAGTACATTAAATTCAACTGTAGATTGGAGTCCCCACAGACGATAATAAAATAATAAAATATTTTCCTACCGCACCTCATAATCCAGTTACAGCCCCTTAAATTGGGTGCCTGGCAACCAGTTTTATCCTAGTAACCTTCAAGCGGACTGTGGAAATCAGATAAGGCATAGAATTTTTATTTATGCCTAATGAAATTTCAGTTTATGAGAAAAAGTTCAATTTTCAAATTTTGTAAAAAGAAACTATTCAACGGCGATATGAACAATATGTTAAAAACTACTTTGGATTATGCCTACCAATTACATGAAAAATAAATTCTATTCGTATAGCCATTGAAACATTTTTAAAATAGTCATCCTGAAATTAAGAAAAAAAAACGAACCAAAACTATACAAAATAATTGAATGTGCAACAATGATATGAAAGATTCAGTAAATCGGCCGAAAAGTATAATGTTTACTCTAATTTAATTTATTAAAATTACGAGTAATTTTCTTATTTACCTGCAGCTTTGACTCGCATATGAAAGCGACCGACCATTGCGATCCACCCACTTTTATTTCATCACATTATTCCAGCTCTTGAACTTACGAATAGCATCGCTGATTACTCCATTTAGAATGAAGCGCTGTGTACACGAAAAACCATTGATCGTGTTTGTGCCAGAGGTAATATTTAAAGTTTGTCGATTTAAAAGTTCAGCAGAGTCTGCGAAAGGAGTTGCCGGTCCCCAGCTTTCCATCTTGGCCAAACTTTGATAGTTTTGTTTCGTACAGTTTGCCTTACAAATTTTTCTTAATAACGCTTGTATCTTTAATAAACGATGTTCGGAGATGGTAAATAAAGGGTGGCAAAAGAATTTCAAACTAATCAGAAATTGCAAATATGAGAAAGCATCAAATAAATATTGCTAATAGTTTTTTAAGAGCACATTTAAATAATGATACATTAGTGAATATTGATTTACGTCAACTTAATCTCTATTATTAACCTAACGCATTAACTCAAAACCTAATATTTTAAATAGTTTATTATTAATCTCAAAAATAAACTTGTGCTAAATAGAAGGTAATAAAATAGAAAAACACCCGGAATTGGAAAACGGCAACTGAAACTAACTACTAAGGTTTTTTAAGTGTACGAGGCCAGCCCAACTTTATCAACTTAATCTCTATTAACTTAATTTATTAATTCAAAACCTAATATACAGACCTGACAGGCAATAAATTAGAAATAAGTTAATAAACAATTCTCTTCCAGCAAATACATATATGACTACCAGGGCCGTACCATTAGAATAACAGTACACCGCGCCAAATTAAATCAATTTAAAAATAATAAAAATTTGGATCAAATTGTTGCAAAATTGGCTTGGCTTCAGTGCCATTAAAATATAAAAAATTTTCATGCATGCTATAAAAACATACTGACTGTTTACACTTCACGTCTGGTACGGCTCTGGTAAGGCTAAGGAATTTTATCTTATTAAAAAGTTTAGGTCCGTAAGAATAAGCGAAAAGTAAGCAAGAAATAACAACTCTACAGAAAACTCAAAACAATGTATCCACTACAGAACGTAAGAAAAGAAGACACATCAACTACTGGTACAAAAAATCGACGGCGACGGGAACTGTCTATATGGAGCACTAAGCCATCAGTTAGAAGGACGAAACATAACAACCCTGGCACACGCCAACGTTATGAAAAATCTACGGAAACAAGTAGCGGACTATATACAAAACAACATAGATTATTTCACCCCGTTCATGCTAGTATCCGTCAACGCACTGAAACCCTGTTAAAATCAACACAGCACCAACAAGGAAAAGACAGAGGTGTTCATCGGAGACATGAGAAAAGACGGTTTCTGGGGTGGGCAGGAGACGATAGCAGCAAAAGCAAAATTGAAGAGAAGGACAATAATAATACACCAAGAGGAGGGCCAAATCATAACTTTTCACAACAACCAACAAGAAGACGACAACATGACAATTGAGACTGCGTACAGAAAGCAGGGAAACAACAGATATAACAGATATAATTTTGAGTTGTCAGGTGAGTGATGGGTGTTTGAAGGGTAATACATATCTGGGGACGTACGTTTGACGACTTTGTGAGTAGTGAATGGTTTCTTACATAATCCACAACTAGGTATAGTGTTTTGGTGTAAATTAATAGAACAAGTCAAAAAGAGAAGGGAATGGAAGGGAAGAGAAGTATCACAGATATGGGTTGTTGACCTTTGACTTTTGTTGGTGTCTGGAATAATAGGAGTGTGTTTTGTGGTATTGCATGTTTTTTGCGTTGTGGGTGTTATAATATAGTATTGAAAATCTGATTTCATAATATGTTCTTAGGTAAATTATCAAGTGGAGTTTTTCAGGTCAAAATTATGCTCATTGTTAAGTGAAAAATCCAACATTAAATTCTACACTAAAAACAGGGAGGCCAGGTTACACGTGGAAAATAACAACCGAGAGGATCATGAACAAACTACCAAACATACTGGGAAAAAAAAGCAAGAAGAACAAATGAATTCCACAAAGAAATCGCAGTGATATATACTCTACCAGAACCAGAAAACGAAGAATCAGAAGACTTAGAAGAAGAAGATTTTTAGAAGCAGAAATACAAAAAGAGGAGCACAAACACTCCACATCATGACACAATGCGGTCACGCATTTTACAAATACCTACAGACATATACTCTACCAGAATCAGAAACGAAAGAATCAGAAGACTCAGAAGAAGAAAAAAATATGTAGAAGCAGAAACACACAAAAGAGGAGCATAAACATTAAATATCACGAACACAATGCGGAAACGCGTTTCAAAAACAACTACACTGTCCACCCCCCACTCCTGTGACTCTCGCTACTGACAACAAGCATGACCCAAATCCAACCCAGTATCGGAAACCGAGGAATTAGGAGACTCAGAAAAAGAAGGCGAACCAAAAACACAAAAAAGGGTGCTTAAACGCTCCCTCACGACACAATGCGGAAACGCATCACAAATACCTACACCCCACATTCCTTTACCATTCGCCATGTGGCACTCGCTGCTGGCAACAAGCATGACCCTAGTCCAACCCGTGGACGTAGCAGGCCCAGCTATATAATCCTTGGGAGTGGCAGAAATGCCTACCGCACGCTGGTAAATCAATCAAATCAATCAATCAATTAGTGAATATTTATTTACGTAACCGATATTTGTATATTTTAATATATGTAACCCTTAAAAAATCTATCAGCAGTTGTGTGTGTGTGTGTGTGTGTGTATGTTGTATTATCAGATATTATGAGAATGAGAAATCACATGATTTTAACAAACTTCATATAACTCTAAAAGAGAAGCAAAATAAAATTACATTTATCGTATTGACAATATCCTGAAAATACATAAAAGGTATGACTACCAAATACTGAACTTCCCAGCGAATATCAGTGACTTGAAAAGGAGATAGAATTTTATTGTAAAAGACCCTGCATAACCCTTATGGGAAATGGCCCTCGGTCAAATTGATTTAAACTATAGTATGTGGTAGTTCTTATCGTATACACAAAAAATCTCAATGAGCACGTAGCTAGGAAATGCAGTTTTTGAAATGTAGTTCCTCAAAACTAGACAATTTTCATCGTTTTATACGTTTAACATTTTTTTTTTAATTTTTGCTAATAAATGTTAATCGCATTTCATTTAAGTTTACATAAAGAAACAACGAGAAAAATGTTTCAAACAAAAGTTATTTAGTATCTAGGTGGAAGCAAAGTAGCATTTATTTCCGTGACGTTTTCAAGGTAATGAAATGGAAACCTATAGTCTTTGTTACTGCATCTTATTCTACAACAAACTTTTCGTTGAAATATTTTTTCTCTTCCCACCGTCTATTTCCAGGTCTTGTACTCATTTGAACTTTTCATCTATAAGATAAGAACTATTAGATGCTATTCTGCCAGCCTGAGGAAAAGCGTCCTATTTAAAAAAATTGAATCTTTTTCAGGTTTTCATATTTCTTGTCTTATCTTGTCTGTTTTCTACACTTTTTTTAGTTAAAATTTCAGATGTATAACAAAAAGGAAATATTAGTTATAGGTATTAAGTATTATTTTGTTTGTTTAAAGTGCACATAACAGAACATTTCCAATTGTTAGTATCCTAGTTGCATTATCCTTGAATGTCAGATAGGACTCTTTTAATAAGGAGAGAGTATAGTTTCAGCTAGTTAGTCCAAGGACCATCGTCCATAAGGATTTTGCAAGATTTATCAGTGGTACTTTTGCAGAAGATAACATTTTTCATAGAAAACATTATTTATTTATATATTTATTTATTTTGTCCAACATATTACAAAATCTTCTTGAACAATATTTAATTTAAAAAAAAATAATAACAACACATAATAACACAGCCACACAAAAAAAATAAAGTGTCTTGACCCCAGAGACTGACTAAGTAGACTTTATGTTTTTCGAGTCGCTGAATCCGTATTCGGGGTCCATTTGATCCCATGTCATCAGGTTTAAAGTCATTTGAAGGTCAAATTGAGATATGATCGTGAAAAATTCCGTAAAAAATTTATGTTTATGTTTTTGAGGTTGCTGAATCCGTATCCGGGGTTTATTTGATACCATCATCTCAGAATCAAGGTCAAATGAAGGTCAAACACATGAAATTCAATAATACAATCTTTCTTGACCCCGGATTCTGAAAAAGCAGAAAATTTTACGTCCAAATACATCCTGAACGGATTATGGAACCGATTTCTTAGGTCATTTATTGGTTATCAAGCGGTCAAATGCTTATTTTCCATTTATTAGCTGATAAATCGATTGTAAATCGAAAACTTGCGTCTATGACTAGTGACCTTTAAGTTTTTGTGGTCGCTTATCACGATCCCGGTATCCATTTGATACCATGATGTATAAACTGAGGTCAAACGCTATAATTCGATTGATATAATTTTTTGGACCCTGAAAGATCATCTGCAGGTCAAATACAGATTTCTTTTGAATCTTTCAACTTAATTGTGAAACCGTCAGCATTAGCGTTACCCGATGTACACCACGAGGAGGTTGCGTGAACGGATTTTGTACATCATAACGGGCTTACTCCGTTGCCCGCCGCCACCGCGAGGAGGTGCCCTGGATGCAGAGACAAGTGCTATGCTGATTTGGGTGTAAAGGTTGTTCCATGCAAAGAAATTTCATAATAAGTTGCAGAGCGAGAAAATGAGTTCCATAATTACAGTGGCATGGTTTGGAGTTGTGAAGCTCAACAACTTTAATTATAAAGAACAGAATTTTTGCTATGAGAGACTAAGTAATAAAATTATGGGGTTACACGGTTATGGGATTATTGAGCAATGTGGTCATTCGAGTAAATGGATTCATCAGCTTTCATCGTCCGTAATCCCCATTTTATAGCTACGGGATCAGGTCTTTAGAACTATTAGGTTATTGAGTTATTGAAATAGTTTAATACCTCCATATGAAACCCAAAGTTCGGTTCGACTCAGATCAAGACGTATTTGGCCGTAAGATTTTTTGTTCTTTGAGAATACGGGGTTAAAAAATTTATATTATTCGAATTATGGCGTTTGACCTTCGATTGACATTGGTTTATACGTCATGGTATCAAATGGATACCGTGATAAGCGACCACAAAAACTTGAAGGTCACTAGTCATAGACGCAAGTTTTCTATTTACAATCGATATATCAGCTAAGAAATGGAAAATAAGCATTTGACCGCTTGATAACCAACAAATGACCTAAGAAATCGGTTCCATGAACCATTCAGGATGTACTTGGACGTAAAATTGTCTGCTTTTTCAGAATCCGGGGTCAAAAAAGATTGTATTATTGAATTTCATGTGTTTGACCTTCATTTGACCTTGATACTGACATGATGCTATCAAATAAAAAATAATAAACCCCGGATTCGGATTCAGCAGCCTCAAAAACATGAACATAAATTTTTTACGGAATTTTTCACGGTCATATCTCAATTTGACCTTCAAATGACCTTAAACCTGATGAGATGGGATCAAATAAACCCCGGATTCGGATTCAGCGACCCGAAAAACATAAAGTCTACCTAGTCAGTCTCTGGGGTCAAGAACTTTATTTTTTTTGTGTGGCTGTTATTTATTAGAACTCCATTGATAAAACGGTTCTCATAAATATTGAAAATAATAATTGTGTACAACAAAAGGGTGAAAAGGGATCTACGTCAATTGGACGCGGTGAATCGGACGCGCGACAATTTGACGCGGCAAATTGGACGCGCGACAATTAGACGCGTGCGACAATTAGACGCGTGCGACAATTAGACGCGTGCGACAATTAGACGCGACGACAATTGAACGCGGTAAAATAGGACGTGTAACATTGGACGCGTTTATTATAAATAATCATGTATACACATTCTAACCTAACCTATTAGAAAACACAGAAAACGCTTAATAGGAGGCGTGGAACAATTGGACGCGTTTATTAAAAATGACTATAATATACACACCATTGTCAGATAAAAACAGAGACATTAATTTGTTGCAAAAATATATTGCGTTAATTATTATTACATGTTATATGAAAATATTAAACTAAAATATAAATGAAAACGATAATTAGGAGAGGAATAATGCAAATACAACATAGAAAGTATAAAATGTAGGTAATTTATTCACACTTGCAATTGAAAATTATGGGCAATTCCTCGTAATAATAATAATAATTTTATTCACCACTGAGATACAGAAATGCACATATGGCAATTCAGTTTTATAGGTTAATATACAATAAACAATTAAATAGATAATCACTACAGTATAAAATTCGAGGTAAGCAAAACTATGTAATGACTAGTCAAATTGAATAAAATAACATAAAACAAGTAAGTAAAGAACATAACACTATTATATATCATAGACAAACAATTTTGAGATTATCAAAGGATAATTTCGGTCCCTAATTTTACCTATTCAAATACTTATTTGTACTGTAGTAACCACCTTCTAAAGGCAAGTCTTTGACTGCGTTTCTATAACTATTATACTGTGAAATCATTCTGATTTCTTGTGGTAGATTATTAAACAATACTATACAGTTGTAACGTGGAGAGTGTTTAAATGTTGCTGTCAGGTGATTTGGTATGCTCAACAAATCACCATGCCTTGTATTATATGGATGATACTGATTTCTTTTGACAAAAAGGTCCATATTTTTTTTATATAAGAGGCATTTAAACATAAAAATGCATGGTGACGTGAGGATTTTTTTGTTTTTGTATGTTACTCTGCAACTCTCATTATAACCCATATTAAATATTAACCTTATGATCCTCTTTTGACAGATAAAGACTCTCTCTCTATTTTTAGTGCTTCCCCAGCATAATATGTTGTAGGATATATGTGTATAAGCTAGTGCATAGTAAACGTTTAAAAGTCCGGATTCACTTAGTGTACTTTTCAGTTGCAAAATGGCAAAATAGGCTTTATTCAACTGGCTACAGACATGTTCAATAAGTAAATTCCACGACAATTTACTATCTAGATGAGTGCCGAGCAATTTAGTGCTGCTCGATAAGCTAATGTCTTCAATAAATTGTAAATTATGCGGCAACGGTCTCTGCAAATAGAAATTAATAAACACAGTTTTTTTTATTATTAGGTATCAGTTTATCTCTTTGGGACCATGAACTAACTTCTTCCAATGTAAAGTTAACTAATTCTTGTACCTTCTCAGGCGTTTCTGCTGATATGGTTACCGTAAGGTCGTCAGCAAACCTTGACCTTTGGTGAGATAGTTAGGGAGATCGTTCACATATAACAGAAATAATAGGGGCCCAAGGAGCCTTGGGGTACCCCATTGCTACGTCGTGTGTTTCTGACTCCACCCCAGTTAATCTTACTTTAAATGTTCTCCCTTCCATATAACTTAATATCCATGACAGGATATTTCCCCTCAAACCAATATGATAATTTTTTGTTTTAATATGTTCTTGTCAACGGTATCAAATGCCTTCGATAAGTCGAATAGTAACGACACGACGTACTGACTCTTGTCTAATTTTGTGTAGACATATTCTAGCAAATGAGACGAGGCCGTTTCTTTGGATTTATTTGATCTGAAACGTGTTGGGAAACGGTGAGTATATTATTTTTTTCAATGAAAGACACTAACCTGTTATAAATGATCCTTTCAAATATTTTAGAAAAAACACTTAACGTAGAGATTTGCCTATAACTTTCAATTTCTATAGTAGGCCCTTTTTTATAAACTGATATTGCAATTGCCTGCTTGAGTATATTGGGAAAATGTCCTTCATTTACAGAAATATTAAATAAATAAACCAAAAAATCAATGACGTTGTCTTTAATATTTTTTAAAACACATGCTGTTAGGCCATCAAAGGAAATAGATTTTTTATTTTTCAATTTTGTGATCGCAGCATTGACCTTATCCGCAGTTATAGGTGCGAAATATATTGTATGTGTTTATTTTTGTAAAAGTTTTGCTTCACTGACTTAATGTTATTTTTGTATTTCATTTTTTCCGAATTGTATAGTGTTTTGACGTCACTGCTTTGAATGTTAGTCATTAGCCAATATAGATTTTTTATATAATTGCTTTGGTGTATTAACTCATCTGTTAGCCATTCTTTTTTGTAGTTTTGTTTTCTACTACTATGCATTGTAATTTTTTTTTATTGGGCAACTAACATCAAAACACCATACAATCGTGTTGACGAAATAATTAAAGGAGTCATCTACGTTAAGTTCCTGCATTTCATCCCAGTTTACTAGATTAATTTCAAAATTTAAATTTGCCATATTTTCAGCATTTATACATCTCTTGTTGAAAATTATTTCAAAACTGTTGTCAAGTGTAATTTCATTCGTTTCAATACTTAGAATATGTCCAAGGTGATCAGCAATATTCGGGTTGTATAATTTACATTTTGATACATTTGTTGACAGATTAGTAACCATATAATCAATACATGAGAGGCTGGTTTGATTAAGACTATTAGTGAATATTCGAGTGGCGTTAAAAGAAGTTAGATTTAGTTCAAGAGAGTTAAATACATCGTGCAACATGTTGGTGTTAAGACACTTTTTCATCGAGTCTATGTTCAAATCGCCACATAATAGAATATTCCTAGTCATTTCATAAGCAATTTTTAATGAATGTGTTAGATTCATAATAAACACGCCTATATCCCCATTTGGTGGCCTACATGCAACTATGACACTATATTTTTTATTATAAATGTTACAGTTTACCGCACATATTTCAAGTAAGTAAGTAAGTAATCCAAAATGCTTCTTTTTGCATAATCAGCAACCACTATTTTTAATCTTTCAGAGTTTATATCATGAAATGTCATAAATTAACAACAAAAGTCATATAAATATAAAATCATAACAAGGCTATGCAATATGATTATTTTTTAATAAACGCGTCCAATTGTCGCACGTCCAATTTCCCACGTCCAGTTGTCGCGCGTCCAATTGACGGGATAACAAAAGCCTGAACTACTTTACACAACTTAGATTCCTTATGTTTATGGATTATCTTAAAAACTACGACTGAGGCTCAGTCAAATTTTAACAGAGGCGCACAGCAAGGAAATTAGAAACTAAATTAGCAATAATATTATTGAATTAGGATAGATGCGTACCGAATTGTTCAGTAGATGTTTGTATGAATTGGTTACCAACTATATCAACCCTTCGGTGTAAGTAGTATCTATGGATATTGGATATAACAAACATATTCTTAAAGCTATGTATTTAATACATATAGCACATACAAGATACTGTAATAAAGTATTGAGTAGGGAAACGGATTCGGTTTGCGAAACGTTAACAAAATATATTATTTTTATTATTATTCATATAATTTGGCAAAAAACACCCTCTAACTGTTCCTTTGAGGTAAAAGTTATGAGCGTAGAGGTTATTTTGCAACATTCACTGTAATATTTTGTAGATTTCACAGACATTATTTTTAGAAGAAGGTACACGTGTGACAGAATATTCCAGGAAGAATAGAAAAATTATGGGAATACTACAACTAACATTTAGACAGCACTCACTGCAGTCATGAAAACATTTTGTATGTTATTGTAACATCACTGTTGCTGCTTCTATTTATGAAAATAATGTGTAACCCTTCACTAGTTTTTAAAAGCGTACAGTATACAACTGGGAGACATCTAAGTTCTTTCCGCTGCACGTTTTGTGTTGTTCCTTTTTACGTCGTCTTTTCTAGAATACCCTCAAGGGGTAATGCCAAGCGTCCTTTGGAGAACGAGACACAATTTGCGGTCGTTAAAAAGTCTCTTAACTTTTAGGTTCCTATTCTTTCTATAATTAAAGAATTTTCTTCAATTAAACAAATACAAAAGTTCCTTTATCATCGAAGCGAAGAAATTAGTTAATTGCATTTGCTGAACTACTTGGTGTTAATGGTTTTGCGACACATGAATATACAATGTACATACGGGTATCTTGAATACAATAATACAGTTCACTTGCGGCGAATGTCCATTTTTTTTTTAAATAGCTGAGTAAGATTTTTGGTTAAGTTTTCATTTTCATTTTAGAGTGGAATCATTGTAATAGTAGCGTAGATATGTATTCACTTTCCTTATTTAATAATTTGCAAGATATATGTTTGAATTTTTTAACAAAAATATGTTTGAAAAAATTTATTATTCATCTAATAGTTTCTACGAAAAGAAAAATGAAAAGTATATGTAGACAAATATGGCCATCATCTTGAATTTTTTGTTTTTTTTTCAAATATTCCGTTAAATTCTATTTTTACAAGAATCGTATACTTTTATTATTCAGGGTACAAAATTCTATGTTTTGGCGCAAGGTTCATACCGCTGCCTTTTAAACTAAAGGAGATATAAATGCTTTTATATTTGTGTCTGTAAACACAGCATTTAATAAATATTTTTTACGTACATACGTTGATTATTTGGCATTCGGTTAAGCAACGTGTAATAAAACTGATCTAATTATTTTTATTAAAAAAAAAAAAAAAAATTAGGACATTATAACAAAACAGATACACATTTTTCTCACTATATTTTCATATTTTTCATTTTAGGAAAACAAATATTCTAATAAACAGCATGTGTTCTTCAATTCTCCATAAAAAAGATATCTTGAATGTTTTTCATAGAATCCATAGTTACTAAGGTATCTCAAAAAAAAACAATGAAAATACAAATTGGCTTGCAATCTCAGATTGGAAGCGAATGGAAGTTTTGGCAGATTAAAAAGCAAATTATTGCCTAATGTTCCCGCTGTGATCAGCTTGTTACTAATTTTTGTCTACTTCCTTCCATCAGCAAACATGGGTTGCGCTATTTAATTTAGTTACGGCCATCAACATGGATGTGCCACGATATGGTGTTGAATAGTTAAGCCTAAAAATTTTGTTGACTCAGAATTTTGTAATGATTTAGAATCTATACTGACATAGATGAATTCATGGTTACTAGAAGTTTTGCAGAAAGTCAATAAGGTAGTTTAATCTTGATTAAAGTTAATGTTTATTTTTTGACCAGTCCTTCATTTTATGAATGGCATTATTACATTTACTCGAAAGATCTTTTATAGTAACACTGTTTAGTACTGCCGTGCTGTAATCTGCAAATTGGTAAAAAGAGGTTGATAAATAATGGGATCATATCATTAATATGCAATAAAAATAACAAGAGACCCAGAGAGGGTGCCTTATGGCACCCCTTGCGATTTTGTTACTTTATCTGATAAAGTATTTGTCTACGATTACAACCGTAGATTCTGTATTTTGCAGATATGTTGGTCATCAGATTTATATTAATTATGTGCGAGTAAAACAATTTTTATTTTTACTCTTCAAATATGAATGAAAATTAATTGATATAATCAATATAAACATATATCTTCAACTTCTCTAACCATTTCTAAAAATTAAGTGACACATATATTTATATATCCATCGTTTTTTTTTTAATTAAAAAAAGTTTGTAATTTAAGCCCGGAAAACATTACTTTTAAATATCAACTTGGCAAAAGCAATATTACTCAGTTGGCAGTTTTATAGAAAAAGTCGCGTAAAAGAATTTTTTAAGGTGGTAATAAGTATGCAGATATTTCAGTAGAACCCGGGAACGGTTTTAATCTGGAAAAGTTTGAGGTCGTCAATTTTGAACAAGAGAAATACATCTTCTGATGGATTGTTTTCTGGTTATTACTGACAAGTTATTCGCGCCGTAGGGATTATTTTTTTGGTATTTAGTTAGTTTACACTTGTCTTCTTGATGAAATAGAAAGAAACATTTAAATTGGCTATTTAAAACGAATTATGAACGTTTTTAAATCCAAAAATAATCGTTCAGTATTGAAAATTTTATTTGTTTTTTAATAACAAATTTTGAATTTCAGAATCTTGCAAATTTTTATATTTGGTAATTTTCAATCTATTAATTTTGAAAATGACATTATTTTTGCTAAAGTTATACTTAGATATTTTTATAGTATTTTTGGCAATATTAAAAATAAAAAGCCGTTATCAAAAAAAAAAAATTCTCAATCCGACCTCCCTTTTCTTGAACATGGTAATCTTAAACGATACGAAAGTTCATAGACAACTAAAATATGTTCAACTCGAAAATAGCCACATTAAATTCTATGTATCAATGTAGCATTTAGATCTGGGCTATAGGGTGGAGGTTATTGCGGATAAATCAATTTCCAAAATTGTTTTTTGAAATACTGCATTTAGTACAATCATTTGGTGGTCGAGATCGGTTCTACCTGGAAAGTTTTGGAGAAGTTTTGATTTTTTGTTCTTTTATGTTGGAGTGCTGATTACGAATTTCCAATGTCAAAAAAAGCAAAAAATAAAGAAAAAATGCATGTTTTTTTGGGAAAATTATGTACTTTGTTCCCTCCCATATTTTACTCCCCTTATTCATACTCTGCAGAAAAATCCTGATTTAAGCAACATTATTCAGGTATTTAAAAATCCTGAGGCTAATCAAGAGGCAGTTGCCGATGAGGATAAACGTTTTCTTGCTGTATTGTACGAGTTCGGTGGTAAAAAGGTAGTTTCATTAAACAAATTGAGGTACAGGCACTACATAACGTCTGCATACAAGACCACAGCCAACATTGCCTCACTACCCCCTACTGAAGATGCGGCGCGACAGAATTCGCTACGAGTGTTCCATCAGGTTCAACAATGGCTCGGTCATGAAAAAAATCCCGAAGAATGGGGATGGAAAACATCAAAGAACGGCATCATTCCAGTCACCACCTTGCAGCTCGCGGCTTCTGAAGCTATATTAAATCACATTTCATGCAAATGTAAGAAAGGCTGCCGACGGAATTGTGGCTGTAGAAAGGAAGGTCTATATTGTTCGCAAATCTGTTTGGACTGTGAAGGAAACTGCGACAACTTGGACAAAGCCAATGTGGATGAGGATGAACATGTGTATGGACCCGACATTGAACTTATTGAAGAGCAAGATCAAGAACTTGAAGCAGAACAATCAGAAGGTATTTTGAATACTACTTTTATGAACGAAATTTTGCATTCTTCAATACCCTCCTTCCGATTGATTTATACCGTATTCGCACCGTGATAGAATTACATTGAATTAACAAAACTGTTTTACATATTTTCTTCTTATCTAGGAATCTTTTCTTATTGTTACATTTAATTTGTGGACACAGCTATACACACCACTTTAATATTCCAATTTTCATGGTTTTGATGCAGTCAGGTTGACCTAGCATTACATTTGTTTATGTCTTTTCTAGGAGAACGAAAATTTTTGGGTGATGAGCAAGGACATCAGGACATCGGACAGCTCGGTCCTTCTGCGATAAAGCGGCCAAGACGATTATAACAATCTGATCAATTACATAGTACATATTTAAACTTAATTTTTATGGGATTAAAGGCACTCCTTTACAACTGCTGCAATCATATCTAAGAAGACATAAACATCGGTATATCTAGTAATAATGATATATCTGATTTCAGAGGGTCAGTTTTAGGTCCTCTATTATTTATTATATTTGTAAATGATTTATTATTTTATTTTTTTTCAAACAACGTTGTAATGTACGCAGATGACGCAACAGTAATAAATCAGAACAAAAATATGGATGATAAAAGAAACTCAAAGTCTTGCTGAATATTGGTATAATACTAATTTTCTGAAAGTCAACAGGGACAAAACTATGAAGCTGATTTTTTCCTTAAATAATTCGTTAATTGTGGGTGAAATCATAAAGATTCTTGGAGTTATTTTAGATGATTCACTAAATTAGTCCTCCCATATTAATCGGCTGTGCAATAAAACGTCAGGATATACAGGGTGCTTCAGCTAAAAGTCCCCGGGTCATTATCTCGTAAAATAATAAAGATACTTAAAATTTGTAAATCTCGGATAATTGACACGAAGAAAGGTCTTAAATAACTGTAGTTAAAATTGTTCCTTCGCAGTGCACAGAGATGGCGCTGCGGTGAGAAATTATTTTTGGATGGCTGGAACCTTGAAACATGATTCATACGATTAATGAATAAATTGTGAATAATTTTGACTATGTAAATAATTTTGTAAATACCGGCTGTTTTGGAGCTACATGAATTTTTTTCTCCATTTTTTTGTCTCTGTAAATTTTCAAAACTTCTGCAACTTTTCTATTTATCATTTTAGAACACCAATTATTTAGAACTTTTATCTTATTATATTCCATACTTCTTATATTATCACATATTTTGAAAATTTTTATAATTTTCAGAATTTTTCAAATGCAACTAATTTTTAAAATTTGAAATTAGTAAAAATTTTCAGAATATGTAATAATCTAAGAAGTATGGAATATAATAAGATAAAAGTTCTAAATAATTGGTGTTCTAAAATGATAAACAGAAAAGTTACAGACATTTTCAAAATTTACATCGACAAAAAAAATGAGAAAAAATTCATGTAGCTCCAAAACAGCTGGTATTTACAAAATTTTTTACATAATCAAAATTACTCACAATTCATTCATTAATCATATGAATCACGTTTCAAGGTTCCAGCCATCGAAAAATAATTTCTCACCGCAGCGCCATCTCTGTGCACTGAAAAGGAACAATTCTAACTGCAGGTATTTAAGACCTCTTTTGGTGTCAATTATCCGCGATTTGCAAATTTTAAGTATCTTTATTATTTTACGAGATAATGACTCGGGGACTTTTAGCTGAAACACCCTGTATATTTCTTTTATACCAACTTAAAAAATTGATGAATAGGGAAACACTATTAAATGCATATAAATCATGCCCTTATCCAGTCAAATATGAGCTATGGTATTATCCTTTGGGGTAACTCCACTGACGCTGATAAAATTTTTGTGTTGCAAAAAAGAGTTATTGCTGGTGTTTATCATTTAGAGCATTGTAGGCCTTTATTCATTCAATTTAAAATAATGCCAATTTCATCTTTATATGTTTATTATAGTATCTTGCAAATTCATCGCAACAAAAATTCATACTCCACTCGCGCAGGTTATCACGATTACAATACGAGGTTGGCAACTATCTGAAAACATCAAAATTTCGTCACACAAAATCGGCAAGAAATTCGCTAGACCTAAAATTATACAATAAATTCCCAGAAAGTTTCAAAACACTTGAATATAATAATTTTAAAATGAAGGTAAAGTACCACATTCAATAAACGAATATGTGAACACCAAAGTAGAACATAGCTATCTTTTATTCTAATTTTTAATATGTATCTTGTTCAGTTATTTTAAATCATTTGTAATTTAGAGAATATAAAAATGTATGTACAATTTTTCCTTTGTGACCTTTCGTACCAAACTATTTCATTGATTTTAGCTCTTATCTGTTGTTATTTTTTGTTTGTTTGTATAGGTGTGCTAAATTTTTATTTTCTTTAAGTAAATATATTTATTGTGATAATTTACGTTTACATTTAGAAAATAGGTATTTTCAAAATGTAACTAAATTTCTTTGCTGCTACTTGCTATAAACATTTTGTATGTAATACAGTTAAATAAATCTATCTATCTTATACAGTATCGGCAAGTCCTGGATTAGGTATGTATAGTTTCAACGACTTAACCGACCGCATAAAACAATTATTTTTCCGCTTAACTAATTTTTTTTTCTAAGGCTATGTCGAAATTCCAACCGCGAAGGAGTGACACTTTTATAGATTGGGAATACATGCAAAACCTATTTAATGATACAGAGATCATAAAGAACGTGGACATCTAATATCAATTAATTGCAGTACCTGGCCAACAATCACTCGTTTACAATTTTCTCGAAAACTGCTAATTTTAGAAAGAAAAGTTTCAAATAAAAAAAGTTACGTCCATCTTTTATCTCCGTTACTTCTCGATAGACTTGGTGTCTATTTCGAAAGATAAAAAAGTTTCCCGCATGTTACATTTGAGAATGCAAATTTTTTCTACATAGCCTTAGAAAAAAAAATAATGCTTTCTACACTTATTAAAATTTGACCTACATATTAACATATTATGTTAACAAATATATAGTGATAATACGATAAAGATTTCAGAGTAATTCATTGTGCCGTTTTTGAGTTAGAGCGAGTTAAGCGGAAAAGTAATTGTTTTATGCGGTCGGTTAAGTCGTTGAAACTATACATACCAGGACTTGCCGATAGTGTATATTATATTCCTACACATTTAAGAAAAGTATTACTAGTGATTTTTTCTACTTACTTTCTGTATTTTATCTTTTTCAGGTACTAATTTTTCTCGAAAAGTACATTGTTTCATATCATAAGGAAAAAAATCAAAAAACTTTTTTGTTTTTTTTTTGCGATTTTTTTATATTTTCCGAAAATTGTCGAGTTGACAAAGTACAGATTCGTAATCAACACCCCGAAACATAAAAGAACCAAAATTCAGAACTTTTAAAAATGTTTTCAAAAGAAAAAAGAGGCCTTTTTGACATTTCCCGAAATGTTTCGAGGTGGCAAAGTGGAAATTCGCAATCAGCACCCCAAAAAACATAACTGAACCAAAAATCAGAACTTCTCCAAAACTTTCCAGGTAGAAACTACCAAATGATTTTACTAATTGCATACCTGCAAAATGTCTCACTCTTAAAAATATATAAACTAAAACAAAAGTTTAATAAGTTATTATCTAATTAAAAATAAAATTGTTAAAGTTTCGAAAAAAATATTCTCGTTCCTTTCCTAAAAGGCCTTTTAATATGTCAAACATAACGGTTTATTTTATATGTATTTCTATAGTCATGTGAGACGTTGAATTATATTTATTTTAATTTTATGTACATTGTCTCTGAAGAGGCAACCAGCTGGTACAAAAACATGTCTACAAAAAACTCTTGTATTAAAGTTCTCTTCTAACTTTTCTGAAGTATTTTGACGTGCTGGTGTCATTTATAGACTCAAGAAAAGTATCTATCGTGTCAGTTTCCCTCTGCTATCCCCTTTTATCCCCAAAAAGGCTCTCTCTTTCTATTTTTTCTTTCTTTCTTTCATTTATCGACAGTTGATAGACAATAATTTTTTTTTAATTTCAATGGGTACATCGTGTTGTGACCATTATCAATGTTTGAATCTTCAACCCCCTACCACCTATCATTACCTACTTAGGGAGGTAAAAGCTGCATTTTTCTTTATCAATCGACATTTAATGGCCAACAAATTTATTTTATTTTTATTGTAAAGTTATGAGTACATGATGATGTATACATTACCGAAGATTGAACTAATCAACTACTAGCACCCTTTACTACTACCCGCAGTGAAGTGAAGACTACATTATCCTAGATAAACCCATATTTAATGGCAACTAAAAATTATAAAAAAAAGATTTTGCTTTAGTCATGCAACCCATCATTTTTAATGATTTTCAATGTGCTGAAACTGACAAAGTTATAAAATAGATGAAAAAAAACTTTGTGTACTAAAATGAAAAAAATAAAGATATAAAAAAATGAATTGTCTTAAAAGCATGTCGCGAGCGAGAAGTTCATACAGGCATTAATATTGTTTGACAGAGATTTTAAGTAAGTATTTTTTTTTCTATTCACGCGACAAACTTTTATGACAATTATTTTTTTGTTTTTATTTTTTTCTTTTTAGTACCTACCTAAATACTAGTAGAAGCTTGTTTTTAAAAAGTTTTTTTTACATTTAATTTAATTTTAAAAATTTCAGTTACGCCTTAAACTGTGCATTTGTGATAATGCATCGACCACCTTCCAACTCAATCATTAGACCCTGAATACCCCCTAGGAGTACTCATCGAAACAAATTCAACAAGCCCAAACTCGAAGGGGTTCCATTATATTATTGTTGGGTTCCATAATATTGTACCATAATTCTTATGGCTCCATAATATTGTATTGTCATCAGATCTACATGTGTATGCAAAATTTTAGCTCGATTGAACGTAGTTAAGTCGTTTAAATTTGACCAGCAATATTTGAACTAAACATCCTAACATACATACAAACTAACGTATATACAAAATTTCAGCTAGATTGGACATCGTATCTCGAAGGGGTTCCGTTATATTATTGTTGAGTTCCATGGTACCATAATATTGTATTGTCATCAGAACTACATGTGTAAGGAAAGTTTCAGCTCAATTGAAAGTCGTATCTCGAAGGGGTTCCATTATATTATTGTTGAGTTCCATAATATTGTAACATGGTATCATAATATTGTATTGTCATCAGAACTAGACGTGTATGCAAAGTTTCAGCTCGATTGGACGTCGTTAAGTGGTTCAAAATTGACTTGCAAGAGTCCGCCGAAACATACTAACTAACATACAAAGCAAGTTAAATAAAAAATTGTAAAAAAGATTCGTCGCATAGATTTTTCGCAAATTGCTCTTAAAATGCCTAAATATCTATACAACTCGAAAATTAGGCGTAAAATGTCCGAATTTGAAAATCGCTACTGATTGACTCAAAATTTTATAAATTGATAAATAGATGCTAAGGTCAAAGTAAGGTCAAACAAAATACCTTCCACGGATTAACACACAAGTATGGTGGATAATTGTAGAGGCATGATAGCTTTTTTACAAGCATACGTCAAAAAAACGTTTCTGTTCCAGAAATAATATCACTGTATTCCTATGTATTTAAATCTGCTGAATACTAATCCTACTCAAAATTTAAAAAAAAACTTAATTTTTTTTAACACCAAAAAACAGCTATTTGGCAATGATCTACGTGACAATTTATTATTACTGTCACTATTACTGTTACTATTACTAACGATATTACTACTGTTAGATCATCACTACTCTGTTTTACCGACGTAATCACCATCACCACTACCACTACCACAACCTACTTCATCATCACCATCTTTTTCTGTATCTGTTTGCTGTCATTGCTTCATTTTAAAAAACTCTTCTTTCATAAGCTTTGTATGATGTCCTTTTTATTTTAACTCTCGCTAATTATTCGGTTAACCACGTAACCAGTATCGCAATACGAATTTTTTACAAATATTCCTGTAGATAAAACAGTAACAGTTAATAGTATATTACGTAATGAGTGTTGTAAGAAGCATATTACGCACGAATGGAAAAGTTACGCACGATGCCGCGTAGCGGCGAGTGCGTATTTCCATGAGTGCGTAATTGCTTTACAACTTGAATTATGTACTATACTTTACCTACGATCATATTTATTTATTTATTTAGTAAAATCTGGATTTAATTTACTAGTCAACAATATTATTCAACAAATATTATGTCAGTTTTGACAGCGTTTGAAAATTACGTAGGCGCATTTGTTTTTTTAAACCCCGCGTCAGCGATATAAGCCACCTATAATTGCGTGTGCCGTGCGTTTTGTTTGCAATATGTAAAATTCAACTTACATAGACGGCAGGTAGTGTGTTTTTTACTATTTACAGTAGTGATCGTAGGTCAAACGCGGATTTACGGGAGATGAAAAGTTTTTTTCGGATTTCTGCCCCACGCTCAATAAAAAATTTTGGGTTCAGTGTCCCCCCCCCCCCCCCAAGCTCAATATCCAGATCCGCCCTTGTCGTAGGTAAAATAAATTACACAATGATGAAAATTTGGCAAATGGAACTAAGTTAAGCATAAAAGCTATAAGACCACTTACTTTTCGAGTATTAACACCCAAGAGGTCGATTTTGTACCTGGTAAATTTTTTTGTGACAAAAACCTGTTTTCCCATGAAAATTATTTGAGAATTAAGGGAATAGAAAAATCGCGACACGAAGTGGAGCATTTTTTTGTATGTCCATTAATTCGAACAAAATTTTCATGGAAAACAGGTCGCTCAAAAAAATTTACCCGAGTAGAAAATAAACCTCATGTGTATTACAGAAGATTAATATATGATTCAAAAATATTATCTAAAATAATTATTAGAACAACAAAACTGTTTATTTAAGGTTTAAAAAATAACAATTTATAATAAAAAATGGAAACTTTTTCTAATGTTATATAACCCGGGAGACAGCGTTGCACTTTTGATAGTGATTTTACGCCGCTTAATTTTGTGTGTAATCGATAGTCTAGATATGGCTAGCAATAGAAACAAGCGTCAGCTATCAGGATCGTGGTGGGCCTGGTCGTGAGAGAACGCCTATTGTGTCGAAGAAAAAAAAAATCAAAAATGATTTCAAGTCGTTTGAAAATTTATACAACAAATGTTTACATAATAATAATAATTTTAAAAAAAGTTAACGTTGATAACAAGAGATTATACGTCAGCCGCTTATATAAATCTGTATAAAAAAATAATTGATGTAAAATCATTTCAGGTTCTATGAAACTTATACAACTAACTCTTTATATTATTAAAATGATAAGAACAATCGTCATCTATTCTTTCAATGAGTGTAAGTAAGACCATCAGCTGAGGGATTATAAGTGCTGAGCGAGCTTTTAATCTGAGTATGATGCAATCTAATGTATGATCTAACTGACGATTGTTCCCCCTTTATATCAATAGCTGACGTACATTTTTATTTAATATATTGTTTAAATAATCATTTCTAGAAATTTCAAGTGACTTGAAATCAATTTAAACTAAAATTTATGGTTTTAATCTAGTTTTCATAGCATACGTAATGTGTAGGGTATCTCAAAAATTTTTATTTTTTTTTGAAAATTGTTGTTCCCCAGGATTTTTCTTATTCCCCTTGGTTCCTAATGAAACGATATGAGGTTTGAAACCTGTAGGTTTAGGAGAAAGTTTGCCCCTGGGGGCTACAGCTTTAAATTTCTGTAAAAAAACGCCGAAATTAAGAAAAGCAATTCTTTTTGAAAAATATATTTTCTCTAATTAAATGAATGTAGTTGGGATTCTTTAGGCTTTTTTTACTGTCAGATATCTTATTTGAAACGAGTGATACCGGTACTGTCTCCACTTTCAAATACCATAAGTGTCGATTGAAACTTATTAGTGCGGCCTAAACTGCTTTAGGATCAATAGTTTTGTAACTTTTTAAGCAGTGCCATAGCTGTAAATCATTCATGGGGCATCTGCTGCTTTAGGAGCGTTCAACTAGCATTTAATGTAAACCAGAGCATTGAAAAGACAGATTTGCCGCAATTTATCAACCTTTTCTAGCTCATAACCGAGGTACTCGCTAAATGGGCACATTTTTGCTGCAAAGATTATTGTTGACATCCATCTTGCTTTTTGAAAAACTCTAGGCTTCTGCCAGTGAGTTCCGCCCAACACTATTAGTAAGACTTCAGCACGTTCTCTGCAGTCTCCACGAGAAAAGAGATCCTTGTTCTGGTTTAAAACAAGTTTCAAGAAAGTAACGGCTTCCTCTTTCAAAGATCTTAAGTTCCTGTCTTTGGTTAGAAATAAATATGAAATGAAGGAAGAAGATATACGTTTTTAAATATAGCAATAATCAAATTTATTTTATATAAACATGGTAAGCTGAAAAAACTGCATACTTATCTACATGTCCTCTTCGCACGGCTTGGCAACTGCGACTGAAAATAAAACTCGGCAAGTCTATAAATGCTCCAAAAAATGGCGATTTCACGTGCGCCCACTTGGATGCGCGAACTCTTTCCGCCAATGCGAGTTAGACTGCAGGTTTTTCAGTGGCTAGACACATGGTTCCCCGAATTCTTCTACTTAAGTAGATCCTAAAGAGCCCTATCGGTCATAAGTAAGGGCGCAGGAAATTTACGTAGAAATGCGCAGATGGTTACTGTCACAATTTGTCAAAGTCTGTGCAAATTTAACCTACAGGAAAATACAATGGAAAAATATATTTTTTAAAATTGTTTATTTTCCAGCATTAGTGTATATTACCATTGTAATTGAAACCATACATTTTTAGTTCAAATTGATTTCAAGTGACTTGAAGTTTCTAGAAATGATTATTTAAACAATATATTAAATGAAAATGTACGTCAGCTATTGATATAAAGGCGGAAAGATCGTCAGTTAGATCATACATTAGATTGCACCATACTCAGATTAAAAGCTCGCTCAGCACTTATAATCCCTCAGCTGACGGTCTTACTCTCATTGAAAAAATAGCTGACGATTGTTTTTATCATTTTAATAATATCAAGAGTTAGCTGTATAAGTTTCAATGAACGTGAAATGATTTTACATCAATTATTTTTTTTATACAGATTTATATAAGCGGCTGACGTATAATCCCTCATTATCTACGCAGCTAACTTTTTAAAAATTATTATTATCATGTAAACATTTTTTGTACAAATTTTCAAACGACTTGAAATCATATTTGTTTTTTTTTTTTTCGACACAATAGACGTTCTCTCTCGACCAGGTCCACCATGATCCTGACAGCTGACGCTTGTTTCTATTGCTAGCCATGTCTAGACTATCGACTACACACAAAATTAAACGGCGTAAAATCACTATCAAAAATGCAACGCTGCCTCCCGGGCTATATGAAATACACAATTATTATAAACAATGCTATTATATTAGATTCTTTTTCATGGTTAATATTTTCTTGGGAAACATCACCAAATCACTTTTTCTCATTCCTTTTGTCTACATAAATCAAGATGAAAACGCGAAATATCAGATTTTAATTTTACTTCCACATCCAGTGGAAGTATAGTAACGACAAAAAAATTTTTAAAAATTTTTATTGTTCAAATAGGCTTAGAATGTCATGAAACGTCGAGATTTCAAGTTTGAGCGAAAAAAAAATTTCTGTCTGTCGGTCTGTAACTTTTTTTGTGCGCACGTTTACTCTGGAACCGTTTGAGATATTGACTTGAAATTTGGTACACGTATGTACTTTACCGAAATCTAGAACTAGATTATATTTTCATCTTGTTCCGTCGAAGGGTTGGGGGGTAAATTGGGGTAAATTTGGGGAAAATAGTTAAATCAAGCAGGTAAGAGTCCATAAAATTGGTATTTAGTATATACAAGAGAAGCTAAGGTCTCAAAAAAAAATTTGGCATTGGCCACCCCCATTACCACCCCCACCCCATTATTAAAGGGGATGAAAAAAAAATGTGATTTAGTGTGTGTGTACAAGAACCAGAAACCTCAAAATATTTTTTTACTTTATCCACCCCCCCACTCCCAATCCCCGTCACCACCCCCACCCCACTACCGATGTGGGGTATCGTTTTATGAGTTCTTGGGGTAGAGGATTTCAAATATTATATTATTAAAGTTCCATAAACAATTATTTCCAGATACAAAATTTTTTCGTTGTGTGACTTGGATAGAAAATCCGGATGTGGAAGTAGTGATTCCTTGGGCAGCGGTTTTTTAGTTTGACACATGACACAAAAGTAACATACATTTTTCTCGATTTTTCCACTGATCGATAGCCCTTTTCCTCACTTTAAAAAAATTGTTTTTGAAAATGTACTTTTTGATTGGTTAATAGAGTAAGAATTTATTAATCGTATTTAAACAATTAAATAATGACTTATAGCAACAAGATATTGGTACGGCCATATGTTCTTGATTATCTCCAATGTTAAGTAACTTTTTTATGGAAATTTCAAGAAATCACAGAGACAAGGTATATACGTATTAGATAACACTTGGCCTCGACTTTAACTCATTCCTATAATGGTTTGTAACTAGTTTTTATGTTCTCAAATACATTTTGTTAAATAATAATATGGAGGTAACTGTTGATACGCTGCTATTTATCCGCTGATTAAATTTACTTAGTGGTGAAGAGATTGACGCCCCTATGAATAATATATTGTATATAACCGCCTGTTGAATGTCTCATAAGAATTAGGCCAACCTTGCGAAGAAATGGATATAAAAATAACAGTTTAAAAGATTTGTAGATAGCTTAACCAATGCAAATATTAGTGCTCGAGTTCTCTAATTCCATTAAGTTGATTCCCGATTGGCATGCAACGGTATCGATTCGGAATATCCAATATCAGTCCCTCGTTTCATCTTAACTTTCGAATTCTACTTTGATTCCTCTGAAAAGTAAATCACGAAGAGTAAACAGGCGACAGATTGCACATTTCTATTAATTCGAATTGGATTTGGAAGGAAAATAACTTTAATTGAACGCCAAAGTGATTTCGTGGAAGTATTTTATACTAATTATTCCACTTTAACTGTTATTTTTATTGTCTGATGTGAGGACTGTTAAATTCAGCTCAAACGTGCCATTTATTTTTCATTTGAAAAGGGAAAATATTTAACGCGAGTTCAGTTGAAGGCACACGAATGAGATCACGAACACTATTAGAGTTTCGAGCTCAGTTAAACTAAACGAAAGCTCTGTAACTTAGCATTCATTTTTTATACAAAAACGTGCTGGCATTGGAAAATTTGGACTCTAAAATAAGGAAATCCAATAAACCATAATAAGGAATAGTTAAATAACTATATTTCCAATGAATGCTCAATAAGCGAAAATTTTAGGAGTGTCTTTAGTAAACCGTAAATTAATAAAAAAACTACACAATAATTTTGTTTGTATGGTGATTTGTAATTTAAATGCAAAAAAATTACCTAATTTCTCAATAAATCTATATTTATTTAGATAATGAAAAATACCTTATTTGCAATATAAAGGAAGGAACTAGGGATTAGTGAAACTTACTATTACTCAGGACTCAGGTGTTCATTTTACTTGCTTTTTCAGGAACCGATGAGTCTATTTCAGGATTGAGAACAATTTTTTGATAAATTTCAAATGTTTTCTGATTTCGTTGATATCCAGTTCATATCTATGATATTTGTTTTTCAATTTTGTTTCATTCATTTAAAAATTAATTAAACACAATGTCAAAATACTTTTTATTGGATCTTTTGAGTTTAAACCTAATAGTAGAATGCAGGCTTTCACGGAACTAAAAGGTAGTTATTAAGAAGAAAAGACATTATCATTCACATTGCTTTATTGGACATATGATTTTTTTTTAATTATAAAAAAATGAAAATAGCACAATTATGATAAAAATGTTAAATTCCTGGAAAAGGTGAGCGGCATTAAAATTTTACAAATATTGTTTAAAATGACCCCCACCACAATCATTACTTCTTCTCTCTCGTACAATTGTTACTCATTACGTTCCTCAACATTTGTGGAGTGATGCTATTACAAGCTCTTCTTGTTCTTCTTCGAGAAGCTTAATAGTCATAACGGGAGATGTGTAGACCTGAACCTGAATATAACTCCATAGAAAAATATGATGAGGTTAGATCGGGTGATCTGGCAGGACATTATGGGACCCTGATTTGCAATAATTTGTGGGTCATGGGTTTCATTCAAATAATTCATAACATGGTGGTTGTTGTGCTCCGTCTTGATGGAAATACAACAATTCGTGGGCTAAGTCACTAGGCAATTTTTTCGACCCGCAGTTTACGCGTGAGTTACTCCTCGCAGCAATCGGTATTGTGCTAGACGATTTTGTTCAATTTTTTTCCAAATTTGAGCTCGCAAGAATTCAAGATACCTTTGTCCTGCCAGCGTGAAACGAGATTCATCGGAAATGTTGAAGGCAAAATTTCTTTCTCTTCTCTTGAGAGTTGTTAATTAACTATTCGCAAAAAACAACTCGTATTATCGAATCTGATTCGCACAAATGTTGGTGGAGATTATACTTGAACATATAGTGTAGTAAATAGGGATTCTAAGATGACTGATCGGGGACAAGAAAGGTATAAAGCTGAGTTTTGGTATAGACGCTCCTAATGCAGGAAGATAATCCATAGAGTCCCCATGAATCCGCTGTGGGCTTTCAGCGCCACCTTCAATAAAATGGCTGAAAATCGAGGATTTTTGCAGTTAATGAAAAATATCTAAGTTAATATTGAAGTTATAAAAATTTTACAAAAAACATTTTTGTTAATTATAAAACTTTTGATATATAAAATGACATATCTTAATCAAATTATATGAGGTTAATTGTTGAATGAATCTTGAAAATATATATAAAATTGGTTGGTTTCTTAACTATACCCAAATGTTTTACTTGCCTCTTTATACAGATTCGGCCAATGTAGTTTTATATTTTCTGAGGTAAGCGAGTGCAAGAAAGAAAACACGAAACAAAAACAAAAAAAAGGAAAGAAAGAAAAAGAAAGGAAAAGAAACAATGAAGAAAATAAGCTGTTTAGAAAAAAGATGAATGGAAAAAAAATTAGTAGTTACTTCAGTATTAAAATTATAGGCATCAAATAAGTACCCCTGTAAATTTGAAATACTCATTTAAAATCAGGAGCAATTATATAAATATGTAACGTTAAATTAGGTTCCGATCTTATAGTTGTATAAGCGGATGTAAATTTAAAAATGAATGCGGCTACGTTTTTTTTAAATGTTTTAGTTGATACCTGAGGAAAAGGGTATTTATATAAGCTTCTTTACTTTTGTTGATAGCAAAGTGGATAGAGAAGGTAACTTGTTTGTGTATCGCTGGTTAAATAAAAATAGTCTGGAAACCTTCTTGTTTCCTATGGGTTTTATTTCATAGAATCATTATAATTTAGGTTCATGGATTTGTCATGTCTGGAGGGGGATAATAGTTTTTATTTTATGTATTTTTCCTTTGGTTGCTGGCAGGAGATATTTTGGCTGCCTAACCTAAAACGATAAACAAAACACAAATTAGTAATAGCTACCAGGAAGAGTTTATATTGTATGACTTACTGTTGGATTGAGCTAATCCTATTATTTTTCCTTGCTATTTTCTCTGCAATTCGGTTCAAACAAAGTGTGTAAACATCTTTGGGAATGTCTGTAAGTGTAGGCAAATATACACGTTTCATGGCGTATCGGCTGGAAAAAAGGATTTAGTTACATTTCTATTTGTTACAACAAAACCACACTCTCTTACCTGTCGTTAACAGGTTCTTATTTATTTATTTAAATAAATAAGCCTGGTAGACCTTTTTATTATTTGTTTTTGTCAGCTGTCATATTTCAGGTTGAGGACAACATTGGTTATGGAGAAAAATTTATGGCATTTAAATTATTAATCCTAGTTTTATTTATTTTTATTGTAAATATAGTTCGATCATGGGTTTTATGCTTATTAGTCTCTATTTTAAGAATTGCTTTAATCATTCTGTGGTTAGGACTATTTTCTGTGTATTTATAAATTAGTACGCGAAGAGGAATTATGGGTAGGTTCCTAATGAAATGGCAAGTTGTGATTGATGCTCGAGAACATGTGGTTGACCCGAAAAGAAAACGCCGTTTTCTTGTTCATTTGGTTAGCCTTCGTTCCGCCGCTCAGACGAGATTTTTCTGACTATTTTTTTTTTAAACATCTCTATATTCACTTTTAGGGATTATACTGGAAAGTCTTAAAGTTTAGAAGTGCCTGATTGTTGGTTAAGCTATTTGAAGCCAATTATGGTTATGGTGGAACTTCTAAATAGGTAGGAAACGAAGCTATCGGATCCTCGTTTTTTGTGTGAGCCCATTCCGGTTTTGTTGGGTAAGAGTACTTTTGCGATTTTCTTAGAATACCAAATTCTAAACGTTTTATCCTTTTATATAGGCAAGACATTGTATATGGTTAATTCATCTATTGGAGAGTTAAGTCTTTCCTTTCAAGTTTGGGAGCTAGATTTTTCTTATTATGGAAGTTTTGTTGGAGGCCCACGTGCCGAATTTTGGATTGGAATTTGCTGTTATGGTTACGAATTTACGAATTTGTGGTTGTGAGGACGCTACTAGGACAGACTTTAATTACGTAGGCTGCAGTCACGCATCAAGTTATATGAAAGGGAATTCACCTGGAGAGCCTGGAGTTTCTGGTATCATTCATCACCTTTAAGGACTTTTAAGGTCGGTGGCTTATTTTTAATTCGCAGTACAGGGATGACCAGACCACCTTTGTTGCGTTTCAATTTTTTGTTCTTGTAATTTTTTTATCATTATGGCCATTTTGAGTGCCTAAAGATTTGATATGTTACTCATGTAGTATATTTATTTTTTTTACAATTAATGTGAGTAACTGCGCAGTTATATACGTATCTTTAATTGTCTTGTACATGCACATATCTTAGGATACTAGAAAGATGTTGGATGATAGTAACGTCCGTACAGTATACTGAATTTATTTAAATTAGAAGTTAGTAAGCCGAGTAAGACTTTTTTGTACGATTTTTTTAGAGTAAATCAGAGAGAGTCATCTTATGACTGAACCTTTCACCATTTAGTTATAAATTTTTTTTCCTATTTGGATATACTTGTCCTATTTTCTGTAATAAAATTTTATCTTAAAATTGACTCTACTATTTATTGATTATGTTGTCAAAGGAGACTTCAAGTATTAGAATAAATACGGAGTTCGGTAATTTTAAATCGGTGTGTCGAACGGGTGCTTAAGGTTGGTGAAATTTTATTGGAAATTACCTGGCGCTCAATCCTTTTTTTTTGGCAAAATATAAAATCGTTAAAAATAAAAGAATCTCACCACTGAAGTATCTTGCTGGAGCTAGCCAACCTTGAGTTAAATGAGAATTTAGTACTTTAAGTCTTTGAAGGCTTAATTTCATTTCAATACGTAACAAATCATGTGTGTGATTATACTTGTATATAAGCAAATGGAAATGATGAAGTATTAAATATATGTGCTAATTAAAGTAGGTAAAGAATGAGAAACGGCATGTACCCCCCACTCCTCACCCCACCCTAAACGAGATTGGTCGATGGGAGGGGATAAGCCACGCCCACCTTAACAGGATTGGTCAATGGGAGGGGATAAGCCACGCCCACCTTAACGGGATTGGTCGATGGGAGGGGATAAGCCGCGCCCACCTTAACAGGATTGGTCAATGGGAGGGGATAAGCCACGCCCACCTTAACAGGATTGGTCAGTGGGAGGGGATAAGCCGCGCCCACTTTAACGGGGTTGACCGATGGGAGGGGATAAGCTACGCCCTCCTTAACGGGATTGGTCGATGGGAGGGGATAAGCTACGCCCCCCTTAACGAGATTTGCCAATGGGAGGGGATAAGCTGAACCCACCCTAACGGGATTGGTCAATGGGAGGGAGGGAGGTGAACTCAACATACTTCTAAATGGGGTGGGAGGTGTGTGAAGCGGTGGTGGTATTATAGACCTCTGTTACAGGCATACATCTTAAAACATATTTAGAGAGTTCAAATACAAAGCACCTCCCCAACCAAATTAACTTTTATTATATAAATACATTTAACACCATTAAGGTTTCCATTATTGTTCATGTGTTAACAGTATTTCAAGAAACAATTAAATTTTAACTATTCAAGATGGTCGAAAACTGTAGTGTCTTGCCTGAACTGAAATTTGACTTACTTAATAATTTACCTTCAGCACCTCAGAATAAAAATGATTTAGTGATACTTGGTGAAAGAAGGCATAAACTAAATAAATCGAGAAGCAAATATGTGTCAACGGGATTATCCAGTGACTTCTGTTATAACCCATGTGTAAAGCTAAGCTAAAGCAATAATTTTTACTGAAAAAGAGTGGACTCATTTTCTTACATTTCGAGGAATTGTTAATAATTTCATATACTCCAACGATAAAACCCAACCAATAGACGCTGGTGATTTCTCTATTCAATTTGAGCAATTCCCCAATTCCAAAGTTATAAAAATTGTAAAGAACAATTCATACGTTTACTTGGGTTATGAATCAATCTGCAAGTTGTGGGAAGTATTACCACTTGTCAAGTATAGCATTGATATGTTAAAAAGACAGCAGTTTATAAATTATTTCAAGAACGTGCAGAGAGAACTACAACGTCAAGGAGGAAATGTATTTGAAAATGCTGTAAACCTTATTCAACAGAGCATTAATTGTAATAATGAGAATGTTTCCCTGCTCATGGAGTTAATTTACATTTATCCAGAAGTATTCGAAGTGGAATGTTTTGGTAGGGTGTAATGGTGAAGAAAATAACATTTAATTTAGCGTTACTAGGAAATTTTTAGCCATTGATCGAATGTCACATATTGTAAGTCCTATTTTAGAAGTAATGTATATAGTGATAGATTTTGTAAATTAATGTAAGCGTAACTCATTTACTTGTTATTATATACAATTTTATAAAATATGTGAAAAAGATATAAATAAAAACACTTATTACTTAAAATTTGTTTTATTAAAATAAAAAGACATATGTACAGATTATATTTATACAATTTGATTTTTCAAAATCCATGAATTATGTTGACTGTTTAACCCAAGCCATTTTATGTAGAGTTTATCCCCCTTTTTTCTGATAATCCTCTCCACAAGATATATGTCAGGATACTTTACTTTCTGTAGTTCATGCTCGTAAAAACCTCCTTGAATTTGATCCCCTTCCTGATCGTCCAAGAGATATGTTCTAGGATTACTTCTATGAATCTTTCTGATTTGGAAAATTTCATTTGACCAATTAGGAGTATAACCTTTTGAAAATGCTTCTCTATATTTACTAATTCTTACATAATCGTTAACTTTAAATTTTTGTTTTCTTGGATCAACTGTTTTCAGATGGCTATAGGCAGTTCGCAACAATCGTTTCTCATCTTTCTTTTTAACATTTATTGGTTTCATTCCAATAGTTCTGTGTTTTGTGTTATTGTATTCTGTAACGATATCTGATAAGATATCTAACCATTTGTAATTTCCTTGTAGGCTGAACTGCCTCCACATTTTATTTTTTAAAGTTCTATTCACTCTTTCTACAACACTCGCTTTAAGGTGTGTGTAAGAGCTATAGTGGTTAATTTTCCACCTATCGGTTAATTCCTTAAATTTCTTATTGTAAAATTCTTTACCCATATCTGTCTGTAAATTTTTGGGTCGTACATTCATCTGCGACAAGATCTTGTCCATCGCTCGTACAACTTCATTTCCACTTTTATTTTTCAGAGGTTCGCACCAAACAAATTTTGAAAATACATTAATAACCACTAAAATATACTTATAACCTTTATTTATTTTAGCATACTTGATCATTTCAACAAGATCTGCTTGAACAAGATCATTAAGACCCTTAACAATTACTCGTCTTCTTTTAAAGTACTTTCTGGCAGGCTTATGAATTTCATTGACTATTTCCTGTTTAATGTTAGTCATCCTTGGTCAGCGGGCACTGCAGAATAAAGATCCGCATATAGCGGATCTTTATTCTTTGCATAGAACATAAACCTATCTTCAAAATTTATGATTTCCCCCACAAGTTTTTCTGGTAAAACTTCTTGCGTGTTTAAGAAAACTGTGGTATCGACAGGTGAAACCTCTATATTTTCAACTCTACCAGATACAGGGATTTTGTATTCTGTTGTAGTATTTTCTAATGTGTAGAAATTTATACTTTTAGATTTCTGTAAACGACCTCGTACACTTATAATACATTTGCTATGAAGTGAAGCGGGTTCGCAAATGTAAAAAGGTGATGTTCTTGGGGGTGAGGTTAAGATGGGTGAAGGGGGAGTTGGTGCAGAATATGGAGTTATTCTCTCCCTCAACATGTGCCTTCCAAATTTATCAATTGGCATGGTTAACAGACCTAAAGTTTTACACTTAATGAGGCTCTAACTTTCCACACATACTATTTATCGTATTATTTTAGCTTCCCTCAATTGTTCTATTATTGAAATTATTTCATTGTTATGTCCATTATTCCCTGCTAGTTGTGACGCTATCAGGAGTCTTAAACGATCTACAATTTCATTATAGTCATCAAAATGCTTATATTCAATCTGCTTATTATTGAATTCCATCATTGTTAGATTTCCCCCTCTCTTGTTTTGACTCCTCGTTTTCATCGTTTGCGATGTTGGAAGTGAACTAGATCTCGATCTTTGCACCGTAGCGGGTATTGATGATGCTGATTTATTTGAGGTAGTGGTTTTCTTATTGTTCCTTTCTTGAGTCAGCGAATATAAGTTCGTAACTCTTGGTTTAATAATATCTATAAATTTAAATGAATTCGATGTAGATAGGCCTTTCTCAGGATCGTAACCTAGGTAATGAGCATTAGTCTTTCTAATTATATCAATGTACTGATCTATATCAGTCGGTCGATAACCCGCAGGATGCTTTTTAAACATTAATTCATATAATCCCGGTGTACCTGTGTATTTAAATTGACCGTTAATGATAAAGTCGGCTCCATCAAAGTCAATAGTTGCATCACCAATCGCATATTTTTTCGCAAATGGGTCGAAGTAAACACCGAAGGTATCGTCGTACTCATTTTTTACGTCCTCAAGTTTACCTTCTATATACGCTCGCGGTAAAGGTTTTTTAAATTGTTGTAAATACTTTTCATGCTCGGCCGCTGTAGATGTATCTGCTATCGTTGCTGGAAAAGTTTCATCAAAGAAACTTTCAGCGATTTCAGGTCTTACTTGGGTTGGATCATACTGAAATGTTTCATCTTCCAAGTGAACAGGTCCTGCGGTATTGTAATATTCAAGAGGAGTTTGACCAATTGATCGAGTGTTTAAACTTTCACGGTTAATTTCTTCTTTTAGCTCCTTTTTCAAATAAGGTTTTGGAAAAGCACTTTCCGTTTTAATTAGAGTTGACACCAAATCTTTAAGAGGTTGAGTAATTGGCTTGTAAGTTTTCTCTAACTGGGACTGTGATTTGTCAATATCTCTTTTCAAACTTTTATATTTTTGTTTCAACGCCTCTCTTGTTTTTAACAGTTGTACTGCTAATCGGTTATCCATGATTACTGATTGATATCGTTCAGTGTTTTAACTTTATATATGAATGAATTTATCGAATCCTTTTCGATACTTTCCAGAGTTAATAGCGCAATCTTTATCTATTACGACAAATCCATATTTATCTTTCCAACAAAATGCACAGAGCTCTCTAAAATCTTGAAAACACATATCCACATTTACATGATCATCATAAATATGTTTCAAATTGGTCATATCCTGAGGGAATATCACAATAAGGTTAGCATTATCTCTACACAATTGTTTTGGAATGGCACTGTATGTCTGACATAGATAAAAACAATCAGTGTTTTTATGACGTCCAAAACAAAAATAACTTTTAATGATATTTTGATTACAAGAAGCTAAATCATCGAATATTATCACTGAATTCGGTTTTATTTCTTCTGGAGGTATTACTGCATCACCATCGTTATATTCGAAATATCCAATTTCATTCACAGGTTCCATTAGCATTCTTAAGTACTCATATTTTGGTTGATATAGGGACTTAGAATATAAATATATATTTTCAAAACGTAAACCATTGGGATGTTCTAACAAACTGAGCATTACATTTGTCTTTCCACATCCCGAGCTTCCAACCAAAAGTCCTCGTTTCGATTGTCCACCAAATAAAATACCATGCTTTTGAATCGTGCTGGTCATGGAAACGTGATCATGATCTGCTATTGGTAGAACCGTTTCTTGCTGATGAATCTTCATTTCAAGCTGCTACTAATTAATACCTGAGGTGGAATTTTATTACGATAAGAACTATAGCAAACTGACTGGACATCGCATCCTACCTACATATATATAAGGGTGCCTAGCAAACATGTTTCATTTGTTTACACCATTTACATTATAATGGTTCGAAGAAAGGGTTCTCCATCCAGTAAAGCTGAAAACGCCAAGAAGAGAGGATGTGGTCTGCTTAATAAAATAATTAATAAGCTCCCAGTAGAATTGCATTTACCTGGTTATAATTATTGTGGGCCTGGAACTAAACTTTCAAAGCGATTACAAAGAGGTGATAAAGGAATTAATCCATTGGATGAGGCGTGCAAAGAACACGATATAGCGTATTCTAAATTTCAAGACGTGGAAGAAAGAAATCAGGCTGACAGAGAATTAGCTGAAGTCGCACTTAAACGTGTAAAAGCAGCCGACTCAGGGTTTGGTGAAAAAGTTGCCGCGTTGGGAGTCGGTGGGATAATGAAATTAAAAAGTAAGTTGGGAATGGGTCTTAAACGTGGAAGAAGTGACGCCTCAAAGAAGAAAGGTGGACAAATAAATGTAAAAGTTGGTGTAAAGAGAAAAACAAAATCAAAGAAGCGGAGGAGAAGAATTCTAGATACCCCAAAAATAGGTGGATTTCTACCACTTTTGTTGCCCCTTTTGGGGGCACTAGGAGCTATAGGAGGGGGTGCAGCCGGCATTGCAAAAGCAGTTAATGATGCTAAGTCAAATCGTGAACAGGTTGCTGAACAGAAGAGACATAATTTAGCAATGGAGCAAACCACAACAGGGAAAGGTTTATACTTGGGTCCTTATAAAAAAGGCTCTGGACTATATTTGAAAACTTATCCAAAAAACTCCCAATAAAGCTGCCTCACCGACCACTTACTAATTTAGATCTAATGAAATATTCGAAAATGCTTAAAATTCCTCATTTTCGCGACATATTTATGAGAGATACGCTTCCCAAAAAAGTAAAGAAGAATGAAACTGGTATAATAAATCTAGATACGGATGATGGAGAGGGGACTCACTGGGTAGCGTACGCCAAGAAAAACAAAGAAATAATTTAATTTGACAGTTATGGAAATTTAAGACCTCCAGAAGAATTAATAAAATATTTTTTAAGTGATGGCAGCTTGAATACAATCAGATATAATTATGACTCCGTGCAAAATTATAATTCATATATCTGTGGACATTTATGTTTATTTTTTTTGTATAATCAATACAAATAGTAGATTGATTGTTGGTGGGAGGTGAACTTCACCTGATCTCATCATAAATCATTAATTCATAGGAGAAAAAGAGTAGAATAGCCACCTACCATGCATTTCTCAGTGACTGGTGAGCGGTGAGGATCCCTAAATTAATTGTGATATAGCATATTTACAATTCTTTTGCCATCATGCAGAAATTGGCATCCAAATTTTACAATAAAAATAATTGCATGATAGATTTTTCGATTGTATCAAATAATCCAGTAATATATAAGCCTTTCGATGAACGTTTATTATCATTTGAAAAATGGAATGGTACTGTGGAACCATCAGAACTTGCTCTAGCAGGATTTTATTACGGTGGCTACCATGATATAGTCAGCTGTTTTTGTTGTGGAGTCGAGATATATAGATGGGAGGCGTGTGACATACCTATAAATGAACACTTGAAATATTCAGCAAATTGTTCTTATGCAAAATTAATGAGAAGCCTATTGCGGCGAAATATAGAGGAGCACACATGTATGACAAAAAATCATATGGTTGGTTCTAGAAGAGGTTTCATATGGCTTGTGACCATAAGCTTGCATGTAATAAGTATCTATATGTTTATGATACGTAACATATGTTTATAAAAACAATATATACATCTGTACTAATATATTGGATATTATGCCTGTCTGTACATGGATTTGTCTCAGATGTAAAAGTGTTTTAGAGGAATATAATGCACCCATGGATAATAAAATATATACTGTTTGTAGCAATTGTGATATAAGTGATAGAAGGGCACACGCTGCCTAATCTGTTGATATTTTATAACATAATTTATGTATGTATGCAATAAGCATCTGTATATTTATGAATGTAACGAGCGTAATTAATAATAAATACCTTAATAATAAATAATTTGTTTCAATATTTTTCAAAGTATCCACTTTTCCTATCATTCAGTTCTATAGTTCTACTTCAAGCAGTAATTTTTCAAATTTGAAGAATAATTAATTTTTTCAACTTCATTCTACCAGCATTTCACAAATTTACCCCCCCCCCCAATTATATATTTTCTTCTAAGTCACGAATACTATATAAAATAATAAAAGAGAAAATAACTTAAAAAAATGTATTAAAAAAAAGACATATTTTTCAAACTACAAAAAAACTACAAAAAACTACAAAAAAACACCTTAAATTTAGAATCTTACCACTAAAATTAAATAAAACAAAACTAAACTAATCAACTAACCTACACTATACTACACTTCAGTCAAAGGGCATATTGCCCACAAAGGCGTGGCACTTTTTCAGCTCCACGTCAACCACATCGACTTTCGCCTCCACCGTATCGGCCTCTTCGGCAATAAGTTGCTGGCGGTGGCGAAGTCGGTGCAGATGCTGGAGCATTTTATTTTTTGAAAGTTTCAGTTTGTGAGCATACTTATATGCCTTTTTCACCATACACTCCCGCACTTCATGTTTAAAGTTCTCTCTTTCGTTGACCACTGCCGCCTCCTGCTTTGCGACATCGTGCCGCACAAGGTCCAGCCACCCGTTCAACTCAAACTGGAGAAGAGCCTCTCCCTCAGCCTCTCGCTGCACCGTCCCCGGAGATCTCTCATCCGTAGTAGTGCCAGTAAGTTGATCTCCTAAGGACGACACCGCTGTGCTCCTCTCCACATCTAATTTTGGTAGAACTATAAGGGAAAAGAAAGTTAGATATCCAATTATTCAATAAAAAAAGGAAACAGTACCTGGCTGTTGTGGCCCCGATGGTGCCCCAATAGGCCTGAGGTCCGTGAAGGATCCGGCCAGAATCTCAATGCCGGATCCGATGCTCCTAGCCGACCGCTCACGGTTCATTAACTGTACCATCTCTTCCTCGAACGAGCAGTCGGAAAACTGATCAGCCTCTTGGCTCCCTAGGCCTCTTGGGAACATATCTCCACCAGACATCTTATTATTAGCAGGAAACAGCAAACGTGAAGCGCGGTGCACGAAAACGCGGCGAAATTTGAAAATTTAGTCTATTTAAAAAAACACTTAAAAATAAAAAATTAACACTTAAAAATAACTTACGAACAAATGAACCAAAAAGCAAAAATTTAAAAAAAAAATAAACAGAAAAACGGCGCAAATATAATGAACTAATTAACACTTAAAAATACTACTATTCGAACTTAACTAAAAATAAACTAGAAAATAAGGATTGAAAATATATAAAAAAAATAAAAAACTGAATGATAATAAAAAAACGGCGGAATGCAATAAAATAGCGTGGAAAGTACAGAATGAACTGTTAAAATTCACAGCTGAATTTTACTTTAAATAAAGTTCCACCCCAAAAAAAAATTGCAGGTAGGGAGATGGGTAAGCAGTAAGTATGAATGAAATGAACTGCAATGTATGCAAGTTGAATAAACTGCATTAAATTAATGACATACATAAATCACCGATTATTGCAAGTTGGCAAGGTTAGTCACCTATGGTGTGATTGAATATTTTCCGGTATTATATTACATTGCCAGTCTATTGATATGTGATTCAACAGAATGTTCGAATTATAGCATATTATATAATTAAAAAAGATATTATTGCATGGGTTTAATGGACCCACAAAATATTGAAGTTTTTGAAGGCAAAAAGGATGATTGCACAGCAAAATATGTAGAGTCCTCTTTAAATATTTTTCATAACCAAATAAATAAATAAAATTCGGGGATTTTTTGAGTCTCAATAAATGCTTTCTAGGTTTACAAAAATTATTCAAAATTAATTAGCTAAAAATGTTTTTGGGGGTTTGATAATAGTTATGACATTACTCAAGAATGGTTGGAAATCTGTCTTAATTACCAACACAACAATTTTTTTGCAAGCAAAGCATGTTTGTTTTCCCCAACTCAAATAACTATATTAATTAAGTGTTGGGGGGGGGGGGTATATAAAGAAAAATGTGTAATGTATTAACTCATTAATATCAGATTTTTCTTAAATACAGTTATTTGTTATCGAATATATAGTTCCTTGTAAAACTATACTCTACAATGTTGTGTCCTCAGTGTGGAAAACAATTTTCATCAAAAAGTAGTTTGTCGCGTCATCTTCGGGAAAGCTGTCCCTATAGAGAAATAAGTGTACATAGTGCCCCGAAAAGAATCAAACTAAACAATTCACCGCCTAAAAAATATAATAAGGAACCCCAAAACCTTCCTGGCCCTTCTGGTGTGCAGTATCATGCTAAAAAATGTAATAAGGAATCTGAAAATCTAGGCAGCCCCTCTGGTGGTCATACAAAAGCTCAGGAGGTTATTATTAATTTCCCGCAATGTTATGAGAAAATGCCTAAAAATAAATTAATGGGACATTTAAAAAGTTCATCTCACAAGAAAGTCATCAATATTGTAGAAGATGGGGTAGAAAAACTTCAGAGCGCATTCAAAAACCGAATTTCGAGCTACCGTTTTTCCACAAAGAATCAGTGCACAGATATCACCCAGTTTTTGGAAGAAGTAAAAATGAAAGTTATCTCAGTGATTGAGAAATATATTAAAACATTCTTCAGCTTAAAAATTAATATGGAATTATTTGGGCTATACGTTATTGAGGAGAAAGAAATGTCAGACATAAAGTCATTCAATACTAAAAATAAAGTTGTGACGCACTCATTGAATGTATTAAACCTGTATAATGAGTTCAAAGAGGAGATCATAGAGAAAGCATCAACCTTTCAAGAGCGAGACTCAGGTATGTGTAACAAATTTATGTCAATCACAGTTAACGTATGATTTCTGCAGTTATATTTTTTTCTTATATGGTTATTAATTATTTTTTAGGATGGGCTCTGAAGCACGTTAGTTTTCTTGAAGTCAACCTCAACAAATACAACCCGTTATTCGCATCGTCATACATTAGGTTACCTAAATTTATTGAAAATAAGATAGCTGTTTTAAATATTCAAAATAATGATGACAAATGTTTTGCTTATGCCGTTAATGCTGCGATCTTCCCAGCCAATGGACCTCCGCATGAAGTATCATCCTATCCTCATTACGCAACATTGCTAAATTTTGAAGGTATCGATTTTCCTGTTAAATTAAATGATATTCATAAATTTGAGATTTTAAATAATATCTCTATAAATGTATTCGGGGTAAATAATCAGTATAAAGATGGTAAAATGGTCAGTGAGATTGTAGGCCCCTTACATTTCACAAATAAAAAACAAAATACACACGTAAATTTATTACTCATTGCTGATGTTGAAGGTAATAGTCATTACACCCTTATTAAAGACTTGTCACGATTAGTCTCTAGCCAAAGATCTAAACATCACGGTCGAAATTATATTTGTGATGGCTGCCTACTATTTTTTAATTCTCCTGAGAAATTGTATGCTCATGAAAGAAATGACTGTAATCATTTATGTACTATTTTACCTGATACAGATCCACAAATCAATAAGTGTGGGGAACTAATTGCAGGAAATATCCTAAAATTTGTTAATATTGAGAAACAATTGCCTGTTCCTTTCGTTGTATATGCAGATTTTGAAAGTTTATTAAAACCAATTCATTATAATGAACCATCTGATAGTAAATCATTCTCCGTTAAAACGTACCAACATGAGCCATATTCATTTTGCATCTACTTAAAGTGTAATTTTGATGATAATCTTTCCAAACTTGAATATTATCGAGGTGTTGATGCTGTGGAAGTATTTGTGAAAAGATTGGATGAACTTGTCTTACAATTATATCAAAATCACTTAAAAAATATAGTTGAAATGAAACCATTATCACAGAATCAACAAGATATTTTCAATAATAGTCAAATTTGTCATATCTGCGATAAACCTTTTGAGAATGGCGATGAAAGGGTTCGCGACCACTGCCACGTTAGCGGTAATTTTAGAGGAGCCGCTCATTCTCATTGTAATTTAAACTTTAAAATACCTAAATTTATACCAGTGTTCTTTCATAACTTAACTAATTACGATTCTCATTTATTTATTAAAAAATTAGCTTTAAAACGAGAAAGTATACAAGTTCTTGCACAGAATAAAGAAAAATATATTACGTTTTCCAAACAAATTCTTGTAGATAAATCTAATGATAAAAAACCGAAGAAAATTTTCATAAAATTAAGATTTGTCGATTCTTTCCGCTTTTTACCAGCATCTTTGGATAAACTAAGTCAAACGCTAGAAACACATCAATGCCTCGAAGTAAGGAAATTTTATACCGATGACAAACAATTCAATTTATTCAGGCGTAAAGGTGTCTTTCCATATTCCTACGTAGATTCGCTGGAAAAATTGGATGATACCAAATTACCATCACAGGATGAGTTTTTTAATATCTTGAGTGGTGACTCAATTTCTCAGGAAGATTATGAACGGGCTTGTGATGTATGGCATACATTTAATTGCCGAACTCTTGGTGAATATTCAGACATTTATTTAGTATCAGATGTATTGCTTCTTGCTGATATTTTTGAAAATTTTCGACAGATATGTCTACAGACATATAAATTAGATCCTGCACAATATTTAACTGCACCATCCTTGAGTTGGGATGCAATGTTACGAAAGACTGGCATTGAGCTGGAACTTCTAACTGACATTGATATGCTTCACTTTTTTAGAAAGGGAATACGTGGTGGTGTTAGTCAATGCAGCAATAGAAAAGCCATTGCCAACAATCCATTTATTCCGGAATATAATTCATCAGAACCAACGTCATATATATTATATTTAGACGCCACAAATATGTACGGTTCTTCGATGAGTGAATGTTTGCCCACAGGAGATTTTAGATGGTTAAATAATTATGAAATCGAAAACTTCGATTGTACTATCTTTGGTGATGATTCACCAAAAGGTTATGTACTAGAAGTGGATTTAGAATATCCTCAACATTTGCATGATAATCATAATGATTTACCATTTTGTCCTGAAAACATTGTGCCTCCTGGCTCCAAAAATTCAAAATTAATTCTAAATTTGCATGATAAACATAAATATGTTCTCCATTATCGAAATTTGAAACAGTGCTTGGAACATGGGTTAATACTTAGGAAAATATATAGAATCATAGAATTTTCACAATCTGCTTGGTTAAAAACATACATCGATTTGAACACTGAACTTAGAAATTCTTCAAAAAATGCGTTTGAACGAGATCTTTTTAAATTTTTAATAAATTCAATATTTGGGAAGACAATGGAAAATGTTGACAATAGGGTTGATGTAAAATTAGTATCGCATTGGAGAAATAGCATAGGTAGTGTGGGTGCCGAAGGACTTATTGCAAAACCCAATTTTAAATCATGTACAGTATTTTCAGAAAATTTGGTAGCGGTGCAAATGTCCTTATTGAAAATATTTTACGACAAACCGCTCTATATAGGCTTCACCATTTTGGACATCTCTAAAACAATAATTTATAACTTTTTTTATAACTTCATAAAGAAGCAATATAATGACAAAGCTATTCTGTGTTATACTGACACGGACTCTTTAATTCTAGAAATTTACACAAAAAATGTTTATGACGATATTCAAAAAAATATAGAATTATTCGACACATCAAATTTTTCGATTCCAAATGTACACAACATTCCGAAAACGCAATCAGTCATAGGGAAAATGAAGGATGAATATGCAGGTATGCCAATAGAAGGCTTTTTTGGTACCGGGGCAAAAGCTTACTGTGTTAAAGTAAACGATAGCGTAACAAACAAGGGTGTTACAAAAAGTGTTATAAAGAATCAATTACATTTGGTTGATTATAAACAAATAGTAGAAGACGGCGGTCTCATATATCGAAAAATGTATGTTTTCTCTTCACATCTGCATACAATATATACTGAGTTGAAAAATAAAGTTGCGCTTTCCGCACAAGATGATAAGCGATATGTTATACCTGGAAGCACAAAAACTCTTGCATGGGGGCATTACTCTATTCATAATTTATACGATAACACTGACCATAATACAGCTGAAGATAATTTAACGGTTCTTTTAAGATTAGCTAATGCGATTATTGAACAGGAAAATCATGATATCGACTTTGACTTAGATTTATTGTAAGTTTTTTGTTTAATGTAAAAATTATTTGTAATTTCAATTTACAAAAATTGTTATTTTTATATCATCATCCATTTTTGTTTGTATAAAGATATATGAAATAACTGTATTTAGGTAATGTCTGATATTAATCAAATATATGATTTATTTTTAAAAATTTTATTTAGTTTTATTTCATATTCTATTACACATATCCCATTAGATATAGTAATGACATATTTCCTATTTTTGAAACATATTGTACAACATACAATGTGGAGTAAATAAAGAGCTGCTGTCTTTGCAAGTTGAATGAACTACTGACTTTGCTGCTATTTAATACTGTCAGTACACTGAATTGCTGACAGTATAAGTTGAATAATCTAGGGGATGTGTAAGTACAATACAGTGCTAACTTTGCAAGTACAATAAACAGTTAACTTTGCAAGTTAGGTAATAGATGACTTGTCAGTACAACGAACTGCTGACATAAGTTGAATAAAAATATCTGATGTGCAAGTAAAATAAACTGCTAACTTTGCAAGTTGAATGAACTGCTGACATAAGTTGAATAAAGTATCTGATATGTAAGTAAAATAAACTGTAAACTTTGCAAGTTGAATGAACTGCTGACTTCACAAATGTGGTCGAACAGGTGTGAGGTATTTCACGTGTATGTGAAGTAAAGTGGGAGGTATGATCTTTCATTATAAAACATGAACATTAATTGAAGTGATTATTTGACAATATCATCTTATCAGAGAAAAAAGAAAAAAAATAGTAACGAAAGATGTGGATGTGTTACGTTAAGGAAGTTGAGATTACTGATTTGGAAAGTGGTGTCAAGAAATTTAAGCCAGAAATTCTCAAATCTTCAGTTTGATGCAGCACATGAGGCAGTATATGGGATGGGAAGATTTTACTCTGATGACGAATGTAACGAACTAGCGAAGACATACGAAGTGGGTCACGGAGTTTGTCAGAAGTTTTTACAAGAAAGAATATGCGAGAAGTGCCTTGTCCAGGAGCTGGTGAAATTGGGTTTACATCAATTTCTACAAGTAATAAAACAATATTTGAAGCCGGATCTTGCAAATATGGTAGATCTTCAAGACAAGGATAATTGAATTAATTAGATAATATTTAAATCTTATAAAATTGTATTCAATGTAATAATATTTTTTATTATCTTCAAGTATTAAAATAAAAAAAACAAAAAAAATCCATTTTAGTATTATTTATTAACACAGAAATAAAATTTGTTATACAAATAATAGACATTAGAAAGTGCACACATACATTTATTATTTGAGTGATAAAAACATTTTGGGGTAGACTTTCTTAAAGTTGGTTGTTCTTCAAGTTCTAATACAGGTTGGGAGATAAATTGTCTCATGTAGTCTGCCTTTTCATATCCGTTTACATAAACACAATCAACTCCTGAAGTCAAATTTTGAATAATTTTGCTGAATAAGTGCAGTGGTGTAAATCCATCACCCCATTTAATGCCGTGGTGATTTTTTGTTAACCAGTGAACCTGTTTTTGTAATTCCGGTGAAAGCATCTCAAATGGATAAGGTGGTTTAAAGATATAGTGACACGTTTTCATTCCATCATATCCTGCTAGCTCCTTAACAATAAATTTATTGTTTTCTATTTTAAATCCTTGAATATCCACAAGCATCATCATATTTTTAAATTTTCTAGTTTTATCAAAACTTCTTTCTTTATGCAATATAATTCCACTATTTTTTTGAATGTTTCAGTTTTTTTCTGTGTTCTTTCAACAGTCGTGCATATTCTGATCTCATTAGTATACTAACTTACTTCGCACTATTTTTGCTTATGCCAGTAAAGAAAAAAAAAGTAATGCACAGTTCAATGTTGATGTACAATTTTTGTTAAAGGACTATAAGTGAAATGTTTTTCATGTAATATAAGACAATATGCAGTAATATCCGAAGTAGTGGGAGTATCTGTCTCAAACTCTATTCTCATGACCACTGACCCCGTTTGTATAGCTTCTTTTTGGCGGGAACAATCAATATACGTTATTGCTGCGTAGTCCTTAAATTCTTTTGTATTAAGAATGGGCTGATTTATTTTATGAGGGTAATAGGATTCTTGAAAAATTGCAAACATATCATAAAGTGTTGCATATTTATTGCTTTTAAAATCTAGGTATAGATCATTATATGGATATCTTTCAGAATTCAAGAAAACCCTTATGTTTCTAAGTCCACAGTCATCGAATTTACTCATATCAGATGTAATTTTTCCTTTCCTGTCTTTCTGAAATGCTATTATTACATGCCTAGGAGTTTCTACCTTAGTAGACGTCTTGACAGGCCATGTATGTCTGCTTGAGGGAGGCAGAGATGGATATTCAATTAATTCCCAGCTTCTAAATTTTATAGGGAAATCTATATTTCGACTTATCAGTTTATTCAATCTAAGTTGTTCCGACATATTAACAGTGACATGCGGGACCCTCCAAAATAGTTTACTAATAGTAATTTTTGGTTTCTCAGTATCATCATCACTAGTAATGCTATCTAGATCATTACTGTTACGTATTAATACTAATTCTTGTCTCATATTAATGATAATCCTTCGGAAATCTTCAAAAAATCCAACTAGTAATTTTAATGGAATGCAAACATTGAAATTTCCATTTGTATCAGCTATAATTTTGTCACCTTTTTTATTTTTTGGAAACCATCCAGCATTTTGCATGGAAATACTTTCATTTTTATTGTATGATATATAATTTTTTAAGGTTGAAACTAATCCAACATTTCTCACTGCGTCTATAACAATTCCATTCATTTCATATCTAATTTCGCGAAACAAAAAAGCAATACCATTATTAATAAACTCCAATTTCGTAGCTTCAGCTCCATCCTCTTTCATTAGTTTTCCTTCGATGTATAAATAACTATTGCACGGTGCAGTATAAGCATCTAAATCTTGGATGGGAATTCTTATTTCATCATTGTAATCCAAAGTTCCGGATATATTCGGTTGATATGTATGGAACTGATACTCTGATATAGAGTTGTCGCTAAAGTGCAGATCAGTAACATTCAGTAACTCCATTATACTAAAACTTCCAATCCAAGTGATTCTAAATACTGACGGTTTTTCAATGTTAATCGTTCAATATTCTTTTTAGGACTGTTAGTTTCCTGCTTCCTCACTCTTTTATAGTATGGCTGATGTCTATAAATGGATGACGTTGAATTAAATATCAGCACCATTTTTTTATTTGACTGATTTTCTAAGATGAAGTCTAACAGTTAAAGTTTCTTTTTGAAAATTAACAAGATGCCCTTCTTGGTCCAATATTTTGACAGTGATGTTGCTGATAGTTTTAACACTCACTGGGAAATAAATAATGTTTAAAGGTGATTCCACTATTTTATACCCAACAGGCACTGTTGGAAAGAACTGATGGATAATATGTACAGGTTGTCCATTATAAAAAGAACCTACTGCAATGTTGCAATCGACGCAGATAGTATTCACTTTAGATATTTTTACAGTTTCATCGGAAGTATTGTTGTCATTAACTTTTAACTCTCTTTTCTCAAAACCTAATACCGGACCTATTGAGTCCTTTACGTTAAAATTAATTTTCCTATTTGTGCGTATAGTGACTTTGGAAGTATTAATGTCTGTGGTAATTCTGATAACGGCTTCATCATCTTCTTCATTTATTTTGTTTACGATGTATTTTATAATGTCATCAATTTCATAACAACCCTCAGGGACTTCAATTATATGTTCATTATTTTTCCCCCACGCAAATTTATTGTTGCTGTTGTCAATATTTGGAATAATATTATAAGTATCAAAATTTGTTAATCCAATTTCATAATCTACCTCACCATCTAAATATATTGGTGGATTGAAATTGTAATTTAATACAGAAGATTCTCCACTAAGAACGAAAGTAAATGACATATTTACACATTAACGGTTTATTATTAAATGAACCTATATGACATATGCATGAGATTGTATCTTCCATTTCTTTAAATCCCAATAAAAGGGCTTAGGTTCGCCTCCCTCCCATTGACCAATCCCGTTAGGGTGGGTTCAGCTTATCCCCTCCCATTGGCCAATCTCGTTAAGGGGGGGCGTGGCTTATCCCCTCCCATCGACCAATCCCGTTAAGGAGGGCGTAGCTTATCCCCTCCCATCGGGCAACCCCGTTAAAGTGAGCGCGGCTTATCCCCTCCCATTGACCAATCCTGTTAAGGTGGGCGTGGCTTATCCCCTCCCATTGACCAATCCTGTTAAGGTGGGCGCGGCTTATCCCCTCCCATCGACCAATCCCGTTAAGGTGGGCGTGGCTTATCCCCTCCCATTGACCAATCCTGTTAAGGTGGGCGTGGCTTATCCCCTCCCATCGACCAATCCCGTTTAGGGTGGGGTGAGGAGTGGGGGGTACACAGGGAGGCATGGAGGGGGGTACATGCCGTTTCTCATTCTTTACCTACTAATTAATTTTCTCTCTCGTTTGATTTTCAATATATATAGGGTTTGACTTGATGGTTTTATTTACACTTTCTGTTATTAAGAAATATAAATCCAACATGACGTTGTGCGAATGGCCAAGCAGCCTTAGCCATCCTCTCTAGTTTAGATAGGTAGAATTATCACTTATTGAGAGTTTATTATTAAGTGCAGGAGGAGAAGGAAAATGAACAGAATGACAGAACTTGGGCGAAAAGTAAATAATGACATTATGTGTCCCATATTATCTTATAAAACACCCCACCTCCAGAATTACTAAAAATTGCCCAGTGTACTTGCACACTAAATTGCACTTCAAACAAATACACATGTAAGAAGACTGGCCTTATATGTATCAGCATATGTAGTAATTGCAAGGGACATTCTTGTTTTTATATAGAGTTGGTTGTGAAGACGTACCTTTCGCTATGGTTTGAGATACGTCCACTTAGAACACTGCACCGATCACCCACTTTTTGCCACTGGGAATTAGAACACCCTGTATATTGAAGTTTGTAGGGCTGGGACGAATTATTACTTAGACTATGTTAATTAGAACATTGATTAACACTTGATAGTATAAATTTGCCTTTGTAGTAGTGGTTCGTATATTTCAGCTATTTGTAGAAACGTTGCTTGAGTAAAGACTGACTTTGCCACAACTGCACCTATATTTTAGATTCACGTTAATTAGAAAGTCTTTGTTAATTATTAGAAGTTCATAAATAAACACTTACCATTTTGCCGTTCTTCGCGTATTTCAGCATTTAATATGTGTCGATCGAGAAGAAGAACTGACTGACTCCCTGCAGCACCGATGTGTCCCGGTTTATATAATAAATTACAAAGTTCTCGAAATATTCTGGAAATATTCCAAAATCGAAATTTCCAGTATTCTCGATTTTTCGCGGCTTTGCTTCCGTGCACTCGGTAGTCGTTCGGGTTCAGGTGTGGCTTCTAAACTAACGCTAGCCAATCAAAAAAATTTATACAGAATAGCAATGAGTATAAAAGTTAAAGTTAGGAAGGACGGAAGATCGAATCCGTGCAGACCAAAAAGGCTACCAAAACAGTTAGGTCTGCACCTCCTCGAGCTATATAGATCATCTTTACCTAACCGATGATCCGGATGGCAGGATATCAATTGACATTCTGCCGGCAGTTAATCTCAGCCAAAAACACCCCAAGTTTCCTAACAGACAGATGACTACCCCCGGGAGTGACAAGCTGGCAAAGAAAAAACATCAAGACAGAAGAGAGCCAGCAAGGTACAACAAGCCAGGACCCGGGGAGGTGGGCCGAAATCATCTACATCGCTCACATTTGTGAGTGGATTGATGTAAAGTAAGCTCGCCCACCACGCACAAGGCCGGTCCAGGTCTACAGCGATGTCCTAGGGTAAAGATCAGTTGTCCTGCTCGACTCTAGACATCCGAGACCATCAACAATGCCAAAGGACATTGTCGCGCTGGAAACTTGAGAAGTTCTGAATTTATGCAATGTTAGAATGACTGTAAAAATGTTACTAATGTCTTTTCTAAGAAAATGTAAGCAGGGAGCTACTACATAAGGATTTATTTACTAAATTTTGAAAATATATTAATTCGATTTTGAGTTGTTAAAAAATACGTACTTTGCCAGTTGCAGATAATGAATAATAATTTTATATTAATTTTTATCAGTTCTTAACATCTTTATAATTTACATTTTTCAGTATATATTTTGGAATTTTCTGAATAAATAAACCGTAATAGATATGTATCATTTTTGTAACCCCATGTATATTTTTGCAGCTAGAACTACTTTAACGATAATTATTTCCACATCCAGTGGAAATATAGTAACGACAACAAAATTTTTAAATTTTTTTATTGTTCAAATAGGCTTAGAATGCCATCAAACGTCGAGATTTTAAGTATGCATGAAAAAAATTCTGTCTGTCTGTCTATAACTTTTTTGTGCGCACGATTACTCTGGAACCGTTTAAGCCTTAAGGTATTGACTTGAAATTTGGTACACGTATGTATTTTCACTAGATCTGGAGTAAGATTAAGATTTTCATCTTATTCCGTTGAGGGGGTAAATTGGGAGAAATTGGGGTAAATAGGTAAATTAAGCAGGTAAGTGTCCTTAAAATTGGCATTTAGTATATACAAGAGAAGCTAATGTCTCAACAAAATTTTTGGCATTAGTCACCCGTTACTGCCCCACCCCATTATAAAAGGGGGTGAAAAAAAATTGTGATTTAGTGTGTGTACAAGAACCAAAGGCCTTAAAATATATTTTTTTAATTCATCCATCCACTGCCACTCCCCTATTATTATCCCCACCTTACTACCGATGTGGGATATCGTTTTATGGGTTTTTGGGGTAGACGATTTCAAATATTATGTTATTAAAGTTTCATAAATAATTATTTTCACATACAAAATTTCTTCGTTGTAAGAGACTTGGGTAGCAAATGTGGATATGGAAGTAGTGATTCCTTGGGCAGCGATTTTTTCAAAATAATAAACATGAAATGAACAATTCAATAATACTATAACACTGACATTTATGAGCATATGTAGTAGACCTAGAAGAATAGTAAATTTCATATAACTAAACTAAATGGATATAAAATTAATTTTTTTGACAAAAAAGTCACTGTTTATAAAAAAATGTAGCTTGTTAAAAAAATACGATTTGTATGTGAGAGTAATAGAAGCAACTTTTTCAAATGATATTTTCATTAAAAATAAAAAATATAGTTAGTTTACCTTAGGTGAAATTCATATTTTTTGAATTTTTCAGCGCCCTGAATATAAAAATAAATTTTCTTAGTACAAATCACAATATTTTTTTAACAAGCCAAATAAATATGTCGTAAATAATGACATCCGGGGACATCTTGTATATGGAAATACATCATGTAATAAATCAAAAGAAGCAGTAGTTTATTAGTAATAAAAAGCTACTATTGTAAAATTTTAATGTCTTTAATGGTACTCAAGATAATGTTGATTAAATTATAAAACAGCTAATTTCCAGCCGGTTTTTGAATATGGCGGCGAAAGCTTACAGCGGATTCATGGGAACTCGACGGATTGTTAGGCTAGTGGAATTAGCAAATATGCATATTGTAATTCGTTTCAGGATGCCACGTGGATTAAACGATAGCTTTATTGATTACGAACATGACCCTGAATTTGGTCCACTTTTTGACCGCCGGAACATTGTTTATTTAACGATTTATTGTTGAAAAATTCCAAAAAATCGACTTTTTTAAAGATAACTCAAAGACCTTGACGATAGGTTTTTCAATTTGTAGATACTGTTAGAACTTTGAAAAACGGTTAATTTGAGAGGTATTTCGTTTAAAACGCTTGAAAATTTGTTTAAATAATTGCAAAAAACCGCGAAAATGTTCGCAATTTGCAAATATTTTTCATTCTTTAACAAAAGCACTTTAGCGCTTGAAACTTTGACAAAATATGTCTTTTATCACCCCAAAGTTACCTCTAAAATTTCATCAAAATATTTTAATTAGTTTAAGAGATATTCAATTTGTTTATTAAAAACATGAATAATGTAAAATGAAAATTCACCCAGTTCCCATTGTCGTAGAGGGTTGATCTGGACATTTTTTTTTGTTGAGACTTAAACTTTATGTTTTCATTAATGGTAAATCAAATTTGCATTATTTTCAACTTCAAAATAGCGTTTGAAAAAGTGTCACATTTTGAGGTTAGGTTTTTTTCTAATAACTTTTAAACAAATGAAGATTTTGTAATATCGTTCTGATATCTTTGTTGCTGGGGTATTTTCACACATTTCCAAAAAAAGAAAATGACTAGCCTTACTAGAAGCTGAGATGACTTTTTTTAAATAAATTCGTAATTTGTTTATTAATAAACATTAACAGCTGAAACTTGGCGAACAACTAGTTTAATAGTCTGTCTTTGTAATAGAGCTGAGTTTGGGGGAAAAAATTCAATTTGCAACGATAACAATAATTAATTTTAAATCAGCGTCAGAACAGGAGTGAGAAGAATGAGTCATATCTGTAACACGTTCATATAATCATCGAGACGAGTTCAAATCCGTCAACCAAAAATTTACCGTTTCTCCGATTTTGACTTTTTTTTTAAATTTGAGGTAGCGTGATGAAATAATAATATCTGTCATGTCGATTTTTTCCTAATTAAACAATAATTTGTTAAAAACAATTATCTTTTGTTAAAATTTTTTTTACGAATTTATTAAAAAAAAAATCATCTCGGCTTCTAATGAGACTACAGAGTCATTTTTTTCTTGAAAATGTGTGAAAAGACCCCAGCAACAAAGATATGAGAACGATATTGCGAAATCTTCATTTGTTTAAAAGTTATTAGCAAAAAACCTAACCTCAAAATGTGACACTTTTTCAAACGCCATTTTGAAGTTGAAAATAATGCAAATTTGATTTGCCATTAATGAAAACATAAAGTTTAAGTCTCAACAAAAAAAAATGTTCAGATCAACCCTCTACGACAATGGGAACTGGGTGAATTTGCATTTTACATTATTCATGTTTTTAATAAACAAATTGAATATCTCTTAAACTAATTAAAATTTTTTGATGAAATTTTAGGGATAACTTTGGGATAATAAAAGACATATTTCTTCAAAGTTTCAAGCACTAAAGAATGAAAAATATTTGCAAATTGCGAAAATTTTCGCGATTTTTTGCAATTATTTAAACAAATTTTCAAGCGTTTTAAACGAAATACCTCTCAAATTAACCGTTTTTCAAAGTTCTAACGGTATCTATAAATTAAAAAACCTATCGTCAAAGGTCTTTGAGTTATCTTTAAAAAAGTCGATTTTTTTGAATTTTTCAACAATAAATCGTTAAATAAACAATGTTCCGGCGGTCAGAAAGTGGACCAAATTCAGGGTCATGTTCGTAATCAATAAAACTATCGTTTAATCCACGTGGCATCCTGAAACTAATTACAATAAATTTAACTCCTGTTTTTACTAATTCTACTGGACTATGTTGTTTTTGGCCAATTCTGAACATCCATGCCAAAATTCAGCTTTATATCATTTTTGTCCATCCTATTTACTGAACTAATACAGTCATTACCTTTTTTCACAATTCTTCTTACTGTTTCCTTATTTAATCCTAGTACCTCCTCCATTCTCTAAATGAGGTTGATTTACTGTGGTTGACGGTTCTCAATACGTTATTTGATGAATTCTTGTCTTCGCTCTGGCCGCATTTTTCTCTCTCTCATTTTCGTGAAGTAATGACGAGTCGGATGTCTTTCAGAAAACCTCTGAGTATGAATTTCACATGCACACAGTTTTTTAGACATTCGCCATCATTATAATGTTAGTTTTTTCGTTGTTGATGTAGTTTATGTTTAGCAGTGTCAATAATTGATAAAGATCTTCATAAAACTGTTTGCAAATGCCATCTTATTCTTTTTTTATGTATGAACTCTTAGTGCAAAAGTAACTATATGAAAGATCAATGATACCTATTTTGACGGTCTATTTTTTATTTTTAAATGAATGGAACAAAACTGAAACAATAAAAATTTATTGAACATTATGAGCCATCCTATTTGAAAAAGTTTTCGATAAAATGTGGTATTTTTAACTTTGTTGACTTCGCAAAAAGTTGTTAATGAAATTGAAGGAATAATTATATTTTTCCTTTACCTTCCATTGAACGAATTTTGGGATTCCAGAACACTCTAGACGAGTATCTTAAAATGCTTGAACAAACTGAACCTCGGCTCAAGAATTCGCGAATTACCATGCTATACCATGTTGTCCTCAGATCAAATATGTAAAAATATATAAGGTGTTACATTTAGAAATCGACAATCTTATTCTTGCGGTAGTTTATGCTACCCAAATTTCAAATGGATGAGTTTAAAAATAAAAGAAATATTCCAGTATTCGGTGACACCCGGTGTGGATGGAAAAATGGTTGTTACAAACTAAGAGGAATATACTTATATTAGCAATTAAAATAACACAACAATCGCTAGTGTTAAGTAATATCTGACTTAGCAGAATATGACGTTTTACACGTTATTAAAATAAATACATTGATTAATGCAGAATGGAGATCAAATGGACCAAATTATGAAAAAATCAAAGAAAAAGAAATTGTATCCCACTGCTGTGTGAGAATATTGGCTCATTTAGCACTTTTAGCACTTTTTTTAATTTGACTAAAATTTAAGACCCTGTGCAAAAAACTAGAATTTTGTGAGACCTGTAAATCGTCTAAAAAAAATTATAAACTTGGACAGCACCCGCCTTGTCGAATCTCGACCGTGACGTCACTTGATAGGAAAAAGCTAGTCGCACAGAGAAAGACCCGACGATCTCAACCGAAATGCACGAGCTTTGATATGTTGCGCGACCGTTTCGTTTCCTATCTTCTGACGTCACGATGTTGGTCGCGCTACGCTTCCAATTCCCTCTTTGGAAGTCGTATATTTCCAGAACCACATATCGGATTAATCTGAAATGTTCAACATTGCCTAATTTTAAATAATACTTTATCCACAAGAAGTAACAACTACTAAATAAAATTTATTAAATGAGCCCATTCAGAGAAATGTTTTCAACAACCTCAGCATTTTAAGAATTGGTAAAATTAGTAATGGACCTTTAACAATGTATATTTTAAAACGCTCCGAAATAAATTATTACCGTGTCGCAAAGCATGTAACATTCCGCTTAATAATAAATTTAAAATAGCGACTTTTATCCGGCGTTTTGCACATCTAATTAATGGAAATAATAGGCGGGCAATTCATTTGTGGCAGTGCGCCCAAGAATCGGTGACCAACTAACTGCACTAACAGCACATTTACATTTTGCTATGCACATGCATTCGGCTGTAGCTTAAACCATTAGCTTGACCAAAATGCAAATTCACACTTCATTATCTTGTTTTATACGGGCGTAATTGCGTTGGAACGACGTCGGTTTAGAAAAGTAATTTTGTAGAGTAAGTTTGCGCTAGTCATCAATTTTTATTTGACGTAATTGCTCTGTTTTTAGGCCTTGCCTACCGTCCAAATTAATGTGGAATGTGAACAGGTTTAAGTGATCTTAAAATAACTGTAATTAGCATTATGATAAATCAGGAGTCACTTAAAGGAAAGTTACGCTTATAGATGTAACTAGTTCCTACTGAAAGGACGACTACTGACGTCAACGTATAGTGAAGTAAAACTACACATTAGCCAGGAAAGGAGGGTAGTAGTAGTATGAGCACGTTATCAGTGTGTGGGACAAGATCCTATTGGCGTTTAAATTTGGAGGGGGTGTAATTCAAAACAATTTTTGCAAGAGACAGTTCAATTCATCACTAGCCTCCTTTCTCGACTAAAGTATAGCTTCTAATTTGTAATATAAAAAAAAATTAGGGGATCGATGAAACTTTGCATATATTTTTACTTACTCTTTCAAGAATCAATGGGTTTACCTCAAGATCTTGAAGAAATCAAATTGTTGTGCAGTCTGTTTTTGCAATATAGTCAAAAACAAATCGTTTCTGGGTCAAGAATACTGTATATAGATTTGAAAGCTTATTTAATTAGCTTTGACACTTTTCACATCCCTTTACTATAGAATTTATCCAATGCTCTGGTCAATTTATCGTTTTGTTTAAAAAAACGTTAAATATTGGAGAATTTTTATTCCCCTCGCCGCAGGGAATTATTTTTAGTATTGTCGAGAGACGGGGTGCTAAGAATCCTAGTTTTCGGCCCTCTTTTGTCATAAAGAGAGGTAAATTCAGTTTTTTCTAAACAACTCTTTTCCTGTTGATCCTAGGCAGTGGCGGATCCAGAGAGGGGCGCTGGCGGCCATCGCCCCCCCCCCCCCCTCCCCCGATCTTCGGAGGACTTCACCGTCACCACACGTAAATAATAATTAATAACACCGGTCTACAAAAAAATGTCTTATCCTAAGGTTCTAATCTAACTTTTCTAAATTATTTTGAGCCGCTGAAACCAATTTTGGACAAAAAAAATTTCTTTCGCGTCAATTTTTCATCTCTTAAAAAGGGTAAAAAAAGGTATTGTCCTAAAGGTCACAGCTAATTTTTCCGAAGTATTTTGACGCGCTGAAGCTAATTTTGGAAAAAAAATTCCCTCTACCACCCCCTTTATCTCCTAAAAAACTGACAAGATAAAAAAATCTTTATTTTTGTTTTGCAATTATTGAATAAAGGTTATTTCTACAAATATTACTTATTGTTAATTAATACCCCCCGGAAGCCTACTCTGGATCCGCTATTGATCCTAGGGATAAAGTAATTTCATTATACTTCTCCAAAAACACTAAACATACCTATTTGAAAAATAGAAATTTTCCGTGCACTAATGATATTAGGTGCCTACTTGCCAGTCGTAATGTCATTCAAGAATAGGAAGTAGCAACGTCAACACCATCAACGTCAAAACATTGTAATTAGGGAAGACCAAAAAATAATTTCCAATGTGGTACCTTGGACTTCACCTATAATTCTACAACTAATATAGTAACTTTATACATCCTACCTGACATCAAATCAGGTATCTATGCTTTTTTAATATGCTGTATAGGATTAAAAAGTAATATTAAATCCAAGTTTACGACCTCGGCAGACCTCCGGGTCTTGGTCAAAAATCCAAAAAACTGCGAGATTTTTGTTTTTTTTTTCAGTTTTTGTCGATTTTAACAAAGGCCTACTTTTTTGGTAAAAATAATTTAGTATTTTTTAAAAGTAGACTAAATTTGCTACAAATTGATACCAAAGTGGTCTCTGTAGATCAAATAGTGTCCGAGATACAGTTGTTCACAGTTTTGCAAAATTTTCGACATTCCTAACAATTTTTAACTTAAAAATCTATGAAATACGTACTACTACAATAACTAGGTTGAAAAAATTCATTTTACCCCAAACCCAAGCCCCAAATGGTGTCAGGGGGCCACCTTTGCATTGTCGCATGACTGTCCACTGCAATGCGTGCAAACCGTCGAACATTTTAATCCAGATTTTTTGCAACTACACGCATTGCTACATGATCTCAACTAGAAGAGTTGTTGCGGTGCTGCATCCTCGGACATTATTTTGAGAGTGAGACCTTGGGACGTGCGCACCCAGCCCCAATCAACAGGATTCTTTTAAATTAAGTCCCCAGTACATCTAACATAGAAGTTAATCGCGAAATAGTCGTTGACGGCGTTTCCGCTGCTAGCATTTTTTATGTTAAACTAAAATAAAATAAGATCTATTAACCTGGCCGATTTTAATCGAAAGGTGGGCTATTTAGCTTTAATTTAAAACAGAAATTAAATCCCTAGTATATCTAACATAGAAGTATGTAACATACAGAGTGCAGTTCTTAATTTTCAGAAATGCATTGAAAAAAAAAGGTTTCATTAGACATGTTTTGTTGTAAACAAATATTTCAAATATGTATTTAATTATTCAAAATATTTCCTATAACTTACATTTAAGAGAAACACAATCATAAAGTTTATTTTTCAATTAAAACTGAAGGACACACCTTTCGATTAAAATCGGTCCGAAAACGGCCACAGATCACATTTTATCGGTCCAAATAGTTCTCATTTTATTTTAGCGTATATTAAAAAATGTGCTAGCAGCTTAAACGGTGTGAACGTCTGTTTCGCGATTAACTTCTATGTTAGATGTACTGGAAAAATTAAAATAAATAGTACCTGTTAAGGTAATAAATAAAGCAATTCAAACAAAACATAAGTAGTGAGCAAGAGGTAAAATTAATATTTTCGCAGTATCCTACCAAACCAGTTTCTTTCGCTATTTATATTAGAGGTAGCTTATCTTATAAAGGGGCGCCATCCACATAAAAATAGAGTAGCGAAAATAACCACTGTGGATAGGTCTGATCGTGGATCGGACAGACAGAAACAGAAATCACAATTTATTAACAAACTTTAAAAAATTATCAGAACATTAACTAGTACTTAAAGAGAATTAATAAATAAACAATTTGATTAAATTATATCACAATTTGAAGTTCACTGATATTTACGGAAAATGTTTTTATGCAATAAATACAATAAAAATAACAAATGAAAAATATCACTTTCTCATCAAATCTTTCACATCGCTGTACACTAGGATATAGGTCCTGGTGGTCATTTTATATTATTTTTGTTTGTGTCTGTCCAATTGACGATTAGACCTATCCACAGCGGTCAGTTTCAATATTCTAAGGGTTAGCCATAACTTCTATTTTTCTGTGGATGGCGCCCTTTTTATAAGATCTCATTTTAAGCTGCCCCTAAATAGCGAAACAAACTGGTTTGGTAGGATACTGCGAAGATATTAATTCTACCTCTTACTCACCCATGAGATCCCAGCTCTCGCACTAGATCAGCTAGTCGTTCGCACTCACTACTTGTGTTTTGTGCATTATTTATTACCTTAGCAGGTATTATTTATAAGCCATGTAGTGATGTAACAACGCTTATAAGGTAAGTATGTCGTGGAAATTGAATAAAGCTCTAGATTCAAAACATTTTCATTTTGTCAACAAAACAACGCTGCAAATAAAAGAAGCGTGCTGTCCGAAATGATTTAATTTAACAATAAAAAACATTAAAAGAAAGTATGTAGATATAAATTGGTCAGCGTAATTATCATATGTTTTTAAAATAACTTCTAGAGGATTCTCTAGGGGATAAATCGCATAATACCTTAATTGTTTTTTGTACGAAAAAATAACTGTTCAGAACTGCTAGCTCCACCCCATAGTTAAGTTCCGTATTGTAACAAACTCCGAGGTTATTCAAAATAAATAATTTTTGCAAAGGCAAAATCGACATTCTTTTTAATGGTGTTTATCTGGCATATTCAGCTTTGCTTAATTTCGCTTTCAAATTGCTAATACGTACCGATCAATTCAGTTATAAGTCAATAGAATGCTGAGGAGTTTTGTCGAGCTAGTGAGTTGTATTTCTTCATCGTTCAATTTCAGAGTAGTATCTGCAAAAGTATGTATGTAATATTTGTTTTACTGCAGTTGAGTGCGAATTGATTTGCAAAGATCCAGTCTGATATACTTCTCTAATAAAGTTTGTCATATTTGTTAAATTGTCTTTACTCTGTTATGATATATAAATCATTAATGTAATGTAGCCCATTATTAAAAATTGTAAGTCTAATATTTGTATTTTTTATTTCCACTCCTAGCAATTTGAAGATTCACTATAGACCGATACAACGTTTCAAGAACATAGCTTTATTAGGTGAAGGTGCAATTTTCCTATAACTGTGTATAAGAACGTCTAGAAATTTTGGCATTCCAATCACTTAAAGCTAAATATAAACTGCGATAATTCGACCTTGCCATATAATAAATTTGTGAATCTATTTCCGTGTCAACGGAAATAAATAAATGGACCTGTCTTGTTTAACTTTTGCCAGAAAATATAGACATCAAAATATTATTTGTTTCTATTTCGTTTCACGTGTCTTTGTAAGTGCTAAAAACCTTTTGACTAAGTAGTAATTTTGTTTACAGGTTTTAATACTCCTAATGCTGCTGCTTTTGTTCGTTATCGTTTGTCTTCGTTAAGAATTATTTTGACAGATGATTAAAAAATAAGTTGCAAATTTAATTACTGGTTCAATCGCAATTATACACGGCGTTTCAAAGTTAATATATATATATACAACAAATGTGGATAGAGGACACTTTGGTGGTCAAAATCATCCACATCATTAATGTATTAATCTTTCCTTCTTTACTGGGATACAGGACGTTTTTTGATTGATTGATTGATTTACCAGCGTGCGGTAGGCATTGCTGCCACTCCCAAGTTATACAGCTGGGCCTGCTACGTCCACGCTGGGTTGGACTAAGGTCATGCTTGTTGCCAGTAGCGAGAGCCACATGGCGCATGGTAAAGGAATATGGGATGGGAGGTGTAGGTATTTGTGAGATGCGTTACCGCATTGTGTCGTGAGGGAGCGTTTAAGCCCCCTTTTTTTTGTATTTTTGGTTCTGGGCTTCTGCCTATTCTGGGTCTTCTTGTGAGATATGTTGCCGCGTTGTGGCGCTGCTATCTGTGCTCCTATTTTTGTACTTCTGTTTCTACAAGTCTCCTTCTTCTTCTGAGGCTTCTGATTCCTCCGTTTCTGATTCTAGTAGAGTATATATCGCTCCGATTTCTTTGTGGAAATCATTTTTTCCCCTCGCTTTTTTTCCCAGTATGTTTGGTCCTTTCCCAGTTTGTTCATGATCCTCTCGATGTACTGTTACTCTGATGGTACGCCCCTGGGGTTTAGTCATAGGCTAAATATTTCTTTGTATCATAAGTTCATATGATACATGGTACGTGTATTTCACTTATTTTACTTGACGCTGTATAGCAAAATTTTGTAGATCTGTTTCGAAATATGAAAAGAGCGAAAATAATTAAAGAAAATAGTTTTTTGTCTGCCCGTCTTATTCATCAGCAAGCTTGCCTACATCTAATTACTTCCACGTCCAGTGGAAGTATAGTAACGACAAAAAAATTTTTAAAAATTTTTATTGTCCAAATAGGCTTAAAATGTCATGAAACGTCGAGATTTTAAGTTTGAACGAAGCAAAATTTTCTGTCTGTCTGTCGGTCTGTCGGTCTGTCTGTAACTTTTTTTTGTGCGCACGTTTCCTCTGGAACAGTTTAAGATATTGACTTGGAATTTGGTACACATATGTACTTTAACGAGATCTAGAACTAGATTATATTTTCATCTTGTTCCGTCGAAGGGTTGGGGGGTAAATTGGGGTAAATTGGGTAAATGGGTAAATCAAGCCGGTGAGAGTCCATGAAATTGGTGTTTAGTATATACAAGAGAAGCTAAGGTCTCAAAAAAATTTTTGGCATTAGCCACCCCCATTACCACCCCCACCTCCTTATTAAAGGGGATGAAAAAAAAATGTGATTTAGTTTATGTAAAGGAACCAGAAACCTCAAAATATTTTTTTACTTCATCCACCCCCCCCCCACTACCACCCCCCTATCACCACCCCCACCCCACTATCGGTGTGGGATATCGTTTTATGGGTTTTTGGGGTAGAGGATTTCAAATATTATATTATTAAAGTTCCATAAACAATTATTTTCACATACAAAGTTTTTTCGTTGTGAGTGACTTGGATAGAGAATCTGGATGTGGAAGTAGTGATTCCTTGGGCAGCGGTTTTTTAATAAAATTCGAAACAGAACTTGAAAATTTATTATAATATTCAATTTGTAGTGCCTTCAATTTTAACTTCTGTAGTAGTTATTTAGTGCCACAAAAGAATTTAAAAATCAGAGTACACATAAACGAAAATACTTAATTTTATTAGTCATCTTTTAGAAACCTGATTGTAATAAAATTAAACTATAACAAAATATACAGAACTACAATAATTGTTCAAATAGACCTCCATTCTGTTGAATAAATTTTCATGCTCTAGCAGTACTATTTCTAATTGCTTTTCTAATTATATCAGGATTATATTTAACTTGTACACAAGCGTTGTTAATACGTTTCAGAAGTTCTGCGCTACCATTAATGTCGCATAATGCACCTTTGATTTTAAATGTCCCCAAAGATTATAGTCAACAGTATTGAAATCTGGCGACCTTGGGGGCCAATGATGAGATCAATTTCGGCCTATCCACATATGTAGAAAATTCTCATTTAGGAAATTTCTCATAACTATCGTAAAATTGGGTGGAGCAACATCACGCTAGAAATGCATTCCCCAATATTTTCATTTGCTATTAAAACTGGTAATTTTGTAAGAAGTCCAAGTAAACTTCACCTGGTAATCTGTCAGGGAGGATATATGGCCCAATTAAATGATTGTTGAAAGCACGACACTAAATGTTAATTCAAAATCGATGTTGTGATTTATTCTGCCTTATAGCGTGTGGATTATCTTCTGCCCAAACATGCGAGTTTCTTAAATTATAAATACCGTCCCTTGTAAATTGTGCCTCATCTGTTAAAACCTTTTCGGTTCCGAATGAGTTGCTAAAATTCAACCGATGGACTTCATCTCCTGCCTCTAACCTCTGGACCTCTTGGAGATGAAATGGGTGCAGATTATTCTTTTTTAATATCCCTCACAATATTCTTGACTAGAATAATTGAAATCTGTGGCAAAAGTAGGGTAATACCCTGTATAAGAAAAATTATAACGATTTGCAAATAATTTTTATGTTTGGCTATAAAATTAAAAACACTATTTATACATTGATCTAGAAACATAAATCATCATGTTTTATTATCAAAGAGGATGATGTTGAAATTATTTCCACAAACACCATCACTTGAACATTATAATCTACTCTCATTTCACCAATAATCTTGGCATCATCAGAAGATTGCAACTTATTTAGCATGAACACTGCGTAACAGGTTTGAATCTCTAGTATTTAAAGTAAGTACCTACTTGGTGCTTTCGATTTTTCTATTTTCTAGGTTATGTTTGGTGTTCAAATGCCAATGTTTATTCTTTCATGCAATGGTATATTTAGTTTTACTTCTACGTCCACGTAGTGGAGTGTAATAATAACCTCCTCGGACGCCACGTATCATATATGATACCTCGGTTCTAATTTTTTTTCTCGGCTCATAGTTGGGAATTATGAATTGTGCCCGAGAGTATCATATATGATATGCGCCCAGAATTGCGCACAAAATTTTGCATGCGAATCGGATACGTTTTAACCTCAGTATTGGTTTGTTTATGTGAGTGGACACTTGAGTTATAGCAACCATTAAGGAAATAAATCGTTTGAAACGTAAGTAGTCTATATTTATTGATTTTAGTTATCAAATTGAATGAAATAGTAATTCAGTAATATTACGGTTCAAATTGCGATATATCCGACAAAATTCATAAAGTTTTGAAAATTGGTGGAAATAATCAGGACAGCATATGTAATAATAAACCGAAAAGTTCCCACCCCTAAATTGTATGCTTCATCCCCTACGACATAGTATTCACCCCAATTTTCGCTTTTTTAAAATTATCCATGAAATGGTGCATTTTACGACAAAAATACCTATGTACAAAAGTGTTCTACAGGAAATTCTCTACAGAAAAAGGTTTTTAGACCATTTCTCCTCAAACGAATAGTACGTTGGTAAATCAGGGCCGTAATTAGCGCAAGTCATATAATACCTGTAAAAGGACTTACAGTTCTCAAGATTTATAATCTGCAACTTTCTTAAAAAATTGCAAATCCGCCGTACATGCCATCAGCGGTTGTGACACAACCTCGGCATTTTTTTCCAAAGGGAAAGTGAATGCAATCAATGTATTTAATAAAAGAAGTGATTTACAACATATTGTACAAACTTTCAACAATGAGGAAGCTACTCATGAAGAAATTGCAAACATGAGAGAGCGATTTATTTTAGCTTTATACAACTGTACCTCGGCAGAAAAAAGTCTAGATGAATACAGATTTATGTCTTTTAACAGACTAGTTGGTAAAGCCAGCAACACTGTTATGTTGTCAAAAATTCCACCAACTTCTGCTGCCGCTCGGCAACACTGTTATCGAGTTTTTCACCAAATTCAAACATGGAAAAACGTGACGCTCAAAGCTACCGATTGGGGGTGGAAAAAAGTTGGCGGTATATTAATCCCAATAATGACTATAAAAGAACCAGCTCCCGAATCTGTTTTAACGCTTATTTCATGTTCATGTAAATTAGGGTGCGAATACAGGTGTAGTTGCAGAAGAGCAGGCTTGCGTTGCTCTACAATGTGTTATCATTGCCATGGATATATGGACAATCATGCTTGAATGTTGAATCTGTGGAAGACGACCAAGATTTATAATTAACATTTGATAATTAGTGGATTAGGCCTACAGGGAATACCACTTTAAAATAAACGCGCCAAGTACTTTACCTCTAGGGTGGTGTGGAAATAAGTACAACACGGTCTTTTTATAGAGGTGAGGGGGTGGAAGTTGTATATTTTAGGAAAAAAGTGGTAAGAACCTTTTTGATAGTGAATTTTCCAAGGAACAATTTTGTATATAGGTATTTTTGTCGAAAATTACACCGTTGCCGAGATAATCTAGAAAAACTCAAAATGGGGGTAGAAAGGACGTCCTGGGGGATGAAGCACACTATTTAGGGATGGGAACTTTTTGGTTTAGTAATCCTTATGCTATTCCCAACATACCCACCTATTTTCAAATCTTTATGAATTTTGTCGGAATAAAAACGTAATATTCCTGAACTATAGTGTTAGTTCTGGATAGTAATATGTTGCATTTGAGTGACTTAGCTGAAATCTATTTTTTTTACGCTAGAACTTAAGTTATCAATACCTTGGGTCTCTCTCAATACAAAAATATAAATATTGCAAACTACTTCTAGGTTCGCTCACGCAGGAAGAACTGCAGCTATTGGTTGACAATATAGACTTGGATGATTCGGAGGTGGATGATAATCTTCTTTGTGATGAGGAGGAAGAAGAGGATGATTCTGCTTGGACCGCAGCCAGCCAAGATCAAGAGGAAATAGTATTAGAAAGTAAAAATGACGTGGTGACGACACCATGGAACGTGAAGACGAGTACAATGACGACGAACCGTTGATAAAATTACTTCCAAATGGAAAAAAAAAAGAAAATGGAAGAGGACAACTTTTGGACCGAAACTGGACAAATATCAACCCCCTGCTCAAACCCCGTTGTTGCCAGAAAATATTCCAAAACCCGTCAACCCATCAAGAATCGAGGTCAAAGTGCAGATATGCGGGCTGCAAAAACCTGACATTTTCAAAATGTAAAGTTTGTAATGTATTTTTATGCTGTAGTGTTCAGCGAAACTGTTTTTCTAAATTCCATAAATAAATTTGAGACCTAAAACTATTTCATTCTCGTCATGTTAAAGACCAACATATCATATGTGATACCCAATTTTTCAAAAAACCCAAAAACTTTTTCGAAAATGTGGTCTCATTACAGTGTTATTTAGACTCCATTGAATAATTTTATGTCACATGATATTAATATTTTAAGACAAATTAGTTGTGGGCCCGAAAAGGATAAAATCTATTTTTTTTGCTCAAGTAGGCTTATACTATCATGAAACGTCGAAGTTTGGGCAAAAAATGTCGATCTGTCTGTAGCTTTTTTTTTGTGCGCACGATTACTCCTGGAACCGTTTAAGACATTATCACATCTATGTATTATAATGAGAACTGGAGCTAGACTATATTTTGAGCTTATTCCATCGAATGGTTGGGGGGTAAATGAGGGGTAAATTGGTAAAGCAAGCAAGAGTCCGTGAAATAGGGATTTAGTGAATGTACGAGAAGTATAATTTCAAAATTATTTTGGCGTATGTTACCCCCTACTACCAACGTCATTACCACCCCCATCCCAGTAGTAAACTGGGTAAAAAACATGTGATCTAGTGTGTGTACAAAAACTAAAGTTATTATAAAATTTTGGCATCAGCCAGCCCCACTACCGCCCCCACCCGATTATAAAAGGAAGTTAACGAAATTGTGATTTAGTATGTATAAGAGAGCAAAGGTCTCTTTTGTTATCGATTACCACCACGGCTAACTTTCACCCCGTACCATCATCAAATTATCCTCTTTGATGGAAAGTGGAAGTAGTGATTCCTTAGGCAGCGGTTTTTAAGTATTTTGCAACGATTATTTTTTATCTCGCATCCAGTAGCGTAGGCAATATTTTATAACATATTTGTTGTAGTTCCTTGACACGTACATATTTTCAGAATATGATTAACAAACATCATTTAGATGGCGGTGAAACTGAAATATTATTTTAAGAAACACTTAGTAGTAGTCACTATCGTGTTATAAAAACATAAAGAACTTAAAAATAAGATTTCTTCCCTAGTTTCGACGAATTACAGCTATCAAGATAAGATAAGGCGTATTTAAGGGAAAATTAAGGAAGTAAACTTTCGAATATAAAATATTATAAAGTTATACTTATTTACAAATGCATCTAATATTATATTATACCTTGGTATATTTCAGGTATGTGAAAGCGACAATTTTGAACCGCAAGATATACGAGGGTAATGTAACAGGAAATGGTATTATTCTGATATATGTTAATTAATCATAAATCCACAAAAACTATACTACTTAATTTATAAGTTTATTAATGCGTGACGGTGGCTAGAAAAAATTAGTTATAAAGAAGAAGAAAAAGAAGAGACACAAACGCAGTCAAATCATTGATTAGTATCCCAAGTATACATAGTTAAATTACAATTGTTATAAATGCACATAGACATGGACGCAAATTCAAAATAATGATATTGTAATGCATGGAAATTTCTATAAGTAAAAAATTTATTGAAGAAAATAATACTCTGACACCATTTTGTTACAATACAGACGTTTAAACACCTTATAGATTGTTTTGCAAAGTAAAAACACAAAATTAAATGTATTGCATATACATACGCACTAGTGTGGCCCTTATTTTTCAATATTTTTTTTTTTCTTTACGATGCCTCTTATATTTGTTCTACTTGGTAAAAAAATAATTTCTACCAAATTTGAAATTTTTGGAGCACGGGATCACGTGGCACATTAAAGTTAAAAATTTTTATTTTTTTATAACTAGGTAGGTACCGAAAATTTATATCCTTCTTATTTAAACAATTGAGCAGGTATATAGGGCGAGTGGAGCTTAGAACATATGAGTTCTGAGGCTCCACCAACTCTGAAATAATAGAAGCAATAGATATTCTAGTGGGGAGATATGTAGGAGGTGCCCTTATCACCTGATATGATATCTTTAGTTTCTTGCGCCCGCGCCCGTGGAAAGTAAACAAGTTCTTACTAGTCTATAAAACGAATTTGTTGTGCTAAAATTGTGAAATAAAGTAAAAGTAATAAATAAAAATCTACAAATGAAATAGCAACAAGACAAAAAGAGAAGCTGTATCTTCTTCAACATGACGAAAGTCAAATTATTGGAGCACATTTGGCGGTGAAAGAAGTAGAAGTATTATGGGAAAAGGCGAGAATCGCAACGAGAAAGTTTCAGCGTAGCATTGGGAAATTGGAATTATTGTATCAAGAATGGAAAACACTACAAAAAACTTGTAAACGTCGAAATCAACTACAGGAAAAGAAGGAACGAAATTTTCTTAATAAAGTGGATGACTTATTCGATATCGCTCATGCCGATGCGTTGGAGATGATTAGCATTGAAGAAGACAAACTTTTCCTTTTAAACCAAAGAAAAAAAGGCCGACCTGGATCAATGATCGGCAGAGATCGTGTTTTATTACTAAAGGAACAAAGAAAAGAATCTCGAAAGAAGCAAAAGGAATTAAAGCAGTCTAGCCATCAAGTATTACAAGGTATATTTTAAATTAAACTGTAAAAATCATCTCATGATCAATAATTTTTTTTTAATTGGATTTCCAGTTCCTGTACTTGTTCATCATCTGTTGAAAATTCTAATTCAACCACTTCTCTTCCTAAAATGGAAAAAAATATATTATGATTTCTACAGTTTAATTTAAAATATACTTTGTAATACTGGCTAGACTGGGTCCATTTGATGGTAATTTGGCTCCAATAATTTGACTTTCGTCATGTTGAAGAAGATACAGCTTCTCTTTTTGTCTTGTTGCCATTTCATTTGTAGATTTTTATTTATTACTTTTACTTTATTTCACAATTTTAGCACAATGAATTCATTTTATAGACTAGTAAGAACTTGTTTACTTTACACGGGCGCGGGCGCAAGAAACTAAAGAACTAAGCATATCAGGTAATAAGGGCACCTCCTACATATCTCCCCACTACAATATTTATTGCTCCTATTATTTCAGGGTTGGTGGAGCTCAGAAGTCATATGTTCTAAGCTCCACTCGCTCTATATACCCTGCTCAGTTGTTTAAATAAGAGGGATATAAATGTACGGTACCTACCTAGTTAAAAAAAATAAAAATTTTAACTGTAATGTGCCACGTGATCCCGTGCTCCAAAAAATTTAAAATTTGGTAGAAATTATTTTTTTACCAAGTAGAACAAATATAGGTAAGTAAGGTGCGTCGTAAAGAAAAAAAAATATATTGAAAAATAAGGTCCACCCTAATACGCACATTACGTATTAAGTTATAATACCGTCATAGATTTTACACCTATTTTCTCTTTTTTCAATCCAAAAATTAATATCAGTGGGAAATCAATTTAATTCTGCTGCTTAAATGATGTTTTTATGAATTGAAGCACATTTTCTTGTTTTAAGAATTACACACATTGAACCATAGAATGCTGTATAAACTGTTAATTTAAAATAACATCGATCATATCTTGGTTATCAAAAGTAATCGTTTCTATTTCTATTTTATATCTGTGTCAGTTTTGTACATTTTTTTATTAAGGAGTAAAATGTTTTATAATCTTGTACGATAATAGAAAATAAACCGTTGTGTATGCGCTTTTCTGAATAATGGTATATATGTTTATATATTACGGTTCTTATTGGGTAATCTTGAGAAATATATATGAAATTCCGTACTCCGTAATTTCACAATAAGGTATAATAACTATAAGTATTTTATATATTAAAAACGTTTGCCTCTTTATATAACAGGGTGGTGTCACGTAATCTGCTTTTATTTATTATTATTTTTAGTGCACTATGTGTTTTGTGACGGATATTATTTTAAAGAGTTCTTAAATAATCCTCCCCATGCTACAATGAAATGGCTAATAATAGATGCTACTAAAGAACCATAAACAATAAGTGCATTTTGATGACATTTTAATAGATAGAATTTGTGAAGACAACATTATGTGTGATATATTTACGCTTCCATTCCAACTCAGATGATGATCCTTTACTGTTAATTATTTTTATTTCAGGACATAAACATTTGTTTGTCTGTTGGCAGTTGCGTTTCCCGGTTGATCATCAGCTGAGAGGATGAGAGCGAGATTTAAGCTAAGTATGTTACTACTTTAATAACACAGGTCTATAAAAAAAAAAAAGATATTGTCTTAAGGTTCTCATCTAACTTTTTAGAAGTATATTGACGCACTGAAGCCAATTTTAGACAAAAAAATTTTATATCGTGTCAATTTCCCTCTACCACCCCCTTTTATCTCTTAAAAAAGGCAAAAATGAGGTCTTGCTTGTCCCAAGGCTCTGATCTAACTTTTTCAAAGTATTTCGATGCGCTGAAGTCAATTTTGTACAAAATATTTTTTTTCTACCGTGTTAGTTTCCCTTTTGTCCCCTAAAAAGAGCAAAAGAAAGGTCTTGTTCGAAGGTTCTGACGCGCTGAAGCTAATTTTGGACAAAAAAAATTTTTCTACCGGCTCAGTTTCCCTCTACCACTCTCTTCATCCCCTATTTTTTTTTTATCCAAAATTAGTTTCAGCTCGTCAAATTACTTCAGAAAGGTTAGATGAGAACCTTAGGACAAGACTTTTTTTGCCCATTTTAGGGGATGTGAGGGGGTGGTAGAGGGAAATTGAGGCGGTAGAAAAATTTTGTTTGTCCAAAATTGGCTTCAGCGCATCAAAATACTTCAGAAAAGTTAGATTAGAACCTTAGGACAAGACACTTTTTTTTTGTAGACCACTGTAATTAACAAACTATGTTTATGCTGCTTTCAGCTACAGAATGAACATTTTAATAATAATAATATAATAATATAATAATATTTTTAATAATAATAATATTTTTATTGACCATTTCAGATACAATAATTGTATATATGGCAAGTCATTCATAACTTAACAGTAACATATAATATAATTTTAATATACATTATATGATATATCGAGTAAAGTATTTACACAAATAACGAGGATAATATGACATAATATGACATAATATGACAAACACACAAGCAAAGATAAATATAATAGATACATAACACTAAAATTACAAAAAACTATACTTATATATCACAGATTTAATTTAAGTATTTGAAGTCCTATAAGGCCACAGATTCCCGATTTAAAAAATCCTGAATACTATAGAAACCACCTTTGAGTAAAATGTCTTTAACTATACCCTTGTATTTTTTATAGTTGTGCATATTTCTAATTTCTACAGGGAGACTATTGAAAAGCAAAATACAATTGTATTGCGGTGAATGTTTATAACTGGAAGTGTGATGTAATGGTATACTAAGTAGATCTCCATGTCTAGTACTATATGTGTGGCAATCTTTCCTTTGAGTGAATAATGCCATATTTTTCTTAGCGTATGTCAAACATTTTAAAATGAATATGCATGGTACAGTTAGAATTTTATTGTTTTTGAACATTTCTGCACAGCTCTCATTATATCCCATTTTAAATATAAGTCTAATAAGTCTTTTTTGACTAATGAAAACTCTAGACCTATCTTTTGAATTACCCCAAGCAATGACATTAAAGGAGATATGCGAATAGGCAAGAGCGTAGTATACATTCAATAGCCCCGTTTCATCAAGTGTACTTTTCAATTGTAATATAGCAAAATAGGCCTTGTTAAGCTGTGAGCAAACATGATCAATATGTTTGCTCCACAGCAATTTGCTATCTAGGTGAATACCAAGCAATTTTGCATTTTCTGATGTAATGATACCGTCGTGCAACATTAATCCATGCGGTAATTGTTTTTGCAAAGTAAAGTTTATAATAGTTGTCTTACTCACATTTAAAATCAGTTTGTCTCTCTGTGCCCAAGTAGTGATTTCTTGAAATGTCTGATCAACAAGTGAATGTAGCTGCTCTATTGAATCCGCTGTTACGGTTACAGTAATATCGTCAGCGAAAATTGTCAGATGACCAGTTGTTAGGTGATTCGGGAGGTTGTTTATATATAACATGAAAAGTAGAGGCCCTAAAACAGATCCTTGAGGTACTCCAAACATGACGTCATGAATATCCGAGTATACGTCGTTAAGTTGTACTTTTAGAGTCCTACTTTTCATGTAGCTACTTATCCATGATAGTAAATCCCCCCTTATACCAATACTATACAATTTCTGTTCTAGGAAAGAACCGTTTACGGTGTCAAATGCTTTTGTTAAATCGAACATTATCGAGACAACATATTTTCCATTATCTAGGCAGGTATATACGTGGTCTAGCAAGTAACAAATTGCTGTCTCTGTCGATTTTCCGGCAGTAAAACCATGTTGAAAGGCTGTAAGAATATTAAATTTTTTTGTAAAAGCAATAATTCTATCGTAAATAATTCTTTCAAATAACTTGGAAATTACACTCAGTACAGAAATTTGACGGTAATTTTCTATTTCTTCAGGCGTCCCTCTTTTTAATACAGGTATCACCTTAGCCTCTTTCAATATGTCAGGAAAACAACCCTGATCAACTGACATATTAAACAGATGGACTAAATACGGTAGTATGCCTTCCCTGATACTTTTTAATATGTTTGCTGTTATACCATCCGTCCCAGCTGATGACTTATTTTTTAAGTTATCTATGGCACTGTTTACCTCATCCAGCGAAATTGGCGCGAAATATATTGAGTTCCCGTTATAGGGTGAAATGGTGTACGGTAGAGCTAAGTTAGAACCAAAGTGTTCAAGTAATTTATTGGGAATATCAGTGGAGAAGTGATTAGCAAACATGTTGACTATTTCATGTTTATCTGTAATTATTCCGTTTACACTAAACAAGTTTATGTTACTATTTTTGTCAAGATTCTTCCACAAAAACCATAGCCGTGTGATTTGTGTAAGATATTTTGTAACTAGACATGTTTGTATACATATGAGTAAGTAGATACGTCGATTTCAGAGGTTTTTTTTTTATTTAAATGTATAAAACCTTCATTGTTTTATTTATTGGTACATCTGCTTACCCGTAAAAAAATATTTACTAAAAACTATACCTATGTCAAAAATTATATAAATTCTAAACTTACTGCACTATTTTTGCCTAAAATAAGTTTCAAATATTTTAAATCTTTTAATAATATTATGCTTTGGATATATGAGCTTGAAACTGCTTAAACCAGATCCTCCGCCAATAGTTATCTGAACATAAACCTAATGATGTGGGAAAGAAGTTGAGTCCGTTATGCACCGCTGCATAGTGTATTAATAATGTAAGTGGAAATTTAAATATTTCCAATGAAATAACGAGTGAAAATATCACACTACATAAACTTGATGAGTGCTGATTATTATCTACATATTCAAATTACCATTTTTATTGTTTGGAAAACATTATTTACAGGTATTTAGTAGTAGCTTAAAATATATTTTAAGAAAATAAATTAATAAATAAATCCATTCAGTACAAAAATCTTCAAAGCTCTCTACATTCAATTATCGAAAAATAATTTATATACAGAGTGAACTAAATTTGATAAACTTTGAGGGTTTCGTGTTTGAAAAGGTGTCTTCCCGTGGCAAATTCAATGAGCAAAAGTTGCAATGTAGAGTGGCCGACTGCAAATACTTGTTTGATTAACATTTTGCTTGAATACAAATCACGTGATGCTACTGTGATTCAGTACCCAACCATGTTTATTCATAGACGCTTATTCTTCTTCAGGTATTTGCAGTCGACAAAGCCAATAGTAATAGGAATAAAGGGAGGTCAATATATTATGAATAACCTCGTACATTTGTTGAAAAATTCACCTACTCCAGTTAAAATATTTGCGGATGCCGTCACAACTAAGACATCGAAGATGTCACAAACAAGTGAATGCACTAAAAGGGACATAATAAAAAAACCGTTCAGCTGCCAAAACATATCGATTTCTTTGCAACTAATTCCAATGATTTCATTAATAAAATTAATGAGAAACAATTGCAAGAAGGTGAACTTTTGATCTCTTCAGGCGCGGATTCAAGATTCTGTAAATCATCAACTTTTGTTAAAAAATGTTATGATTTTTGTTAATTTTGGGAAGAAAAAATTTTTTAACAAGAAACCTCGCAAGAAACTTTTATTGAAAAATTTTATTTTTTAGGATGAAAATTTTTTTTTGGATTTTTGCCTCCCGGTCTTCAAAAAAATTTTTGGGACGAAAATTTTTTTTAGATTTCTTCCCCTCCCCCCGCTCATCAAAAAATTTTGGGTTCAGTGTTACCCCCCCCCAAGTTCAAGGTCCAGATCCGCCCTTGGATCTCTTTGATGTTTATTAATTTTTTCCAAGTATATCAATCCCAGAGATCTTGGAGTAACTTAGAGATAAACTAAAATTAAACAATATTAATCAAGAAGTAGTTAAGGATTACAATGATCTTACTAAACTTTGCATAATTCAAAATTGCTTTCAGTTTAATATGTTTTACGAGCATAAGGGGAACTGCAATAGGAAACTTCTTGACACTTTTCATGAGCAGGTTCGAAACGGAGATAAAGGAAAAATTTGAATATTTTACTAGGATATGAATGAGATATGCGGATGATATATAGATAGAGATATTCGATACAAAAGTTTCAGATATAGACAAGGTTGTTTCGAAATTAAATACTACAGTAAAATTTTACAGAAGAAATAAAAACCACGGACAACTACCATTTTATTAGTAGTAAGTAGTGAAAATAAGTTGGAATTTGAAATATACAAAAAAAAACTGAGGTATATCCCTGGTAGCTCACACATTGATACTAGTAGAAAATGACTGATTTAAATTTTTGTATTCATCATCTATTAAGTTTCCCTCTGAATGAACAAAAATTTGCAAAAGGGAAAGCTTTAGTTTCTAAAATGTACAACTTTATTTGTCACTTTAAAAATGTACAATTAAATAAATATATATTATAGAATTGCACTGTAGAAAGCCTGTTTGTGTACATATAATTTTTTTTAGTAATTAAACAGAAGCCTGGTATATCCACACCTTTTGCTCCATTTCGTCAGTAAGTTATGTTGTACAAAATAAAATGGCTTTCCCACTCTCTAATGGGGTTGAAAGAAGTGTGTAGATAATTTTATGGTAAGTCTAGTGTACAGTACACTTTTTTCTTCATATTGTTGGGCAGAATCTTGGCTGTACATTTTTTTCGTCAATAATAACTTCTATTGTATAGATCTAAGTGATCTTTTTGACAAGACAAGAGTGGAAATGAGTTATATTATGTATGGTATATACTCGTGTACAAACACCTTTCGCATCATACATTTTTTTCCTTTTACCCCAAGAAATCCTGTTTTATAGACATATCATCTTATCACCCCCTGAAAGGGGTCGAAAAAGAGGACAGGTTAGTTTGTGGTAAGTGTGATGCATATTTATTTTCACATAAGGGCCCAGACTATTGGCTGTATACATTTTTTTGCCAATTTGCCTGTTCTACAGTAAGAAGAAATGATTTTCGCACCTCCTGAATGTGAGTGAGTAGATAGTGCAGCGAAAGAGAGGTAAAATTGTGTCGTTTTTTTTTTATCAGCTTAGAACAAGATCAGACACAGTGGGTATTATCGACAACATCATTTTACACATAAAAACACGAAATACGACATTTTTTAGTGGTCACAAATATTCTTATTTAAAAAAAGTGTAAAATTTAATTTTTTTTTAAATCATGTTTTTTTGTACATCTATTGCCATATCTCAAAAATGAATTGAGCTATCGATGTGAACTTTTTTTTGTTATAAAACACACACTTAAGCGCTTCTTTCTACTCATAGGATTGCTAATAAAAAAAATGTGAACATGCCAAAAACGTAGATGACCCTGAAAGTTTAGAGAATACGCCATCACATTTTCACTAAGCAAGGAACTGTTTTGTTTTTGAAAATTTTGTATAACATGCTATGAAGAAAATGAGGTCAATAGACTAAAAAAGTTTTTAGAGAAAAAATATTTTCATTATTAGCAATAGTTTGCTAGTTACGAATTTTTTAGTATGGAGGAATTGTCGAAGCGTACGCGCGCGGCACTTAAGAATAATAATGATTATGTATTGTGTGTAACGGAACTTTTTATTATTATTTTTTTTTATGTTAAGGACTGTTTTATCACGTTTTAGGATCTGAAAGGATAACTTATTTTTTCCAGTGGCACATTAAGGACTAAGGTTGAAGGCAAAAAGGAATTAAAAATCTTAAATAGGGTATCTAGGATAAAAATGCATTGCATTGGGATCTCGGAAACGGTAAAAAATAATATTATAGTAAATGGAAAAAAGGTGCGCAACTAGGGGGCCAATAAAATTCCATAAACAGAAGTTTAGGAAAAGTAATAATTTTGGAGTGTTTTGATAAAAAGTAAACTATCGAGTTTTCCTTTTTTTGCGTTATTATTGGAGCTAAATAAAAAAGACAGTTTCTTAAAGCACTTTTTTTATAACGTGGGAATCTTAATATTTGTATCCGACATTTCCTGTGTCAGAGTCCCTATCCGAAACTCCCATGCATTGCATTTTTACCCTAGATTCACACAATAATTGAGTAAACATGTTATTTTCGCCTAAATTAAAGAAAAGAAAAAGAAAAAAATATCCTAAATTAAGTCTCATTTTCCGCAGCCCCAATTATAGAAACCCTGTTTCCATGGCTTGTGCACAAGTTTATCGTTTTCCTCTATTACTATGCCATATAAAATCCACTCCATTTTACAATGAAACTTAGATTGCTTTTTTATCTTAAATATTTTTTTAGCAGATAATCCACGCACAATTCGCACAATGGCCATACGTTCTACAATATAATGCAAGTAGTAATAAGGGAAAGAATATCGTTACACATTTTACTTCCACATCCAGTGTAATAGTATCGACAAAAATATTTTTGAAAATTTTTATTGTCGAAATAGGCTTAGAATGTCATGAAACGTCGATATTTTAAGTTTGAGCAAAAAAAATTCTGTCTGTCGATCTGTCTGTAACTTTTTTGTGCGCACGATTACTCCGGAACCGTTTAAGATATTGACTTGAAATTTGGTACACGTAGCTATGTATTTTAACGAGATCTGGAACTAGATTATTCCGTTAAAGGGTTGGGGGGTAAATGGGGATAAATAGGCAAATCAAGCAAGTAAGAGTCCATAAAATTGGTATTTAGTATATATAAGAGAAGCTAAAGTCTCAAAATTTTTTTGGCATTAACCACCTCCAACTTCCATTATTCAAGGAGGCGAAAAAAATAAAATTGTCATTTAGAGTGAGTACAAGAACCAAAGGCTTCAATTTTTTTTTTACTTTATCCACCACTACTACCACCCCCCTTCCACCACCTTCAGCCCCACTACCGATGTTTTATAGGTTTTTGAGGTAGACAATTTCAAATATTTTATTATTAAAGTTCCATAAACAATTATTTCCACATTCAAATTTTTTTCGTTGTGAGAGACTTGGATAGAAGATCTGGATGTGGAAGTAGTGATTCCTTGGGCAGCGGTTTTATAATTTGACCTTCGATGAAAACGAATAACGTTGATAGTACACCGCCCTGAGACTAGTTAGTTTTAGTGGACGCGGGCTATTAATAATCAATTTCTGCAATTCGTGCGCTCCAAAAAAATAACTGTACCTAAGCTATCAAAGACATAATAAGAATTATGCTATCAAAAACTTTTTTGGTCTTTTGACTTTATTTTCTTCGCAGCATGTTATCCAAAATTTCCAAAAACAAAAAAGTTTGTAGCTTAGTGAAAATTTGACTGCGTATTTTCTGAACTTTCAACTTTAAGTTTTTAACATGCTTAAAAATGTTTTAATTAACAATACTATACACAGATAGAAACGCTTAAGTGTGTGTTTTATAACAAAAAAGGTTCAAGTGAATATCTCTATTCGTTTTTGAGATATGGCATTAGATGTTCAAAAAAACATGATTAAAAAAAACAAAATTTCACGCCTTTTTAAAAATAACAATGTCCGTGACCACTAAAAAATGTCGTATTTCATGATTTCTAATGAACATCGACCTACTTAACGAAATGGTATATGTCTCAGTTTGTTCTAAGATAAAAAAAAAAAATCGAGAAGGAAGCGACTTTTCCCCTGTTTTTTACTCCACTAAGAGTGAAAGGGGTGTAGTTTATGGTAAGGCTGTTATGCAAAACATCCTTTAGTTGAATATAAAGGCTAGTATTGACATACGAATTGGCTTTTTGGATATAATTTTCCTGTTGTGCCAATAATTTTGGGGTTGGCAAGTGGAGATACAAAAAAAATGAGGTATGTTAGAGCAAAACGGACTTCAGATTATGACTTGTATCAAGAAACATAATGTCCACATACTTTAATCAATGTAAATTAAAAAGAAGTATGTGGACCTGTCTAATTATTTGAATTCTTTTCCGTAAATAATTTAATATTGCTACTCATTTTTATATTACCTAATTGGTAAAATATTATTTTTTTATATACTTTCATGTTATATTTTGTATTTTACGGGATTGCTTTGCAACAGTTTATTTTTTAAGTTGACTCGCATTTTCTTTTAGTCAGATAGTTGGTTCCATTTGATTCTACTCGAACAAGAATTATGTCATTTAAAAGCTGACAACGTAATTTTAACGAATTGGTAAAAATTTAGTTCCAGTTTTTCCTGATTTTAAGTAATTCGTATGCTACGTCAGCGTCGATTTTGGGTAGTAACTGCCTACAGGCTCCGGCATCTAGACAAGACAACGTAAGTTTTTTTAATTCCGATTTCGTTTTTCACAGATACATCTCAACAGTGTGTGTTCTCAAGAATATTTGAAAGGTGTAGTTATGCAGATAACAGGCTTACTTTTACCGAAAAATCCCAACACGTTTGCATGCATAATAGTAAATAATGTTAATATACTAGTTTTTATGCTTAGTCAATGTCAGTAAGTGTTTCTATATTTAGGTTATGTAAGTTATTTTGATTTGAACACTTTTACTCATTGAAAGCTACCCATCAATGAATTTTGATTTTTGACGCATCTTTACATGGACGCGGGATATCTGTGCATCGTGTATTATAATTATGGTCTACAGGGTTGTCTTGAAATAAATCATGTTTATAGGAAAATACAAGTACTTACTGATTTTACATAAATGAGGTCTAGACTAAAAATTTTAAATCCTTTAAATAGTTAATTTGAGAGGTATCGCATATTTTTAAGTAGTATAATTTTTGTTAAATATTTTTGTGTAATTTTAAGTATTTTTAAATTTGAAGGATATGCCCACTCCAGATTGAAATGCCATATCGTAGTACTGATTATAAAGTCAACAGAAATGGATAGATTGGATGTTTAGCTGATAAATTAATTGGGAAACAGAAAAGGGAAACTCTCCGGAACTCCTCCCCGTCCTTTCAAATGGAACGGACATCAAAATTTGCATCAACTTCATATGAACTTCGGTTTATCCGGGAAGCTTTTAAAAACTTATATATGAGAGTTTTTCAAAAGTCGGGATCCAAATTAAAATAGCTTTCAGATAGGTATAAGAATTGTAATTTCGACTATGTTGGACAAACAAAACGTCCAGTTACAACGAGATGCAAAGAGCATAATATGGCCCATCTCAAAAAAAAAGGAAGAAGTGAAAAGTTTAGAATTGCCCAATACGTCTTTAATAGCAGTCATAGAACACATATTAAAGACTTAAGATTACTTATAAACGTAACAAAAAATAGACGGTTGGATATTTTGAAAGCTTAAGGTAGTACTGTCGGTCTTAGAATTAATGTTCAGAAATTAATAAAATTCGGCATATTAGTAGATTATGGTAAGATAATGATCCAGTTAAATTTTTGAAGAGCTACAGAGAACCAGTAAAAAAGCATTGACATTTGAAATTTGATGTTTTTAACATTGAGAAATCACAGGTTTTATCATATTTTACAAAAATTACCGTTCAGATTTCAATTAAAAAGGAGAAAACAAGAGAAAATAATATACAAAACATTTTATACACTTAAAAGTACAGCTTTAAAGCGTGTGATAGTAGTAATTATTAGCGAATAAACATTGATCCTTATGAGAAATCACAGGATTCATCATATTTTACAAAAAGTACCGTTCAGATTTTAATTAAAAAGGAGAAAACGAGTGAAAATAATATACAAAACATTTTAGACTCTTAAAAGTACAGCTTCAGAGAATGTGATAGTAGAAATTAGCGAATAAATGTTAAAAGTCAACTTTTTATATCGTAGTTTATTAGACGTGTCAACGTCGTAAATTTAAAAATGTATGGAATATTAGACTGTAGGTTTCATAAAAATTCTTTATTAAAAATAACATGAACGATGTTTTATTAGCACATATTGATTTAATGTAATAAAATATGAATGACTAATAATGTTACAGATAATATTATTTCATTTTTTTAATAATTCATCTTATAATAACGATTTCTTGGTTATTTTTTTTTATTTTCTAAAAAATTAAAAATTCTCTGCAATATTTTTTTGTGTTCTGTAACTTTAACAACACCATTCTCATCTTTCCCTAAAATGTTTGATAAATCATTATATTAATTTTTTTCATATGCATCTTCAACCATTTCGTAAGTCACGTTTGCAGCAACCATTTTTCTTCTAATATCTATTGATATACAGTCTTTTAATAAATTTAATCCTTTTATAGCAATAGGCAAGTTCCTCAAAAATTTTATTTTTTTACAAGCATCGTCCCAACTTAAAAAAGAACCAAGTAAATCATCGTTGGTAATGTTTAATTTGTTTAAAACTTGATCGAGCATGACTACGTCATGAAGAGCATCATGAGCTTTATCACAATTTATGTCCAATTCTTTAGCAAGATTTTCTAACTTATTATCACCTTTCTTTGTATTTCCAGTTTTTTTCTTTATTATAGGAAGTGAATCAGAATATCCATGAAAATGTTCTTTTAATAAACATTTTTCTATAGCACCCATCAATCGAGGATAGCCGAATGAGCAATTATGAGCAGTTAAAATGCATTTGCGGTTGAACAAACCTAAAAATTCATATAACGCGACTAATGCTTCTGATAAAGTAACAGTTCTAATAGGTTTGCCATGAAGTACAAGCTTACTATTAACCAACTGTAAACTATGCACTTTACTAGCTTCTTCAAAAATTGTTTGTATTGGTTTAACGTACACTGAAAATTCATACTGCTTGTACTTCGCAGCAATCTGCAAAATATCAGAAGTCTTGGAAAAACTTCCTGTTTCTCAATCAAATAATACTGAAATCGGCAAAATTTTGCAGAGTTCTTATATACCGTCAGTACCATCAATTCACGGGGGGGTGCCCGATTTCAGTGTCCGCCATCTTGAAATACGACGCCATCTTTGTTTTCTTTGGACTGTAACTGTACATTTTCGACTTTTATTTGGTTTTTACTAAATATCTCCCCAATTTTTGGGCTTGTAGTAAAAAAAGATTCAATTTAAACTAAATTTGCTACAATTTGAGACCAGAGCCGCCTTTGTAACTTTAATATTTTGCGAGATACAACCTTCCAAAGTTTTGGACTCTTCAGGTTATTACGAAATCAGTTGGATTTACAGCAACACTATTCGAATCAATTTTAATCTAGACTAAATTTGCTACAACTTTAGACTATATAGTGATTTTGTCTTCTTACCATGGATCAAGACACAACTTCAGGATTGCCTGAGGATCGATGTTGTATGGGACATATACAAGTCAGACAGTCTGAAGGAAACTACACGTGTGAAGAGAGGAAAGGGAGAAAGGAGAAAAGTCACAAGCGAAACGTCACTCCCCAAAAACTTTGTTACATTCCTGAACAATTCAAGACAGACAGAACTGTTTAATCTACTAAGTGGTACAGTAGCAGCTTATGACGTACAAGAAGGTAGAGGAATATACATCACCTATGGTAAATCTGTTATTTCAAAAAATAGCAGTGCACCGATGTCCGAAACTGACCGCGAAGAAGCTGATACCAGAATGTGTCTTCATATATTGGATGCATTACAAAATGGTGCAACCAATATCCTCATAAGTACAGTTGTCACAGATGTTATTGTGGTACTACTAGGCATCTTTTTCGAGCTAACTTTCATCTTTGGATTGCATTTGGTAAACACTGCCGATATTATCATATCAACGCCATCTGCCAAGAGCTCGGAGAAAATATATCGCAAGTATTGTCCTTGCTCTTTTTCCATGCTTTCACGAGTTCAGACACTACATCACAATTTTTTGGTAAGGGAAAAAAATCAACATGGAAAACATGGAAAGCATGCCCTCTAGGCACTGAAAGATTTATCTTCTCTGCAAAACATCAATTTCAGCCAGTAGATGCTAAAACAAAGGCATTTGAACTTATAGAGCGATTCACATGCATTCTGTACGATGGCACAACAGAACTTGACAGCATCAACAAGCTCAGAGAGAATCTCAAGGAAAAGTATAGATGATTTAAAGTCTACCGCCCACACAGGATGCCTTCATTCAACATACTAATCACTACATCTATCATCTGGTTAACCAGTTTGCAATCATTCCAAAATGCACCTACTCCGGCTAACTTTGGATGGAAAAGAAGAGTTTTTCCTCTAGCTAGCATTAACTTACTTTCCAAATTTCAACACAATCGGACTTTTCTTTCTTAAGTTATCGTACTTACAAGAAACGTGACGGGTGGACAGACGGACGGATGGACAGACAGATGGACATTTTGAAAGTTGTTCAGAATTCGTTCACTAACACAATGATATGAAATTTTTTTTTTGCAACATTATAAATATAATTTAAGCAAATTTAATTCTATGTAAATTAGCTGGCTCGAATGGTTCTGGAGATATCTGCGAAAAATAGCAAAGAACAGCTCGCATTTCGGAACCGGAAAAATTGCAAAAACATGCGGTCTTGACTCGTTCATATTTTTGGAAAAACACCAGCAAGACAGCCGTATAATGTCGCGACGTAAAGAGGAAGACTTCCAGTTTAACCTGATCGTAAATCGCACATCGTAATTGGAAGATTCAGCTCGGCACGAACGAATCGAAAGTGGCATTTTTTGACGTTTAGTGATTTCGAAGGCAGTTGAAGCGCCGATTTTGAGAAATCATTGTCAATTCTCTCTCACTCCATCGCGACGTTGCCTAGTCTAAATACTGCGCAAGTCAAACGAGACAGTGTATACTTTTGACTCCTGCAGTATCGACAGTACATACTACCTTAAGAATTGCAAAATGTATAAATAATACGAATAGTGACAAAGAGCCTATCCCCCAAGTAGTCTACTATATTGGTTATTGTGTCACAGTTCATCGCACCGAGGCATAGTTTAGGTAGGAATGACGGGATTGGTCAAGAGTGTTCTATCATAATATTTTAGTATAAACAGTGGAACAGTTTTAGCTTTAGTTTTAGTCATCTCCATATGATGCCAACATAGTTGGTAAAACGCGCGAGTCACACCGAAGGTTTCAGCCCCTTCCAAGATTTATTTTCCAGTTATCGAATTTATTCCTTAAACAGTTTCTATACTGCATTAATTTGTCAAACATGTTGGTAAAAATTAGGCCTGATTACAATAAACCTAGTTACGGTGCGGTAGTCCGTTATGTTTAATGACTAAATAATTTTAATTATGATCCAACCTGAGCGAGTGTCCCTAATTTTATAACAAAAATAGGGCGTGATAAATTTTTGAGTTCTTTCACGCACATTAACCTGTAGAGTGTTGGTTTTCTAAGGTCGGCTGTACTTAATACATGGCACCCTTTCAGAGAGCCAAGGTATGGCCAGAGTTGCTGGGATACGCGCCTGGATCGATAGAGTCTTCATCCCCGAACGCAAGCCCTGCAAAAAACATACTTCTCTTACGCACGCCGAGACACTACTACTGTTTCGCGTCTGTCTTTTCAGCTTTCAATCATCAGCCAGTGCAGAAGGAAGTAGGATAATATAATCGAGATTTCATAAGGAATACATTATTTACGGATGTTTATTTTCTTCTCTAACTTGGGAAATACTTCTTTGTGAAACTTAAAAAGTCAAGGTAACTTTTAAAATTATCAGTTTATTAGTAAATACGAAACTTCTTGTAAAGTCATGGATATTAAACCTGCTAGAAAACTACTTAGAGAATTTGCTGCTGACCCAGTTCCAACTTAATTCTAGAATTAAAAATCGTTGGTAATATAACTTTTTTTCAAATATTTCGCGTAAGGAATTTTTTTCTACTTCAGATTTTTTTTTTAGTCAGGGCCTCGAAACGATTCTTGTTTCCACATTTATTTTGAATACAAAGTTTTTACCTATTTCACCAATTTTATCGAATTTTAACCTAACTTAGAATGACAAGCGACAAGAAATGCACGATCCACATACGAAAAGTTTATATGAACATACGTCAGCAACGGCTAACATTTTTTGCTACAGGGTGTTGATTTTTTTTAATCGTTATTTTTTATTACCTACCTTCCAAACTACCAGAATAGTCTCACAAGGCGCGATTAGGATATCTTTCCTGATACATACTTCTGGCTTTTGTTGCATTACTATCTGCGAGTCCATATACATAATGCATTGTCGCGATTTCCATATTGGTATAATTCACCGTATTTAATGAGATATTCGAGTAAGAACAGCGAAAAAATAAAATTAATTCAATGAATCACTAAAAGTCGAAGAAATAATACGATGAGATGGTTTTGAACACCTACAACTTACTTTATGTTTTGAAAATGATATTTGTAAAAACGTCGTTTATTCCTAGATAACTAGATTTATGGGTTCAAAAATTATTATTAGTCAATACTGCTAAATGAAGTAATTTGAATTTAATTGTTTTAATCAAGAACTGTGCGTCTGGCGGGAAAAGCGCAAGAGACAGTTTTAATGTGAATTGACCAGGCTAATCAGAAATAATATCCACATGGAAAAATGTCAGTGGCGTACCAGTTTTTTGGGAAAAAAATATAAGAGGACATGTTGGCAAGGACGCCACTGGTGAAGCGATAAAATAACTTTTCTAACTAAAATATGTGGTTTGACATCCTATCAACACATAGCAAAATTGAAAATAACATCCAAAGTGAGCGATATGTGGGAGAATTGGAAGAGACTTTTTATACCGATTGGTTGGTAGTTTGATATTGTGTGTCATACTGCCGTATTTCGCCAGTAATTGTAACCAAGGGACTTGTGACATATTTTCAGTACAGCAAAATGCTGTAAAAGATATTCTAGTAGAGCAACTGTAGTGATTGTAAGATAGCCAGACTAACTAAGACTTTGCCTTCCAGTGATGTTGGAGCTTTCGCCCGTGTGTTATGTACTTTAAATCTCAGGTACTTTTAATGGTTTTATGTACTGAAAAGTAACTTTTTTTGTTCAAATTATCCAATTCATTGCTTTGTAGGTGCAAGTGTTGCTGGAGAGTTATTTTACATGTAACCAGGTAGAGTTGGGACGTTATTTTAAGGGAGTGTTGACCCATCCTATGTCTCCCCCATTCCATGTATGAATTAATTTTCTTTTATTATTTGGATCGTTTTTGGGTATGCCGTTACGCTACAAGAAAAAAGAACAATCTTTTAATTCCAATTCATACAATTCAAGAAACCGTTACAGAATGCAAAAATAATGGCGGCTTGAGAAAGGTACCATACGCACTCAAAATATGGTCTAATTTTCACGTAAATATTTTCGCAATATTAACGATTTGCGTTAGCAAAAATGTGTATCGTTTGTTGCAATATATTTTTGTTTTTCTTCTGAGCATTTATCAGATTTTTAATTAATTTTTTTCTTTCTCGTTGTTTGTTATTTTTTGCAATAATTAAATATTTTTCCACATTTTTGTGAAGATTCAATCACCTGTCCCAATCTCCCCATCGCTAGTCCCAATTCTCCTTCGTAAAATGGATAAATAGTTTATTTAAAAACAGTAACTAAAACAGTAAGATGACACAATAGAACAGCAATCATAAAACCTAATCACCAGCCCCCCAGACAATGCCGAAAGCCCACCAGGCCGCTAGACCCCATCGCGCAGCAAAGCAAGCCCAGCAGCTCAGCAAGTCTCCAACATCACTGGGGGGCAAAGTCTCAGTTAGGGTGCGGTTGCATGCATCCAGTAATTTAGTCGAGTAGAGGCGGTCGAGTAGTTTAGTAATTTAGTTAAATGTCTACCACACATGGCCTGTTTGCACGCATCCAGTAATTTAGTCGAGTAGAGAACATCTTTTCGCTCAAATCCCTCAATGTTCATGGCATTTTGAATTTGTGTATAAGCATTATTTCGCAGTTCTCTGTTTTTATAACAATCCAAGCGGGCATCCCACAAGCATTCGTGTTTTATGTACTCCTCCACAAATTTCAGTGTCGTTTCTTCCGACTACCTGGCCATACTTCTTATCAATACAATGAAAAACACACCAAAATACACTTTACTGGACTGAAATAGTAAATAGACATGTCCAAACGTTTCAATAATACAGTAGTGACGCTGGAACAAAAGAGGGGGAAAGGCTACTAAACCACTAAAACCGTGCACTCGACAGTTGCCATTTTACTATACTTTTCACTAAATCACTCGACTAAAAAACGCTGTCCGCATTGATCGAGTACTAAATCACTAAACGACTCGACTAAATTACTGGATGCGTGCAAGCGCACCTTTAGTCTGGCTATCTTACAATCACTACAGTTGCTCTACTAGAATATCTTTTATTAGAACATTTTGCTGTACTGGAAATATGTCACAAGTCCCTTGATTACAATTATAGGCCAGTGGAATTAGCAAATATGCATATTGTAATTCGTTTCAGGATGCCACGTGGATTAAACGATAGTTTTATTGATTACGAACATGACCCTGAATTTGGTCCACTTTTTGACCGCCGGAACATTGTTTATTTAACGATTTATTGTTGAAAAATTCAAAGAAATCGACTTTTTTAAAGATAACTCAAAGACCTTTGACGATAGGTTTTTCAATTTGTAGATACTATTAGAACTTTGAATAACGGTTAATTTGAGAGATGTTTCGTTTGAAACGCTTGAAAATTTGTTTAAATAATTGCAAAAAACCGCGAAAATGTTCGCAATTTGCAAATATTTTTCATTCTTTAACAAAAGCACTTTAGTGATTGAAACTTTGACAGAATATGTCTTTTATCACCCCAAAGTTACTTCTAAAATTTCATCAAAAAATTTTAATTAGTTTAAGAGATATTCAATTTGTTTATTAAAAACATGAATAATGTAAAATGCAAAGTCACCCACCCAGTTCCCGTTGTCGTAGAGGGTTAATCTGGACATCATTTTTTTTGTTGAGACTTAAACTTTATGTTTTCATTCATGGTAAATCAAATTTGCATTATTTTCAACTTCAAAATGGCGTTTGAAAAAGTGTTACATTTTGAGGTTAGGTTTTTTGCTAATAACTTTTAAACAAATGAAGATTTTGCAATATCGTTCTGATATCTTTATTGCTGAGGTTTTTCACACATTTTCAAAAAAAATGACTGTAGCCTTACTAGAAGCCGAGATGATTTTTTTTTAATAAATTCGTAATTTGTTTATTAATAAACATTAACAGCTGAAACTTGGCGAACAACTAGTTTAATAGTCTATTTTTGTAATAGAGCTGAGTTTGGGGGAAAAAATTCAATTTGCGACGATAACAATAATTTAATTTTAAATCAGCTTCAGAACAGGAGTGAGAAGCATGAGTCATATCTGTAACACGTTCATAAAATGATCGAGACGAGTTCAAATCCGTCAACCAGATTTACGGTTTCTCTGATTTTGACTTTTTTTTTAATTTGGGGTAGCGTGATAATATCTGTCATGTCGATATTCTCCTAATTGAACAATAATTTGTTATAAACAATTATTTTTTGTTAAAAAAAAAAAATCATCTCGGCTTCTAATAAGGCTACAGTCATTTTTTTTTTTGAAAATGTGTGAAAAGACCACAGCAACAAAGATATGAGAACGATATTGCAAAATCTTCATTTGTTTAAAAGTTATTAGCAAAAAACCTAACCTCAAAATGTGACACTTCTTCAAACGCCATTTTCAAGTTGAAAATAATGCAAATTTGATTTGCCATTAATGAAAACATAAAGTTTAAGTCTCAACAAAAAAAAGAATGTCCAGATCAACCCTCTACGACAACGGGAACTGGGTGAATTTGCATTTTACATTATTTATGTTTTTAATAAACAAATTAAATATCTCTTAAGCTGATTAAAATTTTTTGATGAAATTTTAGGGATAACTTTGGGGTAATAAAAGACATATTTCTTCAAAGTTTCAAGCACTAAAGTGTTTTTGTTAAAGAATGAAAAATATTTGCAAATTGCTACAATTTTCGCGGTTTTTTGCAATTATTTAAACAAATTTTCAAGCGTTTCAAACGAAACATCTCTCAAATTAACCGTTTTTCAAAGTTCTAACAATATCTACAAATTGAAAAACCTATCGTCAAAGGTCTTTGAGTTATCTGAATTTTTCAACAATAAATCGTTAAATAAACAATGTTCCGGCGGTCAAAAAGTGGACCAAATTCAGGGTCATGTTCGTAATCAATAAAACTATCGTTTAATCCACGTGGCATCCTGAGACGAATTACAATAAATTTCAGTCTTTTTTTTACTAATTCTACTGGACTATTATATAAGTTGCACATTCTGAACAGAGGTGAGTTTAAATAATTATTAGTTTGGGCATTATCCGTTAAATAGAAAGTATGAAAAGCTCTAGTTGAGTGAGACGGCATATTAATATTAATGAGAGATAAAAAACTCGGATCATCAATATGTCCCTGCAATAATTTTTGCAGATAAATTATATGATTAATATTCCTTCTTTTTTCTAATGTCTTTAAATCATAAATATCCAATAATTGGCTTTTGGGTATATTTGAGTCATAGTGTCCTGTTTTCTTATAATAAAAATATCATAATAATTTATTTTGCACCTTTTCAATACAATGAATATGGCAGTTATAATAATAGCCCAGTCGATGAAGGTATTTACCCACAAAATTTTGCAAACTGAGTAAACTTTTTTTTAATGAGTTCGTGAAAGTGTATAGAATAAAATTCTGAAAAGTTTACATTGCGGTCGGATACAGAACATAAAAAAAAGTAAATAAAAATATTTTTTAATCCATTTTTATCAAAATTTTAAAATTAAATCAAGCTAGAAAGAAATAAAAAATATAGATGGATAGATAGATATTTATGAACAAGAAATATCCTAACAAAATTTATCGTTAAAGCCACGATTTTCCCGGAAAAAAATAGTCAAATGTGACGTTATAACTCGGAGCGAGATCCATGCGTGCACGCACTTGAATACGCATGACTTTGACACCGACGCACTGAATTACATGTCACTAAATCAGAATTTGTTCTGTGGCGAGCGTAGAGGCGACTTCAATGTGAATATCAGTCGATATTCCGTTGAAGCAACAACGTCGAGCGCGGTTAGTACTTGGATGGGTGACCCCACCTATCTTGGAAAATACAGTGTTCTCGTCCCACCTTCTAGCGGCTTGTATATCAGTGTATACGCGGAAGTTACGTAATTTCAGACGAGGATTACGTAGTGGATATACCATCCTTCGGAGGGGATGTAAAGCAGGCGGTCCCTTGTCTATTAAATGTTAGGCAAGTAAAAGATCCCTACTCTTTTTAAGGGAAGAGGTTCGGCAAAATTTCCAGGTTGGGGGGTAGCTCGTCTCCTGGCGTCGGTGATAGGCCCTGGTAGCGGAAATAGGCCGACGTTAAATAGTTAAAAAAAAAAAGAATGTGTTCAATCTATATGAGTGTTGGCTCATTTAAAAGATGGGAATTGTAGCTTTCTGATGCTTTTTTTAAGCAATACAAGCAAAGGATGGATGGGAAAAATATACTTATATATATTATCACGCCCGAACTCAATCGTCGCAATAAACAATATAGAAAAAAATAAAAGCCCTTCAAAAAAATTCTTGCTTTATTGAGAACTGTTAAAAAGTATGTGCACTTCATGATTATTATGGTTTATTAAGGGTGCCGGTGCCGTGCTTGAGAAAATGATTTCGTAGTTCGAGGATTTCTCTTACATCCCTGAACCGATTCAAAAAATTTTTTAATAGGCCTTTAGAGACAACATTATAGAATGGTACCAGACTATTGAAAAGTCAAAAAAGGTTTTTTTTCATTTTCGCACAAGTAAAAAATTTTTTTCTTTTTTTAATTGTAAATAGCCCAGTACTATTCTATAAAGCTGTCTCTAAAAGAATATCAAAAAATTTTTTCAATCGGTTCAGGGATGCAGAAGAAATTCTCGAGTTACCATCACGAAATCGCCCACCTTAAGTTGTAGTAACGAGGATTTAAAAAAGAAGTAGATCTCAAATAATTTTAATTTCCTTGCTTGATGATTTTTTTGATAAATATATATATTTCAGGCTGTAACTTGTCGAGAAATTGACCTATTGGAAAAAATAAAATATCACTATTTCGGAAAAAATGTATACTTTTCGAATGTTCAAACACAAAATCGTTTACTTGTATGCATTTTTTCGAAAATATGATCAATTAGATCATGATAAGAAATTGCGATTTTCACGATATTGTCCTTATAACTATGAAAATATCTTTGATTGTTTTGAATATAAATTCTGGAACTTTTCCAGTACGTTAACAAATGTATAAGGAATCCATTGGATATAGCGGAAATGTGGATAGGTGTACCTGTAATAAATACAATACAGTAAAGGCACGTAAAAATTCATGCGAGCGATTCAGCGGCTATGAGTGGTGTCTGCGTATGCGTCCATAATTATATATTTTCCCTCCATACTCACTATTTATCCTCCTATTCACTAATAAAAATGTTTAAAACGTGTAATCAGAAAGAGAAAAAAGCTTTATTTTACTCGATAGAACAGCTAAGAATCTTTAGAGATTCCATAGTATGCATTTAACCGTGCGCCGACCGCGCAGAGTGACAAAGTTATTTCACCATTTTTTTCCAGGAATACCCATGGCTGTAGCGATAAATTTTATTAGGATATTTTTTGTTCAGAAACACGTGGTCTATCCACCTGTATTTTTTATTTTTTCCAACCCTGACTTAATTTCAAAATTTTGATAAAATTGATAAATAAATTTTCTTTTTTCACTTTTTTTTTATGTTCTGCATTCGAGTGAAATGTAAACTTTTTAGGATATTATTCTATAAACTTTCACGAACTCATTACAAAAAAAATTATTCAGTTTGCAAATTTTTGTGGGTTTCACTATGAAATGTTCTCTGTCATCTGGGCTATAAGGGTTCCATATAACTGAAGTATAATACTTCTAATATAGGAAAAATGGAGTTGTGTTATACAATTTAAATAAATAAATAAATAACGATATTTGGGATTAGATTATATTTTGATCCTATTCCGTTGAAGAGTTGAGAGGTAAATGATAATTATTTAAAGCAAGCAATTAAGGGTCCATAAGATTGGGATTTAGTGTATGTACGAGAAGCCAAGGTCTCAAATTGTTTTTGGCATCAGTCACCCCCACTACCACCCCCATCTCACTATTAAAGGAGGTGAAAAAATAAAATTGTGATTTAGTGCGTGTACAAGAATCAAAGGCCTCAAAATTTATATTTGGGATCAGCCACCCCCTAGTTTTATCCTGTGTTAAAAAGAATTTGCTAAATGGATTGTTCTGTCACGATGTGTACTTCGTATAATATCAAAATGACAAAACAACGTACTTATGAAGCATTGAAAATTTAGTGATAATACCGTAGAAACCTCACCCTTTTCCTTTGGGCCAAAAATCAAAGATTTAAAAAAGTTTAATAAAAACGTAAAGACTACAGCAAATGTGTCTGTTTTTATAAATCAGTTTCTGAATAAATAAAGAAATTTAAAGCTTCTTCGATAAAAATATCTATTCAGTGGTTCTTCTAAAAATGTATATATGCCTACTGTTAAATGAGCTTTTTCCTACTGAGTTGTTCACATTGTTTTAACGATAATTTTTCATCTTGTAACTGTCAAGTAGCTTGTCGTTTCTCAACCACAAATAATTACCTTACTGGAACATTATGTTCCATCAGGAAATTGTGAATAATTTTAAAAGAATCACGCAAGGCTGATGAATTGTTTATCTTATAAAGCATACACACCTAACCTAAACTTTAATTAGTTCCTCAAATTGTAATATGAAAAATAGTTCACGTTAGTCTTTGGCTAAATAATAATTATATACGGTCTGATTTATCACAAAGAATTGATTTTATCATTCCGATCTATCCCATCGATATACAGTGCTTTTGTCAAATTCGAAAAAAAGTGTATATTTAATTTATTTTTTTTGCAAAATCGCTGGGATTATCAAAAGGTTATCGAATGCCATCTTATGATATATTTTTTAAAATTCTTTGGCAGGTTTTCATAAAACCATGACGTCATCATTTTTTTAAGGCAACACCCATTTTTTATTAAATGTCGGTGGGGATATTTTTAAGAAAAACTTTGTAAATAATAATTTTACTAGAAAAGAAAAAAGAAAAGAAAAAATTTCAAATATTATCTAATGTATCAATATTAGCGAATGGTGGACATAAGAAATAAAACGTATCAACTGAAAATGAATTTGTTTTACATTTATATAGAAATAATAGTTTTGGAGATATTTAAGAGTAAATGTTTATAGGATCAAGTATTTAATATAAATCTTGAATATCTTAGAAACTATGACACTTCTGACAATTTCAAGGAAGAGAATTAAATATAATTAGCCAATCTTTAAAATGATTTTTTGCTTGTTTCTGTATCATAAAAAATAAAGAAGTTATGGCCGAAGCAATGTGCATTTTTACAATTTCTTTTAACAAAATGTCTCCATTTTTTATTGTAATGGGGTATTTTCCATTTTTTTTTTATTCAGTTTTGATGATATATATCAAGTAATGCTATTATTCTAACAATTGCTGCATACTCAATTTAATCCAAAACCATAATTTCTCAAATAAAAATAAGAAATAAGAATACGTCCGTCTAGACGCAGATTTCAAATGATTTTATTTGGAGGGAAATAATTTTACCAATAATAGACAACTTTCGCTCGGACTGTAACTAGCTTATATGAATGCCAAATTATGTATTTACTTTGCATTATTTTACCTATAACACTTCTATTTTGCTCAATGTCTTGAAAATCAATAAATATTATAAATATGTATTTAGAAGGAATTAAAAGGTGTTTATATTTGTTATTATTTAGAAGTTATCTTAAAAATGTAAACAAAACTCACGGCGAGGATTATTTGACAAATTATATAAAAACGGCTCTCCCTTTGCCAACTTTGCTTATGTGCTGTTTAGTTGTCACTTCTTGTTACAAAACAAGTGAAAGAGAAATATTTGTTAGATTTATTTGTTGTTTGCTAACGTGGAGTTTGATTTTGTTATTTTACATTTTATCAATAAAGTATTAAGATGGAGTTGAAAGTGAAGAAGAATCATCCAATTTTCTCAAAGTTGATTATGACATGATAAATTATTTCTATAAACAAAATTTGGATTTTTGAAGAGATGGAAGCTTGCTACCAAGTTCTTCGAATATCCATATTTTTCGGAACAGTTACAAACAATTTTTCCGGAGCACGTATATCGTGTTTCCACGATTTTTTATAAAACATCTTTTAAATGACATCTATTATTCGTAAATTACAGCAAAAAAAATAAATTGAAATGCTTCAAATCAACACGACGTTAGAACACATCTATCATTTGACTAACCGTTAACATTGTTGCCATATATTGCTAAATATGTTTTAAAAAATTTAATTGGCATTAAAAATTATTTAAAGTATTTAATAATTCACGCCTAGTATTATTTTTTACATCACAAAATTAAATTTCGTAGATAAATACATTAAAATTGATTTAATAAATAAGCTGTATACTCCTGTTTTCTTCAATTTTCCTTACTGGAACTAGAGAAGAAATTTCAATTTGGCAACATCACACTGATTTGTATAAACCATTCTATCAGCAAATGAACACAGACTACCTACGTCATCGGCAGATTACCTACGTCACCAATTTAAAACGCTTTTCGCGCCACTTATTTTAACTTTTGTTTTCTCAAAAAATTTATAATTATTTTCGCTGAAATCTATATCGAAAGGCTTGTTTATACATATTCTATGATATTATATATATATATATATATATACAAAGGATTTCTACAGCTGTCGCCGCCTCTCTGTCCCCAGTTTCCAATTGCGTCTATCGCAACAAGTTCCTTCTTCTAAATTCCTTCTTTTATGTCGTCTCGCCAGCTTCTTCTCGGCCGTCCTCTCTTTCTTCATTCTGGCGGTATCCATTCCAGAACTTTCTTGGGACATCTATTTCCATCCGTTTCCAAACCATACTAATTGTCGTCTTTAAATTTTGCTATAGTCTGTTTCTTGCACATCTTTTCCCTTATTTCCGTGTTTCTTACCCTCTCCAGTCTAAATTTTCGACAACTTCTTCTTAAGAAATCCATTTCAGTTGCTAGTAATTTTTGTTTATTCTTTTTGCTCACATCCCACACTTCTGCCCCATAAATCATCACGCTTTCCTCTATGCTTTTGTATATTCTCTTTTTTGTTTCCCTTCTGATCCCTTTCTCCCAAAGGAGTGAGTTTAATGATCCAATGACTTTCCTACCTTTGGTAATCCGTTCCCTGATTTCATCATTACTATTTCTATGATATTATTCAATAAAAAATAAATAAAATAGGAAAATACCCCATTGCCCAATTAATTTTTGTTTATAAAAATGCTGTTTCTCTTTTATATTAGATCACTTAAATGCTCTATTTTTTTGAGGATTTAAAACATTTGCTTTAGAAAAAAAAATTCCATCCGGCTAATTGGAGTCGCTATTTACTTTTTTTTTAATTATGACTCCAGAGTCGTAATCAGCAAAAACATAAATATCTTAAATTTCAAAAATAGTTCAGCAATTCTTTTTCAAATATTAAATATCTAAATTTGGGGGTGGTTTTTACCTCTTGAGGGTAAGCGCAAATGTCTGGAACATACAGGAACTGAAGATGATACCTTTTACTACAATAATAACTCATGAACAAAAATTATTATCATTGTATATGAGATTATTCCTAAATTTTACATATTTTTTTACTCTAGGTACTGTTCTATTAATAATGTGCTATCGTTTTTGAAAATAACAAAATTCTTAACACTTGGTATTTTGTTTCACTGGGTTTTATTCAGATTTTTCGGTCTCACGGCCATTATCAAAGAGTCTAAAGACTAACCTAAAAGTGACCGCTTACAATATACATAACATTGTTACGTGCAATAAACTTGAAATAGGATGAGACCAAAACATATAACAGAAAAATCTGAATAAAACCCAGTGAAACAAAATACTAAGTGTTTAAACTTCTTAATTTTATTTAATATGTTTCATCAAGAAGCTACCGCAGATTCAATTCAATTAAAATTCTTATGTCTAGACGTGATAAAATTTCACTTTTATTTTGTGCCTCACCAGATTTTTTTCTTGAACGATGCATCCAAAATAAAATGTTGACATTTTTTTTATATGGCATCGTTATGATTATTTTGACATTTAATTTAAGTGAAATCGTTGCAATGGATAATTATAGTTTTATAAGGGAAGTATTGTAATGGAGAAAAAATCATTCTCCGAGATTCCTCAGATTTTCAAACCTATATAGACCAATATAGGCTAATTAGGGTTCTTTCAATTCCATATGTCTATCTGCCTGTATCTCTATAATTTTAGTAAAATATAAACAGGATGTGGACACCGTGAAAAAAATAACACAGCCCCACAAAAAAAAAAGTTCAAAGCAGCGAACCAGACCCATGTATCCCTATGTATTTTCGGTCGCTGAATCCGAGAATCCGGGGTCAAAAAAATCGTACACCCCCAAAATCATTAGCTAGAGCTAAAAAACACCCCTGAAATGGGATAAAAAGAAGATTAAACTACGAGAATAGTTGTTACTTCTTAATCAATCGAATTATATAAATATTAAGGTTAAACAGCAGCGTACATACAATAAATATGAAACACACCCCCAGGCAGAGGCGAAAACTGGCCCTTATATATAAAAAAATCGATCCAAAACAGCAATGACTGCTGAAAAAGCTCGAAATGGCTAAGTTTTGTTAAAGTGTTAAGAAACTACATCAGGTCCGACGTAATCTTCATAAACTGCCCCTATAGGGTTGAGAACAACCACCTTTAAGTTCAAAGGACACGAGAAGAACAAGAAAAAATGTAAAATCCAACAGGATTTCTATTTTCATGAATGATATGATTGGCTGAAATTGCGTAGTACTCTAAAATAGAACCGGAAACTTACATACCATGACATCCTACACTGTCAACCCTCAGAAGGTGTGAAAACTACCCCCTATGTAAGATTTAACTATAAAAAGTTACAGTGACTTCTATAATAATTCGAAACACCTGCGTTGTGCGAAAGAGAGAAGAAACTAGACTATGTTCGGCGATGTGCTTGAAAATTACCCCCACGGGGTTACGAGATACTACCCTTATATCTGTGGGATGCTGGAAAAACAGAGAGAAACTAACCGGATTTACATTTTTATGGATGCTATGATTGGCAAAAATCGTGTTGCACACTTAAGAGTTTGAAACTCATGCCCTATAAATGTTATTAAGTAACACCCCCAAAAAGGATGTAAACTACCGTAATTCAAGATGTAACGAAAAAGCTATACTGTTGCTTATTCGTTTCATTTCCATAGTTTTTTTATAGGGTAGCATCTCTCAACCCCGTGGGGGTGGTTTTCAAGCACAGCGTCGAACATAGTCTAGTTTCTTCTCTCTTCCACACAACGCAGGTGTTTCGAATTTTTATAGAAGCCACTATAACTTTTTATAGTCAACCCTCTGAGGGTTGACACTGTGGAATGTTGATGGTACGTAAGTTTTTAGTTCCATTTTAGAGTACTACGCAATTTCAGCCAAAAATTTTGGAATTTTGGAATGGTATTTGGGCATTGAGTCCTGCTTGTTGTAAAACTAAAGTATACCAAAAATGACTTGATTTGGTGTTCTACAGGGTGTTTTATAAGCAAAGTTGTAAAAATCACCACTAATAAAGTACCTTTATTTTTCAAAATATGAAAAAATTCCACTAAAAAAAGTTACTTAGAATGCAATTTTATACCTCTAAATTTCAGGAACATAAAATAATTTTTTTGAAACTTCCCATTTTTTGCGAATTAAGAGTTGAATTCATATTTAAAGTTGTGTAGGAGCAAATGTTAATCATCCACTGCTTTTCTCATAGCCTACTTTTAGCTTCTACATAACTTTAAATATTAATTCACAAAAAATAATTTCTATGCAGTTTTAATTGAATGGTTCAAAATAAAATACTAATTTATTGAAAAAATGGGAAGTTTCAAAAAAATTATTTTATGTTCCTGAAATTTGGTATAAAGGTATAAAATTGCATTATAAATAACTTTTCTTAATGGAATTTTTTCATATTTTGAAAAATAAAGGTACTTTATTAATGGTGACTTTTACAGCTTTGCCTATAAAACACCCTGTAGAACACCAAATCAAGTCATTTTTGGTATACTTTAGTTGAATAACAAGCAGGACTCAATCCCCAAATACCATTCCAAAATTCCAAAATTTTTGGTCCATTACACCTCTTTTTACATCTATCATGGGACACACTGTATATCTGCATTTTTTGTATAAAAGTATTATTATTTTAAGTAGTAATTACCTCCTTGGGTCAATTACGCTAAACAATTGTAGAACACTGTATATATATTACTTCATTACAACTTAAATAATGTCAGGTGGTTCCAATTTCTATCGTTAGCTGACTGATTAGAAATTACTATCATATCAAACCGTATATTTATGAACGAGGCAAACAGGATGTGGATATTGATACTGACATGGAAAGCTGTATCATAAACGAGAGTCATAAGATGTATAAAATCTGGCGCCATGCTTCCTCATGTCAGTTACGTCAGAGAAGTTTCCTGAGTGACCTTTGTTCATATTGTCGTAACAAATAAGGAAATTTCGAAAGTCAATAAAGCATCTGTTTACCCGTCTTGAAACTTTTAATTAATTATCTTCTTTATTAAAAGCTTAATTCGGCTAAGTGGCAGAATGGCAAATGAAACAGATAAGAAATATAAACCGTGTACGGTTTTTTGTCGTGATGGAATTGTCCTTCAAGATAACACGAACTGCTCGTATATCAAGCCCATGATCTTTTAGTTTCTAGACGTTTTTTTCCGGGTCTTTTTACGAGAATAAGTTTTCTCAAACGCTTTCGTGGAAACTAACATGGAAATGCCTCGAATAAATCTGGGTTCTTTTTACGGCGGACTACTCTTCACATCCTCCAAACTGGGTAAGGGAAAAGCTGCATTTTGGTAGTCAGCCAAATTATACGTTTCAGTGCCTGAAAATATTTCTAGTTATTAGAAATACAAATACAGTATTTCTTTAAGTGTAGAAATTAAAATGTTTGAATTTTAATTAATGCAAAATGCTTTTACACCCCTATTCTTGTATACCTTGATATCTCATCAATATTGAAAAGTTTACAATAATTGAATATTTTGCAAAAGTTACTATTCTGATGCACTCAATATTGATTTTTTTCTCAATATTGCTTTAGACATTGATAAAATTGGGCTTCATTGAAAAATAAACAATAAACTATAAACTATTCTCATAACGCAGCAGTGGAGTTTTCAATGCTGTATATTCAATATTGATAATTTAAACAAGAAGGTTAGGCCACTTGTTAGAGATTTTAAGTTGAAAACTTCAATTTTATTCATTAGTATTTTGAGTGAGTCCCCAAATACCTAAATAAAAATGACTGAAATTAATTTTTTTTTATTGATGAAATAAGGTTTACAAAATGATGAAGAGAGGTAAATAAAACAACTATAAATTGATTAAATTAGCACATATTTATTTTTAATGGTATAATAAAAATAAAATTAGTTTTACTTTTACTTAGGTAAGGTAATGCCCCCAATAGCTGACACTATTATGATAAATTCTTCCAAATTAATGATTTTAAATTATATAAAACTTAGCAAGATGCTTTTCAATATGGCAACATAAAACAAAGTACAATTTTCTATTAATGCACTGTATTAAAAGGCATCAAACTTGCCTTTTTTGATCAATAAATTTTTTTAGTGACTAATGCACTGGCACCTATAGCTGACATGCATGAAAATTATTTGCTCCCAAACCTGACACATTATGTACCATCATGAAAATATATAAAAATAATTTAAAAAAATAAAAATAAATAATAATAAAAATCGGTAGACCAATTCCATGGTCACCAAACAGCCCCGATTTAACTCCTTTGTTGTTCAGAGTTACGCAATTTTTGTGGGGGTATTAAAGGACAAAGTGTATTATAACTATAAAATAGTTATAATGAAATATTATTCATCTCAGGATTTTATTTTTATTCTTATAATATATTCATCATGATAGGCAAATCCAAGAATCCAGTAACAGAACAAAAGCGATGTGGAATATAATAAATAAAATAAAAGTCAACAAAACAAATAAAATATGATCACTATAATAGAAAATGGTACAAAAATTTCAGATGATATAGTGGCCAATAACTTTAATGAACATTTTACATCCATAACAGCTAATAATGATGCTTTTGATCGCGATTTTTTAAATTCCAATGTACCTTTTTTTGAACGATCTCTTTTTTTAAAACCAATATTACCATCTGATCTATTGTCTTTAATAATTTTTTTTTTAACTATTTAACGTCGGCCTGTTTCCGCTACCAGGGCCTATCACCGACGCCAGGAGACGAGCTACCCCCAACCTGGAAATTTTGCCGAACCTCTTCCCTTAAGAAGAGTAGGGATCTTTTACTTGCCTAACATTTAATAGACAAGGGACCGCCTGCTTTACATCTCCTCCGAAGAATGGTATATCCACTACGTGATCCTCGTCTGAAATTACGTAACTTCCGCGTATACACTGATATACAAGCCGCTAGAAGGTGGGACGAGAACGCTGTATTTCCCAAGATAGGTGGGTCACCCATCCAAGTACTAACCGCGCTCGACGTTGCTTCAACGGAATATCGACTGATATTCACATTGAAGTCGCCTCTACGCTCGCCCCGTCTTTAATAAATAAGTTGAAATCGTCTAACGCATGTGGATATGATAGCGTTTCCAATAACTTAATAAAACATTGTAAACTTAGCATATGTCAGCCTCTTGCTTTTTTATTAAATTTTTCTTTTAACGCCGGAACTTTTCCAGATATTTTCAAATTAGCTACTGTTCAACCTTTGTACAAGAAAGGTGATCCCAATGACTACGGAAATTACAGGGCTATTAGCTTGCTTTGCAGTTTTTCTAAACTGTTTGAGCTCTCTGTCAAGGATCAGCTGTCTTCTTTCTTGTACAAAAATGATTTACTATCAACTTACCAACATGGTTTTTGTAAAAGTAAGAGCACCGAATCAGCCCTCTGTGTGTTCCAAGACTTAATTGTTAATGCCCTTGATAACAAGCAATATGCCTTAGGGTTATTTATTGATTTCTCTCGTGCTTTTGATGTTGTTAATCATGAAATATTGTTGAACAAACTAGAGAGGTATGGTGTAAGGGGAGTTACTTTAAGTTTGTTTTTTTCATACCTAAACAATAGAACACAGATTGTTAAATTAAACGGTAATGTAACCAGTGCTCTATGCGATATCACGCATGGAGTTCCCCAAGGATCTGTTTTGGGCCCACTCCTTTTTAATATATTTACAAATGATCTAATACCATATTTAAACAAAATGTCAAACACGCTTTGTGTCTGTTATGCAGATGACACAAATATTTTAATCATCAACAGTGATTTAAATGTTATTAAAAATAGTGCAGAATTAGTGTATTCACAGGTAGTTCATTGGTTTGAAGAAAACAAGCTTAACTTGAATAAAAATAAAACTAATATGCTACTTTTTACTTTACATAGAAACCTAGATGTATCAATTTTTAATGGAAGTGGCACTGATATTGAATTCTGTGAATCAGTTAAAATATTAGGCATCACATTTGACAGATACTTGGATTGGAGAATTCATATTGATAACCTATGTAATAAATTACACAGCAACTGTTATGAGCTAAGATTTATGTCACTGCATTGTAACTATGATGTGCTGATGACCCTCTATTATACAAACTTCCATTCACATTTGAGATATATGGCATAACAAACTCAAACTGGGGAAACAGCGCACATATAAATAGAGTATTTATTCTGCAGGAGTATGCTATATGAATTATTGTAGGCCTAGGTTTTCGGGAAAGCTGTCGTACTACATTTAAAAAGTTAAAAATACTAACTGTTGCAAGTGTATACATTCTGGAAGTTTGTATATTTGTTTACAAAAACCAACATTAGTTTCTTGTTAATCAAGTCAGCCATGTCCACAACACAAGGTTTAAGGGATTATTACAGCCGCAATCGCACTGAACAGCTTTGTATCAAAAAAAAATTTATTATAATGGCTGCAAATTTTTCAATGCACTTGATGATGATATTAAATTGTCTCAGAATCTATTTGTTTTTAAATCAAAACTAAAAAAAATACTACTAAACAAAAACTGTTACGAGATTGATGACTTCTTTTAGATTAGTACTTGTTCGAATATCTACTATTTTTCCAAATGTGTTCTCACTATTATATTATATAGACTTCACTGCATCTGCAGTTTGACTATATGTTAAATTTTTTATAGACTCTTTTTTAATGTACGATTTTTTTGTGTATGTATTTTATTTGTCACAATTTCTTCTACAATTTTATATGATATATATGTTTATTATATGTATATAATATAATATTATTATTAGACTTTTAATGTCCGATATGCGAAAAAATATTACAGCTAGACCCATCAATTTTTTTAATTGCATTTAAAAAATGTATTAAGGGTGCTTCATGAGGAATGGGTCATAATTTGCAGATTCTATAGCGGAAAATATTAATTTTTTTGCATAATATTAATACTTACTGAGCTACAGGGTGTTAAAGTTATAAAAATAATTCAGTAATGTTGTTAAATTTCAGGTTCTTTTTTCGCACATTAACAGTCGGTAGAATTAGGTTTTTGACGTGAGAAAATCGAATAAGCTATCATTTTTGGTGTATCGCATAGAGGTGCTACGTAAACTATCTTGGTTTAACAGAATCCGTCATAACTTTTTTGTACTTCGTTCATTTATAATCTCATTACGAATTTTTTATTTAACCATTTAACCTCTTCAGATATTTGGTATTAACAGTTATTTTTCTTAAAATGAAGAGTAGAATATTACATAATATGCATTTTGAGGAGAGAGGATCAACAAACTTAAAAAAAATTATGGGTGCGCAGAATTTTCTAAAATGTAAATATCTCGATAAGGGTGCATTTTCTGAAGATAAAAAGAGTATCTTTTTTCTGTTTAAAAATAATGGTTAAATAAAAACTTTGCAATGAGATTATAAATTAACGGAGTACAAAAAAGTTATGACGGATTCTGTTAAACGAAGATAGCTTACGTAGCGCCCTCTATGTGATACACTAAACATGATAGCTTACTCGGATTTCTCACGTAAAAAAACCTAATTGTACCGACTTTTATGATTATGTGTGAACATGTCTCAATTATTTTTATAACTTTAACACCCTGTGTCTCAGTAAGTATTAATATTTGACCCCCAATTATTAAGCACAAAATTAATGTTTTCCGCTATAGAATCTTTAGGTAAGATATTACCATTCTTTATGAATCACCCTGTGATTCATAAGGAACTTTTATACGAAACTTTTTTTTACTTCCAATAATAACAGAAACAAGCTAAAAACGTACTCTTCGCCTGTTCACTGAACTTTTTATATAATTGTTACACATTCTATAGGATACCTTCCATTTTTTTTTATAAATGTTAGTTTTAGACATTTTTAATTTTATAGCACGAACTTAGTTGGTAAAAAGTGTAAAATAAAGTAAAAATAAAAAAACTATACCATACCCCATTTGGGTTCCGAGCCTGGGACCCTTGGATTCCAAGTCAAAAGCGTAAGAACTACACCACCACTTAACACGTAAAAAAAATGTAAATTTTTATATTATAAGAGGGGAGCTAAAATTATATTTACATTATATTACATTATGAAATGTATATTTGTAAAATATATAAATATTTAAATATTAAAATGAAATATCATTTCACCAGATTTCTATTAAATTAAAAAAACATAAAAAAATGTTTTTTAAAATTTGAATCATTAATAACATTTTTATTTACTGATCGATTTTGTTCAAAAACAGTAGTGTTCTTCCTCTAGCTAACACTAACTTACTGTCCAAATTTCAGTACAATCGGATTTTTCTTTCTTGAGTTATCGTGCTTACAAGAAACGTGACGGACGGACGGACGAACGAACGGACAGACGGACATTTTGAAAGTTGTTCAGAATTCGTTCACTAACACAATGATATGAAAATTTATTGTCTGCGAGCGATATTTCCGGTTTTAGAAATGTGCCGATCAAATGCAATATACTCTTCCTTTTCGTAGAGTATAATAAAGGAGATGTCAATAATATATATATATATATAATGAATAACACCGTACACTCGGACTTACAATATTATCGTAATGGTGTTACAATAGACTTGTAACGATCAGAGTCTCAATAAACAAGATATGCATTTATATCTTTTATTCCCTTTTCCCCGTGTGCTAAATTTGTAGAAAGTACTTTTAAAGTGCGCTGGATGTGAGCACCCAATATTGTCACGTTTTCACTGTAGTATAAAGCATAAGATAACGTATAAAGTAGGCGGCATTAGGGCCGCCTAATGATGAGTTTGTGCCGTCCAGTACCACTCGGTTGTGCCGGCGCGGCGCGGCGGCACAAAAACTGAAAATTACAAATTGTTCACATTCAATATTTCTGAGCACTACAATTAGACCATGTGCCATTTCCTATCACTCATTATAATTTGGTGGGACTGAATGAAACCTTTAACACGGGTTTCTGGGGTCATATGGAGCAAGAAATTCTGGGTGGTCCATCATGGGGAGGTGGCTTTCAAATATGGCGGCCGTTCAAAATGGCGGCCCGACTATGAATTTTTAAATTCAATTATCTCGAGATTGGATGGAGCAATCTTGAATTTCTTTTTTTCTAAATGTAGGTGAATGAACGAACTACAGTTTTGTTCTCAATGTTTATGGCCGAAAAAACAGTATTTATCGGACAAAACTCGAAAAAACGAAAATTAAGGTTTTTTTAATTTGCGGTTTGCTGTTTATTGGACTAACGGTTGGGTATATTGAGAACATGTTCTGAATAAGGGTTTTAGGGAAACATCTCACCTTTAAAATGCAAAAAAGAAATTGAAGATCGGATGAACAGAACCCGAGATATCGAGATTCAAAGCAGACGGGGCGGGGTTGAGCGCATTGACAAAGCGCTCGGTGCTTTGAGCACCGTGAGGCGAGACGAGACGGCCAGCCATATTTGAAAGCAACAGGGATATGTGACCCACAGTTCTCGGTGCATTGGATTTGAGTTGCTAAGCACGAGCAAGTTTCTGGTACACAGTTCCTCTTGCAGTGGCACCGCAAAAAGGAAAATACGCACTCCGGTTCTGGCAAGCCTTCCATCCACTTGACGCATATGTTACCAGAAATGTTCTTTTCCCACCCATGAGCAAAGGGGTCCGGAATTATGGGCCTGGTTTCCAGGCTTCTGAGCCATATTCCGGCCTGGTAGTTGGCACGTTTATTGTGCTGTCTCAAGAATTTTATCATTTTATTTTTGCTGTCACTGCTTCTTAACAGCTTCCTCCAACAAACCACTTTGTGGCCACCCTTGATTTCACTGAATTTCATACCTTCAGCGGTTCCTCTTTTTTCCCGCTCCAACGATTTGATCTAAACCTCTCGGTAATCATCAAATACTATGTCAATTCTACAGCAACTCCTACCCATATTCAAAACCTTCTTGAGAAAAATCGTTGTCAATTCGTCAAACGTTTTTTGTTCTCCTTTGATGGACTGAAGTACAGCCATTGGATCAATTATGCAGGCCGAAGCTTTTTTCAGCAGACTGGCAGAGGTGATATATTTTTCCAAGTGATGGACAAACACTGATTTGCAAGTTTTCTTCAAAGACCCATCAACATTTGCCAGAGTCCATGGAAATGGTGCCAGAGGATATTTGAATACTTCCTTCATGTCAAGTTTTTTATTTTCTGCGATATAAATCATTTTGCTGAATAGATTTCGGTTGCATCGGAAGATTACTTCTTTGTTTTGAACCTTGGTCGTTTTGCTCGTCTTTGGTCTACTTATCTTGAGACCCACTTTTTTAAGAGGATTATGAAACCCTTCTCCTTTGGCTAGGCGAACCGTGAACCCTTAATACGCTATTTTCCCCTCGTTTTCCGAATTAATGACATCAGCATTCATCAACACATATTTCAGTAGATAAATGTACAATATCTGATGGATTAGGATTAAAGGGGTTCGTCCACTCGTGGGCTAGAAGTTCTATGAGACCTGTCACATCTTTATCATCTCTAATTATTCGTGGGCTTCGGAGGTCAGGGTGGCAGTGATTTGTTTCGCTGGATGATAGAACGTTGCGGCGGAGTCCTACTGCAGAAGCTCTGTGCTCAGCATTAACATAGTACCGTGCTACAGCCTGATTTTTTAGACTGAAACCCTTAGTACCTCCAGCAGTTTGGGTGTCTTTGTTCACAGTCTCTTCGATGGCTTGGTCTACTGGAATTCTAGAGAAAGAGTTTTTGCTTCTTAGTTGTACTGAAAAACCTCCATCTACAAAGTATTGGTGAACAAATTAACAATTTAGTTAATTCAATGAAGTGGTATGATAGATAGCGTGAGTAGTTCACCCTATCCAGTGCAAAACACCAAGGTATCATTTTTTCAACCGCAGCTAAGAACAGAAACCAATTTCCTTCCCGATTAGTTCGAAGAAAAGCGAGAAGTAGCTCCACTAGGTCTATATATTTCATCCAAAAGGATGATATTGCTCCATTACTTGTACGAAGATGTGTCAAGTAGTTGTCAAAAGACTTTAGAGTGGCTTGGACATGTTCATCTTGAAGAAAAGAGTTATCGGATGCATGGTTCGTCTCACGGCTCAGAGAAGTGAAGCATTGAGAGACGTAGGAAAGGTCTAACTCATTTGTATCTACCCATTCCAAAAACCCAGAGTACAGATGCCGATTTAAAATATCACTGAATCAGTGATTTTTGAATTTGTATTTGTGATTGGCCGGATGCAGTGAATTATGAATCGATAATTCACTACAGTGAATTATAAATACGATTTTTCACCAAAAAAAATGCTAATAATTGTCATATAATTAAATAGGTGTAGAAAAACCCTATTATTTTAAAATACAGTATTGATGCTCAATCCCGCCCCGTCCACTTTGAATCTCAAAATGTCGGGTTCTATTGATCCGATCTTCAATTTCTTTTTTGCCCTTTAAAGGTGAGGTGTTGCTCTAAAACTCTTATTCAGAACGCGTTCTCGATATATCCAACCGTTAGTCCAATAAGCAGCAAAACCTAAATTTCAACAAACCCAATTTTTCGTTTCTTCGAATTTTGACCGATAAATCCTGGTTTTTTGGCCATAAACTTTACGAACAAAAATGCAGTCAATTCATTAACTTACATTTAGAAAAAGAAATTCAAGATTGCTCCACGCGATTTCGAGATAATTGAATTTAAAAATTCGCAGTCGGGCCGCCATTTTGAACGGCCGCCATATTTGAAAGCTACCTCCCCATGATGGACCCCCCGACTTTTTTGTTCCACGTGAGCCCAGAAACAGCTGGTAAAAGTTTCATTCAGTCCCCCCAAATTATAATGACTTTAGGAGGTCTGGCACATGGTCTAAGTATGAGAACTAGACGTGCTTGTTGAGGGTAAATTTGTGTTTCTAAACTTTTTGTAGTTTCTTTTTCTTTCTTTATAGTTTATGTTTTCTTACTTGCAATTATATAATACGCAATAAATTCGATATATCAACAAAGACGAAAATTGTTGTAAACATGTTTTTACTTTTCTACTTTTTTATAGATCGAAATTGTAACTTTTAATTTTAGACTGTTTTACATTGAAAAATTCAAAATTTTCGCCTTCCGCACATTTCCGATTTTACTTGTATTACTGTTATGTATGATTGTATGGGTCGGAGAAATCACTTTACAAAATAAATCCTCAATATGGGCCTGAGTACACATATTTTTCGAACTCTAGTGCCGCCCATTGAAAATTACTTAAAATATACTCTGCTGTAGTATGCTAATAAATAAACCTTGCTGTTGCCTTTTACTCCTTATTAAGACTAGTATCAAATTTTTAATAAGAAATTCACACACCACTTCAAAAAGAAGTGGTGTGGAGGTACCTATACATTTCTAAACTATTATTTTTATTGGTAGAATTAGATTTAGAATGCAAATTACAGTCCATAATTAGTTGATATTTACATTGTTGGTGTTACCGAGACCATAGCGGTTTACTCAAGTAGTAAGACATGAATGATAATAATAATAGAGGCAGAGCATGAGTACCCGCTGAGACGACACATGTATAAGCAGATGCACACAGTTTTTTACAAAGAGCTATGAGATCAAGAAATGTTTGACGACTTGATGTTTGCTTTCCTCAAGTCGGCAGATTTATAGTCGGGTACCGAGGGATTTGTGTTGGCGTGATGGAATAATAAATACCTTGGTATACTGTAGTATTATTCTGAAAGAAAAGATTTAAACTATATGAAGAGCCTGTAATTCACATTCTGACACATACTCTCGGCATGTCCCGTCATCATATATCACCGGGTGTACCGCAGTTCTACTACAACATTTAGCACGCTTATGATATCGACCAAGATTACATCGCCATCGTGCCGTGCATGCCCCAAGAAGTCGAGACAGTCATAGAAAACAGCAAGTGGAGATATTGAAATTACTGCTTCTTAACAACCCGAAAACTACCAAGCAAGATATAGCACTTCTGGATTTATTTGATTGATTGATTTACCAGCATGCGGTAGCCATTGCTACCACTCCCAGAGTTATACAGCTGGGCATGCTACGTCCACGCTGGGTTGGACTAAGGTCATGCTTGTTGCAAGCAGTGAGAGCCACATGGCGCATGGTAAAGGAATGAGGGATGGGAGGTGTAGGTATTTTGTGAGATGCGTTACCGCATTGTGTCGTGAGGCAGTGTTTAAGCTCCCTTTTTAGTGTTTTTGGACTTCTGCCTCTTCTGAGCCTTCTTATGAAATATGTTGCTGCATTGTGTCGTAGTCGAGTGTTTATGCTCCTCTTTTTGTGTTTCTGCTTCTTCGAATCTTCTTTTTCTGAGTCTTCCAATTCCTTGGACTTCTTTGTGGTGTTCATTTCTTGATTCTGATCCTGTTGTTGTTTTTCGCTGTAGCGTGGTCTCCCTATTTTTAGTTTGTTGATGTTCGGTACTAGCGCTTTCTTCAGTAGATATCCTGGGTCCCTTCCTTGGGTATGTCCCCAGTACTTTATTACGTACATTTCTATCCTTTTTTTAATTGTCTTTCCTCCTAATGGTGTTGATGTTTTATGTCGGTGTTTTCGTCTTGTTATTTTTGCGAGTAGTTGGACGATGTCTCTTTCTGCTCTTCTCAAAAACTTCTTCTGTTGGCTTTTGTTGTTGCTGCATTTTTTTGATTCCATATGTCATCTTTGGCTGTTTGACGGCTATGTACATACATTTGATAAGGTCCCGTGATAGTTTATTATTCTCAGTGAACGGTATGATTGCCCTTGTGACTCTGTATGCCGTTTTGATTTTCTCCTCTATCGTTTCTCTCCGTTCCAGTTGGTTCGTCATATCTGTTGCTAGGTACTTCAATTTGTTCGTTGTTCTTAGGGAGTATTTATCTATGTTTTATTCCTCTCCGCTGGTCCAATTCTCTTTTGTTGACAGGTTTCGCTCCATTATTAGGCTTTTCTTGAAGTTTGTTTTCAGTCCAGATGTGTCCAGCGGCAGTTAGGAGATCATCGGTGTATGAATGTGTTTTCTTAGAAAATACTATTTTTCTGAAAGAAGCCTACCTCGCCACGCTACCAAGCCACGCATACCTCCGTTGAAGTGCTGTGAGAATTCAGTTTTGACGCAGTATATCAACAATGTCTCATTGATTATTTCTCTACTTTAAGAGTAATCATTTGATTATTACGGGTTTAATTTATATTAAATTCGTTTGAGTATTTTCAACAATTATCAAAAAATAATTGTTTGAAGGTTAACATAAGTTTATATGACCATACTTTACGAACAATACGTTATCGATTATTTCGGGTATAATTTAAATTAAATTCATTTGAATATTTTTATAATGAGTAGAATAATTTACTTGGAGGTTTACACAGGGGCATTACGGCCACATTTCAATAATTCACTGCTGTCATAAATTTGTCGACGGATGTCGACTTTTCAAGGGTTTGGACATAATGCCTTCAATGGTTTTACTTAGAAATGAAAAGGTACTTTGCTCTTATGTTTGTTATTTATTGCCTGGGTCAGGTCGTTTGTTTTTATACTCATTTCTTTAAGCTCATTTCTTTATGCACCACACTGACTGCCACTAAATAACTCTGTATTAGTTATTTTCAAATATTAATTATATTTTACCTTTGTTCTTTTGTTACATCACGTCGATTTACGCGGAATTTTTTGAGCTACAATTCACCTGAGCTTTATCAAATTTAACGCAGTTTTACCCGGTATTTTCGCGTGTTAAGTAGGCACGTTTCAGACGCACATCCGTTCACTCCGACTTATCCCACTCTATAGCATTTCTGGATTTATTTGAAAAGAAAATATATGTTATTGAATTCTCTTGTCCAGCGGACAGAAATGTAGTCCAATCAATGAATGCCCAAAAAGGGATTGTAGAGAACATTTAGGAGGGGAGAATTTTCCTCTTCAGGGATGTGTTTCGACTAAAAGTCCCCGCCCCTAACCCTCCACTTCAGGGGGGAAGGGGAGTGGAAAGGTTCCTTTTTTCGATTCTTCGCTTGTAACTCGAAAACGATGCGTCGTATGGAAAAAGGTAATCTATGCAAAATTAAACGTAACTAAATTTTCCACAAGCATGTTTATATCCATTTTCTTCCTATGTGTTATAGTTTATGAGATACTCGCCAGCGAAAATCGATGATTATTAAAAAAAAATCAATTATGTACCTTGAATATTTCTATCAAAGCGGTTTACCGTGGTCTGCTAATAAATCACAGTCACAAAACAATCTATATTTTACAACATTCGACGTATTTACTAACGTAATATTTTGTCGAAATCTATACATTTCCTTAGATATACAGTGTGACCCACTTAAAATGAAGATACCTCTATAACTTTTTTATTTTGTTACCGATTTGAATCAAATTTTATTCAATTATAGAACAAATTAGGATCTACTGATGACCAGAAAATCATTCACCTGCTATAAAGGCTATAATAGTAGAACCGCAAGAATAAAATTATCGACACAAAACGGGTATTCGTGAAAGGATATTGCCGTTTGGCACACTAACTGGTATTACCGTAAGGAACGTATTTCGAAGGAGCGCCATCTTCAGTTACCATTTGGATCCAAGATGGTCGCCATTTTCAAGAAATCAATTGAGGTAATTTCCTGGCGAATCTATTAACTTCACAAAAAAAAAATGTAATTAAAAAGTGTTGCTTATTTTATTGCCAACAAAAAAGTATTTTATGTATTTTGCGAAATTTCTGAAAATAAGGCCACTATTTACGAAAATTAGGTCTTCATACATGGTTATTTCCGCGACACATTATAATATATTTCTGTTGTTTTTAGGTATAAAGGAACGTGGACTAGATCTATATAATAAGTTTGTTGATGAACGCTTAAGCAGCAGAGATATATGATCCAATAAAAGCGAATAAAATTCGCTTATTTTGTAAACCTAAAAAGGTTGTAAAATCCGCAATGTTGATAAAGTCCCTGAAATCTGATGTGGATTTATTCTCTAGACTTTTCATGGTATGTTCAAATCGTGACATAGATTTGGATGATTTTTTTGCACATGAGAATCAACCATTCCCAACAGCTCTATCTTTAAACGGAGTCCAGAGATCATCAGATTCTGGAAAATGTGCTTAATGACGTACCTTTTATTTTAGAAGAAACCGATGCTATGTTAAATTTACTTCAGACAGAAGAAATATCAGAATTTTAGTATGATTGTGTGGTCTATAATGGGCCTGCATTGGTACACCTTTTACTGCCTAAGGGTGTTTTAAATTTTGCTGAATACTCTGCCAAAGTGTTTCAATCGCACATCAAACATAACGCTTAATTTAAAACGCGTTGATATCATTTGGGACATATACAAGAACAATAGTCTGAAACATCACCCTAGAGAAATTCGTGGAGGAGGAACGCGACGACAGGTTGGTGATAATGTACTACTTCCTAAAAACTGGTTGGATTTTCTTAGGAACACAGACAATAAAACAGACCCGTTTCACTTTCTATCCCCTGAATGTACAACATCATTCATTCTTTATCCTGTGGAAACACTATGCATAATTAACGATAGGATCATTTCAAACCGCAATTCCCAAAATTCACATCTATCGCTCTGCAGTCACGAAGAAGCAGATACACGTATTATATTACACGTACAGGATTGCATGCGCCAAGGTTGGAAAAATATTTGCATAAGAACAGTAGACACCGATGTTGTAGTGTTAACTACTGCTTTTTTTCATCGGTTGTATGTGCAAGGATTGAAAACTCTATATGTTCACTTTGGTGCCAATAAGCACTTTAGAATAATATGTGTTAATGGGATAGCTGCACATTTGGGTCAACAAAAATGTGAAGGTTTGTTAGGTTTTCATGCATTCACGGGACGTGATACCGTCTCATTGTTCTCAAGCAAGGGACAGTCGACTGCTTGGAAGACCTGGCAAATTTTCCCTGAGGTAATGGAAGCTTTTTCTTTTATGTCTAAGCCGCAAAGATTTATGTCTGACCATGTTTTCAATTTGTTGCAAATATTTGTTGTCTTAATGTACTGTTCAACTTCCGACTGCTTTTAAGTTAACGATGCCCGAAAGAAATTTTTCACGTCGAAGGGAAGAAATACTGCAAACCTTCCACCTTCTAAAGCCGCTTTAGACCAACATACTCGAAGAGCCACATACCAAAGTGGCCATGTATGGGGACAATCATTGGAAACAAATAATCTTGGGGTTGGTGCAAAAAAGATGGTATTTATTCACCATACTGGTCAATTTTACCTGAGGTGTCCACAGCCTTGAGGCAACTGATACGGTGAGGCTGCAAAAAGAACTGTAAACAAAATATATGTTCTTGTAAGAAAGTAGGTTTACATTGCACGTTGTTATGTACTTCTTCTAAGGGAAAGTGTGATTTAAATTAATATTTTGTTAAAAACATACATATAAATAAATGATTCTGTAAAAAAAAAGAACAAATTTTGAATTTTATTAAATAACGGCTTTATTTCAATTCTAATCGCGAAATGTCCAAAATACTTTTTTGTTGGCTGTTCAAAGCTCAACAACTTTGTATAAGATTATTTTTTTATAAAGTCAATGGATTTACCAAAAAATCATATTTATTAGATTATTAGAAATCAGCAGCCATTTTGGATCCAAATGGTACCTGAAGGTGGCGCTCCTTCGAAAATGATTCTTTAGGGCATACTAATAAGTATACCAAGCGACAACATTCTTTCACAAATAGCCGTTTTTTATTGGTTTGCTACTCTACTATAAAGGCATCATTCACCTGCTCTTTAGTGTCGGTCGCAAATAAATTGTTTAAGTATAATATTTACAGAACTGGACCCAGAACAGTGTCTTGTGGTACCCCACAACTAACCGTTCTGAATCTCTTCTGTGTGCTCTCAATTCGAACAGCCTGTTTCCTTTCGTTTAGGTAGCTCTTAAAGAGATTTACGAATGACTTCGCAAGGTCTAAGATTATACTAAACTCTGTAGCAGTTTGTTGAGTGATTGTTTATCGAGTTTTAAATAATAAATAGTCTCTTGAGGCAGAGGTTTCTTTCATTAAAATTTTTAATTTTTTTTTTGCAGAACAATGGCAAAATAGGCGACAAAAAGTTGAAAAGAGAGATATTTTTTCGCCATTAAAGCTGAAAATATTTTGAAAAAATTGATGTGCAGTTTTCTTTTCACGATTGAGTTTTTGTCACTAAATCAACTAGGCATGAAGTTTAATGAGATGTTGCATTAAGAAAAAGTATATTTTCGATAAGTTCATTATGTTTTAAATTAAATATCAATGCCATTTTATCAAGACACGTTATTTTCATCTCCGATAAGTTTGTATCTATTTAAATACAAATTATTTTATTATACGAATTTGATGAAGTAGTAGATTTATTTTTGCATGTGTTAAACTTTAGAAGTACGACCCAATAGTGCAGAAACCATAATTCTTAAAGTGAATATAGCTATACAGCTTGTGTTAGTATAGTTGCTTTCAGATCTACTCTGCACTCAAAAAATGTCGGCGCCTTTGATCTTTACCGCACCACCAAAAACGCCGACATTTTTTACACGCATAATAAGTATTTAATCAAGTATACCAGAGGTTCATTAACAGATGTCGTGTCGGATAATCTCGCAGCTTATGTGACTTTTCAACGTCTGTAACTTTTACATTATATATTTAGCAATTAAGTTTTATAACTAGAAGCAGAGACGAAATACTGTAAGCCATACACTGTTGTAAACATGTCCAAAATACCTTTTCTAAGATACACTATTGCCTATATCGTCTTCTCTGTTTCAGCCGGGCCGAAAGTTTATTTATGAGTTTAGCATCAACATATTTTGCCGTTTAGTGTTTGTATTTGCGTGAGTCTAGAAAGAGATGTGGCTATGACAATTTCGTTATAAAGAAAGAGATAGTTACAGAATGTAATGTCTGAGATTGAATACGAGGTGTTGACAACACAGTTGTAACTAAATATCTGCTTCTGGTTATAAATCTTCTTTGACATTATGGACATATTTTCATAATTTACTCCATAGTTAGACATAAAAGTTTCTTAACTGTATCGCATCACCCAGTGCGACATCTATAAATGAATCTCTAGTATTAACAATAAATTTATTAATTTATGAACAAGAATACTACTTAATTTGTAAATTGGTAGTGCGAAAGTAGTTTGCCTACATCACAAATTCCCGCTGCACCTCTTCTACTTTCTTAATTTATTTAATTGTATCGAAAATATTAATTATAAGAAGAAATGAAAAGATACGGATCAATTTATTTGTCCCCATTTTACATCTTCTGTATTCATCTAAATACCATGCAAAAACCCCATTGTTTTCGTTCAATTATTGAATTTTTATGTGCTTAAAATTGTAATTTTTTTATCAAAATTAGTTCCATAATTGTATATTTTATTAAAATTAAAATTTATAGATATCACCTCAATTTCGCTAATTCACACGCATCTCTAAGCTATTTTTGAATTTTAAGTGTTTGAAAATAGAATTCCGTAAATATTCCAACGTAGGATGTGTTGGTATTGCAAATTGAGTCAACCGAATATTACATATTTTATAATAGCTTTCCTGGACTGATTTCAAAAGATAATTTCTTGAATTAATAAATAAATAAACTTTCGGTGCCGTAAGTTATAGGGAGCAGGAATGTATTGAAGTATATCTAATCGGATTTAAGTTAAAAGCAACACGTGTTTTTTCTTCTCGAGAAAGAAATAAAAAACCGATGCCTAAGGAATTACTACCTCCACATCCAGATTTCATATACAAGTCCCCCACTACTACCCCAACTCCAGCATTAAAGGGGTGGTGGTTGATGTGGCTGGTACAGAAAAAAAAATTGAGACCTTAGCTTCTCGTGCATACACTAAATCCTAAAATGGACTTAATTGTTTGCTTTACCTATTTACCCCACAAACCTTCAACAGAATAAGACAAAATACAATCTAGTTCCCGATCTCGTTATAATACATATTTATACCAAATTTGAAGGTAATCATAAACCAGTACAGAGTAATCGCGCGCACAAAAGATAGTTACAGACAGACAAACTGACGGATACAGACAATTTTTTTAATAAAACTTAAAATTTCCACGTTTCCATGACATTCTTAGCCGATCTGAGCAAATTTATAATCAATTAATAAATAATATATTATCTGGGTGTAATAATTGTCCTTTTAATTTAGTAGTAATATGGCAAAAATGGTCCAAATCTGGAACTAATTCCCACAGGTTTTTCTAGTTTCCTGGCAGACGTAAGAACAAAACATCACAAATCTACAGTTATGCAGTTATAGATTCCGAGATTTCTGCAGATTTTCACGTTTCAGACTATGTAGATTATGTTTAATTATGTCCGTCCATCTGTCTGTTTAGTGTCTGTTTGACTGTTGGCAGTATATCTGCAAAACTATTTAACCGAGAAGAATAACATTTGGTATGTAGTTGACACTATTGTCACGTGTATATAGCGTACAATTTTTGCACGGTTGCAAACTTATATATCTACTTATTAAAACCACCTATTTAAAATGTCTTAAAAATGTCAAAATTAATAAATGTCATTTACTGAAAAACCAGACTAGTTGACAGGTCGCAAAAAGCCGACTGCAGTGTGAATTTCCCAAGTGCTTGGACCAATGACAAGTTGGGAAATAGCCTTCCCTTTTAAAAACAACGCTTCATTATTAAAATGAATATATTATAGTTCTTTATTAAAATTTTTTACGGAAAATCTTACAATCCATAAAACTTGAATATTGTGTACTTTACAGTGTGTAATCGACAATGTTACTGATTGGTGTTTAAATCGCCTTAGCTTAAATATCTCTAAACGCAATATTATTTTTTCTTTTAGGAAAAACAAATAATTAATTAATTTAACTACTATTACTTGTAAAGATATAAGACTTAGGCATATATTTCGTAGATACATTATATTTTGTGTCTCATATTAAACATGTTGTATCAGCAAATTCTAGGCAATTAGATTTTATTTTAAGAAATTCCAAAGATTACAAAAATTTTTCAGCATACAGGACGTTATATTATTTATTTATTTATTTATTATTTTTTACGTAATTTAGTACGCTTTTTTAACGTCTTATTTATATTAAAATCCTGGCGGAATTTGGTTATAACTATTCCACCACTCAATCGGGACATGCACAGATACACAACAACCATTCCCTGCGACATTGCCATCTGCCGAAGCTGAGACTCGCACTCAGGAAAAATAACAGCGACTAGCCGTGTTGTTTCACTCAACCGCGGTCTACCCCACTTCTGCCCTATCAGTAAGACATTAAAAACGCCACTAAACCTCTATATACTAGCCAGTATTCGAACTCTGGGCTCCGTGGTCCAAGTCTAACACTGCAAGCACCGCTCCACTGAGTATTTGTCAATCAATCAATCACTCAAAACAAATTTATTAACAATTTAATTGTATATAAAATTTCAGACACCCGTGCTCGGAGCCTGTCTGACATCCAGGGCGCGAAGATAAACGAAGAAAGGATAGGAAAGAGTGAAATATTTGTAAATTGTCGTAGGAAGTTGCTGTACTATAAGAGGGTACAGTTGTAAAGGTTATGGCTAGATAGGCTGCAGGAAAATGGGCAAGGCCTGTTATGGCAGGGTGTGCTTTATTCGAAACAGGGCATTATGGTCTCTGATTTGAGTGATGTTGCTAGTTAATGGACTGCCGCCCAGCTTAAATGCGTAACATTTTTGAAATATCTGCTGAACATAATCCGCTAGAGGAGTTATGTCGTGACAACGGTGTATCGGGATGAATTTGTAATTTGTATTTATAATAAATTTATACCTTTTAATTTTTTGAAGGTCTTGGCCGCTATGCTGCAGCATACTGGCGCCACGTATGTTAGGGCCGGTCTCACTATATTCTGGATTCTACTTTCTATTACCGTTTGCAGGATCTCTACTAGTTGGAAAGTAGCAACCTGTGTGAATAGCGGTATTACCGAGTGTAGATCTAGGTTTTCTGATCCACAGTCCATTTTTTAACCATTGGTGTAGATTGATATGTCCGGCTCGTCATTACTGGACACGTTCAAACTTATCTCAAAGTTCTTGTTGAAATTATATATAGGAGGGATATGGTTGGTCTCCATACCCAGAAGAGAAATTTGTTGATGTTTCGTAGCCGTGCCCTTAATATACCATTGGCCTACAGATTGCAATCTCAGAGCAGTCCTCAACGTCATCTTCTTTATGTATAGATTTAGAGGGGGGATGCAGAATATAGTCTCCATTGCAGCTCTAGGCGTCGCACCCATGATACAAAGAATACAAGGTATGACATTGCGCACGTGGGCGGAGCCAAATCAACAGTTGCTTCGTCACGCGGTGATAGTTTTCTACCCGCTTCCTTCGTAAAAGTGAATTTGCCGACGTCGGTGGAAGTTGTTTTTTGGATTAATTTACTTATTTTAGTGTTCCTGCAATAACCTTTAGTTATAAAAATGCGTTGTGCATTGGTATCATGTAAAAGTGACAATATGTTTGAAACGTATTTATGCGGAGATAAAGTTCATTTATAAGGAACGATGCTTACTAAGAACACTAAAAATCCCTATTTATTAAAAATTCCAATGAGTTCAGGCAAATCCATGATACAAATTCTTTGTATCATGAGGAAAATCCTATGTAATTTAAAATCCCGCTATCACCGCGTGACGTCTTGCCCCAACCGGACCGAATTTGGCGCACTATCTATCATATCTTCTGTTCTTTGTATCATGCGTCGCGTAACGCAGAGGCACACCAGTCTTTGAACATGCTCCAGTTGAGATGCTGCTGTACTTCAAACTTTTTTTATATAAAGATTTGGTTTCCCCCCACCGAAATGGGCGTTAATATTTTGTTTTCTATAAATCTACGCGTGAAGCCTTCGACTTTTCGACATTTACTCGAATCTTCCACCTATTGTCATACGCCGCGACGCGCGCTATGTAGGCTTTTAGTAGCATATTTGCTGCTTGCGCGTTATGACTATACGCGTACATAGCCGTGTCGTCGGCGTACTTCGCCAGTTTGGTATTCGGAAACGTCGGGAAGTCAGAAAACTATAAGTTATACAGTTTAGGCGCGGAACGCCCGCGCGAATGTCCCGCAGTGTTGAGAGTTTATTGTTCCCTCGTACCTGCAGCAATCTGCCAGTTAGATATGAGTGGACCAGTTTTGTTATGTGTCTTGGGAAATTATAGTTGTGTATTTTGAACAACAAGCCCGGGATCCAGACTGTATCAAAAGCATTCTCAATATCTAGGAGCACCACGATGCTCTTTCCAAGGTTATACTGCGCTTTCACGTCGTTAACTATTTGTGCAACTTATAGGTTCATCAGTGTGATGTAAAGAGTATAGCATCTGCACCAAGTTTATTGAAATTCTTCTTACATCTTTTAAAGAAAATGACTTATATCCAGAAATTGACCACAGATTTTGCTAGATATATACCACCTATAGGATAAAGACATGCTATGTTATTTATTAAATTCCATATCAACGTAGTGGAAGGAGTAGAAGTGTAGGTAAAAAAAAAGTCAAAAGATTTTAAGTTTGAGCAAAAAATGTTGTGTGTGCATGATTACTCTGGAACGATTTATAAAATTTGATACACGTATGTTACTATTATAATGAAATCTGGGACTATATTATATTTTGATTTTATTCCGTTGAAGAATTGGGGGGTAAACGAGGGTAAATAGGCAAAATAAGCAAGTAAGAATCCATAAAATTGGAACTTAGTGTATGTACCAAAGTCAAAGTCTCAAAATTCTTTTAGGTATCAGCCTCTCACACGCCGCGCCGTACAAGGGGGTAAAAAAAATAAAATTGTGATTTAGTATATACACAAGAACCAATGACCTCATTATTTTTTTGACATCAGCCACCCCCACTGTCACCACCCCCACCCCCGATGTGGAAAATCATTTTATGGATTTTAGTGGTAGACGATTTCAAATATTATATTATTGAAGTTTTACCAACAATTATTTTCACATAGAGGAGTTTAAATATATCATTTTTTCATGTTAAGAGACTTGGATGTGGAAGTAATGACTTCTTAGGCATCGGTTTTTTTTATCTAGTCCATAATAAAAGCTATTGTTATTGAAAAAATTGCCGTTGTTGCCCCTAAATAAGAAAAGGAAAGTGGTAAAACATTTATATGAAATATTCCAAGAACAAATCACTCATATTTGAATCTGCAACTTTAATAAAATATCTCATTTGTGCGATATTCATCGTAATTCTATGAAAAAATATCACTGTTGCAGCTCTGAACCTATGACTAATAGTTTTGTCATCTATCCGTTTCATGAGTTGTGCCTATGTTATTTACTTGCCATTCTCATCGTTTTTATATATTTACATTTACTTATTTTCGATACTAGCTACCTTTTTTTGACTTCCTATTTTTAAGTATTCCCTGTAATTGGGTGTTTGAAATATGTTGGAAATAAATGCTTTATTACAATAAGTAATTAATGATTAATTCTGTTTCTGAAGTGCCCAAAGTTGTCGATTGCAAGAAACTCATTAGGCATTTACTTCATGGCAGTATCGATTGAACAGTAAATTTTTGTAGGTGTAAGATTGATAAATGGAGACTACTGCAAACAACCGAATCGGTATACAGGAAGAAGGGTGCGAAAACAAGTAATATTAATTGGTTTTGAAGGCTTCTCTTACCCAGTTAGTGATAACTCTCCAGATTAATTTTACGATTTTTACTTGCTTGTTTCGGAAATGTTTTATCATACTTGATATTAAGGGCACCTAACACTTAAATCAAAATTATCTCTGATGATCAAGTCTTCCTTTACTAATTAATAGGTAAATACGTAATTACTGGTTTGAAGTTGAATGTATAGTAATAAATAAACAATTATCAATATTAATTTGAATATCCTCCATTATTGAGTTAATTAAGGGAAAATGTTAATTAATTAGTTATTTGGTAAGAACGGCGATAAAAATAAGTTTATGTTTAGGATTTCAACCGCGGATTTCCGCATGGGAATCCTCACTTTAAGCAAATCAAATCAAATCAAACGTTACTTATATTTATACTAAAATTATAAATATGTGTCTCCCCGGAAACTGGCTCGGAGCCAGCCAGACAACCACGGCGCGCAGCGTCGCGGTGAGTGTAGGGCTGGACTGGCAGGTCCGGTTCGACCAAACAATAGTTAATGAGGGGGTTAGTGCTCCTGTTTAAAAGGCATAAACTTAAAACTAACAATAACTTTTAAAAAACATTATATATGAAAATATCTAAAAATAATTAAAATGACACAATAAAATAATTGCCGATTTCGCATACAACACGAGCGCGAACACTTTAAGCATTGAGCTATATCCGTGAAACATTTGCGTATTCGATGAATTATGGCAGAGAAAGAAAAATACTAATTTTTTTAAACCATCAGATCTTCGTTAGTACATGAGTGGGAAGGCCGCAGGCCGCACGATATCGAAAGAGTTTTTAACCTCATCGTAAACTGCATACTCCAAATCGATAATTAAATCTAGCAGGAAAGTACGAAAAATTATATTTTCTGACGTTTCGCGAAACGCGTTGACTTGTCTGAGCACTCTAGATAAATAAATAGAATGCATGCATATCATCTCCGCACGTTCTCCTAGAATCTCAAAGCCTTGGTAATGGGAATGGAGGAAATATTCTTGCCGTGGTTTTGATGAACGAGTGAGCGTATGTCTACGTAATTGTAGGTATAGCAACGATTGAAATTAATTTTATATATTTACTAAAATTCCTATACATTAGAATTTAAGCAGTGTCAATTTCAGCTCAAAATATACATATGCACAGAAATAAATGCATGAATCGCAAAAGATACGATGTTATAGCGACTATAGCGACTCACTCACTTCCAAAAGCGAGAAGTTTCCATTGAGTCGCTAAGAAACAAAAAGGAAAACTCGATCCATAATGGAGAAGTTTCCATGGAGTCGCTAAGAAAAATAAAAACATTCGATATAAAAATAAAATATCAATCTACTTAAAAAATACCAAAATCATATAAAATATGAACATGTATTAATAACAAATATACGTATATTAACTTCCATTTTAATTTTATTTATAGCGATAACGCTATAAATTTGGTGACCCCGACGTGATAATTTTATGTCCAACGTCATAAATATATGCCAGAAGCGAAAATTTTATGTCCAACGTCATAAATATATGCCAGAAGTGAAAATTTTATGTCCAACGTGATAAATATATACAAGAAGAGATTCAATATATCAACTACCGTTGTAAATTGACCATTTTATGAAGAGAAGAATTTTCCAAATGAATTTTGAATAGAGGTTCCAAAGTTGAATAGATGTTCCTATAATTTATGGTAATTTCCTAATTCAATCAACTGAAGTTGTACACATTACAAGTACTGTCATCTGTCGGTGAGTGAGTTAAAGTACATTCCCTTTTTATCTAAGAAAATAGTCAATCAATCAACGTGTCGATTGCAAAACGTACTTTTTTAATCGGGGTAGGCAAAGTGTCACATCTGTCAACTAATACAAAAGCCGGTTTAACCCTATCAATATTGACAGTTATGACTTTGGCTCCTTTCTTAAAGGTAAATAACTTATCTGAACGAGATAAAACTTTAAACGATCCTTCATATAAAGGAGTAAATGAACGTTTTAAACGTTCAATGCGAACGAAAATAAAATCGCAAGAGGCAAGATCTGAACTAACAAAAGTTTTGTAATTGCCATGCGAAGTTGGAGGAACAAATTTTAAATTATTAAAATAAATGCGTAATTTGTCAATGAAATAAGGAATATCTGGGGAATTATACGATTCAACGAAAAATTCGCCAGGTAAACGAAGGGTTTGACCATAAATGAGCCAATACATCACATTGGACAGATGAATTACCCATCATTTTATTAGCATTTAGAACAACTCCCAAGGAAGATCTGCAATGTTCACCTGCTGAACTCATTTATGGTCAAACCCTTCGTTTACCTGGCGAATTTTTCGTTGAATCGTATAATTCCCCAGATATTCCTTATTTCATTGACAAATTACGCATTTATTTTAATAATTTAAAATTTGTTCCTCCAACTTCGCATGGCAATTACAAAACTTTTGTTAGTTCAGATCTTGCCTCTTGCGATTTTATTTTCGTTCGCATTGAACGTTTAAAACGTTCATTTACTCCTTTATATGAAGGATCGTTTAAAGTTTTATCTCGTTCAGATAAGTTATTTACCTTTAAGGAAGGAGCCAAAGTCATAACTGTCAATATTGATAGGGTTAAACCGGCTTTTGTATTAGTTGACAGATGTGACACTTTGCCTACCCCGATTAAAAAAGTACGTTTTGCAATCGACACGTTGATTGATTGACTATTTTCTTTTTTAACGAGGGGGTGTATATAGCGACTATAGCGACTCACTCACTTCCAAAAGCGAGAAGTTTCCATTGAGTCGCTAAGAAACAAAAAGGAAAACTCGATCCATAATGGAGAAGTTTCCATGGAGTCGCTAAGAAAAATAAAAACATTCGATATAAAAATAAAATATCAATCTACTTACAAAATACCAAAATCATATAAAATATGAACATGTATTAATAACAAATATACGTATATTAACTTCCATTTTAATTTTATTTATAGCGATAACGCTATAGATGTCTTCTAATTAATGTAGAAGAGTCTGTCCTTTTTAATTGTTCGTTTTTGAAGCACTTTTAGATATATATTTATCTGGATACATTTTTTCGATAAAATAAATGCATTACAAAACAACGCATTTTACAAAAATGCACGAAATGTAACTTTTGAAATAATACAAAAAATGACTGATTTCTATCACAATTGCAAAGCACGCTTAAAAAACTATAATTTAAGAGAATCAAAGTCTTAGTGTCACCAAATGGCAGTCTTTTAGGAAGCTTCAAAATTTTTTGAAAAATTCCGTTTCTTAAGGAAAATAATAAATATTTTTATTTGTAATTTTTCATAATTGTTTACACATACTGGATAATTTCACCAAGTTTCATTAAATATGATTAATTGTTTGGCATGATCCGATGAAGAGAACCCTACATATTAAAGAAAACACGTTTTTCAAAATTAAAACTTAATTTCCAAAAAACGCCCCACTCCCAGACTGAACAAAACTTTACTGTGGTATCCTGATAACATACAAATTCCATCCTCCACTCCATACAATCTTTGACAAGAACATAGTTTTATTAGACTATATCAGATGTTTACAATATACTATTATATTTTGGTAAAAGCCACCTCTGGAATTTATCGCCGCGATCTGGCCTTTATTTATACTCAATAGTAACTAGCACCGTTGCCAAATATCAAAAATGAAAGTGCATCGCCTGAAATAAATTTTTGATATAAATTTTAACACAAATTTTTAACGATATTTCAAATACTGTTCATGTAAATATTCAAAAAACACCCCCAAAAAGCCGTTTTTCGCCTTTCATGCTCAAATGCGTAGTTAGAATTTTTTTTTAATATGTTTATTTCATTGCCTCAATCTTATATCACTGTAACCCCATAACCTAGAACTCCATAACACTGCGAACTGCCAAAAAGTGATTTTTACGGGTGTTTCTTGATGTAGAGATGAAAACTAAACCAAACTTCAGATTCGGATTCAGCAGGTCAAAATGCATAAGGATACATTGGTCTGATCCGCCGGACAGACCACATTTTTGTTTTATTTTAGGAACGTTTTTTGGGGTCAGGTATGAAAAAGGATGAAAAACGAGCCAATCTGAAAATTATGACTTCTAATTCGGATTCAACGGGACAATATACGTAAAGGTATATTGGTCTGATCTGCCGGACAGATGACTTTTTCAATTCAGGGGTATTTTTGGGGTCGGGGATGAAAGACGAGCCAACCTGAAAATTCTGACTTCTGATATCGATTCAGCGGGTCAAAATAAATTAGGATACACCGGTCTGGTCCGCCGGACAAACCACTTTTTTTTCATTCCTGGCACTGTGTCAGATCAGGTGTACATAAATTTCGTTTTAAATCTTATAATTTATCTTTGTTGAGGTGGGCTAGGTGATAGTCATATATGCATGGATGATAATGGCACTACACTTCACACAAAGTATCACCTTTTTATTTTCGCCAGCAGTCCTCGGATCTCAATCCGATTGAAAATATATGGGATATGCTAAGAAAAGGAGTTAGGAACCAAATTCGAGCTTATCCTTCGTTGTCATCTTAATTGAAGGTGAAGTAACTGGGGTCAAATACTTCTAATAATAAAACATTAGGGTATCTTTGTTTAAAATTTTTTATAATTTGAGATTTTGTTTTTATAAGCATTAACTATAAAAACGCAATGATATAACTGACACAATACAATTTTCTGAAATACAGCAAGCTCTGTCTTCCCATTCCTTAGAATCAAACATATTTCAACAATGGTATTGTTTTTGTGAATGTTGGTACTTGATTGTGGATGCGGGGTTATGGAAACAAAAGATAATCGAATTCTTGCAAGGATCACAAACCTTATTAAGAACTTCACTGATTACACATTTACATTCGTTGAACCAGGGAATATATGCAGACACACTATATTGCATTATAAGGTGCACTAAGTAATAGCTAAGCTAATAATCACAGCCTGCTGCCGTTCCATAATTTTCCTTAAACTAATAATGTTTTAATATGAAAACTTGTTAGAGCTCCTGCCTTACGCTCCGTAAGATAGCCAAGCGTAAATAGAGCTTATTTGCTCACTACGTGACAGGCTCGACTGGAATAGACGTGAAATTGAATCAGCAACAAGTATGCATTCTAACAGAGCTTAACTAGAAGATGTAGTAATGGTTATTACAAAACTAACAGATGCATTGGTAATTGATTTAGATTGGCTATTTTAACGAAGGCTAACCGAATAAAATATCGTTAGTTTATCTTAAAACACTCGAACAAAGCTAGTGCTGTTCGGTCAATTAGCAAGGAAAATTAGAATATTGCATATATTTACATTGTATGATTTGATTATCGATCCAAATAATTGTTTGGTCGACTACTGTTAGGCCAAATTTTGGCGAAAGGGCATAAACATTGTTTAACCGCCATAATAGCATAGCAGGCTAAAGTTTATTAGTTGGGAGTACGCTTGATCACACTGTCTTTTGTGTACTAAGTTCTATTCACAGCTCTGACACTCACAATGTCGGCAGGTAGTTGATGGAAGGAGCCGAGAAGCGAACTGATAGTCGATTGGAACTCCTTCAAGACCCTGGTGGAATGGAAGCTAGATAGGGATGGAGAACAACATACAGTGGAATTTCTGCAGGAAACACTGAAAGAAGCCTACCGCGGAAGTACGCAAAAGCTTGAAAACAGACAAGGGATGCCATACTGGTGGGATGACGACATAGCGGCTAAAAGACGCGAATGTCTAACAAAAAGAAGAATTGCCACGAGAACGGCAAGGGACGATAGTATTGCTGACGAGGACAAGCTAGAAGCAAAAGAAGCATACAAGGCAGCAAAAAAGGAGCTGCAGAAGAAAATAAATGCCTCAAAAAGCAAGCATTGGAATCAGTTGTGTGAAAAACTGGAAGATGACATTTTCGGCCAAGGATACAAAATGGCGACTAAAAGCTTAAAAGCATACGCCTCCTATGACTTGGACATAGATACTAAAATGGAAATAGTAGAAGAACTCTTCCCAACGAGAGAAGACAAATGGGAACATATGGCAAGAGTAGAAAATATAGATCCGTTCACGCAAGAGGAACTGAACCAGGCCCTACAAGAACTAAAAGTCGGGAAAGCCCCAGGCCACGATGGTATTCCTGCAGAGGCTATCAAGGTAGTGGGCAAGATAGCACCCAATTGGCTCTTAGGTATTCTAAACAGACTACTGAGAGAGCAAAACTTTCCAAAGAGTTGGAAGAAAGCAAGATTGGTTCTTATACCAAAACCAAGAAAAGACGGCATAGACACAGTAGCATATAGACCAATATGCTTACTTACTACCATAAGCAAGCTCTACGAAAAAATGATAAAAAGAAGACTGGAAGAAGCTTTGGAAAACACAGAAAGACTGTCGGACCATCAATATGGTTTTCAAAAAGGCAAATCAACACTGCACGCTGTGGCAAAAGTGAGACAGCCAATTAGTGACAATGGGACAAAGAAGTGGGGAGCATTAATCACTCTTGATGTTCGGAATGCCTTCAACACCGCACCATGGGGAAAAATCATGAAGGAGTTAACGAGAAGGGAAATCCCACAGTACCTCGTTAACATCGTGAGCAGCTACCTCGAAGAAAGATCGTTGGAGATCGAAAGAGGAGAAGTCTTCAAAGTTACAGCTGGAGTCCCGCAGGGTTCAGTACTCGGTCCGACATTATGGAATATCCTCTATGACGGCGTTCTGAAAGAGAAAATGCCGGAGGACACTTGGGTCGTAGGATTTGCCGACGACATCGCTCTAGTGCTAGTAGCAGACAGAGAAGAAGGATTAGTCTCCAAGGCAGATGACGCTTTGGAGATCATAGATGCATGGATGAGACGCCATTACTTAGAACTCGCCCCAGAAAAAACGGAGGCGGTTATCCTCAAAGGGAAAAGGGACAGAAGACATATCGGCTTCCAACTGAGAGACGTCCAAATTATCCCCAAGAAACACGTGAAGTACCTAGGAATAATAATCGACGAAAAGGGGACTTTCGGCGAACACATCAAGCATACGATCAAGAAAGTAGAAGCGAACATAGCATCACTTTCGAGAATTATGCCCAATATAAAAGGACCTGGAAGCAAGAAGCGGGAGGTCTTATACAACGTGACACAGTCGATACTGACGTATGGAGCCCCGATATGGCACGCGGCTATAGAGAGAAGACGGCATAGACAAATGCTAATAAGCACCCAAAGGAAAGCGCTATTAAGGGTCATAAGTGGGTATAGGACGATATCTGCGAGCGCAACTCAAGTAGTGGCAGGGATACTCCCCATAGACCTTTTGATAGATGAAAGGAGAATACTCTATGAAAGAGAAGACGGGGGTACGCTACAAGCCAAGAAAACGGAGAGAGAGACCAGCCTGGAGAGATGGCAGGCGGACACGCTTGATGTAGCTCAGTGGACCAAAGTTCTCATACCCGACGTGAGGACATGGGTCAAGTGCCGACATAGACATACGGACTATTTTACAACTCAGATGCTGACTGGACACGGATCCTTCAAAGTCTATACGCACAGGATAGGCAAGGCAGAAGAGGAGATATGTGCATACTGCGAACACAGGGACACAGTAGCACATACAATGTTCGAATGCATTAGATGGGAAGCCGAAAGACAGAGGGTAAATCTGGAATTAGGAGTCATATTAAACGAGAACAACATCATTGAAGAAATGATGGAAAACTGCGAAAAATGGAGCTCGATAGAGAAATACATCAGAAAAGTGATGAAATCAAAAGAACAGGAAGAGAGGGACATGCAAAGGAGACATGAGAATTAAGGCAGAATCTCCCACATTCAGATGCATGCTGCAAAGCGATTCCAGGGTGTGAGAGTGAAGAGGTGGGGGTTTTTAGTGGGTAGAAATCCCACACTACCACGGGCCGTGGTGTCTTTGAAAGATTTTCCCCCACCGAAAAAAAAAAAAAAAAAAAAAAAAAAGGTAGTTGATGGAAGAAATCGAGATTGGTACTTATACCAAAACCAAGAAAGATAGTATAGACACATTAGCATATAGATCAATATATTTACTTACTACCATAAGCAAGCTGTACGAAAAATTGATAAAAGGAAGACTGGGAGTAGACATCGAAAACCCAGAAAGACTGTCGCACCTCCAGTATAGTTTTCGAAAGGGCAAATCAACACTACATGTAGTAGAAAAAGTGAGACAGCTAATCAATGACAATGGAACAAAGAAGTGGGGAGCATTGATCACTCTAGCGCAACAGCGCACCATGGGGAAAAATTATGAAGGAGCTAACGGGAAGGGAAATCCCACAATACCTCGTTAACATCGTCAGCGGCTACCTCGAAGAAAGATCGTTGGAAAACGAAAGAGGAGAAGTTCTTAAAGTTATCACGGGAGTCCCGCAGGGTTCAGTACTTGGTCTGACATTACGGAACATCTTGTACGACAGCGTCCTGAAAGAGAAAATGCCGGAGGAGAGAGAGAAAGTAAATTACTGATTACATAATATAGAAAAATAATGCATTGATCATATACCTTGTACAGTACAATTATACATACAAACTACATAAATGTGTGATCACAATGCTATAGTACTTCTTACGAGGTGGGGTCCAATCTAAATCTATAAGAGTGTTAATGTTTTTAGCGTGTCAAAGCATAGTCACGAGAGAAAGGTGGAGGTGGAATTAAGTGCTATTGGTACATTAAACATTAATGCGTAATGAGTTCGCCATGACGGTACATTAAATATTATTAATGCTAAAATGTTCGGGCTATTAATTAAATTATTTATAACTTTATACAAAAACATGAGTATCGCTATCTTACGTCTCATATTAAGAGATATTTTATTAAATTCAATTCGCAGTTCAAACAAAATGATAGTTGAGTTTAATATGGTATTTTTTATAATATAGATGTCCAAGGAATCTATTTTGTATTTTTTCAAGTGCATTTAAGTAAATTTGAGGTTGTGACTGCCAAATTATCGATGCAAATTCAAGTTTGGTGCTTACAAATGCATAGTACAGGGTTGTAATAGGCCTCTTTAGAATCTTTAGTTAATACAAAATACAGTGTGTAAATGATTTTTTCTTATTTTTTCTTTTACAGACGGTATTCAACATTAAAGTTTGAATAAATCCGTTAGGCGCGCAAACAACGTGTGACGTCATGTATCAGGTTATGCACAGCGCTAGCGTACATTTTAAATTAATTCTATTCATGATCCGTGATCACTGCTCAGTTATTTGAATTTGAAAAAAATAGACAAGAACACAACATATGTCTTATCCATTAACATAAAAACCCAAGAAACATTTTCTGTTTGTGCCGGTTAATCGGAAGGTCATAAAAATGAACCAAGAAAAATTGGAAATTATTTAGGAATGTGAAGATTATGAAATATTAATTTTATTTTGATTTTAGTGGCCAAATAAATCAAGATTTCGACACTGGGGCTATATTAAACTATTCTTTGTTTGAACTGGATAAAGTTGTTGCGGTACTAATAATCCCAACTAATACTTTGCATGCTAATTCAGATTACAGCTGCTCTATGTCTATCATGTATCATAGTGACAGAATACACCGTTCAGCACCACTGATCAATGACGTAAATGATAAGTGATCGCTTAATTAGCGCTACCGCGTGATGAACGCAACCATTGCACTTATGCATGCGCAGCGATATAACTAGGGACAGATGACGTCAACTCCAATATGAGTGTTTTCTGAGATTTACCCCTTCTCCCGGATATTAGTTGGTGATTTAAATACTTTCCAGTTAGAAATTATGAAAACAGATTTGATAATTGCTAATGTTTAGTAAACTATATTAATATATATATATAGATTAATCTAAAATATACGGCACATGCAAGAGGCCTATTGTTTTAACGTTAGTGAAAGTGGACGTTTGTCTCATTATAAAACCTATCAAAATGTCAGATGACTGTTATACGTAACACCTAGATCGTTTACGCTGTTAGTTCTTTCTAAACTCGCGTCATTCATCTTGTACTCAAACACAATGGGCCCCTGTTTCCGACTAATTGTTATTATAGAACAGAGTTTTATATTAAATTGTAATTTAAAATCACAACTCCATTTATGAATACTGTCAATATCTTTCTGGAGGCCCACACAATCTCCAACTGTTTCAATTTTCTTGTAAATTTTAAAATAGTCTGCAAAAAGTAAATATTTTGAGAATTTGATAACCGAATTCAGGTCGTTAATAAACATTAAAAATAATAGTGGTCCCAGATTTGATTCTTGTGGTACTCCAGAATTTGCATAATATTTACCAGAAGTGTTCCCATTGTGCTTGACTACAAAAGATCTATTTTGTAAGTAACATTTTTGCAAACAAACCAAATTTATATAGTTTTTCCAATAACACGTCATGATCTAGTTTATTAAACGCTTTGCTAAAATCTGTAAATATAGTATCGAGTTGTTTTTTTCCTCTAATGTTTCGAAACCGTGATTAGTAAATATAAACCAGTCAGTATCTAATAGATCATTTGGCTTTAAGACCATGTTGCTCATCAGCTAAACTTTCTTCTACATATCTATATAAATGAGAATATAAATATAATTTGTTCAAATAATTTAGCTGGAGCGCAGATTATGCCCAATATAAAAAACTTGAAAGCAAAAAGAGGCAGGTTTTATACAACGTGACAGTCAATACTGACGTATGGTGCACCTTTTTTTTTTCTGAGGCCGTGTGCCAGAAGACAATATAAACAAATTCTAATAAGCACCCAGAGGAGAACTCTATTGAAGATCATAAGCGGGTATAGGATGCTATCTGCTAATACAACCCAAATAATGGCAGGGCTACTCCTCACAGACATTTTAATAGATTAAAGGATATGACTCTATTAAAGAGAAGACGGGATTACGCTACAAGCCAAGAAGGGGGAGAGAGAGGCCAGTCTGTAGGGATGGCAGGCGCAGTGGACGGACACGCTGGAAATAGCACAGTAGACAAAAGTACTGATACCCGACGTAAAGAAATTAGTCAAGTGCCGAAATAGACTATACATACAGAGTATTTTACAACACAAGTCTTGACTGGAAACAGATCTTTCAAGGTCTATACACACAGGATGGGCAATGCAGCAGAGGAAATATATGCGTAGTGCAAACACAGAGACACAGTATCACATACAAGGTTCGAATTCATTAGCTAAGAAGTTCAGAGACAGAGAGTAAATCTAAACTAGGAATCATACTAAACGAGAACAACATCATGGAAGAAATGATGGAGAATAGCGAAAAATAGAGGTTGATAGAAAAGTGCATCAGAAAAGTAATGCAATAAGAGGACAGGAGGAGAGAGACATGCAAAGGAGGCAGGATAACTAAGGCAGAATATTCCACATCCAGATGGATGCTACAAAGTGATTTCGTGGTGTGAGAGTGAAGTTTTCACTGGGTAAAAATCTCAAACTATCACGGAGCGTGGTGTCTTTTGAAGATTCCCCCCCCCACCAAAAAAAAAAAAATTCAAATGTGTCACCCTCTTACGGACAGCCTAGACTTTAGATTTGGTGGTCGTCAAATATGTGTGGTATGTTTATTTTTATTTCATCTAAAAAAATGTAAATTAAATTAAGAAGCTACTAACAGGTTGAAAGATAAAAAACTTTTAATAATTAAACAACCCTTGCTCCGTATTCATAACGCCTAGACAGACGTTTTTTATCTGTGAATTTTTAGGCCGCATGACTTCACCAAAGCCCCTTCTCACCAACTCTTTGGTGACATCAGCACATCGTTTTGGAGGACCATTCAGTTTTCCCTGGACGATCAATCGTTTCATATTGTCTTCTCTCTGGTCGATATGGACTAAAAAATGAGATCATTCGGGAGACTGCGATGCCGGAGAGTTTCTTTGGGGGGTGTATTTCTTGAAGAATAGATCTGTCGCATCGGTACGATGGATTCTCTAGAGAATTCGTAAAAAACGCCTCCAGATCCACGTCTCGAAAGTATCATCTTTCAGAAATGGAAATTTTCCTTTGTGTCTAAGCGTATTTTATGCAGCTGTGTTTTTATAAATATTTTGGCGGGTGATGAATTATTCCGGTGTTTTCCGTTTACATCTGGCGTGGCTGTGGTAAAATAATATTGTGAAAATGTTTAGGCCCTCATTTGTCTTTTGTTCTTTTTTTTAATCCTCTTATTTATATTAATGTCCTGGCGGAGTTTAGCCATAGGATATTCTACCACTCAACCAGGACGGGCACAAACACACATAGACAACATCACAACACCCATTCCCTGCGACATTGCCATCTTCCGCAGCTGAGACTGGAATTTAGGAGAGGAGAGCGATTAGGCCGTATTGTCTCTCACACAACCGTAGTCTAGCCCACTGTTACTATCTCGGCAACATGTGAAAAACGTCACTACACATCCATACCCTATCCAGGATTCGAACCCGGTACCCCGTGGTCGCAAGCCTAAAACATGTCCTTAAGCGCTGCGCCACCCAGCCGGTTTTCTAGAATTGAATCTATTTATTTGATAATTATTTATTTGTCCTTTAGAATTGAATTTATTGATTTGATAATTATTTATTTGTTTTCTAGAATTAAATTTATTTATTTAATTATTATTATTTATTTGTTTTCTACAATTGAATTTATATATTTAATCTGGGGCAATTAAATAAAAAATTTTAAGTACGTTTCTGCGAGATATCACTTTCGCATATACTTACGCTAACGAGACATAACTATGGCCGGTTTTTATGGCCTTTTTTATGTGCTCTATACATTTGTAGAGAACTATACACAGTAGGCTGTGACTGATGATACTATGACAATATTGTTATTATTTGACATTTTGTATTATTATTTCATTAAAATGACTTATATAGCATAGAAGCACATGGACAGCAAATAGCCCCGATTTAACAGGTTTAGACACATTTTTGTAAGTGTTTTTTCTTTATATCATGTGACTTATGCAGGCTATTGTTTTTTAGTTGTATTTTACTACTACTTTTGTCTTTAACTTTATTTAGAACTCTAAAAACTTTATTTAGAACTCTAAAAACAAATAAGTTAAGATGGGTCAAAATATAATGAATAACCCTGCACATTCTGAACAAAAAGATCGCGATTTAAGTACTTGCAAACTTAAAAATGAGATTACTAATATTACTATGTCTCAGTAGCATATTTTTTACATTCCCATGTATGAATAAGGACAGTTTACATGCACAACTAGACAGTGAAATTAGAAATGCAATTTGCCCCTGGAATGACTCTTTGTTCGACTTTGCACTTGCACTTCTTAATATGCGTATTAAATCCGTCGTAAATCTATTTTATCTATTACAACAACTATTTTTAAATAAACTAAATAGTGGTTTGAGTAACATCGTGTCAAGGTTGTTATTTATAGTGCCAAAAGTCGTAATATTGTGCCAAGTCCAAGATTTGCGGTCTAGGTTTTCAATAATTTTAGAAACTACAATTTGTATGTTTCCAACAGTCAACAAACCATGGTCCGTACTACTTTACAAATGCAGCGTAACAAATTTATATGTTCTTGACCTCATAATTATTTATATAGGGCTAACTTATTGTCGTGTTTAAATTAAGTGGGCTAAAGATTTCATTTGCATAGTATAATCATAGAATATTAGTTAAATTTAAAACGAGGTACTTAAGGAGTTGAGCTTTATTTATGAAGTTTTCACAAAATAGTATAATACTGGTTGAAGAAACTCTAAAATATTGATTCTAAATATGGGGAATCTCAATAAAACATGGTAAATAACTTAAAATAGCTTTATGTTTATAGATAACTAGTAAAATGTAAGTTGACTCATATACAGGCCGCCATATTGGAGCAGCTATTTTGAGTTCTTCATAATTTTCTTGGAAGTTTGAAGTTAGTTTATATCTTTGCACAATATTTCAAGTTTCTAGCATGACTGAACGCATATATATAGCCCTCTACATTGTCGTTTATGTTTATAGTATAGACTGGCAATTTTCTTATTACAAGGGTATCTTTAGTGTATAGAAAAAATAAACATGAGAAAGTTCATATATACAGCAGATAGATATAGACATCCCTGTTGCCACATTCTACCTTTTATTGGGGACTATCTGTTTCTAACTTCCCCGTCACTAGTTTATATGAACCATTTAAATATATAGAGTTTTTAAACAATTCTTTTGAAAACAAAAAGTATTTACATAAAATCTGTCTTATTATTATTTTTTTTTTAGAGATACCATACTGTATACTCTTCATTAAAAGTATACACGCTTACCTTATTACAAAGTCTTAAGGTTTCCGAATTATTCGACAAGTTGGGTTTCTTTTGAAAAATCCGGCAGTGGACAAAAACAATATTGCAGTAGCGACCCAGGGAAACTAGGAGGAGCCAGAAGTGAACCAGAAGCAAGAATCGTAAACAGAGGGAGGATAGCCAGTTCCTTATGCTGCAACGTTCGCCACTTGCCTACAAAGCTGTGAGGTTACGTTTCTGACGGCATTGACTTTCTGTGTTAGTGGTGTAATTTTGTCTACTTATTTATTGTAAATCTCATATGTACATCTTCTTATATGTTTTATACGTTACTTTGAGTTATAAAACATAGTTGATTAGTGAAATTGTATGCAGAAACAGAGCTTGCACTATTTTGGATCTTTATAGGATTTAAAAGACAATTATTATTATTATTATTGGTGTTCTATGGTAATTTTGCATATATTATAGACGGTATAAGAAGCTTAATTAATAATTCATGTATAAGATTTACATATTATTCAGACAGAAATGTAATGAATTTCCAATTTTTTTTCTTCAACATGCTTCATAAAGTATGTACATAAGAATCTATATTGTCATATTTCCTGCTTTTTGGTTAGGGGTGGTTCCCACCCCTTCTTAGGGGTTGTCGCAAAAAAAAAAAAACAAATAATCTGATGGAGAATCAATTTACAAGAAAGAAAGGTCTTATAAACCTTTTTTCTAAAATGCATATTTTACGAGATATTGCGAACTGAAAATTGCAATTTTCACCCTAAAATCAGTATTCCTAGATGTTTTTTAAAAAATTACACGAAAAACTTGGACTTTAAAAAAATCCAAGGGTACGAAATTAAAGCTTTTGCGAGAACAAATCAAATGTTTTTTTTCTTTGTTTTTTTCTCCGATGTTTTGCAAATATAGCATTTTCAAAATGGCGCCGAAACGTTCAGAAAAAAATATAAAATTACTCAAAATCTACAACTATAAAAAAATTGTTATTCTTATAAAAATTAAAGTTATTAAAATTTTGTTTCCATTGAGACGTATTATTACGACCTTTTATACTGAAAACTAATAAAGTTACTAACGAAAAAGTGGCGCATTTAAAAATTTAGGCTCTATTTTATTTAGTCTTATTGCTCTAATTTCTTAGTAACCCAATTTTTTTTTAAATCCTTCTACATATTGTTAATGCATATTATTACTAACATGCTCAATTTTTTTAGAATTTTTAAAATAATTATTTTTCATTCTGTACCCATTTTCAATAATTAAAATTTTCATGATTTTTTGAAAAAAAATCGGGTTTTTGGAAATTGCTCAGGAAATATTTTTTGTATAAAAAATGGTAAGAGTACAAATATGATGCTTATAAAGAAACGAATAGTTTGTTTTTTTTTTTTACTTTCCAGAGATATAAAGGTTTAAAAATGACGCTCGAGCGCATACGTAAGAAAATTATGTATTTAAAATTGAAATATCTCAAAAACTATAAGATTGATAAAATCATGATATAAGAGTGAAATAAAGCTTATAAAAAAACGAAGAGTTTGGGTTTTTATTGTTTTTTCTACGACAAACTGTTCCAGAGGTATGACAGTTTGAAATAATGTTGAAACTTTTCAGTTTGTACGCGCATTTTAATTGTCTATAGTAGGTAGAGAAACGAGCAATAGCGGTTTATTTTTCGAAGAATACGCAGAAAAAACGGGTTGCATTGCATTTTAGCATGTTTAGAGTGCAGATTAAAAATGTTATTTAGTTAGTTTACTAAATTGTATTAATTTGATTTATTTATAAAAATCTGTATTTTTAATAAAATTAGACATATTACTATACTCTTTTGTGACCATTTTTAATCCACATTTTTTTTATAAATTTAGACCTCATATGCGTATTCGGCCACCTAAAAATCATAAGTATATGGATTTTCGTGAATTTATTTATAACATTAGAAGAATTATTAATTTTTCAGTAGTTAAGGGTGATTTCAACCCTTAATATTTTCGTCTCATAAGTTTTGATCTCACAGTCATATTCAGCGACCTCAAAAACATAAGTTATGGATTTTTGTTAATTTATTCGTAAAATTAGAAGGGTAATTAATTTTTCAAAATAAAAAGCTGGTAACGCGACAATATAGATTTTAAAAATTAGAGATTAAAGTTAAATTTTTTTGCAAATAAAACAACCTCAAAAACTATAACAATCATTATTTTCTTAAAAGAATTATTTAAAAATTCCGATAATTGTATTTTTTGTTGAGATTTTTAAACATTAAATTTTTTTTTAATTTACAGATTTTAGAAATTGCGGTAATGTTCAGTGGGTAAACTTCTTAGTTTATGGCATTAGAAATCTAACAATAACAAATCATTCAAATCCATTCCAGGACTTCAATGCTTGTTGGCCTTGGCTTAACGCCTCGCCCAACAATGTACTGCTTTTACTACTAGATAGATACACAAAGTACTACTTCTAAAATCGGTCAAGAATGTCTACTTTCTCAGCGCAATTTCAGTTCCCAAAATACGTTATTCTAGTATTTTAGTCCGTTGCTAAGCAACTATCAGAAAACAGTCCGGGAAATAGTATATTGTGTATTTAGGTGTGAAAGCAATACATTCCCAGACGACGATGCAAGTACACTTAGGGAGGGCTCCCGACTATCATAGGAAAAGCACATTCCCAGACTTCAATGGTCAATTTACATCGTAGTCCGGGAATATACTGCTTTTACAAATTATAATGACTTATAACATGTCCAGTTATTACGAACCCGGTTATAGCAATATTTCGTTTAAAACGAACCGATCTTAAAGGTAGGAACTAAAGTCCCATAAGAAGTGTGGTATTTTTTCCGCAAATAACGAACCCGCTTATATTGAACTTTCGGGGAAAACGAACCTCATTTTGTATTTACTGTTTCAAAAGTTTCCGGTTATAACGAACTTATTAGCTGGAAAACAAAGAACTTCCCCCAATAACCCGATAAAAATGGTCGCCTTCTCGGAATGGTCCTAACTGGTCGACCAACATCAAGTATGGGCGTCATCTTACTCTTCTTTTTATACTATGTATGTCTTAAAATACTACAATCCCATCAGTCGATGTTGAGCCGTCGATTGTGCAGGTACGCTGATTTTCCCAAATTACTGCGAATACTAATGTTCTTATTTTCTTCAATCTCGAACTACTCCGCAGAGTGTTCTCAATGGACTAGCCGAAGCAGAAATGCATATTAAAAATATTAATCTTACCCAAAAAAAAAAACAAATCAAAATATATGATTTAGAAAAAAAACTATATACCTACATTATTTTATTTGTCTGAAAAAAATAAAAAGTGAGTTACCAAAAATTGTTGTGATTTCTTTTAAGCAATGAGTTATAACGAACCTTTTTTTTGCCAGCCCCTTGGGGTAAGTGAATGTTACTGTATATTTATTCTTTTGTGGACATGTTTATTGTCATAATTTTCAACCCTCAAGTTGAACGGCCATTAATAAGGGCGAAAATAGAGGTAAGTTAATTATATATTTTATCTAAAAATGTTTTAAAAAGTAATCGGGACAGGAGATGACAAGAAATCACCGTAAAACTTAATCAGGTTTCAGAATTTATTCGATTATGAAAAACTGTACTTGTCAAATTATTGTAGTTACTTCAATAACTAGAACAGTTTTCGTTATACTGATTACTTTTAAAATTGACTGCGTTCCTACAGAAACAAAACATAGATAGAGACTAGACAGACTATTGTTGAGTTAGTTAAAAGTTTAAATTAACTTTTGAGGTAACAGAGAGTGGTGTATTGTTCTCGACTTGCTTCGTTAAGTTGCGAAATGAGTTTAAGGTGGGCGAACCCGCTGATTACCAAACCAATCCACTTAATGCAATTTGGTTTTAGAATTAGATTAAGGAAAGGTTAAACATCACACACCCTCAAGACGTTATTAGAGACATTATAACGCTATTTGTTATAAATGAGCAACCTCAATAAAATTATATGGGAAACGGGAAATATTATCTTTAGCAAATTTGCTTTCTAAATTTAGGAACTACCTTGAAAACGTACATTTTGGGGGTGCCTATAAATAAGTAAGTGGTGGTCCGATCCGATGGTGAATAAGAATTCATATTCAAGAAAATGTGCCACATTTAAATACAAAATTACAACGAATGTAGATTAATCCCATGTGAGAAGGAGTTAATGATAAAAGAAACAAAAACACTTTTTTTCACAACAATCTTTTATTTGCTACCGGAATCGTGAACGATTCACATCCTTAGGCAACAAGACTACCATTAGGAAAAAACATATTTTAACGTAGTCGTTAAATCACTTAATGTCCTACAAGTCTGTTATTTTACAATAACCACCCTATTTTGAGATACATTAAATGAAAAATAACGCCCTAGGGCGTTATGAATATCTATAACGCCCTAGGGCATTATAAAATTATAATACAACCCAGAACAAGCAAATTATGATAGCGTTATTGACAAACAAAATGCGTTGCTATGCAACGGCGGCGTTTACAAACAATTTTGATTTTTACTCTCTTTTAAATCAAATCGTTCTGAATATAATAGATGTCAAATTAATAAATCGTAAATGTCAAAAAAAAAAAATCGAATTAAATAACAGACTTGCAGGACATTAAACGTTGAAGGCACCACGGGTGTTATAGGATAATGACGCCCTCGGTCGACGTACACTCCCTCGGGCCAGAGGCCCTCGGAATTGTACACTGCCGACCTCGGTGCGTTATTATCCTTATAACACCCTTGGTACCTTAATAACTATAATTGTAAAAAACACTACTACAACATTGTGAAAACATTTTTTTTTCAAACAAAAACGTTTATAGAAAGGCATGCTTGAATAATAATAGAATCTGTGATTGATAGACAAAAATATTTCTTGGTAAAGTCACAGTTATATATTTTAAACAAAATAGTGTACCTAAATACTAACTAATGAATGGAAATAAAAATTCATGAAGAAATTATTAAAATCCTTACAGTTTAATAAGGTAAGCAAAGTTTGTCACTAATAATTAGTTTGTTTATTTTTCTTCCTTTCAACATTAGGCACAGAAGAGGAGGAAGAGAACAATCACATTTCTGATCTTTTCGGAACGTGGCTATAAATTAGTAAAGTATCTATTTCTGCCTACTTTTTTTTAATGTTTAATACTGATTGGTGATAGATCCACGTGCCCTGTGGGATTATCTAAAAGAGAACATCCCACAAGCAGTAACGTAAACACAAAGCCAGATGCATAAAAATGTGAAACAATTCTTACTCTTTACCGAGGAGATAAGAATTTTTATCTAGAAGACTTCTCTGAAGAACTGGACTCGCATGCTGACCACAATAATAGCAAGGACCTTTTCCGAACAGAAAGAGTCACTATAAGTAAATTAAATCAATGCAAGACTTCAAGATACTCCAAAAACTGACAAGAATCAAATTATTGGGGTTTACCGCCAATGCTGGGAAAAGCTTTTCTAAAATGACCATCTTGAGGCAGAAGATGACTGACAGCAGGACTACAAACTCGAACCGACATTAGAAGTGGAAGCAGCTATACTAAAACTATAAACTGGCAATGCCGGAAATATTGTGGAGATTGGATAGGAATACTTAGGGGAAGGTGATTGGTCATCTGTAATTTCCTTCGGAGAGGTGATGAGGGTATACCATATGGGGGGGGGGGGGGTATAAGTAAGGATGGGACGGATATAGGATAAAGTTGGAGATATGTGGTGGGGAGTTGTCGAGGAGAAGATATAACGTACTAGTACGACGCCAGCATTTTGTTATTATGTTACTTATGTTTTCTGTTTTCCATGGCAATCCCCCAGGTAATCAGTCTCATCTAGCCGTTCAGGGTTCTGGTTGTTGATGTTAATCTCAGTATTCGTAACTTTAGTTATTTTCCTTGTAAACGAAATTCACTGCGTTTTGACAATGTTGGTTTTTAGTCCCCAGTCTGAGAAATAAATTGAAATGATATCTATCTGTCGTAGTAGTCCTGTCATTATATCTGGGCCTTTTGATGTTGCTAAGATAATAGCCGGAGAGCCGGCCGTCAAATATCCTATGAATAAGATACATGAAAAACTTTTTGTGAGTGATTAATACTACCACAGACCTAAAGGGAGCCACATTTTATACAAGCTAATTTTGCCCACGTCATGGAATTTTGACTCACTTCCGGTTACGATGTTTAATGTTTTCTTAAGTCATCAATATTCCCTTGAGGTAAAGCTTTTCCCCCCCTGTTTTCGAGGGCGGGGAGCACGATGGTGACAATATTTTCTGACCTAGCGTCCAACCGCTACCCTTAAGTCGAAAAAAATCACCCCCTTTTCCCATTTTCCGATGCTACGCTTGCGAGGGCTTACCGGATCGGTTTTTTTTTGGTCAGTTTGAATAAAATAAGTAAATATTGACCACAGGTGACCTAACCCATCCCCGGGGGTTGAAACTGGCCCCACCCTCAATAACTAAATGCCACGAAAACATCGAAAATCAGCTGGAAAACGGCATATCCCCGTTTTCGAGAGCGAAGAATACAATGGTGATAATATTTCCCGACCTATCCTTCACTCCTAAACCTGAATACCACCCTCTTTTCCGATTTTCCGGTGCTACGCTTGCGAAGGCTTGCCATATCGGGTTTTTTTTGATCAGTTTGAATAAAATAAGTAAATATTGACCACAGGTGACCTAACCTCACCCCCAATAACTAAATGCCACGAAAACAACGAAAATCAACTGGAAAGCAGTATATCCCCGTTTTCGAAGGCGGGGAATATGATAGTGACAATATTTTTCGACCAAGAGTCCAACTGCTACTCCTAAATCGAAAAAACCACCCCTTTCCCGATTTTTCGGTGCTACGATCGCGAGGGCTTGTCGGATCGGGTTTTTTTTGGCCAATTTGAATAAAATAAGTAAATATTGACCACGGGGGTGAAAAGAAATTGAATTGTGATTTAGTGTGTGCACAAGAACCAAAGGCTTCAACATTTTTTTAAAATTACTATCCCCGCTACCACCCCACTACTGATGTGACATATCGTTTTATGTATTTTTGGGGTCAATGATGTCAAATATTGGGTTATTAAAGTTCCATAAACAATTATTTTGGGGGTAGTTTCAACCCCCGGGGGTGGGTTAAATCACCTGTAGTCAATATATACTTATTTTATTCAAATTGATAAAAAAAAAAACCCGATCCGACAAGCCCTTGCAAGCGTAGCGCCGAGAAATCGAAGAAAGGGGTGGTTTGGACTCTAGGTCGTAAAATATTGTCACCATCGTATTCCCCGCCTTCGGAAACGGGGAAATACTGCTTTCCAGCTGATTATCGTTGTGGATTAGGTCGCCTGTGGTCAATATTGACTTATTTTATTCTAACTTATTTACTTATTTTATTCTAACTGACCAAAAAAGAATTATAAGACAGGCCCTCGCAAATCTAGCACCGGAAAATTGGAAAAGGGGATGGTGTTCAGGTTTAGGGGTAGTGGGTGAAGAGTAGGTCGGGAAATATTATCACCATCATATTCCTCCAGCTGATTTTCAGTGTTTTCATAGCATTTAGTTATTGGGGGTAGGGGTAGTTTCAAACCCCGGGGGTGGGTTAGGTCACCTATGGTCATTATTTACTTATTTTATTCAAACTGACCAAAAAAAAAATCCGATCTGGCAAGCCCTCACAAGCGTAGAACCGGAAAATCGGAAGCGGGGGTGGGTCAGAAAATATTATCACCATCGTGTTCCCCGCCCTCGAACATGGGGGTACATGTCCGGTGGGGTAAAAGCTTTACCTCAAGGACTATTGATGACTTAAGAAAACATTAAAAGTCGTAACCGGAAGTGAGGTCAAAATTCCATGACGCGGGCAAAATTAGCTTGTATAAAAGGTGGCTCCCTTTAGGTCTGTGGTAGTATTAATCACTCACAAAAAGTTTTTCATGTATCTTATTCATAAGATATTTGACGGTCGGCTCACCGTCTATAACTGTGTTATCAGCAAACAGGCACAGCGTCGTCGTATATTCTGTAGGATGTGGTAAATAGATATGTATAAGTTTATAAGAGGGATACCGGATAGGATGGAATTGGGAAGGGAGCACTCCAGGTTGACTATTGCTAGGAATTGACGATCAGTGGTGTAGAAGACTGTATACTCAGTATTTCAAATTGAGAAATATATCAATTTGTCAATTTTGTCTAGCTTATACCCTTCGCATTCATTGGTTCCAATGCTCAGCATAACCATCTTTGTCTTCCTTGTCAGATTATAACTCTGTGAATATGTCAAAATGGATTTTTCTTTATGAAATTGCAAAAAAAACTACTTCATTGGTAGTTTTGTTAAGTTTCAAAAAAATTTAAGAAATTGCTATTGGTTCTTGTTAAACAATTGACGATGACTTAAACAATGAAATGATGCATATATTTTAACCAAAATAAGAATATATGCTTCCAGTTGAAATGTTTAAAATAACGCCTAAGAAGGAAAATTGAATCGTCGATTGTTGAGTGCGTCAGATTGTAGAACTTTTTTTAATGGTCATTCTTTTTTAAATAGCCACTTTATTAATACTATGAAGACATTTTACCAAGTAGTGTCCTGGTTAATACATTTTTATCTCATGATGAGGTCAGCTTACATTATAAATCGCGAATGGCTGGAGACAAAAATCTATAGACACTTTTGACCGCTTGCTAAGTACATACTTATGATGTTTTGTATCATCTTATTCAAATTGTCATAAATATTGGATTTGTTGAAAGTAAAAGTCAATACTTCTTTTTATTCAACAGATTTAACAGACCCAATATCGACAAGAAGGTTTAACGGTCACTCCGAAATGAGACAACACTCCGCAGTTTTTCTCAGCCTACATAATTTTCTCAGTCTGAAGTGTCTCAACGTCTGCCAACAATATATGATGAATTCAAATTCAAATATTTTTGTGGAATAAAGAAGAATTTCTCCATTCATCCGTTATTCATGGTAAGCATTTGTTTTCTGCCATGAACCACGTTCACTCTTTCCCCATCCAATATGGCCCCTCAGTTCTACATAAATAATAGAGTAAAATCTGTCTGTCTACAATACGTTGATGAAATTTTCTTCCAATAAAATCAATGTTCTATTAATATTATCGTTATTAAATACTGAAAAAAGTTCCAGTAATATCGTGGTTTTCCAATTGCCCAGATTTGTTGTCCATCAGCGAGATATGAGATATAGGAAGAATCATCAAAAAGAGTCTCAGATATGATGAATCTATTGCCTCCATTGGATTAACCCAAAATTGAATTCATTTTATTTGTTTTCAAACTATATTAACGAACGCATCGTTAATCGCTTACTAAGTACATATTAAATTATCATTGATAAAAGTGTGAACTTCGTTCAGTAATTGATCTATTGAAACATAGAAACGATGTCTCAGGAAGACAGGGTGTAAATTGCTGTAGATATCACAAGAATCTCAAGCTGCAAATGCCCGGAAAACAGAAACCATTATCGTATATCAGCCGAAGTCTTTTCATTTGTACAGATAAATATAAGGATGAGTTTGCTGCCGTTTTCGAACTGAATTCTTATCCCACGTCTTATTTACTTTCTCCGGCTTCTGTTTTGATCTATAGAGATATTTTAAATTAGTTTTAATAAAACCGGCTTATTAGTTTTCCTCTATGAATTCAGTTCATTTTATTAGTTGTTTACGATTTATGTTCCTTTGTACAAGAACAGGAAAAAACTTTTTTTGTGTATACTTGTGGTTTTATGAAGCTTTTATGTGACTATCGGACGCTTGATATTATGTAGGTAATAGCGGTGCTGATATGAAACATAATAAAACATCCAATCCCGTATTGGGTAAATAGATTGTAATACAAAATGTGACAGGGCGGAAAGATCGAAATTTATTACACGGAAGGTATTTTTTGAGGCTGCTTTCAGTACAATAGGATAATTTAATGTATAAAGTCGTCGATTGTTGACATTTTTATTCTAGAGAATATTTTATGGGTTAAAAAATACCCAGTTCATCCATCTGAAGGAATTTTAATGAAATTTCTTGAATATATTCTTATTAAATATGGAGGGAAATGCATAACATGCAAATAATGGTCGGGATTTTATCAAAGAAGCAAATGTTTCATGTTAAATATCGGAAAATTGATGTATGATGTAAAATGTAAATATTAGTAAAAATGGTACGGATAATGGCAAAGTGTGTGTTTTAAACAGACTCCTTTAGTTAAAGTATGTCACTAGATAATAATAATAATATTAATAAAAATTATATTTGGCTTAGACAAACGCACTACAGTGGTCCTCCAGCAAGGCAAATATGCAAAAAGTGAAAACCTCAAACTGAGTGATCAATTTGAAATATCAAATAAGGATCTAGGGAAAACATATAAGTACCTGTGTGTTGAAGACTGCGCCGGAATCGACAACGATGAGATGAAAAGTAAGGTTGCGAGGAATTAGTACCGTTCCATTAGGCAAGCTCTAAATACAGAGCTAAATGCCAAAAATAAAATTGCAGCTATAAATACAAACTATTGCTGTGCTCATAGTTACTTCTACAGTGTAACGAAGCAAATTCTTAGGAACAAATGAGTTGCTCTGTTTTACATATTTTATTATTTTTGTATTACTTGTTAAAACCCACCCGGCTATGAAAACAATTTATTTCCGTGTAAAATACACCTGAATGCTAGACCCCCACCATAGCACACCGTCGAGAAACCATACTAGTCCGCGCTCTCTGAGCAATATTGACAGTCGATCCGTACCAGCGTCAGTGAATAGACGTGCCCTCTCCCGTCGCCAGCCAGCAGATGTAAGTTACAATTTTCAATGACTCTATTCTTGCAAAACTGTAAGTCGGGCCTACGTCACTTGCTATTCACGCGCATCGAGCTATGAACATCTCTCCCACTTTTCGCCGAGAGAAGGGATACGGCAAGCTACCTAATGAGATAGGAACCGGCAGTAGAGTTCCACACGAGCTCCGCTAGCAGCCAGACGTGCCAAGATAGAATTCCGAACCGAGTAAGTGTGACAACACCGATACCGAAAGTACTGCAAAGTACCAGCCTACGTCATCACCAGTGCACAGAGCCCGTTCGAACCGCCAGACAAGGAGTTAGTCTGTTTGCAACACCGAAGCCAGCCAGACGTGCCAGGAGCAACCGAAAGATAAAGTAAGGATAATAATAATAATAGGTAACGGCATGGCTGATATTAGCATTTTTCTTTGTGTTTATTTACCGATTTTACTATTTTAGGGCTAACTCTTGTGTTCTCAGGGTATCCGTAGTATATGTTAATACAGGTACGCTGTGAGCATAATGTAAAGTTTTCCGGGATCTCCGGGGTTCATGTTGAGTCTGAGAAATCAGGGCTACCATTTCACATCTATCCCACGATTTGTGTTCACTGTTCACGCTGATTGTTTTTCTGGTAACTCTTGTGTGCCCAGGGTGTGCATAGTATGTGTTAATACGCTTACGCTGTGGCCACAAAGAAAGCGCTCCTGGGATCTTCGGGGTTCATGTTGAGTCGGAGAAATCAGGCCGCTCACCAAATCTCAGGTCCAGGGTACGAGCTCACACCAAGGTGCCAACAACACTGTTCCTGTGGCTAGCTCTGGTGTTCGCGGGGTATGCGCAGTATGTGTTAATGTGCCTATGCTGTGGACACAGAGAAAGCGTTTCTGGGATCTCCGGGGTACATGTTGAGTCGGAGAAATCAGGGCATAAGCCGTGTTATTTTTCTTACCTATTTTCAGGCTAGGAGCTGCAGAACTCCGTTTAACTAATCATACCTCTTTTTTAGATTTAGGATTTCTGTATTAGCCAAGTCTGACACCTAGGGTAATGATTTAATTGTTGCATCATTTGTTGTTTGCTTGCTCCTTCCTGGTATCTAACGACTGTATATAACTTATCCGTTTCTACCGCTTGCACTGTGACCTGTCACCTTGTCACTCCGCACCGTTAACCGCCCATCACTGCCATTACACCGAATTCACATCATACCGCCGCTTTGCTTCTGTCTGCTATAGTAACATCACCGTAACAGCACCATAGCATCACCGTAACCATATAATAACCTGGGTTTTGTTTTGCATACATAGGTAGCTTTAGTGTAAATAATTTGAAGTTGGTATTGTAGAATATAGGAAATAAATAGATATTGTTTACCGAACTGTGCGTTTTACTGCTGTGTGTGTGAAAGTCTAATTTTCCCTGTTTCGAGCCACTGGAATTTACATTTTCTCTACTGTAGTCACTCCAGCCTACTGTACAGGCTCTTCGAGGAACGTGGTGTTTCCCCACGTAATATAGGAAACTGGCGCCCGAACAATCGCACCGCAAATACCGCCGTTGCTAAGGTGTCATAAGTGACGCTTTCTCGGCCTCACCGAAAAGTACTTCACAACCGTTTTGTAATTGTAGACTGGCTGCGATATTCCGAAAATAGACAAATCCAAACAATGCACGCAATTCGTTATCAGAATGCAGATGTGCACGGTTATATATTAAGAGGAAGCGGCGCGGCGGCCTTAGATTAATAGAGCTATAATATGAGTATGGCTCATCTGTCATGGGATTGAGCTTGTATATCCAACAGAGGAAGAAAAAATTCACACTGCAGTTAAAGAGCATGATAAGGACAAGAAGTTGTATTCCGTCTAGAGGGAAGCACGTTAAAATTCAGGAAGAATATCTGGAATCGAAACCACTGACGAAAATGCCAAGAGGAAAAGTAAAACCAACATTGAAAATAGAAAAATACAGATACTCGGTGCAACGCCGATGCGTTGACAATTTTTTCGCAACCTTCATCGACCTACAGTAGACAAAAAGGCATCTACGAAGTGATTAAATACTTCTCGCCTGAATGGGGGAAACGGAAATCTTAAGTGCCGTTTCACATGGAACGTACGGTCAGCACTGACCGTCAGTATTGACAGTCAAAGCTGACTGTCCCGTTCGACTTACTACTTTCACATGCAGTTAAACGCGATCAGTTTATCAAACTGTATCTTCGCAACCGGGCAGACTGGAAGTTGTCGTACATAATAAAAAAGGTGAAATCGTGTTTGGATCGTGTCATTCCGAATAACACCAACGTGATGCTCTAGAAAACAGTGAAGTTGAGCAAGTACACAGACCTCCAAATAGAAGTTAGCAGAATGTGGAATGCAAAGGTCACAGTCATGCCAGTGATTATAGAAGCCCTTGAAATTGTTAGGAAAGGCCACGATCGGAGTCTACAAGTACCAGGTCAACCGAGCGCACAGGAAGTACAGAAAATCGCACCATTGGGAACAATGCATATTTTAAGACCTTTGGACTAGAGCTCTTAGTAATCTCTTGTTGGTATCTGGACTCTAAGCTGTTGGAGCAGACATAATCAAGGCCGCCTAATGAGCTTATAAATCTGGAATAAGTTCCAACAAAATAGTTTCCAGCTACTAATGCGAAAGAGTGTCGTTTGCAAAGTCTATGATAATTATATTATTAACGACCTGGGGAAAAATCATATCTACTGAGTGAGGGCATCACAGAAAATGAGTCTTGCAAGGAAGCCCTTTAAGTCTTCACCTCGGTCCACACGCTTAGAAAAAGAAATGGTTATAAATTTTGATCACATAATAGAAGAGAACATAAAATCACTCACCTCTTCTATATGCGTGATCTTAAGTTATACACACCTAGTATGAAGAATCTACATCTATCATCATCACCTTGTCAATATATACATGATTGATCGGGATGACCTTGGGTTTAATCAAATTCGCTACGTTTCACATTATCAGGAGGAAGATCGCACGGTATAAGCAAAGTCACTGAACTGGTGGATGCCAGCAATATAAAGCATCTTAGTGAGGGAGAGTCCTACGAATTTCTTGGTGTCTGCTAAAGAAACTTTTAAGACATAGCTAAGAGACCCTCCCTAATAGATGCAAAGCCATAGTTAGTAACATTTCTGCAACAGATATGCTGGCCATTTCTATTCTCTTGTACTTAAATGGTGTCCTTCGTGGACTGTGAATGATATACTGGCGCTAAATAGAGAAACTAGGAAATTTTTGAATATGTGTCGAAGCTTACACCAAGATCTTCCAGAGAACGTATCTACCTCCCACGCGATGTGGGAGGGATACAGATATACAAGCACTTACCGATTCACTAAACGATTCACTAGCACCAATGATTATGTCAAATGAAAGAGAAACCAAAGAAACTTTCTTATTTAGAGCCACTTTAAATTCGGTCTGTCAGAGATCGCGCCTGATCCTATACAAGCAGATATTCCTCTAAGACCTGAGCGAAGTAGAAGACTTAAAACTAAGATCTCTAAGGCAGAGCTTGAAAACGTGCTTGAATGGAATGTAAATAAGATGCTCTCTGTCTTTTATAAAAAGCTACGTGATCAGGAAATGTCTAATGACTTGACGTTTGCCTGGCGGTGTTAGGCGTTTGACTAGATCCTATGTTTACATATAAACTTTACGTGCAATCAGAAACCTCCTAACAGGATATTGTGCCCGGAGGAGACACCATGGCATGGGGATGTACGATGGGAACCTAACATACGGAGAATGCAATATGATAACAGAGACACCCTACCAAATCCTTTGTGAATATGATACTCTGGGTCACAGAAGACAGTGTCTATATGGACAATCAAAAATGGGTCCAGAAAAGTACGACACTCAACCAATGCAATGGTGGGGTTGCACAAGCTAGTGCCAGAGACCAGCTTGGAATGGGTGACACTAAAAAAACCGCTGCCCAAGGAATCACTACTTCCACATCCAGATTTTCTATCCAAGTCTCTCATAACGAAAAAATTTTGTATGTGGAAATAATTGTTTATAGAACTTTAATAATATAATATTTGAAATCTTCTACCTTAAAAACCCATAAAACGATATCCCACACGGTAGTGGGGTGAGGGTGGTGATAGGGTGGTGATAGGGGGGTGGTAGTGGGGTGGATGAAGTAAAAAAATATTTTTCTGAAATCGATCCTCAATGTCTACATTGTCGGCGCGATTTCTGATCGAAAAATGCACAATAGGGTGTTTTCACTTTTTTTTTTAAGTCGAAAAATTCAAAATACTTATGGTATATATTACAGCTGAAACAATTTTTCGGCAAAAAAATTTTTTTTTATAATTTTAAAAGAAGTATAAATTCAAATTAAATATTTCCCGCCAAAAAAGGCAAATCTAGTATTACTGGTCATCTGTGACGTCACTGCCTATATATGTCAATGATTATAAAATCTAACCTTACTTAATGACTTTTGTTGTTATTGTAAATTGTAAGTCAAAAACATGAGTAGTGCACCAAATAAGTGGTATTTTGTGACAAGGTGCAGAAATACTTCAGTAAATGCTCCAAATAAAAAGTTCCCATGTGTTCCTATAGCGAATTATTCACGGAAAGTGAAATGGTTTAAAACAGCGAGGCGCGATTTTCCCAAATCGAAATCGACATATTATTGTTTTGAAGATTATTTTAATGTAAGTATAATTTATCTTTTCTCATCATAGTAAAATTTAATATCGCAGTGAAATTTAACCGATGATAGCTAGCTAGATGGATAATTACCTTCAATATTATAAATAATAGATCATATATACTTACCGTAAAATTATGCTTGTAATGGTATGAGATTTATTTTGAATTGAAAGTAATATATTATAGCTTCTAGTATTATTGAACATTTATAATGAAATTTTGCTAGGTTATGATTATTAATTAAAATGACCAAAATATCAAGCGATGCATGTCATGGCTAGCGATATTCGACGTCACAAATATATAAAAATACTTGTTTATTATTTTCAGCTTGAGGAAATCATGGAAAATTACATCCGATACAAAATTTTGGGAGGAAAAATTATTCTGAAGGAAGATGCAGTTTCACAGATATATAACTGCCAACCAGACAGAAAAGGAGCAGCGTGTGCATCAAAACAATCTCTTAAGAGGATAATCTGTGGTAGGACAAATAATATTTTCATTGATATATATGAAAAAGGTTTATACGGGTGGGCGTGCCCCTTTGACCAATGAAATATGCCGTCTACGTAAACAGGAGGAGATTAACAGATTGTGTAATATAAGAGAAATAGTTCAAATATATTTCTGTCGTACAGAGTCGAATTTCGCGTTGGGTGCACAAGAATTTTTATTTAAAGTAATTTGAGTAGGAAAACTGAATGCGGTTGTAGTGATTCCTTAGGCAGTGGTTTTTAATTAAAAGAAAAACTATCTGTAGATACATAATGTAAATGTACAGTGTACAGGGTGTCCTAGTTAACGCGTTATGTCCGATTTTCTTGGTAGTTTTTGAGATAAGTATTTTTTTTCCGGGGAATCGATGCCGCTAAGAAACACATAATTGAACATCAAAGAAGAATTGATCGGATTATTTATGTTCTTAATTGACTATTAAAGGAAAGTAAAAAATGGCATGTAAATTTTAAATATCACTTCCGGTTTACATGGCAATGGCGTTCTTTTTCTTGAAAATAGAATATTAATTACTTCCACATCCAGTGGAAGTATAGTAACAAAAAAATTTTTGAAAATTTTTATTGTTCAAATAGGCTTAGACTGTCATGAAAGGTCGCCATTTTAAGTTTCAGCGTAAAAAAATGTCTGTCTGTCTGTCGGTCTAACTTTTTTGTGCGCACGATTACTCTGGAACCGTTTAAGATATTGACTTGAAATTTGGTACACGTATGTACTTTAACGGAATCTGGAACTAGATTATATTTTCATCTTATTCCATCGAAAGGTTGGGGTGTAAATTGGAGTAAATGGGGAGGTAAATAGGTAAATCAAGCAGGTAAGAGTCCGTAAAATTGGTATTTAGTATATATAAGAGAACCTAAGGTCTCAAAAAATTTTTTGACATTAGCTACCCCCATTACGACCCCTACCCCTAACCCCCATTTTTTAAGGGGACGAAAAAAAAGTGTGATTTAGTATATGTACAAGAACCAAAAACTTCAAAATATTTTTTTTTCTTCATAGGCCAAGAATTTTTATTGAAAAATTACCAAAAATCCTTGCTATGTTGGGGTGATTTCTATTACGAATAACTGGCAAAATAAGGATACATATATTACTTCCACATCCAGTGGTAGTAAATAGGCTTAGAATGTCATGAAACGTCGAGATTTTAAGTTTGAGCGAAAAAAAATTTCTGTCTGTCGGTCTGTAACTTTTTTTTTGTGCACACGTTTACTCTGGAACCGTTTGAGATATTGACTTGAAATTTGGTACGCATATGTACTTTAATGAGATCTAGAACTAGATTATATTTTCATCTTGTTCCGTCGAAGGATTGGGGGGTAAATTGGGGTAAATAGGTAAATCAAGCAGGTAAGAGTTCATAAAATTGGTATTTACTATATACAAGAGAAGCTAAGGTCTCAAAAAAATGTTGGCATTAGCCACCCCCATTACCACCCCCACCCCATTATTAAAGAGGATGGAAAAAAAATTGATTTAATGTGTGCACAAGAACCAGAAACCTCAAAATATTTTTTTACCTTATCCACCCCCACTACCACCCTCTATCACCACCCCTACCCCACTACCGATGTGGGGTATCATTTTATGGGTTTTTGAGGTAGACGATTTCAAATATTATATTATTAAACAATTATTTCCACATACAACATTTTATCGTTGTGAGTGACTTGGATAGAAAATCTGGATGTGGAAGTAGTGATTCCTTGGGCAGCGGTTTTTTTTTAATTGTTAAATTAGTGTACAATATCGATAATTCTATCATTTACAATTGAAATTAAAATTTTGTGGACATGCCTATTGAAAGTCGCATTTCGGAGATATGAACTTTACTTTGCTTTTTTTTAAAGGAACACTCCATATATGTACCATTTGAAACGCCATAAAAAAAGCTTTGTATTTATAATATAATGCATGGTGCTTATCTTAAACAAATTTTGTCTAATTTACTATAAATTTACAATTTATCAAATTAGCCATGGAAAACAAAAGTATGTAAATTAAAATAAACAATATGTTAGTTCTGTCTAATTTCACTTTATTTGAAATAAAACGGAGAATTTCAATAATTGATACAGTGTTTCACTTGAAATGGTAACACCCCAATAACTTTTTTATTTATTTTTTTCCGATTTGAATCACATTTTACTTAAGTATAGAACAAATTAGTATCTACTTATGATCAGAAAAACATTCGCCTCCTACGGTACCAAAGCCACCTGCGGTACCAAAATATGTGGAGAAAATCGGAAAATCATATTAGGCATTTTTTTATCGGAAAATTTTGTTAATAAAACTTGTTCAGAATTGCCCAAAATTGCCAAGATTTAATCAAAATTAAAAAATGAAAAACTTGAAACTTTAAAAATTTTGAAAATAATTATTTAAAAAAAAACTGTAAATAGCTTTACAACTACCTGGCAGCTTGGGTTTAATTTCAAATAAAATTGTTATTATTTTATAATTTTAATAAAAATTTACATATTTTTTATTTTGATTAAATTTTGGACTTAAGGTTTCTGAACAATTCTGAACAAGTTTCATTGACAAAATTTTCCAATAAAAATATGCCTAATATGATTTTTTGATTTTATCCGCATATTTTGGTAACGCAGGTGGCTTTGCATTTGTAGGCGGTGAATTTTTTTCTGGTCATAAGTAGATCCTAATTTGTTCTATACTTAAGTAAAATTTGATTCAAATCAGAAAAACAAATTAAAAAGTGAAATACATTGTATATATTTTTCGGACTACCATGACTTAATGTAAGAAAATATAAAACTTAATATCTACTATAGTTTTTAAGAAAAATACTGTGTCATATATCATTGAAAAGATTTTTCTATGGCCTTTCAAATGGTGTAAAAATATATGGGGGTGTTCTATTTAAAAAAAACAAGGTAAAGCTCATATCTCCTAAATTCGACTTGTTTGAATTGTTTTGCTGAAATGATGTTTGGAAAATACATGTGATATCTCATAACTTTTATTTTTGAACTTATTTACGTAACTCCAAAAATAAAGAAGTTAAATGAGGTTCTAACGTTTGCACAACCACCCTGTACAGTTGACTATAATAAGGAACTTTAATCTAGTTAATATAAAAAACACGTTCTCAAATAAATTAAACATGTTCTGATAGAACATATTAATAATAATAATTTTTTGTTTTTATGTCTTTGGTGTTTTTCAAAAAAATTGCCGCCCTTGGATTTTGCCGCTATAGCCTCTATAGCCCCCCCCCTAAATCTGCCACTGACTGCGCTCCGTCAGAAACCCTAAAATACCTATATGCATGTTTGGAGCATATTTAATGTCCGATATGTCTAAAAATATTACAACTAGATCTATCAATCTTTATATGTTTGAAATTAGGAATAAAGGATCTAAAAGAATATGTAAAAATATACAGGGTTTTCATTTAAAAAGCAACCTTCATTGTTATATCACGTGACATATGCAAGCAATTGTTTTTTAATTGCATTTAAAAAAATATGTATACAACCCTACAACTCTTATACGAAACTTTTTTTTATCTCCAATAATAACATAAATAAAGGGGGGTCAAAATATAGTTATAATTTGCCCGCTGTCTTGGATTCCTAAATTTTTACCAAAAATTCGTAACCCGCATCCCCGAAAATCCCCAGATATCGATTTTCATTCGAATAGGACCACAGATGACGAAATTCGTCCGCCATCTTGGATTCCTAAATTTTGACCAAAAATTCGTAACCCGCATCCCCGAAAACCTCTAGATATCGATTTTCAGTCGAATAGGACCACAGATGATGAAATTCATCCGCCATCTTGGTTTCCTAAATTTTGACCAAAAATTCGTAACCCGCATCCCCGACAACCCCGAGGTATCGATTTTCAGTCGAATAGGACCATAGATGACGAAATTCGTCCGCCATCTTGGAGTCTTAAATTTTGACCAAAAATTCGTAACCCGTATCCCCGAAAACCCCCAGATATCGATTTTCAGTCGAATAGGACTATAGATCGCGAAATTCGTCCGCCATCTTGGAGTCCTAAATTTTGATCAAAAATTCATAACCCGCATCCCCGAAAACCCCCAGATATCGATTTTCAGTCGAATAGGTCCATAGATGACGAAATTCGTCCGCCATCTTGGATTCCTAAATTTTGACGAAAAATTCGTAAACCGCATCCCCGAAAACCCCCAGATATCGATTTTATTTTCAGTCGAATAGGACCATAGATGACGAAATTCGTCCGCCATCTTGGATTCCTAAATATCTTAGCAGTACGAGATTCCTCGGAAAACCTACGTCAGACTGGATTTTGAACCATAAACTTATCTCAGAAACTACCGTGAAAACCGAGCATAGCGCGTTGACTGGGACACTCTGTACATTTTGCTTGTTAATAATTTCGAATAAATTGATTTCTGACCTAACTAAAAACCGAATTCAAATTTTCATAATAAAATTTGTAGGAGTGTTTATACAAAACGGTCCTCTCTATTTGGCACCTTTTATTTATGTATTAACATTTTCAAGAATTTCTTCTATTAAGTCATTCCTGTAAGATAAAATAATTTATAAATAAATTTAAGATTACAATTACCAGAACTGCTAAATGCTTCCCTGGTAAGCATTCATTCGCGTCTGGTCTCCATGTCAACAAGTTCCTCCCTAAAGTCTGAGAGCGTGTAAAGCTATGCGAATGCCGAGGCGAGTGCCATCTATTGACGGCAAAATTGGAAACTATTTATTGAATCTATGTTTGAAAATTAAGAGGTTATATTTTATCCACGTAATTAATTAAGGACTATCTACGGCGTCACGATTTCGTTTTTTGTAAATTCCAATTTTTCGACGTCAATTTTTTCGTTGATCACGTGTTTTTGATTAAAACAAAAAATTAAAAACGTGACGAACTAGAATATATATTTTAATACATACGTACAAAATTTGAAGTTTCTATCTTCAAAAATAAGCCGAATAATTCGTTTCTTCATTTCACTGACCGTAGATTATACTCTTAAATATTTAGAATCTCACTCTGTAATAGATCATAATTTGATTGCCCACACAGTGTTATTGTTATTGCATGTGCTGTTATTAATTTACAACCTTCCATCATTAAATAAAGTAGTTTGTGTAGTAAATATGAAACTGTAGTTTTCCCTATAAAGAAAAAAATCAATACACTAAAAATACAAATTTTGGCTTTTATTATTCAAATAGACATATCTTCAATATATATAATTTTAATTGTCAACAACAGTTATTTATAGTTATCATAATCCATGTTTAAAATGTCCACAATTTTGTTTTTTTCAAAATTTGAGTTCGCAACACAGAAAAGTCCTTTTTGTTGATTTGCACATAACATTTGTAAATATACTTGCTCTTTAAATTTGTCTGTAATTTGATCATTTTTTATTTAGTTCTCCACATACTCTGAAATAATAGGTACCGTCAGTAAAGCTGCAAAAACGAGATATAATGGCAGTGACGTAGCCAGGGGGGGGTCCTGGGGGTCCGGACCCCCCCGAAATTTATTGACATTTGTATAATTGATAGACATGATATTTATATAAAATTATTATATTGATTTTATTTTCGGTTTTAGTCAAAAATTTTTTTTGGCCGATTACAAATCTTCATTCCATGCCACCAGTCCCGTCGCAAATCGTAATTTCTTGCAATTTATAGCCGCAATATTGACAGGGCGGAGCCTTAATTTAGTCAAATGTATAAAACCTTGTGGAATCATGAGTAAATTCGATTTATTTTTATTATTAGCCAAGCGAAATTCACGTTACATTGCGCATAGTCGCCATGAGTTACTTGGAATATAAGTTGTTGAATAGTTCAACTAAAGGACCCCGCACAATTCTTATGCAAATTGGCGTACCTACAACAATCAAATTGGTTGAATTTTTAATATGTTGTATATGTATATGACTTATTTCCGATCAAAAACCCTCATGGACCCATCTCGATCTATATAGTCTAGTCTCGTCTAGTATTCGAGATACAACTATAAGTAAATTCTTGTAAAATTCTGTGTGTCTTGTTAGAGGTCAAAGAAGCAATTTCCGAAAGTTTATCAATTAAAATTTTTTGATCAGGAAGACAGATACTTACTTACTTACTTACTTACTTTATGTAAAAAATGTTTTAGCCAATATGACCAAATATTATTTTCACTTGTTATTTTTCTACAGATTTCCCGGCGCCTTCGCCAACATTTTTCAAACTTTAATTTTTTTCTACGCTATTTTTATTAAGTAAAACAACAAATGCTTTAGTGCAAAATATTATAAAGGACTGTTAGAACGAATCACGCACCACAATATAAAATGTATGAAAAAAATCATTAATTCGAAATTATTTAAATTGTACAAAAGGTCATTCTTGTACATTTCTTGAGCAGTAGTATCTCGGAAATTAGACATAGGATCGAGTTGGGCCCATGAGAGTTTTTGATCAGAAAGTCGAAATCTACAACATATTAAAAATTCAAGCAATTTGACTGTACGCCAATTTACATAAGAATTGTGCGAAAGCTACATAACAATACCTACATAATATACTTACAAAAAAATTTTCGGACCCCCCCCCGAATAAAAATCCTGGCTACGTCACTGATAATGGCGACAAGAAAAGTCCACAATCTTTCACTTTTTAAGTTTCAATTTTTCCTCCACAACCGCCACCACCTTCTCTAAATTGCGGCCCCTTTCCATATTTTTATTATCCCTTATTTTGTATGCACCTACTAGAGACTCGACAGCTAGCGAACGATTAACTTTTCAGCTTCCTCACACAATTTCTCTGACATTTTATTTTTAACAAATTATAAAAATCACTGCACTTTTTACTACTATCAGAAGCAAATTTATATTTCATTATTTGTACACCGAGAAGATTTTGTATCCCAATATTTAATAATTCTTGTCTAACGGTGCTCTGGACAAATTCTTCCTTTTACAGTGCATAATGAGTCTTCTGGTTTCAACTTCACATACCCAAAAGCACTATTCACGTTGTTCTCGAGATGAGCTGCAAATAAACATTTAATTATATCTCTAGCACAGACTATTAATTCTACTTTCTTTTAAGGTTATGTTGTTAATATAAATAATCGTAAATAAACCAAATTACATATAACATAATAATGTGTAATAATACAAAAACTAAATCATAAATTTAATAACTCTATTAGGCTCAAGTTGCAAACAACTAATTCATTAATTTATTTTAAATACTTACGCTGCTGTTTTTACGCCCTTTAACTCGGTTGAATGAAATCGATCATCATTTTTAATACATAAAAATATTTAAACTAGGTAAATTGTTTGTAGAAGCTTTCACAAAATTGTCTGTAACCATTGTTCACTTTCTTTAATTTGTGAGAAACACTAGGAATATCCAAGCCAAATATGGTAAACATGTAAACAATAATAGGTCCGTTCGCATTAGCTGCACTAGTGCAATTATTAGAAGGAGATAGATTGTGACTCTACATAAGTTGAAGAGAGACAGATTTGCACTGGTGCAGATAGTGGAGAATTGTTGAACAGAAAACGAACAAAGCTATTTTGTCTTCTGACAGATAAATGAAGCGACATCACCAGGATCATTACCCAATAAGGTGACGTTCTCGAAATTGTTCAAATATTTGAATTTTAAGTCGATTTGTTTATTAAATATTTATTTTAATCTGACGATATAATTAATATGAATGCGTTTAGGCTTTCATATTTAAGTATTACTTCATATTAATGTATCATTTGAAGTGAATTGTTATATATGGAAAACACCCTATCAGTATTTTAGACCGTTGCTAAGAAACTATCAGAAAACAGACCGGAAAAGATCCGTTGCCAAGCAACGATCAACACAACCGTACGGGAATGTTAATTTCCCGGCCTAGGCCGGGAAAGTAACATTCCCGTACGGCTTTTGATGTATATTTTAGACAGTAAATAAATACATGCAGACAAACCAACTTACATTAAAATTGCATTTATTAATAAGCAGTTAGATTGTAATGAAGAAATGTTGTGCATTAATACAAATCCTTAATTTATAATAGTATTGATTGTGATTTCAGAAAAAATAGTATGTGTACTTCGGTGTGAAAGCATATTCCCGGACTTCGATGCTTGTTGTCCTCGGCTAGCGCCTCGGCCAACAATTTGCATCGTCGCCCGGGAATGTATTGCTTTCACACCTAAATACACAATATACTATTTGACAAATCACAATTTTCCTTTCATCCCTTTAATAATGCCAAAAATTTTTGTGAAACCTTAGCTTCTCTGGTAGACACTAAATACCAAATACCAATTTTATGGACTCTCACCCGCTTGATTTACCTATTTACCCCCCATTTACCTCATTTTACTCCCCAACCCTTCGACGGAATGAGATGAAAATATAATTTAGTTCCAGATCCCGTTAAAGTATCAAGTCAGTATCTTAAACGGTTCTAGAGTAAACGTGCGCACAAAAAAAGTTACAGACCGACAGACAGAAAATTTTTTTCGCTCAAATTTTAAATCTCTACGTTCCATGACATTCTAAGCCTATTTGAACAATAAAAATTTTCAAAAATTTTTTTGTCGTTACCACTGGATGTGGAAGTAATTAAGGAATGGAAGATGAACCCAATAAACTCCGATGGTTACAGTCCATCCGGAAATATAGTTACACGGTTTCCATAAAAAAAAATCTAAGTAAGTAAATTTTACGGCTTGAGTGAAACTTTAAATAGCACTACGCAATAAGATTTTGCGAATAAAGTACTTAGAGACTTTCTAGAGATGATCTAACAACATGAAATTGCGTAAATGACATGACGCAGAGGGTACAAAATCATTAAAAATCAAGAAGGAACTTCTTGCATGTAACCTTTCGATTTTTAATAGTAAAACCTGATCCTGATGATATTATTCCAACTCACCAGGGTAATCAACTTATATTTGCAATTTGTGTTTAACAGGACCTACGTGCAGATATAACATTTTCATAATAACTTTTTATCATAGTTTTACGTGAAAACCCAGCTCATAACGACCACTCCCTTAGCGAGTAACAGCTAAATTGGATCCATTGAATTTCATAGCCCAATACATGCATAATATGAAACTTTCATTGTGGATATTAAATTGAGACGAATACCTCAATATTCATCCTCATACCGGTAATTTTACGGTGCACTTCTCTAATAATCTGTCGTCAGATTTTCACACTGGAATGTTAATACTATGGCATTCCTGTAATTCTATTATGAAATGAAATAGCTGAACGTTGAGTATTTTAATCACAGAATCATCGAGCAATGTTTAAAGGTATTTTACATAAATATAGTTTTCCATGTACCTAAGTATTTGAGTTTATTTGTTTATTTGTGTATTTGTGTATACGCAACACACCATGTTTCATGTACGATAAGAGTTATTAAAACGAGGTCAGTGTAATAACATGGCAATTAAATGCATATAAAACTAAATGTAATCGTTTCATTTTCGCCGGTTTACTGGAGTTTTTATAGAATTGTTGAACGTTTTGTAGAAAATACTTTACGCAGTTTTTTGACAATAGGTTCATTTCTTAGTAATAATTGCTGTGTTTTTAATTTTAATCATCTTCCGATGTTGCCTTGGTTGACGAAATACTCGTCAGCATATTATGTAGTATTTATGTTTTAGTAGAATTTTTTAATGGGGAATGATAATTCAGTGGTTAGAGCATCTAGCTTGTATACTGAGCATATTAGCGAAGTGGGTTCTAGTCCCAGAGAACAAAAAATTTTTCATAGTAAATTATCCTCAAGTAGTGGTTCGTATTTCACTATAAACTGATTTATTAAGAAAAATCTAGATCTCCTAGACTTAAGAGGGTTATTGAGATGACATGCACTAAAAAAATATGTTCGTAATATTAATGAATCGGTTCATCGGCTGAAAATTGTTGAATCCGTTTATTAATATAATGTACGTTTATATAGTATTATAAATGTGTACATTGTATTCGTGAACGTACATTATATCAATAAACAGATTCATATATTCTCAGTTAATGAACCTTCATACATTAATATTACGAACATGTTTTTTTTATCTAAAATCGAGATATAAAATAGTCTTTTTTGCTCATATCTTGAAATCGCTAAGTTGACGTTTGCCAATGTATTTTTACGAGATAATAATGCCCCAAAAATTTTGTTAATATAATGAGAGTTGATATAAGAGTACTAACTTTATAATAATTAATAAAGATTAAACTGTTTGACAGCGATTGTTTTGTTCGCCTGTTTATTTTGAACAGATATGCAAGGCATACTCTTAAAATGTTGATTCGCCGTTTCCAGACAAAATTCAACTTAATTATTCCTTTTATTTTAATATTTTCAAATGATTTTAGAAAAAATCATGTGTGGAATTCGAGCGTAAAGTGTCATGTCGCTCTCGAGTGTTTGCTTGCACTATCGAGCGACAATGAGGCACTTTGCACTCTTAGTACACAAATAGCTATTTCAGTGTGGAAAGCGATTAAAACACATTTTTTTTATCGAAAGCTGCGAGGCAAATTAATTTTAAAGAGCAATGGTTAACATCATTATTTATTTTATCAAGTTATTCATGAAAAATGATCATTTTGAGAATGACTAGTTTTTATTACAGAATCTGAAAACAAAAAGCGGTTAAAGTAATGAAATTTAGCAATACTCTTTTTTCACTTGCGTTACCTCCAAACAACGACAAGGGACAGGTTCTCTTTAGTTTTGAATAATTTCTTAAAATATATTTTCAGTCTTGCACTAAGATTTCATCAAACCTCAAACCTCAAACTGTTATGTCTCTCTATTACATCTCATAAATATGCAATAGGTTTGTTTCTGCAAAAATCGCAAATTATTCAGAACCAATAAGCTCTATCTAACGTGGTCAGCCAATCACGAATTGTTTTCAACCAATCGTGTTATGTCTGAATTAGTTTTAGATACATAGTGTAATGTGTTACAACCCTTAGAATGAATGTAGTGTATTTGCACCTACTCGAGAAACCTACCAGAAGTTAGTTCTGGTGACATCTGGAATGATCTAGAGAATGGTGGCGTCATCACAGAACAATCGAGATCTGTCATTTTTGGGTATAAAAGACCGATCGCATTCTCGGCGAGTAGTTCAGAAACTTCAGAAAGTATAGAAAGTGAGGTTAAGACTTCAAAGATAAACAAAGTGATAAACATTGTGATTTTAGTCAGTAAAGTATATTTAAATTAATAATAGTATTGTGAAGTATCCAGTAAATATTTAATAAAGTGTGTTAGTGGACAATCTCTTGATATAATTTTTGGAACCCACGGAATTTGCCAGGGGTAGTTTCCTAAGGGTGGAAACACGCGACAATAGTAACAGATTAGAAACTAGCCCATCTGCAAATTCAAATTTTCGTGTTTTTCGGCCCACCCATGTGCAATAGCATTCTATACCATAATGATACCAAATCGCAATATTCTCAATTTATGTATTTTTGACAAGTAACGTCCTTTTCGGGTCTCCTTTACACCATAATTTGATCAATTATAGCCACAGAAAGAGGCTCCATAAATTCCTGTAAACATGCGCCACTGTTGTTACATCCAATGACGATGTAATTGTTCTGTTTCTGTGTGCTACTGTTGAAGCAAGCCTTACAGCAAGTTTCTGCTTTTGAATTCATGTCTTGAGATCAGTTTTAAATGGTTTAATGACATACTAAAAAACCATTGCGATTTTGTGAGTTTGCTGTTATCGTCCAGTCCCTGAGTTTCCAAAATCATAAAAGGCGGTCTCCACAAAAAAAAGTAGCCCTGCTATACTATGAACGTGGTCATCTCATCAGACTCGTATTCAGGATACTTTTAGTTTCTTCCGCATATATCTCTGTCTGTCGTTTGTCTTCCATTAAGAATATAAAACCACATAATAATTTAGTATCATTCTGTTAGTAAATTATGATTATATAATAATACCATAGACGAATTCTACTCAATATCGTACTACTCTGTGTTGATTTGGTGACAGTTTATTTTGACTATTTTATCGAAATAGAGTTATGATTTGCGGGAAGTTTCCCGAAATTGTTAAGGACTGCGACAAAATAGAGAGTACTCATATATGAATGGTGATCATATGGTTCAACTAAAACCCAAATATAGAAAATATGTAAGAGACATATGACTCCATTTGCTACGCAACAACTTCAGTTAAAGCACATGTTCTATTTGATTACGCGCACTAGAGATTCCATGACTCACTTAAACTATGACGTGCCAAACACATCACCTAATTGATTCATAAAATTAACAAAAGTGGTGACCTATTCAATATAGATTTTGCCAAAAATAATACTAAATAAACTGCCACTCATACGCTACAATCGCAATGAAAAATGGAACAAGGTAATTTCAAACAAATGATTTTTTCTTCCCTCACTAGTAGCCCATCCGGTTCAAATGAGAGGAAATGAAGCCATAGTCTACACCAAAGTTTCAAAAAAATGGTTAAGACTCAAAAGTGCAAGGGTAACTACCAAATATAGCTATCCTCCAATTTTCTAGGGTGGCCAACACAATATTGATAGTCGCGCGGTCCTTACTCCCCTCGAACTACCCTTAAACGCAAAAAACCACCCCCTTTTCCCATTTTCGTTGTCAGAAATGCGAGAACTTATTGAATATTTTTTTTTGAAGAAACTCAATATGTTTCGTAAAATTTCGTAACCAGACATAATTACGATCTTCCGGGGGTGAAACCACCCCCTCCCTAAATACTGAAGCATGCAAGAAACAACCAAAAGTGCTAAAAATTGTTTTTTGCATGTTTTCAAGGACGAGGAATACTGTGCTGATATTATTTAGCCTCCCAACTCTAACCAACTACCACTAAATTCATAAAACCATCCTGTTTTCCGATTTTTCGTTGTATACATGCACATAGCCCCTCCTATCAAACTCCTCTTAAGCTGCAAGAAAAAAATTCTCTACCAAGAAAATCGGATCCAATAAGCGCTTGTGATCTCTCTATAAGAAAACCGATGGTTTTGGGCATGCAAGGGTAGTTTTTGAGGACTAAGAGAGAAAGTGATGCCACGATCGTGTTCTCTACCCTTGAAAATGGGGAATACCTTCTTTAAAACCTTCTCTTTTAGGGACCCTTCAGGATTGAGGGAGGGGGTGGTTTCCACCCCTGGAGATGTCTGGCTGCTAAATTTTACATAACATATTGAGTTTCCTCAAAAAAAACCGATCCAACAAATCCTCGCATGCCTGATAACGAAGAATGAGAAAAAGAGGTGGTTTTATGCATTTAGGAGTAGTTGAGAGGTGGGAGTCTAAATAATATCAGCATCGTATTCCCTGCCCTTGAAAACCTGTAGAAAACAATTTTCAGCAATAATGGCAGCATTAATGTTTGGATGTTTTTTGCATGTTTCGGTATTAAGGAAGGCGGTGGTTTCAACCCCCGGGGAGTCGTTAAGATGTCTGGTTGCGAAATTTTACAGGACATATTGAGTTTCCTAAAAAAAAAAAACCGATCCAACAAGTCCTCACATGTCTGACAACAAAAAATGGAAAAGGGGGGGGTTGTCTTTTTGCGTTTAGAGGTAGTTCGAGTGGGGTAGGGACCGCGCGACTATCACCATGGTGTTGGCCGCCCTAGAAAATGGGGGAGTAGTCATGTTTGGTCACTACCCTTTGCACTTTTGGGGGTTTTTCAACTTTGGCATGGACTACCACTCCTAGGCACCAACAGTACAAAAAGACATGCCCTGAACTCTATATGGAAACAGGGTACTATCCCATTTTAGTTATTTTTTTTAAGTCGAGAATGAAAAGAACTCTATCTTGTCGTCTATCTTGTCGATCAACATTGATATACTCTTAACGTACATTGTGACTTATCGTTATATCTGCCAGACAGTTTTCTAAAAACGTAAATATCGCTCGTAGAGAGAAATTCTTCATATCATTGCTTCAGTCGTGAATTTCCGAATGACCTTGAAAAGGTCCGTCTATCCGTGGGACTGGCCAACCTTCACGACTCTTGTAAGCATGATATCTTAGGAAAAAAAGGTCCGATCAGATTGAAATTTTAATAGTAAGTTAGTATTAGATGGAGGAGGAACCCTAGTGCTTTGAAAATAAAAGAAATCAGTAATGACTACAAAATTTATTAAACCTCTAATATAAAAAAATGCATTTTTTTTTAAACTTTTTATTTAACGTCTGCCTATTTCCGCTACCAGGGCCTATCACCGACGCCAGGAGACGAGCTATCCCCAACCTGGAAATTTTGGCGAGCCTCTTCTCGTAAGAAGAGTAGGGATCTTTTACTTGCCTAACATTTAATAGACAATGGACCGCCTGATTTACATCCGCTCCGAAGAATGGTATATCCACTACGTAATCCTCGTCTTGAAACTACAAAGCTTTCGCGTATACGCTGATATACAAGCCGCTAGAAGGTGGGACGAGATCGCTGTGTTTCCCAAGATGGATTTCACCCATCCAAGTACTAACCGCGCTGCACGTTGCTTCACTGGAGTATAGAAATATAATCACAGTCAAGACGTCTCCACGCTTTACAAACAAAAGTACTGCAGAGTGTACTACTAAGCGTTTAGCCAACCACTCTGGCATCATTGGGAGATGTTTAAGTTTGAGAATATAGCAGTTTAGAAAACTGCGAATAGTACTCTATAGAATGTTCAACAATTGTACAGAAACTTAAATGTACTGACGAAAAGTTTAATGATTACCTTTAGTTGTTCTCTGTTATATTCCAGTTTCATTCTGTTATTGAAAGTTTGTTTCGTTTGTTGAAAGTTTGATTTTCCGCTGCAAATAAAACGAAATTAAGCGCAAACCAGATTTATTCCAAAGGGCACAATCCAGTCACATTAAATTAATTAAAGAAGGCGTTTTATGTTTCTTACGTGCAGAAGGTAGAAACGCCCTACGTGAGTTATATATTCAATGTTAACCATTAAACAAGGCTTTTACTATAGGGGTGGATAACATACGCAATATGAATTATGTGTACCTCAAATTGTAGAAGTCTGTAAGCTCGTAAACCGTCATTTTTATTCATAAAATAAATATATCTTATTCCCATTGTTTTGGCAAACTAGATTTTTGTTTATATAATCTTATAAATGCTACTATGTATTAAAAAATGTACTACAAAAGTCCAGAAGTAGACGAATGTAGGTATATAAATAAGTAATGACTTTCCAAAAGGATGAAGTATAGCCAACGGCTACTCCTCGACTTGCACTGAAATTATATTTAAATATGCATATGCAAAGCATTGTAAAATAGGTACATCAAAAACATACAGTGTGATACAATATACGACTGTCCAAATTTTAGTTGGCGATTATGTGAGTCAGTATAAACCAAAAAGCCTTATACAATGCTAACCAATCGTTTGTGAAGAAAACTGAAAACTGAAATGTTGGTAGCAGTTTTCAACATTGTAATCCTTATTTCACCCTGAAACGTTTTTCTTCAATGAATAGCAAATAAATATAAGGTGTATTATGTTGGTAACAGCGCCTAAGTGGATCAGGTTCAATATACAGCACGCTTCCACCAATATCCTTTGGCAAATATGATGGTTTCGGATGTCTAGGGTCGAGCAGAACTACTGCTCTTTACACAGTACATCGCTGTAGATCTGGACCGGCCCCGTGAGGGGCGGGCAAGCTTGCTTTAAATCAACCCCACTCACAAATGTGAGCGGTGTGAATGATTTCGGCCCACCTCCCCTAGTCCTGGCTGTTGGACCTTGCTGGCTAAGGCCTTTATCTTCTGGCGCTCTTCTGTCTTGATGTTCTTTCTTCACCAACTTGTCACCCCCGGGGGTAGTCATCTATCTGTTCGAAAACTTTGGGGTATTTTTGGCTGGGATTGATTGCCGGTAAGCAGAATATCAATTGACATCTTGCCATCCGGATCATCGGTTAGCTAGGGATGAGCTACGTAGCTCGAGGAAGTGCAGACCTAAATGCTTTGGTAGCACTTTCGGTCTGCATGGAGCTAGGAGACTACGGGTACTGGACGGTACACGCAGAGTAGTGGGTGAGTGGTTATGTCTCTTCTGTGGGTTGTCTTCATCGGCGGTGGTATGGTTCTCAAACTCCCCCGTTATCCGTTATTTGCATCTTCAGCTTTTTGTGCCTCGAGCATCGGCTGGATCGTAGTCAGTGGCTTCTCTGATCAACGGGTTCCCATGCTCCTCGGTAAGGGATATATATCTTCTTGACTCTTTCCCGGATGATTTCGGTGACTGAAGATGTCTGCGTTGCGTACGACCCATGTTAAGTTCACCGCTGTCCGGAGGAAATGTCTTTTATTTGCTGGTGTAGTATGTACATGTTTGCATAACTTATGGTTTATGATTAATTACTGATTGATATTGTAGTAGTCTATTGCTGCCTTATTAAAAATAAAGGAGTAACAATAATAATAATGAGAAAATGTATAATACTGTTTATTATCGAACTTTATTGCATCAAGTAATAACTGAATCAAAAACTTTTATATTTTGTATGCAGTATAGAAAGAAATATTTCAAATCTGCTGCTGTCTTGATCGTTGAAAAAAAATTAGTTTCAAGTAGTTTAGTTGCCTTACATGAAGGTGTATTTTAATTGGAGTCCACCTTCTATGCTTTAAAGTTTTATAATTAAGAGATTGGGAATCTATCTCAGTTTTCAGTAATAAATTTTACGAACCTAAACTATAGCAGATAAAACATCAATATTTGAAAACCGAATTGAAGATGTAGCTCCTTTGCTTCATCGACTAACCGTAAATTTGTCAACTGCTCGGTTCGTATTTTTCGGAAAGGCATTTTAGTATAACCTGTTAACTAGTTGTTGTTCCAAGTTTTTTGCAAGTTTTTTATACCCGACCACTAATACAATTATTGGTGGAAATATCCAAACCTTAGTTGTGTCTCGTTGTAGACAAGATGAACTCTCAAAACCAACGTAGCTGCCTTTATTACCAAACCACACGCCACCATCGGTTGGTAAATTGACTAAATGTTCATTTTAGGTTAGTTTTTCATAAGTACAGTTTCTAATTTAAGTTTTTTCTTATTACTATTAGGTCTGTTATGCAGGAAGTTATGTCTAGTATAGAGAGTCATACTCTATTCTGGTGGATATCGCCAATTTTTGCCGAAAATCCATGTCCACGCTGGTTATCGTTCAGTACGAAATATTTTCGAACTATCGAGCTGGCTCCCAAAATCTGAGAGTATCTTGCTATGCCTCGGATGGACGTGATCTTGCCAAAAAACATATTTTGTCTCAGAGTACAGGTTGTCTCCATTTTTGTCCGCCATGTTGTTCCATCAACACGAAAAATTAAAAACGTTTTATTCGAAATGAATTTAAATAAATATTTTTTTTATCTATACAAAAAATATATTTAGTGTTATTATCAAATCTCTTACATCTGAATTGCTTTTACAACTTATACCTACTCTTACCGTATTTATAGCAATGCATATTTTGTTAAAAAATGTGAGTATTTAATAATATACAGGGAGTACCAATAAAAACTCCCAGGTGAAATATTTCGGAAACTACTAAAGATATTTGAGTTCTGTAAAAGCCCATTGCTAGAACACATACATTGTTGTAGTTTTAAAATGAAATAGTTTTTTAATATGTTGAGGGATAGATGGCGCTGCGGTACAAATTATTTTTTAAATGACAGGAACTTAAAAATGTTATCTGTTAAAGAGAATTTAATTTCAAGTAGATTTCGTAATACGAAAAAAATTCTAAAATCCAACCGTTTTCGAATTTGAGTTTAAAATATTTAATTTTTGAAAAACTAAAATCGCCGTAACTTTCTTACATTAAATTTTATACGATAGTTAGTTGAAAGATAATGTGAATAATTTGGCAATAAAACTTTTTCTACAACTTCCGGTTAAACCGGAAATTACATTTATTACAATTTTAATAAGCACCCGCCCATGTATTTTATTAAACAATATTTTTTTTTTTTTTTTTTTTTCTCCAGTGCAACCATAGTAGAAACTTAGCAATAAAGGAAATAACAATGAAATAAAAAACTTCTTTTAATAAAAACAAAAAAAATAACTAACAAGTAATAAGTTATGGAAGAAGGTGTTGAAATATTGCCATTTTCGTTTGTACACATGGAGAATCTTTTCAATAGCTCAACCCCACAAACTTTAAGTAGTGTATGTATAGTTGATGGCTCCAGCACTTGCATAATTTTTATTATAGAGGTCAGCCATGTCTATGATTGGTTCTTTATAAACCTCACTTTTCAGATAACCCCACAAATAGAAATCTAATGAGGTAATATCAGTAGATCTAGCTGGTCATTTGTACCAATCCATCTTCCTGGATATGTTTGGTTTAAATAATTTACCACAATATTGCTATTATGTGGGCCAGCGCCATCTTGGTGAAACCACATAGTATCTAATTGAACTGGTAAATTATTCAATAGCACAGGTAAATCATTTTGTAAGAAGTGTAAATCCTAACGTTCACCATCTAGATTTCCTTGATAAAGATATGGACCAACAATGTATCCATTTACGATGGCATACCAAACATTTACCCCAAATCTTGTATGGAATCCGGTTTGTCTCATCCATTTGGGATTTTCTTTAGACCAGTATCGGCAGTTATGTCTGGCTATTACTCCGTTGTTGTGGAATCTAGATTCGTCACTCCACATAATTTGATTTAGCATATTGGATTTTCGTCTAAAATAATGGAAAAGTATACCAAGAAATCTAGTCTGCGCTGATTATCTCCCGGTGTTAAGTGGTGCACCAAATGAATTTTATATGGATAAAGTTTATTGTTTTTTAGAATCCTTCTACACGAAGTTACGGAAATATTAGTTCGCTCATTTAACTTACGTAATGACATGTGGGGATTATTTTCTATTGTTTCTCACGCTAACTGTTGCAGCTCTATTTCTTCGAAGTGTTTTGTTTTTTTTTAAATCCTCAATAATGGTATAAATTAGCACATAAACTTACAAAAGTTTTGCTATCAGGCCTTAGTCTCTCATGAAAACGTCTTCTATATAATTCCATAGCTGCAGAAGAATTTTTACGGCATTCGTCATAAATTAAAACCATGTTTAATTTATCCCGGTTTGTATGAAGTACCATGTTTTATAACAATTTAACAAAATACAACAACTAAATACACATCATTTTTCTCTGTTTCATATTGAGATGCTCTGCCACATGTATTTTCTTCTAAACAATGTCTAAAATAATGTCAATATTGACAGTATTATTTATGAAGGGGCAAAGGCATTCCATGATTGTATGAAGTCGTTTTATTTCATCAGGTGAATGTACTCAATACAGAATATATTTTTTCGCCCACGTTAATATTTCCTTTATTGCAACTATGGTTGCACTGGAAAAAATGCATGGAACATATTTGTATTCAATATTGTTTAATAAAATACAGGGGTGGGCGTTTTAAAATTGTAATTAATGTAATTTCCGGTTTAACCGGAAGTTGTAAAAAAAAGTTTTATTGCCAAATTATTCACATTATCATTCTATGAAGAAAATTTGAAACGAACTATCGTATAAAATTTAATGTAATGAAGTTACGGCGGTTTTAGTTTTTCAAAAGTTAAATATTTTAAACTCAAATTTCTCGAAAACGGTTGAATTTTCGAATTTTTTTCGTATTACGAAATCTACTTGAAATTAAATTATCTTTAACACATAACATTTCCAAATTCCTGTCATCCAAAAAATAATTTGTACCGCAGCGTCATCTATCCCTTAATATATTAAATAACTGTATCTATTTAAAACTACAGCCATTTATTTGTTCTAGCAATGGGCTTTTACAGAATTCAAATATCTCTAGTAGTTTCCGAAATATTTCACCTGGGAGTTTTTATTGGCACACCCTGTATATAATAAATTATATATAATAAATTAGAGTATTCCCATAATTTACATGTACAGCATGCATGCGGTGTCTTTCAGTAAGCAAATTTTTCAATTTCCACCTGCCTTATGTTTTTTAATCTTCTTAATTATAGTCTCGTATATTTTATTATTAGTTTAATTTTTTTCACCTTCTGTTAGGATTAGTTATAGTTAATTTATGGGTTGGTTAACCAATATTTCATGAGCTCTCAAATTTTATCAATTAATTGACGGCCTCATTTTCATACGTATAATTATTCATTCATTTTATAAAAGTAACAAGAACATGCAAACAAAATTCGTATCCATCAACCAGTCCATCAACAAAACCGGAGAGGAGAGCCTCTTGCAGTGTCCAAAAAAATGATCTATATTTAAAATTCTATTTTTTTATCTTAGGGAACGATATATTTGTGACACTTTTTGTGATTTGTGAATGACAGCAGATATTAATCGGGTGGGGATACCATGACATTTTGTTAACAAATGGCTCTGCATACATTAACCCCAAACTTGCAACCAGATGTTCCACGCTTCATTTCAATTTTCTGAAAATGAATTTAAAAAAAAGCAACATGTATGTTACCATATTCATAAACTTCAACTTTTTTATATGGAAACGAATGATCAACGAAATCCAAGGTCCTCGAATGATCAAGAAAACTACAATTACTTCAAGTTTATTGTCCGAGTACGCAAAATATTATCAAATATATTAAGTAAATGTCGTAAAACTGCTATATCCTAATCTAAACGAATAACGTTATTTCCCTATTTGGATGTAATCTATTTTTTTCTAGTAATTTGCTAAACATTGGCAGTAGACTAGTAGGATAGAACAAGAATCTAATTAGGGTGTTGTGTAGTCTTTCCTGATTATATCTGAAAGTATGTCATAAAATAAAGTTCTTATTTATTGACCAACATTGAATAGACGAATTCATTAACACCACATTTTCTTCTTCCTTATTTCCCTGAATATTCACGTAAACTGTCTGGAATTACGTTTTTTAACGACTTCAAAAAATTTTAAAAGGGGGGGGTTCTGAACTCGACTCATGTGTATGTCATTAATGGTACAGCTTCACAAAATAAAAGGGGCTCTGTGCCTGGAACTCCATTGGATGACTATGTACTTTGACGTGCTGAACACGAATCTGGTTTTTTGTTATATTGTAAATCACAAAATTTCAATTCGTTCTATCTCAGTTAGTAATGAAAATATTTTCATAAACTTCAAAACATATTGTTGTATTTTTCTGAAAAGTAAAATGCATGTGACAAAAAAATAATTTTAAACAGGAGTCTTTAGACCTGGGGCGCGTAACCGAATTTTGAAAAAATTTTTCGCAAACTGCTTTTTGAAAATTTAGAGAGGTGCTTCTCGAGATGTTATTTCCCATATTTCGTAAGGGGCCCATGCGCCACAGACGAGAAAAAAATTATTGAAATTTCTAGATCCGCCCTTTCCAGCAAGTCGGATAAAATTGTAAAGTGGAAGCAATCGCAATAGTGATGGATGTACCGCCTTTCTGGGCAGTGTTGTTGACATGCAATGGTTGCAGAACGCAGAGCCGTATTTAACTATATTGTTCGCTCGTTTACTTTTTCAATGTAGGTATTTGTCAGCCGCGGCTTGTGAAATTTAGATTGGTCATATCTTCTTAGTATTGAGTCATGGGACCCAAGCTATATTTTGTGACATGAGTACCAATTTTAAAACTTTTCTTTTTGCAAAATTCGTTGAAATAAAAGTAGTGACAGTTCGCTTAATATAAATTGTTACTACCCAGCAAAAATCGCTAGGAGGTATGAGCATTTCTCGCCAGGAAAGATGGGTATGGAATATTAATATAGGATAAAAAGATTATTAAAAAGTAACAAGAAACCTTTAAAAACAAAATAAAAACAAAAAATATGCTCTAGAAATAGTAACCGAAACAAATATTTCTCTCAATAAATAAACTAAAAATAAACTGTGATAGTAAAGTTATTACTATAGTTAAAGCAGAAAGATGAATCATTGCAAAAATAAAAAAAATAACATTAATATATAATAACATACTGAAAAATAATATTTCTGAAGCACTGAACTACGAAAGCACAAAAACGGAAATAAATAATACAGCGGATATCACAAAATTCACTTCTTCACTTCACATCACTTCACTTTACCTCATCTTACTTTCTCTCACCTCACATCCCATCTTCCTCTGAATCCTCGCCCATTTCATCCTCTTCTTTATTTTCAGATGAACTACTATCTTCGTTCAAATTTATAATAAATTTATTTCCACCGTTTATATGAAGTTGACCAATTTTTGAATATGCATCTTCAATTTTAATTACTTTCGTAATTCTTTTTTCCTAATCTTTCTTGTTAATTTTCGACACTTCATTTTGAATTAACTCTACGACTTTTTTGTCGAATTTCGGAAAAGTATTTCCTTTTCTGACATTTTTCTTCAATTTACACCAGATTAATTAAACCGGATTGAAAATGCAGAAATATGGCGGTAATCTCAACGCTTTGTGGCCATATCTCTGCGCTACAGTGCCTATAACAATTTTTTTCGTTCGCAGGACTTCCAATAGTGGTGCTTTATTATAACTTTCCTTATAATAGAGATCATGTTCCATTAAAAAAAAACTCCGCCTTAGTAGAAGTCTTGTTAGGAATTTTATAGACTTGTCTCGAATGGTATTTTGCATTATCAAGAACAATAACGCTGTTCAGTTCCAATTTTGGAATTAGGGTCTTTTCCAACCATTCCTCAAATATTTTTCCCTCCATATTCTCGTGGTAATCCACGTTACAGTCTTCCATGTTCTTTCCGCACAGTTTCAATGCACCATCAACCCATCCATCAACTGACCCATAGTGTAATATAATCAACCGAGTCCCTTTATTAGGAGGCAATGAGATTGGTTGACATTTCTTAGATCCATCAGTCCATCCTTTTTTAACAGTGTCATGAGTATCATATCAAGTTTCATCTAGATAATAAATGGGTCTATTTTCCCTGAGTTGTTTTATCTCTTCTAGATATGAATTTCGCCAATCTGCTATTCGTCTGCCTTTCATAATCGCCATTCGTTTATTAATAGTTTGATATTTAAATCCAATTTTTTTCATCCAATTTCCTAAAGTTCTTTTGATATATTTTAGAGGATAATTCATTTCCTTTAATTTTTTGTCTATCACGTCAAGAGTTGGAAATTCATTTTTCTGATATGCGTCGTAAACTACACAGTTTTGCTAAAGATTTACCGCCGTCGGATCGTTGTTTTCTTTTGACTTTACTTTCATCAGTTTGTGTATTGTCGAACGGGGAACTTTTGTCAGAGATGCTGTTTCACCTATTACATCTAAATCATCCAAATTAGGGTCATTAGCTTTTGGTTCCAAAATATTAGAGTAAATATTTAAGCAAATTTGTTTTCCGTTCACGTCCAAATGTACTCGTTTTTTTCTTACTGAAAACACTGATGGATTTTGATTTTCTTTATCACTGTAATCACTATCACTTTCATTTTCACAAACACGATTAGATGTAGACGTAGATGCCTCACACGATCGAAACATTTTTATATAAAATATATTTTATATTAAAAAATAAATAGATATAAAATAATAATAATTTATAATATCACCCTTACAATATCCCCCCAAAGCACTGCTATGAATTGGTAACAAAATTTACTAAAATTATTTTCAAAAACACATTACCAAATAAAGAAATATAAAGTAAATATCAAATTATATCTTCACCACGGCAGTATAAGCTCGACTGCGGTATCTCTAAGTGCGGTGCTGAATTAAAAATAACAGCCTAACGGTTTACGCCTCCACGCCTCGTCAGATGCCGACATCGATATCCTCTCTGTTTCTTCACTTCATTCTCACTTAATGTAAGTGGAGTAAAGACGGGGGATATACTTGCCAGGCCTATTCATTCCTCTCCCCTCACACTACTAAGACTGCTTCAACAAGATGGATGTCCACCTCATTCCACTCTCATTGTTCGTCAGTGGTTAATTAATCAATTTGGGGATCGTAAGATAAGGGCCGATACATTGGCCACCTTAAACAAAAAGTGTATGAACACAGGATTCATAATATTGTCGATATCTTAAAAACAAAATAAGAGAGGCTATTGCGGATACGTCATTAAACCAAACTCGAAATAGATACAGTTGACAGTTGAGGGCTCGAGTAACACTATGTGCAGAAGTTGATGGTGATATTTTTTATGAATTATTATTGTTTAATGCATTTTTCATAAAAATTATCTTCTTCTTTATAATAAAAGAATCTCCATTTTCAATACAGATGTATGAGATCAAAATTATTCTTTTCTTAATGTAGTATAAAAAACGTCATTTTAAAATCATTTCGAAAATATTTTCAAAATATCTGGAAATTATCCATAATCAAATCAAGTCCTTTGGATAACCCTGTAGAGCTGGCAAAGCAGACATTTACCTCTTCCGAATTCCATCTGAGGACACATGGCATATAGCGAAAAGTGAAAAAACACGTTTTCAAATTTTATTATTATGTTCCCCTCTAAATTCATGCTGCAAAACGAAATCCTTAAAATTTCCATTCAAATTCAGCAAAAAATACAATAATGTGTCTACATCTAATTAACTCATTTTTAAAACCTTTGTACTTCACTTCCATAATAGGCATGTTTGCAGTTTTAAAAACATTAACACAACAAATATCGTATTTGTTCCTATCCATCAGGGTCTCTAATTTCCGATTTATTTTTTGCTGGCCAAAAAAGAATCGGCATGTGATGAGTATAGCACCTTTTGAAGACAATTAATAGCTTTTGTTCTCCCATTATGCGCCAGAGATGATGAGATGGTGTAATAATTACACAAATTGAATACTCCATCAGAACGTATTGTTTGAGTCTTCTGGTGTAAAATAACTCTGCTTCGGCGAACTCTAATTAGGCAGTCGGGTTTACACATTCTCTATTGTATCGGTTGAAAGGCTAATATTACCGAGTACTAGTTAAAGATGAAGGATTGTGTGTCAATTTATGTTCTGCGTATCTGTGACATAGGCAGATTTTATATCTTGCTATATATTTCTATGTATTTCACGTGTGAGACAAAAAGACAAAATTGCAACTATATTTTTATCCTAATGTGCATAAGTTGTCTCTTTATTAAAACAGTTGAATTAGTTATATTTAGTGATTATAGCATCATATTTAAGATGAAGGCTGTAAGCATTATCAAAAAAATGATCCTTTGAACCACACACAAAACATTAGAATTTACCAAAGTAAATTTGGGCATAGCAGGATAAGCATGTGTTAAGTGCCCCCGCACCAATCGGGTCGAGATTTTGAGCACAAGTTGATAGTAGTGTTAGATGAAATTTCCCAAAATATTATTTTTGGAAAACCATTTTTAAGGGAGTTATGGGGGTGAAAAGAAAAATGGAAAAAAAAATTTTTTCTCAAGAACCGATAAACCGATTTTCGTGAAAAAAATATATGTTATAGCCTTTGATGGCACAAACGTATAAAAAAAATATTGAGCTCATTTGTCCGAAAAAAGTGTTGAAAAAAATTTTTCAAATTTGTTTTATGGGATGTTGTCGAGGCACACCCACCATTTCTTTTTGAATAAATATTTAGATACCCTTTTAAAACATCTCCAATTCTCAAAGCGATCGGAAGGGTACAACGCATTCAAAAAGTTGATAATCTGCAGCGTACTGCGTAGATCATTACTACATCTTACCACGGTCACTGACGGTCATTGCCACCCCTACCGCTTAAATCAGTATCAAACTTTAAGAAATGTGTTGTAGATATTTTCAAAGTTTTTGACATCAACTGTTGAATCAAACAAAATCTAGTTTTAAAATCTGAACATTTTGCAATGATGATGTCTGTAGTCAGCCTACAAAAGAACTGTAGTTTCCAAGGTCCATTACGTGGAGATTACAGTACGATTTGGACCTCTTATTGTGGGGTGCTTGTTTATCGTGAGTCCCCTTGCCCCTCACTAGTCGGGGTGCTTATTTATTGTGAGTCCCCTTGCCTCTCACCAGGCGGGTTGCTTGATTATTGTGAGTCCCCTTGCCTCTCACTAGTCGGGGTGCTTGGTTATTGTAAGTCCCCTTGCCCCTCACTAGTCGGGGTGCTTGTTTATTGTGAGTGCCCTTGTCTCTCACCAGTCGGGGTGCTTGTTTACCGTGAGTCCCCTTGCCTCTCACTAGTCGGGGTGCTTTTTTATTGTGAGTCCTCTTGCCTCTCACAAATCGAGGTGCTTGTTTATCGTGAGTCCCCTTGCCTCTCACAAATCGGGGTGCTTGGTTATCGTAAGTTCCCTTGCCTCTCACAATTCGGGGTGGCTTTGTTGCGTGAGTTCTCTTGCCTTACGAATCAGGTTCCTTTATATTGATGAGACTTTTCTTAGTCTTCATCGCTATCGTCCTCAATTACGGGAATAATATTATTTCGAGTAAAAATGTCGCTGAGTATTTCAGCTGGCTTCAGAATTTTCGACAAATATCTTGCATGGGACAGATAGTATACTATTGCAGCAATGTGTGAGCAGCAGCCAGTAGTTCTGTTTCCGTTGGCGCAATCACATACATATTCCAATAAACCTGAGATACCAGCACTATCGGGCTTATATTTAATGATACATTTATATACCTTTCTAGAAATATGTCGTGATTGCACTTGAATTTTTAACACATTGGTCTGATCCTTCACATACTGCATATTTATCTGTTCATCTTTGTCTAACATTTCGGCTAGGTATGATACCGCCTGTGAGAGCTGATATGATCCTGTAAAAAATATTTTCAAATCTTTTTCGGAGAGTTCTCGAAAATCCAATTTGATGTGATACTTTCAAAAACAAGGTTTTTACGAAACCAGCCTTTGTCTACTGCTTCAATAGCCAAAGTATTTTCAACATCTTTTCTGGCTTTCATCCTCTCCACAATCTGAGGTAGAATTTCTGCATCGGATTCTAATCTCTTTCCGAATTGGTTATTAAGGAATGATGGAATTCGGAAGAAGGCTCCAATTTTCGGAAGCATTTTATTGTCCAGTTTGTGGTCTATGAGTCTATATTTTTGTTTTAATATTCCGTGAACAGCTTCAACTGCCCAACGAATTTTTGTCACGTAACGAGACTGATTCGATTCTTCTGTAGTCAACTGTTTAGGTTTCCCTTTCAAGGCAGGCATTAAGACGTTAATTTTTTTGAGCTCCAAGTCAGCTTTTACGTCTCTGAAGCTGCGATCGAGAATCGCATAATCGTTCTCTCTTAACAATTTGCACAAACCATCTGGATTTTCGATAAGAGTTTTCAAAATCTCTGCATCGTTTAAATTCGCAGGATATGGTCCTAACATATCAACCATAAATCCATCAGTTGTGCAAATTGTGAAAGGTTTGCAGAGTGGCACTTTCTTTTGACCTGAATAAGTTTTTCTTTGAAACTCATTATTTGCACTTTTCTGATGACGTGCATAAGTTCCATCACAGATCAGAAGAAGATTTTCACGAATGTTAAACAAACTTTTGGCCATTTCTGTCGTGTGGTTTTCAATTAGATCGTCTCTGCTTGAAGAAGTTAATCCGAAATGAGACGGTAAGACGTCTTCTTCAAATGATTTTACTATTGCTGATGTGTATTCGGAAACATGCTGTCCATATTCGATTTGTAGAATAGAAGCCAAAAGTTTGTTCGAATTACCCGTCCGGAGTTTGAAGAGAAACACAACAAGTGCTTGAGTTACGGTTCGAGTCTGTCTGTCCCGCATTGAAGTCATCATGTCCCTTAACTGTATTATTTCTTCCCATCTCAGGCCTGTGAAGACAAGAAGCTGTTTTTCAGAAAGAGTGAAATCTGCTATATTGTCATATATTGTAGAATCACATTTGATGGCAAGATTCGCCATCATTTCACTCATCTCCGAAACGCTCAGACATGATGAATGGGAGTACACTTTCAAAAAACCAACATCTTCGTCATAAAATCGGTTCTTTATTAATTGCGTTCTACAACATCGGTTTCCTGCTGGTATGTGGATTTTCCTCTTAATATAGGATTGTGAGCGAGCTTCTTTAGGGACAACAGTTAGATTTGTTGTCGCAAAACAAACACAACAATATTTGTGGGTGGAAACAGTTCTCGGAATATCAACTTGAATATTGGATCATCAGGAGTTGACTGTGAATGACCTTGATCATTCTCAAAAGTCGTGCTTTCTGCGGCATTGTCAAGTCTTTCCTTCTTATATTGAAACACTCGACATTTTGCACACAAGATATCGTGAACAGCAATTGTTCTTTGAAGCTTATCAGAAAAATTCGATGCTTCATCCTCAGTTTCAATAACTTTCTTCTTCCCCGATACTTTCTTCACAAACTTATTACACCCAGCACATTTCCAATTTTTTGATGATGAAGACATTTTACCGAAATACCTCACACAAAGTATGAAAAAAGACTATTTTTAGCTGAAGAGAGTGTGAAGTACAGATATACAAGTAATAATGAGTACTATGTTTTTCAAGAAATAAACGAACGCAGAAATCAGTGAAATGAAAACTGAAGAATAATTCTCGCGATCTCGGACTGTACACAATAAAAACATAGGAACATGGAGAAATACGATTTGTTCCGAGAACTATAGCCTTTCTCGATATCACGAAAAGAAGTTGTAAGCTCAGAAAGCAAACGATCTATTTCTTCAACAGAAAACAAATTGAATAAAGTGAATATTGCCGAAACAGTTTAAGTGACAAAACAAATGAATGCTCTACGTACTACAGCGAGTGCTATCACGAACAAGTATAGTTTGCTACGTGAGGTGTAACTTCACACGGCACGCTGCAGATTATCAACTTTTTGAATACGTTGTACCCTTCCGATCGCTTTGAGAATTGGAGATGTTTTAAAAGGGTATCTACATATTTATTCAAAAAGAAATGGTGGGTGTGCCTCGAAAACATCCCATAAAACAAAATGTTGAAAATTTTGAAAAATTTTTTTCAACACTTTTTTTGAGAAATGAGCTCAATAATTTTTATATACGTTTGTGCCATCAAAGGCTATAACATATGTTTTTTTTCATGAAAATCGGTTTATCGATTCTTGAGAAAAAAATTTTTTTACATTTTTCTTTTTACCCCCATAACTCCCTTAAAAATGGTTTTCCAAAAATAATATTTTGGGAAATTTCATCTAACACTACTATCAACTTGTGCTCAAAATTTCGACCCGATTGGTGCGGGGGCACTTAACACATGCTTATCCTGCTATGCCCTTTGGATATTTTGTTTGCCAATAAATTCATACAAAATTGGTATTTTTAGAAGAAAATGTTTGTACAGTTATTAAATGTTGTTCGCGTAGCCTCGTTAGGAATACAAATATAGGTCCGAAGACTACCGATCTCTCCATGAAATGTCTTCCATTTTTACCATGTGGGGTGTGTCGATTATAAAGGACAGAGGAATTCATGCAAATCGACCAGACATCGTCGTACTCAAAAGAAAAGAGAAGTCCTGTTTGCTGATCGCTGTATCCATTAGGGTGGTCCTTATTTTGGGACATCGGATTTTTTTCAGTCTCACCCCCGAAAGTGGTTTCGATTATTTAAAAAATAAACTATACAAAATTTTAACTCGATACACGCTAACCCGTGCCCCAAGTCCATTAAAAGTCACTAAAATACGCAATTCTCACCTATTTTCAAAAGTACCTCGTTACCGGTTGATCATATCGAAATTTTCTACATTTTTATTTGAATGAAAATTTCATTTTCTAGAACCTCGTTTATTTGTATTTTTCTCGTAAAATTAATACTTTTCGAAATAATGGAGTTTTTATTGGCGTAAACAGGTACTAGGACATTCATATTCTCGCTATTGACGTCCTAGCATATCTATTAGATTCCATGAATTATTCGAATTTCCTTCTCAATAATACCTTACAATCGAAATTTTGAACACTACTGGCCATATAAAATGGGCCTCTCAAATTTTCCTAGTGTAATTTTGGCTTTGAACATTATTTGTTCATTTTCTACGTGGTTTTCAAACGACCTCAAACTGATCTCAAATTTGTATTGCTTGAAATAAAAAAAATCTGTTTTCAGTTATTTACATCAAATCTAACTCTGAAGTAACACACACAAACACGCACACCATAAACGCACATTACATAAAATACAAAACCAAGGCTGCCGGCAGACACACATCCACACCCACCGGCATTGTCAGTGCCGCACAACCTTTCCAAAGCTTTTTCCATCAGCTCCTTGCTGAAATCAGCACAACGATCAGCAGAACGGCTTCTTCGCTTTTTGCTATCTAGTTTTCCTGAAATATCAACTGTTTTATATTGTCCACTCTTCGGTTGATGTGCCCAAAAAATGAGAGTTTACCTAATTTTCCTCAAAAGTTCTTTTTAGATATTCTTTCAAACGTTTTTTATAGACATCTCTATCTCGAATGTAAGGTTCTACCTCTGGGCAATGCTGTTTATTACACGTTAATATCCAGACTTTTTGCCAAAATATTAATATTTCACAAATAATAATGCAAAATGCTTTTACAGATTGTCATTTTAGCTTCTCTAAAATTGAAATAAAGTCACTTAAAACTTGTCTGCTAAATGGCAATTTACTGCCGATAATTTGATTAGTAAAATCTCTAAATAGAAAGATTTTAGCAGCGTCGTGAAGACTCATGACCGGTGAATTCGGTAATATGTGACATAATTGTGAACAATTGAAGCCGATCGGAGGTTCGCTATATCTCCCTGTTAACGAGAACTTTCCATCCTATGATGTTTTTGGCCACATCAAGCGAAAAGGAAATCATAAAATGGTTAATGTGTGATGTGCTTTCCCTGTAAGGCCTGAAAGCGTCACTTTTGGCACCTTAGCAACGGAGGTATTTACAGATCGGTTGCTCGGGTGCCAGTTTCCTATATTAAGTGGGGAAACGCCACGTCCGGCGTCCCTAAGACAGTCTGTAAAATAGGGCTGGAGTACAGTGGAGAAACGGTGATTAGAGAAAATTAGACTCTCACATACATAGCAGTAAAACCCACAGTTCGAAATATAATAAATCTTTATTTCTATTCTACAGTTCCCTAAATACTATATACACTGCTATACAGTTAAGTTTTGCGTTATCACGAAGACTAAATCATGTTTATTTAAATAATTTTAGTTTGCAAAACGTGTTTTTTTTATCTTCTTTTAATATCTTGAGTTCTTTAAGTCGAACTGGAAATAAAAATAGGAAATGTTGAGTTACATAACAATTCTAGATATGAGAAGTCAATCCGATTGTTATTTTTGTTATAAAAAAATATTGTAATATTAGACTTTTTTAAACAAATCATTGTAACTTCAAAATTTTGAGAAAATGTACCTCTTATGTAATTTTTCTCCATTTTATTGTGTGTGTTTTTAGAAAGTACTAAAATTATATGAAGAATCAAATTTAAACCTGAAATGTTATTCCAAAAAGTTACAACGGCAGTAAAATGGCCGGTAGTGTTTGAGATTTGGGAGAGATTAAACTGGTCGTGGTTGCCAATCGTCTTCAACTTCTCTACCTACATAGTTAATGCACATTATTCTCTTCAAATTTGCACTTCCGCATTTTGATGCTCTCTGTAACGCTAGATATTTTTCCAAGTAACTATATAGAAAAGTTTAGAGATAGATATGAACTACCCACATGTTATTGATCCTTTCACAAAAACAACTTCCAGCGAGATCTTATTACATTTATTTACATTTACTACCGAAAGATATATAAAAATTTGAAGACGTAATAAAAAAAATGAATAAAATATGAAGAAACCTAACGTTGCCAAATAAATAGTAACGGTATCTACTTTATAATGTTAATTATGCTAGGATTCTTTCAACTTCTATGTGGTTAAAGTATGCTCCATTAGAAGCAATAAAAACATCGTTATTTTTCTCTAGATAAACACATTAAACTTAAGACTGCACCGAGAATCACGTCAAAGGTAATTAAAAATTTGTATAAACAACTTTTATTACGTTAACATACAGTTGAGTAATAGACCGGTCTCAAAGTCACAAAAATTTCAGAAATTCAGAAATAATTGAAACAAAAGGTTTCTCACCTTAAATTTGTTCATTGGGTTGTCATGACAAAGGCAAAGTCACGAAAATATGGTTTTTGGAGATTTCCGGTTTTCTCATTGAATTTTTGACAAAAATGGTTATGTATAAAATTAAAGCTTATAAAATTCTCTACAAAACAGGTCATATATAATTTTATTGCCAGACACATATTTCTACCAGTAACCAGCGTCCATAAAATTAAGTTTAATACAAGCTATAATAATATAATTGGTAGACATTATAAAAACAAAAATTAATGTTTATTTAAGGTTAGGATTGATTTTTTAATAAGTATACCAGATTATGTTTAGGACTATGTTCTATTTAATCAAATCGTCGTCTCTTCGTATTTTACGATGTTCCGTATATGATTCATTTGAAGTTATCGGTTGTGTTGCATGTATATTTCCGGTATTATCTTCAACTCCTGGTTCATCAGTATTTACAGTTCCATTACTATTATCATCATTGTCATCTTCAATATCATCATTATTAAAATGTTGAACTTCAATTTCAATTCAAAAAATTCATTTAAAGGCATTTTTGAACATAACGTACAAGTTTGGAAGGCATCCCGGGTAGAAATTCGAAAAAATACCGAATTTTTAATTAGGAAAACTTGTTTATATCCAGATCATGGGAATGAAAGTATATTGTGGTCATGGAAAAATGTACCAAAAATAAAAATATAATTAATGGTCAAAGAAAATGAAACAATATACTTTTTACGAAGTACTTTGAAAATATTTATGAGTATATTTAACTTTTTAATCGGTTCACGAAAAACAATGAAATGGAGATGCAGTCATTGTAAATATCATTCAAAAACATGAATATAAAATTTTAACGATGCGACGTACCAAAAGGGTGAAACAGTCAAATTTGGCAAAGGCGCGTAGCCGGTTTCTTGCATAAAACAAATCTGGATTCATCCAGCGGCTCGTAAACTAGACGAGTGCGTTGGATAATCAGTAAAAAGCGATAGAAGGAAAACCATATGCAGGTCTTTTATTAAAATGATTAAATTATAAAGAAAACAGCCTTGTGCACAAATATGACAAAAAAACCATTTTACCAAAAAATCGCTAGAAGGCGAAGTCGTCACATCCTCTTAATTGAACCTCTATGAAGACCAGCACGTTGTGAGACTGATGGAAACTTTTAAACTCATACCCAAGTAACAATTTAAATGCCAACAAGTATTTATCAGGTTTTATTACAGATTTAAGAAGGTAAATAAATCGAACTGGGTTTTATTATTTCTTTTGTGCATACCAATTTATCTGCAGATAATACCTATATACTTAAAAAGAGGCCTTCAAGTTATCTTTAAAGCAATTTGTTAAACCTCTTTACTCTTTAAGACCTATTGGTTTTATATCCACTTAATTGCTGCATTTTTCAAAACCACATTAAACTCATCAAGTTTTATAGTGAATTTTAAATATTTTAAGTTTTGTGGTAGACATTTATAAATCTTCAGGTTTTATGGTCTTTAAGTACTCCTTATGATCAAGCAATAAAACTAATAACTCTTAAGTAGTCTTACCCTTAATATATATATGTTATCATAAATACTATTTGCTTTTAACGATAATTGGTAAAGGTTCCTTAAAACCTAATAGTTTTTTGGTTGCTTTATTAAGCTACGTTAAATTTTTTGGTTTTCATAAAGCACTTATAAATCCTTTGGTTCCCCCACTTACGCCTTTAAACTTTGAGATAGGGGGCATATAACGCATAGTAAACCCCATTTTGTGATCGCACACTCAAAAACACACGAAATAAATAATGTTTTTTAGGTTATGTTATCTAAGCTAAGTACATTTGGATTAGAGATTATCAGAGACAAATCTTAAAAGTTTTAAAGAAGAGTAAGGCTGGGTAAAGTCTTACAGGCTTTAAAATAGTAATAAAGTGGAGCAATTGGAATTTAACAAAACCTTTTGTTTTATAAAAATATTTCCTAAAGCCACAAACTCTTAATAGGGTATTCTATTAAAATACACGGTTTTATTAATTTTTCAGCCATGTTTTTTTCTGTTAACTGTGGCAGACATATTGGGGCAACAGTGTTTAGTTACATTTTTCTTATTCTTAATGTTTAAATTTAGCGTGCAACTATCTAAAATGTGTTAATATATCATACAAACCCCTAAAAAGCCCAAAATCATACTGAGTAAGCTAAAATTAGGGTTACTATTTTTTTTAATTAATTGTAAATAATAATTAATAAGCTGACAAATGAAAGGCGCGTGATTTTTTTTTAAAGTTTTTTGATATACTTTATCAATAAAGTGGTCTGCGTTGACAATTTTTTGATACTAGGTTGTTTATTAATATCAAATCTTAAAACGTTAGTACATGCAGATATTTCAATCGAGGCAGACATATTTTATTACTTGGCGACATTTTCTGATTTAGACAGAAGTGCAAACAAGTTGTCGACAAAGAATTATTAAAGACACAATTATTTATGATGTTCTCAAAGCAGGCTTAGAATTTGATTGCAAGTACTAACGGTTTTAAGAAGATTTTATAAAACGTTTTATGGTAGACTTGAAAACATCTTGGAAATTTGTAAAGTTGATAGTTTTAAGGAAGATATATAACCTTTATAAAAGGTCTTTTTTGGTTTTATGCCAGGTTTATTGTAGCTTTTAAGAGATTATCTAGTATAAACAGTTTTACCGTCAGTTTTATTATATAGACTTAATAACCTCTTGTAGATTGTGATAAAACTTAAATTGTTACTTGGGTATATTAGTTGAACGCACTTTTGAACTCCGTTCTGTGAATTATATAATCACGTTCAAGAACCTTGAAGCTAATCATGAGCGACGCAAAAATTTTTTTTATATTATTTCAAGTCGGCCACTAAAAACCCAAAGAAGCATTCATTAATTTCTAGGTAAATTGTATGAATCTTTTTTACCAAATCGATTGTTAACGCTCGCTCTCCATTGCACGATAGAATTTAAAACTCTCTTAAAGAGGTGATCGACCTTTCCCTGCTTGGAAGGAGGCGATTCTCTTCAAATTATATGATTTATTAGATAGGATATTGCATGATTTTAATGTACTTATTTTAAACCTAAACAATAAATGGTATTCTTTGGATTTTTGCATTTTATTGATTGTATGACTTGTAAGTCTCATCCCTCGAGGGTTTTCGTTTGAAAGACCGGAATTGAGTTAATTGGGCATCTCAGAACCCCTACAAGTTTGAATTTCAATACCCCCGATTACCTTACAGAAGCTCAAGGGATTTTTTTTATCAAAACATCTCAAAAATCTTTAAACATAAAATCCACTACCGTTAGGTAATAAGTAAAATTCTGACAGAGAGAAAGACCAATTTTCTTTTATTAGTTAACAACCTACGGTAGTGCAGCCTTGGCCTATTACTTGTTCTATCAAACTATATCTTATCTCGAACCACCTGGGAGTGGAAGAACAAGGAAGAACGCGACTGGCGCCCTTAATAAATAAATTGGTCTGGCGTCACTCAGGCGCAAGATATTAAGTTCTTCTACAAGTCCTCCTCTTCAACATTAATAGTACATAAATCTCGACAACTTCCGCAGATTATTGAGCAGTAAAGTCCAGCTTTCCGACAAGTGCAAGCTTTGTGCAGTTACAGAAACTTGTAGTAAAAGCTCTTGTGGAGCAGGATCATTCCATGTTGTTACAGGTGTGAACTCCGAGGACTGGCTTTTCTACCCCATTCCAATGGATTTTTGAAATTACCACATCATTCTTGAATCTGGTGATAGGTTCGCAGGCAATATTATTTTGCTTCTGCTTCAGTTGACGGCACTGATGCAAGATCCAAAGTTTCAGACCTGCTGTCATTAAGTGAAATATTACACACACAGTGCTTTCACGAAAGATATTACTGCTTCAAAGATTAAGACTGGTGAAGCCTTTGAATTCTTAAAAATTTTGTTACAATTTTGTTCAAGCACTTTAATAATTTTTGTTTCCCTTTTTTAAAAAATGTCAAGGTCGTATCATAGCCGCTGAAGGAACAATAAGTGTTCTGTAATTGTTGAGTTTTTCAAACTATTAGGTGAATATGGACGATCAACATTAAACTAGCTCGGTTACATACAGCAACGCATCTATCAAGATATACTGAGGGAGACTTCCACTTCTTCTTCTGTTATTATAAAGATAGATTTTATTGTTACTATCACAAGCAGATATATGAATATCCACATATATATTCATATTATAATGGAAATCAACAACATACCTGCTGCAAATGGCCGATAACGTAAATACAAATACTAAATACAGAATTCGAAGGCCGACCAACTTAGCTCAATTTTGGACGCTAATTACTGATAAAAATTTGTATCTAACAATAATATTGTATACAACCTGTTTTGTAGAGGATTTTATAAGCTTTAATTTCATTCGTTCGTTTCATTTTTGTCATAAATTCAATGAGAAAGCAGAAAATTGCGGAGAACCATATTTTCGTGACTTTGACCCTGAAGGGGGGCCTCGTTCAAGTGGAATAAATTAAGAGCTTCTCAAAGACAATAAGACGAACCATTTTACATGAAGAAATCTTTTGTTTGAATTAATTTTGCTCAAAAGACTGGTCTATAAAAGTATGTTTGTAAATTTAATTAAGTTATACAACTTCAGTATCTGAAGTTTTGTGACATTTATGATCCATTAAAAATATTTATGCATGAAGCAAGTAGAGTAGCAGGCCTGTCCGACGTCTGTGCATGTTAAATTGTCCTTCAATAGCAATACTAAACGCCTTTATTTCCTAATATTATTGAAAACAAACTTACATTTGCAAACTATAGACTAGAAATAAGTTTACAGATAGAAGTAAATAACACAAATACATTTTTCTGTCAAATCGCATTCATAAATTTCGTACGAAACGATGGATCTTGGGCATAAATTAAGAACTGAGGCGTCCTTAGTTCAATGAAACATTTGTGCCTTTTTATCCCTTCTTGAGTTGAAGGCCTCAAAATGCGCTGCAGGCAAAAATTTGGAATTTTTCGAAATCAAAACAGCCTTGAATAAAGGAATTTATTTTAAATTACGTTGTCTTTGAAAAATAAATTTCACATTCATAAGTTTTCTGTTTAATACAATTTATATGTGCACTTTCATGACCTCTAGATTCTCAAAATGCAAAAATATACAGCAGTTTCGTCCAAAATCAAAATCCGATAAAACAAGGAGTCGCAGAAACTTGACAGATAGATCGAAACATATCATGTTGGTAACAAGTGACACGTGCCTAGCTTCATCCCAGTCCGTTAAAAAATAAAGAAATGGCGGCCGGAAAGTCGTTAACACCCGGTATAATTAAAAAATAGTACCTGATAATTTTCTTACTAATATAATCCACTTGACCTGACCAACTTCTAATAGTTCCTGTTAGAGACAGATTGTTATTGGATGAAAAAAGAAGCTTTTGAGTTCTATTATCATTTCATTTAAGTTCATTCAAGGTGAACCATATCTCAGCTTTACTTTGAGATTTTGAATCATGAATCAGATTATTCTAATTTTTATTAGCTGTTACTAGAATTGCATCATTAACGAATAGTGCACAATTTATTGACGACATAAAAATTTGTAAAATCATTACTATAAATTATTATATATATTATGATATTATGATTATTATATATTTCACAATTAGTATTTAATTAAATACAGTCCACGAAGCAATTCGGCAAGACAATAAACAAAAATGTGAACACGATTTTTTCTAAAACGATCACGACGTGGTAAAATTGCTTAAATAATAAAAAAGCTGATCTACAGTTGCGGCATGCCCCATTTAACACAAGTAAGGGAAAATACGAAAATCAAGTCCCATCAGTTAAAACTGATTGAATTCCTATCCGAAATCAATTCCCGTATTCCATAAAACAGAAGCTTACGAAGCAAGTTTTAAATGAGTAGGTACATGGCTAGGAACTTTCGTTAAATCCGTATTTATCCATTTTTTTCTTCTCCATTTTAATAAATATTTGTTACTGTGGGAGGTTAAACAAACAGTATAAAAAAATTAAATGTGGTTATTATCTCAGGATTATTAATTCAAACAGGTCTGGGAGGCTGCTAATAATTAAATTAAATTGATTAATACGATACACCTGATTTTTGACACTGGAGTTATTAACCAATAGCAAACAAAATTAAGTAATTAAATTCCTAAAACTTATTATATATTTTTTTATATAAATTGCACGAGAAATATTTAGAGTACAGTCAAATTGGTTTAATTCAATTTTTTTCAGCGACAGCATTCTACTAGAAATTTTATGATTGATTCTTATGTATTATGATTACGAAAAAAATATTTGCGACCAAAAATCCCTGGTGTGTCAAAAGTTATATGGAAATTTTTACGCGCTTTCACGGATTTTCTACTTATCTACTTAATATATCTTGTACTAGTAATCGAATGGGAATTTTAAAAATACAGACTTATTTGAAATAAAATTCTTAAAAAATATGGACCTGTCCGATATGTATAGGTCAATTCGCCATCTTGGAAAAAAATAGAAAACAGCAAAAATGGCCGTAAAAATCAAAATTGAATATCTTCTCGATAAGGAGTAATTTCACCAAAGTTAGCAAAAATAAAACTCATCCATGGTCAAATATAATGCACCAAACCCGGACGTTGCAAGTCAAATAGAACGGTCAAAGATGGTGGACGAAATAGAATTTTTAATTCTTCGTCAAGTATCAAGGAGGCTTTGTGAGTCACTTTTTTTTCTATACGATTGTAGGTTCTTTTAGGTATTTTATGGGGATAAAGTGCAGTTTTTACAATTTTCAAAAATGGAAATGATCCTCCTTTTTTTCACCCAATTTTCATCGAAACCAAGTGATACTATAGAAAGTCTCGTATAACTTCAAAAATTTAATACAAAATGAAACTTCATTAATTTGAAAAGGAAATTTATAATATATTTCATTTTGTTCCCCTGAAAGTTAGGTGAAAAAAAGGAAGGGTCAAAGAAAAGGCATTTTTGATCATTTTAAAAAATGCACTTTTTTGAAAATAAAAAAAGTTGAACTTTATCCCCTTATGTATTTTAACGAGATCTGGAACTAGATTATATTTTCATCTTATTCCGTTGAAGGGTTGGGGGGTGAATTGGGGTAAATGGGGGTAAATAGGTAAATCGAACCAGTAAGAGTCCATGCAATTGGTATTTAGTATATATAATAGAAAAAAAAATTAGCGTTAGCCACCCCCATCCACCCCTACCCTTTATTGAAGGGGTGAAAAAAATAAAATTGTGATTTAGTTTAGTGTCAATTTTTTTTTTACTTCATCCACCCCCACTCCCACTATCGATGTGTCATATCGTTTTATGGATTTTTATATTATTAAGTTCCATAAACAAATTTTTCTCATTGTGAGATTTGGATGGAAAATCTTGATGTGGAAGTGATTTCTTGGGCAGCGGTTTTTAGTAGAATGCCATTAAATTTTGACTGGGAAATTAAAATGTCTTAAAATTTCATTGCAGCAAACTTTTATCTTGTTCGGGATCTCATAAATGTGTAAAAAAAGTCGACTAACATCGGCTGCTGGAAAAACTTTCGAAAAGGGGGAAAGGCTTAAAAATGGTCATTTGCAAATATCTTGAAAACTACTAATTTTATCAAGAACTGTTAAACATGCAACAGTCGTGTCCAATTTAATCAAAAGTAGGCTAAGGTATGACTTTTTTTTAAGTTTAGTGTTTCTTCACCGCTTTCGCAAAGCTAAATTTCAACGCGTCTTTCGTGATTTACTCATAAACTGAGGTTTTGCAAAAAATATCTATTACAATGTTTAAACATAATTTAATTCCCTACAATTTGGCTTTTAGTACAACCCTCTACGGTAAAAATTGACCAAGTTATGGCTAGTTGTTAAAAAATCAGATTTTTATGAAAATTGGTATTGCAAATTTACTCCTTTAAATTGCATTTAAAGTCTTTTGTAACTTTTTAAATAGTAAATCGATTGGGATATATTATTTTACTTAATAATTTATATCGTAAAAAACATTTTCCTTATAAAAGGTGTTTTTGTCCAAATTTGTTTTAAACGGTTATCTTTAAACAAACAGAATAATACAAAATTCTATTTTGAAATAAAATTTATTCAATTATATTTTAAATGGGACCAACCGCGTTTAACTATCTTACTTACAGCGTCTTTTACCATCATTTGAATCTGATAAAAATTTTGGAAAAGAAAGCAAAACTTTATAATTATTGTCGATATTAATGAAGCCGAGGGTGAAACAACGCTCTTTATTTTTCCTGTCAAATTTTAGCGCAAAATGTTTATCTGTAGTAGAATAAAGTTTATTTAGCGAAAGCTATTTACAAAAACAACATAAGCGCTTAAAATAAAAAAAAGTCGAAATTTCAATCGTTTATTTAAGTGCATCGACTCGTCGGAGGACAATATTTTTCCAATATGTAGGTTATTATATTTATTTTACAATGGTATTAAGAAAAAATGTTTATCTTCATTTAAACTGTTTTTTTTAATATACTTATAATTTTCAAAATTATAGATATAAACATATTCAGATAATTCAGATAATTTTTATCAAATGAAAAACGGTAAATAAAGGGCACAGTTTCTCCGCGTTTCTTGCGTTAAAACTGATGCATTATTACATTGGATTTCTTCAATTATCCAAAAAAGTCAATATCTAGTAGTTTTTATTTTTTTACAAATTAACAAATTATCAAATATTTCATAGGTCCAGTGTGATTTAAAATTTTATTACCAACAATTTGGCATTTTTATTTTTGCGATGCGATTACTAGGACCGGAGATAATAAGGAAAATGGCAGAAAATTTCAATGTTGATACATAGATTGTCTTAATTGTATAAGCAAATGGACCGATTCTCATAGCACTTGTTATTGTACCTACAACAAACTAAAGCAATGAAATTGCTTCTGAGAATTCATTATTCACCTATTTTGATGCTTAATTTGACTCCACTAATATAATACAGTCTATAGAATGTGAATGTGAATGTCTGTGAATAATTCCTACAAAATTTTTTTTGTTTATTTACAAAAATGTCGTTGCCGCTACGGCCGCCATGTTTAAATAATGTCGGTTAAAATAAGTTCTTCTCAATTACCTCCTTTCCTGTTAGTTCTACCCTAAAATTAGGTATTACCAATATTGTAGAAAATAAAAAACTACAACAATTATATTATTTTGGGTATTTAGCAGATAACTTTCTCAGAAACCATTCGTTCCTTTCATATATCATTGATCTAAATCTGACTAAGCTAGAATATCAACAAGAAGTTCTTACGAGCCGAATTGTCAACTTCTTTCATATACTTACTATCTCTAACATTCAATATGAAAAATAAGAAAATAATCATTCTTTCTATATATTGAAGATATAAGTCTGATTATACCAATATACTATAAGAAACCTCCCTTACGAGGAATCCTTTCTAGTATCTCTAGCGTTACCTAGGAAATACTTCATCACAAACAAACATTTGTTACATTTCAAAGCCAAAAACTACTAAAAAGCACGAAGAAAAATAGGTATAAAATTTCACTCGCATGTCTTAATAAATAAAATATTTCCATCAACGTTCGACTGATCAAATCTCTCTAAAAATTATACAACTTTTTCCATTCTCTTTAGAACTCATCAGGTGAGATATATGTTCAATTCAAAAACAAAATTACTATTAAAAAATAAAGGGTATAGCCGGATAAGTAGGGTGAAACGGCCCCCGGCCCTACCTCCATTGAGAGAAGGAATATAGTTAGCAATAAGTGAAGGGAACATTTTTTCAAAATATTAACGCAAAAGGGTGGCGCGTTTCACGGGGTAACGAGGGGGATGAAATCCAAAGGATCAATTTTTTGTGCCAAAACGCAGCAACCGAAAATTGTATTGGAGAGGATTCTCTGAAAAAATTGTCGGTCAATTTGGGAAAAACTAAGGGCGAAAAGACATCGGTATACTTTTCAAATATTTTTAAGGGTAACTTCCCCTCGTTACACCACATTCAAATTTTTTTTGTAGCGTCATATAACAAATTTTTTTCGCAACGTGGTCGGAACATTACGTCATAGTGAAAAAAAATCACGTCCGTGGTCGAGTCTAGTAGTCTATGTAATGAAGGCAGAAAGAGTGTAAATATTTAGTGCAAAGACAAGATTACCTTTTCGAGGGTGATAAACATGATGGAAGTGGTGGGAGAAGTTTTTGACCGCCGCAACCCCCTGAAACGGCCAAAAACCACCCCTTTTATGGATCCCTTTATGTTTTCATATATAAACGGGTCTGGGGAGTGATTTATCGACGGGTTATACTTGAAATAAAATGGAAGGGGGTTATAGAGTAAATGGAATCCAGACAGCAGGCCTATGGGGTTGATTAAACCCTCCCGAGACGAGGGGTGGAAAATCATTTTTTTTTCAAATAATTCGGTTCAAATGCGTATCCCCCGTTTTCGGGGTAGCTGATCATGGGAAAAATTCATTTTTAGCTCCAACCCCTCGTCATCCTTCAAATGGGCAGAAACCACCAGAAAGCATGCTATCCAGGATTTACGGTTTTTTCGGCACATGATCGTTATTCCTTCATTTTTCATGGGAGAGAAGGTGGTAGCGACCTCGGGGGTTGCTTCAACCCTTCCAAGAGGTATAAAATTCATTGATTATATTTTTATCGTGCTCAGCGCCTGCGAAAACGGGGGAGGGCATATTGACGATCCAAAGTGTAATTAATGAATTTTACACCCCTTGGAATAGTTAAAGCAACCCCCGAGGTTACTACCACCTTCTCTTCCGTGAAAGATAAAGGGACATGCAGAGGAATAACGATCATGTGCCGAAAAACCTGTAAATCCTCTATAGCATGCTTTCTGGTGTGTGTGGGTAGTTTCTGCCCGTTTGAGGGATGAGGATGGGTTGAAGCTAAAAAATAAATATTTTCCCGTGATCGGCGACCCCGAAAACGGGGGGATATGCGTTTGAACCGAATAATTTCAAAAAAATGATTCCACCCCTCGAGATGGTTTAATCAAGCCCCTCGGCCTGCTGTCTGGATTCCACTTACTCTATAACCCCCTTCCATTTTATTTTAAGTATAACCCGTCGATAAATCACTCCCCAGTCCCGTTTATATATGAAAACATAAAAGGATCCATAAAAGGTCGTTTCAGCGGTCAAAAACTTCTCCCACCACTTCCATCATGTTCAGCACCCTCGAAAACGAGAGGGAAAGGTAATCTCGTCTTTGCACGAAATATTTACTCTTTCTGCCTTCATTACGCATAGACTACTAGTCTCAAAAGGCGCTACAAAAAAATTTTGAATGTGGTGCAACGAGGGGAAGTTACCCTTAAAAATATTTGAAAAGTATACCGATGTCTTCTCGCCCTTAGTTCTTTCCCAAATTGACCGACAATTTTTTCTGAGAATCCTCTCCAATACTTATCCAACATATATTTTTTCCAAAATCTTCGGTTGCTGCATTTTGGCACAAAAAATTGGTCCTTTGGATTTCATCCCCCTCGTCACCCCGTGAAACGCGCCACCCTTTTGCGTTAATATTTTGAAAAATTGTTCCCTTCATTTATTGCTAACTATATTTCTTCTCTCAATGAAGATAGGGCCGGGGGGCCGTTTCACCCTACTTATCCGGCTATGCCCTTTTGGGAAATTTTGTAATCTACAATATTGGTAACAACTAATTATTACGGAGGAGTAACGGAGGGGAGAGATAATTGCAAAAATTTGCAGGGAAGCACACATCGTAAAATATTAATAGGGAAAAATAGCTTAAATAAAAGTTGTAGGCTTTTTTCGTTTTCTACAATACTGGCAATATCTAATTTTATGGTAGAACTAACAGCAAATTAGATAATTGAGAAGAACCTATTTTGGCCGTTATTTTTTCCACATGACAGCCGTGGCGGCGACGATATTTACGTAGAAAACATTAATGAATGATTGTGGAAACTTCCCGTACAGTATACATGCAAGAAATTCCTTGTAGGAGTTATTCACGGATCAACTGACAGATTGACTACTAATGTGGGGGGTGAACACTGTACTGTTACTCACAAAACACCCTATATAACCTCCTTGGACCCCACGTATCGTATATGATACCTCGGTTCTAAATTTTTTTCTCGGCTCATAGTTGGGAATCATGAATTGTACCTGCGAGTACCATATATGATATGCGCCCAGAATTGCGCACAAAATTTTGCATGCAAATCGGACGCGTTTTAACCTCAGTATTGATTTGTTTATGTGAGTGGACACTTAAGTTATGGCAACCATTAAGGAAATAAATCGTTTGAAATGTAAGTAGTCTATATTTATTGATTTTAGTTATCAAATTGAATGAAATAATGTTAGTTCTGAATAGTAATATGTTGCATTTAATTGGCTTAGCTGAAATCTATTTTTTTTTACCCTTGAACTTAAGTTATCAATACTGATACCTTGGATCCCTCTCAATACAAAAATACAAATATTGCAAACTACTTCTAGGTTCGCTCACGCAGGAAGAACTGCAGCTGTTGGCCGATAATATAGGCTTGGATGATTCGAAGGTGGATGATAATCTTCTTTGTGATGAGGAGGAAGAAGAAGATGATTTTGCTTGAACCGCAGCCAGCCAAGATCAAGAGGAAATAGTATTAGAAAGAGAAAATGAAGGTGGTGACGACACCATGGAAAGTACTCGTCGTACAATGATGACGAACCGTTGATAAAATTACTTCCAAAAGGAAAAAAAAAGAAAATGGAAGAGGACAACTTTTGGAACGAAACTGGATAAATATCAACCCCCTGCTCAAACCCCATTGTTGCCAGAGAATATTCCAAAACCCATCAAAAATCGAGGTCAAAGTGCAGATATGCGGGCTGCAAAAACCCGACATTTTCAAAATATCAAGTTTGTAATAAATTTTTATGCTGTAGTGTTCAGCGAAACTGTTTTTCTGAATTCCATAAATAAATTTGAGACCTAGAATTATTTCATTCTTGTCGTGTTAAAGACCCAACGTATCATATATGATACCCAATTTAAAAAAAAAACCAAAAACTTTGTCGAAAATGTGGGCACATTACAGTGTTATTTAGACTCCATTGAATAACATTATGTTACATGATATTAATATTTTAAGACAAATTAGTTGTGGGCCCGAGGAGGATAACCCTTTAACGTTATAACTTTTAGAAACATACCAGAGAAAATAAGAAAACTTTTGAAAATGAAATTTATAGAGTTACTTAAATCCACTAGAAAATATGCTTATCACCGGAAGTGGTTCGGAGAATTGAATAGCCGAGCTGGAATCTACAGTATCGTGCGATCCAGCCATAACCGGAAAGTGATGGACAAAAATGATAACAATATGCTAATGGAGCTGTTTCCACAAACATCATAAACAAGGAACTTTTACAAAAGAGTCATTTGTTGGCATTAACATAACGAGCACATTGACACAATTAGATGCCAGGCGAACAGTTAAACGACCCCACTTAAGAGATACACGCGAAAATATTGAAGGAATTTGACTAATACTACAATATGATAATATGAATTTGTGTAAAATATAACAACTTAAGTTTCCTTCGATTTTTTTAAATATCCGCGTTTTCAGTTGCCAAGCCTTTATAAATGACCCAAGTGGAATGTTCTAACTTAGGAACAACGAATATATATATAGATCTTTTGTTCTATTTTCTTTAACTTTTATGAAACTCGATGATTCACCGGAAATTCATAAATTTTCCTTTCTAAGTTTTTTATGTTTTCCACAGGGAGATAGCCTGCTCTGGTTTGAGTTTATTGGGGTTTCATTCTAAATTGACTTAAATAAGTTTTTGGAGATAGTGATAAAAGAAACGAATCAAAGTAACAATATAAATAAATAGCAAGATTGAACGCCGGCCGTTATGCGATATTTAACAAAATTTATTGTTTTTCTCAGTACATTTTGAAAATCTACATATATAAAACTGACTGCTTTTCCTTCCAGAGTCTTTATATACATCCCGATGAGCTACAAGATAGAAATGTGGCTTTTATAGGAACACGAGAATGATGGGAAAAATCCTAAACCTGAAAAATTCGAACAGAGTCCAAATCTAGAGATTGCAATTTCGCATTCCTGTAGGATCTCGCACTAATTTCTTGATCGCGTGCGTGATTGGTTGTGTGAGAAAATGAACGATGAAAATGAGTGGGCGTGAAAGCATTGTGTACGCAATAAAGCGTGCGGAGAAACGTTTATTTCTCCAGTAATTTCTTGAATTACATTTTTCTTCTATTATATTTCGAATATTTTTAAATCTGTGACTGTTTAAGCTAATCTAACCAAAGTATTAGATAAGTTAATATAATTTTGTTTTGTTTTATGTATTATGCTTTCAGTTCATTGTCAATAGGATAAATGTTTCTTTTTTAAAATCTGGTTTAAAATTTTAACAAATTACTTTACCTTATATTGCTAAATAATTCTTTATTAATAATACACAAATTATCATCGCATAAACTGGATATAGTAAATGGACAGTAGAAGTAATAACAGTGCCAAGTCGAATGTGTGCGCATACCGGACGCTATCCAAGTGTCATTTTCCTGCCTCACCAGTTTCTTAATGCATTTGTATCACATTCTTCAGTTTATGCTTAGGCATAATATTTTTGAAAAATGAACTTATTTTAAAGGTGTAATGTAATGTAATATAATGTAACGTATCGTGACGTAAGGTAATGTAATATAATATACCGGCACGGTAACTATACGGGCTAAAATGTATTGTGTGGCTAGCACACTTGTTCACCCAGTCTATAGGGTGCTGACTTCGATCCCCAGCAACGATATTGGCAATATCTTCAAATGTGTAAACGCTTCCAGACAACCGTCGTTTTGGATTTGTTGTCTAATATGTTGGTCCATTTACTAATGAAAAAAAGTTTTAACTTCATTGATTTTGATCATTTTTTTTTTCAATTTCGGAAAAAGTTTTAAAAAGTTCCCCATAGGTAAGAAGGTGTGCTTTGTATTTTTTCAACTGTTATTAACAAATAAGTGTTTTTTTAATATACTGAACAACCCCGACAAATCTGAAATTGTTTACAACCCCAGAGATTATAGAAGAAAAAAAATTATTTACTATTGGCAGTTCCAGATAGTTCATCAATTCGTCAAGTTCTCTAGCAACAAGTCAACTACAGCGCATCTACATTCAAGCTTGTCTATACAACTAGACACTGCCGCTACATACACAAGACGTTCTAAAACGCGACATAGACGATTTTTCGAATTAAAATTATTTTTCAAGTTTTAAAATAACGGCCAGAATTTCAATTAAAAATTATTTCAGTTTTTTTTTAAGATCGGACATAGTCGATTTTTATAATAAAAATTGCTTTTCAACTTTTAAAAATTAACCGAATTTCTATTAAAATAAATTTTTGGAGTTTTAAGGGTGGACATTAAAAATTTTTCAAGTGAAATAGAATCAAACTCAAACATTTTCTTAGATTATTTTTTTAAACAACACTGAATCGCCCCAACGACATTTACGATCGACCCAACCAAGAAGCTGGCAGGACCTTTGAATTGCTGGCGCCTTTTTTCAAAATTCAAAGTTTTAGGGGTTGTACCGAATCCATCCACTTACAATGCAATCCATGTCGAGTTTCCTGTTACCTGTCACCTCACATTAATCCCTCCCTCACCATTCTTTGTATGGGGATGTTTGTTTTACTGCTTATATGAAATGCAATAATTTTTTCTAATTTTTTCTACCATTACTAAGATTCGTTGTCTTCTCTATACGAAAATACAGCTCTATGAATGCACTAGTTTTCTGAGTTGATAGGATTTAGCAGAGTGAGAGGAAAATTTAATTTCGGTTTATTCTAAATATTTAAAAAATCTTAAATGGTATAATCTTTAAAATAGTTTCAGATACTTCTCATTGCTCTATGATATTCAACCATATACATTAATTAGGAATTATTTTCTTTGACAAACTACAATATTGAAGTAGAACAGAAATTTACAATAAAAGATCTATATAGTTGTATTCGTTAGAACAATAGTAAGTATCTAAAACAATTTTAAAGAATATACTTAGTTTTTTAAATACTTATGAGTCGAAAATAAACGCATATTTCCCTTTCACTCTGCAAAATTCTATCTTTAAACTTAAACTGCTTATATCATGCTAAAGAAACTACAATTTTTGTTAACTTGACCATCTCAAATTAATTATGTTTTTGTGTACAAAATTAGACAATGATGTCAGACACGGAAATATAAAAATTTTTAAGCGATTCAGAAATGTCTTCAATTTCAAAAATATATTTTTTGTTACAATCGATGCAGTAGTTTGGAAGGTATGACCTGAAAACCTCATTATTTAAAATTCAACGACGAATAGCTCTGAAGATAGGCGTTCTAAGAAAAAATGGTTATATGTACCTACTTTTAGTGTTATTTTGACCCAATTTCGTGCTCCCCAAGTATTGCCTCATACTCCAGGTTCACCCCGTATATATGTATGCACTATGTTAATTACCACTCTAAAATATTACTTTTGCATTTTAATTTATATTTTTTGCCAGAGTAAAGTGTACAGTCAAAAAAGAACTGGCACTAAGAGGCCACTCGATCAGTAATAACATAATGGCGCATCGTGTTCAGCTTTCGATCAAAAGCTGCACCAGAATTTACTGAAAAAGAAATGATTTAATTTCGAGGTTGAATGGGTTCCGCACAAATGGCCCAATATGATACGATCTTTCATCTTTGCCAGCAAATTTCTGATATATGACCTTTAAAACGAAATAAAAATATAAAACTTTTCAAAAATATGTGATTTAATAAATAAAATTTATTGAATCCATTTCGACCTACAGAATATAAATAGGAACGTATGTGTAATCTTATCAATATATACAAAATAGTTCTATATGGATCAATATATACATATTACAGCTACTAGAAGTTTTAAGTTAGAAACATTATCGTATGCATTAAATTTCGTTTCTTTGTATGATTTAATAGTAAATGCGCCAAAGGCACATTTCTATATTATGCAGTAGCTTGCTAATTTATAGAGGGGGGGGATGCCACATCTTTTTAGGTAGTTGCACCACCGCCCCCTCCCCAGAAAAAAATAACCAATGGGACTGAAAGATAAGTTTTGAGAAAAAAAAATTCTATAAAATTTTTCAATTAAATCGTCTTAAGTTATAACAACTCGAAAATTGCGATTTTAGCTTGCGAAAATACGTACACTGAAAAGAATGTACGTAAAATTACAGCCTAGTACTATTTTATGTTTTTTTTTTATACCATATTGCTTCACCATGATGTTTTATTACTACGATGTGTTAAGTATACTTAAGTTGAGTTTATTATTTTGTGTATTTATATTTTATACCATAGTGCTTGGGAATGAGGTTTTATTTTAAGTTATTTACTCTGATGTATGTTTAGTTTAGTGTATTATTTTGTGCAGGTATATGTATTATGCAGTAAAAACAATATTCTCCTAACATGTGGCTTTTATTACATACATTTAATTTTTTCTCTTTGTGCTACATCAGGGAAAGCATGTACTTGCTTTTATCTATAATTGCATATTGTATATATGTCAAATTTATTCTATGTAAGTATAATTTAGTAGATTTGAAATCTAAAAAAATGTGAAAACGCGTTTTTTGTTTGTGTTTTGTTTTTGATTGTACTTAAAAACAATAAATTTGAGCCATTCATGTTCACTGAAAATCACATGCACCCTGTAAATTTGCAACAAACATTGTTAAGAATTCGCGTAAAAGCACGTGAAGTTGTGGCCTCCATGTAACTATGCCAACAAAACTCAGAAATTCGTGTAAAATCACATTGTATAATTACGGCCTTCATGTGCAATTACGCGGAAGAATTATAAGAGTATACGTAAAATCACATCACATTGCGCATGTATTTTTACAACAGTGCTGTAGTTTTTACATTCAGTCTGTGAAACTCTCATTATCACTGGTCACAGAACTACACACTGTAAAAAGGTATTTAATGTAAAATTAGCTGTCAATTTAAGGAATTATGTAAATTTTATACGTATAAATAATTATAATCACATTTATTTCTGTAATACTTATGTAAAAATACACATTGCAGTGTTTTTGCACTATGTTTTCCAAAATTGTTATATATACAGATTTTATGTAAAAATGTTTTTTCAATGTAGGTATATTAAAAGGATTCTCGTAAAATAACGCGAAAAGTATCACATTTAGCGAAAAGTGCTACTAAGACCAACGTCGGTATCAACCCAAAAGATTATTGCGGAAGTTCCTTATTAACATCTGAAAGCTATTGCTAACATAACAACTTTCTAATTAAGTCTTTATTTGTCGATTGCTTATTTTTGGTGAGAAACTTTTTATAGCAGATTTTAAACTATTTCTGGAAAGTCCAAACAAATTATGAATTTCATACTTCCGAATCTTTTCGAGTATATATAGGTATGCCAGATATTGAAAAACTCCCATCTAGACAACTTGTAGAATGTGTCTAAAATATCCGACTTTGCAAAATAAGCCCAACATCACTCTAATATAATATGGAACACATGAAGTTAGTCTACAGAAGTTTAATTTTTGTATTTCTATAGTTTAAAGATATTTTAGAGCAAAATATTTTAAACGGATAATAGCCTATCTAAACACATATTGAAACTATATGAAACGTTATTTTTCAAGAAGGCATCAATAAAAAGCGTACGATACTATACACTACATTGTCACTAAATAATCCTCACCTGCCCATTCCTAGGGAACTTGCACATAAAATAAAATTGAAAGAAAACACTCAAAATCGTAGACTAACATCATTAAAATCTCCATAGATAATTTTTTTTTAAATCTCTTCCAGAATGTAACGTTTCGCTTAAATTAAAATTCATTTTTAGACAAAATCTAGTAAAACTCACTATATTTCGACACGCACTCTACATTATATTTACTATCTTTAAATTAATAACGCCCAGACCATTAATTATTTGATAATAGCCTTGTTGTTTAGATGTAGGATATCCCTTTTTGTGTATTTATATTTAAACAGTCTATTTATCTCTTTGTTATGTTGTTTTATTTTGCTAGCAGCTCCTTATCGTTATTGTTGCACATATAACGTAAAAGGAACACCGTTTTATTTTGAGTTTTATTAATTATTCGATCTAACACAATTTGTAAGTTGAGGTATATGATTTAAGTTACACACATTAGTATCGTGAGTTGCCTAGATAGTAATTTCTCAGGTTTATTTCTATTTTAAATTAATACTGTAATTTTGCGCAGATTTTGGAGTAGGGTCAGAGGTTATTTCTTGTGGGACGTTTAGATAGGGAACTCATTTCCAACTCTATAGCAGCCTTAACAAGTAAGCCCAAAGTTAAGATAATCTAAAGACATGTACAGTGTCACTTGCGTAGTTATCTGGTCCCACATTGGGCGCCAATGTTACACTTGTATTTGGCTTCGGAAAAACTATAATTATTTATACCTGTTTTTGAATTAGTTTACATTTTCTTTTGTATTTCACTGAAATTTCCAATTTAAAAGGTGATTAATAAATGGTACATTTTATCTTAAAATTTACATATTTCTAATTTATTGGTTTGTGTCTGTCTTATTATCAGGCTTTTCCACAACAGTCAGTTTTGTGATTAGGGAGGGTAGAGTATTATTATCAATTTTACTGTGGATGGCGTCCTTTTTTATTAACAACTATATTTACTTCCACGTCCAGTGGAAGTATACTAACGACAAAATTTTAAAAAAAAATTGTTATTGTTCAAATAGGCTTAGAATGTCATGAGTCGTCAAGATTTTAAATTTGAGCGAAAAAAGAATTTCTGTCGGTCAGTCGGTCTCTCTGTAACTTTTTTTGTGCGCACGTTTACTCTGGAACCGTTTAAGATATTGACTTGAAATTTGGTACACATATGTACTTTAATGAAGTCTGTAACTAGATTATCATCATCTTGTTCCGTCGAAGGGTTGGGGGGTAAATTGGGGTAAATTTGGGGTAAATAGGTAAATCATGCAGGTAAGAGTCCATAAAATTGGTATTTAGTGTATATAAGAGAAGCTAAGGTCTCAAAAAAATTTTTGGCATTAGCCACCCCCATTACCACCCCCACCCCATTATTAAAGGGGATGAAAAAAATTTGTGATTTAGTGTGTGTAGAAGAACCAGAAACCTCAAAATATTCTTTTACTTCATCCACCCTCACTACCACCCCCTTATCACCACCCCCACCCCACTACCGATGTAGGGTATCGTTTTATGGGTTTTTGGGGTAGAGGATTTCAAATATTATATTATTAAAGTTCCATAAACAACTATTTCCACATACAATTTTTTTTCGTTGTGAGTGACTTAGATAGAGAATCTGGATGTGGAAGTAGTGATTCCTTGGGCAGCGGTTTTTTACTCCCTTTTTGATCACGAAACAAATTAGTTGGGCAAATATCTGTAAAATTATTAGTTCTCTCCCTAACTCATATAAAGTGGATTCACAAACCCAGCTAGTCGTTGTGATTTGGTTGAAATATTTTTATTTATTGCCGAAATCAGGTATAAATAATTATAATTTTTCCAAAACCAAATACAAGTGCAACAAGAAATATAAGCGATTAAAATCTGCCTAATTTTACCTACTCTTGAAATGTGACGTCAGACCGAGCCAGTCGGACGATGGCATCTAGCGACACGATTTTTACTTTGGCTTTGGCAATTCCGCATGCGCATTTGCATTTTATTTTTGTCAGAAACAACTGGCAGTGAACACATATCTAACCTAAAATTTAAATACCACGTCGTCTAAAAGCCCATAGCCAGATACGTTTTCATTAGAAGAACATCTTCGGTATTAGTTGATTTTGAGTGATATTTGTTATTTATATATAAACTTGTGTGGTAAACATTTTAGCTAAAAATGGCTTATGCAGGTTTTTCAAAATGACTATCAGACAATTTACCTAATGTAGATATGTTTATGGTGGCTTCATACATTAAAGAGTTTTATCTAAGGAAATGAAAGTTTATGACACTTTATTTAATGGTAAAATAAAATAAGCTTTAACACTGACCTGTAACTGTAATATAATATCTTATCTAAAAACTCAGTTCTTGATATTTTGGCTATACTTACGTTAAAATTATCTTCACATACATAAATGGCGTTGTTCTTTTCTGAAATATCCCCTATATTTCTTCTGCACGCCTTTAGCCATTTTTATTGTCGATTTTTATCTTCAGGTACGTGAATAAAAATTTTATTTGCTGTTTTAACAGTTGTATTAGTACACAGTGACACTATACAGTATTTATAATAAGTATTTTCCATTTCACAACACAAAACAGAATCATAAACTAAGCAAAATCTACAAAATACGTCGAATAGCACACGTAAATACACAACACAATGCAAATCAAATGACGGCTCGAGCAGCCTGCCGCTTACCATCAAAGTAGAATTGCTGTCGGTAGACGTTTTCACTGAGTGACGTCACAGCGCTGTTCGCGAGAATTTCAACTTTACCCTTTTATTGCAAAGTATATAAGTACTGCGATTTAAGAGCTGATATTCGGTGTAACATGTTTTTATACATAATCACACTTTAATGAAATTTAAAAAATGGACAAAGTTCCCTATTCTCGTAGTTCAATTTTATCCAACAATTCTAAATCCAAATCCGTTATTATTTATATGTGATGAAACAACTGTGTTGACGAAACAATTATCACCCTTCCATACATTTTATGGAAATAATTCAAGATAATGGCAAAGCAGTTTATTATGTTCAGTGATTTTTTAAGTTAAGGTCGTTTCATAATAAAGGAAAGGAATGCATGTCGGAAACTGCTAATTTATGATTAATTTTGATTGATGATGACGTTAATGCCCTCTACTTAGCCTTCAGTTTTTATTAAAAAGGAAATGCCTAATGTAATAATACGCAACTCTTTGATTGTCTTAAGAATATGAAAAATTTCAGACTTTTACAGCCACAAAAAATCTTTTGTGCAATGAATATTACGCTAGACAGTGGTCTTTGGAAAAATAGGTAGCATGTATATTATCAACCAATAGTTTCAGTTTATATAAATTGAATACTGAATGAATATGTATTTTAATCTTTCAATATTACCTGTTAGATGTAATAAAAAGTAGTATTTTAATTAACTATTTTCCTTATGGAAGAAAAACTACGCAAGTTTATACCAATTTCTAAAAGCATACTGTTATAGAATATGAAGATCATTGATCAATAAGTATACATGCAGCATTTTCTGAACTACTTGAATCAATCTTAAATGCACAACTTAGAGAATATTTAAACAAAAATAATCTTTTGCTCGTACACTAATCGGGATTTATATATTATTTTTTTATAGATAGAAACATGCACTGTGGCTCTACTCTAGACAGGGTGCGCCACTTAAAACTCCCCAGACTTGTAACTTTCCTATTTTTTTAAGCGACGACCATGATGAGCACATCAAATCGTAGATATTTTTAGGCCTTTAAACATGCATACAGAGTGATTTAAAAAAAAATTGGAAAAATTGTTAAGAAAGGGAATATGATATTTTTTACTTCACCCTGTACATGAATTGTGTTAATGTTTTTCTTATAAAGAACTGTGCGTCTGACGAGAAAAACGCAAGAGACCATTTTCATGTAGAATTGACCAGGCTAATCAGAAAAAATATCCACATGGAAAAATGTCAGTGGCGTACCATTTTAAGACTCAATCGCTCAAGAGACGGAAACTACCTGGGTCTATATAATTGTTGAAGGAGAAAATTGTGAAATAAATATATTTTATTTCTGTTCACATAGTTATTGAAAAATTATTTTGGGTATTCAGCAGATAACGTTGATATAATTAATGTCTAACATGTAATATGGACAAACAAGAAACTATCCGTTTCTTCCATATACTGTTGATCTAAATATGATCATCTGATCAGCATGCCAACCAAGAAATCTCCCTTCCGAGACATTTTATGAACTTCTTTAATACAATTAATATCTAACATCCAATAGTGTGGTTTTATTCAACTTTTTATTATGCAAAATTTGGATTTTTCATTTTTGCCATATCGGAGATAATAAGGAAAATAGCCGAAAATTTCAATGTTAAACATAAATTGTTTAAATTATACAAGAAGCAATGCGATTTAATCCAAGACTTCTCAGTAAATTAAAAAAATAAAATTTCTGCAGCCAGAGAATTCATTATTACACAACTTTTATGAAAACAAGGAAAAATAAAAGACATTTACCTCTGGAAATATCTCGTGCTTTAACAAATAGATAATCAGCTCGAAGCTGAAGGGAATTTTAACCTTCCAGTCTCATCCCAAACAATGGCGGTATGAGACTACGGTGTTGGTGTCTCCTAATACTTATCCTCATGCGACCTCACAATACGGAGTGAACGTAGCAGAGCTGCCTGTTACATTCTACGGTCTATTTTTAATCCATTAAGAAACTATTAAAATTTGCTAAATTATAAGTTTTATTTTTTTTTTTTTTCGAAAAAGTACTTAACACCGCTACTGCTTTAAAGGTACTTGAGGCATGACAGAATATGGCGCGTAAACAAACGCTTTGAAGGTCTAAATGTTGGAAACTCCTCGAACAGGAAAGCGCGAATATGACATAATAAATTTTAATTGGTTAGTGTGCGTAACCATTTCCAGACTTATGTGGGAGAAGCGGGACGTAAAAAAGATAACGTAACGATTTTATCGGAGAGTTGTAGGGGCAAAAGCTTCTTCCCGGTGGTCTAGAATTGGACGGCTTTGGCCGTCCAGCCCCCAAAATTGTGTTGCTTATCAGAAATAAGTAAAGTAGTGAAGAATAATTATACGTAGAATTTGTTCGTGTAGTTATAGCTGTTTTAAGTGCAGATTAATAATAAAGGACATTATTGTGACAGTGTTTAATATACACAAAATGGTATAGTTTTGCATTTTGGCATAGTTACGGTCGATACTAATCTATTATTTGTTTATGTAACCACCAAATAGTGCATTCGCCAGGTTCCAGAAGTTATTGACGTTAATGTTCCAGCAGGTATTGTAAGTACAAAAACACCTATATTTCTTCAGTGTCCTAGCATTTTCATCGTATGCTTTGTGCGGTTTCGTTAAATTCCACTTCTTATAATGTGTAACTTTCGTGTCTATCCCGTGTTTGAACAGAATCAAAAATGCATTCGAGAGTGCGTCCATTAAAAAAAACTTATGAACATATTTCTATGTATAGTAGATGTACAGTATTATAATGTGCACAAGCACAGCATTTTACAAACGTAAATTTAAGCTGAACATGCTATTATGCATATCATTTTTTTTTTTGTAAAAACCTTTACCTACATTTAGAGATTTGTTTATTGATTTAAGTATCAAAACATCGATATCTGTGTCTACCTTTTATTTAATATTTGTTTGTAGAATATTATTATAGTTAGCACATTTTTATTTGCCCTTTGCTCTATCGACTTTATGTAATATATTTGTTATATTTTTAATGTTAAATTTTATTTCAAAACTATGCCAATTGTAATTTTACTTCCACATCCAGTGGAAGTATAGTAACGACAAAAAAATTTTAAAAAATTTTTATTGTTCAAATAGGCTTAAAATGTCATGAAACGTCGAGATTTTAAGTTTGAGCGAAAAAAAATTCAGTCTGTCGGTCTGTCTGTGTGTAACTTTTTTTTGTGCGCACGTTTACTCCGGAACCGTTTAAGATATTGACTTGAAATTTGGTACGCTTATCTAATTTAACGAGATCTGGAACTAGATTATATTTTCATGTTGTTCTGACGAAGGGTTGTGGGATAAATTGGGGTAAATTTGGGGTAAATGGGTAAATCAAGCAGGTAAGAGTCGATAAAATTGGTATTTAATATATAGAAGAGAAGCTAGGGTCTCAAAAAAATGTTTAGCATTAGCAACCCCCATTACCACCTTATTAAAGGGGATGAAAAAAAAAATTGTGATTTAGTGTATGTACAAGAACCGGAAACCTCAAAATATTTTTTTACTTCATCCACCCCCACTACCACCCCCTATCACCACCCCCACCCCACTACCGATGTGGGGTATCGTTTTATGGGTTTTTGGGGTAGAGGATTTTAAATATTATATTATTAAAGTTCCATAAACAATTATTTCCACATACAAAGTTTTTTCGTTGTGAGTGACTTGGATAAAGAATCTGGATGTGGAAGTAGTGATTCCTTGGGCAGCGGTTTTTAAATTGGGACCTATCCAGGTAAATATAAAAGTAAAGTTTTGATAAAGTAATAAATTTTCTAATATAAATATAAATGGTATTTAACCCGTTTTCCAGTTTAATTACAAACTCATGTTTTACTAAAGTCCCTGTACTTAATGCTTCTGGGTTTCATTGCAACATTAGGTCCATTCCTTTGCACAAGAAGTGTAACACTTAAGTGACAGAGATGGTATCAATTTGGATATCATAAGTTAAAGAGAGACAAAATTGCACTAGTGCAGCTCAGTGCCACACTTTTAGTGCAAAGGAATATGCCCATTTCTATCTGCTATACAAGAGAACTCAATAACAAACATTCTCTTTTCAATCAAATCCAGAAGCACTACATCTATGGCTTGATGGCATCTAGCTTTCGAGTTGCTGAGAGACATTCATTATTATTATGGTTATTGTTATTATTTATAAAAAGGCAATCGACGTAACAATTGTATTTATTAAGCAGCATTAAATCAAGGAATTTATGGAAGGATTAACAAATAATTTCATGTAATAGCACTTTTCGCAGTCATTACTTGCTAATGGAATATCCAAGCTAAGTCGACTGAAAACTCTATTCAATTAATTTTTTTCTATGTAAGATGCAAAGTAAAAATTCAGGTACCTGTGTTGCAATTACTCATCGTTATTTCCGCCTCTCCATTTAAAATGGGAGGTTTAATACCTTTAAATTACACAGCGTACCTACCTTAGACATGAAATTATTCAAATTAGTATTTTTCCAAGCTAAACTCTTTCGGTGTGAATTATGTGAATTATGAAAGTTTCATGAACAAGAACGTAGAGTTGTATGAAATCTATGAGGGAAGAAAAGATGTCACAAAAGATAATATATAAGAAATCAAAAAAAAAAAAAAATAGAGAATAGCAGACGGTTTAAGGATTTTAAGAAAATAAAAATGAATAAGGGAGGATTTTTGGGAAATTAACTCTCAAATAAAATAAATAAAAAATTTTTTTTCGAGATAGGCTTTTATTAAAACTGCAGTAAAAAGAAAAATCCTGCTATCAGTATTTTCAGGTTTAGAAAATTAAAAGCATGGGGCGCCCACTAAATGTTGGAATGTATATTATATATACATATACATATACTTCTGATGAGCGCCAGTCCCCTGTGGTGGTGGTGTGTTTATTTAGTTCTAGTCTGTTTTTATTTCATCAATACTTTGAGTTCTAATTAAATTATTTTTGACAAGTAAATTAATCCTTACATGTTTGTTTACTTTTTTTCATGATAATAAATGATGATGTTTACTTATAAGTAGTAAACAAAATAATAACGTATTGTAAAAGTTTTGCTATCAAACTATATTGCTGTGTTACTGATCGGCCATATTACACGAATCATGCTCTTTAGACTCATAACGGTAACGGAAAACAACGAAGAGCTGTACAAAAATAATAACCGTTTTTTTTGACAATAAAGCATTGCAGATAAATATTTCACTAAAAATTGCTCCGTTCTTTCTTGCAGATATCAATATTATATCACAGAAGTATGCAACTATCTGTAATAGTAATATTAAAATGACCAATGTTGAAGTTTACAGTGCACTTTGTTTAGAAAATGTTTGTAATATTTATTAACCACAGTTTCGAGGACAATTTGGCAGCGCTTGAATCTGTAAAGAATCCCAAGTAGCACCTTAAGTCAGAATTACGTAATGTAGCCCTCGTTTTGGTCCCGTTTTCCCGTTTAACCTAACCTAATTGACTTAAAATTTACGTAAAATATAAGTAAATGGGGAATGAGACGACGTCATGAATACCTCTTAAATAAGACTGCTCAGTTATAATGACCTATTGGTTATAGAACATATTTCCCTGAACAAGTAATTTAAACGTAAAAATTTTGTTTAATTGTGGTCGTTGATAGGTAATATTTACCAAACCAGTTATCCTCTTTCAACTGCAATCTTTCTTTCTCAGAAATAACTAATAAGATTTTATTTACAACAATATTGATTTACTTATAAGTCACGAAGCATAAGCAGCAAAGACATAACTAGAAACCATCAGACATCTCTATTATAATGATGGAGTAGGAGTGCATCATATAATGTCATACGTAGTTGGGAAATAATGTGTCCACTTCCTCTCTGTGTGTGTTTTTTACTGCCAATCAATTTTCATGGTAAATATATCCATTCTACCTCGGAATATTAAAGGGGCCTCAAGTATTTTACGTTTTTAAAGAAAAAAAAAATTTTTTTAGCTTAAATGTATTTTAAAAATATTTGTAAAAGCCTATTCAGTTGCCCAGCAGGACATTCCTGGGGCATAAAATATTATAATATTGTACTTTATATCTGTTAAATAACCTTATATTAATGATTTTTTTCAATTAAATACTCATCAAAATTTCATTGTAAAATGGCCTCTTACAGCTGGTTGAAAAATATGGCGAACATAGTGCCATGCGACTTCGAAGTATTCTCTCCCAATATTTTAGGCCTCTTTGACGTTTTTCCTTGAGACGAAGTGTTGAAACTTATATTATTTACTTTAAAGTTAAATGGGACCAATATAGGTTAAAATAATTTTGTAGTCTTCAAAATTGTAAAATCTTTAAAGTTCATGCAGAACTAAATTGGTCATATTTCCCAAATTAGGTTAGAAGATTCGGTAAATTGAGTGACGTCACTTCTGCTTCTAACCTCAAACTTCTTTGGCTGCAATTGTTTTGTGAGTTTGTGGTTTATTCCTTCAATTTTCTCTTGTATTTTGTCAATAAAAATGGATGTGTTTTGTTTTGAATGTGAGAAAGTATTCTCCAGCCAGTCAGCGTTAAATCGGCACAACAGAATTGTATATAAATAAACAAATCCGACGTATTTATATCAAATCTACGGTGCCCAAAAGATACCTGTGCTTAGAGTGCAAATTGTGTTTTAACTTTAATAACGACTTGCGTTTGCATTTGATAGAAAAACATGATTACATCACAGATTCGGTGAATTTGGAATTTAAAAATATTTCAGGTAAAATAATTAATGTTTTGTTGGTTAGTTTAATACTTTATTTTTTATTTGAATAAATGTATTAACAGAAAATATATCATATGAAACTTGTTTTTTAATTCTTAATTACTACTTCCCCATCTATCAACTTAAATTTGTTCATAGGTATAGGTTTAAAGCTTCTATAGGGCCATAAACCATTTTTACAACTTCTCTTCAGTGAGTAGGTACATTCAGGAACACTGAATACAATCCAAATAAAGTCACTCAGTTACACTACTAACACTACTGAACTTCACTTAGCTTTTCATTCTGCAAACTAAGTACTGAAATCTAGAGAAAAAAAATAGTTATATTGTACTAAACTCTCTGAAAGATTAACAACTGTTTTACGTGATATAATGTAGTCATTACTTCGAATGCAAACAAGTCAGTAATAGAAAAGTTGAAATACAATTACAAGTATCTTTAAGTACACCGCATATTCGATATAATTATAATTATGTCCTATTTGCTTATGCACTTTTCAGCTGTGCCGACTAAAGGTTGACTGGCTGTAGAATACTTTCTCGCATTTAAAACAAAACACCTCCAATTTTATTTTTAAAAACACGAAAACAGAAAACCCAAACAACAACAAAATAAATTGCTACAAATTAGGACATTATCCCTCTAATAAAGTACAGTTGACACTGGGAAGAGCATCAACATAAAACAATCATTATAGTCCTTTGAAGTAATTTAGACAATGAAAACGTAATTTTGCTTTGCAGGGAAGGGACCTAATTCTATTTTTTAAGTAAAAATAACTTTCAGGACATTTTATGAAGTAATATTTGCCTTTAGGTTAAACACATATGCTAGGTTAGTGGAGAAGTAAAATTAGGGTAAATTTTACCTAAAATTGGAACTAGTTGTGACCATGAAGTTAAAGTTATAACCTAAATCTGACTACAAGGACAAGACAAAACTCAGGTTATACTTACGTAAAAAATTGGTAAAATTTCCCTGTTTTTATTCAGACAAAAGACAGCGACTCCAAGGTTAATAATTTAGTCTAAAATTATATAATATTTTCTCACACATAAACCTCAATATGCACTTTAACTTTAGAGTTAAATTTTAAGGAACAGTAACGTAAATATTTCTTGTAAATTACACTAAAGTCAATGTGACTTTATCAGGCATTTCATAAGAAAATATTACCTAAATATTGCTTACTAAATTACTATTAAGTCCATATACCTTCAAAGTTGAAAGCAATGGTTGCAATTACGTTATATCAACTATCTTAGGTTAATGTGGCTTTAAACTGGTAATATAAACTAATTGTGCTGCTTGGGATAAGTTTATCGCTATTTTTATAATCCTTTAAAAATGTTTAAAGAAAGTTTGTAAATTTAGTTTAAGCATAAGGTTAATCATTTTCCAGCAATAAATACGAAATACGCTTTTTTGCAATCGCAGGATGCCTTCTACATTTACATACGCAAGGCTGTTCCAAATAAAGTACATATTTTTCCAAAATTATATCTTCGAGTCGTGGATTCGACATTTTGGGAGCGTCTTTTGAGACCCTAGATTCCCGAATAGATATATAAATAAAATTGTGTTCCACATTAAAAAACATTTAAAATGTTATAAGCAGCAACAGCCAAAGAGAAACACAATAGTTGAAATAACTATTGAAAACTTTACCCACAGGAAGCCACTTAACACAGCAAGCGGACGTGAGCCTGAAACTTGTATTAAATGAATAATATGTTCGAGTTATTTTCAAGATTATATTTCTCGATAAGGCACACGCCACTGAAATAGGTAAGTAGTCTATTTTGCGCCGTAAATAATGACCCACTATAAAGATTGTATTCATCCATGAAACGTTCTTAGGTTGAGCAAATGATCGCAAGATGGTGCATAAGAAACAAACCAATTTGCAATTCCCCACAGAAATACTCCTGGGGATAAGGTATCGGTTTTAAGATGAGGGGTTTTGCATTTTTTATGGATTAAAATAGCTTGATTTGGAATCGTTCAAGCGTGGTTTAAACATGAGAACAACATCACATGAAAGTCTTTCCAAATAATAAAATAAATGTACAGGCGAAACGCATAGGCCTTTTTTTGATCAAGGTTTAAAAATAATAAACATTTTATAGAAAAAATGTATGAACACATTGGCTACATACAAGTGAGCTCTGATGTAGTTAATCTTCTTACCAATGTTTGCCACATAGATAAAACCTTTAAAAAAATAATCAATACAATTGCTGAAGATAGTTTGGGAGCTAGAACTAAATTAAATGTAAAATCATAATAGAACTTTTAATTACATGTACAAGACAACATGTTTTTAATTGGGGAATAATTTCATTCAGCAGGATTTCCATACATCAATAGCTATTGTCATCAATAGCGGAGAATTTTGAAAATTGACATGACATGAAAATTGACATGTTCAGAATTGTATCTGATAAAGATATAACATAAACATAAACACACATAAACACCGATGACATGTTTGCAGTGTTGCATCGTTATTCATCGTTCATTTACTAGATAATTTTTTGATAAATATAAATAATGAGGAAACCTATTCTATTGAATTTACATTAATATTGGGACGTAGGGATTAACTACCGTTTTCAGATGGTTTAATTAAAAAAGTAATCGATACAACTGAGACATATTTATGAAAGACCAACCAATACAAACAGATATAGTATTTCCATTTCATTTGGAAAACTACAAAAACGCTCGACAAACGAATTTGCGCATAATAATTCACAATCACATCCATGCCATGGACGAAGACCAAAATGTTTTAAAATCATTTTCAATTTTTGGAATACATTTCAAGAGGCCTCCAACAAACCATATGAACAGTTACACAAAAAAAAAACCGAAGCCAATTTTGGACAAAAAAATTTAGTTTTTGTGTACCACCCCTTTTATCCCCTAAAAACGACAGATCTAACTACTCTGAAGTATTTTGACGCGCTGAAGCCAATTTTGTATATAAAAAAATCTATTTTATCGGTTTCCCTCCACCACCCTATTTTATCTCCTAGATAAAATGGCAGAGGGAAACTGACACCATAGAATATCAAAATCAAAATACTTTATAAAAGTTAGATCAGAACCTTTTTTTATTCAGGAGCCGTCTAACTTTTGTTTTCGGGATCACTGCAGCTGCTTAGACTTATTGTGATAGGAACCTTGGATTTCCACAGCAAACTGTCTATCTAGGTTTGACCTAAAAGTCTTGAAGTGCGCGTAGATAAATAAGCTTTACTATTTTTACTCAAAGTAATTCATATGTTACTCATTTTAGAAAAACTAACATATTCTGTACCACGTATTAATTCTAGGCACAGCAGTACTTTCTATCTACCCACGCCTCTAACAAATCTCCTAAAATTTTCCATCTTTCATTTTATCTGTAATACCTACAACTACCTCCAGGACAGATTTGAAGTTTTTCATACATGAAAAACAAGTTTGACATTGTAATTTCTTATATATAATGTAATGTTGTCATTTTATGTTAAGTGCAACTTATTATGTATCTTTGTATATGTAGTATAATATTTGATATTTCCCATCCAGTAATTGGTACTTCTACTAATGGATGTTGTATTTCTAAAAGAAAAAAAAAAGAAAATAAAATAAAAATAATCAGCTACGATTTCCATGTTATTCCATCGCAAACATGTTTTGTAATAAGATATACTGATAGCAATGCTTCGTACTGACTGTTCCAACTGACATTAAATATACTATATCTAGATGTTAACTTAAATCAGTCAATACATATTTAAAAGTGAGTGTTACAAAATGTATTAGTATGGTTCTTCTAATAATGAAATATTAAATAACAAGAAACATGTTATGAAAGAGTTTCTAATAAACAATCAAACTCTAAAGCCTTTGTTGACAGAATTTTCGTAAATATTGAAATTAGACTTAAACAGTCAAGTCTGACGAATACCTGAGTATTACACAACATTAATTCCTTGATTATGTTTTCTTTATGTTTGATATCTATTTTGATGAAAATAAAACCTGTACACCAAAATTCAAAAGTATTCCATGTGAGTGTAATAGATCTTATGGGAAGAGTCATTTAAGCCTTTCATTGTAAAATTGGGTGAACACAAAAACTATATCAGGAAGAGTGAAATTCAAAGATCAAAGATTTGCGAACACGCATGGGAAAGCCAAGCGCGGATCTAGAAATTTCAATAATTTTTTTCTCGTCTGTGGCGCATGGGACCCATACGAAATATGGGAAATAACATCTCGAGAAGTACTTCTCTAACGACCCCTAAAAAATTTTAAAAGAGCAGTTTGCGAAAATTTTTTTCAAAATTCGATTACCCCCACCCCCCCCCCCAGGTCTAGGGGCTCCTGTTTAAAATTATTTTTTTTCTCATATGCATTTTACTTCTCTTAAAAATACAGCAACACGTCCTGAAGTTTATGAAAATATTTTCATTACTAACTGAGATACAACGAATTGAAATTTTGTGATTTGTTAAATTGTAAATCACAAAATTTCAATTCGTTGTATTTCAGTTAGTAATGAAAATATTTTCATAAACTTCAAAACGTGTTGCTGTATTTTTATGAAAAGTAAAATGCATATGACAAAAAAAATAATTTTAAACAGGAGTCCCTAGACCTGGGGGGGTAATCGAATTTTGAAAAAATTTTTCGCCAACTGCTTTTTCAAAATTTTTTAGGGGTCGTTAGAGAAGTGCTTCTTGAGATGTTATTTCCCATATTTCGTATGGGTCCCATGCGCCACAGACGAGAAAAAAATTATTGAAATTTCTAGATCCGCGCTTGGGGAAAGCAGATAACTGGTAAAATGTTAACAAAAGAACAATAGCAAAAAAAGACTATCAGCAATATTACTAAATAAAGATTAATGAACATCGAGTTGTTTTGTAAATTTTTGTTGATCTTAGATACCAGTGTTGAATGAACTTAAGAAAATTATATTATAACATCCACTTTTCTGTGTAAGTATATGGATATAATGGACCAAGAGCCCGCCGATCGGTTTACTCCCAAAATGTGTGAATTGTTGTTAATTTGGGGCAGGAGAGTACAGAAATGACCATGCCAGCCCCTTTTTTGGGACAGGGGCGTACGGCAGGCCGCCAAAGGTGTAAGAAATATGACTTGAAAAAGTAAAAAAATAGTCACAAATAAGTCATAGGTTTACGCATGGGGGTTGGAGGGATTTCTTAATTTACCTCCAAAAATCATGAATTCAGACTCCCATTCATTTTGGGCGGTACAAGGACGCGTCCCGTTCGCCCAAATTTGAAGTCAGATAAAGGAAATGATAAGTTTATGAATGGCAATCAGGAACCTGGTTAGTATGAACCTCCTGAGTGCGAAAAGACATTCGCCATCTTTGAAAAGTGGTGCGAACGTTTTGCCTTTTACGATAATTGACGGCGTACAGAGCAAGTTACTTTCAAAAAGTAATTAATTACAAATTACTAATGTTAAAAAGTAATTTGATTACCATGTAATTAAATTACTAATTATTTGGTAATGGTAGTTGAATAAATAAATTACTTTTATAATTACTCTACAGCTTCTAAATTTGTTATAATGGAAATGGGGGATGTTTAGTAAATTATAAGATTATTTGTTAGTGTACAAATAATTATAAACATATACAAATACTGAATAATACAAAAGGAAGATATATCTAAATTTTTTAGTAATCAGTAAAGACAGTAATCACAAAGGAATGGAAATCTATACCTAAAAACAAATATAAAATGCGCTGCCCAAGGAATCACTACTTCCAGATACTGATTTTCTATCTAATTCTCTCACAACGAAAAAAAAAATTGTATATGGAAATAATTGTTTATGGAACTTTAGTAATATAATATATGAAATCGCATACCCCAAAAACCCATAAAATGATATGCCTCATTGGTAGTGGGGGTGCGGGTGGTGATAGTAGGGTGCTAGTGGTGGTGGATGAAGTAAAAAAAAAATGAGGCCTTTAGTTCTTGTATACATACTAAATCACAATTTTATTTTTTCACCGCCTTTAATAATGGGGTGGAGGATGGTAATGGGGTGGCTAATGCCAAAAAATTTGTTGAGACCTTAGCTTCTCTTATATATACTAAATACCAATTTTACGGATTCTTACTTGCTTGTTTTACCTGTTTACCCCTGTTTATCCCTCAACCCTTCAACGGAATAAGATCAAAATATAATCTAATTCCAGATCTCCTTAAGGGTGGCGGTGCCGTGATTAAGAAAATGATTTCGTAATTCGACAATTTTTTTCTATATCCCTGAACGATTTGAAAAAATTCTTTGATAGGCCTTTAGAGAAAACTTGATAGAATGATACCAGACTATTGAAATCAACCAACATTTTTTTTTGATTTTCGCACGGGAAAAAAAAATTCCTTCTTTAGTTTTCAATAGCCTAGTATCATTCAATAAAGTTGTCTCTAAAAGCCCAACAAAAATTTTGTTAATCGGTTTAGGGATGTAGAAGAAATTGTCGAATTATGTTCACCGCACGCGCTAACCTTATAGTATATCCGTGTACCAAATTCAAGTCAATATCTTAAACGGTTCCAGAGTAATCGTGCTCACAAAAAAGCTACAGATGGATAGACCGACAGAGATACATTTTTTTTGCTCAAATTTAAAATCTCAACATTTCATAACATTCTAAGCCTATTTGAACAAAAAAAAATAATAATTTTTTTTTGCTTTACTACCACTGGATGAATAATATTATATGTTTATGTTTCCTTTTAATAGGAATGTAAAGTAATTTAAATACTCTAAAATAATTTAATTACGGTAAAACATTTCAACTCTACAGTATTCAAAATATTCTAGAGATTTGAAATTATTGAGAAGTAATTTAAATTACATGAAGTAATTTCTATCAGTAATTAATTACTCTGCAAAGGTATTTTCAGAGTATCGCTTGAGGAATTAGTAATTTTTAAGTACAATTACTGCTTTGAAAAATGTAATTCAATTACAATTACTTTTTTTTTAAGTATTTAAATTAGTAATTTAATTACTTTAGTAATTAATTACTCCCAGCTCTGACGGCGTATTGGCTGTTCCTACCCCATATAATTTTTACCTGAAAATATATTCGCCATCTTTGAAAAGTGGTGCGAAGGTCTTGCCCGAGATCTGGCCTTTCACGATAATTGACGTCGTATCGTAGCTGCTTCCTACCGCGTGTACTGATTATCCGTGTAGTTCAAGCAGAAACTTGTGTGCGCGCGTGCGTGTGTAGCCATTGCATTAACTGTGGCGATTTGTGCATGAATATAAGCTGGTTGTGGCGTATTCACGAATTGTGGCGTATTTTTCCGTACGCCACAATTTCTAACCAATAAAAAACGGGTCCTCATTCCGTAAAATATACCCCCATGTTGAAATCTTAATTTTTACAAATATTATGCCATAATTAATGTAAAATTCCCGTTGAGTAAAATTACTAAGTTCTGATTAACTGTGGCGCATCTATAAATTACTGATTTCAGCGCCCTCTGTTGGAGTGTATTTTTGGTAGGTACTGCCTTAAATGCGGCGTAATTGTTACACACTTGTGTATTAATGATACATTGAGCACTAACTGTGGCATACAAAATTTAAATGTGCATAATCGCAGGTATACTTTTATAATTATATTTAACTGCCACCAACATTAGTGCAGCTTTTCAATTTTCAACAATTCATGATTAATTATTTAAAAACATCGGCAACGAATAATAATAAAAATAATAATAATAATGACAGCGAGAGTGTTGCTGTTCAAATTTAGTAAAATGTATTGAGGTTGAAATTAAATTGGCGATCTTGATAATTGATAGTCTCGTTGATGTCAAACCATCTTTTGTTTTAAAGAACTGAACATTATTCCCGTCTGTAGATCTTCCACAACGATGGTGACAAAAATGCAAAACGCAGCTCACTCCTGTTTTGGGGTGGCATGAAGTGCCAACACCGCGCTGAGTCACTGTCTCGTATCGCAATTGTTGGGATGAGATTGAAGGACTAAGATGCCCCTAATACTTCGTGACAATGATAATTATAGCGATATTGTAATGCAAAAGATAATGCTAATGGCAATAATAATGATAGTGATAGGCCCTGGAGATTGAAGGCATATATGGTGACTCATTTATTTTAGATAGATGGCCTTAAACTCTATATACTTCTGGCAAGAGGGACTAATCTCTCAAAACTTCGAATTGGACCTCGGATTGGACAAACGTGCATTGGTTCATCTTAGGAGAGCAAGATGCAACGGATGCGAAGGGGACAGAGCTTGCAGAAGGAAGTATCTTGTGCCACTTATATGCCAGAGAATCGTACAAGTATTTAGGTGTTGAGCACCTCCGGTCAAAAAGTGTAAATAGTAAAAAACTTTACAACTATCAGAGACGAAGGCATCTGCAACAAACATGTCGGTCATCAACGATATATCTCCACTCCTTTGGGATAGTGGCAGAGCGAGCTGCGCCGATGTGGGCTGCGAGTTTTACGAGTGCTGTACTATCATTTATGGTGCACGTATGGGACAGATGAGACACCTGTGCTGTCAGATGCCCCGGAGGATATTGAGTTAGTTGTGTGGAATGAGCAGTGCCAGATTTATTGGAAATACTCTTTTCCCAACGTCAGACAAATGGAATTCAACAACCGTGCTACGCGCTCGCCATCATGTATTGAATCTTGAACCTAAAATGCTTAGGTGGAAATTAGGGATATCTTTTCTCTGCGCGCTAGGCAAGAAAATCATTCGACCTAAGAGATTTATCGAAGAAAATAACACCTCAGTTCCATTCGTGCTCTACAGAGGAAGATAAATTCTACCGTTAAATTCACCAAACGCGGAATAATATTTTGGAAGGAAATATACGGGAATGCTGCTATGGTGCAGGATACTACAATTTTAGATTCCTTTGACAAATATTGTGACCAACAGTTAAGACTGGATGAGGACTGCTGCCCTGTAACTGTAGAAGAGACTGGCAGTGCGTTAAATGTCAATGAAATTTCTCCGCATCTGGCATCGACGAACAATATGTCCATGCTAGAGGATTTACCTAATTTTTAATAGTACCGTGCAGACTCCACAATGGCTTGTCGAACTGTTTCGATCCCAAAAGATGGTGACTTGTCTTGTCTGTGTCAAAGAACGACAGACCTATCATTTGTCTCAACACGATGAACAAGATCTTTACTAGTATAATCAATAGGCTCTCTTTAGGACGTAAATATGAACACAGAGGTGCAAAGAGGGAAGTAAGAGGTTACAAAGACAACTTTCTTGCAGACCGGGATGCCATTTACTACAAGCCTAATCTTTCTGTTGCTTTTGTGGATTATGCTAAGGCATTTGATACTACCTCTCATGCTCTAATATATCGTCGATGAGAGGCCTAAAAATCCATCCTAACATACTTAGATGCATTGTAGAGTTATTTTCACTCTGGAAAAGAACTTTTCTACACCATCTGGAAAAAAATGGTATCTGCAGATTGTGTGAACTACAGAAGAGGAATTTTTCCAGGAGGCTTTTTAAGTTCTCTTATTATTCTGCATAACACTATTAACTCTCTTAATTGAGTTTAGAAAGAGAGATGTTATAAATCCGGATCGCCTAATAGAAGAGAAGATAAAATCACTCACCTCTCCTGTATAGGTGATCTTAAGTTATACGCAATCAGTAAAAAGGATCTACAACTATCCCTAGAGACCATATCAATATATCATCATTATCGATCGCAATGACCTTGGGTTGGAGAAAGCTCACCGCCGTTTTTCATATACCCAGAGGAAAATCGAACGGTGTAAGTGAAGACGCCCAACTGGTGGAAAGCAGTATTATAAAACATCCTAGTGAGACTGAATCCTATAAATTCATAGGTGTCTCCTAAAGAGGGCTTCAGGCCACAACTTTAGTAAAAGAGATTCTCCGTAATAGATACAAAACGCTAGTTAGACGCGTATGAAAGTCGCAACTCTCTGGAAAACAAAATGTCTACGACAAATGTGCTGGTTATTCCGGTTTACTCGTGCTCATTTCGTGTCCTTCGATGGACGATAAATGATACCGACGCTAGAAAAAGAAACCAGGAAAAATATGAATTTGTGTCGAGGACTACACCCAAGATGTCTGTAAGACAGAATAACACTGAATACAGTTATTCCAACACTTAGAAGTAACGACCCAACTAGCAAAAAGGATTACGATACTTGAAAATGGAAACAAAGGAGCGTTCTTATTTAGAACAGCTCTAAAAACTGCTAATAAAGATAGACTACCAGAGCTCATACCTGTTGTTTGGGATGAGACTGAAATGCCACAATTCCCCTACTACTTCGGACAGATTATCGTAATGATGATTGATAGTGAATAATAATAGTTTGAGCTTCCGACTTACTTGATTTTTATATAGAATTATTCAAATTTCGAACTTTTACATTCTTATTATCTAACTAGCTGATGCCCGCGACTTCGTCCGTGTGGAATTAAGAACATTGACATTTTAACCCACTGCACATCCACTGCATTTAAGGAAACCCACTGCGCATCCACAGTACTCGGGGAAACCCATCGCGCATCCATAGTACTCGAGGAAACCCATTACGCACCCATATTACGCGAGGAAACCCACTGCGCATCCAGAGTGCTCAAGGAAATCCACAGCGCATCCAAAGTGCTTGAGGAAACCCACTGCGCATCCAAAGTGCTCGGGAAAACCCACTGCGAATCCTTAGTACTCGGAGAAACCCACTGCGCATCCATATTAGCCGAGGAAACCCACTCCGCATCTACTTATAGTACTCGAGGAAACCCACTGCACATCCATAGCACTCGAAAAAGCCCACTGCGCATCCTTAGTTCTCGGGGAAATCCACTGCGCAGCATCCTTAGTACTCGGAGAAACCCAATGCGCATCGCAATTTGTCTATTTTTGAGCGAATTAAATGAAAAAAATAATTAATCTAATCGACAATAGAGCACATGGGTGGGTATGTGTCAAATTTAATTCTTAAACACATCCCTCTCCATGTTCACCCGCTGGGGGGGGGGGGGGGTCTCTTTTTGAAAACCGTCGAATACGTGTCTCCTTATTTACCCAGAAGAGCCCGTCGCTGGAATATAGCGTTTCTGATTTACGCGATTTTAGAGATACGGGTACCCTATAGATCATCTTCCACCCACCCCCGTTCACCCTTTCAAAAAGTTAAAATAGAAATTTCGTCTTACTCGTGTCTAATACATTCCAATAAAGAGTATTTCTGCCAAATTTCACGCTTCTAGGTCTAACCGTTTCCGAAAAGCTTAAAAACCTTCCCCTCCCCGTTCACCCTTTCGGGGGTCCCTTTTTGGAAACCATCTAATACGTCTTCTTATTTCTTCAGAAGAGTCCATCGCTCGAATAATCACGTTTCTGACTTACGCGATTTCAAAAACACGGGTTAGCTTTAAACCATCTACCACCCCTTTAAAATGTGAAAATCGAAATTTCGTTTTACATGTATCCAATAGTTATTCCCTATTCCATTTATGCCTGATATACAAAAAAATATTTCTGTATTTCACGCATCTAGATCTAACCGTTTCCGAAAAAGTCTATCGATCCCTTTTTCACCCTCTTAGAGGTAGAATTTCGAAAAATCCCTTCTTAGTGGTTGCCTACGTCATTCAAGAAACCTCTAAGCAATATTTGAAGTTTCTAGACCCAGCGTCAGCGATTTGAGTCAGTCAGCCAGTCAGGGTATTGTTTTATATGTATTTAATAAAGAATCGATTTTTGGAGTCGAAAAATAAGGACCACCCTAATCCACAGAAGCAATTGTATATCTGTGCACAATCTATTTCAGAGTGTAAGTTAATATTAATATCGCCAAATAATATATAGTGAGTCTATAAAGTATTGCATAAATTCATTTTTAGCTAAAATAACACAGCCCCACAAAAAAAAATAAAAGTTCAGACCAGCGAACCAGACCCATGTATCCCTATGTATTTTCGGTCGCTGAATCCGAATCCGAGGTCAAAAAAAATCGTACTCCCCCAAAATCGTTAGCTAGAACCAAAAAACACCCCTGAACTGGGGTAAAAAGAATATTAAGCTACGAAAATAGTTGTTACAACTTAATCGATCGAATTATACAAATTAAGGTTAAACAGTAGCGTACATACAATAGATATGCTACCAGTGAAAACTAGCCCTCATTTATAAAAAAATCGGTCCAAAACAGTAATGACTGCTAAAAAACCTCGAAATGTCTAAGTTTTGATAAAGTGATAAAAAAACTGCATCAGGTCCGACGCAATCTTCATAAGCTGCCCCTATAGAGTTGAGAACAACCACCTTTAAGTTTAAAGGACACGAAACAAGAGAAAACGTAAAATCCAACAGGATTTCTATTTTGCGTAGTACTCTAAAATAGAACTAGAAACTTACGTACCATCAACGTCCTACAGTGTCGACCCTCAGATGGTGTGAAAACTACCCCCCATGTAAGATTTATCCATAGAAAGTTACAGTGACTTCTATAAAAATTCGAAACACCTGAGTTGTGAATGTGAGACGAAACTAGACTATGTTCGACACTATGCTTGAAAACCACCCCCACGGGGTTGGAGATGCCATCCCTATATTCGTAGGATGCTGGAAAAAAGAGAGAACCTAACCGGATTTACATTTTTATGGATGCTATGATTGGCAAAAATCCTACGGGTATAGGGGTGGCATCTCGCAACCCCATGGGGGTTGTTTTCAAGCACAGCCTCGAACATAGTCTAGTTTCTTCTCACTTCCACAACGCAGGTGTTGCGAATTTTTATAGAAGTCACTGTAACTTTCTATGGATAAATCTTACATGGGGGGTAGTTTTCAGACCATCTGATGGTCGACACTGTAGGACGTTGGTGGTACGTAAGTTTCTAGTTCTATTTTAGAGTACTACGCAAAATTGAAATTCTGTTGGATTTTACGTTTTCTCTTGTTTTGTGTCCTTTAAATTTGGGGGTGGTTGTACTCAACCCTATAGGGGCAGCTTATGAAGATTACGTCGGACCTGACGCAAATTCACTGGCGGGGCCCCGCGCCTAATAATTGATGAGCAGGGGAGAGAAATTTAACAAAAGAATTGTTGTCAAGATCTCTGACTGGCCCCCGCGCTTAATAACTTGATGAGCGGGAGGAAGAAATTTGAAAAAAAAATTGTCCAGGTCTCATAATTAATGAGCGAATATTGCGTTTACTGGTCTAACCGGGCCCATACAGTGGCCGGGCCCGAGTACCGCGGTACCTACTTGTGGGGGGCCTGGATACAAGATCAATTAACGAAGCATCTTATCTGGTATTTTTGTAGGTTGTGTAATAAGATGTTTAAATCGATAAAGTGTGGATATATTATGTAGGCTTTTACTATATGTATCATCTTTAATATCATCCCATCTAATATTAAATTTCGCTATTCCGTTAAATTTTGTGAATGTAATTTTAATTTTAATTTGTAAAAACCAATAGGTAGTTAACCCCAATATTTTCCTCTGTGATACTTTCAATTGTACTGATTGTTATTAGTGCAAGCATTTATAATATTTATGGCTGATATTAATTAGCCTGCGTCATGAAAATTGAATGCTTTTAGAGTACCATTCTTATTCTGAGTGATTGAGGCATGTACCCCCCTTTTTTTCGAGTTAAAAAAAATTAGTAAAAAAACCGCTGCCCAAGGAATCACTACTTCCACATCCAGATTTTCTATCCAAGTCACTCACAACGAAAAAATTTTGTATGTGGAAATAATTGCTCATGGAACTTTAATAATATAATATTTGAACTCTTCTACTCCAAAAACCTATAAAACGATACCCCACATCGGTAGTGGGGTGGGGGTGGTGATAGGGGGGTGGTAGTGGGGGTGGATGAAGTAAAAAAATATTTTTAGGTTTCTGGTTCTTGTACACACACTAAATCACATTTTTTTTTCATCCCCTTTAATAATGGGGTGGGGGTGGTAATGGGGGTGGCTAATGCCAAAAATTTTTTTGAGACCTTAGCTTCTCTTGCATATACTAAATACCAATTTTCTGGACTCGTCCCTGCTTGATTTAGCTATTTACCCTAAATTTACCCCAATTTACCACCCAACCCTTCGGCGGAAGAAGATGAAAATATAATCTAGTTCCAGATCTCGTTAAAGTACATATGTGTATCAAATTTCAAGTCAATATCTTGAACGGTTCCAGAGTAAACGTGTGCACAAAAAAAGTTACAGACAACTTAAAATCTCGACGTTTCATGACATTCTAAGCCTTTTTGAACAATAAAAATTTTTAAAAAATTTTTTGTCGTTACACTGGATGTGGAAGTAATAATAGCAACAAAATACACTTTTTCGTCAATATTTTGAAAACTAAACAAGATAAGGTAAAGCACTGTATCTAGCTACTCTTATGGTAGAGCATAAAATTCTATTATATAATTAATGGTTTTTAATTAAAAAACAAGTATAACCTTAAGACTTTTTAAAAAATGCAATTAAAAACCTGAAAAAAACCACACGTTATCTGTGGACTCTGGAAAATACTTTTCATGTTACAGCAGATTTACAGATGTGCTAGCGCTTTTAAAATTTAAAAGTTGTTGCTTTTAAATAAAAGAAAAAAAATGTTTTTAGTATAGTATCAAAATTTTTTTCGTTGTGAGAGACTGGGATAGAAAATCTAGGTGTGGAATTTTAAGATTTATAAACACCCTACAGGTTGCATTGTAATTCGAGTCCTATGAACAAACGAACATCAGCGTGCCTTCATTTTAGCAGGTTGCTAAATTGACACCAACGTTTCAAGGATAGATGAGGAGGTAGCGTCATCGTGTATGTGTGTAGCTTCTACGATTTCAAATTAGAATACCATGCAACCTGTACGGTGTTTATAGATCTTCTATTATTTTCTTGATTCTATAATAAGTGGGTTACCTCGAGTAGTATGATTGCGCAGTAGGTTTCCTCGAGTATTTTAGATGCGCAATGGCATTTCTCGAGTACTACGGCTGCGCAGTAGGTTACATTAAGTAGTATGGATGCTCAGTGAGTTTTATTGAGTAAACTGGATACTCAGTGGGTTACCTCGAGTAGTATGGATGCGCAGAAGAAGCTTTACTTCAATCGTGTAATCCACAGCACAATGATTTTTATATCTTTGTCATGCCATTTTCTGCATATTACTTCCACATCCTGTGGAAGTATACTAGCGCAAAAAAATTTGGAAAATTTTCATTGTGCAATTAGGCTTAAAATGTCATGAAACGTCGGTCTGGCTGTTGGTCTTGTAACTTTTTTGGCGCTCACAATTATATATTCTTTGAGGTTATGTTAAATATATGAGCCAATCGACCAATTCTGACCTCCAATTCGGCTTCGACGCGTAAAAATGCAAGGGAATATACTAGTGTAGTACCCAGGCCAATTTTTTTTTGTGGCTGTTATTTACATATACATTTTTTTGTTCGTTGTGAAAGACTTGGGTAGAAAATCTGGGTGTGGAAGTAGTGATTCCTTGGGCAGCGGTTTTTAAAAGTAGAAATAATTTGCATTATTAATAAACAAAATAATATTATGGAAACTAGGAACTTTATTAAAAATATTTGTAAGTAGTTTTTTTGAAGAAATATTTTTATATAATTGCAAAATTTTTATTTTTTTGTAATTTAATTCTTAAACTGGAGGAAGAAGAGAAAGCAAAAAATGAATGAATCAAATTAATACAAGAACAACAAGCCACCATCCAAGGAATAACTGTTAGAAATCACGGCAGAGCAAGAAGGAATACTGCACCTGGAACAGGCAAAATAAACAATGAATTGATGCACTATAGAGCCAAAAGGACAAAGAAGCAACCATCAGAACTAATCACCGGAGTAAGGCTGGAAATGTTCATATGGTTTTTCCCAAGGAAATGGTATCTACACACAAGAAAAATGGACCGAATACTGAATCTAGAAACGAAAGATCAGATCACATTCTAGTAGGCAGAGAAGCGGGGGAGCGGGTCAGGAGCGTTAAAACGCGGGGGCAGAGGTAACTGGAAAAGAAAAGCGAGGAGAAAAATGAATTCCACAAGGAAATCGCAGCGATACATGCTCTACCAGAATCAGAAATGGAGGAGTCAGAAGAAGAAGAAGAAGAGGAGGATTTGTAGAAGCAGACAAAAAGAGGAGTATAAACACTCCATATCAAGACACAACATATATTTCACTAGAAGACTCGGAAGAGACAGAAGTTCAGAACCAAAAACACAAAAAAGGGAGCTTAAACACTCAATGCGGTCACGCATCTCACAAATACGTAGACCTCTCATCCCACATTCCTTTACCATGCGCCATGTGGCTCTCGCTGCTGGCAACAAGCATGACCTTAGTCCAACCCAGCGTGGACGTAGCAGGCCCAGCTGTATAACTTGAAAGTGGCAGCAATGCCTACCGCACGCTGATAAATCAATCAATCAGTCTATCAACTTTCATCTACATTTTTCTTACTTTTTATTTCTTTAACAGAAATGACTTTTGTACCGTCACTCAATGGTTTTCCACAGATCAAACAATTATCATTATCACCAGACATTATACAAAATATTATGATAAATTTCAACCAACCCAATGTTCTTTCGACTCATTTTAGATAAACTTCTGCCACGAATGTTAAGAATGTTACCTTTGGATCGTAGCTATATATCTGCCTTAAGAAATGTATTAATCCGTTAAACATGTAAAAATGTGTAAGCAAAAGTAACAAATTTGAAATAAATAATAACCCCAAAACAGCTCGAAAGAAGCAAAAGATGCATCCGCTTAACAAACAACCGCTGCCCAAGGAATCACTACTTCCACATCCAGATTTTCTATCAAAGTCACTTACAACGAATGTGTATGTGGAAATAATTGTTTATGGAACTTTAATAATATAATATTTGAAATCTTCTACCCCAAAAACCCATAAAACGATACCCCACATCGGTAGTGGCGTGGGGGTGGTGACAGGGGGTGGTAGTGGGAGTGGACGAAGTAAAAAAATATTTTGAGGTTTCTGGTTCTTGTACATACATTAAATCACTTTTTTTTTCATCCTCTTTAATAATGGGGGTGGTAATGGAGGTGGCTAAAGCCAAAATTTTGAGACCTTAGCTTTTCTTGTATATACTAAATACTAATTTCATGGATTCTTACCTGCTTGATTTAGCTATTTACCCCAAATTCTATCCCTTCGACGGAACAAGATAAAAATATAATCTAGTTCTGTTAAAGTACATATGTGTACCAAATTTCAAGTCAATATCTCAAACGGTTCCAGAGAAAACGTGCGCACAAAAAAGTTACAGACAGACCGACAGACAGACAGAAAATTTTTTTCGCTCAAACTTAAAATCTCGACGTTTCATGACATTCTAAGCCTATTTGAACAATAAACATTTAAAAAAAATAATTGCCGTTACTATACTTCCACTGGATGTGGAAGTAATAAAGCGTGAGGATATATATACTATTCCATAATAGGAGTGAGAGATTCAAATAATTGAGCGCTCCGCTCAGTGCACCCGACTAATAAGTGGCCCCCGAAATATAAACAAGGATTTAACAACTTTTTAATATGATTCTAACAATTTTTAACTGTATAAAAATGAAAGTTTAAATATTTTAAAAACAACCAGTTCGAATTTCAATTATAATTTCATAAACTCTTTACATAGGCAAAAGTTTTTATTTTTAGGAACTATATTATAATGGTTAAAAATACATGTTTTTGCGACCACTTTAAAAAAATGTTAATATTTTTTCTCTTTGTCACCTTAAAATACTTTTTAAAAGCAAATATCTATCATATTTAATGGCATAATTCTTCAAGGGTTCTTTCTTAAGTAACTCAATCGTACTCGCCCAGAGATATTTTAGAAAAACATTTTATGACTTAAATAGACATGATTCCGACCTCACCGTAATTGCAAAACTTAGCAGTACACTTTTCTAGATTCTCTAACTACGATAAATACAAAATGCCCTCCCGGACAATTCTCAGATTTTGTGTGCTTTAGTTTGACTGCCTTACAAAGAACGTACCTATATTTGCCAGGTCATAAATACTCGGCGATAAGATGTAGAAAGGGTCTAAATTTTTCTGTTGCTATCCGCATTTTTTAACACAGCGTGTCAAATGTCTGAGATAAATCTCAATTTTTACTTGTTTTTAGTTCTCACATGGTTAACATGGTTCTCACAAAATAGAAAAAGCACCGCAAGCACTAGCAAGTGCTATGAGCAGTTTTGGATTAAAAAAAAAAATTTATTTTTCGACACTGGAATTTTCTGCTATTTTCTGCTACAAAATTTCGAATAAGAAAATTTGTGGATAATTTGTTAATATGTAAATAAATAAAAACCACCAAAAACTGCCTTTTTTGACAATTTAAGAAATATAACGAGTAGCAGAGATGATACGACACAAATCTTATCTGTGTTTCCTTATACCAACTCCCCAGCATCTATTTATTACATTTTTTTGTATTAATTTTTGAGAAGTTGTGGTAAGTATACATAGGTTTATAATTAAGTACATCTAAATATAAACATAAAATGTAATATAAAATATAAATATTTAAAACTTAAACATTTTAGAACAGGAAAATGCAAAAAATGCACAAGGAAAATCTACGTATTACTTCCACATCCAGTGGAAGTATAGTAACGACAGAAATTTTTTTAAAAATTTCTATTGTTCAAATAGGCTTAAAATGTCATGAAACATCGACATTTTAAGTTTGAGCGAAAAAAAAAAATTCTGTCTGTCGGTCTGTTTGTCGGTCTGTCTGTCTGTCGCTCTGTCTGCAACTTTTTTTTGTGCGCACGTTTACTCTGGAACCGTTTAAGATATTGACTTGAAATTTGGTACACGTATGTACTTTAATGAGATCTAATAACTAGATTATATTTTCATGTTATACCGAAGAAGGGTTGGGGGGTAAATTGGGATAAATTTGGGGTAAATGGGTAAATCAAGCAGGTAAGAGTCGATAAAATTGGTATTTAGTATATACAAGAGAAGCTAGGGTCTCAAAAACATTTTTGGCATTAGCCACCTCCATTACCACCCCCACCCTCTTATTAAAGGGGATGAAAAAAAATTGTGATTTACTGTATGTACAAGAACCAGAAACCTCAAAATATTTTTTTACAATTATTTCCGCATACAAAGTTTTTTCTTTGTCAGTGACTTGAATAGAGAATCTGGATGTGGAAGTAGTGATTCCTTGGGCAGCGGTTTTTATTTATTTGTTGCGCTTTTATGTATTATATGTAAGCGTGGGGGGTAAATTTTCCTGTGAAAATAAGCTATATTACACATTGCTGAAATTTATGATTCCCAGTAGCTTTAATTTAGGAATATTACGTAACTATTTTTTTAACTTATTTTTAAATAGTTTTGTGGAATTTAAAATTTTTAGATCTAAAGGTAGGTAGTTCATTGAATAAGTGAGGTCCAATAAACAGAAATGATCCTTTCATTAAAGTTTTTTGTGGTTTCGGTATTATTATTGAAGATTTTGCTTTGTGCCGCGTATCTTTTAATTCGTGAATTTTTAAGTGGTTTAGACAGCAGCACTATATAATTATTGTCTTGTATCTAAAGATTCAGTCAATTGAAAAAGTGATTCTGTGGGGTAAGTATACTCTTTCTTAAATATAATTTTTAACATCCATTTTTGTATGATTTCTAAACTTTTTATATGATTCTCATTGTATGTATGTTTTTTTCAAGCAAGTTTCAACTGTTCGAGAAAAATTTTTATTTCTTGTTTTTATTTCTCACGTGTTTAACGCTTTCAATTAAAAAACGTTCTTATTACAACTTCTTTGTTCCTAGAAAATATTGATTATGAGAAATATTCGTTAGTGTTCATTACTTTTTCTAATTTTTAGTTAACAATATCTTATTGATTTCGTATTTTGGTGTTCAGTATTTAGTTCACTAAGATGCAGCCTAATTATTTCGAAAATAAAGTTGTTTGCGCATGAAACTTAGGACAAAACACTATATCTTGCTCTAAACGAAACCCTATAAAACACAGTTAATGAAATAGAAAAAGTGTAAGGTTTGTGGCCCATGCATGACGGGCCGGTGCCTAATAGGTTGCCGCGACAGATGTCATGATGCAGTCTGACGTGCCATACAGTGGAATCAGGCAAACTATGATACCTAATTCATGAATAATAAAACGTCTGTTAAAACGTTGTAAATAAGAACTTTTACATGCGACTTTACATTATTAATGTTGTACGTGACACTTCCGACGCGACGTTAGGAAAGAATCTTTTTAATAGGAGTTCGCGAACAGTGAAAAAATCGAAAAATAGAATGTACCTATGAAAATATTACTTAAAAATACTATTCAATCAAAAATGAAATCTAATTCAAATATCAATTTATAATCTTTGTAATTGTCGGAAAACTCAGACCTGGTTATGCTAATATTTTTTACTATATAACTATAAGCAAACAAAAATAATTCACTTCCGACCTTAGTATTTTCAACCACAGATATTACCATGGGCTTAAGTGGACATCCGATTTAACAAGATTTTTTCTTGAATGGGGTGCAATAAACCATTCAAAAACGTCACAAAGACCAAAAGAAATTTTGGCAGTAGTAAAGCTATATAGTACGCTTCTTTGAAATAAGAGAGAGTTATATTACAGTATTTAGCCATAAATATATCTCAAAGATTATTAATCCTATTACCTTTTGACTTGATTCTATTTCGCTTTATAGTTCAGCTCTGTTTTTAATAATTTCTTCGTGTATTTGTGGTTAGTAATATGTGGCATTTTATTACTTCCACGTCCAGTGGAAGTATAGTAACGACAAAAAAATTTAAAAAAAATTTTTATTGTTCAGATAGGCTTAGAATGTCATGAGACGTCGAGATTTTAAGTTTGAGCGAAAAAAAAATTTCTGTCTGTCTGTCGGTATGTCTGTCTGTCGGTCTGTCTGTCTGTCTGTAACTTTTTTTTGTGCGCACGTTTACTCTGGAACCGTTTAAGATATTGAAATTTGGTACACATATGTACGTTAACGAGATCTAGAACTAGATTATATTTTCATCTTGTTCCGTCGAAGGGTTGGGGTGTAAATTGGGGTAAATTTGGGGTAAATGGATAAATCAAGCAGGTAAGAGTCCACGAAATTGGTATTTAGTATATACAAGAGAAGCTAAGGTCTCAAAAAAAAATTTTGGCATTAGTCACCCCCATTACCACCCCCACCCCCTTACTAAAGGGGATGAAGCAAAAATGTGATTTAGCGTATGTACAGGAACCAGAAACCTCAAAATATTTTTTTACTTCATCCACCCCCCCCCCCCCCTACCACCCCCCTATCACCACCCCCACCCCATTACCGATGTGGGGTATCGTTTTATGGGTTTTTGGGGTAGAAGATTTCAAATATTATATTATTAAAGTTCCATAAACAATTATTTTCACATACAAAGTTTTTTCGTTGTGAGTGACTTGGATAGAGAATCTGGATGTGGAAGTAGTGATTCCTTGGGCAGCGGTTTTTCATTTGTTTTCATCTTAGAGAATGGTTACCACATGTTACTAGAAAATATCTACCTAGCTTTAAAACGGTGTGGCCTGGGTTTCTACATTGGCCCTTCTTACGTGTTATGACTGTCAAATTAGTACAGTAACTAAAGGTTTTAACTTCGTAATAATGTCATATGAATTAGATTTCGTTCAATTTTGGCAACTTAACAAATGCATCATAGAAAAGTTTCTATATTATGCGGGGGCTTGCTAATTTATAGAGGCTGGCACCTAAACAAAAAACAAAAACATTGGAGCTGAAAGAATCAAATTTTAAGAAGAAAAGGTTGTATGCAACTTTTCATATAAATTGATAGTCTTTAAGTTATTACGACTTGAAAATTGGGATTTTCGCTTGAAGAAAGAGGTATTTCAAAACTATTTTCCTCAAATAATTTGAAAAATATTACATTGGGCGAAAACATGCTATAGCTAAATAAGAAAACTACTAAATTGAGTATAAATTTAGCTTTTTATAATTCCTGTAGAATTAATGGTTTTGAAGGTCTGGAAGTATAAAAATGGGGTCCGAACATTAATAAGACGAAGTATTTAGTTTAATGTTAAATATCTCAGAACCCATTTCACTTACGTCAAAAGTGCTAACGACCATAATGAAAGACTATTAAATTAGGTTTTCTAATGATTTTTTTGACTATTTCTATAGCATAAAAAACAAAGAAGTTATGACAAAAACAATGTGCTTCTTTGCATTTTTTTGATAAAAACGGCGACATTTGGTTAATGTAAGTAATATTCTCTAAGTAGTCAGTAATTAGAAAATATATTCTCATATACTGTTTTTCGCTAACTTGGTATGGCCTAGATACTCAATTTATTTCGTCCGTTTGCAGTACTTGCTTTAGACAAAAATTGCATTTAACAGTAAACTACAATGGGATTTTCAAAAAAAAAGCGTAGAATTTTTGTTTCCTTGCAAATATCTCAATAAATATTAGTTTAGCTAAAAATAAATCTTATGAACTAAGAACGAATTTATTTTGGTTTTAAATTTATGTAGGATTAATAGTTTCGGAGATATTTAAGTTTATAGATGGCGTATGAACGTTCATAGGATAAAGTATTTGTTTTAATTGTTAAATATCTTAGAAACTATAGCCCGGTCGTTGAAGGTATTTTCCTCCAAAAACTCGCCAAATTGAATAATTTTTTTTAATAAGTTCGTGAAAGTGTAGAATAATATCCTGAATTCCCAATTTTTAAAAATTTTGAAATTAAGTCAAGGTAAGAAAAAATAAAAAATCACAAAATTTATCGCTAAAGCCACGGTATTCCCGGAAACAAATAATCAAGTAATGTTATTACTCGAGATTCATGCGTGCGCCCGCTAGAACACGCATAACTAACACCGACGCACTAAATTACATGTTACTAAATCAGAATTTGTTCAAACTATGTGAGTGTTGGTTCAATTAAAAGATGGAAATTGTAGCTTTCCGATGCTTTTTTGTTTTAAAAAGTACAAGCAAAGGATGGATGGGAAAATATACTTATACATATTATCACGCCCGAACTCAATCGTCGCAATAAAAAATATAGAAAAAAATAAAAGCCCTTCAAAAAAATTCTTTCTTCATTGAACACTGTTAAAAAGTGTGTACACTTCATGATTATTATGGTTTATTAAATTGTAGTAACGTGGATTCAAAAAAAAGTACACCTCAAATCATTTTAATTTCCTTGTTTGATGATTTATTTGATAAATATGTATATTGGAGGCTGTAACTTGCCGAGAACTTGACCCACTGGAAAAGATAAAATATAATTATATCGGAAGAAATATATACTTTTCGAATGTTCAAACACAAATTCGTTTACTTGTAAGTATTTTTTCGAAAATTGTAATGAACCCCATCAGAATCAGACATAACGATTTTTACGATCTTATCCTTATAACTCTCTATAGTTTTGAATATAAATTCTGGAACTTTTCCAATATATTAACAAATAATGTATTAGGAATCCATTAGATATATTTGAAATGTGGATAGATGTACCTGTAATAAATACAATACAATAAAGGCAGCTAAAAATTCAAGCGAATGACGGCGTGGCAGATCTGCTTCGATTCACCGGCTATGTGTGGTGTCTGTGTATGCGTTAATAATTAGATATTTTTCCTCCATAGTAGTGAGTCTATTTGTCCTCCTATTCATTAAGAAAAATGTTAAAAACATGTAATCAGAAGGAGAAAAAAGCTTTATTTCATTCGTTAGAACTGCTAAGAATTTTTAAAGGTTCCATATTATGCGTTTAACCGTGCGCTTGGCCGCGCAGTGACAAAGTTACTTCACTATTTTTTTTTTTCAGGAATACCGTGGCTTTAGCGAAACATTTTATTATGACATTTTTGTTCAGAAACAAGTGGTCTATCCAACTGTATTTTTATTTTTTCCTGACTTAATTTCAAAATTTTGAAAAAATGGTCACTTTTTTTTATGTTCTGCATCCGAGCGGAATGTAAACTTTTCAGGATATTGCAGGTTTTTGGATATTTCACTATAAAATTTTCTCTTCTATAAATAATTCTAAGAAACAGAATTAAAGACAATGAATCATTACCGCAAGATGTCGTAATCAAAGAAATAGAAAACTAAAAAACGTATTTCGCTAAAAAGGCAGCTAAAAAATTGCATTTATTGTAATGCATCCGTAATTTTCATTCATTTTTATTAGAGTTTTTTCAGTTGATCTTTTAATAAGGATCAAATATTTGACATCTTAAGCCAAAAATGTATAAATATTTAAAAGCACCGCCGCCACCTCGACTGTGCTATCAATACTAATCCACAATGTTAAATATGGCAGAAAATTTTAAAGGCTGTTAAACTCAAATTATTTTTTAATATTCAGCGAAGAAGCGTGCACAGTTTTTAAATGCCTCATTTATTATATAGTAAGAAAAACATACTTGTAAATGTGGTAGTTCTTTTAACCAAGTAAACTTAGAGAAAGTGGACGCATTATAGCGGGTAGCTTTTAGGTCCAACCCAACATGTGGCAAGTCATAAAGTCATTATTAGCTCTGCTTATCGTATTGTATATTTGTATAATGTTCCCGGAAATGCCTTGGACTTGAAAAATGAAATGCCTGTCATTTTATAGCTGACAACTTTTAATGCTAAAAAATCGACTTCATTAACTTTTAAATACCTACTATCAACAATATCGGTAAGCGATTTGTACGATCGTACAAAAATACTTATTAAATTATTCTTAAAAAATGTTTTTTTCTTAGCCATCTCTCAAGCAACAAAAGTAATTCAGGGATATTGTGTTAAGTAGCACAGACTAGGTCTATAGCTATGTAGATTCCGACCACATGCAAGACTCCGAAAATTTGCTCCTTGTCCGAAATAACATACAATTAAAATTTTTACCTTTCTCCAGAATAGAATCGAAATATCATCGAGTTTCGATAGTGCGTCACTCCAGTAGATGCCATGCAATGCCCCTTTTTTTCTAGTAATTTTTTTTCTTGAGGTCCTCATAGTAATAATGACAAACTTTTATCGTCTCCTTGTTTTCATGTAGTCAGTAATAATGTAAAAACCGCTGCCCAAGGAATCACTACTTCCACATCCAGATTCTCTATCCAAGTCACTCACAACGAAAAAACTTTGTATGTGAAAATAATTGTTTATGGAACTTTAATAATATAATATTTGAAATCCTCTACCCCAAAAACCCATAAAACGATACCCCACATCGGTAGTGAGGTGGGGGATGGTGATAGGGGGGTGATAGTGGGGGGTGGATGAAGTAAAAAAATATTTTGAGGTTTCTGGTTCCTGTACATACACTAAATCACAAATTATTTTCATCCCCTTTAATAAGGGGGTGGGGGTGGTAATGGGGGTGGCTAATGCCAAAAATTTTTTTGAGACCTTAGCTTCTCTTGTATATACTAAATACCAATTTTATGGACTCTTACCTGCTTGATTGACCTATTTACCACAAATTTACCCAAATTTACCCCAATTTACCCCCCAACCCTTCGACGGAACAAGATGAAAATATAATCTGGTTCTAGATCTCGTTAAAGTACATATGTGTACCAAATTTCAAGTCAATATCTTAAACGGTTCCAGAGTAAACGTGCGCACAAAAAAAAGTTACAGACAGACAGACCGACAGACCGACAGACCGACAGACCGACAGACAGACAGACAGACAGAAATTTTTTTTCGCTCAAACTTAAAATTTCGACGTTTCATGACATTTTAAGCCTATTTGGACAATAAAAATTTTTAAAAATTTTTTTGTCGTTACTATACTTCCACTGGACGTGGAAGTAATTACAGACTGTCACCAAATTATGAGCATAACTAAATTTACTTTAATAAACATTTGATCAATGGTTGTACGTGTAAACTGTAAAACAATCAATTTGAGTACAGAGCGGTTTTACGGGGGGATGGGGGAGAAATTTATTTCAATAATGAATAATTATTTTTAAAAATTAGTCCCTCATATGGTATCTTTAAGCCTCATCGAGTGCTGAAAAAACTTTTGTGAAAAATACATCTGTTATGGATTGTTTCTAACAATTTTTAAGTAAAAAGTTGTTTCACCTATTTTTTAATTTTGAATTCCTTTCTATCAAATATTAAACGCAGTATTTCTTAAAAATCGATCTATCGATCAAAAGCGGAGGAAATTCCAAATTTGCTTTTATGTTTTGTGATTTGAAAACTGCATATTTAAGAAAAATACAGGATCTCATCGCGAAGAGTAGTCAAAAATACATAAGTAAAAAAAAATGGTAATGTTCAAATTTCCTAAGGATAGCTAATACTTCTAATAATCTAATCTAATAAGCTAATAATCTGCAAACTTTGCCAAAAAATATTGCGTGCGATTTAGACGTCCCATGTTTTTTTTTTGTATGACTGTCTATTTTATTTTTTCAATTGTTAATTGAGGCGACCTGGCCGCTTGAAGAGTAGCGCGAAAAACGGTCATTTTTAACCTTACACGCGGACGCCTGTAATAATAATAATAATAATAATAATAATAATATGCTTGTGCGTAAAAAAGTTCACACTTGTATATTACAACCAGTCAGAGGTTCTAATTATGTATCGTTACCATGGTAGCATCCATAAAAATTTCCAGAAATTTTTCGCCTGGTGGATACGGTAGGTGAAATTACCCTGGAGTTTTTTCTGTCAAATGTTTTTTTATTGGAATTTAATTTTTTTATATATGGTAAAAAATAATTGTTCCACCACATTTCGTAGATCAAAATTAAAAATAATAATATAGACTATTCTTAATCTACTTTCTATTGTTTAATGCAACTAAAATTGCTAAATCATATTTTATTTTATTTGACGTTTTGTAGAATCTGTGAAAAATTAACTTAATTCGCTTTAAAATATTTGACATACACACCCTTTTTTACAGTTTTAGTATCATATATTATTATGTTTGTTATGATAATAATGTTAGAGTGATCCATTAGTTTTTAATTTTGTTTAGATGTGAAATTATCTTGCCGAATTCCCCACGTATTTGAATTACTATCAGAAAATGTTTTCTGGATCTCGGAATGTAATGTTGGGGATAATTTTTATATTCGAGATCTCTAAAAATTTTCAGATATAATCCAGAGACCAGGGAGATAACTAGTGAAAATTAGATGTTCACGATGTTCTACAATAAGAGTCCAGTGAATTTTTGTCGTATTTATTTCCGTAAGCAATGCAAAGTAAAAAAATCACCAACTTCGAAATTTAAATAATCTGTTTCTAATTGTTTAAACCAAAATTGTTGGATGTCAATTTTTTCTTTTTCTCGAAAATAAAAAAAAATCCAACAATTTTTTTTTTCACAAAAACAAAAATTGATAAGCGGCGTGGAGAAAATCGAACAAAAAATGTTTTTCCTCAAAAATAAAAATTGATAAGCGGAGGCAGAAAGTCGAAAAGTATACACGGGGGGTCAGACGGGCCCTCTCTACGGGCCACTTGCATGCCCGAGCCCCTAAAGTCTGTACCGAATATACCTCCCAAGACCTATTAGTTGGGCTTGCGATTTTACATGTACCCCAAGATATTAAATCATCAGTCTCCACTGTAGGTAATTGATAAATTCGCCAAAGTTAATATATGACTAATATGTAAATATGTTTCATGTCTATTTTTTTAAGCTCCAATAGTTCTTTAATTGTTTGTTTATTTGGCACTTTGTTATTAGAATGAAATTTGATTTACCTGTTTATTACATTAAAGATATTTTAGTATTAGCTTAGATATGATTTAGCAATTTTAGTTGCATGAAACAATAGAAAGTGGATTAAGAATAGCCTAAATTATTATTTTTAATAAATTTGATCTAGGAAATGTGGATGAACGTTTATTTTTTACCACATATAAAAAACTTAAATTCCAATAAAAAAACATTTGCTAGAAAAAGCTCCAGGGAAATTTCACCTACCGTATCCACCAGGCGAAAAATTTCTGGAAATTTTTATGTATGCTACCATGGTAACGATACATAATTAGAGCCTCTGATTGGTTGTAATATATAAGTGTGAACTTTTCTACGCACAAGCATATTATTTTATCTTTTATCTATTATCTAACTTACGGAGCTACAGGCGTCCGCGTGTAAGGTTAAAAATGACCGGTTTTCGCGCTACTCTTCAAGCGGCCAGGTCGCCTCAATTAACAATTGAAAATCAAAAAAATAGACAGTCGTACAAAAAAAAACATGGAACGTCTCAGTCGCATGAAACATTTTTTGGCAAAGTTTGCAGATAAGTATTAGGTATCCTTAAGAAACTTGAACGTTGCCGTTTTTTTTACTTATGTATTTTTGTCTACACTTCGCGATGGGATCCTGTATTTTTCTTAAATATGCATTTTTCAAATTACAAGACTTTATGTGTATGGCAAATTTTGAATTTCCACCGCTTTTGGGGGTGATAAATGTAATCAATCGATTTTCAAGAAATACTGCGTTTAATATTTGATAGCAATGAATTCAAAATTAAAAAAAAAAAGGTGAAATAATTTTTTCTTTAAAAATTGTTATAAACAATCCATAACAGATGTATTTTTCACAAAGGTTTTTTCAACACTCGATGAGGCTTAAAAATACCAAATGAAGGCATCAGTTTTTAAAATATTTATTCATTATTGAAATAAATATTTTAATTTTTAAAGCATTACCTATCTACCTAACGAATTTAGATAAAACAAAGTGGAGAGAAATTCTGGAAGCATCTGTTTTTACATGCCAAAGTTTCAGAAAAAAGATTTCTTCGTTTTCGTTTTTTATTCCGTTCAAACATGCAGGCATACAGAGAACATTTCCAAAGTTGTAAAACGTCATCTCAGTATCGTATTTTATCCCCATCACCTTAATTTCAACCAGAAAACAAAAATGTATTATTATTAATATGCTATGATCTGCTACACGTTTTTTTTGCTACTTCTGGTTTAGTTCGAAGTTGCAACTTAATTATAATTGAATGGAAATGATACCATAGAAAATTAAATATCCTTTACAGTCCTTTTTTGAATTTAAAATCGCCTGAGAAAAAATAGAATTACAGCCAATTTTCCTTCAACAGAAAGAAGGCCATGCAAAAATATTTAATAAGTAAAATTCCAACAAGGTAAAAAGGCAGTGCATAGAAAATTTTGGACAATAATACCATTGCATTTTCTTTAAGTTAGTATTGACAATTTTAATATTATGATAAAATAAAATTTTAAAACGTTATTGAAAGGAAGTCTCTTTAAATTAAAAATATTTTTTTAATGGAAACATCCATTTTTTTTCTATTACTTTGATCACTGAAATTTATCTTTTCGCAGAAAATATAAAATTAAGTTTTACAAAAAACACTAAAATAATAAAGCAAAGTTTTCTTTAGACACAACCTAATTTGTTATTGTCAGCGAAAAAGTAGAAAATAGAATAAAAGTGGGTGGGGGCTTGCATTTAAAAAAATGTATTTAAGAGACTTTTTTCAATATTTAAAATTCAATTGTATTTTAAGATTATAATTATTGGCATACTAAATTAAAGTGATAATTTGTTAAAAATTATCTATCCAATGTTCTATGAATACTACATTTCTAGTTTAATAGAATTCTACTGATTACATATTTTTTACATAGCATTTTTCTGTTAAGAGAAAATTGGCTATAATTACGTTTCTTCTCAGCCTATTTTAAATTCAAAAATGGACTGTAAAGAAAATTGAATGCTGAATCATAATCATGACAGGTCACCTTTCTGTTTAAAAAAATTTAAAAATTTGCAACTTCGAACTAAACCGAAATTAGCGAAAAAACCATGTATCATGTCAAATGTAACTTATTTATGTTTAAATAAACGCACCTAAATTTGAAAATTTTATTTTTAAAATGAAAAAGTTACAGGTCATTACATGTCCTCTGTGCCATCCGGTATATGAAAACCTTAAATCTTAGTTTTAATTCGACCAATATAAATAAAGCAAATTCAAAAATTAAATATTAAGTACATGCACACAAGAATCTTCTCCATCGAGAAAGTTGAAAATAATCTGGTATTATATTTCCAAATGAATATTTCGTATTTACAGTGTTACCAGACTCCGGTATTGTCAACGTCTGTTGAAAGATGCTGGCTTAGGAGCGTACTGTATAAAATTATATACTATATACTGAACGCCCTCTGCATAAAATATGCAGAACTACATCTGTATAAAATACTATATTCAACCGCTTTTTCAGTCCCAGTGTCAAATGCGTTTTTAAAGTTTTTTATGACATAACCAAGGTAGATAAGTAAGAAAAACACAAAAACGTTCTCAGACCCGGAGGTGGGTCTGAGATCGTCAGTTTTGGTCTGACAACGTCGGTAGTGTATGGCGAATTGGGTCTGTGTAGTCGGTTAAACAAATCTCTATATATATATATATATATATATATATATATATATATATATATATATATATATATATATATATATATATATATATATATGTATATATATATATATATATAATTAAGGTCTGCTTTACTTTTTATTAGCATATTGAGAAACAATGATTTATTTATTTTATTTCAGTTACCTTAGGTTATGTATTATTATGTTTATAATTATGTAAAAAAAATAAACCGTAAATAAAAAAAGGTAATTCTCCTATTTTTTTTTTGTATTACTTAGTTTCTTTGTAGCACTTTTTTTGTCATTAGAATCCTTTTAAACCTTTTACTTTTTAGTATCCATTTTAATTTTTATTTTTTGTATGTAGGCAAATAAAATATATGAGTGCAGTTAAAGAAATATTAAACGGCCTACCATCTTACATTTAAAGTGATAATATGTAAATAATGTTGTTG